>CM022303.1:521479973-522893608 GCA_011799875.1 Thinopyrum elongatum
CAATATTTTCCTCCCACATTGATCGGAGTTGAGGTCTCATGATCATGATCAACATGACAGCCTGGGAAAAGGAACCTGTAATGGAACTATTTTTCCCAGAAGATGTTTTATAACATATCTCTCTGCGTACCTTTGTTTATAAAACCGTATGGCCGGATTGCCTTGTTCGTCGTAAATCTTTGCCCTTATAAAGGCTTTATAAAGTAGGACGAACACCCTTCGGCTGCTGGCCGAAGAGGTTGAAGCCGATGGTCGGTCAACAAAGTTTTGTACAATGCGGATCCGAGCATTAGTAATGTAAAGTACTTGGATACATAGAGTCATTACACATAATTTGTGGTTTTACTATGGATATCGATCCTTAATTCGGCCACCCGTGCCTGCATTAAGGCTCGGGGGCTACTGGGCTTCGGGCTTATTATTACAAATATTAAAGGGGCACATCGATCCCCTGATCTGGTGTTGCCACCCGACCAGTGTCTCGGGGGCTACTACATTGCTTGTTCAAGGCAGAAAATTCAAAGTTCTTAGTGTTCGGCTTGACCGAACTATAGGCAAACGCATCTTCGGACGACAATAGGTACCATCTGGACCTATCTGGCATCAAGCTAATATATTACGGCAACTTCTCAAGACCCTCTCTCAAGGGCCCGTTCGCCGATCACTATTATCTCTAATATATTACACTGCGTTTCTATTCCTACGTATGTTGCCGAGCTAGGAGTTGATCCTCAGGCCGATTTCGTGCATCGACCTGAGTCTCAGGGGCTACTTGGATCAGCGGTTTCATGTTTTCCTTCCGGTGCATCTCGGGTTTTAGACTGACACACACCTTGAGGGCTACTGGCTATATATCTCGGCGGAGAATAAATTGCACCAATAAAAAATATTCACAAAAAATCAGCCCGCAGTCGGGGTGGTGCACCACCTCGGAAGCAGTCCGGCATAAAGCTCGGGCGCCAGTGGCTGGCTCCATAGAGAGCACTTCCAGCATTAAGCTCGGCTGAATTCATTCAATCTTTTAAAGACCGAGGTAGTTTATGACACCTCGGACACTGACCATCGTTAGAGCTCGGATATAGTCCGGCGATAGAGTTCGGATACAGTCCGGCGTTGGAGCTCGGATACAGTCCGGTGTTGGTGCTCCGCTGCAAAAGATACCTCAAATACAGTCCGGCGTTGGAGCTCGGATGCAAGAGGACACCACCACATGGGAACAACTTCAAACCCGAGGTGTGGCGTAAAAAACTTACAAGGCATTGATAAAGGCCGATAACTTAAAAAGACTCCTCGGATACCCGATGTATGAACTCTTCGGATACACCTCGGCGATCCTCAAGATCGGAGATGGGAAGATTTGTTGAACCAGTTTTCAAGACCGACAACCGAAGATGAAGAATAGTTCGGAAGAATCGAGGAGCGTCCCCAACTTGAAGACTGGTTCAGGGGGCTACTGACGGTGTCCTGGACTAGGGGGTACTCACCATGTCGTCTCCCGACCAGTGGGTTGGGCCGAGGACCCTCGTGGCGGTTCACTAATGGGCCAGTTCGGACAGCCGATGACATATACAAGGAAGATTCCACAAGACTTGGTGATCAAGACAAGGACTCCTCTCCACCAACGTAGCCGACTAGGACTCTTGTCATCCTGGGCCTTCGGTACATTATATAAGCCGAGGCCAGGTTCGTTGATAGATAGATTATGACATTACTCATCATACCCCTTGGGTTTAGACCACAACATATGATCTTGAGGTAGATCAACTCTGTACTTGATATTCCATCAATATAAAGAAGAGCAGGACGTAGGGGTTTACCTCCATCAAGAGGGCCCGAACCTGGGTAAAACATCGTGTCCCCTGTCTCCTGTTACCCATCGATCCATGACACACAGCTTGGGACCCCCTACCCGAGATCTGCCGGTTTTGACACCGACAGGCGGACCTGGCAAGGACAAGGGCTCCCCCGAAAGAAAGCATTCAAGACATTCCGGCAGGGCCTGCCGGGACTCACGTGGGTAAAGACACCTCACCAAGCCATCTCACCACGACCCACGTCATTGATCAATGCGGTGTCAAGCCGCAAAGTGACTAAGTGGCAGCCATTCACCACATGGCGGCCTCTTTATACAAGAAATACCTATAGATGACACCCGTCCTGCGGCATGTCAAGCAAGTAGGCATGGAGCTGGCAAGACGAGCCCGACAAGGCTTGCCGGGCGAGCAACGATGTGACATTGAGCGGTGCATTTAATGCACTCTGTCAGCCTGCAGAATTAGGTATGATACATTGTTTTCTATCTTATCAGTGCATAATGACTATTTTGCCACTGTGGTGACCCCTTAAGCTATAAAAGGAGGACCATGGCAACCGCAGCAAGGGTTGGAAAGTTGAACACCCCCACGCTCGTACGCGCGTAGTCAGTGCCTCCCCAGGGCGAGCCTGCCGGGCAAGTGTACTACGCTCCACCACCACTTTTCCACCATCAATCCACCAAAGTAGGAGTAGGGTTTTACGCCTCACGGTGGCCCGAACCTGGGTAAAATTGCCCGTGTGATCTCTGCCATGCTGCCCCACGTTCTTCTGCTCTTTGTGTAATGCGACATCCCCCCTGCCAAACCAGCAAGGGGCCCCTTGGCCCCATAGGTGGCCGTGGTTTTCCCGTGACAGGAAGAGAGACTCACAAACACAGAGCGCTCCAGCTCCCGCGCCCGCTCCGTCTTGGCCTAGGCAAAGGCTTGAACCCATTCCGCGTGCCCGCGGAGATGCCGGCGCACGGTGTCCATCGACGCCTCCTCCTGCGTCAGTGGCCCGAAGATGGCCCGGTTGAACCCGGCCTGCACCGACTGCAACCCGGCTGCGGGGAGGCCTCACGGCGCCACTTGCGGCTGCCTGATCACCAAGGCATGCTCGCCGCCTGCCGTCTCTTCTACGACCGGCCTCGGCTCCGGTGCACCAACCGGTGTCCCCTGCGGCGCCCCAACCGGTGTCCCCTGCGCTGCCCCATCTGGCGTCACCTGCGGCGTCCCTCTGGGGCGGCCCCTCCTCCCACCTCCACCCGCTCGACCACGTCGGTCCAGGGTGGGGTGTCGTTGTCAATCTCCATGACCTCCCGGTCATCCACCGCCATCTCCACCCGGCTGTCCGGGTCGCGCCCCTCCTCCGCCGGCGGCACGACGACCATCTCCGCCAGCTCGAGGCCTGCCGACATCTCCAGCCACGCCTGCTCCATAGTGGCTTGCCCGCTCGCCCCGACGGCCCTCGCCCATGCCTAGGCCGAAGCCTCCTCCGCGGCCCTGATGGCTGCCGCCTCCTCCTCCTCGGCCTTGTTCCGGTCCCTCCAGGTGCAGAGCTCCATGTCCGCCGGGTCCAAACCGAGGTCCTCCTCGGCCGAATCCTCGGGTAGGTCGATGGCGCTGCTCCGGGACTTCCAAAACGTGAAGCTGCCTCCAGACATGGCATCCGTTGCCGCCAGCGCCAGCTCCAGCGGCGACCTGGATCCCAACAAGAGAAACATGAGAAAGGAATGACTCGGCGGCTCGCCGGAGTCAGCAAAAATAACGTACCTGATCGCCGTCGGGATGGTCGGTCTCGCCGGCACTGCCGGGATGGCGTGGCGGCTCTTCTTGGCGACTGGCTTGCCACCTGCGGCCGGGTCTGCCCTGCGCTTCGCGGCCGGCTTCCTCGTCGCCACGTCCTCCTTCCCGTGCGGTCGGCTAGCCGCGGCCGACGCGCGGAACAACCCGGCCTCGGCCGTTTTCGTTGGCCGTCTTGGGGAGCCGGTGTTGCCGCCTCCTCCCCTCGGCGGCGCTGCATCATCAACATGCGTCAAAGCCTTCGTTTCGACTTTCAACCAACCTCGCAAGGGATTGGGATGCGAAAACTTACCTGTACGGCACGCCTCGCCGGCTTCGGCGTCGGTCGTCTCCGGGTCCTCGGCGAGGATCTCCACCTCCTCCAAGCCGACTTGCTGGGTGGCCGCTACCTGCGTCATCGTTCTGTCATATGGATGTTGGATGGCATTCAGCGGCACCTCCCTTGTTGCATCAGGACGAAGAAAGAGATGGCACATGGCAAAATATGGAGACCAAGGACTCACTGCCAGCGCCGGGTTCCCGCGGCTATAGGGCGCCTTCCCAAAGTTCCACACCTCCAGCATCCCGGCCTTTGAGATGTCGTTGACCCGGCCGGTGATCTGTTCCTGCGTCAGCTGTCGGGATGACATCCGGTTGGGGTCCTGGAGGCCACTCATCTGGCCGATGATGTGCGTCTGGTGCAGTAGTGGCAGCACCTGGCGCCCGACGAAGGCGGCGAGGAGGTCTGTCCCAGTGAGCCCCTCGCACGTTGTCATCTCCACCACCTGGTTGCTCAGGTTTAGCACCTCCTGTGCCGGGTTCTTGGGGCAGTAGGCCCAGTTGGTCTTGGCGTGCGGCATCACGTCGGTGAAGAGCGGCAAATTGATGTGGTCCGCGCCAAGGTTGCGGACATAGAAGAAAGAATTCTGCCACTTCTTGGCAGAATCCTCCAGCGGCATTTTGGGGCATGCCCCATGCGGCCGGATCGAGACGACGCCAGCCCCGCAAGCAGATATCACATCCGCCTCTGGCCCCTGCTGCTTCAAGAAGAAGAAGCGGACCCAGAGATCGACGCTGGGCTTGACGCCCAGGTAGCCCTCGCACAGGGTGATGAACCCCGAGAGCTGCAACATCGTGTTCACCCCCAGGTGATGCGGCTGAAGCCCGAAGAAGTCTAGGAACGAGCGAAAGAAGTCGCTCGTAGGGAGGCCGAACCCATGCTTGAAGTGGGAGAAGAAGACCACGCGCTCGGTCCCTTCCGGCCGCGGCGCCAGCTCGCCGTCTCGCAAGCGCACGGCCACCTCCGTCGCCGGTGGCAACCGCCGTGTGTCGCGCAGATACTGAAGATCCTCCGCGATGACCACCGAACCCTCCCATGAGCCCTTGGGCCTCGCCATCGGTAGAGTGCGACAAGAGAAGAAAGGCATGTCGGCTAAAGCAAGGAGGCGCGGTGGCTGCTAGGCGCTGCAGAGCAGCGGCAGTGCTCTGCAGTGTGCGACGAGCTCAGAAGCAAGGGCAAGGGAAGAAGAAGGAGGCAGGGGGCGCGTGTGTGAATGATTTCTGCCGCCCCCTCCCCCCGATTTATAACCATGCACAAAACATGGGGAAGTGGGATCGGTTGCACCCGCCCTTTCCACTTCCCCGCATTATGGGGGCACGATCCACGTGCGAATTAACTGCCTCGAGAAGGCCAACCATCCGTGGCCGCCACATTAAATCCCCACGCGGGGGCCAAGGGCGCGGAGTGGCGGGCCCCATCCCGCTGTTACGTCTCGTCGCGCGCGTGGCCTGTTAGGGCATCTTCATCTGCTATTCGCCACATGGCGCCCATGCCGAAACCAAGGGGGTGCATCCCTTCCCCTTCAAGATTCGACGGACTCTTCGGTTTCCCGGCCCTGAAGGGATGCCGCGATCCGACTTCCGGAAGCCGGCACATAGTGGGTGTTGCCGAACCCGGCGGTCACAAGCCTCATTGACATTAGCCGCCTTCTCAGGGGGTGAAACTGCGAAGACCCCCCTGCCTGAAGCCGGGGAGCCTTCACAGCTTCGGGGACTACTGTCAGGGGGATGAACCCCGGGCAGGCAAAGGAACCCAGATCCTTTTCAAAAACTTCAGGGCTAGCAACGCCCCTCAATCCGGCTTGTCCTTGGCCGGGTTCCTCAACCCGGCCAAGGCCCGCAACCCGGCCAGACCCACTGGCACATGCCTGCCGGTCCCGGCAAGTCAAGACTTCTTCAGCAAGTAAGCACAACCACAGTGCGCCCCTCAACCCGGCCACGGGTCAGCTCCCGTCCCATCCAGGCTGTACAACGAAACAAGTCTCCATGAAGGGATGAGCATGGCTACAGTGGCCCGCCAACCCCGCTGACCGGCAGGAGCATGGCAATAGTGGACCACCTACTTCGCTGACCAGGGCTGGCATGGCTACAGTGCATCCCTCATCCTGCTGATGCAAGCCGATGGCAACCAGGCGACGCGCCACTGTAGCTGAGCCGGCTCACCCACTTCATGATGCATGACAAGATGGAGAACAGTGCCCCCGGCGCACAGGGCCCACGCCCGAAGAACCCGGCGTATCCTGGTACCCGACGGGCCCCAGCACCGGCTTCCTAGACGCTGACATCCCGGCCCCACAGCCATGTAACTTTACCATTGTAACCCTGGGGGGTTCACCTATAAAACCCCCCAGGAGCCCTCCATGTACACGTGCGAACACTTGAGAGAGAGATCATCAGTAGAACACACACACACAAGGAGAAGGAGCAGCCTATGCTTTGGCCTGTCTTCCTTCCTCCCCGATACAGCTCTAGGAGCAAGCTTGTACCATCCATATATAAACCACACTCGGCAGGACTAGGGGTGTTATCTCTCCGAAGAGCCCCGAACCTGGGTATGTCTTGCGTCCCTCGCTCGCTCATGCCGACCTCGCCTCTAGAGCCCGCCGGAGCCCTCGAGCCTGTCCCTCTCTTTAGCCATCCTTTGGCATCTGTCGTGCGCCCACCACGACACTCGCCGAGCTGGCGGAGAGCGAGACTGGATCACGCTCCACGCCCCTGCAATCGTGGGGGACATCAGGGAGGTGTTGTCCTGAAATACCCCTCCCGGTCCGGACACAGGAGGCGGTGGCGACGACATTATGGCCGAGGTTAACACCTTGGTCGCCAAAGACCAGGAGGGGAGATCCCTCTTGGTGAACAAAGAGGGAGAGCCATGTAAATTCGAGCACTTCCCAAAGATGGTTCCGGAGCCCCCAAGGCCCCCGGAGTCGTCTATCCCGCCCTCCACTGAAGGAGGAGCCGGGGCCCCGCCACCGGCGTCGAATACCGAAGATCGGGTTGCGGCCGGGTGGCCCGATGTGATGGAGGAGGTCTTGGCCGGCTCCTCCATCATCGTAGAACACTGCTCCCTGATGGGCGTGGTTCTGCAAAGTATTCAGTCCGTTAACAGCAGACTCAAGGAAGCTGTTGGCGGCCTCCTGATGGACTTCGAGGTAAGCCATGTAATATTCCATCCATGAAGCGAATTTTTTAAGTGAGGTTTAGGCAATCTTCGTATATATATATATCAGCCCCCGAGCCCTGTGTGAGTTTGAAAAGACTCAAACAGGGATCGAAAAGTCAGAGAATGCTTGTGTTAGTCAAAGCTGAAATGCAGCCCCCGAGTCTTCGACGGGTTTGAAAAAACCTGGCGGAGGATCGAAAATCGGTGAATCGAGAGTCTAAATGAGCATTTTGTTTGTAGGCCTCGTCGGTGGCAGCGGCGGCTGCAAATGCCGCGGAGCTGGCCGAAATGAGTCGGAAGCTCAAACATCCGATGAGGAGCTCGACCGTGTCAACAAGCAGTTCGACGAAGCGCAAGGTTAGTCCGGTGGAGACATAGTAGCTCGGATTTCATTATTCGGCAAGGTATCCAGGGATATCCCTTAATCAAAAATTGATTGATTATGACTCCAGCTATTGCCGCGGAGGTCGAGAACCTCAAGGTCGAGCTTAAGAAGGCCAAGAAGGAGCCTGCGGATCAGAAGGCAGCAGCCGAGCGAGCGGCTGTCGATGGTGAAGATCGTCAGTGATAAGCATGATGCCAGAGTGGCCGAAGTGCAGCAGGAGCTCAAGGATGCCATCACTAAATGTGAGGACCTTGAGCAAAAAAATAATGGACAAGCCGCTGAGTTGTCCAAGATAAGGCAGGAGAACCAGGAGGCGTGGACGCAGACACAGGGCGCCCGAGAAGAGCTCCACCAAGTAAAGCAAATTGTAGATGGTAAGCCGTACCTACTACAGAGTGTCTTTTGCGGCCATAGGTTCGCGTTGCTCACACGAGTGTGGCATTCCTCAGGCGCGATTGCGGATCTTCCGAGGAGTGCGGCGGATGCAGCAAGGCACTATGCAGCTCGGGAGGGTGATGCCGAGCACATGCTGTTTTGGGCGCAGTTCCAGGCACCCGAACACCTTCCCCTCCTGAGTAATCAGATGAAGCAGCTGATGGAGCTGCACCAGATGGCGAAATCAGCCATGAAGGACCTTTGTGTCCGGATATGGCCTTCAGAGCCAATACCAAGTAGCTACTTCGGCCTGGTGCAGAAGCTGTGTGACGCTACTTCCCGGGTTGACGCTGTGAAGTGCTCCATGTGCATCGAGGGAGCTCGGATGGCCTTCGCGAAGACCATGGTGCACTGGCCCAAGATCAAGCCGGTCGAGATGGCCACCAGGCCCCTGCCCACTTGAAAGAAGCACAGGCGCCCCGAGCAATATTTCCCCATTGTGATGGATGGTGCTCAAGCCGTAGAGGCCCAGTGTTCGAAAGATGTAACCCTTGAGTGAGCACACTATCATATATTAAATGATGGTTGAACCTTTTGTTTTATAATGCGGTTGCTCCGTATGGTTTATCATACGTTGTCTGCTTTATATTTATTTTGACTCCTGTGTGGCTGTTTTAATCTGAAAGTTACCAGTTGTTGGCTTCAGCCCCCATGTTGATGCTACAAGGGGAGTTTCAACCTCTGCATTGTGACCCTTAGCCGATGTATCGGTGCCCGAAGGTGGTAATGTGTGAGGGAAACCAGGCAATCAGACTATACGGCTTTAGTGCTTTCACTTAGCCATAGGAGCTTGACTGCGGGGGCTAGTGACTAGCCCCTAGTGTTTTTGTGATATTCGGGTGAGCCGAGGTATATACCATTATCACATGGTTTGGCCGAAGAGAAACCCTTCATATAACAAGGTGTAATCTCCAACGATTTCTAGTTTAACACTTGTCATCGGATCGCCGACTAGTTCTCACCTATTATGACAGTCAGTTTTTGGCTTTCTCCACTAAGGTACTTAGCCAGGCGAGCTGGAAGTACAATCGCAGTGGTTCTCCCTTTACCCTTTTAGCCGAACATGCGGAACATAAGAGGGTAAACACATGAGCCGGGCAACCCAACTATTGACCCAAGACATAATTTGGAACCGATTCATATAATGCAATATCCGAGACGCCGAACACATAGGAAAAAAGATAGTGCCAGACTGATACTTAGGGCGAGTATTATAATCGAGCCCCCGGTCTATTAGCCGATCGCATCTAAAGAAGATGTGTACCAAACTAGTTTGTTTCGGCGTCGAAGAGCGATAAAGGTTATGCGACATAAATGAGTCCAAGAGGACCACAAATAGTGGTCTTTATTCCTATAAGCTCATGACATCTAGCCGTACAATTCAAACTGCCGAAGCAACAATTACAGGTACTTTGTAGAAAAAGTAAATTTTACAGATGAAAGGTTTACACAGGGCCTTGATGCATGGGTTGATGCCCCTACTGTTCCCTGTTGCACGTCTTCGCCTTTGCTTCTGTGGGAAGAACTCCTTTGGAGGGGATACTAATCGGCCGACGGGGCCCTTTGAATGAGGGTCTTGAGAAGTCGCCGCACTATATTGGCTTGATGCCGGATAGGTCCTTGATGGTACCTACGTCTGTCCGAAGACATGTTTAGCCATAACTCGGTTGACCCGAACACTTGGCTCACGCAAGGTTGGCCCCCACAGCTGCCCAAGGTATTTTAGGCGCAAAGTTGTGTACCCGAGGTATGTACTATGTCACTGGGGTGGGCGTGCTGTGGGGTGCATGTCCCTATTTACATCGAGCATAGGGAGGCTCCTCGAATTGACACATGGCTCGGGCCAGTGTGCTTGCCTCCCGTGCCTTGACGGCGGGCTGGTACTTCGACCCCTCGATGCCGGGTTGGACTTTGGCTGCCAGAGCTGTTGTGTGCTCTTCAGTCTGGAGTGAGCACTTTGTGTTGCCATTGACTGTGATGACGCCCTTGGGTCTGGGCATCTTTAGCTTCAGGTATGCTTAATGGGGGACGGCTTTGAAACGAGCGAACGTCGTTCGGCCTAGGAGTGCATGATAGCCGCTGCGGAAAGGGACAACATCGAAGATCAAGTCTTCGCTGTGGAAGTTGTCCAGCGAGCCGAACACTACCTCCAAGGTCAGAGTGCCCGAATAGCGGGCTTCAGCACCTGGTATTACTACTTTAAAGGTGGTGTTACTGGGTTTGATCCTTGACGGAATGATACCCATTTTCCTCACTGTATCTGAATAAATCAGATTGAGGCTACTGCCTCCGTCCATGAGGACTCTGGTGAGGTGGTACCCATCGATGATGGGGTTAAGAAGCAGGGCCGCTGATCCTCCATGATGGATACTGGTCGGGTGGTCCCTGCGGTCGAAGGTGATCAGACATGCCGACCATGGATTAAACTTCGGGGCTACTGGCTCTATGGCGTAGACGTCCCGGAGTGCGCGCTTCCTCTCCTTCTTAGGTATATGTGTGGCATAGATCACGTTCACCATTTTTACCTTAGGAAGGAACTGCGTCTGGCCTCCATTGTTTGGCCCGCGAGGCTCATCGTCGTCCTCGCTGCGGGGGCCCTTGTCTTGCTCCTCAGTTATGAGCTTGCCAACTTGTTTGATCACCCAACAGTTATGGTTGGTGTGATTAGCAGGTTTATTCGGGGCGCCATGGATTTGGCAAGGCCTGTGCAGGATTTTGTCGAGTGCGGTCGGGCCGTCCCTGTTCCCTTTAGAGGGTTTCTTCCGTTGACCGGGTTTGGGGTTACCGAATTCGGCATTCACTGTCATATCCTCGACTTCACCGCCATGGTGACGACGCTTATTTTTATTGCGCCGTGGTTTCCCATTTCCGTCCCGGACTTCCGAGGTATCGTGGTCTTCGGGGTTGTTGCTTCTACGAGCCAACCAGCTATCTTCACCACGCAAAAGTGGGTCATGCGTGAGGTAAGAGCCAACATCATGCTCGGCTTGTCTTGGCCGAGCTTACAAGCTAGAATTCATCCCGGATGCTGTGTTTGCATGCGGCTATCGCCTCAGCATCCGGACAGTCAATGATTTTGTTCTTCTTAGTCAATAACCGATTCCAAAATTGCCGGGCTGATTCTCCGGGCTGTTGTACCACATGGGTCAGGTCATCGGCATCCGGAGGCCGAACATAAGTGCCTTGAAAGTTGGCCCGGAAAGCATCCTCAAGTTCTTCCCAGCTCCTTGTGGAGTTTTCAGGGAGGTTGTTCAACCAATGCCTGGCTGGTCCTTTGAGCTTTAATGGCAGGTACTTTATGGCGTGGAGATCATCTCCTTGAGCCATATGAATGTGGAGAAGAAAATCTTCGATCCATAAGGCTGGGTTTGTTTTCCCGTTGTATTGTTCGATATTCACGGGTTTAAACCCTTCGGGGAATTGATGCCGCATCACTTCATCTGTAAAGGACATCTGGTGGGCAGCGCCCTAACCCGGGCTATGTCGCGTCGGAGATCGGCTGCCATCTCGGCCCGGTGCTGCTCCCGAACTCTATCATTTCGGTCGCGCCAAGCTTGGTATCCATTCCGTCTAACCGGAGCGTACTCTCTAGATCCATAGATGGATCTTGTCTGACCTGCTCTAACGGCGAGGTCGTGTCGTAGATCATATTCGTACTCTGGTTGCACCGGCTCCTTGCCTTTACAGTGAGGGGGAGGGGTGGATATTCGGAATCAGCAGCCGGCCTATCCCATCCTCGAGGGGGGCGGTCAGGTTGGTCTGCCTGAGTACATCTTGGGGTGGGGCTTAAGAGCCTCGTCGTTGAATTGTGGCAGCAGTTTGAGCTTAGGGTAGCTTTTATTTTGCCGCTCATAGTCGTACCCTTCTTCGGCTGCTAGGACTTTTGTCCATCTGTCGTTGAGGGTGTCCTGTTCAGCTTTTAGCTATTGCTGCTTCTTCTTCAAACTTCGTGTGGTGGCGGTAAGTTCCCGGTTAAACCACTCTTGGTCCAATGGCTCCTCGGGTACGATGAACTCCTTGGCTCCAAGGCTGACCTCCTCTTTGGAGAGGGGGAGGTAGTTACTGTCTTTGGAGTCATTGGGGTCCTCGGGATTATGCCGATCCTCGGGCTCCTCCGAGTCATTGGGTTGTTGCTCGCACTACAAAAAAAGACACATCCGTGACATTATGGGCCAAACATTTTTTTCCTGTCATGCTTATGACACTTCTATGACGATAATTGTGACAAAAACATGTATGATCATAGATGTGGTGGGCTCCTACTTCTATGATAAAAAAATCATGACAGAAAATGGGCTTTTCATCCTGGGCGGGCTGGAGACGCACATGCATGACATTCTTTGGGCCATCCATGACGGAAAAAATCATGGTAGAAGCGAGGGCTAGGAAAATATCGGGGAGTTCCCGATTACGGGTGGGTGGTCGGGCCAAGCGATGCATCGTGGTTTGCGCATTTCTCTCTCGTACGCGAGTGTGTGCGAGGCGTTGGCTCTAACTGAACCTGAGAGATCGCACTAGCTACGTTACTGAACCCGGGCGATCGATCCCTTGGTTGTTAACTGAACCCCTACCGTTACTGCCATCCGCTGCCTCTCCGTATGTATGTACGTGGTCATATTTTTTGGCATGTGGCTGTATGTACATGTACACAGTTTAGAAGGGACTATCTAAACTGCATCATCGGGGCTCTACTACTACATGTGCCACTGCTTGCTCGGCCACGGTTCATCATTGCAGAGAGACCGATCAACCAGTATGTACGTACACTTTCGCTACCAGACAGACAACGCTACGTACGCTTTGACCGGGTGGGTCCCAGCTATCAGGAACGATAAGGACACACTTCCTTCCGTGCGAAGCTATAGCTGGTGGGTCCCAGCTGTTAGGGGGGAATCATTTTTTTCCGCGTAATATGGAGGCACTTCCTTGTGTTCGAAGATGTAGCTGGTGGGTCCAGCTGTCAGCTTCACCAACTAAAGTCCTCTTCCGATGACTGTCGTTCATTGACCCCATTGACCACGCCACACAGAGAGCATCAGGACGGTGGACAATGGCGAGGCCTAGGAAGGGAGTGAAGCGGAGCCAGGGAAGACAAGGCAGGTGGATGCCCATGTGGAGGAGAGTACGAGGGTTCACTGGTTCGGCTGCGGTGTAAGGCTGCCGTCGCCGGAGAATAACAGGGGGTGTGGGTGAGTAAAGGGAAGGCCTGGCCAGTGGTGGGAGTAGGGTGGGGAGGTGATGCCTGCTCAGCAGCATAGCCGGCCACCGGAGGCGGGAGCAGGCGGTGCGACCGGAGCTGGTTTGGGCGGCTGGAACAAGCAGATCAGAGGTTGAAGAAGCAGCACGGCGGTTGGATTAACATTCAATGGCCACTGCTGCTAGAATCGTTTGTTGACTAAGTTGACAAAGTGATGCGTACACGTCAATTTAGTAGGCCCACAATTCAGCCTCCAAAACGGGTGGGTCCCAGCTAGCAGCGGGAGGAATCATTTTTCTTGCGCGTAATAAGGAGGCACTTTCTTGCGTGCGAATATGTAGCTGGTGGGTCTCAGCTGTCAGGGGGAGGAAACTTTTTTTCCGTGGAATAAGGAGGCACTTGCTTGCGTGCGGAGATGTAGCTGGTGGGTCCAGCCTGTCAGTGGGAGGAACCATTTTTTCGCGTAATAAGGAGGCACTTGCTTGCGTGCGGCCATGGACCATGTGGGTCCCTACTGTCAGCCACTCCACATACATCCCTCTTCTGATGGTTGTCGTTTGTTGACTACGTTGACCACGCCGCGCGATAGCACCAATGCGGTGGATGATAGCGAGGCCTAGGAAGGGAATGACCTGGAGCCGGGGAAGACTCGGCAGTGGTTGCCCACGTGGTGGGGAGTACGAGGCTTTACTGGTTCGGCTGCCGTCGCCGGAAAATAACAGGAGGTGTGGGTGAGTAGAGGAATGGCCTGGCCAGCGATGGGAGTAGGGGGGGGGGCGATGCGGCCTGTGCGGCAGCACAGCCGGTCAGGGGAGGCGGGAGCAGGCGGTCCCACCAGCGCTCATCTTGTACACCCTGAGATTATCAAAGGTCTCCTTCAAATCATCAAGCAAGGTTTCTTTCTTTCTTGACTTAACCACAATGTCATCCACATAAGCATGAACGTTCCGAACAGTCTTCTTATGAAAGCAATTCTGAACACAACGCTGGTAAGTCACCTGAGCACTCTTGAGCCCAAAAGGCATAGACACATAACAGAAAGCTCCAAAAGGTGTGATGAAGGCTGTTTTCTCCTCGTCTTCTACTGCCATCTTGATCTGATGATAACCAGCGTACGCATCTAGGAAGCACAAACTCTCACAACCCGTCGTGGCATTAATGATTTGGTCAATGCGAGGGAGATCAAATGGATCAGCCGGACACGCCTTGTTAAGATCTGTATAATCAACACACATACGCCAAGTGACGTTCTTCTTAAGCACAAGTACAGGGTTAGCCAGCCACTGAGGGTGGAACACCTCAATTATGAACCCGGCAGCTAGGAGCCGATCCACTTCCTCTCCAATAGCGTTACACCTCTCCTCATTAAAATGAGGGAGGAACTGGCGAACAGGTTTCATCTTGGGATCAATATTAAGGCGGTGCTCAGCGAATTCTCTCGATACACCTGGCATGTCAGAAGGTTTCCATGCAAAGATGTCCCGGTTCTCATGGATGAACTCCATGAGTGTGCTTTCCTATTTGGGATCTATCACGGTTTTGTCACGGCAGATGTCCTAGTGAAAGGACTTAAGATTGAATTCATCGCAATGGTGATTAGCTTGTCGGGGTTGAGCGGGATGAGAGACACGAGTTTACCCAGGTTCGGCCCAGCTAATCAAGGTAAAAGCCTATGTCATGCTTTGTGTTGTATTGCTTGAGTATCGATTACAAGGGAGTGGATTCGCTTGACCTAGCTATCGATTGATTGTAACCTGTCTATTCTATGCCGAGGACTCGCCTTTATATGTAGGTCGAGGACACCGGCTTACAAGAGTCCAGGCCGGTTTATGATATGTGACCGATCCGTACTCTAAGTCACTTTGCTTTACAAGGCAAGTCATTGCATGGCAGGTTACTCCTTTAGGACGTCTTATTAACCTTGGGTTCTAAGCCGGCCCATCTTGTGAGCCGCCCTTCTTGATACTGCATCCTGTCCTATTAGAGGCCTAGCTCTTTAAGTCGCCAACAATCTAACCCGGCCCTATTAGGGCGGGTTATATCGCGGGGTTATACCCCCAACATTAGGCCCCAAATTGATTTGAACTTGTTCATGTCAATCTTAACCCTTCTGTTTGGCGAGTCTTCTCTTCATTTCCTTTAGCCGCAATCTTGAAAAATCTTCGTAACCCTCCATAACAAAAAGATGATGTCACCTCCATGATTTCGGGAAAACCTTCATGACGTCATAGAAGATCTTTGTATAAATCCATTATTCCAAAAATTGAGGCGTCATTTTGTTGTGAAATTTATTGCGCCTCCTCGATCTTCGCACCTATCATTCACTGTCCCCTTTTTCCTTATAAATAGGCCCAAGGACCCCTCCTTCTACTTTTTACCTCGGCACCTCCGCTTCTTCTTCTTCTTCTTCCTCGTGAGCCCTGTCGCAACCGGAGCTCCGCCGTGCGCACCGACCAACACCAGCCGTCGCGCTCGAGGATACAAGGCCACTCCTCCTACATTGAAGTTCAGCGGCACTTCCCCACTCTTCATCCACACAGCCAGGTACCAAACCCTCTCCTCTTCAGATTTACATTGCCTCATCGGAATTCATAGGATTTATCGGCGTTCATAGATGTTCATCCGCTGCTCCGTGTACTTTGTAAGTAGATTCTTGTTTTCCATCTGAAAGGGCCATAGAAATACTATGGTAGTTAGTTTGGCATCTATCTTGCAACTTGAATAGACTGCTCTCTCTTCAGAATCAATAAGTAGCCTGCTAGTTCTTCTGTCACCACCCTTTAGCTTTAACAATTATTTTCCTTTTTTGAACTGCCCGTAGATCCATAAATATAGCTGCTCCATACTGAATCTTGTTTGCTCCACACTTAGCATTTTTTTTAGCAATCGTGAATCTTAACTGACCCGCCCATTGCATCTTGGGCACCTTATCAATTGTATTTGTAATCCACCAAAGTTTCGGAAATTGCCTCTTTTAGTTAACCCGCCATTAGCTTAAGGCGGCTTATCTTTATACTACTCTTTTTTTAAATAACTCGCCTTCTTATTGTCTTTTAGGTGACTCAATATGGCAAAAACCATCCTCTGCAATTGGGGCCCTTCTCTAGTCACTGAACAAATTCTCAAGGATTTTGTGGATCAAGGTCTCTTGGCGACTTAAGAAGAGACTGGTTGGTGACTCAGCCAAGGAGAAAATGTCCCAACCCCGCTGAAGGAGAGGTGATAGTTTTTACTGATCATATCCTCAGAGGTTTTACTCCGCCTGGGTCGAATTTTTTTCGAGATGTCTTGCACTATTTCAGTCTCCATCCTCAATACATAGGCCCAAACTCAGTAACAAACATTTGCCACTTTCAAATCTTTTGTGAAGTCTATTTGCAAGTAGAACCCACCATTGCTCTCTTCAAGGAATTCTTCTACCTAAACCGCCAGACTGAGTGCGCTAGCGGTCCGACTCAAGAATTAGGCGGAGTCTCAATCCAGAGACACAGAGACGGCTGCTTTCCCGCTGCTGTCTTGTTAAGCAATCCCAATGGATGGTTAAAAACCTAGTTCTACTGCAAGAACACCGCCCCAGCCAATGAGAACCCTCTGCCGGGTTATTGGGTCGATCGCCTCCCCATCAACTTTAACCCGCCAAGCCAACTTATTCCAGCTGAACATACTGAAGCACTCCAATATTATCCTAAGGTAACAACCTTGTTAGCCAATGGGTTGACCGGAGTTGACTTAGCCCGCTGCTGGGTCTCATAAAAAATTCTTCCCCTAAGTCGCCGGCCAAGTTTAATGTGCGAATATTCTGGCGAGTCAGATGACCTTCAACGATACAGCTCTAACAACTTTACTACTGAGGAGGTCTTTCAAGTTGTGAACTCCTTACTCGGGGAGTCACAAGAAAATTGTAACAAGATAGGACTACCTCCGTTATTCAAGCTTAACCAGGCCCCAGCTGTAAGCACTATTCTATGTCCGGTTTTAAATATCCTTGATTTTGTTCTGTGTCTCACTTGTCAATCTTTTCTTATTACATAGCCCAACTCAGCTTTTTGGAAGAGGAAAATAAAGACTACCGTGGCCAAGGTCAGGACTGGCCCAAAATCAAAGAAAAGCAAGGCAACTGCCGTAGCTGAGCCAGCTGCTCTGGGCGAGTCAGCTGATGCTGACAAACAATCAGAGGTAGAACTCGATTCTCTTGGTCGACTCTTTATTGAATTAGCTGACACCTCTTACTCTCAGGATGATGTTGCCACAAGCCGGCAGACGACATTGAGGTAATTCCTATCTCTTCCAGCTCAGACTCCGCCACTCCAGAGAGAATACGGCGGGTTGTACGGAAAGTAAAGTTTTCTCATCCAGATGCTCACTTAGATCCACACTTTATTTTGAAGAAATCTCAGCATGACCTAAGACGCCAGACTCGGAGTGGCGGCTCAGGTGATTTAGTGGCCGGGTTAACTCATGAACCCTCTGCCCGTAAGCGAACTGCCGTGCACACAATCCAACTCCTTACTTACCCAAAGCTGGTCTTACGAGACATCCTCTTAACCCTTCTGACTCCGATTACCAGGAGTCGCCACCATCTTCAGGCGGCTCATCTCAAACTCAGCTTCCTGCCTTCATTGTTAACCCAGGGTAAGTATTTGCATTTGTTTGACAATTAAACTTGTTGCTATATACTCACAAGCCTTTTATCCTGGTCACAGGGCCACAGCAAAAAATAGTAAGAAACAAAAGGTGGGCGGCTCTTCCAAGGTCACTGAAGTCTCTGAGCCGGAAACCCCTGAGGTTCATACCAAAAATCCTGAAGAACCTCCCAACCAACAAAATGATCCACCTCCATAGACTAACGCAATGGTTTCTGAGGCCATGGATACTGACGCTAACCCGGCAGACAATCGTGATCCGCCAAGTCCTATACCTTCCTCAACTCCAATCAAGCCAGTTGAAGAAATTCCTTCTGAGAAGAACACTGATGATATTACCATTACTGGGGCGAGTTATAAGGCGCCGAAAATCTCCAATGTGCTAACTAAGAATACTGCTAAGGAATAATCATCTTTATTGGAGAAAGGCAAGACAAAACTTGATCTGCAAAACTACGCTAATTTCAGTGCAGCTGAATTACACGCGGGCTATCTAAGCCGCCTTCATACAAGCCGTGATAAGGAAGCCGCCTTAGTAATCATGATGAAGCAAAAGTATGAGGTATGGATGAACCTAACCCCTCTCAGTTTTGCATATATATATATATATACACACACACACTCACATAGCCCCCAAGTCTTAAACATAGGAAAATCATTGAGTATGTTTGAGACTTATGAAGATTTCCAAAGTGTAGCCCCCCAAGGTCCGGCTTATCTTATAAGATGAGCCGGGTCTTTGAAATGACTAATTTGAAGAATCGCCTGTAGCCCCCAAGGGCCGGCTTATCTTTATAAGATGAGCCAGATCTTCACTAGTTAGAAGCAAATCATGTAATCCCCGAGAGCCGGCTTATCTTTTGAAGATGAGCTGGGTCTAATGCAATGTATACTAAAAAGAACAACGTACATTAGCCCCCAAGTGCCAAGGATATTGCTTGCAATGTGCTAGGGACTTGAATAAATTCCACCATAACACTTGTGCTCAATGCTGATTGAATCAATCTAGTAATCATTTGAATGATATTCTTGTTTGCAACTCTTTAACAAGAAGCCTTGAGTTTGGGCGAGTCAAAGCTAGCGGACTTAACAAGAAGCTTGGAATTGTAACAAGCTGAACGTGCCAAGGTGGAGTTAATCTTGAAATCTTCCTTCAAAAATATTGAAAAAATGAAGGCAAAGCTTGATTCTGAAAGATTTGCCTTTGAAAGTGAAAGGGCTGCTTTAGTGAAACGTGCGGAAGACACCGAGAATCAGCTCAAGCTGGTAACTGAAGAATTGGCTGGATTAAAATGGCATATTTCTCAGATGATAGCCGCCATCTTTGGTAAGTAAAAATCCTTAAGTCATTTGAATCGACTCTTTTGGCGACTTAGAGTAATAACTGCCTAACTCGCCTGTCGACTTGTTGTAAATGTCTGATATGTGCCAGGAGCGCCGACCTTGGTCAAAATATGCTGGTGAAGCTGAAGGCCATCTA
This sequence comes from Thinopyrum elongatum, assembly GCA_011799875.1. Classification (NCBI taxonomy): domain Eukaryota; kingdom Viridiplantae; phylum Streptophyta; class Magnoliopsida; order Poales; family Poaceae; genus Thinopyrum; species Thinopyrum elongatum. Next base: position 521,499,191 of record CM022303.1, read on the forward strand.
CACTTTGATGGAAAATTATATGCTGGTAGCCTTCACACTCTTGTAGCTGTATCTAATGGTAAAAGGCCAACACAACTTATCAAGGAGGTGTTGGATCAACTGTCCACAGTGCTCGGTCAGATTGAAGAGCTAAAAAGATCAGCCGCCCGTACGGGAGCCATATCCGGGTTAAGCCGGGCAAAAGCTTACCAAACTGAGCTTGATCCTTAAGAGATGGTAGGCCGGTTCCCAGAATACAAGGATGACACGTCTCTGCCTTCAATGAATCAGATTACACCAATTGCATCAAGGAAATGCGTCCCTTGGCATGTATACTTGCCCAAGAATTGGATCTGCAGATCTACTAGCCGGTTTATGATGGCAATAACAAATGAATCAAGTCGCCCTCATTTGACGTTGTCGGCCTGACTCCCCAAAGGCGTAAGCATACCTTTGCCTCTGATATTGATCCTTCTACTATCATCAATGATGAAGCAACCTTCAAGGCCTTAACTGGTATAGACTGGACCTTGGATAATCTTCAAATTTCCAGTGAAGAGCCGGCACAGGATGACACGGGAACCTCCAGCACAAGACGCGAAGATGATGTTAACCCGGCGGGATCTAACCCGGACGGCTCAGAGGCCAGTTCAAAGGAGTAGTCTAACTCCCAAAAACTTGCTTGAAAAACTTGTGGGCTCCGTTGTAGCCCTGTAATAGCTTAGTTAAAAACATTGGTTTTCCTGTCATGCCTTCGTGCATGTTTTTTGTATCTGATTGACCAAACAGCTATGTGAGTAGGCTGCCTTATATGCTTCACTCAAATCAGATATGCATCCTTGTTTTGCACTATCTTGGAATTCATGTGCTGACTTGATATCTTGCCATGTAACTGTAAGAAAAACCGTGAACTCTTGTACTGGCGACTTATAATCAAAAGCCAGAGCGGGTTAATAACCCAATGACTCATGGTCAGAAAAGATCTTGAATAGATCACTTGGCGGCTCATAACCACAAATAGCTCAAATTTGGAGCATTTTTAACCCGGATTTTGTGTATCCAGATATTCATAACCTGTAGGATAAAAACATAAACTTCTTGTAAAGACAGAAAATAGAGAAATAAACATGTATGTCTCAATATTAATAAGCCAGCTTTTAAGGTGCGGCAAAAAAGACTGGCCTTTCAAGGCTCATATTTTGCTTTCATGAAGCGTGGCTTAATAGCCTTTCTTCCCGTGAACCTGCTCTCGCGTGACATAATCTGCCGTTTTAACCTTAACTAGTTCAGGGTCATAAAGATTGGCTATTCAGAGTACGGCGGGTCACATATTGGAGTAGCAACAGGCACTCAGGTGAGTTTATCCTCGCTTTCTGTAAGCTGGCTCTCACGTGACATTAGCCGCCGTTTTAACCTTGACTAGTTTGGGGTCATAAAAGATTGACTGTCAAGAGTACGGCGGGTCACCTGTTGGAGTAGCATCTTGCATACATGCAGGTTTAACCCATAATATGGCATTTATATGTTGGTCAAGAGGGTATTAAAGCTAAACCCGGTGATTTGGAAGCCCCCAAGTGACCTTATGATCAATTAATAAAGACTCATGCACACAAAATATGAGATGAAATGACAGAGGCCCCAAAATTTGGGGATGCCGGCTTTATTACGTTGATCATAAAAGTTATATACACTGACAAACTTATGTACAATGATGAAAGTCGATGGCTCAAGTGTAGTAAGGCCGAAGATGAGCAATGTTCCAAGGCCTGTTGGTCTCCTTCTCAGAAGTACATGACTTGTTGTGCTCTCATATATCAATGAGATAATATGACCCATTGCTGAGATTTTTGCTGATCACAAAAGGTCCCTCCCAAGGCGGTGATAACTTATGCATGCCAGTCTGATCTTGAATCAGTCGGAGCACTAAGTCGCCCTCTTGGAATGTCTGGGTTTTAACTCTGCAGCTATGATAGCGACGCTGATCTTGTTGATAAATCGCCGACCTGGCTGCTGCGAGATCTCGTTCTTTGTCCAAGGCACAAGTGCGTTCTCACGCGCCATCTCATTATCAGCTTCAATGTAAGCCACCACCCTGGGTGAGTCATGACGAATATCACTTGGGAAAAATGCCTCTACACCGTAAACCATGAAGAAAGGCGTGTAGCCTGTTGATCTATCGGGGGTAGTCCTAATACTCCAAAGAACTGAAGGAAGCTCCTCAACCCAACAACCCAGCGTTCGTGCCAAAGGAAGCATAAGCCGAGGCTTGATCCCTTGCAAAATTTCTTGGTTGGCACGTTCTACTTGACCATTAGACTGTGGATGAGCCACCGAGGACACATCAAGGCGGATGTGCTCTCTTTGACAGAACTCTTTCATAGCACCCTTAGATAGATCTGTGCCATTATCAGTGATAATACTATGAGGATAACCAAAGAGGAAGATTATCTTTTTGACGAACTGAACTGCAGCCGCTGCATCACAATTGGTAACTGGCTCTGCCTCAACCCACTTGGTAAATTTGTCAACCGCCACCAGCAGGTGGGTCTTCTTGTGCTTAGATCTCTTGAACGGTCCAACCATATCAAGCCCCCAGATCGCAAACGGCCAAGTGATTGGGATCATCCGCAATTCCTGAGCCGGCACATGAGCTTGCCTTGCAAATTGCTGACACCCATCACACTTACTAACAATGTCTTCTGCATCTGCATGAGCCGTCAACCAGAAAAAACCATGACGAAACACCTTAGCCACCAAAGATCTTGACCCAAACATGATGACCGCAGTCGCCTATATGTATCTCTCATAGAATTTCACAGCCCTCCTTAGGAGAAACACATCGTTGAAAAACGCCGGTCACACTGCACCTATGTAACTCACCATTGATAATAGTCATAGACTTAGATCACCATGTGATCTGCCACGCCAAACTTTCATCTGTGGGTAACTCGCCACGAGTCAGATAAGGTAGCGTCAGTCAGGAATAGCATGAAGAGCTGCCACCAGCTGTCCTTTCGGGCCAGGTATAGCAACACTACTAGGGAAAATCCTAGCAGTAGCGCGGGTTTTAGGCATATCAGTAGCGCGGGGACCCGCGCTACTGATACGACGCTACAGCTAACTTGTAGCAGTAGCGCGTATTGACCCGCGCTACTGCTATACATGGGTAGTAGTAGAGAGCTTTACAGGAACGCGCTGCTGCTAATAGCTGCAGCGCTTTACATTAAGCCGCGCTACTGCTAAGTGCGCGCTGCTGCTAACTTTATTCCCCTCGCTGCTGCTAGTTTTATTAGTTTTTGATTTTTTTCTGCATATTTGTTTTGTATTTGTAAAGGCTTTATACAATAATCTCTAGCATATCATACACATACAAATGTAATCATAGCATACACATACAAATAGTCTCATCAAATCATGTCATCATCATAATCATCATCAAACACAAAGTGGTCTCTCGTCATCATCTCAAAAATAGTGATACAAGTCTCGAATACTTGCAACTACATCATCATCCATCTAAACAATGATATACACGAGAAGAGCTATCACTATGAGTGAGAGCGGAACTATGCAGTACATGAGGCAGCGGTTATGAGTCCTCTCTCACGCTAGCGTGAACCTCAAGTAACTAGCTTCTGCTTCTTGTCTGCTTTTGAAGCCTTTATGGCTGGCGCCCGAGACCCCCTCCACTTGCGTCTGACACTCGGGCCACTCGTCATACACTCCCGGAACCTTCCCTTTGTACACGACATAGCACTGCTTCTTCGCCATCAAGAATCTAGGTACCTATTAGAGATGCATCTTCATCAAGAGAATGTACAATCATATGCAAAAAAATATACTTGAGCAACATGAAAAAGAAAGGGTTAGCAACAAGATGCAACATATAGTAAACATAAATAATCAACGCAGTTTCATCGTACGCAAACTAATTAACTAGAGGTACGTAGGTCATCGTACCCAAACTAACAAAGTAGCGTTACGCAAGTTCGGCAGGGACCGTGGACATCACAAAGTTTCATCGCTACAGAAAGTATACAACTTCAACGGACACATGTCATCATCATCGGCATCGTAAATCACAAGAACTTCCATCGTTCCATATCATCGAGGATGCACCCTAGCTTCTTGAACGGCATGAGGTCCTGATGTTGCATGCCTATGCGAGTTCGGACGTCAGCTCACCATATAGGGCCGTGGTGGAACATCCCCTTCTCTTCGACAACTTCTTTCATGATGATCATCGCAATGTCCCTCTGGATGCGAAAGAAGTCATCTCTAAGTTTATAATCCGCTTCTCCTTGAGATTCTACCCACTTGCGGATATGATCATCGTTTCTGGTTGTCATGTGAAGCTTTTGGTGATCCCTTCTGAACTCCATCATGAGATGGAGGAGGTAGAATCCATCGTTCCTGCTTGGTTTCGGGACATGGATGCAGCAAAAGTTAGTTTTATGCGAGAAACCTGTCTTCTTGTTCCTTTGTTTCCTGATCTGCAGGTAGCCACCCCTCAAGCTGAAGCCTTGGAGAGCATCATCTAGAGTATTCATTACGTGGGTGTAGTCCTTCTTCTCGTAGTTTCTGGTAGGGTCGAAATACACGGCATGGGAGACTCACAGGTAAAGAACGATAAGGATGGCGCGCCCATTGCTTCGGGGAAAAGAACACCTCAAATTATTCTCCATATGAGCGAGAAGGAATGATTGAAATGTATGAAAGGGTTGTCCGGCACTGACTTACTTTGGATGATAAGGCAGGAGGACAATTTCCTGTTCCTTATTCTGTACCATGAAGTTTTTGAGGTGCTCCCTAGCAGTTTTATGCTCAAAGTCGTCGAGACTCAAGAAGGACTCTTGCATGTAGTATGGATCCGCCACACAGATTTGCGAGACTTCTTCTCTCTTCATGACGGAGCTCGTATGTAGCGCAAAAAGGCGGACGATTGTAAAATCGAGCTGCCTTGTCAGAAACATCTTGAAGATATGCTCAAACCGTAGGAAGAACACCTTCGTGGGCTGTGTGTCGACGTAGCACTTCCCCTCAGGCACACGAGCCGCGTATGTCGGATATCCTGGAACCTTCGAGGCTAGTAGGCTTTTCTCAGTCGACAACACATGGTCGTGCAGTCTCCTGAGATCCCCTGATATTGCCTCCAGCAGTTTCAGCGGTAGCATCAGCTCGCCCGTGACATGGAACATGGCCGCACCTTTGACGGGTACACGCTCTTCAAAATCCGTCGTCTGGCTGCTATGTGCTCTGGCTTGTTTGTAGGCAGCAGAGCCTTTCTTCGCCGGTTTCCTCCTGTCCTTTTTCTTAGGCTGACCTTCCAGACCCTTCCTTAACCCCTGCCCCAGTGTTGTCGGGCTAAGCACTGTACGACCCTCGGCTAGTTGAGCCTGTGTTGCATCTTCAGGCGTGTCCTGTGAGGATTGCATGAAGAGAGACTTCTTGCAATCAACCCTGCTAGGACGTTCCTGCCCGGGCAGACCATCCATCTCCTCATCAGCATGCTGATAGCCCGAGTCATCATATGGATGACTCATCAATTCTAAGTCATCGTCATAGGCGGCTGTATTGAGGAACCGAAGAGGGTCCTCGTCCATCTCATCATCCATTCTTTGTTCTACGGGGCGATTACATCAGCCACTATTGGACCCCCTTCCTCGCGTCGTCCGCCGCTCTCACCCGGCACTACATGCGCTGGTAATTGCGTAGGCGGGTGTCGTGGGAAACCACAGCCACGTATGGCGCCATTAGCCCCTTTTGGTTCGGCGGGGGGATGGACACGTTGCATAAAGAGCGGAGAAGCGTCGCGCAGCACGGCAGAGATTACACGGGCAGTCTTTACCCAGGTTCGGGCCGCCGTGAGGCGTAAAACTCTACTCCTGCTTTGGTGGATTGATGGTGGATAATGGTGGTGAAACGTAGCACACTTGCCCGGCAAGGTTGCTCTGGGGGTGAGAGTGGCTACGCGCGTATGGATATGCGAGGATCCAACCCTTTCTATGGTCGCCATGGGCCTTCTTTTATAGATTAAGGGGTCACCACAGTGGCAAATCAGTCTTTGCGTACTGATTAGATAGCTAATAGTGCTATCATATCTAACTCTGCAGGCTGACAGAGCGCATTAAATGCGCCGCTCAATGTCACATCACAGCTTGCCCGGCAGGCCCTGCCGGGCTGTTTTGCCAGCTTCGCGCCTGCTTGCTTGACACGTCTCAGGACGGGTGTCATATGGTGGTGTTTGCTGTAGGAAGTGGCTGCCATGTGGAAAAAAGCAGCCACTTAGTCACCTTGGAGCTTGACACCGCTTCGATTACTGACTTGCGTCGCTTGTGAGGTGGAGCGGTGGCGTGGCTTGCCTCTGCCAGTCCCGGCAAGCCTGCCGGGACGATCTGGGAGCTTGCTTCCGGGGCAAAACACAACCCTGCCAGGCTTGCCTACCCGGCAAGGTAGGTCCTTCCCTTAGCGATGCCTCGTTCCTCTGGCTCGCCTTAGCCTTCTTGACTTTCACTTGGATCTTTCAAAGGAATTGATCCTCCTTGTTTGGTTTGATCTTGGTCTTGCAATCTTGTCTCTGGCCTGTGCACAGTCCGTGCAATGGACCCAAGGTCTGTTGCACCGAGAGGAGCCCACGGGCCTGGCGCGGACGTGCCGCTGGGCGCCGCCGGGGTAAGCCCTAACCAGTGCACAGGCAGAAATGTAAGGGCGGCTCCGCCCTTTGAGATGTTCCTTGCTTCTTCATTAACTTGAGCTCGGGTCAGTTTCCGATCTTCCCGCGCGCCGTGCAATGCCAATTGTAGTGGGACCATTCTTGTAATGGCCCGTGAATGACTTTAACGCACGAGCGGGTAACTGCCAATTCACCCTTCCCACCGCACCCTTATCCTCAGCCACGTATGCCGCATGCATTGAGTGGGGTAGGTAATGGAGGCGCGTGGTGCGGGAGAGCATCAAAGCAGGGGCCCAATCTTCTTGGATTGATGGAGGAGGACGGCGGGTACTCGCTGGGAAATCAGCCCCCGCCCCCAGCTCGCCTATAAAAGGAGGAGCGGAGGCATTCATCCACATTCCACTCCTCCTCCGCCCTCTGTTTCTTCTGGGTATGCTGAAAGGGAGAGCATGGGTCCAGCCCCCGGGCCCTAGCTTGGAGTTGCTGACGATGTCGAATGCTCGTGCCGATGCTTGGGGAGTGAGTCTGGTCCGGTGCCGCGCGTTGCCGGTGGCCGCCATCCTGTTTTCGAGGTGTCTGGGGCTCTTGATGCTTGCCTGGGATGCAGTGTATGGGGCCCTTGGTAATCCCAACACTGCTCCTTCCGGCAGACCTCGTATTCTTGCTAAGGACGGTGATGTCTTCCTGCCCGCCAAGGTGGGGAGCGACGCGCCTCGAGTGTCCTACTCATCATAGTCGCTCGCCGTCTCTTCCGGGAAGGTGCCGGGCTGGGGGCCCGGCATCTTCCTGGAGCGGCCGTGATGGAGAGAGAGCGAGGGAAGGCTGGGGAGGCGGGAGGCAGGGCGTCAGGTTAGAGTACGATGGCACCGACGCCTTCATCCCATATTGGCGACCTGCCGCCTCGTCTTTCCGCTCTTCTCCTCCCTCCCCGGCACCATCATCACCAGTCTCTTCAGGTGATAGCCGGGGAGGGATGTTCCCTTGGTGCCTTCCCCCTCCTCCAGCAGTCTTCCATCTGGGCCCCGGCAGGCTTCCTCTCGGGCTGCAGCTCCGTTAGCCCTGCCGTGCCCTGCTGGCCTTGTTGGTGGTGGTCGACGGGTCGCCTCCGCCATGCTCTCTATTGACGTCTTCGTCCACGCCTTCTCGCACCTGCCGGGCATCCTCTCCTGGAGCCCGACAGGGTCGGGCTGGGCTTCTGCCCCGGCACTCCTCTTGCCCTCTTCTCCTTCTACCGCCATGCCTAGGAGGAGAGGGACAAGAAAAGGCATTACGGGGCACTTACCGTTTTTTCAGTCTTAAATCTGTAGGCACTTGCCAAATTTTAGTTCAAATAATGTAATATCTTGTATCCATGTTTATGTTCCATGAGATTTGTACTTGTTGATCAGCATATTAATGAAAAATATAAGCTTGTCGGGCACTTGTGCATGTATGATATCCATGCAGAGGTGAAACACCTCCATACTTTCACGTAAACAAGTAGGTCCCGGTAAGCTACCTTGCCGACACCCCATAGGACTGCTGCCATGAGGCTGAGCCTGCTGGGCGCAGAACCTATTGGGAGAGACTAGCCCCCCGCCAACCCCTTTCAGCCAAAGGCTACTATGACCATCCTGACCGAAGCAGTGTTCGTGCCAGTAGATGGGAGCACCTTTGTTTCCGAGGCGGCGAGGTTTTCGTATGCACAAGTTCTACTCACGGAACATGTATGGATAAGAGATGGAACTTATCTGTTTGGCTTGCCGGAGATCACAGTGTTGGCTTGTATTCACATCCTCTTCCTAGGACTAAGTCCACGGCAGGAGCCTGCAGTTTATGCAAATGAGGATGATGCCAGATGCAATCTATCTACATGATCATGCAACCTATCTACATGAATCATGCAATGCTTATGAAATGCTTATGCATGCATGCAACTTGTCGGGGGCCCCAGTGCTTCATTTGTTTCTCTGTTGCTCAGGGTCTTCGCCTGGCTTTGTACAAGGGGTTACATGCAGCTGAGGCAAGGCCTGTACAAAAGGGTGGCTGCCGGGCAGGGCCCGACAGCTGCGCCTTACGGGTAGAACTTGCGGAGATGCTCAATATTCCATGAGTTTTGCAATTGAATGGCATCTCCGGTCTCCAGATGGACTGCGCCAAGTCTGGTGACTCGTACTACCCGGTAAGGGCCTTCCCACTTCGGCGATAGCTTGTTTGTATCCATGGCGGACTGAACGCGCCTAAGGACAAGGTCGCCTTCCTCAAAACACCAGGCATGAACCCTGCGGCTATGATAGCGACGTGATACATCTCCAACGTATCTATAATTTTTTATTGTTCCATGCTGTTATATTATCATTCTTGGATGTTTTACAATCATTTTATAGTCATTTTATATCATTTTTTTGGTACTAACCTATTGACATAGTGCCAAGTGCCAGTTGCTATTTTTTTGCATGTTTTTTACATCGCAGGAAATCAATACCAAACGGAGTCCAAATGCAGTGAAACTTTTTGTGGATTTTTTTTGGACCAGAAGACATCTAGTGGGCCGGAGAAGCGCCTGGGGGGTGCTCCGAGGGGAGCACAATCCACCAGGGCGCGCCTGGAGGCCCAGGCGCGCCCTGGTGGGTGGTGCCCACCTCGGGTGCCCCTCGAACCGCCTCTTTGCTCTATAAATACCCCAATATTCTAGAAACCCTAGGGGAGTCGACGAAAATCAATTCCAGCGGCCGCAGAGTCCAGAACCACCAGATCCAATCTAGACACCATCATGGAGGGGTTCACCACTTCCATTGGTGCCTCTCCGATGATGCGTGAGTAGTTCTTTGTAGACCTACGGGTCCGTAGTTAGTAGCTAGATGGCTTTCTCTCTCTCGTTTGATTCTCAATACAATGGTCTCTTGGAGATCCATATGATGTAACTCTTTTTGCGGTGTGTTTGTTGGGATCCGATGAACTTTGAGTTTATGATCAGATTTATCTTTTTATCCATGAAAGTTATTTGAGTCTTCTTTGATCTCTTATATGCATGATTGCTTATAGCCTCGTATTTCTTCTCCGATATTTGGGTTTTGTTTGGCCAACTTGATCTATTTATCTTGCAATGGGAAGAGGTGCTTTGTAGTGGATTCGATCTTACGGTGCTTGATCCCAGTGACAGAAGGGGAACCGACATGTATGTATCGTTGCTACTAAGGATAAAACGATGGGGTCTATTTCTACATAAATAGATCTTGTTTACATCATGTCATCATTCTTATTGCATTACTCCGTTTCTCCATGAACTTAATACACTAGATGCATGCTGGATAGCGGTCGATGTGTGGAGTAATAGTGGTAGATGCAGGCAGGAGTCGGTCTACTAATCTTGGACGTGATGCCTATATAATGATCATTGCCTGGATATCGTCATGATTATTTGAAGTTTTATCAATTGCCCAACAGTAATTTGTTCACCCACCGTTTGCTATTTTTCTCGAGAGAAGCCACTAGTGAAACCTACGGCCCCCGAGTCTCTTTTCCAATATATTTTCTTTCAAGATCTATTTTGATATTCGCTCTTTTCTTTATTTGCAACTTTTATTTTCAGATCTATTAAACCAAAAATACCTTGCTGCACTTTATTTTATTTGGCGTTCGATCTATCAATATTTACTACTCTCTCACGTCCGTTTGCCAATTTTTGGCGCCGTTGCCCGAAAGGGATTGACAACCCCTTTTACACATCGGGTTGCGAGTATTTGTTATTTGTGTGCAGGTGCTGTTTACGTAGTGTTGCTTGGTTCTCCTACTGGTTCGATAACCTTGGTTTCATCACTGAGGGAAATACCTACCGCCGCTGTGCTGCATCATCCCTTCCTCTTTCGGGAAATACCGACGTAGCTTCAAGCCGCATCACGACACAGGGCTTGCTGATAGCGTGCAGCACGTGTAGCAGCCCGGAGATGGTTCTCCTTGAGAAGAACGGCATCGTCATGCATGTGCTGTTCCTATGCTACTTAATCGTAGGCAAGCACTTGAGGTGACCCAGAAATGAGTTCCGTGGGGATAACTGCTTCTGCCCCATAGACTAGGGAGAAGGGAGTCTGCCCGGTAGCTCGGTTTGGTGTCGTTCTGAGGGACCAAAGAACCACCGACAACTCATTGATCCATTGCCTGCCGTGCTTTCGCAGCTTATCAAATGTTCTTGTCTTGAGTCCACGCAGCACTTCAGCGTTCGCCCTCTCAGCTTGTCCATTGCTTCTGGGATGTGTGACAGATGCAAATGAGATCTTGCTTCCGAGGGCATGAACATATTGCATGAAGGTGCGGCTTGTGAACTGGGTGCCGTTGTCGGTAATGATCCGGGCAGGAACCACGAAGCGGCACAGCAATCCTTTCAAGAACTTGATAGCTGACTGAGTAGTCACCTTTCTCACGGCATCTACTTCTGGCCACTTTGTAAACTTGTCGATTGCAACGAACAAGAATTCAAAGACCCCGGTAGCTCGGGGGAAGGGGCCGAGGATATCGAGCCCCCAGACCGAAAACGGCCATGACAAAGGGATTGTCTGGAGTGCTTGGGCAAGTAGATGGATAATTTTGGAATGGAACTGACAGGCTTCACACTTGGTGACGAGCTCAACCGCATCTTGGAGGGCTGTGGGCCAATAGAATCCTTTCCGGAATGCTTTCCCAACCAAAGCCCTTGATCCAATATGGGAGCCGCACATGCCTTTGTGTATCTCTGCCAACAGTTCCTTTCCTCCTTCCCAGCAAATGCACTTCAATTTCACACCGTTGGGCCTTCTTCTGTATAGTGTGTCATCGACAAACTGATACATACTGGCCCTCCGGGCTACTCTTTCAGCTTCTTCTTGCTCTTCGGGAAGTTCTTCGGTCTGGAGGAAATGGACTATGTGCCTTGCCCAAGTTGGAGCCTGAGGCTCGGCAACAAGGACTAGCGGCACCTCCTCATTCGTGGGGGCACATCCCTTGACTACGGGGACCAATGGCCCGACACGAGGGTGCAGCCTGGCAAGCGAAGGGGAGTTGTTTCCTGCAGGGTCCCTGCCAGGAGCCCCGAAAGGCTCTACCGGGAGAGGCTTACCGGAGTCCAATTTCCTCCTCTTTTGGGCCATTGTTGTCGGGGATACGGAGGGCTGAGTAAGATGGAGAACAAAAGTCCCTGGTTCCACAGGAAGCTTCTGCGCAGCGCACTTTGACAGGTGATCAGCAATGTTGTTTTCCGCATGGGGTACGTGTTCTGTTTGCAACCCGTCAAAGCGCTCCTCCAATCTTCTCACTTCCTCGACGTATGCCTCCATCAATGGGCTTTGGTAATCCTTGTTGACTTGTATCACCACCAGTTGTGAATATCCTCGAATGATCAGCTTCTTGATTCCCAATTCTGTGGCAACTCTGAGCCCGGCAAGAAGCCCTTCATATTCTGCTGTATTGTTGGTTGCCTCCTCCCGGGGAAAGTGCATCTGGACGGCGTACCTCAGGTGTTCTCCAGTGGGAGCCACGAGAAGCATGCCAGCCCCTGCACCTTGTAGGGAGAAGGCACCATCGAAATACATGATCCATTCTTGGGGCGCTTCCTTGCCGGGGATAACTATTTCCTGTACTTCTTCATCAGGGGTTGGCGTCCATTCTACAATAAACTCTGCCAATGCCCTGCTCTGGATTGTTGATGTGCTCTCAAACTTCAGGCCAAAGCTGGATAACTCCAATGCCCACTCTACTATCCTGCTGGTGGCCTCTGGGTTTCGAAGTATCCTTTGCAACGGGAAGCGGGTGACAACCATGATCTCATGGGCTTGGAAGTAGTGGCGCAGTTTTCTTGAGGCCATGACAAGGCCAAAGATCAACTTTTGCACGCCAGAAAACCTGGATCTAGCCCCCTGCAATAGGGAGCTGACAAAGTATACTGGGCGCTACACCACCTTCTTCCTTGCCGTGTCCTTGGGGTTGCTTCCGCTGCCATGCTCTTCTTTGTTCTGATCCGTATCTGGCCTTGCCAGGCCGCTCTCTTCCTCTTCCCCTGGCAGGATACTTGCTGAGGTGGCTGTTTCTTCTACTTCTTGCTGTGCTACTAGGGCCGCACTAACCACTTGATTAGTTGCTGCCAGATATAGCAGTAACGGATCTTGTGGTTTGGGTGCAACCAAAGTAGGCACAGAAGACAAGTAGGCCTTCAAATCTTGCAGCGTAGCATGTGCTTCCGGGGTCCACTTCATGGGTCCTGCCTTCTTCAAAATCTAGAAGAATGGCAAGGCGCACTCGGTAGACTTGGAGATGAACCTGCTAAGCGCGGCAACGCATCCTGTCAAATGCCTCACATCCTTAACTGTCTTGGGTGCCTGTATCTGCTCAATAGCCTTGACCTTATCGGAGTTGGCCTCTATCCCACAGTGGGACAGAAAGAAACCAAGTAGCTTGCCGGAGGGAACGCCAAACACGCACTTCTTCGGATTCGGCTTCAAGTTGATCTTGCACAGATTAGCAAATGTCTCTTCTAAATCCTGAATGAGGGTTGATCTGTCCTTGGTCTTGACCACAATATCATCCATATAGGCTTCAATGTTCCTGTGCAACTGTGGTTCAAAGCCAATCTGGACTGCTCTTGCAAAAGTGGACCCGTCACTCTTCAACCCGAAAGGCATGCGCATAAAGCAGTACGTGCCGCATGGGGTGATGAATGAGGTCTTTTCTTCGTCTTCCTTGGACATAAAAATCTGATGGTATCCAGAGTATGCATCCAAAAAAGAGAGCAACTCACATCCTGAAGTAGAATCCACGATCTGGTCGATGCGCAGCAAGGGAAATGGGTCCTTTGGGCATGCCTTGTTTAGATCCGTAAAATCTATGCAAAGCCTCCATTTTCCATTAGCCTTGCGCACAACCACTGGGTTTGCCAACCATGTTGGATGTAGTACTCCTCTGACCAAACCAGCTGCTTCAAGTTTCTTGATTTCCTCGGTAATGAACTGCTTCCGTTCCAAGGCCTGCTTCCGAACCTTCTGCTTGACGGGCCGGGCATGTGGGCAGACAGCAAGGTGGTGCTCGATTACCTCCCTGGGAACACCGGGGATATCAGATGGTTGCCAGGCAAACACATCGATATTCGCCCGCAGGAAGGCAACAAGCGTGCTTTCCTATTTGTCATCAAGGGTGGCGCTAATAGTGAAAGTACCATCAGCGCCAGCCAGCCCTGCCACAACCTTTTTCACTTGGGGTGGAGTAGCCTTGGATCTCTTGCTGTTGGAACTCTCTGGTGTGTCATCAACGGGCGTGGCACATTCCACAGAGGTACGCTTCCTGGATTCCTTGCCAATGCCTCTGCTATGCTTTTCCTTGGCGGGAACTGTGGCTTCCACGACCTCTGCCGTGACCGCGTCTCGGTACATATTATCCATGCAAATAATTGCGTCTTTCTTGTCTGATGGAACGGAAATGACGCCCATCGGCCCTGGCATCTTCAAGGTGTTGTAAGCATAGTGGGATGCTGCCATGAATTTGGCCAGGGCCGGGCGCCCAAGGATCCTGTTGTATGGCAGAGGGAGGTCAACCACATCAAACACAACTTTCTCAGTCCTGTAGTTCAACTCCCCTCCAAATGTCACTGGCAACGTAACCTTTCCCTTAGGACGGCTCCTGCCGGGATTGATTCCTTGAAATGTGCCTGTGTCCTTAAGTTCTCCCTCTGCTATCTGGAGTTTGCTGATAACCTTTGGGGAAATCAGATTCAACCCGGCCCCACCGTCAACCAGCATCTTTGTGACCTTGAGGTTGCGAATTGTTGGTGAGACCAACAACGGCAAGCACCCAACTGCAGTGATGCGGTCGGGGTGGTCATCTTCATCAAAGATGATGGGCGTGCGTGACCACTTGAGCGGCTTCCGAGAATCTGCCACTGGCTCCATGGCATTGACTTCACGCGCCCACTGTTTAAGTTGGCGGTGAGAGGAGTGCAAAGATAGACCCCCGTCAATGCACAGGGCGTCAGTGGCCTTCTGGAATTCCTGCTTGTTGGTTTCCTCTTCATTCCCTCAATCACTCTCATTACTGCAATCCTCCTTCTCTCGGCCCTTGGCGGGTTTTCCTTGGTTCCGAGGAGCCTTGCCGGGGCGATTTGCTTCACCACCCCGACCCTTCCCGCCAGCGCCATTTTGACCTTTTTCCTTATCACGCTTCTCATACTCAGCCTTCTGTCTCTTGATGAGCTGTTCCACTTGATAACACTCCTAGAGATCATGGCCCTTGGTCCGATGAATCTTACAGTACGGCCCATCACCTTTCCCAGCTTTCTCGGCAGCCGCCGCCTCCCGGCAGTCAGCGCATGCGGTAGCCTCCTTGCCGGAAGCTTCAACCTTGGCCTTCTTGCCAGTACTAGGTGTGCCTAACCCCTCAAAAGCCATCACTGTCTTATCCTTGTGTTTCTTGTTGTGCTTCTTGTTCTTCTTCTTCTTACTGATGGTGTCATCGTCATCTTCTGAGTCAATGTCGACGCAATCTTCCTCTCCAGGAAGTTTCCTCCCCTCCTCCACCCGAGCACACTTGTCCACCAAAGTGTAGAGCTCCTTCACAGTCTTGGCAACTGAACGTTCATCTTGGAACGTATCCTGCGGTTGCGCACGTTGGATTGGAAGGCAGCTATCATGGCAGCTGGGTGGATATCTGGGATATTTCTATGGACTCGACTGAATCTCTGCAAGTACTTCCGTAAAGATTCTCCTTCTATCTGCCGAAGAAGCTGCAAGTCGCTGGGCCGCCCTGGTTCTTGATGGCCACCCGTGAAGGCACCAATGAACTCGTGGCACAGGTCAGCCTTGGTCGAAATGGAGTTCTCCGGCAGGTGCATCAGCCAAGACCTCACATTTGACTTGAGGGCCAAAGGGAAGTAGTTGGCGAACACCTTCTCATCTCTTCCCCCGGCAGCTTGAACAGCGATGGTGTAGATGCTCAAGAACTCTGCCGGGTTTAGTCTCCCATCATACTTCTCGGGTATCTCTGGCTTGAACATGCGAGTGGATGGCCAACGGACTTGCCGCAGCTCACGGGTGAAGGCAGGGCACCCAACCTCGAAAGGCAGGCACCCGCCATCTCTGAGCGCGGGCTCGTCGACGTCGGGGCCATCGCACCCATTGATCTGGCGGGGGTTGTCGCGGCGCTGCTTGTCGATGAAGCGCGTGCATTCCCTTCGCCTGCCCTCCGGGGCACGCTGCCGGCCTTGACGCGCTCGAGGATCTGATGAGGCCATCGAGGCGTCATCGGGCGCCTGGACTTGTGGCTCCCGGGCGGCTTGCTGTGGCGGGGATTGCACCGTGAGGGTGGCCCCTCCCGCACGACCAGCCGCACGAGCCGTTGTTGCTGCCTGGGGAGTCCGTGGCGGTCCGGCCCACTGTGATCCTTCCGCCTCGGCAAAACCAATCAAACTTTGGATGGTGGCTCGCCACTCATCCATCTGGTCTGCTGCCAGCGGAAATCTCAACAGCAGTTGGGCTCGTGCCATGGCCTCTGAGGCAGTGATTGGCATAGGTGATGACGATGTAGATCGTAGTGTCGCTCGGCTCTTGACGTTGCAGGTGGCGACTGCGCCGTGCCCTTGCCGCTGTGAACCAGCCGTTTGGACGGCATGGTGACGCGGCGGAGGCACCTGAGGGCCAGCGGCTCCATTGGGCACAGTAGCTGGGTCTGCCCGCCCCGGGGGTGGCACATGCCCTGCGGTCGCGCCCGCAGCGGGGGCGGCCGAAGGGTTGCGATTCGCCCCGGAGCGAGCATCATCACTGCGGTTGTGCCCGTTGGCGAGGAGAAAGGGTTCAGGCGGAATGACCCCTCCATCCGTACCTCGTGGAGCATGGCCGTCGCGATGTTGCTGATGTTGTCCTTCCCTGGTACCTCCCGTTCCTGCTTCGGCCATGCGGGAGGTGGCGACGGCGCCGCCTGCGCCAACCACGTCCCCTGCAGCATCCACACCCTCACGAGCCCCCGCATTCCCCGCGACGTCGTTGGTCGCGGGCGGCGGAACCTTCGAGGTGGACGGGTGATTTGCAGCTCCGGGCTTCCTCTTGGGCGCCATAGTCGATGACACCGTCGATGATGAAAATGTCGATGAAGATGACGCGCAGCGTACGCTCTCGGTTTCGCGCAAGTGATCCCCCTACCTGGCGCGCCAAAGATGTCGTGGGAAACCACGACCACCTATGGGGCCATCAGCCCCTTTTGGTTCGGCGGGGGGGTGGCCACGTTGCACAAAGAGCGGAGAAGCGTCGCCCAGCACGGCAGAGATCACACTGGCAGTCTTTACCCAGGTTCGGGCCGCCGTGAGGCGTAAAACCCTACTCCTGCTTTGGTGGATTGATGGTGGATAATGGTGGTGAAACGTAGCACACTCACCCGGCAAGGTTGCTCTGGGGGCAAGAGTGGCTACGCGCGTATGGATATGCGAGGATCCAACCTTTTCTATGGTCGCCATGGGCCTCCTTTTATAGATTAAGGGGTCACCACAGTGGCAAATTAGTCTTTGAGTACTGATTAGATAGCTAACAGTGCTATCATATCTAACTCTGTAGGCTGACAGAGCGCATTAAATGCGTTGCTCAATTTCACATCATAGCTTGCCCGGCAGGCCCTGCCGGGCTGTTTTGCCAGCTTCGCGCCTGCTTGCTTGACACGTCTCAGGACGGGTGTCATATGGTGGTGTTTACTGTAGGAAGTGGCTGCCATGTGGCCGAAAGCAGCCACTTAGTCACCTTGGAGCTTGACACCGCTTCGATTACTGACTTGCGTCGCTTGTGAGGTGCAGTGGTGGAGTGGCTTGCCTCCGCCAGTCCCGGCAGGCCTGCCGGGACGATCTGGCAGCTTGCTTCCGGGGTAAAACCAAACCCTGCCAGGCTCGCCTTCCCGACAAGGTAGGTCCTTCCCTTAGCGATGCCTTGTTCCTCTGGCTCGCCTTGGCCTTCTTAACTTGCACTTGGATCCTTCAAAGGAATTGATCCTCCTTGTTTGGTTTGATCTTGGTCTTGCAATCTTGTCTCTGGCCTGTGCACAGTCCGTGCAATGGACCCAGGGTCTGTTGCACCGACATCAGGGTGGTGGTGTTCATACCTACTTGCTGATGTGTGGTTATTGGTGTGCTCTCGGCCGGCTCCAGACGAAGAAGATTCTTCGGCCATAGCAGCACCCAACCCTTGCAGTTTCCAAGCCGCAGCAGGGTCATGTCGTCCTCTCCCCCTAGCCGTACTGGAGGAGGCAAATCCTCGTGCCCCGATTTTACACTCGACAAGGTAACCCTGAAGTGCCCACCAGGCATCGGCTGGCCGTGGAACGTGAGTTCCAAGGGCTTCGTTATCACCGCCTTTCCCACGTCCACCTTCTGGCCTTTGATCAAGTAGAGTATGGTGCATGGGGTTTCGTCGGCCTGCAAAGACATGTCTGCGGCGTAAAACATCCGAAAGGCAACGAAAATAGAATATTCTATATATATGTTGGTGCAACATGTAATTACCGTGAGGGAGTCGAGCTCAGCCAAAGACGAAGGCCCGGCTAGCACGCCAGAGACTAAGGATGGGCTGCTATGAGCGGGTGCCGATGCCGGTGCGGGAGCAGGCGCGGTTGCGTGAGCAGGTGATGGTGCGGTTGTGTTGTTCACCGAGTTGCTCCCGACGAAGCTGGGCATGGGGAAATCATCTATTTGTCTGGATTTTCCTTCGTCCAGTTGATGATGGCCGGGATAAAGTTAGTAGCGAAATCATTTCTGCAGGCATCTACAACTGCAGCGACTGCCTGCTGTAGCAACTCATTTTTCTCCTCGGCTGCTTTTTTCGCATCATCAGCTGCTTTTTTCTCGAACGCAAGCTTCACCTTCTCGTCGATGTCCGCATGACTGAACTTCTTTTTCTGCTTCTTGGACTCTGGGCACTCATTGTAAAAGACCTTCCACGTGGTGCCGTCTCCGGCGCCGTGCACATGTCCATATTGCGGCCGTTGGTCCCAAGGGAGTCCCTTAAGTTCGTTCAAGGCCCGGTTGAGAGGGGTGTCCCACTTGGGCTTCATCGACGAAGACTGGCTTTCGGCTGCAAGCTGGTGTTGCTTGTCCTGCAGAAGGAACATGAACCGTTTACGAATGTGTAGTCGACTTGATCAGAAGCTAAATGTAAGGTGGTAAAAGAATAATTACCAGTATTCTAATCAATTTCCTCGTGATCAGGTCTGTGTAAAAAACCCTTCTTTTCCTTGTCCCACTTGTAGTAGGCCATGATGAAGTCACGCTCCAAGGGGTTGGTGAACTTCGCCAAGGGGTCTGGGAGACCCGCGGCTTCACGTTCCGTGTCCTCCTTATCCCATATGGGCCTTTTGCCAAGGTAGCCACGGCTTTCGAGGCGTTGGTTCCCGTGTCCCTTTGCTGAAGGCTCTTGAATTTCGCAGCCTTAGCCTTGGCTGCCTCGGTAGGCAAGTGTCCTTGAACTTTTGGAACTCCTCTTTCATAAGTGTCGAATTTTCCTCCAGAATCTTGGACATGGGTTCCTCAGCCTCAATAGCTTGTTTCACCCTCCCTTTCCAGGAGGCCAAATCATTGCTGAAGATGCCCATGGCGTGATTGTTAATCTTTTTCATCTTCGGATCATCCCACGGGAGTTCTATGTCGTCATCCCGGCCGGGGAACTTGAATCTCTTGTGCAGCCTCGTCAGGAGCAACTGCTTCAAATGTTCTTTACCCCTTAACTCATCGTCGTTGATGCTTGTGCATTCCCGTAGGATGCATCCGACTTGGTTCCCGTAGCACTTGCGAGGTTCTTCCGGCTCTAATGGCTCAAACTTGCCAGGGGCCATCTTTGTGATCACCAGTCGTTCGATGCCGAGTTTGTTAGGTCTTCGTATCCTCTGCTTCTTCTGCTTCTTCTTTTCGGTAGCGGCTTCGGTGCCGGTACCTTCTCCTCCGGTATCTACCCCGCCTGTACCTTCCTCGCCGGTCTCGGCGCCGCCATCGGTGTCGGCGCCGTCGGTGTCGATGTCGGCGTCAGTACATTCATCGAGGCCGCCCTACAAACCTTGACTGTGCTTAGCAGACAAAAAGTCGAGGTACTATTGTTCACCCTCATAATCCATCTTGTCTGCATCATGGTCAGAAGGCCCGGTTTCTTCGTTGTTCGACAAGTTTCCTACGATTAACTCTCCTCGTTTATTTCTTAAACTATAATAAAATGAGAAATGACATAAAAAAAGTCTATGGTTTGCCGGAATGCCGTTTCATTCCCGTCGCAGCAAATCCCGGCACTCGATATGCCTACTTTCTAGCACAAGTCATGCCAAAATTCACGGGAAATTTCGGCATGACCATTGCTAAAAAGTGGACATATCGAGCACCTGAAATTCACCGGAACGGAAATGAATCAACATTCCGGCGAAACATAGGCCACTCAGATCATTTACCCTGCACATAACCATCATTTTCCAAATATCACATGTCCACTTCAAATATAAGCTAGCTAGTGGGGGGTTGTTCCACCACGGCCCTGTTTGAATCACATGTCCAAATCACATGTCCACATATCACATGTCCACATATCATATAGGGTTCATATAGCAACAATAGCTTTAACTAAAAAAATCAAATAGCAACAATTCTGTTTTTTCTTTAAATACCAATAAAAATTCCTTGAATAAAATTTGTTACCTAGCTAAATACCAATAAAAATTCTTTGAATAAAATTTCTACCTAGCTAAATTCATAACTAAATTTGATACCAAGCTAGGGCTCATAACTAAATTCATCACCGCAAAAAAAAAATAACTACCTAGGGTTCATAACTAAAACCTAGGTTTCATACTGCCATAACTAAAACCTAAGTAAATTAATCTAAGAACCTAATTAACCTACTGCCCTAACTAAATAGATAACCTAATTAACCTACTGCCCTAACTAAAACCTAAGTAAATTAACCTAAGAACCCTAGCTAGAACCCTAATGGAAGAGAGAGAGGAGTGGTGGGGGGCTTACAGAGGGTGCAGGGCGAGGAGGCAGGCCCGACGATGGCCGAGGTAGGGAGGGGAGGAAGAAGAGGAGGGAGGCGTGCCGCGTCGGGGTCGGGGCCGGGGTCGGGCGACGGCGACAGAGGCGTGCGGCGTCGGGGTCGGGGCCGGGGCCGAGGGAGGAGGCGTGCGGCATTGAGGTCGAGACCGGGGCAAGGGAGGAGGCGCGCGACGTCGAGGTCAGGGCCGGGCGACGGCGAGGGAGGCGTGCGACGTCGTGGTTGGCGCCGGTGCTCGGGCTCCAGCGAGGGCAGGCAACGAGGGGGAGAAGAGAGTGGGGGGATTGGAGGAGGAAGCAGAGGAGGGAAGCCCGCGCGGGGGTTATATGAAAATAGCAGTAGCGCTGTTCTGGGAAACATGCTATAGCTAAGTTAGCTATAACGAGTTTTCTAGAACAGCGCTATTGCTATATGAAGTAGCTATAGCGCTCTTGTAGATGCAGCACTACTAAGATTGCTATGTCAAAGTCGTTGCGTCGATCCGAGTAGGCCACATGCAGTTCCCTGTGACCGTTGGAGTGACCTTCTCCTTCGAGCCTCCCAAGGTGCTTCTTAACGGGCAAACCAACATTAGGCCGGTCTCCGCCATATAGAAAATTCTCGCAGAAAGAGATGCACTCTTGTGTCAGATAGCCCTAGACGATGCTTCCATCCGGACGGGACATGTTACGAATGAATCCTTTGATGACCCCATTCATCCTCTCGAACGGCATCATGTTGTGCAGGAATGACGGCCCCAGGTCTATTATGTCGTCCACAATATGGACACACAGATGCACCATGACGTCAAAGAACACGGGCGGGAAGTACATCTCTAGCACATTTAGTATCACAACGATCTCTTCATGTAGCCTTCAGAGCTGCTTCACACTGATCGACTTTTGAGAGATGACGTCAAAAAAGTTGCAGAGACCAATAAGCGTGTCACGGACGTGCTTGTCCATTATCCCAATAAGGGCAACAGGTAGTATCTGCATCATCATCACATGACAGTCATGGGACTTCATCCCGCTGAACCCTTTCTTCTTCGTGTCTAGATATCTGCTTATCTTCCCATAGTAACCGGAACTAACTGTGATTCCGGTAAGGCACTTGAAGAATTGATCGATCTCAGCCGGACTTAAGGTGAAGCAAGAAGGGGGCAATAATCCTCTTCCTTTACTTTTTTACCCTTCTTCTCCCGCGGCTCCGTCTCTGTCTCCTCTGACTTTTTACGGGGCGGCATGTGCAGATCTGCCCTGATTTTCAAATCTTGTAAGTCTTTTCTTGCCTTTGGCCCATCCATGGTTTTATCCAGCATGTTCATCAGTGTCACAAGCAAGCTCTCAAGGACATTCTTACAGATATGCATTTGATCAAGGCAATGAGGCGTGTCGAGTTTGTGCCAGTACTTTAAGTCCCAGAAAACAGACCTCGCCTTCCATACCTTCAGCAGCGGCTCCAGCGCCTTTTTCATCGTCTTTCCCGGCATGGGGCACTATTCCTAGTTTTTCAACAGCTCATCGATTTTGGCGCCGCTCCGCTTACATGGAGGTCCTCGATGCTCAGCCTCACCATTGAATAGATCTCCACGGTTTCTCCACGGGTCGTCCTTCTTGAGCCATCTTCGATGCCCCATGTACACGATTTTCCCAGACCCGCCATCTTTCATTGACGTTAGCTGCTGAGACGTCGTATCATCCATGCACCGCGAGCATCCGCAATATCCATGGCACACCTGGCATGTGACATATCTGTAACCGAGATAGTCGTGCACCGTCGTGATCAGCGTGGCTCTCATATAGAAATACTCACCTTTGCTGGTGTCCCATGTCTTGGCCGGTGATTTCCATAACATGTCTAACTCCTCTTGAAGTAGCCCCGGATACAGATTAATATTATTTCCCAGTTGTTTCGACCCTTGAATCAGCATGCTCATGTGTATGTACTTTGACTTCATGCACAACCAGGGGGATGTTGTACATCCATACAAACAGGGGCCATGTGCTATGATTGGTGTTTTGGTTGCCAAACGGATTCATGCCATCGGTACACGCGCCAAGCACGATGTTCCTTGCATCACATGCGAAATATCAATATTCGCCATTGAACGCTCTCCACTGGCTTCCATCCATGAGGTGTCTCAGCTTCGGATCATCTCCATCGTCGGGCTTTATCCTCTTCGCATGCCAACACATGAGCTTTGCTTCCTTGGTATCTACAAAATACCGTTGCAGACGGGGAGTGATCGGTAAGTGCCATACAACTTTCTGGGGAGATTTCTTCCCGGCCTTCTTGTATCGAGAAGCATTGCACACCGGACAGCTGGTTTTTTCTGCGTGCTCCTTCCGATAAATTATGCAATCGTTGATGCATGCATGGTATCTAACGTGCGGCAGATGAAGAGGGCACATGATCTTCTTGGCCTCATCCACACTAGTAGGACATAGATTCCCCGCGGGAAGAACATCCTTTAGGTACTTGAGAAGCTCATCGAGGCTAGTGTCGGTCCATTTGTTTTTAGCCTTCGTCTTCAGAAGTTCGAGCGTGAAACTCAAGCGGGTCACCTCGGGATCGCAACCATCATACAATGGAGTGTTCAAGTCTACCACCAGTGCTGCAGCTTGGCCTCCTCTCTAGAAGCAACTCTGTCAGTACTCGTCTCCTTGGGAAGCAGTTCTTGAACATGAGGGTCCTGCACGATTGAACTTAGCAACGACAAAGTCTGCGGCGTGGAGTCCATGTTTTCTCCGCCGCCATGTCCGGCCCCTTCTCCGCCGCCATGTCCAGCCCCTTCTCCGCCGCCATGTCCGGCCTCTTCCCTGCCGCCATGCCCGGCCCCTTCTCCGCCGCCATTATCGGTCATCTCCTTGTCTTGCCCCGTGTCGTCATTGCCTGCCCCGTCGGCGTCCTCATCATCATCATCCTCATCTTCAATTATCCACCGAGTATAGCCATCCATGAAACCAGTCATGAGCAGGTGTGCCATCACACGACCATCCTCATAGGGGTCGAGCCAAACTCCTCCTTTGCATCTTCGACATAGACATAAAATCTCTGTCCGGTTATTTTCATTCATGTCCTACACCGCCGACCGCAACCACCTTTCTACCATCGTTCCACTGACCATCATGAATGCCTGCGCGGTAATAATAAATAAATTGATTATAAAAAAGCATGCATGCATCAAAGTCATACAAAAATTCGGCATGACCTTCCCTAAAAATAGGACATATAGAGTTTGCCCGAAATTCGCCGAAATGGAAATAAATCAACATTTTGGCAAAACATAGGCAACTCAAGCACAATTCAGCGGCAACTCATGCCACACACACAATTTCCATCATATCACCCGATTATGTCATATCACACACATACACATATTTCCATTCTTGCAAAAGCACAAATTTTTAATCACCTATCTCGAGATCGAGCACGGTGATGATGATGTCGATCGGTGTCACCACACACCTATGGAATGATCCAAATTGAACAAAGCTTACTTCTTGACAAGGCTAGATCTAGTTAGGGAGGTACATAGGTCACTTCACTAAATGCTAGATCTACCTAGCTAGTTTGGGAAGGAGATAAGTTCAACTAGTGGAGGGGGAAGGAAAAAGAGAAAGGAGATGCATTAATGGAGGTGCTGTAGTTAGCTAGGAGCAATAAAGAGAGAGAAAGAGAGGTAGAAGGAGAGTAATGGGGGGGAGAAGTAGTGAAGAAGAAGCAAAGTGAGGGAGAGAGGAGGTGAGAGCTAGGGGAAAGTGAAGGAAGAGAGGATGGCGGAGGGGGGAGGGGGAGGAAAAAGGTGGTGGCCGCGGTTTAGCAGTAGCGCTTGGGTGTAAAACGCGCTACTGCTAAGAAGATAGGAGTAGCGCGCCCCTGGGAGAGGCGCTACTGCTAAGTGGGGCCCGCCATGTGGCCAGGTTCAAACTAAGCAGTATCGCCCTACCCAAAAAATGCGCTACTAATATTAAATTAGAAGTAGTGCGGTTATCTGAGGCGCGCTACAGCTAAATCTAGCGTGCGGGAACGGTCGGGCAATTTTAGTAGTAGCATTTTTTTTTCGTGCCGCGCTACTACTAAGTCGATAGCAGTAGTGCTTGGTCCTGACCCGCGCTATGGCTAAGTAGCAGTAGCACCTCTTTTTATCCTGCGCTACTACTAAGGTTCTGTGTATAAGGTTTTCCCTAGTAGTGCAAGGTCTTCCTCTGATGGCAATTTAACCGAAGGATTATGCAACACATCAAGGAATACATTTGGGGGTACCAGCTTACGTTGAGACCCAAGCCGGGACAGTGCATCAGCCGCCCCATTTTTTCGTCGATCAATTTGATCCATCTGATAACCCTTAAGGTGACCAGCAATATTGTCGACTGCCCGATGATAAGCCACCATGCGCGGGTCTTTAGAATCCCACTTGCCTGAAACTTGCTGTGCTACCAGGTATGAGTCGCCCATACATCTGACCCAGCTTAAATTCATCTCCTTAGCCATATGAAGCCCATGGAGTAAAGCTTCATACTCAGCTGCATTGTTAGTACAAGGAAACATTAGCCTTAAAACATAACAAAATTTGTCACCTCGTGGGGAAGTCAAAATAACTCCAGCCCCCGAGCCTTCCAACTGCCTGGACCCATCAAAGTGGATCGTCCAATATGTGTTGTCAGGCTTCTCCTGAGGTGTCTGCAACTCCGTCCAGTCATTTATAAAATCCACCAATGCTTGAGACTTGATAGATGTTCTAGGCCCAAGCTCAATTGCCCACTTAGCAACCTGGCCAGTGGCCTCTCTGTTTTGAATGATATCTCCTAAAGGAGCAGAGCTGACCACTATAATAGGATGCCCAAGGAAATAATGTTTTAACTTGTGACTCGCCATGAACACCCCAAACACCAGCTTCTGCCAATGTGGGTGCCTTTGCTTAGACTCAGTCAGGACTTCACTGATATAGTAAGCCGGCCGCTGGACTGGGTACTCTTTACCTGCCTCCTTGCGCTCCACAACAACTGCTACACTAACTGCCATGTTATTAGCCACCACATACAGGATCAAAGGCTCTTTGTCAACAGGAGCTGCCAAGACGGGCGGCTCAGTCAACTGTTTCTTGAGTGCCTCACACGCCTCATTAGCTGAATCACTTGAAACAAAATTATCTGTTTTCCTCATCATCTGATATAGAGGGATTGCGTTCTCTCCAAGGCGGCTTATGAACTGGCCCAGGGCTGCAATACGACCCGCCAATCGCTGAACGTCATTAATACACGCCGGCTTAGACAGTGAGGTGATAGCCTTTATCTTCTCCGGGTTAGCTTCAATGCCCCGTTCTGAGACCAGAAAACCTAGCAATTTACCAGCTGGCACACCAAAGACACACTTGGCTGGGTTAAGCATCATCTTGTACACCCAGAGATTGTCAAAGGTTTCCTTCAAATCAGCAAGCAGGGTCTCTTTCTTTCTTGACTTGAGCACAATATCATCCACATAAGCATGAACATTGCACCCGATCTGACCATGAAAACAATTCTGAACACAGCGCTGGTAAGTCGCCTGAGCACTTTTGAGTCCAAAAGGCATGGAAACATAGTAGAAAGCCCCAAAAGGTGTGATGAAGGACGTCTTCTCTTGGTCTTTAACTGCCATCTTGATCTGATGATAACCAGAATAAGCATCCAGAAAGCATAAACACTCACAACCCGCCATTGCATCAATGATCTGGTCGATACGGGGGAGAGCAGATGGATCAGCCGGACAAGCCTTATTAAGATCTATATAATCAACACACATACGCCATGTTCCATTTTTCTTAAGTACAAGCACAGGGTTAGCCAACCAATCAGGGTGAAAAACTTCCACGATAAACCCGGCCGCCAAGAGCTAGGCTACTTCTTCTCCAATAGCCTTACGTCGCTCTTCATTGAAACGACGGAGGAACTGTTTGACCGGCTTAAATTTGGGATCCACATTAAGGTGGTGCTCAGCAAATTCTGTTGGTACACCCGGCATGTCAGAAGGTTTCCATGCAAAGATGTCCCAATTCTCATGGATGAACTCGGTGAGCGCGCCTTCCTATTTGGGATCCATATTAGCCCCCACAGTGAACTACTGAGAAGAGTCGCCAGGGACAAAATCCACTTGCTTGGTATCATCAACAGACTTAAACTTCAACAGAGGGGCCTATTCAGTAGTAGGCTTTTTCAAAGGGGTCATATCAGTCGGGTCAACATTGTCTTTATAAAACTTGAGTTCCTCAGTAGCACAAGCCGACTCTGCATAAGCTGCATCTCCTTCCTCGCACTCTAGGGTGAGTTTATGACTCCCATGAACGGTGATCGTCTGCTTTGGTCCTGGCATCTTAAGCTGCAAATACACATAGCAAGGGTAAGCCATAAACTTAGCGTAAGCCGGTCGTCCAAACAAAGCATGATAAGGACTCTTGATCTTGACCACCTCAAACCACAAAGTCTCTGCTCTGTAGTTATACTCATCACCAAAGGTGACTTCCAGGGCAATCTTCCCCACCGGGTAAGCCGACTTGCCTGGCACAACACCATGAAAGACTGTGGAGGATGGCTTGAGATCTTTATCTGTCAGACTCATCCGCCGAAAGGTATCATAGTATAATATGTTGATACTGCTACCTCCATCCATAAGCACTTTTGTGAACTTATAGCCGCCTACCTGAGGGGCTACCACTAATGCCAGATGACCCGGATCATCAACCCGGGGCGGGTGATCCGCCCGACTCCATGTGATTGTATGCTCTGACCATCGTAGGTACTGGGGTACTGCCGGTTCAACGGCCTTGACTACTCGCTTGTGAACCTTCTGGTCATGCTTGCATGTGTTCGTGGTGAAGACATGATACTGGCCACCATTAAGCTGCTTAGGATTACTTTGATATCCTGATTGATTACCCGGCTGCTGGTTCCCATGACCAGACTGTTGATTATGACCACCATGGTTACCTTGACCTTGATAACAAGAATTTGAGCCACCACCACCAAAGCCGGAACCCTGTGAACCAGATCCTGACCCGCCTCGTGGCCCATTATTATTACCATGATGTTGGTGAAGGTTGTGATTCCTAAACTCTCGCATAATGTAACAATCCTTCCAGGCATGAGTAGACTGCTTGTTAGGATAACTATGCTTCGGGCAAGGGTCATTAAGCATTGCCTCAAGGTTGAAAGGCTTTCCTCCACTGAAAGGCGGCTTGCCATTACCGTTGCAACGCTAGTTTTTATACCCAGTGTTGGTGTTAGCTACTAGATCTGACCCGCCATCGGGGTGTCTTCGCTTACCACAATTACCTTGGTTATTTCCATTATTCCCTGCCACATTCTGCTACTTACCCTTAACACCGCCGTTCTTCTTGCCCTTGTTGGATTTATCATCATTGGACCCAGGGTCATTTGCACTGTTAGAGTCTGCGTATTTAGTGAGAGCCGCCATGAGGTCGCTCATGTCTTGGCAAGTACGCTTGAGCCGCCCAAGATTTTGCTTAAGGGGTACAAAGTGACAGTTTTTCTCTAAAATCTGAACTGCCTGAGCCGCCGTAATATTATCTGACGAGTGGATGATAGTGGAGACCTACCGTACCCAATGATGGGCCGACTCATCCTCACGGTGTACACAGTGATCCAAATCGACAATCTTCAGAGGCTGCTTGCATGTCCCTTGAAAATTCTTGATGAAACGCGCCTTTAACTTCGCCCATGAATTGATAGAATTAGGAGGCAGGCCCTTTAACCATGTACAAGTCGGCCCTTCCAACATCATAGTAAAATAATTAGCACAGACAACATCGTTGACATCCAACATCTCCATGGCTAGCTCATAACTTTCAATCCAAGCCTCAGGGGGGAGATCCCCCGTGTAATTGGGCACCTTGCGAGGGCCCTTAATTTTTTTGGGCAGGCGCACATTGCGCAAAGCTGGTACCAAACACGATACTCCAATGGTCCTGGAATTTGCCCGGCTCCCACCGATGCTTAAGGGGTCACCGGAGGCTGCTGATAAGCCCCCTGGTGAACCGTCGCCGCCTCACGGTGGGCTCTGGCCTCATCCACAATCGCCTGAGCATCAGCCCTTGGGTTAGGGGGTGGGTTATTATCACGGGGCGGTTTACATCGTTGCTCACTATTGGAGACGCGGGCGACTCAACATGCCGACTGTAACTATGGCTTGGGAGGGGAGTTGAATGTACCCGATCACGACTATATGAATACTTTTCCTGGTGCACAACAGCTGTTTGAAGAAGTTCAATGGCGTTCCGTGCTTCTACTGCAATAGGCGACTCGCCAGAGATAGGGAGCGCATTGAGCTGGGTAACTGTTGCTATTATATTATCCATCGGGTTAGAAAAATGACCCGATGGTGTTGCAAAACACTGGGGCGGGGTCTGGCCCCTACGGGGCGGGTCTGACTGTCGAGGTTGAGCCGCCGCCCTGTTCCCAGGTGCCTCCGTAGCCTGGGGTATAGCCGAAGGGGTACTTGGTCCTGCCCCGGGTGTGTTAAACAGATTCATGGTCTCGTAATGTAAAGGCAGGCGGGTCTGGTGCCTCCTCCGAAAGACTGCGTTGGAGGCGTTCTGATCCAGACTTAAACACCAAGCCTCTGCTTTCACTCACTCCGACTCAGCCTCAATCTGAGCCAGTACAGTTGCCATCCTGGCATTCTCTGTGTTGATATCCTCACGGGCCTTGGTCATCTGCTCCTTGAGCTTCACGATCTTCGTGTTGCGCTCTGCTTGGTTTTCTGTTGTGACCTCAGTCCCCATTAAGGTTGTTAACTCATTCATCTGCTCCAACAAGACCTGAGCCGGCGACCTGGCTGAGCCGGATCCTGAAGGGTCAGTAGCTGCTGCTGCTCCAGCCGCCATCCTGTTGAGAACCGGCGCCGTGTCTGCCATGAAGATGGCGGCTCGGCTCAGCGGCTCATAGGGGTCCAGAATACTGTCACCGTCGGAACAGCCCCCAAACCCGTCGTCTTGAAGCTGGTAGATGGATTCCATCTCTCCGGTCGAGGACTCATCACCTGTGTAGATGAGAGTCTCTCCTCCAGATGCAGAATTTTCTGCAAGTTCCACACCTTGCGTGAAGCCCACGAAAGTGTGCTTCCGCCCGGCTTGGGCCTGGGTGGGTTGCGTGCGCTAAGCCGACTCGACGATGTTGGTGTAGATGTCCGGCTCAGGCTCAGATCCACCGATCTTGCTGATGAAGACATGGATTCCGCCAAAGGGGAACTGGTACCCGTACTCGATGGAGTCAGCCTCGGGACTCCAGCCTGCGTCGTCGATGTAGAGCTTGCCGCGGCGACTCTTGGTCATCCTGCCGACGGCATATCCCTCGATCCCTGGGAAAGAGCCCTCTAAGAACTCGAAACCACCATGCGTTGGCCCCATGGTTGGCTGCAACTGTTGTGGTTTTGTCACGGCAGATGTCCTAGTGAAAGGACTTAAGCATGAAGCCATCGCAACGGTGATTTGCTTGTCGGGGTTGAGCGGGACGAGAGACATGAGTTGCCCCTCTGATCGAGGTAAAAGCCTACGTCCTTCTTTGTGTTGTATTGCTTGAGTATCGATTACAAGGGAGCGGATTCGCTTGACCTAGCTATCAATTGATTGTAACCTGTTTATTCTATGTCGGGAACTCGCCTTTATATACAGGCCGAGGCCGCCGGCTTACAAGAGTCCGGGCCGGGTTATGATACGTGACCGATCCGTACTCTAAGTTGCTTTGCTTTACAAGGCAAGTCATTACATAGCGGGTTACTCCTTTAGGACGTCTTCTTGACTTTGGGTTCTAAGCCGGCCATCTTGTGAGCCGCCCTTCTTGATACTGCGTCCTGTCCTTCTTAGCCCATTAGAGGCTCAGCTCTTTAAGTCGCCAACAATCTAACACAACCCTATTAGGGCGGGTTATATCCCAGGGTTATACCCCCAATAGGATCCATCCCTGTCCCAATGGTGAACTACTGAGAAGAATCCGTTATACCCCCAATAGGATCCATCCCTGTCCCAATGGTGAACTACTGAGAAGAATCACCAGGGACAAAGTCAACTTGCTATGTATCCTTCGCTGATTTAAACTTAAGTGGCGGGTCTGTCTCTATGGTGGGATTTTTCAGAGGGGTCATATCAGTCGGGTCAACATTATCTTTATAATACTTGAGCTCCTCCGTGGCACAAGCCGATTCTGCATAAGCCGCATCTCCTTCCTCACACTCCAGGGCGAGTCTGCGATTCCCATGAACTATGATTATCCCCTCCGGCCCTGGCATCTTGAGCTGCAAATATACATAACAAGGGCGAGCCGTGAACCTGGCATAAGCTGGCCGTCCAAATAAAGCATGATAAGGACTTTTGATCTTGACCACCTCAAACCACAGCATCTCTTCTCTGTAATTATGCTCATCACCGAAGACCACTTCCAGTGATATCTTTCCAACAAGGTAAGCCGACTTGCCAGGCACCATACCATGGAACACTGTGGAGGACGGCTTGAGGTCCTTGTCGGTCAGACTCATCTGGCGAAAAGTATCATAGTACAATATGTTGATGCTACTGTCACCATCCATAAGCACCTTTGTAAATTTATAACCGCCCACTTGAGGGGCTACTACCAGGGCTAGATGACCCGGATCATCAACCCGGGGCGGATGATCCGCCCGACTCCATGTTATCATCTGTTTTGACCACCTTAAATACTGAGGTACTGCCGGCTCAACTGTGTTGACTACTCGCTTATGGACCTTCCAGTCACGCTTGCACGTGTTTGTAGTGAAGACATGATACCGCCCCCCATTAAGCTACTTTGGATTACTCTGATATCCTGACTGATTATTTTGCTGCTGATTACCCTGACCAGACTGTTGATTATGACCACCATGGTTACCTTGACCCTGATAGCCAGAATTTGAACCACAACCACCAAAGTCGGAACATTGAAAACCAGATCTTGACCTGCTGGGCAGCCCATTATTATTACCCTGATGCTGGTGAAGGCTCTGATTCCTGAAATCCCGCATGATATAACAATCCTTCCAGGCATGAGCAAACGGCTTGTTAGGATAACTGTGTTTCGGGCAGGGGTCATTGAGCATTGCCTCAAGATTGAAAGGCTTTCCTCCACTGAAAGGCGGCTTGCCATTACCATTGCGACGCCGGTTTTTAAACCCGGCATTGGTGTTAGCCACAAAATCTGACCCGACATCGGAGTATTTGCACTTCCCCCCATTGCTTTGGTTTTTATGATTACCATGCTGAGCCGAGGTGTGCTGCTGCTGGCCCTTGCCACCACCGTTTTTCTTACCCTTACCAGATTTATCATCATCCGAGCTCGGATCCTTGGTAGTATCAGAGTCGCCATACCTAGTAAGTACATCCATAAGCTTGCCCATATCTATACACTTACGCTTGAACCGCCCTAACTTCTGCTTAAGGGGGTCAAAGTGACAGTTTTTCTCCAAGAGCAGCACAGCTTGTGCTGCCCCAATACTTTCTGAAGAATGAATGATGGTCGCAACCCGGCGAGCCCAATGACGAGCCGACTCATGTTCTCGCTGCACATAGTGCTCCAAATCAACAATTGTTATTGGCTGCTTACAAGTTCCTTGAAAGTTCTTGATGAAGCTATCCTTCAATTCTGCCCTAGTATTGATAAAGTTGTGGGGCAGGTTCTTTAACCATGTACGAGCTGGTCCTTCCAACATCATAGTGAAATACTTGGCACAGACTGCATCATTGACATCCAACATCTCCATGGCTAGCTCGTAACTCTCAATCCAAGCCTCTGGAGGGAGATTGATACGTCTCCAACATATCTATAATTTTTGCTTGTTCCATGCTGTTATATTATCATTCTTGGATGTTTTACAATCATTTTATAGCAACTTTATATCATTTTTTGGGACTAACCTATTGACATAGTGCCCAGTGCCAGTTGTTGTTTTTTGCTTGTTTTTTACTTCATAGAAAATCAATACCAAATGGAGTCCAAATGCAGCGAAACTTTTTGGAGATTTTTTTTGGACCAGAAGGAACAACTTGGGCTAAAGAAGTACCAGAGGGGTGCCCCGAGGGGGGCACAACCCACCTAGGCGCGCCTGGGGGCCCAGGCGCGCCCTGGTGGGTTGTGTCCACCTTGGTGGCCTCCCACACCGCCTCTTTGCTCTATAAATATCCTGAAAATCCAAAAACCCTAGGTGAGTCGACGAAACACAATTCCAGCCGCCGCAAGTTACAAAAACCTCAGATCCAATCTAGACACCATCACGGAGGGGTTCATCATCCTCATTGGTGCCTCTCCGATGATGCGTGAGTAGTTCATTGTAGACCTACGGGTCCGTAGTTAGTAGCTAGATGGCTTCCTCTCTCTCTTTTGATTCTCAATACAATGGTCTCTTGGAGATCTATTTGATGTACCTCTTTTTGCGGTGTGTTTGTTGGGATCCTATGAACTTTGAGTTTCTTATCAGATCTATTTTATCCATGAAAGTTATTTGAGTTTTGATCTCTTATATGCATGATTACTTATAGCCTCGTATTTCTTCTTCGAATGTTTGGTTTAGTTAGGCCGACTAGATCGATTTTTCTTGCCATGGAAAGAGGTGCTTTGCGATGGGTTCGATCTTACGGTGCTCAATCCCAGTGACAGAAGGGGACATGACACGTATGTATTGTTGCTATTAAGGATAACAAGATGGGGTCTATTCCTACATGAATAGATCTTGTCTACATCATGTCAAAGTTCTTATTGCATTACTCCGTTTCTCCATGAACTTAATACACTAGATGCATGCTGGATAGCGGTCGATGTGTGGAGTAATAGTAGTAGATGCAGGCAGGAGTCGGTCTACTAATCTTGGACGTGATGCCTATATAATGATCATTGCGTGGATATCGTCATAATTATTTTGAAGTTCTATCAATTGCCCAACAGTAATTTGTTTACCCGCTGTATGCTATTTTTCTCGAGAGAAGCCACTAGTGAAATCTACGGCCCCCGGGTCTATTCTTTATAATATTTTCTTTCCGATCCATTATTTGCCTCTTTTATTTTTAGATCTATTATTTCAAAAACCCAAAAAATACCTTGCTGCAATTTTTTTGTTATTTATTTTATTTCACGTTTCCGCGAGATCTATTTATCCAATCTACTACAAATTTATCTATCTTTTACCCGGGAGGGATTGATAACCCCTCTTACGCGTCGGGTTGCAAGTATTTATTCTTTGTGTGCAGGTACCGTTTACATAGTGTTGTGTGGTTCTCCTACTGGTTCGATAACCTTGGTCTCATCACTGAGGGAAATACCTACCGTAGATGTGCTGCATCATCCCTTCCTCTTCGGGGAAAATACTGACGTGGACAGGAGCCATCAGAGATCCGCCGTGTAATTGGGCACCTTGCGAGGGCCCTTAAAATCTTTGGGCAGGCGCTCGTTACGCAAAGCCGGCACTAGACACGGCACCCCAATGGTCCTAGAATTTTACCCGGCTCCCACCGAAGCTGAAGGGGTCATCGGAGGCTACTGATAAGCTCCCTGGTTAGCCGCCGCCGCCTCACAGCGAGCTCTGGCCTCATCCACAATTGCTTGAGCATCAGTTCATGGATTAAGGGACAGGTTATCACAGGGAGGGTTACGGCATTGCTCACTGCTAGAGATCACGGGCGACTCAACATGCCGACTGTAACTATGTCTTGAGAGAGGAGTTGAGTGCACACGATTACGACTGTATGAATACTTCTCCTGCTGTGCAATCGCTGTTTGAAGAAGCTCAATGGCATTCTGTGTTTCCACTGCAATGGGCGACTCACCAGTAATAGGGAGCGCGTTGAGCCGGGTAGCCGCTTCCACCATGTTATCCACCGGGTTAGAAAAATGACCTGGTGGTGTTGCAAAATGTTGAGGTGGGGTCTGGCCCCTATGGGCCAGCTTTGGCAAACAAGGCTGGGCTGCTGCCCTATTCCCGGGCGCCTCTACAGTCGGGAGTACAACCGGTGAAGTACTTGGACCTGCACCCGGTGTATTGAACAGATTCATGGGATCATAATTCAAGGGTAAACGGGTCTGGTGCCTCCTCCGAAGGACTGCATTGGAGGCATTCTGATCCAGATTTAAACGCCAAGATTCTGCTTTCAAGCACTCCGACTCAACATTAATTTGAGCCTGCACTGTTGCCATCCGGGTATTTTCAGCGTTGGTATCCTCTTGGGCCTTGGTCATCTGCTCCCTAAGCTTTGCGATCTTTGCGTTACGCTCTGCTTGGTTTTCTGCCGTGACCTCAGTCCCCATTAAGGTTGTCAACTTATTCATCAACTCAGATAAGGCTTGAGCCGGCGGCCTTACTGAGCCGGATCCTAAGTGGTCAGTAGCTGCTGCTGCTCCAACCACCGTGCTGTTAAGAGCTGGTGCCATTCCTGCCATGAAGATGGCGGCTCAGCTCGATGGCTCGTAGGGGTCCGGAATACTGTTGCCATCAGAACAACCCCCAAGCCCGCCGTCTTGAAGCTGGTAGATCGAGTCCGTCTCTCCGGTCGAGGACTCATCACCTGAGTAGATGAGAGTCTCTCCTCTAGATGCGGAATTTTTCGCAAGTTCCACACCTTGCGTGAAGCCCACGAAAGCATGCCTCCGCCTGGCTTGGACTAGGGCGGGTTGCATGCGCCGAGCTGGCTCGACGATATCGGTGCAGATGTCTGGCTCAGGTTCAGATCTGTCGATCTTGCCGATGAAGACGTGGATTCCGTCGAAGGGGACCCGGTACCCGTACTCGATTGAGCCGGCCTCGGGACCCCAGCCAGCATCGTCGATGTTGAGCTTGCCACGGCGACTCTTGGTCATCCTGCCAATGGTGTATCCCTCGATCCCTGGAAAAGAGCCCTTCAAGAACTCGAAATCACCGTGCGCAGGCCCCATGGTGGGCGCCAACTGTCGTGGTTTTGTCACGATAGATGCCCTAGCAAAAGGACTTAGGTGTGAGGCCATCGCAACGGTGATTAACTTGTTGGGGTTGAGCGGGACGAGAGACATGAGTTTACCCAGGTTCGGCCCCTCATGGTGGAGGTAAAAGCCTACTCCTGCTCTTGTTGCTTATTGCTTGAGTATCAATTACAAGGGAGTAGATTCGCTTGACCTAGCTATCGATTGATTGTCACCTGCCCTATTCTATGCCGGGGACTCGCCTTTATATACTGGTCGATGCCGCCGGCTTACAAGAGTCCAGGTCGGGTCATGCTCCATGACCGATCCTAACTCTAAGTCGCCTTGCCTTCTATGACAAGTCATTAACGGGCGGCTTACACCTCCGGGCCACGCGCTGTCTTCTGGCACTGGGTCTTAAGCCGGCCCATCTTGTGAGCCGCCCCTCCAGCCCTGCGTCTTGACCACTTAGGCATGTCTGAGGCCTAGCTTCGAGAGTCGCCAACGGCTTGACCCGGCCCTTTCAGGGTGGGTTATACCGTGGGGTTATATCCCCAGCATGGCCGGATCAAGAAGATCAGATATTGAAGAAGCAACACGACCGTTGGATAGATTAACATCCAATGGTCACTGCTGCTAGAATCGTTTGTGGACTAAGTTGACAAAGCCTTGCGTACATGTCAACCTAGTAGACCCACAAGTTAGCCTCCAAATCTGTCGCAAACAACATACAGCCCGAAATTTCTAGCCAGATTCAAATTAATTTAAAAATTAAACATACCTTAATTTAAAATCCAATGAAATTTTACCTGCACAAAAACAATGAAATTTAAAATATCAAAATCTGAAAGAAAAAAGTAATTTGGAACTAATTGCCTTTTGCTGTATTTTTTCATTTTACAACCCATTTCTGATTACTTATAGCCCATTTTCTGGGCAAGCCGAATGCATCCCTCCTCGTCTTGAAAGATTTCTGGCCCAGCAGGGCGTAGAAAAGCAAGTAGGCCTGCGTTGGGTATTCTGCAAAAAAAAGTTGGGCTAGCCATTTTCAGAATGAAAAAAAACTGGGCTGGTCATGTGGTGAACATATGAAATAAAATCCTAGGCTAGACGGGCCACAGCTCCCGCACAACCCAGTTGATACCCTGCTCCGTCTCGAAAAGAAAAAAATATTGCGCGAGCTGCTGGGTCCCGGGTGTCAGCCGCTCCTTGCGCAGTTATCTCGCTTATTGACTACGTTGACAATGGCGTGCGACCCAGATGTCAGGAAACCATTAGGAGGAACCATTTTTTCTTGTAATAAAGGAGGCACTTGCTTTCCTACTGCCATGATCCTGGTGGGTCCCTACTGCCATCCTCACCATGGACAGTCATGTCCTTATTCATCTCGGTCGTTAACCATGTTGACAACACCGGAGGGCGGCGCCGCGGTGAGCGAACCAAGGCGAAGGACGATGGTGAGGCCTTGGACGGGAACAAAAAGAGTCGGGGAAGATGCATAGAGTTTTAGGGTGCGATGTGGCCGCGATGCGTGCACGGTAGCACAGCCAGCCATGGGAGGCGGGAGCAGGCGGTCCCGCCGGCGCTGGTTTGGCTTTGGTGGCTGGAGAAAGAAGAGACTGAAGAAGCATGACAGACTTTGAATGTCAATCCAACGGTCAAGGTTGTCACAATCATTTGTTGGCTAAGCCGACACCATGTAGCATACTTTTTTATAGGAAGAAAAGAAAAACTGGGCTCGTTCACCAGATAACATTGCCAAAACTGCCACCGTTTGATCTTGCGTCGCAACAAAAACTGCCAATAAAATGCGTTCATTTGCCGTCCTCCTCCCAGGTAACGTTCGCCACATAACATTCCCAAAAATCAAAGACTTGAGAAGGCGTACCGAACAAGCTAGTGTACCTATAAAGAGACATTGCTGAGTTTTAGAAAAAAGAGATACGTGCTCCTGTAGCTGGTTCGAATCCAAACCTAGACTATGACTATATATAGTGCTATGCTACTCTGCAAGTAATGAAACTTACATATCCAACGTTCGCTTCTCCTCTTCTCTTGTTACTCTGTCTAGCATCAGAAGCTCCGGGCACAGCAACCATGTCCGCTGGCGGCTCGTCCACCTGCTCTTCAGCAGGCAACAACTATATATGCGTCAAGTCGCCACCCGTACCATCGCCTGTGGGTCTCATCACACCCCCGCTTACACACTCACTGCAGCCGGTTGCTCATCACAACCGGCTGCCGTTGGTGTGGTGCCACTGCTGCAAATCATGTAGAGTCACCCGTTGCATCTCAACTACAATCCTCAACCCTGGCCGAGTCTTCTAGAAATGCCCGAATCATGGGGTAATAATATGTTTAAGTTGTTCGCCTGCTTTCAGTTGCTGATTTTTTTTAATAGTTTGGTTGATGATCTTCCAATTTGATTTGTGCAGAAAAGGGAAGATTCGTGTGATTTGTATTTCTGGGAAGTTACTGATGTGGGGGAATGGAACTACGCTGATTATTTGGTTAGCCGAGGAATCCCAATACCAGTAGGTTGGGGTGTTGGACAAGTAACTGAAGGAATGGCAGAAGAGGAAGATGCAGAGCAGAAGGTTAAAGATGCAGTTCATCTGATCATGGCCAAGCAACAAGTGCTGAACGGCCTTGGCAGAAATGAGGAGATGAAAGAGCTTGTGAAGATAATGGGCAAGACCGTTGTGCTCTGTAGGATGATTGTCTCTTTATTTGCACTGTATGTAGCACTCATGATGTATTCAGTGGCTATGACATGAGCACTTTCCTGAAACTAGTAATGAATGAAACCTGTTTAGCAGGCTGGGCATAGTGTTGTGAACATCTAATGATTTCTATTAACGGAAATCGGGGGGTATCCCCTTTTGCTCATAAATAAATAAATAGCAGAGGCCCTTTTGCTAATAAATAAATAAATTAGCAGAGGCCCTATCAGGTCAGCTTTATCCTATTGGAAGACGTAGAGCAAATTGCAGTCCAACAGCAAACTATGTCATCAAATACAAGTTTCACAGCCAAATATGAGTACAACTAAACAACACTGTCATCATGTTTTATTTGTCACACAATCACCAAACACAAATCAACATACATAATAAGTGATGTTCTCACAACAAAATACTAAACAAAAACTTCATCAACTTTCAGTTGTCCTCACAAACACAATTTCACATGGTAGATAAAAAGTCATCTTCTCACAAGTAAATACGACAAAAGCAATCTAATCATCATCCGCAGCAGCAGCGTCAACATCTTCGCCATGTGTATCAGTCTGAATCATAATTCCCCCTAGTGTCATCTTCTTCTTCAACCTCAATGTCCTCGAACGTTGGCCTCTTATTGATCAACTCTCGTACGTCCACAGCCCGACAGGGAATCTTTTCGCCAGCGTTATTGATGTGATGGTTCTCAAAGATACTACGAACATCTGTGGAATCTTCTACATCAGGAGTAGTGTAAGGATCATCTTGTTGTGCACCTTCATTAAACGAATTCCTCTGCTCAAACCTTTGCAATACTCTCCAGTCATCGCTACATGCATATGTGTCTTCCAAGAAAAATATCTATGTTGCTTGATTTGCAAAAATAAAAGGCTCGTCGATGTGGTTCGCTACCTTGACATTGACGGATTTGAAATAATCACCAGCTTTGGGTTTTGCGATCCTGGAAAACAGGTTATACCAATGACGGCACAATAGAACCACACACCGTTGAACCTCAAAACTGGAGATATAGTGCAACTGAACAATGTCTATTATGTTACCATACATTTCAGTTGTCTCTTCGCCGTACATATCCGTGCTCATGACGGCACTGTTTTGTTTCTTCCTACCTTCGTCGCGTGCAAGGGTGTTGTAGCGCACATCTCCAACAACGCAAGATTCATAATGTCTTACCCGAGTATCAGGACCCATTGCTAGTGCGTAAAGGACATCATTAACTGCCTACCCATCCTCCCGCATCTTCTTAACCTATGGTTAGAAAATAGACAACCTGATCATCTTATGTACTCAAGATATTAAAAAAACTGACAGTGCAATTCAAAAGCTTACACGGCTCTTGAACCATTTCGCAAATCCTCCCATAACCAGTTTGTTAATGTTTCTTGGATTTTGCGACAGTAACTCCTTTTTGTAGATGCTGCACAACATAGTGGTTGCATCAAACATCTAAATATATAAGAATGTGCTGCTAGTTTAATAGATTACGATGTATAAGCTGCAGTACTTAGCACTTACTCGATATAAGGTAGAATCTCAGGACGGATATTCAACACATACCAAACCATTTTGTCCAAATCTTCAGGTTTGTCATCTTGTCGACTCTCCCCTGTAACTTGAACAGAACAATCGAAAACATTGAGCTCGGGATTGTCTTCACCCACCTTTTTGCTAAGCTAATCAGCTGTTTCAATGTATTTTGAGCAGAATGGCAATGCTTCTGAAGCAATGTAGGCCTCTGCAATTGAACCCTCAGGTCTAGCTCTGTTCCTAACATAGCCATTGAAAGTGCCTAGCCGCCTTTCAATAGGGTACATCCAGCCATACTGTACTAGACCTCTAATTAGTGCCTCATCAGGTAAATGAACAGCCAAATGCACCATCACATCAAAGAAGGCTGGAAGATATATCTTCTCAAGGTCGCATAGGATAGTTGGTATCTTGTCTCTAAGACCCTCCAAAGCATCTATCCTGATATTTCTACTGCACAGTTCCCTGAAGAATTGTCCCAACTCTGCAACTGCTCTGTATAAGTCAGGGCGGCCCAATCCTCTCAGGATAACAGGCAAAACCCTTTGAAGTAGGATGTGGCAGTCATGAGTTTTCAACCCTTTTACCTTGTTTCCATCTGCACTGACTCTCCTTTCAAGGTTGGAAGCAAATCCATGTGGGAATCTCACACATGACAGGACCTTGCAGATTTTTTTCTTTTTACCTTATCCAAGACGTACACAGCTGGTGCCATATCCCGTGATGCACCATCATCTTTCACCTGCAAATCAGATCTGATACCCAGGTGTGTCAAATCAATCCTAGATTTTAAGGTATCTTTCGTCTTGCCTTCAATATTAAGAAGTGTTCCGATAATGCTGCCACATATATTTTTCTTGATGTGCATCACATCAAGATTATGCCGCAGATCCAAATCTTTCCAATACTCCAAGTCCCACAAAGTGGACCTGCGAATAAACAATAATCTCTCTTCTGCCCTTCCACGCTTCCTTTTCCTGCTACCATTATCAGGATGGTTTCCTGGTGTAATATGCCTGACCTTCTGTAATTCCTCCTGCAACTCATCGTCGATGAGCCTCTTTGGCGCATCACGGTTTTCATGCTTTGCATTGAACACAGGTCTTCGGTATTTTGTAGGACACGGCTTGTCCTTGGCAAGGAAACAACAGTGTCCAATGTAACAAATCTTGCTAAGTATTGCGTATGACAGCGGATTCTTGTCACAGTGAACACATGCATTGTAACCATGTGTCGTTCACCCTGACATAGTGCCCAAAGCCGGATAATCACGGATGTAGCAAATTATAATAGCACGCAGAAAGAAATCAGCTGGTGGGCTGCTATATAGGTCTCGAGTGAGAACACCCCTCCGTAGCTGTTGAAGTTACTCCATAAGAGGCTCCATGAATAAATCAAAATCCTTTCCGGGACTTTTTGGACCTGTGATGAGCAAGGCCATCATGTATTTTGATTCTTTGGTGCAGACATTTGGTGGCATGTTGTAAGGGATAACAAGCACTGGCTACATGCTATATGTGGCGCTCTGGTGGCCAAATGGGTTGAATCCATCTGTAGCTAAGCCAAGTCTAATGTTTCTCGGCTCAGCAGCAAACTTTTTGTGTTTCTGATTGAAGCTTATCCAGTCACTACCATGAGATGGGTAGCTCATTACATTCTGATCTCTGTACTCCTGATTCCTAGAATGCCACAGTACATCCTCTCTTGTTCCAGCATCACGAAACAACCTCTGCAATCTTGGTATAATTGGAAAATGTCTCAGAACATTATGAGGAATCCTCTTCACAACATCGCCATCTTTCCGTCTTGATGATTTGCATTTTAGGCATTCACCTAAGTTGGCATAATCCTTCCGGAATAGAAAAAAATTATTCTTACAAACATGAATCATACCATATCCAATTCCAACTGCATGAAGGAAATTCTTCATTTTACTGTAGGTGTGTGGTAGCTCAGATGCATCTTGGTAAGATTTGCGGAAAGTAGCCAAAATCGCATCGAATGATTTGTTGGTCATCCGCTCAAATGTCTTCACCTGAAGAAAGGTGACCATAGCTGAGAATAC
The DNA here is from genome assembly GCA_011799875.1 of Thinopyrum elongatum. Lineage (NCBI taxonomy): Eukaryota > Viridiplantae > Streptophyta > Magnoliopsida > Poales > Poaceae > Thinopyrum > Thinopyrum elongatum. The sequence goes on from CM022303.1 coordinate 521,541,079, forward strand.
TGGCAGCTTATTTCCTGCGCTGACTGCCACATTGCATTGTTCCATCATGCGAGCCCACCACTTTTCTTGTGCAGGTGAAAATTCACGAAATGCGCAAGCATTTCATAGCATTGTTTCAATGTTGGTCAAACTCACTGGCTTCGCCGCCACCACCTCCTCCTCCTCTTCCTCCTGAGCATCAGGCAGATCAAGATGGTGATCTACTGCTTCCACATAGTCAGTAACATTGGCGTTCACAGCTTCACCATTATGAACCCACCTAGTATATGTGACCGACATCCCATACAAGTGTAGATGATTTTGCACAGTTGACTGGGGTCTTGAAACTGAATTCATACAACTGCTACAAGGGCAGAGCACATCTGGTTTCGGACCACCGGACTCAGCTTTGATAAAGTTCATGAAGTTTTCAACCCCCTCGACATATGCAGGGGAGAATCTTCGAGCGGAAGTTATCCAAGTCCTATCCATCTATTAGACATACAAATTAGTTCTTCTATTAGATATTACAGGAAAATCATATATGTTTTTTTATAAAGTCCAGAAAAAATACCTAGGTCGATGTCTAAAGCTATGGCAAGATATTTGGACAAACATATCTAAGTACCGAAATATATGTAAAGCTAATTCACCAAACAGATTGAGTGCTAAATTATCGCAGGCTATTTCAGCAATCAATAAGGCCAAGCACACAGCCATCGAAGGCCATCTCAGCAACAAAGATTGAGTAAAAACGGTGTTGAGCTATTTCACCTAACAGATTGGCTACTAGACCATGGCAATCTACTTCATAATACATACATGGTCCTAATATATGGCAGAATATTTTAGCAACTAATCGGGCGTGGCATGCCATCTCAACAAAGTAGATTGAGTGGAGAACAGGGCAAGGAAGCTTCTTAAGCGGAGCATATTGGCTATAAACTATTTCGGCAAGCAGTGAGATTAACAACGTCTATCAGCTAACATTCAGCGCTACTCCGACATGCACGGGGTCTCAGTCTAGAATGCGCGTACCGTGGGAGAAGCTGACCATTGTGCATCTCCGCAAGAACATCGCCAGCGGTGGCGACGCGGCTGGAGGACGACAGTCTACGAGAGCATACTGTGGGAGCGAGAGGATCGCCGTGCATCCCCTTGATGAACCACGACGCTGATGTATCGGCGCGGCAGGGAGGGTGGCTTTGGTGGAGCGAATGGAGTGTAGGGGGGTTTGGGGAATATCATTGGCTAATTGGCCGAAGGGCAGTTGAATTTGGGATTTGGGGGAAATTTTAGCGCAATGGGCGGGGAGTTTGGCGCATGGTCGGTTTCTCCAAAATGCGTTCCCATGTGTCAGTGAAGAGGCAAGCCGCAGCGCATTCCGTTTGGGTGAGCCGTGTGTAGGACCGACCGTGTGAGGGGTGCAATGCGACCGCGACAGGCATGCTGTGAGTGTACCGCCTTTTTCCTTTTAAACTTGGTGCTTCGCGCGATCCATCGATACTACTAGTAATCTGGTAATCCGGACTAAAATGGAGCTGCTGGGTCTTTTCCCGCGCGATATGCTGGGAGGTTGGCTTAGTTGGGTTTTTTAGGACAAGGCTTAGTTGGTTTGACAGACGGAGCAAGAGAAAGATGTGAAATGCATGAATGTGTAGTGGACGTACTATTGGAGTGCCTAAGATAAATTGTGTATGTAGACCCTATGTGTTTATTTACTTTGCATGTTAGATTTGCCTCGGGCCAAACTTTCCAAACTTAGACCAAGTTTATACACACAAAAACAACGACAACCACAATACCAAGTAAATACGATTAGAATCATCATTCAATATATTTTCATACAATATATCTTACTATTATTGTGAAAGTTCATATACACCGGACGAGATTCATGCAAACAAGGCATATTTTCATTACATTTCAAACTTTTATAGGACAGAAAGAGAAAAGAAACCCGACCCTAAACCTATCCTACGGCGGCGACCGACGTCCACTTTCCTTTGTTCTTCTGCATCAGCAACGGCGTCCTCCATCTGCCGTTGCCATGAACGGCGGCGGGGTTCAAGACCCGTGAAGTGAAGGTGCGGTCTCCAGCGAGGAAGAGTAGAACATGGGAGACGGACAGGCCAGTTGGCACACCATGCACTACCGGCTCCCATGCCCTACTCATCCTCGGAGGAGTCCCCGACCTCGGCGGTGTCGGTGGACGTGAGGTCGATGATGATGGGCGTGGGCGGTCCGTCGCTTCACCTGCCACATGCGCCACCGAATGCTGGACGGCGGCAAGTAGGACGTGTGGTTGGTGATGCTCTCGTAATCGGCCGCCAGCGTGGCCACCGCTTGTGCGGTCGCGTCCGCGTCCGGCTACGTCGGTATTGCGATGCGAGTGGCGAGTTGAGCGAGGGCGGCGACCTCGAGCTTCATCCCTGAAGACAAGCTCTCCCGCAGAGCATTCCTGCTCGCGGTCATGGTGGATGTGGTGCCAGGTAGGAGGATGCGCTATGGTGTGGAGTTTAGCTGGGCGTTGCTGCTTTAAGTAGCGCATTCCGGTGAGGCCAAGCGTCTGGGTGCGTCAATAAGTCACCGGAGTTGGTTCCTCGGGCAGCGAGCCTGCATAATGACGGCATACGAACGGACGACCTGAATGTGGGCAGCTGGCGCCGGCTGGGAACGCGCGCGCGTGATGGCGCGAGGGACGAGGGTTTTTTGTGGGCCAGGGTAGTCAGCTGTGGGCGTGGCAATGTTGGAGATGCCCTTTGCTCACATGCGATCCCACATGTCATTGAAAAAGCAAGACGACCCGGCATGGTCTCAGGTCCTGGGGATGCAGTTGGCCGCACTAGAACACTCTGCGGACACGTCGCGGCGCGCGCGCACTTCGGTGCCCCGTGCATCCTTGACGAGCCGGGTGTTGATCTGCTAGTCGTGCCACAGCGGTAGTGCCACCCTCAGCACCCTGAAGCCGAGCGTGTCCAGCGACGATGAGCGTGTCGCTCACCGCGGTCGTCATGTCCAGAGGCGGTGTGGGAGCTACGCCACATTGCTGCCCCCCACGACCCACATGAACGGTTGCCGGTGGCGAGGAGGTCATGGACCAGCTCCTCCATTGGACTAGTTTGCGCCACGTCATCCCGACAGATGGGCCACACATGTCGGTTTCCCTGTTTTCCCGGCCAAATCCGAGCGTCAGTGCTTCGTGTAACGCATTAGGCGCAGAACAGGTGGTTTTTGTGCCCTGGTTCAAATGTGGTACAGTACCAAGTTGTTACCCTAGCCCCAAGTGTGGTGGTTTTAGGTATAGTACCACCCTTTTCCTTTTCAACTCGTGAAGCATAACACTTGATTAAGTAGCCGGATGGTGTGCTAATTTAGGTGTACGACTGTTTGAAGGAATAATTGAGGTGTGCCCAGTCTGTGTCCGCATTTAGGGGTCCAACTTATACCATGTTTCGGCAGTAGTAACTATACTAGTCCCTGCATATCTTACTCCATGACCAAGACGGAAGGGAAAACGATACAACTTAATGTTTATTTGAGCCGTCCAAGTATAATCATGTGGCATTGCTTATTTCTCATTCCTCTCCAACCCTCTTCTCCATCGATCATGCCGCCCTCCGGTCGAGTCCATCCTCCCGTATGCCTCATTTGAACATTCCGCCGAGTGTCCTTCACATGTGGGCCTAGACCATGCATGTATTTCAAATGTTGTAATTTGTCCGACATGCATACAGACAAACAGTTCGTTTAAAGTTTCGCGTTGCCTCCACTACGTGTCGCTTCCCATCTTAGTTTTGACATCCCATTCGGTTCATGCCCCGACACATCTTGACGAGATCGATAGATGTTGAGAGATCAAGTGCGTGTCGTGCAAGGAGATAAAGGTTTGGTGTGTTTCTATGATAGAAATGATAGTGTGGGGTGGAGAGAAGGGGGGAGGGTTTCTGTGTGTGCGCGTCGGTCGTGTACCATCTAGCTATGGACCGATTGAAAGAGGACTAGGGTGGGTCCGGAGATCGACCGATCTAGAGAGGGGCGGATAGAAAGATGAATGTATGCTTAAAAAAGATAGATGAAAGGCTTGGTTACAATTAATGCATGGTAGAGTGACCTAGGCGTGTGTCGAAGAGCGACCAGACGAGCGAGATACAATCCCGATACCTCGAGAGATCAATTAGGTGTGACATGCACAAAGAGGAAGATAGGTGGTATGTGTGTGTGCGCGCTCGAGAGAGAGAGAGAGAGAGAGAGAGAGAGAGAGAGAGAGGGAGAGACCTCGAGATGAAACCGAGAGAGAACGAGTGGGTGCATGTGTGCTACACAGAGATGGTGCGTCAAAGAAAAAAAATGTTTTATTTATAAGAAGACACATGGTATTTGAATCCCTAAAGAAGTTTCAAAAATTAGAATTCAACCTAAGGCAGATTCAAATTTTTGAACCGGTGATCATAGCATCATCAAATCATATATAAAGGGTATTCAATGTTCGTTTCACTTTTGAACGTACAATATACTCCCTCCTATCCTTTTTAGTTTACACATAAGTTTTGTATGTAGTCAAAGTATCTCTACTTTGATCAAACTTACAGAAAAAAGTATCAACATTCAACAACGCCCAATCAATATTGTTAGATTCATACGTACTCCTAGATTTGTATTCAAACAGAAATGGTTTCCAATTTGTATTCAAACACGTGAATGCTTGTTCTCGCGCATGCTCTTCCTACTAGGATTTCGCCACGTATAGCCAGTCCAATAGTAACTTTTTTAAGCTCCCTGTCCAATAGTAGTAGGAGTAGTAGTACTAGTGGAGTACTGACAACATCTGCAATAGAGTATGGAGTGCTCCTAGTACTAGTAGTACTAGTAGTATACAGGGCCGACCCTGAGGGGGTGGAAGGGGCGGTCGCCCCGGGCCCCCGAGTACTGAGGGGGCCCCGATGGCTGATGTTTAGCCCATATAACTGATGGATTATCTCGAGAGAAAAAAAGTATAACAGAGCGATAGATCGGCTAACCTTGCCGCACGCTGTACGCGCAATCTCCTCGGCTTCTACTCGATCTCTTTCCCGATTGGCAACAAATCAGGCAGGTCGACGGTGCCCCGCCCGCTGTGTCTAACTGTGATATTTGTCTGTTGGTGTGATTAATGGAAGAACATAATGTAGTTTCCCAGATTCTCATCTACCTCCTCTGCAATACAAATCCCGTCCCACCTTTTACAGGTTTGTCTGATCGTTCATTTGTTCATGAGGGTCATCCTCATACATCTCTCTGTCTCATGCTCCAATTGCTTGCGTTGATTTAGATTAGGATAGAGGAACTCAGATTTTCGTTCGTGCCTTGTAAGTAGTAACAAAACCTTGCAATTTCTGATTTTCTAGTCATCCAGGTGATCAGGTGCCTGTTACATGCCTTTGCTTTGCATTTTTTTCCTATTTAATCTGCAACATTCTTAATTTCTTCTATCATTTTCTTGACGGAATTTCTTCTATCATATGTTTGTGTGCTACATCCATGACTTGTTCCAGTAATTAGCAAGACTGCTTCTAATTTTGCAAGATGCCATCTAGAAAGTATCCAACTGATAATCAGAAAAGAAAAGGAGAAAACATGCATATGAGTTGATGAACACCCAGAATGAGCTATTGGCATTTTATTAGAACAGATACAACTGCTTGGAATTCCGAGGAATTATCTTTAGTTACTGTTAAAGAACAACCTAGGAAAAAATGTAGGATGATAATAATTTTAGTCGCCGCGAAAGTGTACCTAATTTACCTAATATAGATAATATAAGTGTCGATGGACAAGAGCGAACAACTTTTACAATGAATGTTTATGATCTCGTATTTTGGACACTCCAGATCACAAGGCAACATATAATATAGTGTACTGGGTATTTTCTTCATGAAATAGTAATATGAATACTCAAATGTTTATATGGCTTTAGGGCCCCTTTCTGTTACCTTGCCCGGGCCCCTGAAATCTCAGGACCGGCCCTGGTAGTATACTACTAGTAACACTCGTCCGACCTCACACTCTCAACAAATTTCTTGGAATTCATGCTACAATCTCCCCATCCAGCCATCCATGTCTCTCTTCTAGTAGTAAATTAAGCCGACGCGGGCGGGGGAGGGGTGCTCTCAACTGTGGTCCCACAAGCGAGCGAAAACGCAAGACGAAGCGTGTTCCATTCGGTAAGCGACGTGCAGGGTCCACCGTGCCGGGGTGCAACGTGAACGCGACAAGAGTGATGTACATCGTTCGTTCCTTATGAACTTGCATACTTCGAGTACTCCTTTTTTTAACACAGTACAGATGCAAACGCTCATACATGCGCGCATGCACTCACCCCTATGAACGCACACACGCACACCCTACACCTATGAGGACCTTCGAGAGACTGAGCCGGCATATCATCTTGAGATTTATGAAGTCACCACCTCGTCGTCGATAGGAATGGTGGGGAGGTCCGGACGTCTGCCACACGAAACTCCGACACTTTGGTCCCATCCCACCCCACAACTCTCCAGGCTCCAGCCGTCCGGATTTGCAAACACCGCACAGTCAAAACCGATTGACCGGTCATCACCGAAACCACTATTCACACCAGAACCTTCGCTGCTCGGCCTATGCCAGCTACTTGCCGGCCGGTCACCACTGCCCCAAAACCACACCTCCTCTCCAACCCATTCTCCCACCTTTCGATCCCCTAGCCCACATCAGCCATCCCCTAGTTCACCGGAAAGCCATGGTGCCGCCGCAAGATCACGTACTACAAGATGCTGACGCCAGTGCGCCCCGCAGAAATCGCGGTGGCGGTCGGCGCCATAGACCACCATTCCCAAGCTCGCTTTGCGGCGGGCCAATCCTCGAGTTCTCTGGAGCCAAGCTCCGAGGAGGAGGAAGCCGATACAATGTTCATGGTGGAGGTCGCGGCGTAGAAGGCCCCCGATGCGTATGAGACGATGGACGTCGACTTCGTGCTGGCGTCTGGGTCCCCCATGGTGCAGGCGGACCAGCGGTTCAACCTGGCGATCGTAAAGGAGCACCGGGACACGGAGGCTCAACTCGACACGGAGCGCGCGGATGCCGCTGCCATCGAGGCCCTCCTGCAGGCGAAACCGGATGTCGTGGACGTGAACCGGGTGACGAAGGCTCAACTTGACGCGGAGCGTGCGGATGTCGCTGTCATCGAGGCCCTCCTGCTGGCGGAACCGGACGTCCTGGACTTGAACCGGGCGACGGAGGCTCAACTCGACGCGGAGCGCACGGATGCCGCTGCCATCAAGGACCTCCTGCAGGCGGAACCGAACGTCGTGGATGTGAACCGGGCGGTGCTCGCGTCCATGCAGAACGCCCGCACGCTCTGCGTGAACGAGTAGCTGGAGGCCGAGGACAACCATAGTGCGGAGACACACGTCGGCAGCTACGGCTGGTTCACGCCGGCAGCCAAAGATGACGAGGCCAGCTCGTTCTGTGAGCAGTGATAGTTTATCTTTATGTTGTTGTTTTTAGGGATCTTTCGCCGCGTAAAAACATATATTTATTCAAGTCGCGTGACTTTCATCATTTGGGCCAGTCGACCATTTCAGGCGGTTGGATGAATATCCTATGTCTCCTAACCCTTCTTCTTCCTCACCTCTTCTTCTTCCCCAACAGACCACTGCATGAGCCGCACAGATCTTCCCCAACATGCAGTAGGATAAACATATTGTATGAACGAAAATTAGGTATCAGCGGTTGGATGATTGAGTTTGGTTTGATCACATGTGGTACCACGTGTCAGTCAGGGTGCGTTCCCTTGGTTGGGTTTGCGGCGTGCAGGACCGACTGTGTGAGGGTGCGGTGTGACTGCGAGAGGCGTGCGTAAGTGTACCTCCTTTTCATTTTGAACTTGTAATAACATTTGGTTTGCGAGGGTGAGCGACTTCGATTTTAGTAGGTACTGTGTTAAAAAAGAAGGTAGGGTTTTCCTTCGCGGGATTGATCGATACAAATCCTCGTTTGACGTGTTAATTAATGCATATATTTTTCTCCAACACCCAACAAGCTAACCATCTCACTCCTCATTGCTTGATTAATGCAGCGCATGCAAACCAACCTTCTCACTTCCGCATGCATGCATGGGTATATTGTTGCTAGTACAAGGCAAACCCCATCAATTTTGCCTTGATTAGTGTTAGTGGCCTTCTGCAAATTGTAATTTTGATAGTGGCCTTGTATACAAAAAAATGGAGGTAGAAACTATTGGACTTCCTTCCCCATTGCGGTGACGTCAACAATATCTCAATCGTTGTGGCTTTGGCGAAGTGCGTTCGATGGAGCACACCATTGAGGCTGACCACGGTAAGTCGTTCGCAAGTGCCGCCTGCAAAGGGATGGCAGTTTTGCCCATGGGTATGGGTACCCGCGGGTACCCTACCCGAAAACAGTGGGCATGGGTGAGACGTTCTACCAGTTCATACCCATGTGTAATGGGTATCCATACCCACAAAATGCATGGGTAGGATATGGGTATGAAATTATACCCATGGGTAACCCAATGGATACCCATAAAAATTGATTAAAAAAATTAAACCCTATAATATCTGGGTAAACCTACAGTAATTAGCATTGCAAGTTTACAAACTTGATTTTTTTTCAAAGTTAATTTGTAATGGAGATTAAGACATTTGTGTGTCAATTGTCATTGTGAAATTTTGATGTAAGTGCAATCCAGATTGTGATGGCCGAGTACCTAACTTTAGTTTTAGGCCCTTTTCTTGTCTTAGCTTTATCATGCCAATGTTATATATTGTACCCACGGGATACCCATTGGGTATAAGATACCCGATGTGTATGGGCATGGGTACCAATTTGTGCCCATGGATATTGAAATGGGTGGGTATAGAAAAAAGTTTTGGGTATGGGTTTGGGCACAAAAAGTTCGTACCCGCCCATACCCTACCCATTGCCATCCCTACCTGCAAGCCGAGACAACTGCCTTCTTTGCATCCAAGAAATCCGTTGAACCAAAGGAGGCCTAAATGTACTACTAGTAGCACAATAGCGTCGTCCATCCAGCTTAGTGTGGTAAAGGTGGTTTCTCGAGGAAGACGATGGAGAAGCAGAGTTAGCGAAGAGTGAAATGATGGTTGCTTCATCTGTGCTTTGTGATTTGACACCTCACTGCTTTGTGATTTGTGATAGAATGGACAAGGTAGTAGACTCTATGCTCTATACATGCGTCCAAGCACGGGAGAAAGAGGAGAGAGGTTGCATTTTTCTATTCCTTCAATCAATCAATTAGGGAGCTTCGGTTCCCTCTTTTTTAGCTTTGGCAGCACCCTCCACAATGGTTCCCATCGATGTCAAAAGCTATTTTAACATTTGGCTACACATTGTGGATGCCCTTAAGCGTACCAGTTGGTTTTGCTCCTTGGTGCTATCTATACAAATCTCGATTATATTGATCTAAAAAAATATATCAAGATTAGTAAAAAGGAGGTGATTTTGCTGCGTGGAAGGCGGGGGAGGTTTCTTATTTTTAGAGGAGGTTGGCCTAGCGGTTTGCTAACATGTGGTCCAACGTGTCAGTGATGTACCACGCCGATCCGCGTCCCACATGAGGCAGAACAACGGCAGAAACAACATGTGGTTAGCTTGAAGAAGATGAGGGAGAAGCGGATTCAGCAAAGAGTGAAATGATGGTTGCTTCATCCCTCCAATTTTTTTAGCATCACTTCGTCCCCCCAACTTAACTGCGGGAAATGTGCAGCTTTGTGATTTGACTCCTCATTACTCATTACTACAACGACGCCAAGACCGGGGTGCGTCCCCCTGCTGCTCTGCACTATTATTTCGGTATGGCAGGTGGATCCGGTTGCTTGATGTCCCACATGTCGGCGAAAAGGACTAGACCATTTATGAAAGCGAGCGCTCGACTCTTACGACGAAGGAGTACATGACACGGCGGCCTAGTGAATCGTTACTTGTACTGTAGTACTACTATAGTTTTGTTGTTTCGCACGATCCATTGATACGAACTCGATTAAAGAGGCAAGGGCGGGATTTTTCCCACGCGGTAGGCAGGGTAGTTTGGCATAGTAGGTTTGACACAGAGAGCGAGAGAAAGATGTGAAATGCTTGAATGTGTAATGGGCCCTTGTGTGTGTGTGTGTGTGTGTGTGTGTGTGTGTGTGTGTGTGTGTGTGTGTGTGTGTGTGTGTCTGTAGTCTGACCTTTCATATCACTAGATGATACTAGCCATACTTTTCAAAGGCAATTTTAATGTATGCAAACTGAATAATTAAGTAACAATATGAGATCTAGTAAAACTAAAAACACATATGATTTATTGTGTTAAGAGTGTAGTAGTGTTGTATTGCATAGTTGTTAGATGTAACATGCGAGAACGTGTAGAGATGTACTTTTGGAGAGCCTACGGAGAGAAATTGGGCATAAAGTGGATTCAAATATTTGTATTCGTCTTCATAGCATTCGTAACTCATATCTAGAGTTTGTACGGTAGACGTGAATGCTTGTTCGCTCTTACAAAAACAGTACAACAATAATGGGGTGGCATGCACCAATTTAGGCACTGGCACGTTGACCTGCTCTGCTCCATAGAGAGAGCGAGAGAAGAGATAAATACACTGGCGGTCAGTGTATTTCAAGCGAAAAGCGTAATACGGTCACCGGACTTCAGAGTACGCTCATTATGGTCACTATATACGTTTTGCGGTGATTATACAGTCACTTGCTCACCGTTCAGCATCGGATTGCACTCTGTTGACCGGCCAAATTGTCTGCGTGGCACTATGTTGACTGGTTAAATTGGCCACGTTCCTTGTGGGTCCCACCTGTCAGTTCGCAAAGGAAAAAAGTAAGATAAACACAAATTTACGCAGCTGTGACAAGACTCCAACTCGTGCGCGGGAACTACCTGGTTGTGTATGTGTTTGTCAGGTCCTGATGTGTGCGCGTGCAGGTGTAGGTTGAGCACTTGAGCGTGAGCATGTGGTGTGTGCATGCATGCGTGCGTGTGAGTGTTGCATGCGTGCGTGTGTGCGTGAGTGTTGCATCGCTGCGTGTGTATGTATGAGTGTTGCATGCATGCAGTTAGTGTGCATGCATGCGTGTGTGTATAATCACCACACTAGCTCATGTGTATTAAAAGAGATGGCTCAGCATACCAATATAAGGCCACCTTGTCCGCTGTGCCCGTGGTCATGATTTCGAATACCCACTGTCCAATAATTTTTTATCATTTGTTTTCATTCTTATACCCGCCGACAGGTGGGCCCTATGGTAGTGAGATAATGTGTGCTAAGACTGGTCGTAATGGTAGTATCATAGCTAGTATCATGCATGCCAACTAGATAATTTTGATGAGGTGTCATAGAATTAAATGAAGAAAGAGAGCGTTGAGTATCATATCATGATACCATATCATAATAAATGCTATGCTAATATGTGTCATGCATGGCAATAAATAAAGTACTACATGATACTAATATATGATACTATGCATTAGAGAGATAGTATCATACACTAGTATCATATGCATGATACTAGTATATGATACTCCCCATTACAACCAGCCTAATGATGCAACACTAGATGTGCCACATGGAGCGTTTAACTGGTCAACTAGTCGTGTCTTCAACAAATACAGAGTTGTACGATGAGCCCGTGACTATATAATAACCACACAACGTAAATAGTGACCGTAATGAGCAGATTCTGGAGTCCAATGAACGTATCGTGCTTTCGCTTCAAATACACTGATCGCCGCCGTATATATCATGAGATAAAGATGAAACATGCGTGAATGTGCTGGGCGTACTTTTAGAGGGCCTAGAGATAGTTTGTGTGCGTACGTGAAAGGGGCGTACTTGGGGTGTGTGCGATGGAGAGAGAGATGCTCTTCGTTTCTCTTTATTATGACTAACTTTATATATAGTATAAAAATATAAAAATTCACAGTGCGGAATAAATATCATTGGGTGCACCATGGAATGCAAATTAATTTTCATACTCCATATAACTTTGCAATTTTGTATATATGTAGAATTTCTAAAATAAAATTTTGGCCACACTTTGTGTGGTTTTTATTCCAAAGGAATGTTGTATGCGAAGTAAAAGTGAAGAGAGGGCTTTTTAGATCAATGGGGTATGTGATAAGATGTAACATGTGTGAATGTGTAGTTGACGTATTTGGCAGGGCCTAGAGAGGGTATGTGTACATATTCGAGAGAGGCATGGATAGAGGGGCCGGCGGGGGGTGACGAGGGAGAGATAGCACGAGAAATGAGAGAGGTCTACAGAGAGAGACGAATAGGATGTCTCGGCGAGAGATGCCCTTGAGTGTGCCCATGCAAGGGGGAGGGGATAGAGGCATGATGAGAAATAGTTTGTGCGGTGTCTGTGTTGCTATGTGTGGGTGTGAGAAGATAACGGGACCTATGGGTAGAGGGTGTGTCACCGCGTGAGGTCCGGTGGGCTGAGGTGAGGCCCTTAGGTCGGTTCCGTCCTGTGCCACATTGGTCGGCCCGTGACGCATTTCAGGGAGACCCATGGAGGACTATCCATACAAGACAAAGATACCAAAGCCGTTAAGGACTCTTGTGTCCACTGGCAAAGCTGGCTAGGATTTGTAACCCTAGGTCCCCGAACTAAGGTAACCCCTTGTCTCTGATATTATCATTCATCCAACCTAACTTTAAGGGGAATCCTACAGAATACTCTGCTGGAATCATATTCGTCAATTAGGAAGAGAGGTGGAGACAATGTGTGTGAGATAGGCCTAAAGATATTGTGGGTGCGGGAGACATGTAGGCAGGTCTATGTATAGAGAAAGGGTCGATGGGGATCATGCGTGCGTATGCGTGTGAGAGGAAGAGTGCCTGTGACAAAGGCTAGTGAAAATAGTCATAAATGGTTGCGAGAGAGAGGGAGGGTGATATCAAGAGCATGTGTGCGAGAAAGACACCTCGGGAGAGAGTGTGTGAGCATGTGTGAGAGACCCCCGACAGATATACACCGTGTGCGCGTATGTGTGAGAGAGAAAGTTAGCGCGTGTGTGAGGAGGGGCCTATGGAGAGTGAGTCTACACGTACTATGGAGAGTGAGTCTACACGTAAAAGACTGACGTACACCTTGATTAAAAATATAATTTTTTATCCAAATGTTAGGATGGGATCATGATATTTGCAATTCGCCTAAGGAACAGTCATTGATCCATCAGACATCCATATTCTACCGAATTTGAGCATGTCTATGTTATTATTCGACATAATTGATCCATAGAGTCGGTATTTTGAAGTCCAGACAATGCATCGCTTTAGCAATTCGAATATAAACGTGAGTATAATTCATGTTGTGTGTGTAAAACACATTATACATACAAAAGTTACACAATGAATATTCTAAATAGCTAGCTAGGAACTAGCATACATTTGAATTCAACTTAAGGTGGTTTAAAAAATTTGAATTCAACATGAAGTCCATTCAATTATTTGAATTCGAGATCATGACATTTGTAAATCATACCTAAATTAAGGGGGCACCAATCTTTGCTCTGCTTTTGGACATAATAGCATATATAGTTGTGTACAAAATAGATTCAAATTTACCTCCTCCATTCCAAAATAATCATAGTTATAGGATTTTCGGGAGTCAAAATTTCAAAAAGAAGCGCATAATTTAGTGAGGTTTTCAAACATACAAGGTCAAATTTAACGTTGTCTATTTAGGTCAATCCTCAAAGTTCAAGAGTACTCTAAACATGAATGGTTCTGTTTCAAAATTTTGAATGAAGCGCCAAAAGAGCCTCTACTCGTCCGAAACCGCGTGAGACCAATGTTTGGTAGAAGGAAATTACTTTTCTAACACTGACCCATGAAACCTACCGGCCCGAGGTCCAAAGGTCTAAACCGGGGTAGGTTTGTAACTTCATCTAGACGCCACGCAACCGTCTCCGAAAAACATTCATACACCGTGGCCGCCTAAACACACATGCGCTCGGCCGAAATCGCTCCCGCCCACTATTTGGGACACCTGGGATTACTGCCTTACCCCCGACCCTCAGTAGGTCCAAAATTTAAGAGGGGGGCAAAGTTTGTACTTTCCCCAAATTTCAAACAAGCGCGTCCCAGACCGAAACATGGTTCCCCCTTAGCCCCCCCCCCCTCCCGGTCTGATTCCCATTCATACTCTATGGGCGCCAAAACTACCTCTCCACCAACCGCGAAACCCCAACGTCCTCCGTCCGCCACCCCAACCCACCCATCAACCACCGCCCTCCTCCATCACGCCGAAGCCGATACCCCCACGTCGTCGTCCACCGCAACCGCAACGACGCCCTCCATGGCTAGTAGTTGAAGTTGAGGCCGAGCTGCCTCCAGGACGCCGATGTGCGCCGTACCCGAGCCAGTTCAACCACGCCATCCTGCGCCTCACCGCTGCCGCTCCAACGTTGCCACTGTCCACCGCACCGGACCTGTTCCCGCTACGCCGTCGTTCGCCGCCTCGGATCTGCTTCCCCTCCGCCGACAGACGGCCACCGCAACACAGTCAACAATTTGGTCATGGGTTCATCCAAGGCTCCACTGTCCTCCACAACATTAGGTCCCCCGGTAAAACGAAGAACATCACCAAGAAATCAGGAGGACACAACACTGGTAACCGGAACTGGTACTCCTCTTCCCTTATTCGTGCAAATCTTACGTGTCTGCTTGCATGGTATTCATCCCACGAAAGACACTAGTTGACCGCTTCTTACTTCACCTTCTTCCTGATACTGGATGTTCCTAGTAACTCGCGATGCACAAGGTTTCTCCTCATATACTATTTCACCTTAGCTAGAGGTCCGTCGCCCCCTGGATTTCAATTCCTGGTCAGTTGATTCCCAATTAAAGGAAGCGCCACCCGTGGAGGCGCTAGTCCACATGTTACGCCGGGGAAGCAGTGCCTCGGTGTCTATCTTAGGGGTGTGTGGGGCCTAGGAGCTGCTGGCCAAGCACGGAAGTTGTGTGAGGTCGAGGGGAGGACAGGGGGGGCGGAGGCAGGGGTCTGGGCTGGTGGTCGCTGGCGGTTCGAGAAAGATTGTCAACAGTGACTGGCGGGAGGTAGACGAAGGTCGTCTGCTCGTTCCTTGTAGATTGGACGGTTCAGAAAAAAATCAACTGGCCTATTTATTTTCAGTTGACTGTTACTTTGATAGGACCACATGTGGTGGTGTGCTGGAGGAGTACCTGCATTTCCCAGCCATCCCTGTGCTCATATTACAAAATCCTAGAATCTAATTTTGTTTGCCATGCAATATTGTAGAGCTATCATATGTCTCCTGACATTTATTTTGCAGCCACCTGTTACCTGCTACTTTTACAGTGCACTAGTTCTGCACACACTTCATCCATACTCTCACTATTTTTTTATGCATGGGTATTTCAGCCTCTGCCAAACTGTTGATAATAACACGAAAGAAAAGAGAGAAGTCGCTCCAGCTTTGTTCGCGGGTAGGCAAGACACGTTTCAACACTTTAAAGGGTGTAGTGTCAGCAGATGGAGACAGTAAATGTAGCTCTGGAGTTGATGATCTCGCTCGCCATGAACCACCATCCCAGGTGCTTGCTTTAACTTCACAGTGTCATATGTGGTTGCATGTTGCATATGGTGTCTAGCTTGTATTCGAAAGGCCGAAGTCGATCTTTATTAAGATAAGGAAAGAAATTTTTTACATCACGGCGACGGCCGCAAAGAGTACAAGACCACAGAGCACCAGAAGCCAAATAGCTAGTCAAGGCACTAGCCGAGCCAGTGACAAGCCCAGCACAGACAGGCATCACCTGCAAGCCAACTAAAAAGCCACGGTGGTGGCAAAGCAACCCGCCTCCCGCCAAGCTCTCAGGTCCTCGATGATCATGCTCACCACTCCAGCTGGGTGTCTAGCTTGTATTGCTTCCAATTTGGTTAAATTGCATCTGCTTAGCTTACACATTATACCTTTGAATATGACATGCCTTCCTGTTTTTGGTACATACTACTACATCTGTATATTAACCATGTTCTTACATCACTTATGATGAGACAGTCAGGCTCGTGGATTGTTGTAAGAAAAGATCCTCTTTTAATGAATGCAGTGTCAGCCTCCCCACATTATTCTCAAGAAACAACAAGGCTAGATGAAGATAGTCAACGTAGCTCTGTAGTTGATGACCACAATTCCCCTACACCACCATTGCAAGTGCTTGCTCTAACTTGGCAGTGTGATATGTGGTTGCATGTTGCATATGGTGTCTAGATTGTAATTCTTCCAATCCGGTTAAATTGCATGTGCTATTCTGCTTAGTTTATACATTATACCTGTTAATGTGACATGCCTTCTTGTTTGTGGTACATACTACATCTGTCTATTAAGCATGTCCTTACATAAAACTACTATTTTTTTGTATCCTGCATCAATCAATTATGACGATACACCTTTAGTATATGCGGTGTGATATTGGTTGCATCTTTCATATGATTTATAGCATGCACTGCTTCTAATTTGTTGAAACGACATTTATGATGGGACGCTTTTAACTTGGCAGCGTCATATTGGTTGCATCTTTCATGTGGTGTCTAGCTTGCATTACTTCTAATTTGTTGAAATGGCTTCTGCTTAGTTTACACAAATAGTTATGAATATGCCATGTCATCCTGTTTTTCGTACATATTCCATCCTCGTATCATGTGTTTGCCTTACATCAAAGTAGTGATTGTCAGTATCATGCATGAATGAGTTCTGAAGAGTGAATTTTATTGCGTTTTCTTGTCGGTTTTACTTAACAATGCAAAATCAATAAAGCGGAAGGAAATTAGCAAGACAGTGGATAATGGTGCTCCTTCCGACCAACTGAAACGGAGGGCCTCTACAGATTCTAGTCCGCCACCCCCCAACAAGATTTGCAAGACAACACATGCATAGACACTCAACGTAGTTGTGTTGATGATGAGCACGTCTCCCCTAGTCCACCATCACAGGTGCTCCCTCTAACTTGGCACTGTTATATGTGGTTGCATGTTGTGTATGATGTCTAGCTTGTATTGCTTCTAATTTTGTTGAATTCCATCTGCTTACTTTACACATTATACTTGTGAATAAGACACGTGTTCCTGTTTCTAGAACATACAATATCTGTCTATCACACCATGTTCTTACATCAAAGTACTACTGTTGTGTAACCTGCAATAATCACTTATCATAAGACACGTTTAACTTGGGAGTGTGATATAGTACACATTCAATCGTCCTATCATGCGGTTGCCTTACATTAAAGTAGTGCCCGTCAGCATCCTGCATCAATGAGTTCTGAAAAGCAAATTTTTATTCATTTTTCTTGTGGGTTTGACTTGACAAGGCAATAAAATTAAGTAAGAGGAAGGAAAAAATTAAGGTGGGGACTGATGGCGGTCTTCCGGTGGAACCGGCATCCCAGGTGCTTTCTCTAGCTTGGCAGTGTGATATTGTCTTGCATGTTGCATACGGTGTCTAGCTTGTATTGCTTGTAATTTGATTAAATTACTTCTTCTTAGTTTACACAAATAGTTGTGAATATGCCATGCCGTCCTGTTTTTCGTACATATTCCATCCTCGTATCATGTGTTTGCCTTACATCAAAGTAGTGATTCTCAGTATCATGCATGAATGAGTTCTGAAGATTGAATTTTATTGCTTTTTCTTGTCGGTTTTACTTGACAATGCAAAATCAATAAAGCGGAAGGAAATTAGCAAGGCAGTGGATAATGGTGCTCCTTCTGACCAACTGAAATGGAGGGCCTCTACAGACTCTAATCCGCCATCCCCCCAACAAGATTTGCAAGACAACACATGCATAGACACTCAACGTAGTTGTGTTGATGATGAGCACATCTCCCCTAGTCCACCATCACAAGTGCTCCCTCTAACTTGGCACTGTTATATGTGATTGCATGTTATGTATGATGCCTAGCTTGTATTACTTCTAATTTTGTTGAATTCCATCTGCTTACTTTACGCATTATACTTGTGAATAAGACACGTGTTCCTGTTTCTAGAACATACAATATCTGTCTATCACACCATGTTTTTACATCAAAGTACTACTGTTGTGTAACCTACAACAATCACTTATCATAAGACATATTTAACTTGGGAGCCTGCTATAGGTTACATCTCGCATTCTTTTCTAGCTTGTACTACTAATTTGTTGAAATGGCACTAATGACGAGATAGTTTTAACTAGGTAGAGTGATATTCGTTGCATCTTACACATGGTGTCTAGCTTTCATTGCATCTAATTTGTTAAAATGCCTTCTGCTTAGTTTACACATCATAGCTGTGAATATGCAATGTTGTGAATATTCAATGGCACTAATGATGAGAGACCTTTAACTTGGTAGTGTGATGTTGTTTGCATCTTGCATATGATTTATTTCTTGTACTGCTTCACATTTGTTTAAATGCCAGTTATGACGAGACACTGTTAACTTGGACTAGTAATATTTGTAGCATCTTTCATATGGTGTCTACCTTCCATTGCATTGCTTCTAATTTATTGAAATGCCTTCTGCTTAGTTTACACATCATAGGTCTGATTATCTCATGTCGTTCTATTTTTCGTACATATTACATCCTCCTACCATGAGGTTGTCTAACATCAAAGTTCAGTTCGTCTGTATCACGCGTCAATTTGTTCTGAAGAACTAAATTTTTATTCCTTTTTCTTGTCGACTTGAATTGACATGGCAAAGATAAAGAGGAAGGAACACAGAATGGTAGGGGTTAGTACTCGGGACGCGCAGATAAGGAATCGGAAGAATTATGAAGACTTTGCTGGTACTGATAGTGCAATAGAAGGTCCAAGTCCACCGGATAATGGTACAAACACGGTATCCCCTGCTACACCAGCTGCAAAACAATCCAAACACAAACAAAAAGCTGGCACCAAACAAGCAACGACAGCCTTAGTCGTTGCAGCACCTTCTTCCACAGTACCAACATCTGCACGAGTTACTCGTTCGTCAACTCAGCTAGCGGCAAGTTCCCAAGCTCCCTTGCCACCTGACACTACTTCCGAAGCACTCTTGCCACAAGAGGAGTTGGCAAGATCAGATGAACCTTGTGAGCTTCAACAGCAAGAAGGTAGTTGCTCGAGTCAAGTTACAGTTGCATGCTTCTTTATATGTAGTCTCACAGTTTGATGTACACTAACACTTCCTATGTCGTTGTTGGACTAGCACATAGGCGCAAGAGGAAACCGACATCAGGAATAATGCTCAACAGGTTAACTAAATCTAGAGGAGGAAAAATGGAGATCCATTTTGAGGCAAGTCTAAAAAGGCCACGTGATGCTACAGAGTCAGCCAAGTTAGTATCAGAGGCAGTTGTTGCCATTAGGTGTCATCACGTATCCTCCCAACATGGATTCAGTACAGGAATGACAAAGATGAAACCCGGGTCAACACATTCCTCGACCATTTATCTGTAAGTATGGTTATGTATGGAAATTAGTAACATCGTCTTGCTCTGTCCCATACTTTCTAGGTTGCTGGTAATGAGGCTCCCATAATTTTTAGCAGATGAGGTTCAAGTTGGATAACCAAGATGATGCAACCAGACAAGCATGCACCCATGTTTTCAAGTCTGTTCTGCGGCAGTATCGGTATAACTTGAGGAAAACTCACTTTGAAGGCAAGGCTAACAGTGAACTTTCCCAAACATCTCCAGTGGAAAATATAACGGATGAAGACTGAAGAGGCCTTGTTAAACACTGGTCTGATCCAAAGTATCAAGTACATTATATATATGTGATCAGATCACATGTTGAACTCCTATTTACGCATGTGCTTCACAAATCTATCTTCTTCTAGGTGAACTGTTAAAAGAACAAAGCCAACCGTATGAAAGTGAAATTCCAATAGATGACAGGATCTCGTAGCTATATTGCACACTGTGAGGCTCTTGTAACTAGCTATTGTTTCACTCTTTTCGCTATGCCATATTATCAGATCTATATTGACTTGTTCCAAATGCAAAGGAAAGCCCGCAAGGACCAAAAAGTAACTGAACCAAATGTTGTGGAAATCGTCAAGGATTGTCACACCAGCAAAACAAAGGGCATGACTACACCAGTCAAAGCAGTTGTTGTAAGTCCTTAATCCTCATGCCTTTTAACTACTCGTTACTCTGACTTGTGCATTGAACTTCATGGTTTGCAGCCAATGTCTATTATTCTTTTCAATTTTATACACAATTGTCTTACCGTATCATTGCACCTTACAAGGTTTAAAAGAGAGGAGTGATGTTCCTTTTATCTTGATCTGTAATCTAGTTCCGTGCTGGACTTGCCCACACAACATTACAATTGCCTATTTGTCTGTTCTCAGTTGTTTTGTGATATGAATGATGTCATACTATGCTTACCGTATTATGAACTTTGTCTCTTTATCCTTAGCTGTCAATACAATGTGAAGAAATAGACAATACGTTAGCCATGGTACATGGTCATAAGTTTGGAACCTGGTTTTATTATGTACTTTGCAGTAAAATACAACTAATATTTTACACGGGTTCAGCAAAATAAGTTCTGTATATAGACCAAAGCTATTTTGTTTGGCTTTGCTGCCTCCTTAATAACTTATGTTCTGGTACTACTAATGTACAAAATTAACTTTTCAGCAAGCTATGGAACAAACCTCATGATCAAGATATGCAAGCTCAAAACAATATTATATCTGCGCTCCAGACACAAGTCCAATCCCTAACAGAGACCCTTTGTGAAACAAGGACAACCATTGTTCGATGTCGTCAAGATATGCATGGTTTTGAAACCAGACTATCAGACATTTGCTATGTTGTTCAGGAGCCTAGGAGAAATGAAGGCGAAGGTTATATATATGGTACTCCATCGGACAGTACAACATGAAAACATAGCAGTCAGATCAAATGAACTGAGCTTCTGACTTCTGATGGTGCATTTATCTGCCGGACTGTTAACTTTTATGCCAACCTTCCTTTTGTTATATGGCTGTAATTTGTTTTGTTGCGATACAAAATTTGTTCTTAACAGGCAGCGACCGGCTGAAGAAAACAGCAAGCCATTTTTGTATAGTGTATGGTGTTCCCTATATTTGCACTGGTGGTGAACTTTGATACCCAGTGGATGCAATCTGTGCAATCGCCTTAATAGCCTAGCGTTAATTTCTGCCTTATTTATTTCCTTACTCTTCTTTTTTCTTGGTTTGCTAGCGGCCGCAACAACCATGGGTGCAATCTGTGCAATCGCCTTAATAGCCTAGCGTTAGTTTCTGCCTTATTTATTTCCTTACTCTTCTTTTTCCTTGGTTTGCTAGTGGCCGCAACAACCATGGGTCAGATATGGACCGTGGTAACCTTGAGCCTGCTACGGGCCGTAGGATCAATGGGCCTCCTACGGGCCGTAGGATCAGGGCCGAAATCACTGTTTTGACCTTTTCAGCAATCTTTGCCACAAAGTGAACTCGACATGAAAGTATTTCACGATCTGACCCTTTTAGCAACGCCACAGCCCGTGGCGTTTCTTATCCATATAGAAACGCCGAGATAGCTCGCGTTTCAGCTCCACATTCAAACGCCGAGATAGCTCGCGTTTTTGCTCCACATGAAAACGCCAAGATAGTTGGCGTTGCTGCCCAGGCCGAAATGCCATGAGCTTTGGCGTTTCTAGCTGAAACTCTCGAGTGCATGCAAATAGTACTCTTCTAATAGTACTCGTTGTTTGATTAATATCTTAAGACCCGTGCATGCAAATCATTAATAGGCTTTCTTTGCATAAGCTAGCTTAGGAGATGGAGTACTACATTTATCATGCATGCATCAAAGCACGGCATGCATACAGCATCCGTCTTGTCTACTCGTTGCGTCAATACATGTAGCCTGCAGTACTAGCTCATGGGTAGCTGCATTTTCTTCAACCACAGGACCTAGCTCTTGTACTACACTGTACTACTAGTACCATATAAGACAGTAGATATTCTTGCATGAGGTGATTTAGCTTTGTTGAGCTGCATGGGCTACGAGCCTAGTTCTTGGATAGGAGCAGGTACGTGCCATTTGTTTGGGATAGAAATTATGCATGCAGAGGACAGTAAATAAACTCAGCTAGCTACCAGCTAGAAACGCCAAGGCTCATTGGCGTTTCGGCCTGGGCAGCAACGCCACCTATCTTGGTGTTTCCATGTGGAGCAAAAACGCAATTTAGCTGGATGTTTGAATGTGGAGCTGAAACGCGAGCTATCTCGGCGTTTCTATGTGGAGAGGAAATGCCACGGACTGTGGCGTTGCTAAAAGGTTCAGATCATGAAATACTTTCATGTCGAGTTCACTTTGTGCCAAAGATTGCTGAAGAGGTCAGAATAGTGATTTTGGCCTAGGATCAGTGGGCCTCCTACGGGTCATCGGATAAACGGGCCTCCAACAGGCCATAGGATCCATTGGCCATACATGGGTCCAACAATTCGTGTGCCAAAACCGGACCACGACATGGGCCGTAAACGGGCGTAATTGGTATCAGGCCAGCACAGTTATGAGCCGTTAACAGGCCGGAAGACAGCAAAGGCTTAATTCTGTCACAGGATTAACGGGTCGTTAATGGGCCCAAATACATGATGGGTTGGAAACGACTCAATGGGTTAACAGGCCACAAACGGGCCGATTCTAACCACAGGCTGAATTTGGCCCATTAGGAGAACAGGCAAGTAACGGACCGGAAGTAATCGAGGGCCCGAAAGGAGCCCAAGAATTTATTGGCCCTCAATAGGCCGAAAGCTAACACGGGCTGGAAATGGCCCATGTGAATCATGGGCCGTTAATGGGTATAAAGAAATTTACTATTTATTATGGGCCAGAGTAACCACGGGCCACTAAAGGGCCCAAAGGGACGAAAGGCCTCATATGGGCTGAAAGCCGTCATGGGCCGTACATGGGCCGAAAGTGAAACGGGCTGGTATTATACTAGAGGGCCCACACAACGCTGTTGGGCCGAATTCGGAAAGGCCATAACGGGTCGTGAGTTACCGGGCCGTAAAATGGGTTATATGCAAACAAACCGTTAACAGGCTTTTCATGGGCCGGCCCGCTAGCTTTTGATCAAGTCAAACGGGCCGGCCTTTGTAAGCTAAATGGGCCACTGTTGGGTCATGCCACGTGTCGACATATCATAGGCGCCTATCTGTCCCAATGGTGAGCTGACACGTGGTTCGTGTGGCTAATGAGAATTTTACACATGGAAAATCCCCATTGGTCTAGGCTGTTAATGGGTTATCGAATGCAAACCGGAACCCGATAGCTTAATGGCGACCCGTTACGGTGGAAGCCACGTGTCGGTTACCCTTGACGAAAACACTTCCATGATGCGGCATTTATCATCATGGAAGTGGACACTTCCGTGATGATAATTTCAGTATTGTCATGGAACACTTCTACGACAGCACAGATATGACTATCTTGATTCTGTCATAAAATCGTCCTGGATGTACATGCATGACAGAAAACGTGACCTACTGTGACAAACGCGAATCATCACGGAAGTGTTTTTTTAGTGTCAGGGGCAGCGTGGTCGCCGAGGTCTTCCATATTGTCCGGGGTATCATTTTCTCCGGTGCCCGTGTTGCTTTCCCTGCCCCTACACCCCTTGGATCGTCAGCGCTGTCTTCGGCGTTTGGACGGCTCCTCACCTGGCTTGTCGCCATCTTGTCTGGGGGTGCCATCGCCGTTCTTCCCATTGGTTCCATCGCCGTTGTCCTTGGGGGTGTCCACCATATAGACATCATAGGTGGAGGTGGTCGTCCACCGTCCGGTGATGGAAGGGGCAGCAGCAGTTTTGGCCATGGCTTCGACATCTTCATCCATGTCGTTGGCCTCTTCCGAAGCGTAGTCCAGCATGTCGGTTAAATCTTCGACAGTGGCTACTAAGTGGGTGGTGGGTGGGGCGTAAAATTCCCTATGGCCCAACTCAAGACCGAGCCGAGCGCAGGTCAAGGAGGGACCGTCCATGATGTTCATTGTCTGGATCCGATCTAGCATCTCGTTTAGCAGGGCGAGACTGGCCGGATTGGTATCTGGGATTTCTTCGGAGTCGACTTTCGGGATATATTGTCTTTGTGAACCGGGGAGGGGGGGGGGGGGCGGCGTGAGATCTGGCCAGGATTGACTCCTGATGTTCGGGTGCCGAAGTCGCATCCAGGCTTGAGGCCGGGTCCGAGGGAAGAGAGGCGAGTCCGGCCGGGGTTGACTCCCGATCTTCGGACACAGAGGTCATATCCAGGCTTGAAGCCGAATACGTGGTGAGGGCCGACCCAGGGATTAGGTCGGATGGAGATCCCGAAGTCGAAGCTCCAGGGTCTTCGAGTATCTCAGGCAAAGCCGGTGAAGATTAGATCGCCCCAAGTGTCAGCGACGTACTCTAGGTTATCGAACCTGATCAGGTGCTCAGGGGCGAAGCTGTCGCCCTGGTTGAGATGACCGGCCGGGTTAGCATGCAGAACGATGTTATCAAACGCGAAAAGCTGGCCGGGAACAAAGATGTCCCCGGTGTCGATGCCATCTCCGATGATCAGGCGAGCCATCGATCCTTCGGCGATCTCACAACGGAACTCTCAATGAAAGCACCAATGTCGGTGTCAAAACCGGCGGATCTCGGGTAGGGAGTCCCGAGCTGTGGATCTTGGATCAATTGGTAACAAGGGACGAAGGACACGATGTTTACCCAGGTTTGGCCCTCTCGAAGTGGTTAAACCCTACGTCCTGCTTGATTATATTGAAGTGTATAAGATGATTACAGAGTCGATCTACCACGACATCAAATGAACTAAACCCTAGGCGAGTAGGATGATGGTTGTTGTTCTAGCCTCTATGGACTAAACCCTCTGATTTATATAGACACCAGGGGTACTAGGGTTACACATGGTCGGTTACAAGGAAGGGATAAACATGTCGATTCTTCTTATCTTGACTTGGAGGACACACCAAGGCATCAAATACTTCCTGTCCGAATACGGAGTCGCCTCATAGTTCGGCCTTCAAGCAATTGTAGTGCGGCCCACCTGTCCGGCCAACTAGAGACAGGACGGCAACCTGAGGACCCCTAGTCCAGGACTCCCTCACTCTTCCCGTCTCGTTTTTAAGCCATTTTATGCACCATTTTGACTTAAATTTTTGCCAAGCTGGGTTGCCTCGCTCCTATGCTTACCCCCTACGTTCCTGATTGCTCGGCTAGGGGATAAAGGAAGCACCTCTGCGATTGTTACGACCGGGTCAGCCGCGTACGTACCTCAGACGGGTGAAGCCGAAAGCTAGCGCTCTTAAGAAAATAATTGGTCGGCCACGAGGAAAGTGAAAATACTTTGGTGTTCACCACCAAAACAATGGCGTTCTTTTCTCGAAGTAACTAACACATGCATACTGCAGGTATCTAGCTAACACGCCCATGGTTAACATGACAGCCCCAAGAAAAGAACCCATGGAGGAACTATTTTCTTCGAAAGATGTTTCTTATGCTAAAAAGTAATATAACATAACTCCCCACACACGTTCTGTCTATTCACACCAAATGGTCAGATTGCCTGGTTACTCGAAGTGATTTCCTATTACCTCAGGTCACATAGTACGGAACACTCTTCAGCCATTGGCTGGGGAGGCAGAAGCCGATGGCCGATTAAGACAACATTTACAGTATGGATGGAGAATGTTTGATGTAAAGTACATAGATACATAGAATCAAACACCCTATTCCTTGTCTAAATTATCTATTATGCTATCTAGAGCACAGTCCTCCTGGGAGTACCGAGCAGCAGGCATCACTTGGTCATATACCAAGCGGAGAGGTATTTCTTGCCCATCCGGCCCTGCCAGTCCAACACGAGCCATATGCTCTGGCTCGAGTTTAGTAAAACGAGTCTTCACCATTGCCCATGCCTCCCGTGCTCCTTCTCGGCAAGCTGATATCTTCCATAACTCAAAGCGACGCCAAGCTCCTTTGAATCGATTGGCCAGTTCAGCCATCCCTTCTGGAGGCGTCTCAGTCGGCCATAACGCCTTTGACCATGCTCTTCATAGTTTTCCGAGCTCGCTCGGGCATGATGGACAGCTCCTTTAACAGGTTCCCTTCAAATGAGTTCATCTCTTCTTCAGGACACCCGGTGAGGAGACCTAACAAGAGGCATGGCATGTCTTTTACACTCACGCGATACACATATTTCACGTGATCACAAGTTGAAATATCACTTACCGAACATGCCACCTTTCAATCTCTGGTTCTCCTCAAAGGCTTGTGCCAACTGAGTTTTCAAACTCTCAATCTCTTCAGCCTGCTGCTGCTTCTCCGCCTCGAGTTTGTTCCTTTCCTCATGGCTTCGGGCTAGTACTCGAGGGCCAGCTTCTTCTTGCGATTCGACGTACCTTTGGGATTCTTTGGTCGCGTCCAGGTCCTTTTTTAGCCGACCTATGGACTCAGCTGCTACAAGGGAAGTTTGTGTTAGACACGGTACCCCGGACAGTTCTTGCATATTTGACCTCTTTACTCGCCATGTGCTTCCCTGGTAAACTTTTTGACCTCCTCCAGTTCAGCCTTTGCGGCAGCCAACTGTGTTCGGTTTAGCTCCAAGTCCTCGGACAGTTTTTTGTTCTGTTCTCTCGAGTCCTGCATAATATCACAAATATATATAATCTCAGATCCTTAACTCGGCCGTCCCGCCTAAATTAAGGCTCGGGGGCTACTGGGTTAGGATTCATGTTTGGTTTTAAAACCAAGAAGATCATGGATGGGCGCGTTGCTGCGCTCGTCTATTTGTACAAATAAACGATAAGAATATTTGTAAATTTATTATCAAATGGAACATATTAAATTTACATAAACATAACCATAAATTAGTCCGTGATATGAGGAAATCACATATACACATGGTAAAAGCAAGGTTCACGTATGCAAACTGGATTGGTATAACAACATATACATTAGTCCATACAACAATTTTGATAGTAAATACAACTAATCAGTACTACCAAGACATAATAAGCAATAAGCCGTACTCCTAAAATAAAAATGTTCAAACCAATAAGTAGATTGTTTACATGGTGCATTACCCGAATCTTCAGACCTGTACTAAAGGGCGACCATGTTCGGATACAAAGAAGACTTAGGTGAGCCTAATGCACCTGGCTATTTCTCATGGAGTTCATCACATTCATGTGATAAGAGTGCTAACAAGGATAATTACTTAGAATATCAAATAACAATATCCTACATAATACATATATGTACTAATCATATAGTAATTCAGTTTTCAAGAGAAACCAGGCTGTAGGAAAGTGATAGACCGGCAATCCCATTCAATAATGAAAAGTCTTACCAAAAAACAGCATGGAAAAGGGTGTTGCTACACTTGCATGAATTAAATAGGATCCAAACTGAAATGTCGACCAATCAGCAACCACATCGTCACATGACAACATAACTGATATAGCAAGTAACATCTTGTGTAAGACAAAAAACCAAGAGTATTAGAACCAAAGTGAACTGGAATGAATGCAAAGATGCGTAATATGTCAGCACACCTAGAATGGAACCAGTGCGTCCTTGAGCTGCTCAAGTTAGATATGATTACTTGTTATGCATTTGTACTGAAATTAATTTCAGCAAAGAATCGATAATTTTTTTTATTTAAATTGAACTTGAATCCTCTTCAACAACTTCATCTGGCAACAACCAAACTTTCTGCAATTCTGTTGAATAAGTTTGAGCAATAAGAGTCTATAGCCTCATTGGCACCCTTGCTTGTGGTGTTACTTCTTTTCATCTGGTACGGAGCTATCTCAAGTTTGAACTATCATGTTCTAAAAAAAAAGGTTTGAACTATCACTGACAGGGCAGTGAAACCCTGTTCAACAACCAAAAATAATGTCCTAAATTAAACCTAGCTAGAGCTATTATTAGGATTGTTTTATCTCTAGAAATTGTAATACTAAGGGTTAGACATTCAAAAGAAATAGACACTTAAACCCGTCTTAATTTTTTGGCATACCTCAGAACTGTAATAAGCAACATGAGTATTTATGAGGACCAGCGAAATAAGTGGACTGGACTTTTGTGTTCTTGAGGCAAGTTTATAATGTCCAGTCATGTTCACCACACAGTTGCCGTGGCATCACATGTTAAAAATTAGATACCGAGTCTGTACTCCAGTAATAGCAGAGACACTCATGAATTAGAGAGCAAAAACAATCATACCTAAGTTATAATCTTGATGTAGTACTACTGCTACTCATAACTGAAAAAGGGCCGATTTAGAGAAAGATAATCTACGGGATGTGCCAGCCTAAGATTGGGATTGGCCTACTCTTCTTCTATAACCGGGATCTTACGACTCTCGTGCTTAATAAGTTGGCACCTCGCATCCTGCCAAAACCTAAATCTAAAAATAAAATTTGGATGCTGACATGTATTGCAACAAATTTAAGATGTTCATACACTCTAGTATATTGTACTTGATTTTTTTGCTAACTCCAGTATATATCGCAATTGGTTTTCTTTCAGGCACTTAATCAGCTAATCTGTAGAACATGGGAATAAAAAAATTGGAAAATACAAAAATGGTAAGTACTAAATGTTTCCAGCCAAGGGACTACAGAATCATGTACATACTCTGGAACTAAGTTGGTGCTCCAGTGCTATCGTCTTAGCATCCATCTGAAACTCAATATATGGTACACATAGAAGATTCTGATTTATAACATTGAAGGAATTTTTGAAATAGAAATTAGAATTAAATAAAGTAATAGATACCTAGAGATTTAGAGTAACAATATAAAAAAAACTGATTGCTTTCAGATCTATAACATAAAAAATTACACATGTAACCGATTTATGATATGTCATGTAGATTGTTCAAAAGTTTTCTCCGGGCTCGCTTACGCCTCCTACACTAAAAGTGGATAAGCCAAAATACTATTACATGTGTCGCATATTAGGTCCCACATTCAAACAAAGTGAAGTCATTCAAAAATCTAGCGAAATTACATTGTAATCTCTTTTGCGATGATTCCCAAAGCAACACACATGCATAATGGGAGAGGAGGTCTAGCGACACACAGATACAACAAGGCAAGACACTTCTGAAGTAAAGAACAATGGAACTTATTTCATGCCTAATTGGATGTAACAAAAAGGACAAACAGTCAAACACATAGGGCTGTGAGAATTCTACAAAAATATGATGAATATAAACTTTTCCATGATATAAGTTTAATCACAATAAAATATGAATCTATGAAAGAAACTTGAAGGAATTACATAGTATAAACTATAAATCACCATTGAAATGAGCATAGGTAGGAATTTTATTTAGGAGATTTCAAGAGGCATACCCGTACAGAGTAAAATGCTCGGATGACACAACAATCCTGGTGAAAAATGATTAATGTAATCCTGCAGCAACAACCAATACTGGCTGACAATAACACCATCTTCCACTTGTATCAAAGATTGATGTATGCTTCATGAAATAAAACTCAGAGCAGGTAACTTCTTGTATGCAGCACCAAAACATGATCATTAAGACACCCTTCCTGCCTTTTCTAGTTGGTTGCATCTACACAAGAAAACTGAATAGAACATAAATAAATACAAGTGCAAAACACAACTGTGAGGATGATGGCATGATGTTACTAAAACTGAACAGAGGAAACCATAATTACATTTTGTAACAACCAATTAACTATAATAATAATAAATGACACCAATCCAAAATTTGTGGGAAGATCAGCCATACATGAACCTTAGTTTCCTCCAGAATTATTTCCTTTACCTCATAGCACAAAGTTTTACCTGCACCTGACTCTATTAGTATAGGAGAAAATTCACACATTAAATGAAAATATTGTACACTTTTCAAAACAAAATGAAATATTGTATGGGCGTGAGTGGAAGACAATGCGAAACACAAGTTTTGCAAAGCTGTATGAATGTGATTGTCTGGTTACCTTGGAGGAGGGTTTGACATCAACATCCAGAGGAGAGGGTGTCATGACCTGCAGATAAGTTCCCCAAGTCCCCCAAATCCCTTGATGCTTATGGCACGTTTGTCCTGCTTGCGCACCAGCGAGGGGCTACAGAGCCACAAGGCCAGTGGCGGCGGCATAGGGTCTTCCTTGAGGGCTGGACGACAGCGGCGATTGCGTTCCACCTTAAAGGACGGCTCCGAGCACACCGTCGTGGTAGAGAAATCAATAGAGAGGGTGCCGCCGTTTCGCTATGCGCGCTGCCGCTAGAGATCGAGAAAGAGCGAGGGGGGCCGCTGGTCGAGGTCGATGTTGTGGTCGGCGGCGCTGCCGGGGAGGATACGCTCAGCCGCTAGATTGGGAGAAAGAGGAGAGAGGTCAGGTAGTCGTCGAGGAGGGGGCTGTGCGAGACTGCGGCCCAGTTCTTTTCACACAGGATTATGCAGAATCAAGATTTTGGAAAATTCTCCCAGAATATGCTTCTCCCAAAATCTGTTGCCGAGTTCTTTTCTGGGATTGTAGGTTGAGATTCTGCAAAGAGTTGTGTGTTGAAATGTCTGTAATACCCTTAGAAAAAAATTCTTTGATGAATTTATTAACACCTTGTTGTTTCTAACAGTATCTAGTCGAATATGAGTACGAAAGTGATTTACGAATGTCATAAAAAGTGCTAAATATTACATTTAGAATGGATTTAAAGATTTTTTTTCATTACAAAAGTGGATGAACTAAAAAAATGGATAATCTCAAGGTACGAGACTAGCAGCAATCGCCTCGCGTATTGCGTTCATGGTACCATCATCTTCTGATGGTAGAGCGTTGGCACCTGTAAACGGTAATGGAGGTTGCACATATGCATCATTATCGAACTTGTCAAAATGCTCATCACGTAACTTGCTATCACGAATCCAATTGTGGAGACACATGCATGCAGTGACAATCATCTTTTGGGTCTCCGGTTTGTACCGAGGTATGCCTTCAACTCCAAGAATTCGCCATTTCATCTTGAGGACACCAAATGTTCTTTCGATGACATTTCGCAAAGAAGAATGTCGATGGTTGAATGTCTCATATCTCCCAACTGGTGGGTGTTGTTGAAAATCTGGTACATGGTATCGTTGCCCTTTGTATGGAGATAGATATCCAACCATGTTTGGATATCCGGAGTCGACAAGATAATATTTATCTACAGTACGACATCAACAAAAGAAATTAGAAATTTACAACATACCATCCTGTATATAACAATATGGATACATGCGAGATGTTACCTGTGGGGGGTTGTGGAAAGTGATCATAACGAACTATGGCATCGCTCCATACACGTGTGTCATGAACAGATCCGGGCCATCCGGGAACAACAAACGTGAACCTCATATCAAAATCACACACTGCCATAACATTTTCACTTGTGTAACCTTTCCTATTCATGTGTTGGGGCTCCAACTCCTTAGGCACAATCACCTTAATGTGTGTTCCATCAATGGCTCCAATAGCATGTTGAAAATGAGGCCAAAACTTTGTTTTTCTAAGTACTGGGTGTGGTTCAGAGAAAGTTGGATCAATTGGTCTTATGTAATCACCGGCCATGCGGTCTACACACTCCAAAACCTCGTGGAATTTTTTATTAATGACAGAACGACTATGTGCAAACCGATCTGCGACATTATCAGTTGTCTGACATGTACCCAGAGTCCATAAAAATTGTGACAATGCCTCTTTGGATGAAATGTTGGAAGTTGACTCAAGCCCATACTTCTGAACTAACAGATCATGCAATGTGCGAAACACTGACCTCCTCATTCTGAACATAGCATAGAAAGCTTTTGCATCTTTCTCCTTCTCTTCTACCCATTGGAGGCCTGTAACAAGATGTAACTTTTTTGGTGCGTATGGCAGTGTCACACTTGACGACGCCACATCCATAGCAAATGCAACCATGGCGGCCTCAAATTCCTTTTCTTCTTGTTTCTTTCTGGATTTATCCATCTGCCACAACAACATGCACATAGTGTAATATTAGATACAACACAGTTCAGATAACAGTACATCTACAAAGCAAATAGCTTAGTTCACAAAAGTACACCTCCAAAGCAACTAGCTTAGCTCACAACATTACACGTAAATAGTCTGGTAGAAAGCAATTAAAACATAGATGTTCTACTTATTATTGAGCTCCCACATCCTCTTTATCCATCCAAGCCTTGCAAGAGGTTCATGAGACGTGAAAGTGGAGAAAACATCACGATATTTCTTTTCCATGAAAAGAAATGTAGCATAGAAATGCTCATCACTTCCTGGTTTTGCACCATCCGCTTCCACCATGGCCATCATTTGTTTAATCTCTTGTCTTGTTGGATCCACACTCTCCTCTACATCCCTCTTCTCTGCATCCCTCCTCTCCCTTGCCCTTTCCTCTTCATCCCTCTTCTCCCTTGCCCTCTCCTCTGCATCCCTCTTCTCCCTTGCAATCTCCTCTGCATCCCTCTTGTCTCTTGCACCAAAGATGTCCACCATTCGTACAAAAGCCTCATTTTTAGCATTCTCACTTGACCACTTGTCATTCATCTTTGGACTTGGCGAATAAGGACACACCCTCTTCTTCCCACCCTTGGCTCGATTTTGAACAGGGGTAACTTGGCCTTCATGACTATCACACCTTGAGTCATCCTCCAAACTGATTCGAGAGGGATCACCTTGATACGAGGGAGTTGGCACCCTCGCATGCTCATTTGTGACACAAGTAGTATCGAAAATCTCTGACATTTTTTCCTCCTCCGCTAGTGAAGCATAGCGAAACTTGGCAGCTTCTGGATGTGCCTGTAATCATATAGCACCACAGGTTAATATCAAAACTGAAGCAACATGACTCGTTATTTAAGAAATTACATGACAACAACAATACCTTTATCTCCAATGCCCACCACTCATTTGTAGCTGCAATAGTGTGTGTATGCTCATCTCTTCCTAAGCCAGATGCTTGCTGGATCAATGTCTTCCATGTGTTGTACTCGCTTCTACATACACCCCACCTATTTTTTATTTGCCGGGTCGAATAGTTTCTTCCAGAGCGTTCATTGAACTTTTTATGCAAATTAGCTTGTCCTATGTCCGACAAATAACCACCGTTGCGGTTATTTGCTCGAACCTCCTCTACGCACGCATTCATAAAAATTGTATGAGCAGCACTGTCCCAATTTGCTTTGGGTTCTTTGACTTTCTCCATCTACCATTACCATTCACCATTATCACATTACCATTCTACCATAAAAATCAATGTAACAACATCTTCAGTAGCAATAGCAAATACCATAGTAGCATTGACAGTAGCACACACAAAAAAATTAGCACCATCCATCCATCTACCAGCATCAGCAATCAATCCATCCATCTATCTAACAAATCCAAGCATCAATCCATCTACCTATGCAACATAAATCAGTCTAGCTATCCAATTTAGCATAAGAAAAAAGAAGAACAGAGAGATAGGGAAAGAGGATGCCTCACCGTGGGTGTGGTCTGCTCCTCGCGTGGGCTGCTTGTGGCCGTCGAGGTGCAGCGCCGGTGGCCGTCGAGGTGCAGCGCCGGTGGCCGTCGGTAGCCGTCGTTGTTGGCGGAGACAGGGCGGAGGGGAGGACGAGCAACGAAGGAAGAGGGGCGGCGGAGGGAGCTAAGGCGGGCGGCGGCGGGAACCTGGCCGGCGGCGGCAAGGGCCTGGCCGGCGAGGTGGGTCCGGCGGCGGCGCGGGAACCCTAGCCCTCGCGCTGCGGCTGGGAGTTCTTTCCCCTGATGCGAACAGGGGCGGCCGAGCAAAGCGCGTGAGCGTTTTCTCTCCTGCGCGTGGATGGGCTAGTGGCATTCCGGGCGTAATTTCTCCATGGGATAGGGGTGCACTTATATTTTGAAACGTTTTCACTGGTGGGACTTGCCAAAATCTCAGGATTCTGGGAAAATCAAGCTTTTTGGGTGCTTTTGGATTGCACTAGGATTCTAGAGAATCCTCTCCAGATTTTGGAAGTCAAAACGAGTTCTTTTGGCTCTAGATTTTCCAGACCAAAATTCTCCACAATCTGCTCAAAAGAACTGGGCCTGCGTCTCGATCCGGTTCGGGTGGGGAGAGCATAGCTGGCCAGATGGGCCGGCCCGGCCCGGCACGGCACGGCCTGAGTTATACGGGCCAGGCACGGCCTGAGTTATACGGGCCAGGCACGGCACGGCCCAGCCAGGCACGCTAACTACACGGGCCGTGCCGGGCCGGCACGCGTGCTGGAGTCCCTGGCCCAGGCACGACACAATAAGGAAACGGGCCGGCCCATCGGCACGTTTAGCCCATCAGCACGTTTATTTTAGCTATTTTGAGCCTATTTCAGTTGTTTTTAGGGCTAATATATATTAAAAAATCTGTAAAAATAAATAAAAAATTAAATGGGCCGTGCTGGGCCGGCACGCGTGCCCAGCCTCCAGGCCCAGGCACGGCCCTAGGCGGGCCACGTGCCGGGCCGGCCCACCACGGGCCGAGCACGCGTGCTAATGGGCCGGCCTGCCAGGCACGGCCCATTTGGCCAGGTATGGGGGAGAGGAGACTTATACAGCCCATTGGGCCCAATTTAACGCGGAACGTCCAAAAAGCTAACGGAGCAGTGGCCCAGACGGTGTGCGAACAGTATTAACGAAAGAACCGAGATTAGGCGCGATTCACAGCTAATCTGACGGCCGAAAATGCTTAAAGTTGACGATTGGACGGCTGTGAACGTTGGTGCTCTAAGAGGGCCGGAAAAGTGCGCAGTTTTAATGTATCTAAATCTTTTACCTGCATATTGGTTGACAGAAGGTTGGCAAGTCCCTCAAGGCCAGTTCGGGCTGCTCCGAGGTATGCGTTTACCGAACTAAACGCATTAAATTCCTGGTCAGAAAATGCGATATGACGCAGAGGCTCTTTCCGCCGCCGGTGATTCATCACACTTTTGACTTCGAAATTGGTAACCTAAACGTCCCTAGGATCCTCTGGAGGCTAGTCTGCGGCGGAGACCTCCGCATTAACCCCGGCCCACGCCGCGGATCTCAGTTCGGGATTACCTCCTGGCACCTCCTTGACGTCTTCGGATGGCGGTGGCGGAACACTCCTTCTGCAGGTCGCAGTAAGATTAGGAGTACTCACAGCGGCCATATTAATAACCGAACTTTAAGTTCATATATATTACCTCTTGGTCGAGGGAGCGGCCGATGTGGCACCCGCGGCTACCTTGCGCTTGGAAGTTCCACCATTCGTTGGTGTCGACATAGTCGGCGCCGCTCTCGTCGGTGTTCAGCGCGTGGTACGGCAACCCTTGGGAGTAGAAGTTAGCATACTCGGAGTGGCGCGAGGCAAATGCCCTTTTCGGTAAGAGGCCTTCTTACTACTTACAGCAGAAGAAGGGAGGGGCCCGGGGTGATCGGCCAGTATGGCCACCCTAGAGCCGTCGAGACTCTCCTGGTAAAAGACCCCGTCCTCGAAATCAACTGGCGTCTGTGGGTCGTCGTGGAATCCTGGATCATCATCACGGGAATGGTTCTCTGGCTATGGAGAGGGGCAACTGATGGTCTCAACCTGGCGCCTCCAATTCTGTTCAAAAGAATGAAAGATCCGATCAGTAGATGCGGACGTAAGGTCCGAACTGTGCAAATGAAAGTTGAACTTACCCATTAAATGGGGTTAGAGCTGGAATAGCCGTCCCTGTTCCTTAGACGGGCAAACTCTTCTTCCTCTCCCTTGAAGAGGTCGGCCAGTATAGCTACCATTGATGCCTGGTTGTCAGGCCCCTTCCGTTTGTAACGGGTCACGTCGCTTGTCCCATTATAGCGCCACAGGGGGTGCATCCTTTGTTGAAGAGGTTGCACGCATCGAGTAATGGTGGCGGCCATCACGTCAATGATGGTTAACTTGTTGTGAACTAGCAGCCTCACCTTAGCGGCCAGACGCTGTACTTCGGCACTTCCCTCTTGAGAAGGGTTTTTCGGCCGCCAATTAAACTGCTTCTTTAAAGGTGCGTCCAAGTATTCGGGCAAACCACTACAAGAATCAGCTTATTTGCCGTCTGCCATGGCAAACGGCAAAGGACCAGAAAGCGGACGACAAAGGTCTTTGCCGTCAGCCGCGGACGACAAATAAGCCCGGCAAAGTAAGTTACGGTAAAGAGCCCTTTGCCGTCTGTTTTCCGCCAGCGGACGGCAAAGAGCCCTTTGCCGTCGGTGGCAGATGGCAAACATGTCCTCCCCTTTGCCGTCAGCCATGACACGTCAACCACGCGTCATGCCCTCCCAGCCTTTGCCGTACGCTACCTTTGCCGTCAGCCTCATAAAATGACAGATGGCAAAGAATTTGGGTGAATATTAAAAAAAAGCTTCCGGTGTCTTGCGTACAACAAGCATCATGTCCGGCGGCCTGCGTCCAGCGTGTCCGGCATCCGGCGTGTCCGATGTCCTCCGTACAGCGAGTAGTGTGGATAGCGTCCTGCATACAGCGAGCGGTGTGGCTGAAGCAACAACGGACAACGGTGGCCATGGCCGGAGCAGCAGCGGACCACGGAGGCCGGAGTAGCAGCGGAAAACGGTGGCCGGAGCAACAACGGACGGCCGCGGCCATGGCCGGAGCAGCAGCGGACGACGGCGGCCATGGCAGAGCAGCAGCTGAGCTCGTAGAGGACAGGATGCAAGGGCGACGGGCAGAGCAAAGGGATGCGGGGAAGAGCAAGATGGGCGGCAGGGGAGAGGAAGAAGGGCGCGGGCGTGGCAGAGCAGTGTCCGGAGGTGAGCTCACCGGAGCTCATGCGTGGGGAAGAGAAAGAAAGGCAGCGAGCAGAGGAAGAACAGCGGCGGGGGAGAGGAAAAATGGCGCTGGCGGGGAGTGGCGGAGCCATGGCCGGGGCGGGGAGTGGTGGAGCACAGGCCGGGGCGGCGAGCGGCGGCGGGTTCCTGCACGTGAAACAGAGAGAGAGAGGTACGAGAGAGAGAGGCAGACGAGAGGATAAGGCAGAGAGAGGGGTTACGAGAGGATAAGGTGGGGGTGGATCGTGGTGAGTGGTGGGGGCGGGTTGCGCGTCGGGTGGATCCGTCCGTGGGATGCGCGGGTAGGATGTTGCCAAGTCAGCGATCCGTGTGATCTATCCGCGTGGTGTGCCCCGGTGGGCCCCCCTACCCTCTTTGCCGTCTGCCTAGCCTTTCTTTGACGTCTGCGACCTAGCCAACGCCGTGCCCCCGTGGGGCCCACCAGGCTCTTTGCCGTCTGCCATTTGCCTCTTTGCCGTCAGCTGGCGGATGGCAAAGAACCAGCTGACGACAAAGACTCTCTTTGCCATCAGCTAGTTCTTTGTTGCCTGCTTTGCGAAAGCAGACGGTAAAGACTCTCTTTGTCGTCCGCTGGCAGACGACAAAGAATGGACAGATGGCAAATTGCCAGATTCCAATAGTGAACCCCTCCGAGCTGGCTCAAGCAAGGGGATGTCTTCGATATAAAACCACTCTGAGGTCCACTCGTCAGAGTCCTTCTTCGGGATCCCCATGGGGTACCCTGTCCCGGCTATACACCACACTTCGGCTCCGCCCACTTCAAAGATGGTCCCTCCTCGGGTACGGGGGACGAGGCAGAAATACTTTCGCCACAGTTCGAAATGGGCCTCGCAGCTTAGAAACATCTCGCAAAGGGCAACAAAGCCCGAGATATGCAGAATGGACCTGGGGGGGAGGTGATGGAGCTGGATCCCATAGAACTCTAGCAGACCCCTAAGGAAAGGGTGAATGGGAAAGCCCAGGCCTTGTAAGAGGAAGGGCACGAAACATACCCTCTCTTCCTTGCGTGGAGCGGGGAAGTTCTCTGCGAAGGCTTCACCGTTCGTGGAAGTTAATCCCGGACGGGTGGAAACGAGATCTGAAGCGGGAAGATATCCTTGCGTCTTGAGTCTGCTAAGTTGAAGATGGGAGACTGAGCAGCTTGCCCAGTCACCCGGAAGAGGGCCATGGGGCCATGAGGAGGAACTTGGAGCTCTTGCCATTTCTCCCGAATTTTCTGGCGTCCCGGCTTCACGATTTGGGGATAAACTACCTATCATGCTCTTAGCCTGTTTAAATAGGCCTTCCCCCTGTCCCGTAAGGGGCATTTCTGTAAAAGATTGCTGAACCGTCCGCCTCCTTCGGGCGCACGAGAATCGATGGGTGTCATTGACCCGGCGTGAGAATTGATGTTGTGGGCCCTACAACGACTCGACGAATTGAAAAAAGTTATTGGGACCCAGCTATGGTCAGCCGAACATAGAAGGGGAGAAGAACTCGCCTCGCAAGCTGGAGACTTCGGGCGCACGAAGACTCCAGGGATCGTGAGACACCGGCGTTGGAGGCCAGTTCGGGGGCTATCGAGGGAGTCCTGGACTAGGGGGTCCTCGGGCTGCCGGCCTATCTCTTATGGGCCGGACAGGTGGGCCGGATTACAACTGCTAGAAGGACGAACTATGAGGCGACTCCGTATCCGGACAGGAAATCTTTGATGCCTTGGTGTGTCCTCCAAGTCAAGACAAGTAGAATCGGCATGATTATTCCTTCCTTGTAACCGACCATGTGTAACCCTAGTACCCCTGGTGTCTATATAAACCAGAGGGTTTAGTCCGTAGAGGCTAGAAGAACAACCATCATCCTACTCGCCTAGGGTTTAGTTCATCTGATCTCGTGATAGATCGACTCTGTAATCATCCTATACACTTCAATATAATCAAGCAGGATGTAGGGTTTTACCTCTTCGAGAGGGCCCGAACCTGGGTAAACATCGTGTCCTTCGTCCCTTGTTCCCCATTGATCCAAGATCCACAGCTCAGGACCCCCTACCCGAGATCCGCCGGTTTTGACACCGACAACAAGAAGAAGCTCAAACAATGATGATAATGGACAACTGAGTATCTTACACTTTCCTACTCTCGGTATGGCAAGACTTAATGCAGCTTAGGAAATATGTTGAAGCCAAATCCAACCGAGTTAGGAGGTGAATCTAAAATTAATATTACTCATGGTCCCGATGGGAGGTTCATCTTTCGACGGTCATTTTAGATCATGATCATACATTAAATATGTATAAGTCTTGGTTATTCAGATGCAACAAGAACTTAGACTTTCATGTCAAGCGAAGGCTTGGGCTGGCTGATTGGGCTGGAATATGAGTAAACTGGACTTTCAAAAAAAATATTGTACAAGCAGATGGTCATGCAGACCTATCTTTTGCTTATTCAGATGCAACAAGAACTTAGACTTTCATGTCAAGCGAAGGCTTGGGCTGGCTGATTGGGCTGGAATATGAGTAAACTGGACTTTCAAAAAAAATATTGTACAAGCAGATGGTCATGCAGACCTATCTTTTGCTGAGAAAAATTGTCACAACTTTCTAGAGAAACAAGAAGGTTGAAACTTGGCAGAGGTAATGCTTAAGCGATCGGTGACTATTTTTTCTAAATGCAATCCCGCAACCCAAATATGTTTAGTGTCATAGATCTTAATGATGAATAGTGACTTAAGAATGTTTTTTGGGCTGATGCGAGAAGTAGAGTAGTGTATGACTCTTTTGTTGATGTCATTAGTTTCATACAACATATTTGATGAACAAATATGGTATACCTTTTGCTTGTTTTTTCATAGTGAATCATCATGGCCAATCAGTGTTGCCAGGAAGTGCTTTTATTATCAAATGAAGATGTTGAAGCATTTGCTTGGTTATTTATTGCATGGCTCACGTGTATTTCAAATCGACAACTAAAAGAAATTGTAGATGATTAAGCAAAAGCAATTAAGAATGGTGTGGAAATAGTTTTTCCAGAATCTCGATATAGATGGTGCTTCTGGCATATAATGAAAAAGATACCTGAGAAGTTTGATGTATATGCTGAATATGTGCACATCAAGGTTGATGTTGGCAAGGCAGCTTATGATTCGTTAACAATTACAAAGTTTTAAGTTGCTTGGATGCATATGCTTCAGAAATATGATCTTGGACTCTTGGTGATAATGAATGGCTTAAAGGGCTTTATGACTATCGGCACCGTTGGGTTCTAGCATTTGTGAAAGACTTCTGCTTAGATATGTCTACTACACAACATAGTGAGAGTATGAATGCTTTATTTGATGAGAATGTTAACACAAAAACTACATTGAAGCATTTTGTTAGCCAATATGATAATGCTCTTTGGGAAAAAGTTGAGAAGGAGAATATTGCCGATTTCAGTTCTTTCAATTCAACCATACCTTGTATCACACACTTTGAGATGGAGAAGCAATTTCAATAAATCTATAAAAATTCGAAGTTCAAAGAATTTCAGAAAAATCTAACAAACAAGATGTACTGGAATCAAAAGTTAATATTTAAAGAAGGGGAGATATAAGCATATGAAATTACCAAGGATGTGTTGATTGACCGAGAAAAAGGATGGAGAAAATATATTGTGTACCATGTATATTTTAGCGAGGAAGAGATTGAAGTTGCTTTGAATTCAGAGGTATTCTCCCTAGGCATGTGTTATGTGTGCTCACTCACAAAAGAATCAAAGAGATTCCTCCAAAATACATTCTTGATCGATGGAAAAAAAAGTGAAGCAAACACAACTTCATCAGATGCACATTTATATGTTGGCATGAGAGACACTCCTGTTGCAAAACATTTGTTTTGATAGATTGTGCAATTAGTTCTACCTAGTTGCAGAAATAAGGCGGCATCATGCGATTCCTATCCGAGCCAGAGCGAGGGCCGCCATGAGAGGAACCCGCCAGTTGGTGATGACACTCACTCTTTTATTTGTTTTTTTAAACAAAGCAAAAGACTTGTCATTTTCATTAATTACGAAGAGGTTTTGTAACAAGCAGACCGCCTGGCGGCCAAAGGCAAAACAATTACTCTAGTGGCATTACATTACGCAAATGCTTGGCGCTCGCGATGGCCCAAATAGACACTCTTCTTCTTTGATGCACTGATGACGCCGGGTTTTGCCTCCGTGTCTATAAAGTTTGCTAATGCACAGTCAGCTTAAATTTCTTAAATTTAGTCATCTTGGCCA
The DNA here is from genome assembly GCA_011799875.1 of Thinopyrum elongatum. Taxonomy (NCBI): domain Eukaryota; kingdom Viridiplantae; phylum Streptophyta; class Magnoliopsida; order Poales; family Poaceae; genus Thinopyrum; species Thinopyrum elongatum. Next base: position 521,582,164 of record CM022303.1, read on the forward strand.
GCAGATTTTCTGTAAGAATTGAAAAGGAGACACACATCTCGGGATCTTAAAGCGATGGAAGTTAAGCGAAACATGCATAAAAGAGCGTTTACGTACTACAAATGCTTTGATGGAGCACTAGCAAATAATCGAGGCTTTAAAAGCACAAGTCGCCTAGACATGCCTTCTGTGACAGTTGAAACTTGAGGCTGATGGTGTTTGCACCGTAGAAGTTACGAACAAATTTCCAGAAGAGTCGGCACATTCTGTCGTCTGCGTCAACTCGAGCAGATGGAACTTGGAAGCTCAAATCTACTCGCGTCATGTCCGGCGGCGGCGGTTTGAGCGACAATGACCGGAGAGGCCCCCTGTAGGCGAAGCGTCGCAGGAGCGGAGCGTCGAGCTCCATGGTGTTCTGGCCTTGATGGCCCCAGCAGTGCATGTTCTCCAGCACGATGGCCGTGACCCTGGGGACGCGGAGAAGGATGGACCGCGCGGCTGGGGGCTGCGTCGCTGAAGGCAGGGCAGGTAATCTGAATTCGACTCCGTCGAGCTGCAGGGTGGCGAGCAGCGGCGCGGCGTCGACGACGCCCTGGAGTATGCTCAGCGACACGCTGCACTGGTGCAGCCGTAGCTCCAGCAGCCGCGGAAACGGCGGTGTCACGCGGGCCGGCCGCGACGGGCAGAGATGGTCCCAGTCCCAGTCCAGGCACTTGCTGACGTGCAGCAGGCGGAGGGCCGGCGACGACGACAGGGAGCGGATGCTGAAACTGTACAGGTCCTGGGGCCCGTCGCTGGGCGGGCCGAAGAAGAGCCCGAGGCGGAGCTCCTCGAGGTGGCGGGACGACGGGCTGTAGAGCATGGCCCGGAGTTTTGCGGACATGTGAAGCTTCGCATCCTCTATGTCGTTCTTCCTTAAGTGGATCCACGGGTCGTCCTCTCCTTCCACGTACCGGAAGGTGAGCTTCGTTTCGGGGAGACCGCGGCCGTTGGCGGCGGCGAGCGCTTTACTGGCATGGTGCACAATGACATCGCGCTTGTCGTCGTCGTCCAGGTGGTCGTAGGAGCGTGAGTCCAGGTTGACGGTGCCGGAGGAGAGCCAGAGCGAGCGCCACCGCCGCGCGAGCGCGCTGGTGGAGGCGCCCTCCTTTGCCGGTGCGAAGTGTAGGATGCACCGTAGCAGGTCGTCGGAGAGGTTCGACAGCCGGTCGTCGCCGGCCATTGTTGATCGGCAGATTTGGAGGCCGCCAAGCAGAAGCAACGCCAACTTCTCTTCTAGCTACGTATTTTCCATCCTGAAGTAAAGATTGAAGCTATCTGATTCTTGCTATTAGTTAAAGTACGGATCAGTTCTTCTTGCTTTCGTTTGTTGCAGCTGTCTCTGCCAAACAAGTTTTATTTTTCCTAACTCTTTGTTTAGCACTTACAATCATTATGTATACAGAATATTTTCTGTTGGTTTGTGCTACATTGTTTTTGCAGAGATATTTTACCGACGCTCGTACGCGGCGTCATTCTAGCCAGTCTCTAGCCATCACCTCGATCAGTCAACTTGTGTCGATATCAACCTCGCGGTAGATAATCGACCTCGACTACGCGACGCCGCCCACCCCGGCAAGCTGATGCCGCCGTCCCGCCTGCGTCGACCAAGTTGTGACGTCGCCTCGGCACACGTTCCTGTGTCAGCATCTCCGTGCGACCACTCCACCGGAATGACCTCGGCATTCAGGCCATATTCTTTTCATTACTTACTTCACTTAAACTAATTAAGTAGAAGATTAAAAAACATATATTATTATCTTTATTTATTATTACTTTTGGTTTGCACTCTTTTATGTGCACTGGTAAACCGACACCGAGTGGTCTGCATTGCCACCTCGGCAATGCGACATCGTCGTCCTTCCAGTGTCGATCAAACCGTGTCGTCACCGCGGCAAGCCGTCGTTTCTTCAAACCGGTGTCCACGACGCCGGCCTGTTTCGACGCGTCGGCTGACGTGGGGGCTCCAGCGTCACCCGCTGACCTGCCCCGTCACCTCGGCTAGACTGGGGGCTTCACCTCGCCACAACGGCCGTGCTGTGTCGCTAGTTCGGAGTGCCGAGCTCTTCGCCCGGCCACCTCGGAACCGGCTCGAGGGCTGGGACCTCGTCCCGCCGTAAGCTCGGGCCGCGTCATCAACACCGAGCACATTAACCAGATAAGTCACTTTCATGCTCAAAATTTTTAAATGTTTAATTTGTGTTCGGTTCGACCGAGCATTTTATTTGTGTTAAACAAAAAGTTTTTTTAAAACTTAGTTTGTTAAAAACACTAATTTTTTCTCATGTTAACTAGAGGCTCTTAAATTTATATGAGCCGTTTTATAATAAATTATTTCTTCTTAGCTATTGCAAAGTCTTTTTCTACCACCCCTCTCTCGACTCGAGTGTGTAGTCAATAGCCGAATAGCCTGGTTTCTCTCTAAAGCCGCCCGAGTTTAGTTCGCTAAATTGGCCTTTGAGAAGCACTCCGCCTTCGGGATAGGGAGGTTGAAGCCGAAGGCTGACCCACTGGAAGTCTAGAGATCGGATGTGTCATGTTAAAGCACGACGGAATCACAAGATATTTTAAGACCAATTTCGGATTGGCACCAATAAACTTGATTTAGTTCGGACATAAAATTTTTACTAAAGTTTTTTGGTTTTCCAAGCTTACGACACTTTTAACCTATTTGTATGTCTCCAGCATAAATCTCGTAGTACAACGCCGTACGACTTTAAAGCATCGGCAATATCAACGGGGGGCTGTGACTAGAGCCGAACCCACGAAAAGCCAAGGTACTCTATGGGGACCTCGGTAAAACATTCTCGGATATTGTTTTATATGCATCGGTTTCGAATTGTGTCTTTGGTCAATAGTTGGGTTGCCCGGCTCCTGTGCTTGCCTCCTACGTTCCACTTTGTTCGGCTTATGTGCAAAGGAAGAACCATTGCGATTGTGCTTCCAGCTCGAATGGTTAAGCGCCTCAGTGGAGAAAGCCAAAAACTGGTTGTCACAATGGGCGTAAACTGGTCAGCGATCCGATGACTTTGTCCTATAGATCGATAGAGGTTACCCCGTGTTAAATGATGGGCTTTTCATAAAATTGGCCAAAGTGTTAATGGCTTGACCTCGGCTAACGCCAAACACTAACCAGGGGCTAGTAACTGGCCTCCCAACTTTAAGCTCCTATGACTAAGTGAAATTTATAAAGCCTGCATATCTGATTGCCTCGTTTTCGCTAACGCAACCGCCTCCGGGCACCGAGACGTCTGCTAAGGGTTGTCTTGTTACTACGGAAACACCCTGTGTAGCATCTACAAAGGGGTAGAAGCGGGCGATGGGCCACTTTCAAATGATAAACGGTCGTAACAGAGTCAAAATAAACATATATCATCAACGGTTGTATTCAGTATACACACGCTGCCTTCCGTAATCATCGTTATAAAGCCATAAATATGCATCAAATTTGACTTAAGATTTTGGCCAAGCTGGGTTGCCTGGTTCCTGTGCTTACCCCATACGTTCCTGATAGTTCGGCTAGGGGGTAAAGGGAGCACATATGTGATTGTTACTTTCGGGTCATCCGGGTTAGTACCTCAGACTGGGTGAAGCCGAAAGCTGGCCATCTTAAGAATATAATTGGTCGGCAACGACAGAAATGAAAATTTAGGTTCACTAAATACCACAGAGTTCGGGAACTTTCCCCAAACTAAATCATCAATATTTTCCTCCCACATTGATCGAAGTTGAGGTTTCACGATCATGGTCAACATGATAGCATGGGAAAAGAAACTATTTTTTCGAGAAGGTGTTTCTTACGTTAAAAAGTAATATAACATATCTCTCTGCGTACCTTTGTTTATAAAACCGTATGGCCGGATTGCCTTGTTTGCCGTAAATCTTTGCCCTCATAAAGGCTTTATAAAGTAGGACAAACACTCCCTAGCCACTGGCCGAGGAGGTTAAAGCCGATGGTCCGTCAACAAAGTTTTATACAATGCAGATCCGAGCTTTAATGGTGTAAAATACTTGGATACATAGAATCATTACACATAAATTGCGAGTAAAGTCAATTTACTACAACTCATCTTTTAAAGAGTCAAGGGCACAATCTCGCTGAGACAACCGACCAGCTGATATAATGCTCTCATAATCCCCTATTGGCATTGATTTCCTATCTATTAAGCCCCTTGGGGGCCAACCTTGGCGAGCTCGACTTTCGCTAGCTCTAGCTCCTTTAAGAGATCTTTATTCTCTTTCCGAGAAGTCTGTGTTAAACACAACAAAATCTTCTGTCAAGCGGATATCGATCCTTAATTCAGCCACCCGTGCCCACATTAAGGCTCGGGGGCTACTGGGCTTCGCGCTTCTCACTTTAAAGCTATTAACGAGTTACATCGATCCCCTGATCTGGTGTTGCCACCCGTCCAGTGTCTCGGGGGCTACTGCATCGACGACTCAATGCAGACAATTTACCAAGTGCAAAACAGTTTCCGAGGAGATTACGATCCTCAGGTTGGCCGCACCCTACCTAAGTCCCGAGGACTATGCACACCACGTTTCCATTCTTATCTATGTTGTCAAGCTAGGAATTGATCCTCATGTCGATTTGCATATTGACCTGAGTCTCAGGGGCTACTGGGATCAGCGGTTTCATGCTTTCCTTCATGTGTATCTCAGGTTTTAGGCCGACACACACACCTTGAGGGCTACTGGCTATACATCTCGGCAGAGAATAAATTGCACCAATCGAGAAAAATATATCCACATAAAATCAGCCCACGCCCGAGGTAGTGCACCACCTCGGATGCAGTCCGGCATAAAGCTCGGATACAAGTGGCTGGCTCCATAGAGGGCATTTCCGACATTAAGCTCGGCTGAACTCCTTCAACTTTTTTGAACCAAGGTGATCTAAGACACCTCAGATACAATCCGGTGTTGGAGCTTGGATGCATTTCCGGTCTTGGAGCTCGGCTGCAAAAAGACACCTCGGATGCAGTCCGACGTTCGAGCTCGGACGCAAGAGGAGACCGCCGCACGGGAAAACACTTCAAACCCGAGGTGTGGTGTAAAAAATAACAAGGCATTGATAAAGACCGAAGACTTAAAGGGCTCCTCGGATGCCTGACGTGTGAACTCTTCGGATTTAGCTCGGCAATCCTCAAGATCGAAGATGGGAAGATTTGTTCAACCAGTTTCCAAGACCGACAACCAAAGATGAAGAACAGTTCGGAAGAATCGAGGAGCGTCCCCAACTTGAAGACCGAAAAGTCCCCACACGAAGCGAGATCGTTCATGACGTGTGTGTAGTATGTGCTGGCCCCCTCCTCCCCTCTTCGACACGTGTTATATACTCCTACCGCAACACAAACAAAAAAGAAACCTCCTTGTTGGTCAAATTAACCTCTCTTGTTGGGTCAAAGTGATGGACGACAACCTCGCGGGCCCACGGATCAAAGCATCGCACGCGAGTGACTGTCCTATATGACACGTAGTATATGTTGCCCCAACCCTCTTCGACGCATACTATATATGTACTCCTACAGTACGTAACACAAACAAAAAAAATGACCATCCTTGTTGATCAAATTAACCACTCTTGCCGCAGGTTATAGTGATGGATGACAACCTCGCGGGCCTACAAAGAGCGTCACACGCGAGTGAGTGTCCCAGGACCACCGCGTGCATGTGGCCCAAAGATGCATGTCAAACTTTTTCTGCAGCGAACATGCGACCAAAGGAGTTTAGTGTTAAAAATTGAAAAAAAATATCATTCGTCCGTTTTTATACATTGATTGATTTCATAGGGATTTACTGTGCAAAAATCAAATTTGAGCTACATGAGACACGTGATAGATAGTGCACCAAAATGGATTGGAAAATCATATTTGTATGTGTCCCTGGGTGCATGTTTAGTCCCCGTGCAAGAAATTTCTAACATCAAGAATTTTGATTTTTAAAATTCAGTAAATCCAAAACTAAGTTGAAATTCATGAAACTTATCGTGGTGTCATATAGACACCAATAGACTGTGATATTATTATTTTTTGTCAAATTTGAGATAAGTTTTGATATAATCTTCTTACAGACAGGAAATTATCAATAATTAGCAACCAATATTGCAAACTGACTCTTTATTCGAACCGTGTGTGTTAGACCAACAATGTACGTGTCATGCTTCGGTTAAGCAATAAAGCGGCAGAATTAATCATCAAAAAGGAAAACCAATATAATACGTGCCGCCACGCGTCCCGTGTGCCGTACGAGCATGCGTGAGTTGATGAGACACATGCGAGCAGTCCGCCGCACAGGCAGACCAGGAGGCTGAGGCATGCGCGTGTTTGCTACTCAGTGTCACCAGGGTGCGTGCTAGTTGTGTGAAATGACGGTAGGCATGCCAGCAGTCCGCTGCACAGGCTCACCGGGAGGCGAGCCAACCCTTTGACCGCCGCCCACCTCACTCCCACTGCTCCATATTAATGGCGCAGCCGATCCGCTGGTCATAATATGCGGCCGCACCCCTCGTCCACAGTTGTCACCGCTACCTGGAGTGTATGAGGATGTCGCCGAAGCGCACCATCGGAGGGAGTGGCGACGCCGGGGCTGGTGAAGCACCCGCGCAACGCATGAAGCTGGGCACAGAGGTTGTGGTCGCCGCTGATGAGGTCTCACGCGGGCAACAACGCGACATTGACTTCGTCGCCATCATCGTGCCTCCCCAGCCGGAGCCAGGGGTCCATAGCTACTCCGGCAATGACTCTGACTCCGACGAAAAACTAGTTAGTCCCCCTTCTTTTCTTGGAATAGAAATCCTATGGTTATGTCGACCCAGTCCATGAAATCAGAGTAAGATTTGTTAGATCCGTGCAGTGTATTGATTGTTTGAATGGTATCTATGGTTAGTGATTAATTGTTTGTTCTATACAAATGATTTTTTGCTAATAATCCGACTAGGGTTAGCGTTTGTGCTAATAATTCGTAGACAGATCTTGAGAATTGATTTGGATTGTCGTACATATATTTGTGCCATTTTTTTCTTTCAGATCTTTAGAATTGATTTTGAATGTCCTACATATATGTTTGTGCCAATTTCCCCCCAGATCGGTATGTACACTGATGAGGCTCCGGCCAGTGGCGCCGCCGGTTGTAGATCCTGTACCCGGCAGCGCGGGCAGAAGCGGCCACGCCCCTTGAATCCGAGGAACCCGTAGAATCTCGGGAGGACCGCATCAGCGATCTCCCGAACGCCATCCTTGGGAAGATCATCTCCCTTCTCCCTACCAAGGATGGCTGCCGCACGCAGGTCCTCGCATCTCGGTGGCGCACTCTGTGGCGCGCCGGGCCTCTTAATCTCGACTGTCGCCAACTATCTGTCGTTCATGATTTCGAACTCTGGAGCCATCATCTCCTCCCACCAGGGCTCCATTCAATGCCTATGCATCCCGGCATGCTGCCTGCTGCACATACCCTGCACGGTGGACGCCTGGTTGACATCTCGTCAATTCAAAAAACTCCAACATCTTGAGCTCTACCATTACTACGCAAATAGCTTCCCACCAAGCGTTGTAGCTGTGCCCTCACCACCGATGTCCAGCTCATGGTTTTCCTCCTCTCTCCACACCGTCACCTTGGCTCGATGCCATCTAGCAGACAATCCAGTACAAATGCTTCGACTCCCACTGCTAAAAAAACTTGCGCTTATGGTGTTCGATCTGCCGGAGGCTTCACTTCACAGCATCATCCACTCCTGCTGCCCTGCCCTGGAGCGCTTGCTGCTTGTTTTTTGAAAAGAAATCTGTATCCGTTATCTCCAAATAAAGTCGCCTCACCTTGTAAGCATTGGAATTTGCTTTAAAGGAGAGGAGCTCATCATCAAAGATGCCCCTTCACTCCAAAGGTTGCTCCTTGATTATCGTTATGCACCTTTGCAAATAACTAAGGTCTCTGCGCCTAAATTGGAGACCTTGGGTGTAATTCCTGATCCGCTTGAAGATTACAAGATGGTGGTTGGCTCCACACTTATTCAGGTATTGTATATTATCATCAACACTTTTGTAATCATAAGCTGCATTTTTCATTTGTGCGCATGAGTTTTATATCATCACCACTTTCGTAATCATAAGCTGCATTTTTCATTTGTGCGCATAAGTTTTATATCATCTTGGAGTACACTTTTTGTACTAATATTATGTTATATGATCAATGAAGAGTTTGCCCATGGATACCCTATCAATGGTGCTGGATTCTGTGAAGACCTTACATATCAGTTTGTGGTGTTTTGATCTGAACATGATTATCGGCTTGCTGCGATGCTTTCCATGTCTGGAGAATTTGTATATAGAGGTGATCATTTCAAGCACATTGAAAGCCCATATATAATTTACAAGAATTGACCGTTCAGCTGTCGCTCTTTCGACATACTCTTTTTTAGACATTAACTATTTTCAGTCTTCATGTCTATTTAGGCAAAAGCACATGGACAAAAAGGTATAACCAATCAGTGGCATAAGAAGCACTGGGATTTTCTAAGTTTTCATGACATTCGTTTGAGGACAATAACGCTAGAAGGATATGCACCCAACCATGCAAACACTAGTTTTGTCACATTCTTCCTGTTGAATGCGAGGGTACTATTGTCCGTGAGGATTAAGGTTTTTAACAAAAACTTTCTCACGGATGGCCACGTTGAACACCATAAAAAGAAGTTTCAGGTGGACAAAAGGGCTTCTGAACATGCTCGGCTTCTATTTACAACAACTTGTCTTCATATACCAGTAGATTTTCTGGCCCATGATCTTGATTTTATGGATCAGACCGATCCATTTGATTGTGACTGCCGAAAAATTTGGTTGAGTTAGATGTTATTGTCCTGTTCAATCTGGATTTTATGTAAACCTGATGAACAATTAATCCTCGTGCCTTTGTACCTTTTGTAAGCTGGAGTTAGATATTGTTTCCCTTTTCAACTCGGCTTTGACCCATATTTTCTTTCATACAATCCGAAGCTTCTCTCAAGAAGTCTCATGGTTCCGAGAGGGAACTTGGTCACCTTATCTGTGTGCGTAACAACATACACTCTCTCTTCCCGCCTTGATTTATTTTACAGAGGCAACATGCAACTATGGGAGTGTCATGCTAAAAATATGAAATTATTCAGGGTTCGTTTTGCCTTTTTATACATTGATTTTCCTACGCATTTTTTAACAAATAGCCACCATGTTATTATCGCAAACGGTCGTATTATTCCAACCGTGGGCATTCAACTAACCATTTACTACCGCGAGCAGTTGTTTGATTAGATGGGACGACTGCGAGCAGTCCGCCGCGCACACTCACCGTACTGGGAAGCGAGCCACGAGTGCTGCAATTTATTGCTAATTTTGGACTTTTGGTTTCGGCCGCCTCGGGAAGGTTTGTAGAACAGTCCTCCGTTCTCATCTACAAGCACCGCCGCCGAGGATCGCCGCCTGCTGCAAGATGGAGGACGAGCCGGCCAACAAGCGGGGGCGGGTCGAGCCAGAACCGCAAGAGCCTCCGGCGAGCGTGGACTTCATCAGCAGCCTCCCCGACGAGATGTTGGTAACCATCATATCCCACCTCCCAATCAAATCTGGCGTGCGAACCACTGTCCTCTCGCGGCGGTGGCGCCCCCTCTGGCACTCCACCCCCTGGACCTCATCGTCAACGACGAGTTCTGCAGCGGGGAGCGGCAACGCCTGGACGCATTGTCCCACATCCTCGCCACGCACCCTGGGTCGGTCAGACGCCTTTCTATCGGCAATTTCAGTTCCCACTGCAAGGCCGAACCCAGGTTTCACTACTGGTTCCTACCCCCGGCCCTAGACTGGCTTGAGGAGCTTAGCATTCATGCTGGACATCCACGCTCGCTGCAGCTAGGCCTGGGCATTCGGTTAGACCGAGTAGGTCGGTTCAGTGCTTCGGTTTAATTTAAAATTCGGTTTCCTGATTTTTCTAACCAATCGGTCCTCAGATAATCCAGTAACCGAGACTTCGGTTCATCCAAAGTTTGGTCCGGTCCTCAGTTATACCCGAAGAGACCAAATAGGCTAGGAGGAAGAAATCGGCAGTAAAATTTTAGGCAAGTAAACTTGAATGACCGAACAAGAATCAATTGAAACATGCATGGATTTGAGAAAATGGAAGGAGGAAATGACGCATCGTTGGAATCCGGCAGCAGGGGAGCGATGGCCGCGAGCCTACGACTGCGTGAGGGCGATGGACGTCATTGGCCACCGTTGCGCGGGGGGCATGGGCGCCGCCTGCCGCCACTATGCAGGACCTGTTGACGCGAGCCCATGGCCGACGACCGCTGGGACCGCGGTGGGGAAACGGAGGTGGCGTCCATGTGGATGCACGTGGGCGAAGCTTCTCGAGCGAGCCCAGCCAGGATAAGGGTGCGTGCGATTTTTTTAATGTGGTTGCGTGGTTGTTGGATGAGGTCTATTAACGTGGATAGCTAATTGGGCTTATTAGTTGGCTGGGCTTTAGTACGATACATAGGAGTATTTCGGTTAGTTCGGATGATTTGATCAACACACTGCAGCAACCGAATGCACCGAAGTAATTTCGGTTTCTGATATTAGCTGACCGAGCAAACAACCGAAGCTTCGGTCTTCGGTTTTTCTGGGTTCGGTCTCGGTTTTTTCGGCTTTGGTCTTCGGTTCTTGGTTTTTATGCCCACCCCTAGCTGCCGCCGTCTGCGCTCTGCCTCGCGCCCATGCTGCGCCGCACTACATTCAGGCAATGCATTTCCACCCCGAATTGATGCCACACGCGCTCTTCATCTCCCTAAACTTAAGCACCTCGAGCTCATGGCCGTCCGCATCTCGAAGGAGGATTTGGAGCGCCTGCTCGTCGGCAGTACAACGCTCGAGTACCTTCGTCTTCAGGTGATGGATGGGTTCAGTAGCCTCCACATCACCTCGACGAATGTCCGTGCGATTTATGTGCATTGCGGGCGCCGCCCAAGGCTGTCAGTTGAGGTGTTTCACGATATGGTCATTGAGAATGCACCTTTCCTCAAGAGATTGTATGTACTTGATAAATTAGGTCCAACAAGAATCAGGGTAATTCATGCACCAAAATTGACAGTGTTGGGCTATTCGTGTGCTGAATTCAACGAACTTGTTACTGGATCATTATTCGTTCAGGTACAACAGTCTTCTTCTTCTCCTTCTTATATATTATTGGACAACACATTTTATCTAATTTTTGTTGATCTATATGTTCACCTGTCATCCAGAAAATGATTCCCACAAGCTTGACCCGACCTCTGCTCACAGTGAAGATCTTGGCACTACAATTTGTCGGCCCCGATCTGGATGAAGTTGTTAGATTCCTTAGATGCTTTACTCGCACGGAGAAGCTATACATCGAGGTGATGCTCCTTTCCTGTTAATTGTTAACCACAATGGAGCTCAATTTGTTGTTACTTTTACCCATGATTACAATGACAAATGTAGAATGATTTCTAAAGGAAATTTGGAGGATTTCAATACATTTATTTTTTGAGATGTTAATCATGAAAGATTTAAGGTGGCATTTCACTCTTTTCGTGTATTTTAGAAATCCTGCAAATCAAAGAGGCCCGAAGTGTTCAAATCTGCAGCTAGGCACTAATATGTTGTCTTTGTATGCAGATACTAGCAGGCCTGAAAGTAGAAAATGTTGGGGAATATAACAATCCCATTGAATGCCTTGATCTTCATCTCACAGAAATTACTTTTAACGAGTATCGAGGCACCACACTAGAAATTAAATTTGCCAGGTTCTTTGTTGAGAAAGCAAGGTTGCTCAAGGTAATGAGGTTTGCCCTATATTTACTGCGAAGAAGTGAATGGATTGCTAAAGAGTGTAGGCGTCTACAGCTGAATGGAAAAGGCTCTGCAGAAGCTAAATTTCAGTTTGTAACTTCATATGACAGTGTATTCAGAAGTCGCTGTATCAAGCCTCTATATGACTTCTCGGTGGCTGATCCTTTTGTAGAAATAATGCATGAAAAATATTCTGAAGAAGATGAATTTTATTTGTCAGAATAGTTTGAATCCTGTAATGTCTGAATTTGGGCCTTGTAATGCTAGAATTTGAACCTTGCAATATTTATGGTATTTGTTATATAACATAATTGGATGTTTAATTTGGTTTTGCAATCATGTCCTTCCATAAGTATATATGTTGTTCTTCTGTAGACAGAGCATAGATGTTGTGCAGGCAGAGCATATCACATCGCACACGGACCACACTAGGGAACCCATCGGTGATGAATTCATCAATCGCTGACAATTGTATACCAGCAAGCGCTTGCCCACAACACACACAGGGGATTGACCAACCTGCCAGACGTGCCTAGGCCGCCCAGAACGCGTGGCAACGCCACGGTCACGCGGTGACCATGCGGCTGGCATGCTGGTTTACGTGCTCTGGAGTTGGGACCCTCGGCCAACATCCAAACCTCGACGTCTCGCCACCACACCATGTATCTCTGATTAAATAGATACTTATGTACCTAGAAATGATTTAAAAAAAATAAAGAGCAAACTATAAGGCAGTTGCAGTTCAAATTTGACCCGTGTCTAGCTGAATCGGCGGAAATTTGTCTTTTTCATGAGAGGTGGATAAAAGATTTTTACACCCAACCATTTGGTCAATTGTACATAAATATGGTCTAATATTTTAGAAAATTGATTTGGTGCCATTTTACAACAAGTATATGGTAGGTCCTTCACAATAAAACTCATTTTGGGCACTCAAAAAATGAAAAATGAATTTTTTTCATCCAAAGAAAAAGAAAAATTCCTTATCCAACATTGTTTGACATTCAAAGATGCACCCTTGTGCACAATATGAGATCATTTGAACAAACTATGCCATGGATGTGGCCATAAGATTGATCATTTGGCTTGAAAGCCATGAATCTTCACACATGATAGCTCATTTCTGAGAACATTTTTTTAAAATAATTCTCGTATTACAAGTTTATTATTTTTTCTGGTGACTTGGTCACATATAATGACACAATGCGAAGGTTTTCCAATTTTTTGATTTTCTTGAATTCTTTATGCCTGTTTCAAAATGCGGTCAAAACGGCGGGCATGACCGTTCCTAGCTAGTGGTTGAATCTTGGAAAAAATTTGGTGTTTCTCTGATTAAATAGATACTTTTGTACCTAAAAATGTTTTTTGGAAAAAATCATGAGCAAACTATGAGGCAGTTGTAGTTCAAACTTGACCCACTTCAAACTCAATCGGCGGAAATTTGTATTTTTCACAAAAGGTGGCTCAAAGCTTTTGACACCCAACCATTTGGTTAATTATACATTAAATATGGCCTAATATTTTATAAAATTGTTTTGGTGCCATTTTACAACAAGTATATGGTAGGTCCTTCACAAAAAAACTCATTTTGGGCACACGAAAAATGGAAAATGAAATTTTCGTCGAAAGAATATGAAAACTTCCTTAAGCAACATTGTTTGGCATTCCAAGATGCACCCTTGTGCACAATATGAGATCATTTGAACAAACTATGCCATGTATGTGGCCATAAGATTGATCATTTGGCTTGAAAGCCAAGAATCTTCATACATGATAGCTCATTTCTGAGAACACTTTTTTAAAATAATTCTCGTATTACAAGTTTCTTATTTTTCCTGGTGACATGGTCAAATATAATGACACAATGCGAAGGTTTTCTAATTTTTTAATTTTTTTAATTCTTTATGCCTGTTTTAAAATGCGGTCAAAACAACGGGCATGACCGTTCGTAGCTAGGGGTTGAATCTTGCAAAACTCATGGAGTATCTCTTATTAAAAAGATACTTTTGTACCTAGAAATGATTTTTTGAAAAAATAAAGAGCAAACTATGAGGTAGCTGCAGTTCAAATTTGACCCGTTTCTTGCTGAATCAGTGGAAATTTGTCTTTTTCACGAGAGGTGGATCAAAACTTTTAAAACACAACCATTTGGTCAATTGTACATCAAATATGGCCTAATATTCTATAAAAATGGTTTGGTCCAATTTTGCAAAAAATATATGGTAGGTCCTTCACAAAAAAACTCATTTTGGGCACTCAAAAAATGGAAAATGAAATTTTCGTCGAAAGAATATGGAAACTTCCTTAGGCAACATTGTTTGCCATTCCAATATGCACCCTTGTGCACAATATGAGATCATTTGAACAAACTATGCCATGTATGTGGTCATAAGATTGATCATTTGGCTTGAAGGCCATGAATCTTCACACAAGATAGCTCATTTATGATAACACTTTTTTAAAAAATAATTACCATATTACAAGTTTATTATTTTTCCTGGTAACTTGGTCACATATAATGACACAATGCGAAGGTTTTCCAATTTTTTTATTTTTTTATTTTTCATGCCCGTTTCAAAATGCGGTCAAAACGGCGGGCATGACCGTTCCTAGCTAGTGGTTGAATCTTGGAAACTTTTGGTGTTTCTCTGATTAAATAGATACTTATGTACCTACAAATGATTTTAAGAAAAAATAAAGAGCAAACTGTAAGGTAGCTGCTGTTCAAATTTGACCTGCTTCCTCCTGAATCGTCGGAAATTTGTCTTTTTCACGAGAGGTGGATCAAAGCTTTTAACGCGCAACCATTTTGTCAATTTTACATTAAATATGGCCTAATATTTTATAAAAATGGTGTGGTCCGATTTTGTAACAAATATATGGTAGGTCCTTCACAAAGAAACCCATTGTGGGTACTCGAAAAATGGAAAATGATTTTTGTGTGCAATGCAAATGAAATCCACAAAATCATCATTGTTTGAAATCCTAAGATACACATGTTAGCATAATATTGGGTCATTTAAACATACAACATGAGGCTAATATGTTGAGTGTTTACCCGAAATAAGAGGGTAAAAAATATAAAAGAAACAAAGGAAAAAACACAAATACATAAGCTGGATTCTGATTGGTGGAACCATTTGTGGCATGGATTGATGACATGGCAGACATCCTACCATCCATTGCTAGCAATCCCACATCCATCCATCCATCTGAAGAAAAGGAGAAAAAAAAAACCACCGCACCAAACCACTCCTCGTCCTCGCGAACCCTACCCAACCCTCCTCTCTCTCCGCCTCCTTCGCAACTATCCTCGCCGCCGCCACCCAAACCCACGGCTGATTCCAGCAGCCTTCGGCGGCCTCCGGTAGCGCCCACCACACTCATGTGATCCCCTCGCTCCGCTTCTCCATCTCCTCGGACCAGATCCGATGGGCGCGTCCTCCTGCGGCCACGCGCAACCCTCCCCATCCACTAGGGTTTGGGCCACCGTGTCGCCGACGTGGTTCTGACGTTGTTCCTCCACCTCATCAATCAGCAGCAGGCGTGCACGGCAGGCAGAGACACTGTTGCCTCCCCCATTCCTCCTCGGGCGCCGAGATGGACCCCGTCACGCGGAAGGATCTGTACCCGCACGTCGAGCCCCTCGACACCGGCTGCCTCAGGGTCTCCGACGTCCACACCTCTCTCTCTTTTCTCCATCCTCCGACTCGCCACCGCCACCGACGCCGTGAGCCAACCCAAGCCCGAGCGCCAGCCATGGCCATTAGATCTCTCCTCGCCTCAAGGCTGGCCAGGTCCGGCCACGCCCTTGCCACGTGCGCCATCGCTCAGGTGCCACCTCCCTCCCCCTCTCTCCGCATCCCCATGTGCTTGCATTTTCTCTTCTTCCACGGCCGAGCGCTGGTCTCTTCTTGGATGGGTACGTGGATTTGGGCGTCCATTGTTCGTGTTGTGATGTTGATCTCTGATGTGTTTTTGTGCTCCGCTGTGTGATCTGGTCAAGCCCCCAGGACCCAGAATCATCATCACGCGATGTCTTCCCTACTTTCCAGGCTCGGAGCCGTGGCCCGCGCTTTCAGGTAATCCTCGATGTTGGATGTGTAGATCATCTACTATGTGTTGTTTGTACCGGTCTGCTTCTTGCTTGTTCGGTATTGAGACGGATGTATGTTCTGTGCCTGTGCAGCTCAAGGCCCACTACGGCAGATTTCAACGAGATCGATTTGGGCACGACAAACTCACGTGTCTCCTTCATGGACGGAAAGGTGTGATCATGTTCCCTAATCACCCTGACTCTGAAAGGTACCATGTTCTCTGTCTTGTAAGACAGTTTAACATCACTAGCATGTCTAGAATTTGTAAGGCAATAGTTGTATCCAGATGCAATTAATAGTATATCTTGAAATGCTGTAAAGTTCCAGTTTGATGACTATAATTCTAATTGGCATTGGATTATTGACAGTACTAGTAAAATGTTGTTAAGTTGCAGTTTGATGAATATCTGTTGTGTGTCAGTAAGAATATTATTGTGGCAACCATCATTTTTTGTTCTTTCTTCTAACAGTTGTCTCAACAGTGCTTAATGTTTGATACACCAATAAATGCAGGTGGATAGAGCCAATACAGATATGAAGAATATCAACGTGAGACTGAAACATACTATTCTTCAGGTACAAGTTCACTCTTCTCTCAGTATTTATCTTAACTGATGCTTTCTTGGTTTGGTAGATTGATGAGCTCATACATACATGTTTCCCTCTTTGGATTGTTATCAGATGAGACCCAGTCGTAACTTCTGCATCGACATTATCCTGCTCTGTGTCATACTTGGTATCGCTGCCTATATTTACAAGTAAGTAATTTCCTTTGCCAAGCAACTACTCCAGTGGACATTCTCCTTCACTTTTTAACTAACCTGAATTTGGACCAGCCGCTGAATGAAAGATATAGTATTACCTCATATTTCTTTACTCGCTTGCTTGATGGTTACCACATCCATCTTGTTTAAATCACACTGTGTTAATGAGGTGATTTGCTGGGTCACTTGGTGCAGTTTAGGATCGGTGGGACTAGTATTATTTTTTCAGAATTTGCTAGGAAAGTATGTTTGTGATTTTGCATCATTGTTTGGTTCGGTGCCTACCTTGTTTGGTTGCAATGCTCACAGGGCTTGCAAGTTTGGGTTCTATGAGTTCTTCGCAAGTTATAGTCTAGAATATATAACCATCTTAAACACATCTAGTATTCTGCTTTCAACCTGTTCCATGTAAATTAGCTTCAGTTTTGCTAGGATGTGTCATTGTGTTTGTAGATAACAGTATTAATATGTTGATCTGCTTTATTCATGATGTGGTAGTAGAAATAAGATAGACAGATTGGACAATATTATGGCTTTGATCTTCCTAGGTTGTAGTTTCGTTCCATATCGTGTTAAGTTACATTGTATAATATGCATTATAAGTGTGGTTTCTAATGTGCTTATGCTAGATCAATGCATCAACCTGACATGTTACAAACCTTGAGCCAAAACCTATGACATCTCATTTTAAATGATAATCATTGTTTTTAAAATGCTACTGCTTGATCTCATATAAGTATATGCCCCCAACTGCTGTATAGTTGTATCCATATTTGTTTTGTAATTTTTTTATAAATGATAGTTTGCGCAAGATGCACATATGCTAATTTATTTTTGACCCACATTGCTTTTAAAAAACTTGGGTCTGATGATCTTTCCTTGTCGGTCGCAGCCTCCTAGCCATAAAGGTGTAGTTGCTTCCTCATGTGGTGTTGTTGCGTCTCTACAATTTGCATTTTGAGCTGATTATCTACTACACACTGGTACAGCAAGGTGCTATACAAACGGTTTTTAACCCCTTTCCGCGACGGTGTTCTGAACCGTCGCCTAGTGAGTGACTGCGATAGGGGGGTCCTTCCCACACGACCCAAAAACCGTCGGGGATAGGCTCTCCTGGCACACACGCTCGGCAAAATGAGGTCATGTGTGACGGGCGAGCGATCAAATACGATTATACAGGCCCAATCGGTTCCGGTCGTAAGTACATCCCACACAGTCAGTCCCAAACAAACGTTTCCGTTTGTTATGTACATTCCGCACAGTCAATCCAAGGAATATGTTTCCGTTCTTATGTACATCCCACACAGTCAATCCAGGGAAAACATTTCCGTTCGTATGTACATCCCACACAGTCAATCCAGGGAAAACATTTCCCTTCGTATGTACATCCCACACAGTTTTATGTATAGGCTCGTGTGTGATAGGTGTAACTATCACACATGCTCTGCCTCAGTTAATCGTTTGCTTTTATTCAACTACATTACACATGATTTGATGAAGAAAACTGTGTGGCATTGGGCTATCCATCACAAGCGCTTTTACTGCTAGAACCGTTTGCAAAGTTCCATGACCCATTTAGCAGGTTTATTAGTTTACAATTAATAATTCTAGTATTACGCAAATTCACATTTCATATCGAACAGCTGTTTGCCAATTTTATATTAGGCACATAAATATATTTTAACATCACAGTACGATAGCTACCTAAAAACAGCACAGTACAACATATAGCTAGTTCAGCTTCATAAGAACAATATTAGAACAATATATTCATTTCCCTAATCGAGATCATCCAGGCTCGTCTTATCCACCTCTGCTTTCAGTTTAGTAAGAACCTTTTTTGCACTGGCCAACTGGGAAAGTGCCTCCTCCTTCGCCAACACCATCTTAGCAAAGTCTGATTTAAAAAATCTAAGCTCATTCTCCACCTTCCTCCTTTTATCCCGCATCTTCAAATATTCTTCATCGTTGACAACACTTTCTCTAAGCCTACCGCTGTTCTCTTCCTCATACATGCTCCAGAGCTTTGCTAGGCACATCTTCAAAGACTGTGGCCACTCTTGATCAACCCACTCCAGGTAAGAACACTTCCGTTCATCCTATAATATTTAAAACTAGATCAATAACAATTGTAGGGGAAATGGGTTTATAGCAACATAGAAAATCACCAATACTTATTTTGAAAAACTGAAGAAACATGTTAATTATGACATATCTTCTCAAAAAGATCAATGTGCAAATGAATTAATTGCTACTGAGACAACAACCAAATTCTGAAACATCAGAAGCTATAATTAACTACAACAACGCTACAAGTTCTTACTCATGTACTATAAATAACAAATTGAACATTTTATGAGGAAGCTAAATATAACTGCAACAGTATAGCGACAGTGTTTGGATGACAGCAAATTGATACTAACAGGTGTGTACATGCACAAATTTAGTAACATAGAACTAATAGCACTAAGGCCGTCCACTATGTATGCCAAAACTGGTGTAAAGACAACTGTTGCTACATTTCGCACCGGTGTCCTGCACTGGCGAGCCGATGCAGCAGAAAAAAATCAGGGACCCGGACTCCGGAGCACCTAGTTGCTCCGATGCCTAGTTCCTTCGTGCCATAAAGATTTAGTATTTTACTGCTTGGCTGCTCGGATGTGTGGACCAAAGTTGGCTGCACAAACTGCTGAAGCGGTGCCAAATAATTTTCTAATGGCACCGCTGATGAGATGGCAACATTTTTAGTTACTAGGTACAAACTGTGACACTTTCTTAGGATGCGTTTGGTTGAAGGTGTGGTATAAATGGGTTGGGATCGTGACCGTGTCTGAATCATATCTAACAAATGATTTGTAACAACGAAAGTGGGGCTAACCTTCTCTGCACATGCCATAAACTTCCTCCCACTGTCCACAAATTCAAATGCAACTAGCTTCATGCATGGAGATTGATGGTGACAATGAGCAGACAGATCTTCAGCCACCCTGCTCCATTCATTGCAACTGATGGTCCTAGGGAGCTACAAGAGGAAGAAATGACTCAAATCGACCGCCGGGTTAAAATCCTTCATTAAAAGTCATAGCCTGAGAGAGAGAGAGAAGAGAGGCATACTCGGGTGGTGAAGGAGTCATCGGAGGAGGAGGAACCGCTGGAGAGGTCATTGAAGAAGACCATGGCAACCCCGGCGGTAGGATGCGAGACGGCGAGAGCGAGGAAGCAGCTATAGCTTAGGAAGGAAGGAAGGAAGGAGGAAACAGGGGAAATGTGACTTGTGGTCGGGGAGAAAAGGGGGTGGGGAAGGGGGGTGGGGGTAGTGAAAGTGCAACTAATCCCTGGGTTGTTTTGGTAATTCATAACAACATATAGCTCATTGAACTAATATCCATTCAAGTTAAATATTTCAGGTAGTTCAATGATTGGCATGGCACATGGACTAGAGATGTGGACCCCTCAAAATGCTAAGGACAAATATTGGTAAAAGCTCAAGACTCTTCATTTCTATTTTAGTGATCCAAGATCACATTGAGTCCATAGGAAAAGCCAATACTATTAAAAGGGGATGAGGTGTTGCTTAATAGTCTACTTGCTCAAAATGCTTAGTGATATGCTCCAAGCCCTCAACCACTTTCTCAATTCCATATATGTCCTAAACCTAAAGTCAAACTCGGCCCCACCGATTTGATCTATCCGGCGCCACCGAGTTCTTTTGACATAGCCATAGCCAGAAACCCTAATCAGTTCGGTCTCACCGAGATGAGATTGCAAACTCTCTGTTTCCCTTCATAACATTTCGATCTCACCAAAATGAGCGATCGGTCCCACCGAGTTTGCAATGCAAACTCTCTGTTTACCTTTCGTAACATTTCGGTATCACCGAAAAGAGCGATCGGTCCCACCGAGTTTGCCTGACCAACTCTCTGTTTGCTCATTGCTGAAATCGGTCTCACCGAGTTCATACAATCGGTCACACCGAGATGAGGTTTTGCCCTAACCCTAGCACATCGGTCCTACCGAGTTGATCATGTCGGTCCCACCGAAAGTCCTAACGTTCACATTTTGAATTGAATTGGTCTCACTGAGTTCTTCTATTCGGTCTGACCGAGTTGGGTCAAATGTGTGTAATGGTTAGATTTTGTGTGGAGGCTATATATACCCCTCCACCCCCTTCTCTATTCAAGTGAGAGCCATCAGAACGTGCCTACACTTCCACTACTCATTTTTTGAGAGAGAACCACCTACTCATGTGTTGAGACCAAGACATTCCAATCCAACCACAAGAATCTTGATCTCTAGCCTTCCCCAAGTTGCTTTCCACTCAAATCATCTTTCCACCATAGCCAAATCTGTGAGAGAGAGTTGAGTGTTGGGGAGACTATCATTTGAAGCACAAAAGCAAGAAGTTCATCATCAACACACCATTTATTACCTTTTGGAGAGTGGTGTCTCCTAGATTGGTTAGGTGTCACTTGGGAACCTCCGACAAGATTGTGGAGTTGAACCAAGGAGTTTGTAAGGGCAAGGAGATCGCCTACTTCGTGAAAATCTACCCGAGTGAGGCAAGTCCTTCGTGGGCAATGGCCATGGTGGGATAGACAAGGTTGCTTCTTCGTGGAACCTTCATGGGTGGAGCCCTCCGTGGACTCGCGCAACCGTTACCCTTCGTGGGTTGAAGTCTCCATCAACGTGGACGTAAAATAGCACAACCTATCGGAACCACGCCAAAAATCTTCGTGTCTACATTGCGTTTGCCTTCTCCAAACCCTTCCCTTTACCTTCATATGCAATGTTTTACTTTCCGCTGCTATACTCTTAGAATTGCATGTGTAGGTTGATTGCTTGACTTGTGCTAAGTTGCTAAAATCTGCAAAGACTTAAAATTGGGCAAAGGCTAGATTTTTATTTGGTCATGTAGTCTGATCACCCCCCCCCTCTAGACCTACTTTCGATCCTACAAGCGGTATCAGAGCCTTGGTCTCCATTTGCCTTGATTTCCATAGCTTTGGTGATCATAGCCTTGGTTTCACAACCTAGGAGAGTATGGCGTCTAGCGAGGGAAATTACCACCATAGAGGTCCTTACTTTGATGGTACAAATTTTGCTAGTTGGAAGCATAAGATGAAAATGCATATTCTTGGACATAACCACGCCGTTTGGGCTATTGTATGTATTGGTTTGCAAGGTGAATTCTTCAAAGATGGAAGAGAACCGAATCATGAAGCAACCGCAGAAGAATTGAAGATGTTGCAATACAACGCTCAAGCTTGCGATATCCTCTTCAACGGATTGTGCCCCGAAGAATTCAACAAAATCAGCCATCTTGAGAATGCAAAGGAAATTTGGGATACTTTGGTTGATATGCACGAAGGTACCGGGTCCGTCAAGGAATCCAAATTGGATGTGCTTCAAAGTCAACTTGACAAGTTCAAAATGAAGGATGGTGAAGGTGTCGCTGAAATGTACTCTAGGCTTGCTCTCATCACAAATGAGATTGCCGGGTTAGGAAGTGAAGAGATGACCGACAGATTCATCATCAAGAAGATCCTAAGAGCCTTGTATGGAAAATATGATACCGTGTGCACTTTGATCCAAATGATGCCCAATTACAAAGATCTCAAGCCAACGGAAGTCATTGGTAGAATTGTTGCTAATGAGATGTCACTCAAGGATAAAGAAGAGCTTCACAACAAGTCTAGTGGTGCTTACAAAGCTTCATGTGATGCTCCTACAACATCAAGTGAGAAACAAGCCTTCAATGAAGAATTGAGCCTAATGGTGAAGAACTTCAACAAGTTCTACAAGAGTAGAAGTAAAGAGAGAAGTTCCAAGTCAAGGTCCTACTATGACAAGAGATCTTCTAGTCGTGAACGAAATTGCTACAATTGTGGAAGACCCGGACACTACTCCAATGAGTGTACGGCTCCCTACAAAAGAAGAGAAGACTCACCTAAAAGGAGAAGTAAAAGAGAGGAATCACCTCCAAGAGAGAGAAGGAGTAGAGATGATCGTTATGAACGAAGACCCTCTCGTAGAAGCAAGGATTCGGAAAGGAAGGACAAGTCATCAAAGAGCTACACAAGACGAAGACATCAAGCTCATTTTTGTGAATGGGTATCCGGTTCCGACTCCGAACACCACTCCGAGAGAAGTTATCACTCCGACTCCGAACATACTCAAGATGAAGGTGTTGCCGGTCTTGCACTTGTGTCATCCAACTCCTACGACATATTTGACTCACCAAATGAAGGGATTGGAAGATGCTTCATGGCTAAAGGCCCCAAGGTATCACACCCCGAGTATGTTGATTTCAATAGTGATGATGATGATTTGCTAGGTGACGATGATTTACTTGTTGACAACTCTAGTGACGAAAACTATGATGAAATTGCTGTTAATCATGCTAATCAAGATAAAACGAATGACAATGATAAGAAGGAGATTGAGCGTCTAACTAAAGAATTAAACACTCTTAAGTTAGCTCATGAAACTACCTTAGAGGATCATCGAGAGCTTTTAAAGACTCATGAGAAGCTACGCTTTGAAAAGCTCAATCTAGAGCAAGAGCATGGGTTCTTAAAAGCAATCAATGATGATCTTCGTAAGGAAAGTTCTTCTTACATTGCCAAGCGTTTACTCTTTTCTACTTATATGCCACAAGTAAAATCTAGCAACAAGAGCAAGAAAGATTCTTCTTCTAGTAGTAACAATAATCATGTTAAATCCAATATTGTTGCTTCTAGTAGTTCTCTTGATTCCACTAATGATTCTCTTAGCCAAGTTACACTTGAGCAAGAAAATAGCTTATTGAAGGGAATTATAGAGAAAGGTGTTTACAAGAGCCTTGCCGGAAGTAAGAAATTTGAGGAAATTGTACGCAAGCAAGGAAGGCACCGGAAGAATCAAGGTGTTGGTTTTGAACGCAAGTTCAATGCCAATGGAGTTGAGTGGGAAGAAGATCAATACCCCAGGACGAAGTTTGTTCCTCAACAAGAGAAGTATGATCCCACCTCTTTCAAGGAAACACAAGCTCAAGATGATCTTCCACCACAAGACCACAAGCTAAAAGGCAAGGACAAGCTTCAAGAGGAGATTGATTCATTTGAAGAAGCTCCAAAGGCCTTGGTCAAGTGGGTTCCCAAGACTACATCAAGTTCTACTTCATCAAGTATGACTACAACTCCAAGGATTCCCATCAAGATGATGTGGATCCCAAAGAAGAAGAACTAGAGAGTTCTTGAGGGTGACTCCGCCAACATACTTCACTCATATTCATTTTGGCAAGGACAAGTGCAATCAACTTCCATATCTTGCACTAGTTTAAGGAGTCACAAACCCTCTTGTTGGTAAGACAAGGGACATGGTAACCTAATGCTTTCATGGACAACATTATATGTTTATTTCACTCTATGTCTATGGATATCCTTGTGTGTTCCTTGTGGGACTAACCCATGTAGGTATTGAAAGTGCAACTCACTCCAATGGATTGCTCCAAATGATCTATATCAACATTGAGCATCCACATCTTCAACATCTACATGAAGTCATCATCGACAAAACCCAAGGTTAGTTCATCCCTCTTAGGGGGGATATCACATCTAGGGGGAGCTTTACTCTAAGAATTGAGCTAAAGCAACTCTAATGGTGTAAACACATCAATGCTTTATGTAAAAGTGGTAACCCCACTTGTGCTTAAACGATGAGTATGACCTATGATCAAATGTTCTCATTTGACTCCTAAGTTAATATACTCATATATAGATGACCTAGTCATCGCCAATTGCTTGATAGATGCTAGAGTGTTTGTGCATGCTTTGACACATATTTCATTTGCTATCTTATTGTGTGAGCATGTTGGATGCATAATTTTTCTCCATTCGAGGACATCCATTTGTTGTTTTGATTGATTGGTTTTTCTTTTTCTGCCAAATGGATGGACAAGAATGCCTAAGTACTCCCTCTAGCTATCTATGCTTTTCACGTCTCAAACTCTATTCATGCTACATCACAAAGTTTGATCAAGTCATATTCGGACCCTCCGAGTGAGGAGCACTCGGAGCCACCGATTCGTCATAGACTTAACTTCCAAAACTTCTTAGTGCATTTCGGTCTGACCGATCCATCCCATTCGGTCACACCGAGTTCATTAAGTTGATCTAAGTTTTAATCTCGGTGCAACCGATTTGAACCTTCCGGTCACACCGAGTTGCAGCAACCGCTTGTGATTCTGCATCTCGGTGCCACCGAGTCGTTCCACTCGGTCACACCGACAGTGACTAGACATATATTCCCACGGGCTAAAAATTTGGAAATTCCTCCAAACGCTTCGCCCGCGCCTGTCCAACTCTGCCGACTCGAGGTCTTCGGATTGTCTCCTCGTCGCCAACGTCCTCCTGCCGCTGGTTTTCGCCGCCGTCAACGGGAATCTTCACCGCCGTTGTCGCCGTAGCGAGTTCATCGCCAAGTTAGGGTATGAACTCGTCCCTTTGTGCCTTCCCCACTCCGATTCCAAGCACAAAGATCAATGCCTATATTCTTTCCATGTTTTGAGACTACTCTATCCACTGGAAACTCCGTTAGATTAGATTTGATGCAAAAATTTAGGTTTAGGTTTCCGCCGAACTCATCTCGGACCGACCGATATTAGGATTTCGGTCTCACCGATTTGGCTCAGGCCATAGAACAAGTATTTTTCGGTCTAACTGAAACATACCAATCGGTGTGACCGAGTTCATTTCTCTATGAAACTCTAGCATCTCGGAGTCACCGAACTGTGTCTCGGTCTGACCGATTTCACATGTTTAGACTCTAAAGCTGCTTCGGTGTCACCGAGTTTGTAATATCGGTAGCTCCAAAATGCTTTCTGTAGAAAACTAAAACTAAGTTTTTGACTCATTTGTTTTGCAAAATGGCTGTATTTTGTGATGCTTATCCACTCTATCTCAACCTATCTATTCACAGGGTTAGCTTTCAGTGTCAGAGATGTCAGACAATAGTGACAGCCAGAACAGGTCAGAGGAGCAAGCAAATCTCAGTGAGGGCACTAGTCCCTCCAATAGCAGCTATGATGAGGGTAGCAGAAGCACCCCAAGCAACTTGCCTAAGGCTGCAACTAGGCAAAGGAAGAAGAGAACCTCAGATTCTGAAGATGAAGACTTTGTGGTTGATGAGGAGGTCACCTCAAAGAAGAAGGTAGTCAAGAAGGAGTATGCTGCTGCTGCCGCCATCAAGCCTGGCATGAAGAAGAAAGTTCCTACCAAGAGAGTACCCATGTCCAAAGCCAGAGCCTCAACTCAGGAAACCATGGAGTTCACTCTTGAACCAAGAGAAGAAGAGGCTGCTGGAGGCAAGAAGAGGAAAGAAAGGGTCAAGAAGACCATGGCCAGAGTGATTGGCAGATCATCAGTGATGAGAGATCCAGATGAAGATGATGAAGAAGAAGATGCTGCACCAGCTCAGAAATCTCAGAAATTGATGGGAGATGCTATTAAGTCTGGGGCTGCTCCATCCAAGCCCAAGACAGCTCCCAAGCAATCTTCACAAGCTCAAGCTCCAAAGCCAACAGCACCTAAGAGAAGCACAAGAAATATCTCAGCTGCAGAGAAGAACAAGGCCCCAGTGCCTGAAGCTCAAGAAGATGAGGAACAACAAGTGCTCAAGAAGCTAAAACCAAAGATACCAGATCATGATGACACTCATCCAATTGCAGAGAACATGAAAGTGAGAAAAGATGCAGGTCTCAGACTATGGAGGTAGACAGACCCCTATGCTACAAGGAGAAGGACTGCTGTGGATTACAGGTTTCACACCAAGGAGCAGCAAGACTTCTATGAAACAATTCTCCTAGACAAGAAGCCCATAGTTAGTGACATGAGATGGGTCGACTGGAAGTTCATTGATGACAATGAAGATTACTTCCCTGGAGTTCATGAGAGCTTCAGAATGAATGAAGTTGACACTTTTGTTGGTCAGAAATTGACAAAATGGAATGATGAGATGGTGATGCAATTTTATTCAACTGCACATTTTTACCCAGATGGCAAGATAGTCTGGATGACTGAGGGTACTAGGTACCAATCTTCAATTGCTGAGTGGGCCAAGCTGATCAATGCCCCTGAAGAAGCAGATGATGACACAGATGTCTATGCAAAGCCCAGGAAAGATCATAACTCCATGGCTCACATGTACAAGGAAATTCCAGATGCTGCATTGGGGACTCACAAGTTTGGGTCCATTTACTATCTGCTGTCAGGGCTGCCTACAATCAACACTATACAGAGGCATACTTTGTTGCCCAAATCAGGAGATGACAGGATGATCAGAGGGCACTCAATCAACTTGTTACATATGTTTGATGTGCTAGAGAAGTTCAAGGTGATGACCTTGATTGTTGAAACAATTAAGAGGACTGCAGCAGATCAGAAGAGGTCATGTGGATATGCCCCACACATTCAGATGCTCATCAACTCCAAGATGGGCACAGGCACATATCTGCTAGACAGAGAGCACCTTCCCCTGAGGCCAGACTTTGAGGACAATGTTGTTGTCATGGATGCATCACATCCTACATCCGTGGAGGCTCAGGAGAAGAGACAAAAAGCAAAGGCAGCAAAGACTTCCAAGGTTCCAGATGTCTCAACTGTAAATCTCAAGACCAAGCAGGATCAGATCAGCTATCTACTTGAGGCCACTATGAGAATTGAGAAAGGACTAACCACCCTGACTCAAAATCAAGAGAGTCTTGAGAGGATCATTGAAACAAAAATTTATGATCTAGACTTGAAGGTCACAGAAATTCAGACCATAGTTGAGCAAATTCAAGAAGAAGCAGAGGATAGGAGAGGAAGAGCTACCACAGAGGCATTTTAGAGAGTGCCTAGAGCCAACAGGTCTGTAGATGTGCCAGTCAGTGACACAAGAGCCACCACTTCAGCACCTGCAGCCACTGCCCCAGTTGCCCCTCCAGTTGCAACTCCTCCAGTTCCTCAGTCATCATCGGAAGCTTTTGCAGATGCTGTTCTCTCCACGCCATCTTCGCACACCGGAGCTCCCGGAGATCGTGCTTAGAGTGCCGCATAGCACTATGCATTTTCAAGCTTTTTGGTAACTTGTTGCCAAAGGGGGAGAAAGTGTATAGATCATAGGCTTCGAGAGAGAGAGAGTGTTTTGTTTTGTTTGCCTCTCTTGCTACTTGTTATTTGCTCATTTGTTTGCTACAATATTTATGCTTGTGTGTGAGATAAGAGTATCTCAAACTCTTATGATCATGTGATTGATCATATTATGCTTTAATGTGTGCTTGAATGATGATATCTTATTACTAGTGTATGATCAATCATGTTTGCCTTGTTGATGAGTGCATGCTATTTATATTCTATCATTTTGAGCGCCCCACCAAGATGTATGTGACATGGAAGAGTAACCCATGATCCTAATCGATTGTGCATTTGCATTCAAAAGCAAATTTTAAATAATGCACAAATTTAGGGGGAGCTCTTGCTTATCACATACTTCTCAAAGTGACGATATATTTCATTCATATTATCATTTGTCGAAGCTTTGATCTATATGTTGTCATCAATTACCAAAAAGGGGGAGATTGAAAGTGCAACTAATCCCTGGGTGGTTTTGGTAATTCATAACAACATATAGCTCATTGAACTAATATCCATTCAAGTTAAATATTTCAGGTAGTTCAATGATTGGCATGGCACATGGACTAGAGATGTGGACCCCTCAAAATGCTAAGGACAAATATTGGCAAAAGCTCAAGACTCTTCATTTCTAATTATTGATCCAAGATCACATTGAGTCCATCGGAAAAGCAAATACTATTAAAAGGGGATGAGGTGTTGCTTAATGGTCTACTTGCTCAAAATGCTTAGTGATATGCTCCAAAGCCCTCAACCACTTTCTCAATTCCATATATGTCCTAAACCTAAAGTCAAACTCGGTCCCACCGATTTGATCTATCCGGCGCCACCGAGTTCTTTTGACATAGCCATAGCCAGAAACCCTAATCAGTTCGGTCTCACCGATAGGGATCTCGGTCTCACCGAGATGGGATTGCAAACCCTATGTTTCCCTTCATAACATTTCGGTCTCACTGAAATGAGCGATCGGTCCCACCGAGTTCGCAATGCAAACTCTCTGTTTACCTTTCGTAACGTTTTGGTATCACCGAAAGGAGTGATCGGCCCCACCGAGTTTGCCTGACCAACTCTCTGTTTGCTCATTGCTGAAATCGTTCTCACCGAGTTCATGCAATCGGTCACACCGAGATGAGGTTCTGCCCTAACCCTAGCGCATCGGTCCTACCGATTTGATCATGTCGGTCCCACCAAAAATCCTAACATTCACATTTTGAATTGAATCGGCCTCATCGAGTTCTTCTATTCGGTCTGACCGAGTTGGGTCAAATGTGTGTAACGGTTAGATTTTGTGCGGAGGCTATATATACCCCTCCACCCCTTCTCTATTCAAGTGAGAGCCGTCAGAACGTGCCTACACTTCCACTACTCATTTTCTGAGAGAGAACCACCTACTCATGTGTTGAGACCAAGACATTCCAATCCAACCACAAGAATCTTGATCTCTAGCCTTCCCCAAGTTGCTTTCCACTCAAATCATCTTTCCACCATAGCCAAATCTGTGAGAGAGAGTTGAGTGTTGGGGAGACTATCATTTGAAGCACAAGAGCAAGGAGTTCATCATCAACACACCATTTATTACCTTTTGGAGAGTGGTGTCTCCTAGATTGGTTAGGTGTCACTTGGGAGCCTCCGACAAGATTGTGGAGTTGAACCAAGGAGTTTGTAAGGGCAAGGAGATCGCCTACTTCGTGAAGATCTACCTGAGTGAGGCAAGTCCTTCATGGGTGATGGCCATGGTGGGATAGACAAGGTTGCTTCTTTGTGGACCCTTCGTGGGTGGAGCCCTCCGTGGACTCGCGCAACCGTTACCCTTCGTGGTTGAAGTCTCCATCAACGTGGACGTACGATAGCACCACCTATCGGAACCACGCCAAAAATCTTCGTGTCTACATTGTGTTTGCTTTCTCCAAACCCTTCCCTTTACCTTCATGTGCAATATTTTACTTTCTGCTGCTATACTCTTAGAATTGCATGTGTAGGTTGATTGCTTGACTTGTGCTAAGTTGCTAAAATCTGCCAAGACTTAAAATTGGGAAAAGGCTAGATTTTTATTTGGTCAAGTAGTCTAATCACCCCCCCCCCCTCTAGACCTACTTTCGATCCTACAGGTAGATATTTCGGCGGCAGGCCAAAAATTTTGAAATGTGGAGGGAAACTTTGCGCGCGATGCCGCCAGACACCATTCACTTTGAACAATTGTGTGCATCGCAAACGATTCTTCTACTTTACGCGCATGGGATGAGTTTGATAATTCAAATTTTGGTGGAAATTTCCCTGGGTACTGTCCTCAACCACGTCATTGCATAATTTAACATCGCTTGCTAATTTGGGCACACAAAAGAGCGTACAGCACACAGACCATACTTACTGAATCAAGCAATTTTAGTAATTAAACAGAACCAGTTAACCTAAACATTGCTCTAACAAAAGACCAGCATTAAAAACAAAGCCTAAGTACGCATAATTTTAACAAAGCCGCCGCCGCTCCGGCCTATGCATCGCCGGTGTGAGATGAGACGTCGATGACTTGTCCTGGCGACATGCCGCCGTTGGTGGACTCCGCATCCCCCCTGCTGAAGTCGACCGCGTCCTCGTCCTCATCCTCGGCGCCGCCCTCAAGGTTGTAGTACTCGTAGTAGTGGATGCGCCAGAGCTCGCGTTGGTACTCCACCACCGATTCCTCGACGGACAGACTCTTCTCTACCTCGACCTCGGCCACGCGCAACTCCTCCTCCCGGCGCTCCTCGATCTCCGCTGCCTCCTGCATCTCCAGCTCCTGCTCGGCAATCTCATGAGGAAGCAGGTGCTCCATGGCCACCGCCGCCTTTTCGGACATGGGTTGCATGTTGGATTCTGAGGTGGCCTAGAATATCTTGGCGTGTGCGTCCTCGATCTTGGCGTGGATGGCCTCGACCCAGGCCAGGGCGACATCAGTGGCACGAACGGCAGCTCGAGCACTCTTGGCGTTTGCAGCCATCGTTGCAGCAGCAGCTACAGCCGTCTCGGCTGCTGCAGCTGCCCTGTCGGCTGCCACAGACGCCCTCTCGGCGGATGCGACCGCGCTCAATGCAGATGCGACGGCACTCTCGGTGTAGGCGGCCGTGCTCTCAGCGCAAGCGGCGGCGCTTGGGGAGGACGCGGCCACCGTACGGGCCTTCACGAAGCGTTTCCACGACATCATCTTTGCAAGAAGGGGTTGCGGGAATGGGGATCGGGATTCATGGATTCGGGGGTTGCCGGCACTGGAGCAGACGAGCCGGCGAAGCTTAAGGAGGAAGACTTAAATAGACCCACGAATTTTCATCGCAAACGGTTCCTACAAAAAACTATGTGTGATATTGTTGATATTTTTATTAGCTGTGAAAGACGAATTTGGAGTAAAGTGGCAACGGATGGTGTTTTAAATGTACGAGAAAATTTGTAGTACTAATACAACTATCATGTCAAATTTTGGAAAATTTCAGGGGTCATTTGACCTTTTAAGACATTTAAGTGATTTTCTAGCCATTTAATGACCGTAATTCAAATTTGAACTACATGTACATGCTACAGCTAACCATAACGGTTTGAAAAGTCATATTTTGTGTATTTGTGTGTGATTTAATTCCATGTGCAGTAAATTGGAAGGAATTTTCAAACATATTGGTCTCATGGCTATGACACAATTAAGCATGGAGTGCCATGGCATTTAAATTCCAAAAAAAAAGATCAGAAACACATGAAATCTTGCTTGATGTAATGTCATGCCACCAAGATGATGTGGTAAAAATTTGGCATGTTTGACGAAAGTTTGGACACACACCCCTCACAAACCGAAGCAACTCACTAGAAGGCTCGTGGTTCCGAGACGGAACAATGCATGTTTAATGATGAACGGGCGATAGCTTCCTCTTACGGGCTTCAAAAAAATTCTACAGTTAACATGCACTAATACAACCGTCGTGTCAAAATTTGAAAATTTTCAGGGGTCATTTGACCTTTTTAAGACATTTAAGTGATTTTCTAGCCATTTAATGATCGTAATCCAAATTTGAACTACATCTACATGCAACGCCTAACCATAACAGTTTGAAAAATCATATTTGTGTACTTGTGTGCGAGTTAATTCCATATGTAGTAAATTGGAAGGAATTTTCAAACATATTGGTCTCACGCCCTGGACACATGCATGGAGTGCCATGGCATTTAAATTCCAAAAAATTAAAAAAAGATCAGAAACACGTGAAACCTTGTTTCATGTAATGGCATGCCACCAAGATGATGTGGTAAAAAATGGCATGTTTGATGGAAGTTTGGACACACACCCCTCACAAACCGGAGCAACTCACTAGAAGGCTCGTGGTTCCGAGAGGGAACAATGCATGTTTGATGACGAACGGGAGATAGCTTCCTCTTACGGCCTTCA
The DNA here is from genome assembly GCA_011799875.1 of Thinopyrum elongatum. Classification (NCBI taxonomy): domain Eukaryota; kingdom Viridiplantae; phylum Streptophyta; class Magnoliopsida; order Poales; family Poaceae; genus Thinopyrum; species Thinopyrum elongatum. The sequence continues at coordinate 521,614,414 of CM022303.1, forward strand.
AATTTTTCTACATTTAACATACACTAATACAACTGTCATGTGAAAATTTGGAAAATTCTAGGGGTCATTTGACCTTTTAAAGACATTTAAGTGATTTTCTAGCCATTTAATGATCGTAATTCAAATTTGAACTACATCTACATGCAACAGCTAACCATAACGGTTTGAAAAATCATATTTGTGTACTTGTGTGTGAGTTAATTCCATGTGCAGTAAATTAGAAGGAATTTTCAAACATATTGGTGTCACGGCATGGACACATGCATGGAGTGCCATGGCATTTTAATTCCAAAAAATTTAAAAATAATGAGAAAAACATGAAACCTTGCTTGATGTAATGTCATGCCACCAAGATGATGTGGTAAAAAAATTGGCCTGTTTGACGAAAGTTTGGACACATACCCCTCACAAACCGGAGCAACTCACTAGAAGGCTCGTGGTTCCGAGAGGGTACAATGCATGTTTGATGACGAATGGGAGATAGCTTCCTCTTACGGCCTTCAATTTTTTTCTACATTTAACGTGCACTAATACAACTGTCATGTGAAAATTTGGAAAATTCTAGGGGTCATTTAACCTTTTAAAGACATTTAAGTGATTTTCTAGCCATTTAATGACCGTAATTCAAATTTGAACTACATCTACATGCAACAGCTAACCATAACGGTTTGAAAAATCATATTTGTGTACTTGTGTGCGAGTTAATTCCATGTGCAGTAAATTAGAAGGAACTTTCAAACATATTGGTGTCACGGCATGGACACATGCATGGAGTGCCATGGCATTTTAATTCCAAAAAATTAAAAAATGATCAGAAAAACATGAAAACTTGCTTGATGTAATGTCATGCCACCAAGATGATGTGGTAAAAAAAGTGGCCTGTTTGACGAAAGTTTGGACACACACCCTTCACAAACCGTAGCAACTCACTAGAAGGCTCGTGTTTCTGAGAGGGAACAATGTATGTTTGATGACGAACATGAGATAGCTTCCTCTTATTGCCTTCAAATTTTTTCTACAGTTAACATGCACTAATACAACTGTCATGTGAAAATTTAGAAAATTCTAGGGGTCATTTGACCTTTTTAAGACATTTAAGTGATTTTCTAGCCATTTAATGACCGTAATTCAAATTTGAACTACATCTAGATGCAACGGCTAACCATAACAGTTTGAAAAATCATATTTTTGTGTACTTGTGTGTGAGTTAATTCCATGTGCAGTAAATTAGAAGGAAATTTCTAACATATTGGTGTCACAGTGTGGACAACATGCATGGAGCGCCATGACATTCAAATTCCATAAAAAATAAAAAATGATCAGAAACACATGAAACTTTGCTTGACGTAATGTCATGCCACCAAGATGATGTGGTAAAATAATTGGCCTGTTTGACGAAAGTTTGGACACACACCCCTCACAAACCGAAGCAACTCACTAGAAGGCTCGTGGTTTCGAGAGGGAACAATGCATGTTTGATGACGAACGGGCGATAGCTTCCTCTTATGGGCTTCAAAAAATTTCTACAGTTAACATGCACTAATACAACTATCATGTCAAAATTTGGAAAATTTCAAGGGTTATTTGACCTTTTAAAGACATTTAAGTGATTTTCTAGCCATTTAATGACCGTAATCCAAATTTGAACTACATCTACATGCAGCGGCTAACCATAACGGTTTGAAAAAAAATATTTGTGTACTTGTGTGCGAGTTAATTCCATGTGCAGTAAGTTGGAACAATTTTTCAAACATATTAGTGTCATGGCTTGGACACATGCAGTGGAGTGCCATGGCATTTAAATTCCAAAAAATTAAAAAATCATCAGACGATGTAAGTATCTGGTGTTCAAAAAAAAATGTAAAGATCTGGCAAAACAACCGGCCCCCACACGATTGGCACTCTATTTCGCGCCTCGAGGTTTGGAAGGTGAGTGGCGCGGGTTATTAATCAGACACAGTTCTGTATTGGAAACTGTCAGCTACTAAGTTCACACGCGGATTTTGCTGCGGGAATCGTGTGTAATTCAAACTACAGTACTCGTAAATTCCGATGACCGGCGTGTGTACTGTTCCCGTCGATCTAGATTCCGGCCGCCAATAAATACTACCTTGCTCACATTGTCCCGCCTACATTCTCATCTACATCCTCCCCTCGCTCGCCCTCTCTCTCTCTCTCTCAAATCTCTGCCATGGCGCCGCCGATCTGCCCACGTGTCGACGAGTAGTTGCCGCCCCCAAGGACGCTCAGTCGAAGAGCAGCGATGAGAAAGACCCCTACGCGCCGCCGGACGAGGTTGCGCCGGACCCCCCAACTTTGGATTGGTTTTGGGGCCAGTACAATCTTTGTCTGTGGAAGTCGCTGCCGCCGGCTGAGAAAGCCAGGCAAGTGGCGTTCAAGGAGATGGCGGAGGAGGAAGCCAGGTACCAGGCGGCCTGTGAAGCCCGTGATGCCGCCTGGAAAAAGGAGGTGGTGGAGCTTTGGGGGCGGGTGCGTCATCTTGCGGAGGAGGTGTACGAAGATGGGTACTTCGCGAGGAAGGTCAAAGGCGCTAGGCGCCTCATCGCTGCGTGGAGGTGGGCCGATAAGCTCCAGCGTGCCACTGACGAGGAGCTCCGGTGGGCGCCCAACGAAATGGCAAGATCGTTCGCGCTCGTCCGCCAGCAAGAGGAAGATCGGTACGTCAAGTGCTGCGAGGCGGAGGAGGCGGAGTACTACCTCCGCGCTGGGAAGACGCCGCGCACCAGGGAGCTGCTGGCGAGGGGCTGCCGGAATACTGCCCCCAGGAGGGATTATTAGTTTTAGTATTGTTCGTTTTCAATTTTATGCATTGTACCTAGTAGTTAAGTACCATCACGTATATGTGATGATATTATATATATTCTGTGATGAACTAATGAACAATTAATATATATATTATGAATTCCATTTTCTATCTATTTTTGTATACTAAGTTGTATCTAGCTGTTATCATCCACATATACATAATGGAAAGCATATATACACACATTGAAACAGAACATATAAGAACGGAAAACAGAGTACACACATTGAAACAGAGCAATAAACAGAGCAATATTATGATTGCTTTGAATACATAGTGATCCACGTCGAAACGACTCAACAAAATAAAACGCATCCATGAGACCATGACCAGCAGCCCTTGCCTACGGTAGCTCTTGGCTCTACCTGAACTCGTGCAGGCGTTCGTCCAAGTGGTCGACACGCTCGCGGTACATCTGGAGCGCGATCTCGAGCTCCAAGTTGGCTATTTCATCGGAGATCACCAGCTCGAGGATGCGACGGCCATGTTCCTCTACTGCACCCAGGTGGACACCTGGGCCAAGGAGGCGATCAAGCCTAGCGACCAGCGCGTTGGCATCGAGCGGGCCGCGGACAAGGCGAACAACGCGACCCATGCGAATGGCGCGGCGGGCGTCCGGTGCAAGTACGGCGCGGCCGACCTCTAGTGCAAGTACGGCGCAGAGGGCCTCTGCCCACTCCTGGCGAGGAATGGGGGTACTGACGGGACGTTTACCCAGCTGCGACGCCCAGTCGATAGCAGGCAAGCGCCGACGGATCCGCTCTTGTTGTGCGGTGCGCCGCGCCTCTTGTTCTGCGGTGCTCTAACGGTCTCGCTCTGCGGCGCGCCATCGATCATGTTGTGCGGCGAGCTGCTGCCTCTCGGCGCTGACATGCCTATCTTGATCCGCGGCGCTGAAGCGCCATGCGCCAAGGGTCTGCTCAACCCTGGCGATGACGCGCATCACGACGTCGTCCATCGCGTTGCCGGGGAGCGCCTCGGCCTCAACAGGCCGTGGTGCCTTCTTGTTTTCCTTGTCGACGAGGTTGCTGGCAGAGGCGACGCTTTGGTGGGTTGGCATGCTTGGAAAAGATGGATGTGCTACAGGCTGCGCTTGTTGCCTCCGTGCGTCGCGCGCCGCCTAGGTTTATGCGCAATATCGCTGGGTGGCTGGAAACCGGTGAGGAAATGGCGGGAAACGGTGGCGTGTTCATAAAACGCCATCAATTAATGGAAACTTAGCATAGAAGGAACATCGAGCTAGGACAAGAAGTAGATGATGATCAGATGATCGTTTATCCTAGTTAATTATGCATGTAATAGTTTACTTTGGTGTGTGGAAATGTCATGTGTGTACTAGCCACCTATGTAATTGGATGTTTGCCGCGTATTACACACATCTTGTTTATGTGAAACATTTCTGTTCTCTTGGCTCAACACAAACAGTTTATCGGAATGAACTGTATGCCCTCCATTGCACACACCTTGATCTGGCTGAACCATTTCTATTGCGTTGCCTAATCGAAAACAGTTCATCCGAGTGAACCGTATGCCGTATATCGCACACACCTTGATCTGGCTGACCGTTTCTTTTGTGTTGCCTAATCACAAACAGTTCATCCAAGTGAACTGTATGCCGTATATCACACACACCTTCATCTGGCTGCCCGTTTCTGTTGTTCCGTCTCATCACAAACAGTTTATCCGAGTGAACTGTATGCCATATATCGCACACGCCTTCATCTGGCTGCCCGTTTCTTTTGTTCTGCCTCATCGCAAATAGTTAATTGAACTGAACCATATGCCCCGCATCGCATACGCAACTAAAATCTGAACCGTGTTTGATGTATCCTTCATCGCAAATGTTTTGCATCTTTCTTGATGGTTTTTTACATCACCGTTTGCGATTAATGCATCGCACACAGTTTCGTCAAAGGGTCTCTGATCGTAGTGTCGCGTAAGCAGCATCCTGCAGTAGTGACAAGTGCCTACTTCTCCCATGTAGGAATACTCTTTCCTTAACTCTGTACTTGACAGTTGAACATGAGCATGTTATATGATTAGCTTACCATTGCTTCAACAACTTTGAAAAATATTTCTTGATCAACTACTTTCTGTCCAAATGCATACTATTCTTCAGTCACAATCTGCTAGCAATTTGATGTATAAGTTCCACTGTCCGTTAGTTTTGCTAATATAGTTTCTACTCTTTTGTATTGGTTGCTATTTTGGGAACTCGTAATTGACCTTTTATTGTCCATTTTCTGTACATGATAGATGATTATGTATGTGCTATTTCTTCCCTGAGAAACATATCTATAGAAATGTATAAAATTTCATATCCATAGAAATTGCATGCACATCTATTGGTCTATCACTAGCAGTTCCATTGTTCATGAATCTTGCTAGTTATTTGGAGTTTCCTGTGTTTTGTTTCATCATTTGCTTTTGTTTTGTTCCTAACTATTTTGTTCTATAACATGCAAATACTGCTGACCATCGTTCATGTTTCGTAGCAAGCTCCAGGACGAAGAAGTCGCAAGAACCATAGAGTTTAGCTCATTGGAGCTAGTTATACTTCGATAGATAGTTATAGTTAGATATTTTAGTTGTGTTTTTGTAGCTGGATACCTGATGTGAACTACTGTTGGATTGTAATCTCCCAAGTTTGGTGGCTTTCTCTGTTTGAATTTTTAATTATATTCTCTGTGTTTAGTAAGATTTAATTTGGTTATTTATTTGCTGGAAAATTGAAATCTGAATAATCTGACCCTGACATCTGGGACTCCCTTACTAGAACCTGACAAATAGGACCCACCTACTAGAACCAGGGACCCATCTAGCTGATTGACCCATATTTAAAAAAAATGGAATCAGTTGAGCTGAAAAAGGCCATGGCCCAGAAAAGAAAAGGCTGAAATATTGGGCTTAGACACAAGCCGAAAAGGCCATGTCCTTGAAAGTAAAAGGCTGAATTGTTGGGTTGGACCATGTGGCTGATCAAAATTAACAAGAAAAATAAATTAAATGGGCTTGGCCCATATAGACACCGAATTTGATCGGACTGATTCTTATCAACGACCAATTCAATTGGTCGCAATTTTGCCACGTCAGCTTGCCACGTTGGATCCGACGTGGCCTGGGGAGACAGCCAGCGACCAAAACAATTGGTCGTAGAACCAATGACCTTTTGTTTTGGTCGTTGCCTTCTACGACCATATCACAAAGAAGGTCATTAAGTTTCATTAAAGACGGTCAGCTTTTGACCAATTGTTTTTTGTCATAAAAAGGTCACAAATGAAAAACAATGACCATTCAGCGACCAATATTGATGGTCGCAAATTGACATATTTCTTGTAGTGATCACTTACCGCCATTGCAGAAGTGCTGCTGCGGATGTCAGTGAAGGTGGCTGGAGGTCGACTTGTTGTTGTCCGATCTATGCCGCCACCGCCGTCGTCGAGAGTGGGGAGAGGGGAGAGAGAGCGGCGAGGTAAGGTGAGGATAATAACTGCCGGCACTTTGGGAAGGAACGCGGCTTCTCGAGGGTGGCTCCTCGCGTGCAGCCGCCGCCACCCACGTGCCTCGCGCGGGCCTGGCTTGCGAGAAACTGCCGATTCGAGTGTGCCTCGCGAGACAGGCCCATAGGTGCTTTGAACTTCGTGCGATGCAGGCCCAATAGTATATGCTCGCAACCAATCAACCCGTTTTCTTCCCGCATGGCCTGGTTGGACCTTATGCGAGCAACCAAACGCGTCCATAAAGCACCAGGTCAAATTATTTCTTCCAAATTTCACACAGGATATCTCTTAAATCACGATTGATTTGGTGGGAGCTGGGAGTCAATTGACCCGATTGATTTGGTTGTGTAGTAGAATTTGACCAGGTCTTCCCCTCATGAGATGGGCTAGTGACTGGGTCGGGTCGGGCCAACACGACACCAACATCTTGTAGTGTGTCGAAGCATGGCATGTGACACACGGGACCGTCGTTGGGTCGTGTTGTGTCGGACATGCCATGGACGCAGTCACGACCAAGGAGAAGGGCATCGCTATGACCACCATCGCCTCCATGTGAAGGGACGACATCATGGCACCGGTTCGAGCCGCCCGCGGCCAAAGTCGTCGCCGCATCGTGGGCTCCTCCCGCATCTGCATGGCCAACTGTCGTCCTCCGCATCGCGCTCGCTAAGGTGGGAGAGGAACAGACAGATGTGGCGGTGAGGCAGACGAATCCTGGGTGGTAAGGGTGCAAGGCAGAGAAGGTTGGGCCAGCGAAAACGCGAGGCGAAGGAGGCCACAATGATGAGGTCATGCTCCGTCATGTGGATTGTTTTAGGTTGGGTTGAGCGTTGAGGGTTCGTGGAAATAAGGGGGAGAGAGTGTGTGTTTCGTTCGTCTGTGGATAAGAGAGGACATATGTGTGTGGGGGTGGCCTAGGGAGCACCTATGCAATAGGTACCTAAAATTATTTTCTGTTTAGGTCACTTTGATTCTGAGCTGCTGGATGCAGAATCAATGATCAAAAAAGAAAGTGTGCAGAAAAAATGACTGAAATTAGATTTTAGTTTCAGTCAAATCCGGATCGACAACAGAAAATCTGATGGGCTCACCGAACCGGGCGCAAACAAACCCCATAAACCCGCTAACCCACCTTGCCGCGACGTCTTCATTTCTTCTTCTTTCCTCTCACGACTTCTAGTTCTCGCGACTTCTTCCTTTCATCCTCCGCCGCCGCCATTACATCACCATGGAAGAGGATGAAGATAATCAAAGGATCAGAATATCAAAAGGCAAAGAAATTGCAGAACATGGTCAAAACACTTGGACTACGCAACAATCACAGGTCAAAAATATGAAACCCCTCTCAATTCTCAAAACCCTAGTTGATCTCAAATTTCACACGACAAATCATGACATAATTGCACCTGAGAACAATACAACTTGCAGATATTAAGGATATGCAAGTACTAGGCAAGATGGTGATTTGTTGAACTCCAAGCTAAGGAAAGGATCTTCTTTTACCTGGCAAAGCATTATGGCAGGCACAAATTCCCTAAAACATGGTATATTTGGCGAATGTGGAATGGACAAAACATCAATATTTGGGAAGATGCCTAGATCCCAAATTGTGCCACTAGGAAAGTTGTAACGCCTAAGGCGGGACAACTGTTAACTAAGGTAGGTGACCTCATTGATCCTGCTTCCAATAATTGGGATGAAGACCTGATTAGACAAACTATGTGGCCCATCAATGTACAATGGATTCTTTCAATTCCGTTCTCGCAACATGATATGCCAGATTTCATTGCTTGGAGTTATATGGAAAATTGTATGTTCTCGGTTCGGTCAACTTATTCTGTCTAGTGGGATCACCAGTATGGCAGCAAATTAAGACACTCCAATGGGATGGGGCGAACCACAGTTAACCCTATTTGGAGTAAGATATGGAAGTTAGCTTGTCCGGCAAAAGTTAAAAAAATTATATGGCGTACGCTTCATGGAACACTCCCATGCCGGGTTACACTCGCTAATAAACATATGAAGGGCTTGCCCATTTGCCCTACTTTCTCTGAGGGTTTAGAAGATACAAAGCATATGCTCTTTCGGTGCAGTAAAGCAAAGGAGGTTTGAAAAAGGCTGGGGTTGGATGACATTATTGATAAAGCTTGTGAGGTTGACCGTGCTGGAGAGGCGGTGTTAGAGTACCTACTACTTCTTCCAGCCCAAGAATTGTGGTTAATGGGCTACAATAATGTGCGTGAGATGATTGCTATCTCAGCATGGTATCTATGGTGGGAAAGACGAAAATTGGTGCACAAGGAGAAAACGCAAAATGCAATTCAGATTTCAATGGGGTTTTTAGCCCTTACCACAAACTTCACAAATGCTTTATCCCCCAAGGCTTCTATGGAAAGGGAGGGGTCGTGTCCTCCCAGAGGCTTTGTGAAACTTAACCTTGATGCTTCTTTTGACCACAACCTACATAGGGGCACAATGGGGGCGGTCCTGAGAGATGACAAAGGCAGGTTCATTGCGGGAGGAAATGGGAAGATTGGCTATTGTATGGATGTGTTGATGGCGGAAGCCTTAGCTCTCAAATTTGGTCTATCAATGGCGTAAGGGGCGGGATGTAATCGCCTTATTATTAACTCGGATAACTTGGAGGTGATTGAAACTATGCAGGATGGAGGACAGTCGGCGGGTGCGGCGTCGGCAATTTTCGAAGATTTCTTTCATTACGTGTGTGATTTCGTTACTACTAGATTCGAACATTGTAATAGAGAAGCAAATAAAGTAGCTCATGAGCTTGCTAGATTAGCTAGATTTTCTTTGACTTCTGATTCGTTGGAGGAACCCTTAGATGAAATTGTAATGATCCTCACAAACGATGTACTTGTTATCTATAGAATAAAGTTTTGGATATTTTAAAAAAAAGGCAAGATGCCCATAACATGATTTGTGTTCTTTCTTTTCTATGCAGGAGATTGGATCATACAAAACAAACACTGAATCATGTGCAGAATAGGTATGAAGTAGAATGCACTGAATTCTTGAAGCACTAATCAAATCAATACAATCATGAGAACCATCTATCATAATTTTGCAGATGATCACCTCTCAGGAAATGAGAGAATCCTACACAAGGCTGATGCAACAAATTTCAACAGCAACACACCTGCAAAATCTAGGGTTCCACTGCGAAGTCAATCTCTCAAGCAGAAGAGAAGAAAGGCAGAGTGACACGAGAGAGGCAGGGAAGGAAGGGATAGGACTAACCCGCGGACGAAACCGTGCTCACTAAACACCTGGAAATCGCCGGAGTTCACCGAAAGGGAAGAAGAAATGCCACCACGGCGGGTGAGGCCACGGGGAGCAGAACATAGGAAATGGGGAACAAAACAGATAAGCTGCCTGAGTGAATTTTGAAATGACGATGACGTCAATACAAGGAAGCTCCCACTAGCTCTTTCGTCCACTTTCGTACCAAACTGGCAAATGGGACCCACAATGTGACAAGGCAAACACAATCATCACCTAATCAAGCATGAATCTCAAAGCAAATATAAAAAAACTAAAAAATGTTTGCAATACACATTAAATTTATATTCAAGCCAAAAAGAATGACAAGCATTTCCAAAATCAAATTTACTTAAAAAATTAACAAAAAGAACTAGAACTAATTTGTTGTACATTATCTTATTAAAAATCTTTAAAAAATACCAATAATCATTAAACAGATACATGGATGCTAGGATCTTTATCATACATGAAGGAAAAAACAATTTCACTCCACTTGTGACACTTTGATCACTATGGCAGATCAATTTGGTCGCAATACATTCATCAACCACGCAAGTGCAATAACATTACATTAAAAAGCAAGAACAAAAATTACATAATGAAAATCATTTAAAAAGGGTGACAACCATCATGAACAGAAGTTGACGGGATCAGAGAATCATTTTTAGAAATATGGACCATGGGATTACAGAAGATCAATGACACAGGAGCCGTCTGACAAAAGTTCTTTATCAGACTTCTGATAAGAAGTGTTTTCCCTCAAAAAGGGTCAAACTATCGTCCGTGTGTTAATCAAAGTTGGATCCGTTAAGTTCTCTATATATAAAAAGGAAAATCCTTCCTTGTGCCCGACTGATTTTCTACCAGAAATCAACCACGTCAAGCGATTGCCACGTGTCCCCGTGTGGGCGCAGAAATTACTCAACCTCCTCTGCCTTATCTCATGCAGCGAAGCCCATCCACTCGTTCTTCTTCCACCCACACATGTTGACCACATCCTTCTGGACCTCACCAGCATCTCTCCACCCCCTACTCCAGCACTCCCTCCATGCCGCCCAACGCGCTCCTCCGCCGCTACTCCCTCGCTCAAGCTGACTTGCGCTGCATGGACCACAACGAGACCACCGCTGTTACAAACCACGCAGCAGTGCTTTGAGTGGAGGAAAAGCATTTTTGCAAGCGCCTCGACACCTGCGAGTCGATGTTCGCCGGTGCTGACAGGGATTGATGGCCGGTGGGAGATGTCGCGGCGGACGCTGTTGCCAACGAATGGGTGCTGCAACCAGGGGCTCGCTGGCGCTACCATGGAGCATCCTCGGGCCGCCCTTTGCTGTGATGGAGCATCGTCGGAACACCAGAGCTTCACGGTGCCGCAATGGAGCTTTCTGGAGCATCACCGGTGCTCCGATGGAGCATCGTCGAGGCCGCCGTACCATTATCGTTGCTGCAATGAAGCATCTCCAGGCTGCCGGAGCATCGTTGGTGCTACAACGAAGCATTGCCGGTGTTGTGTTGGAGCATTGCCGAGCCTTCGGAGCATCGCCGGTGCTACAACGAAGCATCGCCGGTGTTGTGTTGGAGCATTACCGGGGCGCCGGAGCATCGCTGGTGCTGCAACGAAGCATCGTCGGTGTTGTGTTGGAGCATTACCGGGCCGCCGGAGCATCGCCGGTGCTGCAACGAAGCATCGCCGGTGTTGTGTTGGAGCATTGCCGGACCGCCGGAGCATCACCGTGCTGCATCGAAGCATCATCGGTGTTGTGTTGGAGCATTGCCGGGCGGCCGGAGCATCGCCGGTGCTGCAATGAAGGATCACCGGTGTTGTGTTGGAGCATTGCCCGGCCGCCGGAACATTGTCGATGTGCAACGAAGCATCATCTGTGTTGTGTTGGGGCATTGCCGGGCCGCCGGAACATCGCCGTTGCTTCAGTGGAGCATCACCAATGCGTCAAGGGATGATCGCGGCAGCGTCGTCGTCGCAACCTGGCGCTGCACCTGTGACCGTGCATGGCGAGCTCGTGGCGTTTTCCTGTGAGATGACCTGTGACCGGGCCGCCGCAACCTGAAGAAACGAGGACGTTGTGCACATAGCCGATAGCTAGCTTGTCTAGAGATCGAAATACCCAGACCAAATCAAATCAACGGCTGACAAGGCGGTTTAAAAATCCCTAACATCAGCCGGTTTACGGCTAGGAGTGGCCCTTCAGGATTCACCAAACCGTGCAGTACTAGTACGAGTTGAATTAGTAGTGTTGGCCAACCAGATTAGGGAGGCCGTGCTGCAATAGTAGCACTGATGGGTTAGGAGTACCTTTTGTCTGCGCCCTTTTCAAAAGAAGTAGTGGAAAACTAGCTGCCGACTAGGTGCCGAATTAAAAAAGAAGAAAAGAAAGGAATCTTCCTGATGTATGCTGCTATCGAGCTCAATGTTCGTCGGCGCACCGCTACGCATGCATGGTGTCTTCGGTTGGATCGCCCGCTTCTCCGAGAATTTCCAAGACGCGCGGGGTAGAATGTCTCCGTGAGTTAGGTGTGTTGCTCATCGCCGCAGCAGAGTCCGGATCCGACGTACCGCCAGACGGCGGGCGTCATCGTCGTTATTTTCTTGACTCCGATCTGACTGCAAACAAAATAGACGACGCGGCAGCGATGCTCGCCGAGGTGGCGCATGCAAATTAGATTTCCTGCCCATATGTAAATTGCACAAGCCAATAATAATAATAATAATGGTACACATCTTTGCATAATTAATTTTTGCAAATATATTGTTTAAAGAAATAATGGCTTGGGCGGTGACACGGCGTGGTTGACATCGGCTCGGTGGAGTGACGCGGCGAAAACATCATGCTGGTCGAAAACCGCAGGTCATCCGTGGAAGGACGTCGTCGATGCAACATAGTGGTGAAACAAGAACTCGCAAGGCGACATCATTGTTTCCACACATTAACCGTCTGTATACAGAAAACGATACTGGCCAAAGTAATAATTCCTAGGAGAAAAGGTACTGCGCACTAAAAATAATTTCGAGAGGTAGCACCTGGGAGTAATATGAGTGTCTGGCCAAATCAAAGACAGACGCAGTGAAGTCTGATGAAAAGTTGTCCGGCCGTAGACGCAGCCAAAGTCGATTGTCTGCACACATATGATAGTGCGAGCCAAAAGTAATAACAATAAAGATTAAAAATATTCTTATACTTAATTAATTTAAGTGAAGTAAACTATTAAATAAATATGGCCTTAGTGCCGAGATCGGCCTGGCGGAGTGGCTGTGCGGAGATGTTGACACAGGGACACGCGCCGAGGCGGCGCCACCACTTGATCGGCGCGGGCGGGATGACGATGTCCGATTGCCAAGATGACGGTGTGACGTAGTCGACGTCGATTATCTGGTGTGAGGTTGATGTCGACATAGTTTGACAGGCTGAGGTGACAGCAAGAGATTGGCCAGAACGATGCTACGTACGAGTGTCAGTACAATATCCAATATCTCATGTGGTGGGTATTTGGAGGTCCTTGTCTCCGGATGATCGATGTAGCAATCCGAAGGTACTTGGAGGTCCTTGTCTCCGGGTGATCGCGGTAGAAATCCGATGACAAAAAAGGAAAATGTCTTGCTTGCAATTACGTGGACATGGCAGCCCTAGTGATAGTATTAGCACTTACACGTGGGAAGTGCATAAAAAGACAAATTTAAAGACATTATAACCGAGCACTTTTCTAGCCCTCTCACGCCTCCATCGATTTCGGCCATCTGATGGCATAGACTGGTCGTTACTGGCCGTGCGATGCACCTCCTATGTGGGCCGCTATTCTTAGAACAAAATCGGACGTCTCTTGGTTATTGATGCGGGTTGACGTCCGATTCCAAATGAACAGTCGCGATACGGCTCTCTATCCACCATCACGCCCTGCCCCCTCCCCTTCGGACAGAGATCTAGCATGTCACCAGGTAACATGGCCGCCGGATCAAGAACGGAGAGATCCATGGCATATACTGTAGCACAGAAATACTGTGCATGTGCACTGTACATCAGCTCCGTAGCACGCTCACTGTAGCCATGTACTGTAGTGTGCACCGTAGATATATACTGTTCATAAGATATGTCCACTGATTCTTGATCCGATCGTCTAGAGAGCGGGGAATGTCACCGTATTGTTCATCGGTGACTCGCCTATGGCAAGTCACCTGATCTCAATCCCTTCCCTTCCCACCACGACCCGCATCCCACCTCGCTCCGTGCCCCCACACCCCTCCCAATATCGGCCTAGGCCTTGAGATGTGGATCACCGGGTGAGGTCACCGCCGTACAGAGAGAGAGAGAGAGACGATGGAAAATGGCAACCATGGGCTTGACGCTGGAGTGAGTTGCCAATCAGCACATCTCTGTCGAAGTCGAGCTGCCCAGATCGCTAGAACTCCAAATCTCGCACCAAAAATAGAGATCATGGCGATGGCGACATCGGATCCCTGTGATCAAGGCACAAAATCTCACCAGCGATGTTAGGTCCATCCTCTACAGGTATGTGTCTCTGCCCCTTCCATGCATCCCCTAATTTCGATAGGTTCACTTACTCGAGCTGGTATCCGTGTTGGTGGAAGAGGAGATGAGAGGATGAGGACCAGAGGGCCGGATTTCAGAAATTGGGGGAAAGAGCAGGCTTGCCAATTGCAATCTATTGCTCCATATCAAGCAGGCATTAGGGCTCCCCTGATCTTGTCCTTGAGGAACAACGACCTTGCACGACCTCGACCTCGAGTGACGCAACTCGTCAGCTTGCCGGCTACATGCCGATTCAACCAGTGTCTAGGCACGCTGCTGTTCAAAGACAGCCTCCGCGCTTCCGCCCAAAATCAACCATATCTTCCCCTAGATTTGTGAGGAGGAGAAAGTAGGAGGACATGAGGAGAACGCCTCTATCATGTAGAATACTTAGGTATTTTTGCTTCATGACATCCAACATAGATTGCACTGCAAGGTCAGATTGGTTTTGAAAGTCTTTTTTAGCTTGATCTGTTGCATCAGGCATCTAATTGTAATTCTAATTGTTTTTCTCGATTGCAAGTTCGATTATAACTTGGTTTGATCTATTGTATCAGGCGAAACGACTTAAGATCATTTGTGTGTAAAAACGATCAGTGTAAATGTACATGATTAGATGGCGGAGCTATACAGAGTATGGACAAGATCGGGACAACAAGTTTGAAGATGGCAAAAAGGGACCTTCAGAAGATGTATCAGGGATTGCAACGACTCCTGTCGATTGGAGTCGACTCGCCGGATATTCAGAAAATAAATCGCCGTAGCTACACACCTATAACGGTGATTGATATGCGCTAACTCGCTGATGGCCGATTATTGCAAGTCAGTTACCATGTCGCTTCCATCTTTCGCCCATGCCTCAGATTTACCCTTCTTCCTATGTTCCTTCCATCTTTCACCGAGTAAATTATGGGTTCTGACTTTTGTTACAGTTTCTTCCCAATTTGATGCAGGTGGTGTTAGTGTACGAAGTGGCAACTGGTTCTACTCGATTGGCTGAAGGAATCCTATAGTTTTCGATCTCCAATAGCTAATGGCCAGGTCACTAAATGTACCTGTACTCCTATTGGTGATGTGCTTGCCGGCACTGGTTTGAAGACATAATGGATGTATGCTTAACTATTTTATTCAACTCCATGGATGTGTGTTTTGCCCCTGTTTCAGATCTCTCTATGTCTTGGGCATGTATATGTTGAAATGTTCATGCGAGAAAAAATGACATACTTGGGAAATTTACTTAGTTAGATTTTCAAATTTTTGTTTAATTTTTGAAATTATTATTTTCATACCATATCTCAATTTTTTATGTTGCAAAAAATTGAAATTATGTGGTGGTTGTGGTGTAGCCAACCAAAGGCATAAATGTTGCCTGCTGATGCAAGGAGATGGAGTCCATCGGAGGTGCCTCAGGGCCGCCCAGCCACCAATGGTGAAAGCAAGCTAGAAGACCAGCCTGCTCCGCTTATGGATGCAGCGTCCATCATTGGATAAATTCACAAAAGTTCCTATGCTCGAGCCCTGAGTTTTCTCCTGTCACAACTTTCGCTTAGGAAAGGCCGGAGAATCTGCTGGTGCATACATGGTAGGAGATATTGATTCATGGTTGGCCTTCTTTGTTTGTTAATCTTGAAATTGGTTATTTGCTTATGAGGCTCACCTGTTATAGATCTCAGGTTTCATCGAAGACTCCCATGCATGGTTGGCCCTTCCATTTCTTCTGGTAACTGTGATCAATGCAATTACGTAGTGAAGAGGGATCAGTAATTAAATTATTGATTTGTTCAGTAACTCCAGAACAGATATTTTGGCACATCTCAATTATCTAAAAAACTAAAGAGGTTCGAAGGAATTTGTTCTCTTTTTCGGAATATTTTGTAGCTATCCACGGAAACATTTTGGTTGTTTCTTGGATGATTCATATGTGAGTCTTAAGTTATTTTCATAGGTTCTGAACCTTATGTTCATCTAACCTTTATAATACCTCCAATTTTTGGTAGTAAGATGTGATGTTTGCTTAATATTGATAGTGGAATCCTTTCCTCAAAGTTCATCTCAAATCTGAGTGATATACGTTTTATTTCATTGCAAAGTCTGCGGAGTTTGCTTCAGAAGGTATTGACAATGCCTATTAATTGTTTCTACAACTCACTCCAGGTAAACCTCATGCTTCAGTTACATCAACATCTGATTTAAGTTTTACATGCTCACTTTTTCTTGAAGGCATTTTCCCCATTTTATACATGTGGCAGTCCATGTATACTTAATGCTCACTTTTCACAAATGGCCAGGTGCATCAGGCTCGCCTAATTCTTCTTGGTTGTCGCGCATTATGATCCATTTGGAGGTCTAAAGATTTCATCAATGTGCCATGTATAAAATCTACTGTGACAATTTAAGTCAACAACTACATGTTTGTTGGTGTTGCTTCTTATTATTTGTCTTGACAATACTCTATATTTACATGTTGTTTCATATGTTGTCATACCAAAGCCAGGTTGTACATGTGATATTTTTCTTGATTACTAACAAATATGCATCTATTTTTATGCAAAATTTAATATGTTTCATGAGGCCGTATATTTATTTACAAATAGTTGGGCGCAGCAACGCGCACCATCAATGATCTAGTAATTAAGGAAACACGTGTACTGCCAAATACTCCCTCCGTCCCAAAATAAGTGACTCAACTTTGTACTAACTTTATACTAAAGTTAGTGTAAACTTGAATCACTTATTTTGGGATGGAGGGAGTATAGTAAAGAAAAGACAAAAGGAATCGGATCTCCCTGTGTTCTGGCAGCGATGTGAATTCTTGTTGGCTCCTGTGCATCATTCTCTATGGGCAGTACTAGTGCTGGCTGGAATACCGCAGGTTGGACTGTTTTTTTTTATTTTTTGCAGCAGGTCCCACCAGTTGCTGTCCTGCCAATGTACGGGTCCAGCCCTAATCGAGTAGCCTGGGGCATATGGATTGCGCTGGGAGTTTGGCTGCCAGGCCTCCCGCCGCCGCTGCTCTAGGCGCGAGTCGCCGCGCCGCTCGGCCACTCTATCGTGGTCAGATCATGCGAAAAAATCGCCGCCGCCCGCGAGACTGAAACCGATCTGAAAACAATATAGCAAGGCAGTAGAAACACTTCACGAAGAAATTGCTTTATTTCATACGGATTTAACTAAAAAAATATCATCTGATAATCCATCGATCCGCGGTGATCATCCAGCAGGCTCTCAATGAAAGCACCAATGTGGGTTATATATCCGGCATATCTCGTAGTAGGGGTCCTAAGCTAGGCGTCTTGGAGCGATGGTAACATGGACACATGATTACCTAGGTTCGGGCACTCTTGAAGAGATAATACTGTACGTCCTGCTTTTGATTGTACTAGATGACCCGGTTGCGCCAATGGCGCAAGAAGCGAATTAGAAAGAATGTTAGTAGTGAATAAGTAGGAGATGTAACTGGAAATATAATGCAATATGGATTGTATTACATCATGTATTAACCACAAATCATGAAATCAATACCAGAGAACCAAATAATGTCACCATCTCTGTACTAACAACCAACATTTTAGCATAAGGAGTATCACAGGAGTGTTTACTTACACATCAGGAGTATCACAACTACAACTAAAGAGGCATTGTCCTCACTGCTGTCCCTGAGCCCTTCACAAGGAGAGTTCCAAGCCTCACAACTTCTTCCTCCAGCTCTGCACATGACCCTCAGTTACGAACCTCGTCCCTCAGCTATGATTATTTCAAGATGAAATCAACATGCTATTTCTCTCACATGGAACATGTTTAGAATTTAGTCAGTCTCACTAATCTTTCAGCTACAAAGGCAGAAAGAAAAATAGCATGATCAATAACTAAAAAAAAACTAGAACAATAATGCTTGTAGCATTAAAAAACTGAGAAAGTGAATTGAGGACAACAGAACAATTATTTGTATCTTTAAAACCAAATTAAAAAGGAACAAAATAATCTAATACTCCCTCTGTTCCAAAATAACTGTCTCAACTTTGTACAAAAACATCATGTATCTTTAGGACCAATTTTTTGACCATGGTACCACATAAATCAAGAATTAGACATATCAGATTGCAACATATTCATGGTCAGTTACCAATCATGTCACACCAAGGATTTGCACATATAACCTGAAATAACTGCAGCTAGCTTGAAGTCTGAAATCTACCGGGTGACAGACAAAAGCAATACCACCAAACCTTATTCTTATTGGACGAGCACAAGATTTATGAGAAGATAACGCACAAAAAATCCTATTTGGTTTCTGGATGCATGCACTTTCTGGATTGTGCACATCAAAGCATGGAAGAACATTCCTAGGAGAGCCATTGTAGCACAACGAAGTAAACCAAAAATCAAAAAAGAGAAGTGAGGTTGTATCATGTAATTTAGCAATGTATCAGCCCATATCACCATTTATTTTTCAGAGACCAAAGAAAATGACAGAAGTTTCCCTATTCTTTCCTGTACCTTTCTACCAGAATGCTCTCTAGTTACGAGCGCCACACAGACTATTTCCACTTGGCGGCAGGTTGGACACAGCAATCCTCGCCGCGAGCTGCAGAAGAACCACACACGCACATACATCAGGCAGGAGACACGAACACGGGCGCCGTGAGGGGGGAACGGAACGGACCGGAAGGGGAGAGACAGATCGAAAGAGGGAACATACGGAGGCATAGTTAGGCTGGGAGGCGGTGAGAGCGGCGGCGGTCTTGGCGGCGAGCTCGTCGAGCTGGCTGGTGGTGACGCCCATGTATACCCTGATGCAGACCTTCTACGCAGACCTTCTGCGCGACAAGCACGGGGTCGCAGTGCTCCTGGCTGAGCTTCTTGAGCCGCACCGTGATCTTATCGAAGTGCACCGTCTCTGTCCGCCCGTCCCGCTTCACGACGTACATCACCGAAAACTAACAAAAACATACTCATGTGCATCATCCAAACAGGCAATGGTTTTGCCTGTTTGTACATCAGAATCAATAATTGAATTATCAACAGATTGGTATATGCAACATGCTTAAATATCATGCCAGGAGAAGAATTAAATGCCACATTTAAGAATAACTGAACATTATGAATGCCATGCTGCATTTTGTAATGGTAATGATCCAAGATAGTTAAATAGATGGTCATTATTAGGAATGCTCCATAGGATCTAAAGACACGTGTGCATGTTTGTGCTTTCTAAAATTGGATACCCATTTAGCTCTATTAGCTTGACTTGTAGCGATGGGGACACCGCAAAGTTGATCCCGTCCTAATAGTCACAGACAACAACCTTGTAGAAGATCATGCCCACCCTTGGTCCTTGGAGGGATGTGTGTTGTAGTGGTAACCACATCAGTGAACTTGAAAGGATATACATGTTCCTACATTACAGAAATGAAACAATAAGCATCTTCACAATAGGACTACATCACTGATACATGCTTTAATCATCAAATCAATCTGTAGTGGCATGCCTGAAGAAACAAAAAAACAGTGCAAACAATAGGCAGGCAACATAGGAAGACTCCCTACAGTAGCCAACCCTCGCAACACCTTAAAAGGAAATAGACCGCAACTTTCAAAGCCAAGTTGCAACTAGATAACAAGCGAATAAGCATCTCAACAAATCAAACAAGCAACACCAGCCCTACAACCAGGTAGCCTGAGCCTGAAACCAACGCTTACCTCGAGATTTCTGCATAGAACAAAGGATCACAATCCAAGCACCAAAATGCAGGCATGAGCTAACCAATAAAGAAGCACCTCAATTATGCTTCACAGTATGAAGCACCTCACCTGGACCATGGATGACTATTTGTATACCTTAAACTGCAGATCATGCAATGCAAAAAAATAAGCACGGAAAAGGAAGTAGTCGAAACAACCGAAACATTGTTCTCTCCTGATCTTGGTTGCACCTCGGATAGATCAGACCATGCAAGTAGGATAAACAATCAATAAGGTCTTGTATGATCAGACTATGGTCTTTTAGATGCCACACATATGATCTGTTTCATCCCAAAGAGGAATGATTTGGCTTTCAGTTTGTAAAAATATAGAATAGTTAATAAATCGAGGCCCTAGCAATCAATAATTTTCTCTAGAAGTCCTTTCATCAGTTCAGGGTAATAACTCTATAGAGTAAAGCACATCAAAGGACACACAGTTAAGATGCAAAAAGCAAATCCTAGTTCAGTTCTACTGAAAGACAAAGATGATGATACAGATTCTAAGCTAGCTGGCACACCTACACAAAGAACCAGCATGACAAATGCAAGGAAACCGAAGATAAATCTTCGGCTAAGATTGAAGAAAGAAAATAGGATGAGCTCACCTTTGATCTGCATAGCACATCCAGGAATAAGCAATTTCTTCCTTAATCATGTCAGTGCCCAGGACAAAACAATCTTCTAGTTCATTGGTGAGCAACCCTTCTGAAGCTCCTACAAAGAGAAAATTTAGAATTTTAACCCAGAGCACATAGTCACAATGATTAAGCAAACTGGAACACTCTCAAATGCTTAGCAGGCTCTACTTTCAAGAACCATATACAAAATCAATGAATAGAAGGATGAGTGAACTAAACAGACTTCGGTTAAAGCTGTCACACTACAATTAGAAAAGCATATCCGTAGCTGTCAAAAATATATAACAGATTTCCTTGGAGAAGGATAATCTAATCAACCCTAAACAAAAGCCAATAAAGGGATTAACCTCAGACTGCAGCAACCACCTAACTTGCCATATATACCCTAAAGGGATTAACCATGTTTCAGATTCAAGTACAGAGGCCTTCAGAATCTGAAACAGAGCTGGTACAACTCAAAGTACAGGAGAGGGAGGGGGGAGAGGTAGGGGGTCGGGCCTGAGAAGACTCACCGGAGAAGGAGGGGGGCTCCATGGGGCCTCTGCGTGGTGTGGAGAAGGAGCTCCGTCTCCATGGCGGCATCCCATCCCATGGATGTGCGCGCCCCTCCTGTCGTCGTCACCGTCCATGCCGTGGCAACCTGCAAAAAAGGGAAGACAAGATGGCGTGAGGTGAGGAGGAGAGGGTGGGCGAAGAAGGAGGGGAGAGACCAAACTGTGCCGGATCCGGTCACCTTTGGCCTCGCTGTTGCCGATTGTAGGAGCGCAATAGCGGCAGAATAGAGACACAGAGGTGTGGATAGTCTAATAAAAAAATAAAAAGACGTAACTAATAAGCTTGAATGCAAGCAACAAAAAAGAAACACATTATGAATACAAGCCACAAAAAAGAAACACATTATGAATGTACTGATCATAGCACCTCAGGTCAAAATTAACTTTGAATAAATATAGAGAACTGTCAATATTAAGTACCTTGAAGAACAAATGACTTGGCAAAGGCAATCAATACAACAAAGCAAATGAATTGTCATTTTGAGTCAGCAAAATCGATCAACAAAATACATCAACCTTGTGGTCTTCGAGAGAAGATCGACATATTTCTTCCTATTACCACTGTTGATTCTAAGAAGTAAATGCAACAACCTAAGGGTCACGTTCTTTGGGAGGCACTAATGATCCAAAAGCAAGTGCATATCGGTTTGTAGTGAAAAGAGGTATGTCATAGTTATCTCTAGTCTCATAATAATAAAGTATGCAGTGTAGAAATCATCACCAGAATTGTTCATATATGAAACAAATACTAAGCAGAAAAATCAAACAACAAAAACATCATTGCCAAATACACCATCCTTCATCTTTGGTTCTACTCTACTGACTAACGTAACCCAACCACTAAAGAAGAATGAACTTGCCGGAAGGCAAATGAACTGACATTGAGATATTCAAAACTGATGCATTAATCTCTAAGATCGTAAATCTTTGCTCGTCTCGAATTTCTCTTATGGTTAACATGTATCAATGATTAAACTACCATGTCTTATTTTGTTCTCATGCCAGTGAAGGAGACTGTAGCAGCCCCGCCATAAGCCTGCTGCTCTAGAGGACTGCTGGACCTGCAATTGTATCACACTGCAAATTGTACCACCACAATGCAAATCTAACATGGACTAAATTTAGAAGGCAAGATCCCAAACAATCAACATATGACTATTAAAGAAATAACAACATGTAAATCACACTAACCAACAATATACCTTTTTCTAGAAAATTAACTATCCAATACTTCAACAGAAATCTGCAATTCATCAACTGTCCAAACAAAATGAATCTAGATTAGTAACATGATGCATAAAGGCGTAATTATAAAGTCCATATGCAAATTTTGACACGGTTGCATCTACCCTCTGGACTCTAAAACAAAAGAACTAATTCAGTAATTAGAAGGTCGTGACACGCACAACAGATCAAATCAAAATTGATGCAACACCCGGAAGGATGGCGTCGATGACAAAGAGACAGCAAGTGGTTCCATTCCTTCCTCTTCTCCTCTTACTCTAGCCCCCTCTTTTCTACCCTCTGTTTCAAACACACATGTTGTCCTCCCTTGAGCAGTCCTCCTTAAGCATTTAAACAAACAGATGGTGGTCGCACCTGCAGCCCCCAAACCAGATCACAATTTGAGAAATTACGTGCATGGTTGCAGCCACCTCTGCACAATAATAATTCTTGGAACGCAATGTAGCCGAATCAAGAGAGAGGGAGAGAGAGAGAGAAATATGGGGAGGGTTGGAGGAATAGGTGAGAAGCAAGGAAAAGAGAAGGGGAGGAAAATCCATACCTTGCTCCTCTGGCCATTGCAACCCATGGTCAAAGGTGAACGGAAACAACCTCCTCTGGCTGCTTCTTCAAAGCGAGTCCCCGGGGTGCCGTTGACCCGGGATAGTCCTCCGTCTGCCGTCATCCAGGAAGAGCTCCTCCTTCTGTTCACGGTGTCACCGGTGCCTGCTGGGCCTGGGTGCGGCGGGCGGGGCGGCGGGGAGGACTCCAGGTGCGGCGGCTCTGGCGAGATGGGAAGAGCGGAGGGAGGCGGTTGCTGCGCTGGGAGTAGAGAGCGCCGAGCGGGGAAGGAGGGACGCGGGGGACTGCTCTGACCCGGCCGCCCGCCATGGGGTCACCGCTGAGGCGCGCGGATGGAGGAGGAGGCGAGGACGCGGCGTGTCGATGGAGGAGGAGGCGCAGATGGAGGAGGAGGCGAGGACGTGGCTAGGGTTCGTGGGGAAGATGCAGTCTCGCTCCTGCCAGACGCAGTCTGCGCAATCTTGCTCCTGCCTGCGTTGTGTGCGTTTTTGGCCCGCTGAAAAGACTAAAATGCCCTCGGCGGGGTGCAGAATTTATAGGCGGTGGCACATCACTGTTTGATAACCCACAAGTATAGGGGATCGCAACAGTTTTCGAGGGTAGAGTATTCAACCCAAATTTATTGATTCGACACAAGGGGAGCCAAAGAATATTTGAGAGTATTAGCAACTGAGTTGTCAATTTAATCACACCTGGAGATTAATTATCTACAGCAAAGTTATCAGTAGCACAGTAATATGATAGTTTTGATAGTAGTAGCAGCAGCAGTAATGGTAACAGTGATAGCAGTAGTTTCGTAGCAAGTGCAATAGTAACAGCAGCAGTAGTAACTTAGCAAAATCAATATGTAGGAAAATCGTAGGCATTGGATCAGTGAATTCGTTGGATAATATTCATCATGTAACAGTCATAACCTAGGGCGATACGGCACTAGCTCCAGTTCATAAATATAATGTAGGCATGTATTCCGTAAATAGTCATACGTGCTTATGGAAAGAACTTGCATGACATCTTTTGTCCTACCCTCCCGTGGCAGCGGGTCCATATTGGAAACTAAGGGATATTAAGGCCTCCTTTTAATAGAGAACCGGAACAAAGCATTAACACACGGTGAATACATGAACTCCTCAAACTACGGTCATCACCGAGAGTGGTCCCGACTATTGTCACTCCGGGGTTGCCGGATCATACCACGTAGTAGGTGACTATAACTTGCAAGATCGGATCTAGAACATGGATATAATGGTGATAACATAAACGGTTCAGATCTGAAATCATGGCACCCGGGCACAAAGTGACAAGCATTAAGCATGGCAAAGTCATAGCAACATCAATCTCAGAACATAATGGATACTAGGGATCAAGCCCTAACAAAACTAACTCGATTACATGATAAATCTCATCCAACTCCTCACCGACCAGCGAGCCTACGAAGGAATTACTCACTCCCGGTGGGGAGCATCATGGAATTGGCGATGGAGAAGGGTTGGTGATGACGAATACCGAAGATCCCCCTCTCCGGAGCCCCAAACGGACTCCGGATCTGGCCTCCCGATGAAGAACAGGAGGTGGCAGCGGCTCCGTCTCGCGGAACGCGATAATTCTTTCTCCCTGATTTTTTTCTGGAAAAATGTGATTTTATAGCGTCGGTTTCAGGGTCTGCGGGGCCACCAGGTGGGGACAACCCACCTGGGCATGCCTGGAGGGGGTGGCGTGCCCTGGTGGGTTGTGCCCACCCAGGTGCCCCCCTCCGGTGGTTCTTGGCTCCAGTATTTTTCTTTTATTGTATAAAAATTCCTCGCAAAGTTTTGTTCCATTCCGAGAACTTTTATTTCTACACAAAAGAAACACCATGGTAGTTCTGCTGAAAACAGCGTCAGTCCGGGTTAGTTTCATTCAAATCATGCAAATTAGAGTCCAAAACAAGAGGAAAAGCATTAGGAAAAGTAGATACG
The DNA here is from genome assembly GCA_011799875.1 of Thinopyrum elongatum. Classification (NCBI taxonomy): domain Eukaryota; kingdom Viridiplantae; phylum Streptophyta; class Magnoliopsida; order Poales; family Poaceae; genus Thinopyrum; species Thinopyrum elongatum. The sequence continues at coordinate 521,639,258 of CM022303.1, forward strand.
ACGGAGACGTATCAACTCCCCCAAGCTTAAACCTTTGCTTGTCCTCAAGCAATTCAGTTGATAAACTGAAAGTGAAAAAGAAAAACTTTTACGAACTCTTTTGCTCTTGTTTGCATAAATAAGCTTAAGTAGCACCCAGGTTTTCAGCAAAGATTATAACTAACCATGTTGACAATAACTCTTAAAAAATTACATTAACTCATAACAATGACATAATCAGCTAGCGAGCAATAATAAGATATCTTGAACAACAACACGTTATTAAAACAACCATGATATAATATGACAATAGTGGTATCTCGCTAGCCCTTTCTGAGACCGCAAAACATAAATGCAGAGCACCTCCAAAGTCTGAGCAGCGACTAAACATTGTAATTCATGGTAGAAAAGATCCAGTCATGATGCACCCAACATTAGCTACACACAATGCATAAGCATGACAGCAGTGCTCTCAGGTTCTGGCGCTTATTTGAGAAGGTGATGACACAACATAAAAGTAAATAGATAGTCCCTTCGCAGAGGGAAGCAGTGATTTACAGAGGTGCCAGAGCTCAAGTTTTAAAAACAGAGGTAAATGAAATTTTGAGAGATGCACCCTTCTTGTTTACTTCGCGACCATCCGTTATCAATATCTTCCATGCTAAACACATTAGTGCGGTTCCCAAGCGATAAAAGTAAAGGTTTACTCCCCCTCCACCAACATTCACACTCCACGGCTTGTCCGAAACAACGGGTGCCGTCCATACCAACAACAGTCCCGGGGGAGTTTTGTTTAATTATTTGCATTTTGAGTTCGGGAGTGGGAATCCCTATTACCGCCCCTCTCATGCAAGGACGAGCGAATAAACACTCATCATGAGAATAACCCGCTTAGCATGGAAGATACCAACTACCTCATGTCGCTCTATGAACAATCCAGGCACACAAAAAGGATATTTATTTGATATTTTTTAGAGGTGGCATATGCAAATTTACTTAGGACGGCAGGGTAATACCGCATATAGGTAGGTATGGTCGACTCATCTGGAATAACTTGGGTTCAAGGTTTTTGATGTACAAGCAGAATTCCCACTTAGTACAGGCGGAGGCTAGCAAATAGGTTGAGAAGCGGCCAGCTAGAGAGCAACAACGGTCATGAACATGCATTATGCATAAGTAACATTGGACACTAGCATGAGTAGGATATGAACACCATGAACATAAATATCATAGAGGCTATGTTGGTTTTGATTCAACTACATGCATGAACATTTGCCAAGTCAAGCCACTTGAACATTCAGAGGAGGATACCATATCATCATACTACATCACAATCATTTTAACGCAATGTTGACATCCAAGATAAATCATTATCCACTCCTAGCTACTTATGCATGGCATGAGAAATTATAATCTCTAATTGTCATTGCAAACATGTTTGATCATAATAGGCTGAATCATGGATACTAGGTTAAACATATTTACAAAAACAGAACAAGTCGAGTTCATAACCGTTTCTCTCTGCCACGGCCAGTTCATCAAATATCGTCATTATTGCCTTTCACTTGCACGACCGAACGATTTGAAAATAATAATAGTGCAAGAGTGCCGTGGACTAAGCTGGAATCTGCAAACATTTTATTCAAAAGGAGAAGACAAGGTAAATTGGGCTCTTTGTTAGATTAACAATAATGCATATGAGAGCCACTCAACATTTTCATCGTGGTCTTCTCCTTGTTATGACTCAATAAAATAAAAGAAGTTCAGAGAAACACACTGAAATATTTTTGGAGTTTTTGGTTTTCTGAAGGAAAGCAAATAAAAGGGGAAAAACAAAAACGAGAAAACTGTTTACACGGGAAAACTCCCAACAAGCAAAAGGAAATCTTTTTGAGTTTTTCTTTTTAGTGCTACAAGAATTTAAACTAGGAAGAAAAATCAAAAAGAAGCGAGAAATATTTTTGGATTTTCTCAAAGTTTTTCAAACACACAGGAAGAAAACAAGAAAATAAATTAAGCATGGATAATACAATGAAAAAGTGAGGACACCGACGAATGAAATGTGTGAACATGAATGTAATGTCGGTGGAAATACGTACTCCCCCAAGCTTAGGCTTTTGGCCTAGCTTGGTAATCAGTTAGTAGCCTACATAGTAGTCGGGGTGATAGCTCATGGAGGCTCTCGGTGCGGATGCCTCAGCCTGCCGTGCAGCCACAACTGCCGCGTTATGAGCTCGAGCCTCGCTCTCCAGAACAAAATATCTTCCCTTACTGTGAGCATCAAAGAGAGCAGGCGCAGGCAAATACGTGTGTACAACGGAGTCTTGATTAAACAACAATTTATAGGTGAAATTAGTGGGATCGCCTCTAAGGATCTTATGACGTTTCATAGCATCAAATTCTAAATACTGCGTGGGTAAAATAGGGTCATATGGCAAAGGTGAAACACCCAGCTCTCTTGCTAAGCGTGTCGCATAAATTCCACCATAAAAATAACCACTATTAGCGTTGTGTTGTAACCTGCATGCAACAATCGCTCCAAGATTATAACTTTTGTCACCGGTGAGAGCAGTGCGTATGAGGCTCAAGTCTGGAGCACAAAGTGTACTGCAATCTTGTTTGCCTACAATGCATTTTCCATTGAATAATGCGAAATACTGGATTGCGGGAAAATGAATGCTATTTATTCTACCTTGCGTCACTCCCCTATTTTCACCATAACAAAGACTAGTCAAGAACATCTCAAACTTAGACCTTGGTGGTTCGTCAAGCGAACCCCAAAATGGGATTTTACAGTGGTGAGCAAATCTCTCTAAATAAATAGTAAATGGATTTTCATACAATTTAAATGACACCCTAGACTCATGGGGATGGAATTTAAATCCTTTGAAAAATGATTCAGTGAGAGTGAGGTGTTGGTTGCACTTATCTGAAATGTAGGGACCGAGCTCGGCATTGTGAACATACTGCTCAAATTCCTCCTTAATACCCATGCTCACCATATAATCGTCGCATGGCCATAAGCATGTTTTGGTGGCAGCATCTCGTATGGAACTTTCGCTCGGTTCAACATAAGAGCGATGAGCGGAGCTGCTACTAGAAGATGCCTCCGAGGACCTCTGCCTCGAAGAACTCCTTCCAAAGAAGTTCATAATATTCGCGTAAAATTTTCTAAAAATTTTATGTCACAAGTTTTCGTCAACAAAACTTTGTAAGATTGAAAACAACTATTCATAGAGATGCATAGAGGCCATAACAAGCATTTAAACTACTTAGAACTCTAAGAATTCAACATGCAAGCACATCTACAGCATCACCAAGAGTAGCTAATTATTCAAAATATAAACCACTAAAACAAAAACTAATTGGACAAACGGAGGAGTCACATACCAAGCAATAATTCACCGAAACAGTTTCAGAAACGGAGCTTCAAGCAAAGAGATCAAAATCTGCGGGTTTGAGAGCAAGAACACGAGAGCAAAAGCAATGGTGAATTTTTTCTGGAGGTAGGTGATGATATGGGATGAAGAGATAAGTGAGGGGGCCCACGTGGGGACCACAACCCACCAGGGCGCGCCTGGGGGTCCTGCCGCGCCCAGGTGGGTTGTGCCCACCTGGTGCACCTCCCTCTGATATTATTTGCACCAAAAATTCTTAAATATTCAGAAAAAAATCGTATTAAATATTCAGAGCATTCTGAGAACTTTTATTTTTGGGTCATTTTTTAATGCATGGAAAACTCAGAAAACAGACAAAACATGGCATTTTATTTTATTTAACTAATAAAAATAGAAAACTAAAGGTAGGGACAGAAGGTAGTGCTCACTAAATTCATCAACTTCATACCTCTCAAAAATGATCCATTAATAAGGTTGATCAAGTCTTATTAACAACCACTTTTGATTAGCATGAAACTGAAGAACTTTCGTAAATCACTAAGTTATACCAACGGGGATATGAATTTCCCCAGCAATAAGCATTTCATATTTCTTTTTAACAGTAGATAGAGGTAGTTGAAAACTTCCAATAGTGATTGTCGGAGATTTTTCAATAACATTAATACCATTCACTTGAAATTGTTTCTTCGGAAAGTGCACCATATGCTCATTACCATTGATATGAAAAGTGACCTTGATTTTATTGCAATCAATAACAGCCCCTACAGTATTCAAAAATGGTCTACCAAGGATAATCGACATGTTGTCGTCCTCGCGCATCTCAAGTATAACAAAGTCAGTCAAAATAGTAACATTAGCAACAACAACGAGCACATCCTCACAAATATCGATATGTATGGCAGTTGATTTGTTAGCCATTTGCAAAGATATTTCAGTTGGTGTGAGTTTATTCAAGTCAAGTCTTTTATATAAAGAGAAAGGCATAACACTAGCACCAGCTCCTAAATCACACAAAGCAGTTTTCACATAATTTCTTTTGATGGAGCAAGGTATAGTTGGTATTCCCGGATCTCCAAGTTTTTTAGGTACTCCATCTTCAAAGGTATAATTAGCAAGCATAGTGGAGATTTCGGCTTCTGGTATTTTTCTCTTATTGGTGATGATGTCTTTCATGTACTTTGCATAAGGAGGCATTTTAAGGATATCAGTCAAGCGAGTACGCAGAAAGACTGGCCTCAGCATTTCAGCAAAGCATTCAAATTCTTCATCATCTTTCTTTTTAGTTGACTTAGGTGGAAAGGGCATAGGTTTTTGAACCCATGGTTCTCTTTCCTTTCCATGTTTTCTAGCAACAAAGTCTCTTTTATCATATCTTTTATTCTTAGGTTGTGGGTTATCAAGATCAACTACTGGTTCTATCTCAACATCATTGTCTGGTTCTTTATTATTTGTTTGAGTGTCTTCATGAACCTCATCATTATCTTTTTCATTATCAGAAGGTGAGTGTTCACTACCAGATTGAGTTTCAGCATCAGAGATAGAAACTTCATTATCATTATCAGGAGGTTTTTCTACTACAGGTTCACTAGAGGCATGCAAAGTCCTATCATTTTTCTTCTTCTTTTTCTTTTTAGAAGGACTACGAGCATCGGTGTCAACTCTTTGAGAGTCTTGTCCAATTCTTTTTGGGTGTCCCTCAGGATAAAGTGGTTCCTGAGTCATTCTACCTCCTCTAGTCATTACTCTAACATCATGGTCATTGATATTATTGTTCATTTCATCTAACAATTCTCTTTGAGATTTAGCAACTTGTTATAACTGAGTTTGAACCATAGAATCATGCTTCCCTACACCTCTAACATCATTTTAGATTCTAAATAACAAGTCACTCAAGCGAGCAATCATATCAGAATTATATTTCAACTATTTCATAACATTTGCATTGAAGTGATCTTGCTTTCTAATGTAGTTTTCAAACTCATAAAGGCATTGGCTATGGTGCATATTGTGAGGATTATCATTATCATTGAATTTCATTAGAGAATTTACCTCTACCACCTTAGGTGGTGGTGGTGTATCAAGCCCATGTATTTCTTCAATAGGAGGTAAATTTTTGACATCCTCGGCTTTAATACCTTTTTCCTTCATAGATTTCTTTGCCTCTTGCATATCTTCAGGACTGACATATAAAATACCCCTCTTCTTTGGAGTGGGTTTAGATGGTGTTTCAGGAAGAGTCCAATCATCATAATTTTTCAATATGTTATTCAATAATTCTTCAGCTTGCCCAATAGTTCGTTCCCTGAAAACACAACCATCACAACTATCTAGGAAATCCCTAGAAGCATCGGTTAGTCCATTATAGAAGATATCAAGTATTTCATTTTTCTTAAGAGGATGATTAGGCAAAGCATTAAGCAAATGGAGAAGCCTCCCCCAAGCTTGTGGGAGACTCTCTTCTTCAATTTGCACAAAATTAAATATTTCCTGCAAGGCAGCTTGTTTCTTATGAGCAGGGAAATATTTTTCAGAGAAGTAATAAATCATGTCCTGGGGACTACGCACATAACCAGGAGCAAGAGTGTTGTACCAAGCTTTAGCATCACCCTTTAATGAGAACAGAAATAATTTGAGAATATAATAATAGCAAATTTTCTCATCATGAGCAAAAAGGGTGGCTATGTCATTCAACTTAGTAAGATGTGCCACAACAGTTTCAGTTTCATAACCATGGAAAGGATCAGATTCAACCAGAGTAATTAACTCTGGGTCGACAGAGAATTCATAATCCTTATCATCAACAAAGATAGGTGAAGTAGCAAACTTAGGATCACATTTCATTCTAGCGTTCAAAGATCTTTCTTTATACTTGCTTAATAATTTTTCTAGATCATCTCTATCTTTGCAAGCAAGAATATCTCTAGTTGCCTCCTCACCCATAACATAACCTTCCGATACCTTAGGCAATTCATATCTAGGAGGGCTAGTTCTAGTAGGTGTTTCAAGATTTTCAGTTTCAAGCTCATCATCAGTTTCAACAATATCATGCTGTCTTACTCTAGCAATTTGTTCATCAAGAAATTCACCTAGTGGCACATCATCATCAAGCACGGTACTAACATCATCATAAGCATCATTCATAGCAGAAGTAGCATCATCAATAACTTGCGACATATCAGGATTAATAGCATGTGGTGGTGTTGCAAGTTTACTTATAACAGAAGGTGAATCTAAAGCGGAGCTGGATGGCAGTTCCTTACCTCCCCTCGTCTTAGAGGGAAAAATCTTAGTCTTAGCATCCTTCAGATTCTTCATAGTGATAATTTGATAATAATCCCAAGTGACTCAACAAATATAGCTATGCTCCCCGGCAACGGCGCCAGAAAAAGGTCTTGATAACCCACAAGTATAGGGGATTGCAACAGTTTTCGAGGGTAGAGTATTCAACCCAAATTTATTGATTCGACACAAGGGGAGCCAAAGAATATTTAAGAGTATTAGCAACTGAGTTGTCAATTCAATCACACTTGGAGATTAATTATCTGCAGCAAAGTTATCAGTAGCACAGTAATATGATAGTTTTGATAGTAGTAGCAGCAGCAGTAATGGTAACAGTGATAGCAGTAGTTTCGTAGCAAGTGCAATAGTAACAGCAGAAGTAGTAACTTAGCAAGATCAATATGTAGGAAAATCGTAGGCATTGGATCGGTAATTTGTTGGATGATATTCATCATGAGATAGTTATAACCTAGGGCGATATGGCACTAGCTCCAGTTCATAAATATAATGTAGGCATGTATTCCGTAAATAGTCATACGTGCTTATGGAAAGAACTTGCATGACATCTTTTGTCCTACCCTCCCGTGGCAGCGGGGTCCATATTGGAAACTAAGGGATATTAAGGCCTCCTTTTAATAGAGAACTGGAACAAAGCATTAACACACGGTGAATACATGAACTCCTCAAACTACGGTCATCACCGGGAGTGGTCCCGACTATTGTCACTCCGGGGTTGCCGCATCATAACATGTAGTAGGTGACTATAACTTGCAAGATCGGATCTAGAACATGGATATAATGGTGATAACATAAACGGTTCAGATCTGAAATCATGGCACCCGGGCCCAAAGTGACAAGCATTAAGCATGGCAAAGTCATAGCAACATCAATCTCAGAACATAATGGATACTAGGGATCAAGCCCTAACAAAACTAACTCGATTACATGATGAATCTCATCCAACACCTCACCGACCAGTGAGCCTACGAAGGAATTACTCACTCCCGGTGGGGAGCATCACGGAATTGGCGATGGAGAAGGGTTGGTGATGACGAATACCGAAGATCCCCCTCTTCGGAGCCCCAAACGGACTCCAGATCTGGCCTCCTGATGAAGAACAGGAGGTGGTGGCGGCTCCGTCTAGCGGAACGCGATAATTCTTTCTCCCTGATTTTTTTCTGGAAAAATGTGATTTTATAGCGTCGGTTTCAGGGTCTGCGGGGCCACCAGGTGGGGACAACCCACCTGGGCGCACCTGGAGGGGGTGGCACGCCCTGGTGGGTTGCCCACCCAGGTGCTCCCCTCCGGTGGTTCTTGGCTCCAGTATTTTTCTTTTATTGTATAAAAATTCCTTGCAAAGTTTTGTTCCATTCTGAGAACTTTTATTTCTGCACAAAAACAACACGATGGTAGTTCTGCTGAAAACAGCGTCAGTCCGGGTTAGTTTCATTCAAATCATGCAAATTAGAGTCCAAAACAAGAGGAAAAGCATTAGGAAAAGTAGATACGACGGAGACGTATCACTGTTCATAGCGATTTAGGGGGCGACGTGGAGGGCTTTCTCCTTCCTAGCAGTTCTTGAGGGTTTATATGTTCAATTGATATGGCTGTAGTACAGAGTCCATGTATCTACCACGAGAGTGTTTAATGAATATCCGATCATCTATTGACTAGCCTGGCCTCAGTTTATATAATGCACCCGAGGCCTAGGGTTTAGAAGAGTCCTTGGCTTGGGCGCCAAGTCTTGTGGAGTCTTCCTTGTATGCGTCATGGGCTGCCCGAAGTGGCCCATTGGTGAATCGCCATGGGGGTCCTTGGCCCGAACCACCTGGTCGGGAGACGACGTGGTGAGTACCCCCTGGTCCAGGACACCGTCAGCAGGTGCCACATCGAAGTTGTGCATATTGGGTATTCAAACATCACCAACACCTCTTTGGGCCATGTGCAGATGATGGTTGTCACTCACTCGCGTGCGACGCTTCCCTCCATGGGCCCGTGAGTTCGTCATCCATATAATTTGACCCAACGAGAGAGGTAAATTTGATGAACAAGGAGGATTATTTTCGGTTGTGTTATGGTAGGATGATGTCGCTTGAACTACATCAGTATTTCCCCAAAGAGGAAGGGATGATGCAACACAGCTACGATAGGTATTTCCCTCAGTTATGAAACCAAGGTATCAATCCAGTAGGAGAACCAAGCAACACTATGTAAACGGTACCTGCACACAAATAACAAATACTTGCAACCCGACGATTAGGAGGGGTTGTCAATCCCTCTACGGGTAACGATGCCAGAATTATCAAGTTGACGGGATACAAATTGTATAGATTGGATATATAGCTCTCGATAAAACGTGAAATAAAATAAATAGCAAAAAGTGCAGCAAGGTATTTTTGGGTTTTTGAAAAAATAGATCTGAAAATAAAAGCGAATAAAAATAGATCGGAAAGCAAATATGATAAAGAATAGACCCGGGGGCCATAGGTTTCATTAGTGGCTTCTCTCAAGAAAGTAGCATACGGTGGGTAAACAAATTACTGTTGGGCAATTGATAGAACATCAAATAATTATGACGATATCCAGGCAATGATCATTATATAGGTATCACGTCCAACATTAGTAGACCGACTCCTGCCTGCATCTACTACTATTACTTCACACATCGACCGCTATCCAGCATGCATCTAGTGTATTAAGTTCATGGAAAAACGGAGTAATGCAATAAGAACGATGACATGATGTACACGAGATCTATTCATGTAGGAATATCCCCCATCTTGTTATCCTTAATAGCAACGATACATGTGTGTCTTGCTTCCCCTTCTGTCACTGGGAAAGAACACCGCACGATCGAACCCATCACAAAGCACCTCTTCCCATGGCAAGAAAAATCGATCTAGTCGGCCTAACTAAACCAAAGATTCGAAGAAGAAATACGAGGCTATAAGTAATCATGCATAAAAGAGATCAAAGAACTCAAATAACTTTCATGGATATAGATCTGATCATAAACTCAAAGTTCATCGGATCCCAACAAACACACCACAAAAAGAGTTACATCAAATAGATCTCCAAGAGACCATTGTATTGAGAATAAAAAAGAGAGAAGAAGCCATCTAGCTACTGCCTACGGACCCGTAGGTCTACAATGAACTACTCATGCATCATCGGAGAGGCACCAATGAGGATGATGAACCCCTCTGTGATGGTGTCTAGATTGGATCTCGTGGTTCTGGAACTTGCGGCGGCTGGAATTGTGTTTCGTCGAGTCCCCTAGGGTTTTTGGAATATTTGGGTATTTATAGGGTGAAGAGGCTGTGCGGGAGGCCACCGAGGTGGGCACAACCCACCTGGGCGCCCCCAGGCATGCCCTGGTGGGTTGTGCTCCCCTCGGAGCCCCCTCTGGTACTTCTTTGGCCCAACAGGTGTCTTCTGGTCCAGAAAAATTCTCCAAAAAGTTTCGCTGCGTTTGGACTCCGTTTGGTATTGATTTTCTGCGGAGTAAAAAACAAGCAAAAAACAGCAACTGGCACTGGGCACTATGTCAATAGGTTAGTCCCAAAAAATGATATAAAGTTGCTATAAAATGATTGTAAAACATCCAAGAATGATAATATAACAGCATGGAACAAGTAAAAAATTATAGATACGTTGGAGACGTATCATAGGAGTATATATTACACGTCGGAGAGGGGAGGGGAACCAGCATATACTGCGCGTCATGAACCTTGCTTCGTGTGGGGACGTAAAGGTTTCTGAGGCAGATGCCACGTCAAAGTTGTGCATATTAATTATGTATTCAAACATCACAACCACACATCTCCATACATGTGTTTGGCCCACATGCAAGCGATGGCGGTTGTCCTCTAGCACTCACTCACGGGGTTATCAACGAGATGCTTCGTCCATCTATGTGCCCGCTTGGTCAATCACATTGACCGCCAGCAATAGAGGTTAATTTGACTTATAATTAGGAGGGGATTAAATTTTGGTTCGTCTTATACGGTACATGTCATGTTGTGAGATCACATAATATACTTTGAACGCATGTGTACGCATGAATCCCTCACATCAGATCGAAGTGGGAGCCCGAGGGAGGGGGGCGAGCACGCGACACATCATGAACCTCGCTCTGTGTGGGGACTGTGCGATTTTTTACGCATGCGCCACATCAAAATGTTGTGCTTTTGGTATTCAAACATATGCATGCATCACGCATGTCCATACATATGTTTGGGGCACATGCATGCAGTGGTTGTCTTTGGACACTCTCCCTCACTTGGTTATCATCGACGGCCTATATATTCGTGGGCCGGCATGGTCGACATCCGTCACTTCGACCGACAATGAGAGATGTTACCAGCGTGGATTCTTCTTCTCTTGGCTCGCATTACCGTATAGTCGTACGTCGATCATGGTGAGATTCCAGACCTAAGTTTGAGCGCATGCGTACACATGAATCCTGATACGTCCATTGTGCATCATGTTTTCTTACTGTTATTTTTAATGTTTTTATTCATTATAGCACTTTGGGGAGTAATTCTAATGCCGTTTCTCTCATAATTTGCAAGGTTTACACAAAGAGGGAGAATATCGGCAACTAGAATTCTGGACCTGAAAAAGCTACGTCAGAGATACCTATTCTGCACATCTTCAAATGGGCTGAAAATTTACGGAGAATTATTTTGGAATATATAAAAAATACTGGAAAATGGATTTTGGAGGAGGCCACCCTGGTGCCCACTACGCACCAGGGCGCGCCACCCCCTAGCGCGCCCTGGTGGGTAGTGGGCCAACTGGCCCACTTCTGGCGACCATCTTTTGGTATATATTCACATTTGACCTAGAAAAAAAATAAGGAGTGGACTTTCTAGACGGAGCGCCGCCGCCTCGAGGCGGAACCTGGGCAGGAGCACTTTTGCTCTTCGGCGGAGCGATTCCGCCGGGGATACTTCCCTACGGGAGGGGGAAATCGAAGCCATCATCATCACCAACAAACCTCTCATCATGGGAGGATCAATCTCCATCAACATCTTCACCAGCACCATCTCATCTCAAACCCTAGTTCATCTCTTGTATTCAATATTTGTATCCAAACCTTAGATTGGTACCTGTGTGTTGCTAATAGTGTTGATTACATCTTGTAGTTGATGCTAGTTGTTTAATTGGTGGAAGATTATATGTTCAGATCCATTATGCTATTCAATACCCCTCTGATCTTGAACATGGATATGCTTTGTGAGTAGTTACTTTCGTTCTTGAGGACATGGGAGAAGTCTTGTCATAAGTAATCATGTGAATTTGATATTCGTTCGATATTTTGATGATATGTATGTTGTGATTCCCTTAGTGGTGTCGTGTGAACATCGACTACATGACACTTCACCATTTTTGGGCCTAAGGGAATGCATTGTGGATTAGTTATTAGATGATGGGTTGCTAGAGTGACAGAAGCTTAAACCCTAGTTTATGCGCTATTCTGTAAGGGGCTTATTTGGATCCATATGTTTAATGCTATGGTTAGATTTTATCTTAATTCTTCTTTTGTAGTTGTGGATGCTTTCGAGAGGGGTTACTCATAAGTGGGAGGCTTGTTCAAGTAAGAACAACACCCAAGCACCGGTCCACCCACATATCAAATTATCAAAGTAGCGAACTCGAATCAAACCAACATCATGAAAGTGACTAGATGAAATTCCCGTGTGTCCTCAAGAACGCTTTGCTTATTATAAGAGACCGTTCCAGTCTGTCCTTTGCTTGGGCTACCTTGGTGCAACTATTGTTACTATTGCCACTCGTTACTTGTTACATATTATCTTGCTACCAAACAACTTATTACCACAATTTCAGTGCTTGAAGAAATTACCTTGCTGGAAACCGCTTGTCATTTCCTTCTGCTCCTCGTTGGGTTCGACACTCTTACTTATCGAAAGGACTACGATTGATCCCCTATACTTGTGGGTCATCAAATCCCTATATATACTGTACGCATCGTGAACCCTCGCTCTGTGTGGGGAGTTTCCGGTTCCAAAAGCACGGTGCCACATCAAAGTTGTGCATTGGGTATATTCAAACACCACATAACACTTCCATACATAGTTTGGGCCACATGCATGCAGTGGTTGTCTTCAGGCACTCCCTCGCGTGGTTATCGGCGAGAAGCTACCTTATTTATGGGGCCGCGTGTGGAGTGTGGACGTCATCCATCACTTTGACCCAACAACGAGAGAGGCTATACAAACAAGGTGGTGATTCTTCTTGGTCAGTGTTACAATATGTCTTGGTGAGATGCCCCCTCCCATCGACTCAAAGTGTGTGTGTGTGTGGGGGGGGGGGCAACTTCACACGTGCTGAACCTCCGTGGGGTCGGGAATGTCCGGTTAATTTGCGAGGCACATGTGCCACATCAAATTTGTGAATTGAGTATTTAAATATCACACCACACAATTTTCACACATACACACACACATATCGGGCCACCCGTAGGTGTGGTTCGTATGTGGTCTCACCCATCTCGCGCCACAAGCACGCATTTGTGGGCCCACACATGGTCCACATTTGACCGGAAGTAAAAGGAGGGGGGTGACCATGATGTACTACTTCTGGTTTTGTGTTACAGTAGGGTGAGATGTCAGACCTAGCTATTTGGGGGCATGCGTTCATAGCTAGGATTCCCCTCCCACCAACACAAAGTGTGTGTGTGTGTGTGGGGGGGGGGACAAGCAATAATAACATGCGCTTTGTGCGACAGGTGCCACATCAAAGTTGTGCAATGGGTATTTGAACATCAAACCACCCTTTTCATACATATATTTGGTCCACATGCAAGTGTGTTCATGTTCTGACCCTTTCCCGTGTTTTTTTGCCAAATTTATAAACAACAGACGAGTCGGATGCAGCAACCGCCTGTGATCAGGTACGCAACAGATACAGTTCCCTTGGACTACATGTGTGCCACGCCCGTGCCCCTATCGCCCACATCATCACAGTAGATTGGGCTCCACGAGGCTTCCCTCCCGCTCTCGAAAATATCTACTCCCTCGCAATCTCGAAAATATCTACCCGCGTAGAGGTTTTTTTCTGTTTGATAGCACACGATTAGTATGTGTGGACCGTGTGCAATGTCTGTTACTCCCGCTCTGCTTCAATCCGTTGATCCAAATTTTCAGTAGCCCCGGCATTTTACTCCCACCTGCATCCCTCGCAATCTCAAAAATATATGCTTGGCTGGATTTTTATTCTATTTGATAGCACACGATTATTATGTTTTAACCGTGTGTGATGTTTGTTACTCCCGCCTCGCGTTGCTTCAATCCCTTGATCCAAATTTTCAGTAGCCCCGCCATTTTACTCCCACCTAGTAAAATTTTCAGTACCAGTGGCATTTCCTCAAACACCACCTTGGACCCCCTCCACACACACACACCCCAAATACCGCGCTCACCCCAAATCCCCCCCCGCCCCACTCTCTCTCTCTCTCTCTCTCTCTCTCTCACACACACACACACACACACCACCCCTCCCTCGCTCGAAACCCTAGCTAGGCGGCGGCCGCCGCCGCGCCACCTCCATCGTCAACCTCTGTCGGTCTGCTCATGTAGGTTACCCACCGATATACATATCCTCACCGCCCTGAGTTTCTTAGGTGACACCTGCGAAACGCCCCCTTTCCCACAGATCCCCATCCCCATCCCCCTCCCCAACTCCAGAGTGTCACAGCCTAAGCCCGGCTATGCTTCCCGGGGAGCTCGAGGAGCGAATGGCCCAAAAGAGCTTTACCGCGGCCTCTTCGCCCCACGTCGGTGAGGTGGCCGCCGAGGAAGCTAACAACGATGACTGGCCGAAGCCTTTCAATCAGCGGGCTAGAGTATTCTGGCATGTCGCGGACGCCGGCTACGACATTGAGGTCGTCGACAGCGACGGCTTGACGCGGGCTATGTCACAGGTTAAGTTGCCCACCCCCAACCCCTCGGGTTCGACAGCCGTCGATCTCATCGATGGCCCTGCCGCTGATCTCCTGCGGCTCGTTATGAACAATTTGCCATCCTTCATCGCCATGGAGCCCCTTTTGTCATTTCTGAAGGACACGTTCTGCGACGCTGGCTTGGGATCCTCAGCTGCCAAGTCAGACCTCATCGACGGTGACCACGAAACCCATGATTTGTTTTGCCGTGCCTCTTCACCAGGGGAATCCCATGATTTGTTTTCCTGAACCCATTTTCTAGTGAGAACCTGTCTAGTATTTATTGCTATATTTGGTTGTTTGCATTACGCCTTGTTTATTTCAATGATTTTTGGTTGTTCGGTTGTTCATAGTTAGCATATGTCCAGTTTCAATTGCCATCTTTGGTTGTTTGTAGTATGCCTTGTTTATTTCAGTTATTCATGGTGTGATGTTCTATATGTGCAAGTATGAACTGTGCAGTTCAATTTCATCAATACCAGTTTTAACAATAGCTCTATGAATGACTATATTTGGTTGCTGTTAAGCATGTTGTATTTAACACGCCTTTCCATTTGATTTAACAATAACTAGTGTACTTAGACCTACACAATACTAGTTTGAATGACTATGTTTGCTTGTTTTTAAATGTTAGGCCTGTAGCAGTTAACACACCGTTCCACTTCTTGTTTTTCTTAACTAGTTTGCTTAAACCTTCGCCATGAAGCTATCATTTGGAGATTATGTTGTCTACCATGCATATATTTGGTTGATGTTTAGCCTGTTGTGCTTAACATGCCTTTAGATGTACTTACACAGGACAATATTGGAAACAACTATTGTTTACCATCGAGGTCAGTTTCACCCCATGGCTTATATATACTCATTGTTCAAGATATCGGTAGCTGGTACCATATAGGCCGGGGGCTGATAAGGGATTAATCATCGAATCGGACATTTAACTGAATATATCTATAACCCATTTATCGGTAGGTTAACTAGGGCCATATCTAACATATCTGAGGCTACATAGCAAGATGCATTGTACTGAATGACTAAATATGCAATCCTAGGCCACATAGCAACAAGGAAGAGCTACTTGGTTCTAGGCCTAGGAGTGCCACACTTTTCCATACAATGTTGCCAAACTTGCCAAAGGGTTAGTTCTTCAAAATGAGAGCCACAAGTTGGCACGCCTAAGAGAATCTTGCCACACTTTTGAGTGTATGTGATGTGGGACCATAGTGTGGATTGCCTAAGATGTGGCTTGAACCAAACACACACCTAAGTTGGTCAAAGTTGCCTAACCTTAGGTGTGGCAACCTTTGGCAAACATGTAGTCTCAAACCAAGAGTGTTACCTTAATGTTCTGATGATGTCTAGATATACATAGAAGAGCAGCAAGAACCCAACAACACAGCAGCAGTTAACTACAGTTAATCGGCTGATATTTGTAAGAATGTAATAAACTCCCTCCGCCCCATAATATAAGATGTTTATTCATCCATGTCGTGAGTATGTTGGATGTTATAAGATCTTATATAATGGGACAGAGGGAGTGTTGTACTACATCATTGTGCAATTGTTGTTTAGCTTCTAATGTTAACTTGGTGCTTTTAGGTACATGTCATTGGTAAAGATCTGTGCTTCGACTCTTTCTACGTATGGGGCAATGAGCTATTCATGAACTAGCATCAAGTGAGGAAACTGATAAAGGTTGTTAGTAAAATGGGTCAAAAGATGGCAATTAAACTACTTGTTTATACTTTATCCAAGACAACACTGAACTACACCTTGGTAAGTAAGAACTCTGCAGCCTTCTTTTTACTGCCCATAATGAGTTGTGTTAGATGACAACATGAAAGGATCGAGAAGAGGGGTCTAGAGGGGGGGGGGGTGACTAGACCCTCAACAAGTAAAAGTGGCAATTTTTAAGTTGTTCAAGTTGAGGTGGAGTTTAGCACAAGTTTAAGCATTCACAATACATTGCAAGCAAGCATGACAAGAGTATATGCAGCAGAAAGAGTAAAGCATGCTAATTGCAAGAAAGTAAAGGGATGGGATTGGAGTGTGCAAACGCAATGAAGACACGGAGATTTTTGACGTGGTTTCAATAGGTGGTTCTATCGTACATCCACATTGATGGAGACTTCAACCCACGAAGGGTAACGGTTGCGCGAGTCCACAGAGGGCTCCACCCTCGAAGGGTCCACGAAGAAGCAACCTTGTCTATCCCACCATGGCCATCGCCCATGAAGGACTTGCCTCACTCGGGTAGATCTTCACGAAGTACGCGATCTCCTTGCCCTTACAAACTTCTTGGTTCAACTCCACAATCTTGTCGGAGGCTCCCAAGCGACACCTAACCAATCTAGGAGACACCACTCTCCAAAAGGTAATAGATGCTGCGTTGATGATGAACTCCTTGCTCTTGTGCTTCAAATGATAGTCTCCCCAACACTCAACTCTCTCTCACAGATTTGGATATGGTGGAAAGATGATTTGGGTGGAAAGCAACTTGGGGAAGGCTAGAAATCAAGATTCTTGTGGTAGGATTGGTATATCTTGATCTCAACACATGAGTAGGTGGTTGTCTCTCAGAAAATGTATGCTGGAAGTGTTGGCACGTTCTGATGGCTCTCTCACAAATGGAGAGGGGATGGAGGGGTATATATAGCCTCCACACAAAATCCAACCGTTACACACATTTGACCCAGCTCGGTCAGACCGAATAGAAGAACTTGGTGAGACCGATTTAGTTCAAAATGTGAACGTTAGGAATCTCGGTGGGACCGGCTGGAACAACTCGATGGGACCGATGTGCTAGGGCTTAGGGCAAACATCAACTCGATGGCACCGATTGCATCAACTCGGTGAGACCAAAGTGAAGCAATAAGGCAACTGTCGGATTCAGGGCTCTGCAGACCCACGAAGGTTCGAACTCTGGGGCGTGTGCAAAGATCTCAACCTCTCCAGTCTCTAGCTCGTCACCCTACAGCCTAGCCTCATCGGATTCGCGTGAGCGGGGAAGAAGAT
The DNA here is from genome assembly GCA_011799875.1 of Thinopyrum elongatum. NCBI lineage: Eukaryota > Viridiplantae > Streptophyta > Magnoliopsida > Poales > Poaceae > Thinopyrum > Thinopyrum elongatum. Next base: position 521,656,895 of record CM022303.1, read on the forward strand.
GAACACGGCAGTTTACCCAAGTTCGGGCCACCTTGCGGTGTAAAACCCTACTCCTGCTTTGTGGTGGATTGGCCTTAGGAGGAGGTTGAGGATGAACTAGTACAGTGGTTTGAGCGACCTCGCGAAGGCTCGAGAAGTGAGGGTGGAATATATTGACCCCCTCCTATGGTGGTGGCTAACCGATATTTATTGTGGACTCGGTCCTCTTCCCTCGAAACTTAGGCGGGAAGAGATCCCATAGTGGCCAATTCGAAAGGGGACAAGTAGTACATCTTATCCTGACTCAAGGTGGTCTTCTCCTGCAAAGCTTCTGGTCATGATGCAGCAGTGGGCTCGGCGATGACATCCGTCCTGCCGAGCTCGTGGTATTGGTCATGTTGTACCAGAATGGAAACCTTTGGAGGACTCCTCGGGAACCCACGCCTGTCCTTGCTTCCTTAGCACCGAAAGGGAAACTACCTCCTTTGCGCCCGCTGGCGCCCGCCTGGCCTTGGTCATCATGGCTCACGTCAGCTCAGCCTCGGGAGGCCGGGTACCTGCATAGAAATCTCCGCTCCTCGGGAGGCAGCCTGGGGAGGCCGCTCCTCTGGAGGTCTTGGTGTTGTCCGCCTCGCGAGGCCAGGGGGCCCTCGCGAGGGTCTTATCTTGGTGGCCTTGCCGCTGGGCTGTACCGGGCCATCGATGGAGCCATGCTATGGACCGCAAGCAAGCAGGTCTGGGTACCCCCGATCCCAGAACGCCGACAGTAGCCCCCGGGCCCAAGGCGCACTCGGGCTGGCTTCGAGGTGAAGCCAAGGGGCAAGGGCGAAGCGCCGCGAGCGCCAATCACCTGCGGGCCAGGCTTGACGCGTGGCGCTTGACAGGACGCGGACGCCTCCACTTCCCCAAGTCGCCTCGGCAACTGCCCCGACTTGACAACTGCCTGGTGCATGTAGCAGGGCCATCATCACTCGAAACATGGAGGGGCGCCGGTTGGCCTTCGACCACCTATAAGAGGGCGAGGGAGGTGGAGCCCCCAACCCATCTTCATCTTCTCGCTCGTCCCTTCTCCTCCTGTCTCCACCGTGCCGCCACCTTGGCGAAGCGGCCATGGCGCCAGCGAGTAGGTTCTCGGCCAAAGAGAAGGGGAAGGCTCCGCGGGAGGAACCGGAGTTGCTCCCGCCGAAGAAAAGCCGCGGCCGCCCTCGCAAGGCCACCGCAGCGCCCGCAGCCATCCTACCCTGGTGCGAGCGCGCCCCGCTGGGATTCCATGCCGGCGCAAGCATTCGCGCACAGGACCCCTCTCACGGGAGCAGCCGCGGAGGACAAAGCCGTGGAGGGGAGCAAGCGACGACCGCTCGACCACTTCGCCCGCTGGCCCATGCTGGCGGCACGGCCCGCGAGTTTGTGGTGTGGCGGTGATGCCGCCGCGCACCTGGATCCGGCTCCCACAGTCCCTGGTGGAGGAGCTACCAGCGAGGGGGAATGTCGAGCTGTGGCTACAGCACGACGGCTGCTGCGTCCAAGCTTCGCAGGCAGAGGTCGAGGCCACCTTCTCCGGTGACTCTTCACGACCCGGGGATGTGGAGCGATCGCCCGCGCCTGCATCTCAGAGGGGAGGCATGCCCTCCACTTCAAGTACGACAGGGCGTCGATGCTCTTCTTCAAGGTCTTCGGAGAAAACGGCAAACGCCTGGAATGCTGCCCCAGGGGCGGCAACCGCGGCGGTGACCATCCTTCTGGCAACGGGGGCCGGCGAGGTAGCGAGGCCCTCAGCGGTGAACTTGCCCTTGGCCTTGTCCGCGACACCTCCAGCAGTGGTGGTACCTCCCCCGGGGAAAGGTCAAGCAACATCGACTACACCGAGCCGCCCCGCCGCCGCGCCCGGGCCTAGGAGGATGCGACACCAGAGCCTGCACCTCCTGAGCAGCGGCCCTCGTCTGATTTTTCTTTTGCTTTACTCCCTGTATCAAAACAATGAAGGGCCCCGAGAGGGCATGTAAGAACCATGGCGCGTGCGCCTTTATTTTAACGTTTCCGGCTTATGATCTTGATTATGCCCACGTTTCCCGTTTGGGCATTGGTCCCCTTTTTGATCTCACGATAGCGTGTTGCTCTGCGTCGACATGACCCAGTCCCCATGTGGGCTTCAGCCGTCACTGGTATGCCAGGTCGCGATGCCGTGTGCAAGGCCAGGAGGTGAGCAACCCGAGGTCCGGTAAGAGCTCCTGAGGCGCGATGCTCAGGAGGTCCCCCTTGGCGCTCAAGCGACTATCAAAAGATATAAAAAGGGGGGTCCCTTGCCCGAGCGAGGTCGTGAAAGAATAAAATGTCAGTGGTAAGGCTCATGCTGGTGTGCGCAGGATAACTTAGCTTGGCGAGGTTGCGGTCCGCGGTGATTCCTTTGTCGCGGAGGCGAGCTTCCCTGGAGCTCCCGACCTCGTGCATGTCCCCTGTTCTGCAATGGGTTAGAATAAGCCCCCGCTAGAGGCGCATGAGGAGACTGATGCCCATCATATTCCAAAGAGCGGATGAGCAAACGCTAGTGCCGATGGGCCACACCCTTTTCACCGCGTCCCCCCGCGAGGCTGGCAATTCCCCTTTCTTTGCGCATCATAATTCTCTACGTCCTCAGGACCCGGCCCTCGAGCGGGGCTCAGCCGCCGCTGGTATGCCAGGTCGCGATGCCGTGGTCAAGGCCAGGGGGTGAGGGCTCGAGAGCCAGTAGGAGCTCCTGAGGCGCAATGCTCAGGGACCCCCTTTTAATGTGCAAGTGATTTGCACAAAAGAGGAATGGTCGCGTTGCGGAGGCACTTGGTAAGGGTCGTACCCGGCGACACACGAAGTATGGAGCAACTCTACTTAGCCTTTTGCGAGCTAGGGCGCCGTGGTCGTGAGGTCTCATCTCCTGAGGCTCCTGTGGGTTAGTTAGTCACAAAACACAAGGGGCGGCGCGCGCTTGCTGATTTGCTCGTGGTCATTCCGTGAGAAGACGAAGGCACTAAGGACCTGGTGAGGTGATGTGCATGGGGCCAGCCCATAAGCCAGAGCTCAGTCTCTTATATTTATCAGCACTGCAGGGACGGACACCCGAGCACAGGCGCCGTGCCGGTAGCCCCCTCGCACGGGACGTTCAAGGGGAGAGCTGCCAACGCACAGGGCCCACAGAGGTGACTCCAGAGGTAATGCATGGCCAGACGCAAGGTTAACACCCAAAGTAGCTCGCGAAAACATAACCGATCCATAGTACACGAATTGAAACAATATAACCGGGGGGAGCGGTCCCTGACAGCTCGAGGGCAATGCGGCCCGAGGGGCGCCCTCAACTGAGCAAACCAAAAAGTCACCTGGCACCAGCGTTGTAGAAGCATCGAGGTAGCTGAAGACACGTGCCGTGTAGATCGTTCCTCATGAGCCGGCCAGCTCCTGAGGCCTGGGAGGCTCTCGAGGTCCGGGGGGCTCGCACGGAGACGGGACCTCCTGAGACAGGACCGCCAGGCGCCTGGCCTTGTGAGACGCCATGGCACACTGCACAAAGCGCTGGTATGAGGCGCCCACGTTTAGCAGGCCAAACGGCATGCGGACGTAGTTGCAGGGGTAGCCCCCACTCCGGCCAACGCGGGACGGCCAGAACAGGTCCTGCGACGGGGCCCTGTCGAGGCCTGGGATGTTGACGTAGACGCGCAGCTCTTCGCCCGCATCCAGGGACGCAACTGCACCAGGTGGCACAGGGCAACGTTCGCCACGCATGGCCCGCGCCTCCTGAAGCTCCTCGATTGCCTTGGTGATGAACTCTCGCGCGCCTGGCGCCTCGCGCCTTCATCGCGGGGGTGCGCATCGAAGCATGCCTACAAGTGGTGCCCGAACACCTCCCTCGTCGCGCTGGTCAGGTCAGAGGCCCTCCAGGCAAGAGCCCCTGAGCCCATCCTGAGGGAGGCGTCGGGCGCGCCTTCCTATGCGAGAGGAAAGGGCGCCCCAGCTGTGGGCGCGAGGCCTGAGGCACCGCCTGTGGGCGCCTTGGCCTCCTGACGGCTCTTGGGAAGGAGCTGCTTCTTCTTCTTGGGGGTGGCCTCAGGAGGCGGGGCGGCGCCCTCATCGTCAGAGTTTTCAGCCGCCGCAGCCTGATAGGCGCTCTCAAGGGAGCAGACTGTGTCCTTCTCATCGCAAGTGACCGTGATGATACCGCCGCACCCTGGTGTTGACATCAGATTTTGGCACGACATAAAAAGAAGATGAGATGGTCTCAAGTGAAAGGGTTTTTAGCGTGAAAAGTTTCACGTCGCCGAGTGGAACAACTTTGATGTTTAGGTTATCTTCGTCCAACCCCATCTTAGGGGCCGAAACTGTGCTCCGAGTGGTAGAATTTAGTGTTCCGAGTGCTTTTCAGCTGGTTACACCTTCAATACGACCTCAGATGATGGAGCACTCTACATGGATTGTCTTCGTCTCGTCGAGGCGATTGATTTTCATATATAAATCATCTCAATCCGAGTTCGTATGCAAAAGTTAGAGACAATACACTGCAGACTGAACCTAAACGGAAATATGGCGCGAGGTACCAAACACCGTGTCTGATGGGTCGCACGAGTCATTTGGCCATCAAGATGGCCTTGAATCGAAAAACCTTCAACACGAGAAAGCTTCGTCTCGTCGAGCCAATCGATTTTCATTGATAAATCGTCTCAATCCAAGGTCGTATGCGACCTGGAGAGGCAAATCAAGATCAGGCTATATTTTCAGTCAAGAAATCCGAGTAAAAAGCTTGCCGATGTGAAAGCTTGCCGGGATGGAAATCTTGCTGGTGTGAAAGCTTGCCGGCGTGAAAAGCTTGCCAGCGCGAAAAGCTTGCCGGTGTGGAAAGCTTGCCGGGGTGGAAACCTTGCCGGTGTGGAAAGTTTGCCGGGGTGGAAACCTTGCCGGAGTGGAAAGCTTGCTGGGGTGGAAACCTTGCCGGTGTGGAAAGCTTGCCGGGGTGGAAAGCTTGCCGGGGTGGAAAGCTTGCCGGGAAAGTGGAAGCTGTCAAAGTCAATCCGACCAGAAGTTGGAGATGGGCTCGAAAGGTTATTCAGATGACCTCGGATGGAAAAGTGTTCTACATGGAAGTTGTGTGTATCATCGAAACGGTCAACTTTACTTTTGGAGTCATCATCATCGGAGATAGTATACGGCCTACAAAGTTGTTACCAGACTCGGACAGTTCAGAAAACTGCATAATTGAATCCGACCCATAGTTAAAGATGGGCCCTAAAAATCATAAAGATGGCCTTAAAAGGAGAAGTGACCCGCGTTGTATTATGCAGATCATCGAGGCGGACAAGTTTGATGTTGAATTCGACTCCATCCGAGTTAGTATGCGATTTCTACAGCCCACGCAAGAAGCAGGACAGAAATATGGGACAGATCCGAGCTAAATCCGAGTTGGACTAGAACTAGGATTTTTTAGGACGTGAATTAATGTAATATTCTTGTAAGGAAAGCCTAGATGAATCCTTTACTTGTACGGGAAGTCCAGCCGCCTCTTATATATGTTGGGGGTGACGACCGATTGAACAACAACACACAATCGAACAAATCAATATACCACTTTTATCTTTACCTTCATCTCTCTCCCTTATTCTTCTTCTTCCTCGTTCTTCGTTCATTCTTCTTCATTGCAGGGTGGCAAACCTCGAGGCCCTAGGGGCGATCAGGTCGACCTAGGGCAGCCCATAGCCGCCGCGAGCCCTGACGGGGTCCCTCCCGAGCGTGTGGGGTTTCGGATCTTCAAAAGCGCCTGTCGGACTGCTTGCATACCGCGCTTCTGGACGGGTCTCCTTCGACGTGAGCTGCGGTGCATCACCCTCAGCGTCGAGGGTACACGGTGACGTGTTCATGTGCGAACACACTTTTTGGCGACTCCGCTGGGGACGAAAGATCAAGAATCATCATCAACCATGTCCAATCTTCCCAAGCCCTCAGAAATTAGTGCCGATAACATCATTAAGCCCGGTCTTGATGAACTATCGGATGAACATCGCCAAGCCTACGAAGCGCGTAAGAAGCAGCGTGAAGAGGCTTTTGAGGCGCTTAAGAAGAAGCGCGAGGAGGAGGATTTGGAAGCGTTTCTTGCAAGTTTCAAGAAGGACCGTCAAGGCAACATCACTCCGGTTGGAAACGTCAATTTCCCTCCTCTCATTGACGAACAAGATGAAATCACTGTGAGTAAAGTTTTTTATCCAGAGCAAGTGGCTGTGATTGAGAGTCTTGTTAGTAAGGGTAATGTGATGACGTACAATTCTTTTGTGGCAAATACTAATGCTAAGAAAAATATGCCTCCGTCATCTAGTGGTACTGTTGGTGTATCTGAAAACCCTAGTCCAACTTTACCTATTTCATCAGCACCTCCTATACATCAACAATATATTATGCCGTTGAATTTTTACCCTAGTCAAACCAACCAGCTTGTGGCTGCACCTGCATATCCTAATCCTATTATGAGTGTGCCGAATTTGGCGTCAACGCTGAATCACTTTGTCACACCACCCATGGGCGCAAGCATGTTTGGTCTTCCGCCGAATTATGGTTCGGCGCCCATCCCACAAGTTGCACCACTACCTAGTACTCAGGTTGCTCCTATGTCATTGCCACATACATCTTCATTTACCTCGGATCCAATTTTAGCTAAATTAAGGGAGGATTTGCATAAGATGTTTCTAGAAACTTTCGGAAACGAGCCGAAAGTAAAGAGTCGTGTGTACCAAAAGCCTTATCCTGAACACTTTGATGCAGTTTTGTACCCTCAAGGTTATAAAGTTCCTGATTTTGTCAAATTCATTGGAGAGGGCACAAAAACAACATGGGAGCATGTTAGTCAGTATCTAGTGCAGTTGGGTGAAGCAAGTTCCATAGAAGAACTGAAAGTGCATTTATTTCCCTTGTCTTTAACTGGCACCGCATTTTCATGGTTTGCTTCTTTGCCACATGGCTCAATTCTCTTATGGTCGCAATTAGAGCAAAAGTTTCATGATCACTTTTATAGCGGCGATAATGAGCTGAAGTTGTCACATCTTACATCGGTTAGGCAAAAACATGATGAATCGGTCACCGATTATGTCAAGAGATTTAGAGATATAAAAAACCAATTGTTATAGCTTAGTGATAACTGAGAGAGACTTGGCGGATCTTGTTCTTAATGGTTTGAAAACTCACATTAAAGAGAGGCTAGAAAGTTATGAGTTTTTGAGCATTAATCAAGTCTTACAAAAAGCTTTGGCCCAAGAGAGTCGAAGTAAAGAGGTCCATAGGTCTACAACTGATCGTCCTAGAATGCATATGGTTGAACACAATGATGATAATTTGGACGATGAGGTTGATGTCTATACTACTGAATTTGTTTGGTCCTCAAAGGCCAAACCCTATATGTGCAATGCTCTTAAGCTGATTCGCAAGAATCGTGATGAGGAGATGAGGTTTACTTTTGATATATCAAAGTGTGATAAAATATTTGATGCTCTCTTGCAGGACAGGGTGATTAGAATATCACACACCATACCGCCGTTTGAAGAGCTAAAACGGCGTGCTTATTGCAAGTACCATAATTCATTTTCTCATGCTACTAACGATTGCAATGTTTTCCGGCGACAGATACAATCGGCCATTAATGACAGACGATTGAATTTTGCCGAGATGCAAGTTGATAAACAACCCTTCCCAATAAACACCATAGACTTGGAAGGGAAGAAAATGTTAATTCGGCCTAACATAGCCGAATCCGCTAATAAAGATAATGTTGTTATTGGTGAACCCAGGAATAGCAAGGAGGGCGACAAGGTCTTGGGAAGAAAGATTGTGCTTGAGAAGCAACCCAATGGCAAGGAAGTGCTGAAGATCACTAGAACAAATGCTACACTCGGGGGGCAACCATGAGTAGAAGAGGATACTCATGTTAAATTGATCAAGCCCAAGAATTCAGAAGTTGGCAAGTGGAAAAAGAATTAAACTAAGCACAAGAGAATCAAGCCAACTTTTGATATGTTGCTATCCAAATATGCAAGTGAAGCGGCCGGTTCTAGTTCTAATCGGCCATCGCATTCAAAGCGTTCAAGATCACCTCCGGAGCAAGAGTTTCGACGCCATGCAAGGCCATATGGGTCATGGGCACCGACACCATGGATGTCACAACCCCCCTATGCGCCATATTACATGGGAGATTTCAATGGAGGATGGGGGCAGCCCCCAATGGCTCCTTATGCTTTTCGTATGGGGTGGGCAACACCTAGAAGGCCTGCTTGTGAGAGGCTTTATTATCCCACACAAGGCCGTTTGAGCCATGTTGCTAATCGGCCAACAAAAATTTCTCCAAGCAAGGTCAATAAAAAAGTGTGGCGTGTTAAGTCACTTAATGCGGAAATTTCAGAATGCGACAAGCAAAAGGAGATCACAAAGCCGATTGTTGGTAATCCGGCTAATTCTAATGGTGATATTCTTATTGTTCAACAGGGTTCCATGGCTAATGATCATGAGGCTAGCACAAGCAGGGCCAAACATAGGGATCCCAAATGTATTCAACCTAGGTGGTGTCCTCCAGGTTTGACTAAAACCATGAAAAGGAGATTACAACGCATGAGGAACCATGAGAAGGTAGAGCGCCAAGATAAGAAGCAAAGGGACGAATTGTTCAATGAAATTCGGCCCATGGCACTCAGAAAACAAGTGTGGAGGCCTAAACAAAAAGAAAACACATATGCTTCTACATTAGCTATAGCAACACCTTCACCACCAAAAGGGGATGATGCGACCCCTATTACATCGTCCACACCACCTGAAACATCCCCTTCAACTAAGGAAACTTTAATCCCAATATACACACTGGGAGATGAAGATGAGATGATGGATTACGAATCTACGCCGGCTCAGGAAGGTATGGATATTAATATGGTGTATTACTTACCTACCGAGTTTCATGCTATAGATGAAGAAGAGGAGGTGGCCCAGCTGGATTTTGGTCCTAAGAACGCTATCTTCGAGAAGCCAAAAGAACCGGTGAAACACTTGAAGCCATTGTACCTCAAAGGTCATATTAACGGATCGCTGGTTGCCAGGATGCTCATTGATGGTGGTGCTATGGTAAATCTTATGCCCTACTCGGTCTTCAAAAAGTTGGGGTTAGATGATGATGCATTGATGAAGACCAATATGGTACTTAATGGATTTGAGGGTAAAGAAAAGACAGAGGCCAAAGGTGTGATGTGCATGGAACTCACCGTGGGAAGCAAAACTTTGGCCACCACATTCTTCATCGCGGAGGTGCAAGGTAACTATAATGTTATATTAGGCCGCGATTGGGTTCATGCTAACCAATGTGTGCCATCTACCATGCATCAATTCTTAATACAATGGGTCGATGATGAGGTAGAAGTCATTCACGCGGATAATTCGGCTTGTGTTGCTTTGGCCGATGCATCGGTGGATTGGAATCATCCCAATGTTACTTGCTTAACAGGGCGTGACTTCTCGGACTTTGATTTCCTTAGTGCCACAAGGAACGGGTTCATTCCCATCTCTTTAAAGCCGATTGGTGGTAATCGATTCCAAGGTATGATGTAAATAAGAAGTTAAAATCAATGGCCGATATAGAATTATCGCCCCAAGCATGAACATGGCCGATATATATTTATCGCCCTAAGCACATATAAATGGCCGATGGAGTGTTGACATCGTCCTTAGAACAAACATGATACAAGTTATTTTTCGGCACGCTAGCTTTGCCGAAAAACAGGGGGCATGTGTTGACATCAGATTTTGGCACGACATAAAAAGAAAATGCGATGGTCTCGAGTGAAAGGGTTTTTAGCGTGAAAAGTTTCACGTCGCCGAGTGGAACAACTTTGATGTTTAGGTTATCTTCGTTCAACCCCATCTTAGGGGCCGAAACTGTGCTCCGAGTGGTAGAATTTAGTGTTCCGAGTCCTTTTCGGCCGGGTACACCTTCAAGACGACCTCGGATGAAGGAGCACTCTACATGGATTGTCTTCGTCTCGTCGAGGTGATCGATTTTCATATATAAATCATCTCAATCCGAGTTCGTATGCAAAAGTTAGAGACAATACACTGCAGACTGAACCTAAACGGAAATATGGCGCGAGGTACCAAACACCCTGTCTGATGGGTCGCGCGAGTCATTTGGCCATCAATATGGCCTTGAATCGAAAAACCTTCAACACGAGAAAGCTTCGTCTCGTCGAGCCGATCGATTTTCATTTATAAATCGTCTCAATCCAAGGTCGTATGCGACCTGGAGAGGCAAATCAAGATCAAGCTTTATTTTCAGTCGAGAAATCCGAGTAAAAAGCTTGCCGGGATGAAAATCTTGCCAGTGTGAAAGCTTGCCGGCGTGAAAAGCTTGCCGGCGCGAAAAGCTTGCCGGCGTGGAAGCTTGCCGGTGTGAAACCTTGCCGCTGTGGAAAGCTTGCCGGGGTGGAAACCTTGCCGGGGTGGAAACCTTGCCGGGGTGGAAAGCTTGCCGGGATGGAAACCTTGCCGGTGTGGAAAGCTTGCTGGGGTGGAAACCTTGCCGGTGTGGAAAGCTTGCCGGGGTGGAAAGCTTGCCGGGAAAGTGGAAGCTGTCAAAGTCAATCCGACCAGAAGTTGGAGATGGGCTCGAAAGGTTATTCAGATGACCTCGGATGGAAAAGTGTTATGCACAGAAGTTGTGCATATCGTCGAAACGGTCAACTTTGCTTTTGGAGTCATCATCATCGGAGATAGTATACGGCCGACAAAGTTGTTACAAGACTCGGACAGTTCAGAAAACTGCATAATTAAATCCGACCCACAGTTAAAGATGGGCCCTAAAAGTCATAAAGATGGCTTTAAAAGGAGAAGTGACACACGTTGTATTATGCAGATCATCAAGGCGGACAAGTTTGATGTTGAATTCGACTCCATCCGAGTTAGTATGCGATTTCTACAGCCCATGCAAGAAGCAGGACAGAAATATGGGACAGATCCGAGCTAAATCCGAGTTGGACTAGAACTAGGATTTTTTAGGACGTGAATTAATGTAATATTCTTGTAAGGAAAGCCTAGATGAATCCTTTACTTATACAGGAAGTCCATCCGCCTCTTATATATGTTGGGGGTGACGGCCGATTGAACAACAACACACAATCGAACAAATCAATATACCACTTTTATCTTTACCTTCATCTCTCTCCCTTGTTCTTCTTCTTCCTCGTTCTTTGTTCGTTCTTCTTCATTGTAGGGCGGCGAACCTCGAGGCCCTAGGGGCGATCAGGTCGACCTAGGGCAGCCCATAGCCGCCGCGCGCCCTGACGGGGTCCCTCCCGGGCGTGTGGGGTTTCGGGTCTTCAAAAGCGCCTGCCGGACTGCTTGCGTACCGCGCTTCCGGACGGGTCTCCTTCGACGTGAGCTGCGGTGCATCACCCTCGGCGTCGAGGGTACACGGTGACGTGTTCGTGTGCGAACACCTGGCATCTTGAGGATGTTGTAACCGTGGTGAGTTGCTGCCATGAACTTGGCGAGGGTCGGGTACCCGGGGATGGCGTTGTACGGGAGGCCGATGTGGGCGACGTCGAAATCGATGAGCTCGGTGTGGCAGTTGTCGCGCTTGCCGAAGGTGACTGGGAGACGCACTTGGCCCAGGGGGACAGTGGAGCCGTCGGTCACCCTAGAGAAGGGCTTGGTTGGTAGGAGCTGGTCATAAGGCACTTGGAGCGTCTCGAATGTCTCGACAGAGAGAACATTGAGCCCCGCGCCACCGTTGATGAGGGTTTTGGTGACGAGGACGTTACTGATGGTCGACGTGCAGAGCATCGGGAGCGCGCCAGCGGCGGCTGAGCACTTGAGTTGGTCCTTGGAGTCGAAGGTGATGGCGTGCTTCGACCACCTGAAGGGGCGCGATGCCTCAAGCTTTGGGAGGGCCGCGTTCACCTCGCGAGAGAACTGCTTGAAGATGCAATGTGAGGCGGGGGCCTGAGCACCACCCAGGATGCAGGCGATCGCCCGAGGCTCCTGGAAGCCCCCAGCCCCATCATCCTGCCGGTTGTCGTCATTTCTCCTTGGCGGCAGCAGTGGAGGGAGGCCGGCATTGCCCTAAGGGCGGTCCTCACGAGGCTAGTCTCGCCAATGGCCATCGCGAGGCTGGCCCTGCCAGCGGTCCTCACGAGGCTGGTCGCGCCAGTCCTGATGAGGATCGCGGTTGTCCCAGCGGCCTCCGCCATGGCCTCCTCCATGACCGTAGCCGCGGTCGTCGCGCTCGGGGCGGCGGCCGAGGCGCCCGTGGCGGAGGGCCCTGAGCTCCTGGCAGTCGTTGGTGTTGTGGCTGTGGACGTTGTGGAAGACGTTGAACGGGCGGTTGCCCCTGGGAGGCTCGTCGTGGTCACGTTCGCGCTTCATCTCAGGCTCTGCTGCCAGCACGGCGGGGCCCTTGCGCTTTGCCTCCTTAGCCTTGGCCTTCTTGTCATCATGATCGGCCTCGGGAAGTTCTAGGAGGGAGAGGCGGCCTTCCTCGGCCCTTGCGCACTTGTTCGCCAGGTTGAACATCTCCAGGGCCGAGCATAGGTCCTCATGGATGGCGAGCTCCTCCTTTCATCTTGACATCCCGGACGCCATCAGTGAACGCTGAGATGATGGCCTCATCCGACGCCTTCGGAATCTTGAGGCGAACATTCATGAAGCGTTGTATGTACTTGTGCAGGGTCTCACCCGGCCGCTGCTTCACGCGCCACAGGTCGCCCACTGCAGGAGCACGGTCTCGAGTGCCCTGAAAGTTGGCGATGAAACGCTCGCGAAGCTCTTCCCAAGAGGAGATCGACCCCTCCGGGAGGTGCAGGAGCCAAGAACACGCGCCGTACTTGAGGGCCATGGGGAACCCGTTTGCCATAACCTTCTCGTCACCGTTCGCCGCTTCGATGCTTAGTGCATAGAGCTGGAGGAACTCCGCAGGGTCGGGGGTGCCGTCATAGCGTGGAGGCAGATCTGGCTTCAATTGCCGGGCTAGATGACACGACGCAGCTCTGGGGTGAAGGCGTGGCAGCCCGCCGCGCTCATGGGCGTAGCGCGCGCGGGGGGAGCTCGTCCGCTCGCCGCAGGCTCCGGCGGCGCGTGGTCCTGGTACTGGCGATGTGGCACTGGGAGCGCTTGTGGCCGCTGCACCACCTGGCAGCTTGCTTCGTCCCGCGCCGGCGCTCCACGCGGCGGGTTGCGCGGGGGCGCGTCGCGCCTAGGCTCTGGGTCGGCGCCGCGCAGAGGAGGCGCGCCGTGGGCCACGTTGCCCGCCTGGGACGGTGGGGGTCGGAGCGAGCGAGACGGCGCGGGGACCTCACCGACCGCGTTGACGAGTTCGGCGATGCGGCCAAGCCAGTCATCGTAACGGTCGTTGGCGGGGAAGAAGATGAACACGACAGTTTACCCAGGTTCGGGCCACCTTGCGGTGTAAAACCCTACTCCTGCTTTGTGGTGGATTGGCCTCACGAGGAGGTTGAGGATGAACTAGTCCAGTGGTTTGAGCGACCTCGCGAAGGTTCGAGAGTTGAGGGTCGAATCGATCAACCCCCTCCTATGGTGGTGGCTAACCTATATTTATAGTGGCCTCGGTCCTCTTCCCTCGAAACTTAGGCGGGAAGGGATCCCACAGTGGCCAATTCGAAAGGGGACAAGTAGTACATCTTATCCTGATGAAAGGTGGTCTTCTCCTACAAAGCTTCTGGTCATGACGCAGCGGTGGGCTCGGCGATGACATCCGTCCTGCCGAGCTCGTGGTCTTGGTCCTGTTGCACCAGAATGGAAACCGTTGGAGGACTCCTCGGGAATCCACGCCTGTCCTTGCTCCCTTAGCACCAAAAGGGAAACAGCCTCCTCTGTGCCCGCTGGCGCCCACCTGGCCTTGGTCGTCATGGCTCATGTCAGCTCAGCCTCGGGAGGCCGGGTACCTGCATAGAAATCTCCGCTCCTCAGGAGGCAGCCTGGGGAGGCCGCTCCTCTGGAGGTCTTGGTGTTGTCCGCCTTGCGAGGCCAGGGGGCCTCACGAGGGTCTTGTCTTGGTGGCCTTGCCGCTGGGCCGTACCGGGCCATCGATGGAGCCATGCTATGGGCCGCAGGCAGGCAGGTCGGGGTACCCCTGATCCCAGAAAGCCGACAACAACAGAGAAGATGTCAAGCCAACTCGGTGTGACCGATCGCATTTTCGGTGAGACCGAAACAATTGCAACAGGCAACAGAGAGTTTGCAAGGCCATCTCGGTGATACCGAGATCCGTATCGGTGTGACTGAACTATTAGGGTTTCTGGCAGTGGCTATGTCATATGAACTCGGTGGCGCCGGATAGAAAGAATCGGTGGGGCCAAGTTTGACTTTGGGTTTTGGACATATTTGGAATGAGAAAGTGGTTGAGGGCTTTGGAGCAATATCACTAAGCATTTTGAGCAAGCAAGCCATTAAGCAATACCTCATCCTCTTTTAATAGTATTGGCTTTCCTATGGACTCAATGTGATCTTGGATCATTAAAATATAAATGAAGAGTCTTGAGCTTTTGCCAATATATGTCCTTAGCATTTTGAAGGGGTTCCACATCCTCTTGTCCTTTCCACGCCATTGTTGAACTTGTCTGAAATACACTAGATAAAAGCATTAGTCCAACAAGAGATATGTTGACATTAATTACCAAAATCACCCAGGGAGCACTTGTGCTTTCAATCTCCCCTTTTTTGTAATTGATGACAACATGCATCAAAGCTTTAGATAAATTATATAAAGAGTAACAAGTAAAGCTTTGGAAAGACATGTAACATGCATAAGCTCCCACTACATGTATGCAATCATGTGAAGATAGAATGTACTAACATGTGAATGCATAAGCATGTCAGAGCAAGCAGAGAGTTACGTGTATCTTGGCTATATGCATCAGAGCAAATGATATGATTTAGAAATGTACCTCCATGTTTATGAGTCCCTCTTGCAAACAATATGTGCAACAACAAGAGATCATCATACACATGAGTGTGATGCATATACTTACCTTGTGGTCTTGAGCTGGCTCTGGAAAGAGTGGACTTGAGAAAACAGGGTTAGATAACACAACACTCCTAATAAAGCATGTTAAGGAACCATAAGAGTACCAAGACTGGGATGACATGTAATGGGTGAGTACTGAGTACTTCATTTAGATATAACATGTCCCCAAAGATTTAAAGATGCGCAATGAATTCCAAAGATTTTTCTCCCCTTGGACATGGACTCTTTCTCCCCCTGAATCGGATATTGGATAATGGGAGAAGATAGGGTGAGATAAAATCAGAGCAAGATAGGGTAATATCAACCAAAATCAGAGCAACAAGAATTTTAGCAATAGCTAAGATCAAACATATTGACATGTCTTTCCCCTCTTAAATACATGTGACTTCTCTCCTCTTTGATATCAACCATCTGTAGAAGAGCTTAGATGTGCTCATTTGATAAGCTTTGATGTTCTCTCTCTCCCCCTTTGACATCAATTTCCAACAAGGGCACTTCTGGATCATGAGTCAAGTAGGTGTGGTCCCTGAGAGTCACTACAAAGCAACAGGTAATTTGTGATGCTGATAGAGGAAAGAATCATTGAGTGGAGCTGAAGAAAATAGGCAATAAGAAATGGCAAAATATTTTCTCAGAGTTGAAATCGGTGACGCCGATTTGTTTTCCGTCGGTGATGCCGAGATAATAGAGTCACAGAAGGTCCCGATCGGTGAGACCGAATCAGCCCATGTCGGTTGTACTGATGCACTATTTACAAGGAGTCCTTGTATTTCGGTCGAACCGATGGGTTTGGATTGGAGGGACTGAGTTCAACACAGAGTAAAGATTTTTTCAACTCAAATCACTTGGCAAATGAAATCTCACAAGGATTTGCAAGGAATTAACAGAAAGATTTGCAAAGAATTTTTAGCAGAAAAGAGATCTAGATGTAGTTTTTTTTATTTAGAGAGAGACAAAATAGCAAGAAAAATATGCAAATACAAACAGCAACTGAGCAAAAGAGCACTAGAGAACTTCATCTAGAAGGGGTCGGCGACAAAGTCACCTATGTTAGAGTATATTGACTTAGGAGTCAAGTGAGATCACTTGATCATAGGTCATACTCATCATTTGAGCTCAAAATAGGGTTACCATTTTTCGTTTAAGCATTTTGATGTATTCACACCTTGTTGAGTTGCTTTATCTCATGCCTTGGAGCAAAGCTTCTCTAAGGTGGGATTACATACCTTGGATTGTGATGTTGATCTTGATCATGTAGTTGAACTTGTATTGGGTGCTCAAGGTTGATGTTGTTCATCAAGAGTTGGGAGCACCATTAGTAATTTGATTTCATCTCGCTACATGGGTTTGTCTTGCAAGGAAGAGCACTTGTGTATCCAAAATGACAATCATGAAATTTGATACCAGATGAAATTTGATATATTGAAGTTGTCAAAGGATATGTTGAGTGAGTTCATGCTTCCTTGTATTCAACAACCATATCGTAGGAACTTGGTGATGTAGAGATTTCTCAAAATGTGAGTGGCTTGCAATCTCCTAGATTTGGATTCATCCAAGTACCTACAAGGGTTAGATAACATGCAAGGGTATGGTAGAAAAGTATGGATCCAAGACATATAATTATCATTATAAGAGAAATATCAAGGATTAGTCATAAAAGGCTCATGCCTTGCATATATCCAACTGGAGTTTCTACTCCAAGTTTGTGGCATCAATGATGTTCAATTCACCTCTCAAATGGCAAAATACTTTCTCATCAAGCGGTTTGGTGAATATATCCGCTAATTGCTTATCGGTACGAACATGCTTAAGATTGATGTCTCCTTTAGCAACATGATCTCGAATGAAATGATGACGAACTTCAATATGCTTAGTTCGAGAATGTTGCACGGGATTATGAGCAATTTTAGTAGCACTTTCATTGGCACAAAGCAACGGAACATGTCTCACATGTATCCCATAATCCTTAAGGGTTTGGGTCATCCAAAGTAATTGAGCATAGCATGATCCGACGGTAATGTATTCCGCTTCGGCAGTGGATAAGGATACCGAGTTTTGTTTCTTGGAGGACCAAGACACAAGGGATCTACCAAGAAATTGACAAGTACCCGAAGTGGACTTCCTATCAACCTTGTCACCGGCATAGTCCGAATCGGAGTAGCCAACAAGATCAAAAGATGACCTCTTAGGATACCAAATGCCAAAATTTGGTGTGTGAATTAAGTATCTCACTATCCTTTTCACGGCCTTAAGATGACATTCTTTAGGGGCCGCTTGATATCGTGCACACATGCACACACTTAGCATAATATTGGGACGGGAGGCACATAGATATAACAATGAACCAATCATAGAGCGGTAAACCTTTTGGTCAACCGGTTTGCCATCCTTAGTCAAGTCAAGATGTCCACTAGTAGGCATGGGTGTTTTCATACCTTTGCTTTCTTGCATGTTGAACTTCTTGAAAAGATCCTTGGTATACTTTGTTTGTGAAACAAAGGTACCTTCCTTAGTTTGCTTGATTTGCAATCCAAGGAAAAATTTGAGTTCACTCATCATAGACATCTCAAACTTCTCTGACATTAGCCTTCCAAATTTTTCACTAAAATGGGGGTTATTAGAACCAAATATGATATCATCCACATAAATTTGGCACGCAAATAATTCACCATTAACCCTTTTAGTAAAAAGTGTAGAATCAATCTTCCCAATTTCAAAGCCTTTTTCAATAAGGAACTTGGTCAAGCATTTATACCATGCTCTAGGAGCTTGTTTAATACCATAAAGAGCTTTGTGAAGTTTGTAGACATGATTAGGTTTCTTAGGATTTACAAAGCTGGGAGGTTGTTTAACATACACTTCCTCCACAATTTCTCCATTAAGAAAAGCACTTTTAATGTCCATTTGGTATAAAGTGATGTCATGGTGATTGGCATAATTAAGCAAGTAAGATGCGTATGGACTCAAGTATAGCAACGGGGGCATATGTCTCACCATAGTCCATACCTTTGACTTGAGTGTAGCCTTGGGCGACGAGACGGGCCTTGTTGCGTACAACTTGTCCATCTTCATCTTGCTTATTCCAAAACACCCACTTGGTTCCAATGACATTGTGCTTGTCGTCGGGCTTTTCAACCAATGTCCACACTTGATTCCTCTTGAAGTTGTGTAGCTCCTCATGCATAGCATTCACCCAATCCGGATCCTCAAGGGCTTCTTCAACCTTCATAGGTTCAATGCTAGAAATGAATGAGTAGTGTTCACAAAAGTTGGCCAAACGAGTTTTAGAGCGAGTAATTCTCCCGGTTTGAATATCATCGAAGATTTGTTCGACGGGATGATCTCTTGTAACTTTTGCTCTAACTCGTGAGAGCTTTTGTTTGGGTTGGGGTGGAACATCCTCTTCATTGTCTTCTTCTTCTCCTTCTTCATTATTGTTGGCGTTGTCGTTCTCTTGTGGAGGTGGAGAGGGAGGTCGAGGTGGTTCGTCTTGTTGTACTTCCTCATTTTCTCCGTCTTGACGTGTTCCACTTGTGGATGCCTCCAAGTCAACTTGTGGTTCACCTTGATGTGAAGTTGAGGCTTCCACTTGAATGCACGAAGTACTCTCCTTCACCTCCGTTGGGCAAATCTTGCCAATAGACAAGTATTGAATTGCTTCCGAAGGGTCTTTGTCTCCTACATCAATTGGCAATTGCTCTACTTGCAAGCCATTAGATTCATCAAACTTCACATCTACCGTTTCTTCAACCTTTCGGGTGAAATTGTTGTAGACACGGTAAGTCTGAGAGTTTGAGCCATAACCAAGTAGAAAACCTTCACGAGATTCAGGAGCAAATTTTGAACAACAATGCTTATCAAGAATGTAACACTTTGAGCCAAATACTCGAAAGTATCCAACTTGGGGTTTGTTACCAATGAGAAGCTCGTATGCCATCTTGCCAAGAAGCTTGTGTAGGTATAGTCGATTCGTAGCATGACAAGCTGTCTCAACCGCTTCCGCCCAAAAATGTCTTGGCGTCTTGTATTCGTCAAGCATCATTCTTGCCATCTCAATAAGTGTCCGGTTCTTCCTCTCAACAATTCCATTTTGTTGAGGCGTGTACGTAGCCGAGAACTCATGTGAAATCCCTTCTTCGTCAAGAAAGGTATCCACATTGGCGTTCTTGAACTCCGTTCCATTGTCGCTTCGAACCTTCTTGATCTTCACTTCAAATTGGTTTTGGGCCTTCCTAGTGAAGTTCTTGAAGATCTTTTGGACATGCGATTTATCATCAAGAAAGAACACCCACGTAAATCTTGAAAATCGTCAACAATGACCAAACCGAACGAGTTACCACCGAGACTCTTGTAGGCATTGGGACCGAAAAGATCCATATGAAGTAGCTCAAGCGGTCTTCTCATGGTCATGATGTTCTTCATGGGATGGATTCCTCCAACCTGTTTTCCTGCTTGACAAGCACTGCAAAGTCTATCCTTGTCAAATATGACATCTTTAACACTAAGGATATGATCACCTTTAATAAGCTTATCAAGATTTCGCATGCCCACGTGACCTAACCTTCTATGCCATAACCAACCTTTAGAAGATTTGGCAATTAAGCAAGGACAAAGGTTGAGCTCTCTTAGTGAAATCAACAATGTATAGGTCACCTCTACGAATAGCGGTAAAGACCATATTATGATTATCTCTTTGAAACACTTGGCAATCTACTTATGTAAATAGAACATTGAAACCGAAGTCAGCTAGTCTAGATACAAAAAGTAGATTATAACCAAGAGATTCAACGAGCATAACGTTCTGGATGGAGCTATCATGGGAGATGGCCACCTTACCAAGGCCAACTACCTTACCCTTGGAGTTGTCACCAATAGTGACATACTTGCGGGGACCGTCGTTCTCAGCAAGCTCACGAAACATGTCCTTATCTCTGGTCATATGACTAGTACATCCACTATCAAGAACCCATTCCTTTCATCCGGCCATGTAACCACAAAGGTTAGCCATAAGACCAAAGTGTCTCATCGACTCATCAAGATCAAAGTCACTATCATCATCCTCATCATAATATCCATGTTCAACATCATCATGTGAATGATCATCACCTAGAGAGAGTGATTCATTAGATTTATGACCATGACAATGTGCATGTTTATGAATTCTAATAATTTGTGAGATGATGTCACTAATGACTCCAGCATCTCCTTTGGCACGCATAAGGTCATGGAGCTCAAATAGACAATCATCAAATTTAGGATCACTAGGATTCATTTTATGAAAAGCAATGGACTTTTGAAGAATCTCATCTAGATTTTTCAAGGAATTGTTTGGAAAGCGTTCCTCAAGATATGTCCATATAGTATAAGCACATTCAAATGTAGGCAAGCATACAAGCAAATTTCTAGGCAATCCTCTCGTGATAAGATCAATAGTTCTAAGATTGCGGGTCATGTCAAGATACTCATCGGGGGTAGGATGCAAGGGATCAATAGGGGGCGCACAAGGGCTAGTTATATACTTGTTCAAATCATATTCATTGAAAATCTCAAGCATCTCATTCTTCCAAGAATTGTAGAACTCTCTGTCAAGCATAGGCACTCTACGTCTAATACTCCCAATCGTAGACTCATCCATCTTCCTCCAATGGTGATTAAACCAAAGCAATGGAGACCAATGCTCTGATACCAATTGAAAGGATCGAGAAGAGGGGTCTAGAGGGGGTGATTAGACCCTCAACAAGTAAAAGTGTCAATTTTTAAGTTGTTCAAGTTGAGGTGGAGTTTAGCACAAGTTTAAGCATTCACAATACATTTCAAGCAAGCATGACAAGAGTATATGCAGCGGAAAGAGTAAAGCATGCTAATTGCAAGAAAGTAAAGGGATGGGATTGGAGTGTGCAAACGCAATGAAGACACAGAGATTTTTGGCGTGGTTCCAATAGGTGGTACTATCGTCCATCCACGTTGATGGAGACTTCAACCCATGAAGGATAACGGTTGCGCGAGTCCACGGAGGGCTCCACCCATGAAGGGTCCACGAAGAAGCATCCTTGTCTATCCCACCATGGCCATCGCCCACGAAGGACTTGCCTTACTCGGGTAGATCTTCACGAAGTAGGCAATCTCCTTGCCCTTACAAACTTCTTGGTTCAACTCCACAATCTTGTCGGAGGCTCCCAAGCGACACCTAACCAATCTAGGAGACACAACTCTCCAAAAGGTAATAGATGCTGTGTTGATGATGAACTCCTTGCTCTTGTGCTTCAAATGATAGTCTCCCCAACACTCAACTCTCTCTCACAGATTTGGATATGGTGGAAAGATGATTTGAGTGGAAAGCAACTTGGGGAAGGCTAGAAATCAAGATTCTTGTGGTAGGATTGGTATATCTTGATCTCAACACATGAGTAGGTGGTTCTCTCTCAAAAAATGTATGCTGGAAGTGTAGGCACGTTCTGATGGCTCTCTCACAAATGGAGAGGGGGTGGAGGGGTATATATAGCCTCCGCTCAAAATCCAACCGTTACACACATTTGACCCAACTCGGTCAGACCGAATAGAAGAACTCAGTGAGACCGATTTAGTTCAAAATGTGAACGTTAGGAATCTTGGTGGGACCGACTGGAACAACTCGGTGGGACCGATGTGCTAGGACCTAGGGCAAACATCAACTCGGTGGCACTGATTGCATCAACTCGGTGAGACCGAAGTGAAGAAATAAGGCAACAAAGAAGATGTCAAGCCAACTCGGTGAGACCAATCGCATTTTCGTTGAGACCGAAACAATTGCAATAGGCAACAGAGAGTTTGCAAGGCCATCTCGGTAAGACCGAGATCCGTATCGGTGTGACCGAACTGTTAGGGTTTCTGGCAGTGGCTATGTCATATGAACCCGGTGGCACCGGATAGAAAGAATTGGTGGGGCCAAGTTTGACTTTGGGTTTTGGACATATTTGGAATGAGAAAGTGGTTGAGGGCTTTGGAGCAATATCACTATGCACTTTGAGCAAGCAAGCCATTAAGCAACACCTCATCCCCTTTTAATAGTATTGGCTTTCCTATGGACTCAATGTGATCTTGGATCACTAAAATATAAATGAAGAGTCTTGAGTTTTTGCCAATGTATGTCCTTAGCATTTTGAAGGGGTTCCACATCCTCTTGTCCTTTCCACGCCATTGTTGAACTTGTCTGAAATACACTAGATAAAAGCATTAGTCCAACAAGAGATATGTTGACATTAATTACCAAAATCACCCAGGGAGCACTTCTGCTTTCACAATGTCTGAATATTTTTTCTTTGTAGTGTTTCTCGAAGCAGTTTACTCAAGATTACCTCTCAAACTACATGATTGGTGGGCATGCAAAGGTTAAAGTATTTCCACCAGAACACAATGACCTCATGAGTCATGAAGACAGTGAAGGATGGGCGGTCGACCATCACAAGGGGTTGGACTAGAGTCGTGCGTGCCTTCTGCATGGAGGAGAGCACAATACGGGCATTCCGCTTCACCTTGTTCAGCAACTAGAATGTCTTTTGCATCTTTCTTTACCATGTTTAATAGTACTAGTATACAATCCTGGTTCATCATTCTTTATTTGGTGCTTATGTAATTCTTGAATAGATGTATCTGCGAATCGAATAATGCAGATGGATATGAATGAAGTTATAGCCAACTTTCAAAAGTCAAATTCGGTACAATTTTAAATAGCAGCGATTTAATTAGGGCCGAAATATGCTCTGCAGGTCATTACGACGCACACGGTCTGTAAAGCACAAACGTGTGTGATATACATCATAATCCGACACGGTTTGCAGAGATGAAACATGTGCAACCATGCACACAGTTGCCATTTGCGAAGCGTGTGTGATGTCAGACAGTATCACAAACAGTGCGAGCAAACTAAATGTTTGTGATAGTCACCTTATCGTACATAGTTTACAATCTTGAACTGTTTCAGATGTCGTAGGCATCGTAAATGTTGCACCACATAATAGCGTGTGTGATAGTTATCCTGTACAACACTGGTAGGACGGTCCGGCGTTTCATAATCCTATCCAACACTTGTATTATGATTAGGTAATCTTCTTAATTACAGATCGCATACGGTTTGGAAGAACTGAATGTGTGTGATAGTCTCCTTATCACACACGCTTGGCGATCATGAGCTGTTTGTGATGGGGTGCCCATCGTAAATGTTGCACCACAGAATAGCGTGTGCAATGGTAATGTCAGCACACACGAGTAGCAAGGATGGAGCGTTTGGGATATTCGATGTATCACAAACAATTGTGTGACGAATCGCGTTTGGGATAGATGCGGGCATTGCATACGCTTTGTTCTGGAAAATGTATGCATTCCTACTGCCTATCCCCGATGGTTTCTGGGTCGTGTGGGAAGGACCCCCATATCGCCCACACTAAAAAGGCAACGGTTTAAAATGTCATCGCGGAAAGGGTTAAAAACCGTTTGTATAGCAACTCGTTGTACCAGTGGTACTCCACCAACGACGACGATCTTTTGGAGCCGTTGTTGTCCATGGAGCAGCGGTTGCGGATGGTGCAGCTTTGGGTGGCGAACCCTAGCACTAGCCATATCACTGGACGCATGGAATCGGCGGCGTGCTATAAGTTCTTGTAATCTACCCTCCTCCTCCGATTTCTGCAATTGGGGATTAGGGTTTGTTCATCCTCTGCATTTTAGTCCAATTAAAGTATCCTAGTGCAATTAAAGTATCCTAGTCCATTTTAGTCAAATCAAAGCATCCTAGCCAATTATTTAAGATGTTTATTTAAATAGTCAGATTTTATCCTTGTGTTCAGACTATAATTGATGCCTGCATGAAAAAATATGGTGTAGACGTGCCCAAGTCTATGGCATATAGGGCAAAGAACATAGCTATTGAAGTTGTGTTAGGAGATCACAAAAAGAAATATCCTAGGCTTAGAGACTATGCTCAGACTGTCATGGATACAAACCCTGGGAGTAGAGTAATAGTCACTAATGTTACTCCAACTGAAAAAATTCCCCACCCAGGACCCAGATTCAATGCCATGTTCTATTGCATCAATGGAGCAAGGGAGGGATTTCTCAAGGGGTGCAGACCATTCATTGGTTAGTTTCTAAACCTCGTGCACTACTTACATATTGTTTCTCATTCAAATGTATTTAATTGTTTGAAATGTTGATAATGTAGGTGTTGATGGATGCTTCATTAATCTTACTACTGGTGCTCAACTCCTTGCTGCCACTGGTAGAGATGGCAACAACAATATATATCCACTGGCATTTGGCATTGTTGGACAAGAGGACACACCTAGATGGTGTTGGTTTCTACACCAACTTAAAACTTCCCTAGGGGGGAAAGTGGGACAGTATGGACCATATACTATAATGTCAGATAGACAAAAGGTATGTGTATGCATATTTCATTTTGTTTTGCACAAGTGTTTACATTGGCTTGCAATATTTCATTTTGTTATCTTTGTGCTAGCTAGTAGCTTAGACTGTTAAATTGTGTGTACTAGGGGTTACTAAATGCAGTGAATGTTGTGTTTCCAAACTGTAACCAAAGATTCTTCCTTAGACATTTATATGCAACTTTCCAGAATGTTGGGAAGATCTTAAGAAGTGCATGGATAATGCTAGCTATGCCTATAATGAACACAAATTTAATATTGCAATGAATGATCTTAGAGCTGAAAGTGAGGAAGCTTGGAAGTGGCTTAGTGCAATACCAAAAAAAACATGGGCAAGGCATGCATTTGATGCAAACTGCAAGACTGACTTGATATTTAACAACTTGTCTGAGGTGTTTAACAAGTACATTCTAGATGTTAGGAAAAAACCTATAAGGACAATGTGTGATGGGATAAAAGATAAGCAGATGGTGAGGTGGCACAGGAACAAAGAGAGTGGAAAGACAGCAAGATGGGAGCCAAATATTGGAAGCCAATACAAGCTGGGTGAATTTATGGCAGGTTACAAGTGGGCAGCAAACACATGATGTGAACTTGGAACTTCACACTTGTGGATGCAGAAAGTGGGACCTTAGTGGCATCCCATGCAACCATGCCATCTCTGCAATAAACAAGGCCAAAAGGTTTCCAATGGATTATGTCAGCAAATTCTTCAAGAAACAATTTTATGTGGCAGCTTATGAACCAATGATCTATCCTGTTCCAGGTGAGCATGATTGCCACCTGCATTTAAAGTGAAGAGAGGAAGAAAGAAAGAAAAGAGGATCAAGGGGAAATTTGAAGTACCAAAGCCAAAGGACACATCAAGAATGGGGACTATAACATGTGGCAATTATGGTCTCCAAGGGCATAGTTACACAAGATGTCTTAAACAGTTGAAGCCTGAGCTTGCTTTGAGGAAGAACAAACATGTGGTAATAATGTTTCCCCTTGCAGTATACTATTATTTCCTTTCTTGCACATTTCTTTCCTTCTAGTATTAATAATTGTTTTCCATGTGTATGCAAGGCTACTCCAAGCAATTCACAGCCAAGAGTTGCTGCTCTTGCTCCTACACCACCACCAAGATAGCCAAGAGATGTTGCTCCTGCTCCTACACCACCACCAAGACAGCCAAGAGCTGCTGCTGCTGCACCACCACTAAGAGATGGAAGAGGAGGTGCTGTCATAGGAGGAGTTGGGAGAGGAAGTGCTGGAAGAAGTGGTGCTGGACTAGGTGGTGCTGGAAGAAGAGGTGCTGGAAGAGGTGCTCCAAGGGCATTCACTACCCCCCAGGCAATTTGCTGCCTCCACTTCTGGTGCTCTTCCTTCTTATGGTAAACACACTAGATGGATGGCCTACTTTAGTGCTAGTGGTAACAACTAGATGGCATGATGTGCCAGGTAATGTTGAACTGACGCTACAGTTTGTTGTTATTTTGGTTCATGCCACAATGTGCTGTTATGCTAGAATGATTGAACTTGATGGTGATGTTCATGGATAGATGACATCAGTCTAATTGATGGTTGTGAACATGAATTGATGACACTGCTGTTTTTTTTTGTTATGTGGATGCATAGGTTGATATGTTGATGGATATGTTCATATATTGATGATCATGTTAAAGGATATGTTGTTATTTGTCCATGGATATATTGATGTATTGATGATTATGTTGATGTATTGCTAATTAGGGTGCCTCAGGGTCGACGGAACTACCTAAACCTAAAATGTAGGGTTTAGGGTGCCTCGGAGTTGACGGAACCACCTAAACCTAAAATGTAGGGTTTAGGGTGCCTCGGGGTCGACAGAACCACCTAAACCTAAAATGTCGGGTTTAGGGTGCCTCGGGGTCAACAAAAGAACCTAAACCTAAAATGTAGGGTTTAGGATGCCTAGGGGTCAACAGAACCACCTAAACCTACCATTTAGGGTTTAGTGTGCCCCGGGGTCGACGAAACCACCTAAACATAAAATGTAGGGTTTAGGGGCCTAGGGGTCGACGGAACCACCTAAACCTAATATTTAGGCTTTAGGGTGCCTCTGGGTCGACGGAACCACAACAATCCAAAAAATACAAAGATATCTGACATCAGTGATCCATCTACCAGATAATCTACTATATTTCATCCATCTTCCAAAGCATGCTAGTTCACAAATTACTTAGTTCAACATATTATAACATACATAACCATGGTTCACAAATACATAGTGGAGTTCTAATGCTTACATTCATCCTTTGCTCATAAAGGATGGATAGCATAAATACTAGATACATACACTGCCAAAGTTCACAATTAGTACAACCATACATTACACAACCATAGTTAACTAGGTCATACACAACCATACTTCCCAAAAGGTCAGCAATGCCTAGTGATCTTCATGAACATCCTATTCATTCCTCTAACATTTCCTGGATCCCCTTGATCTTCAGCTTCAGCATTTCCTCTCCCTTGATGATCTCAGCAACATGAAGCTTTAACTGGACCCTCTCTTCACAAAGTTTTTCTTTTCCCTTTAGCAGATCAGCAACCTGAAGCTTCAGCTCTAGCTTCTCATGGGTGAGCTTCTCCTCAGACTTTTTGAGCTCTGCATTCTGAAACTCCAATTTCATCCTAGCTTCAGTCAGCACTTGCTTCTCTTTCATGTGTTTCATCTTCAAGTTCTGGATGACAGTGGCTTGGGCTCTTGTCAGGTTCACTAGGAGTTGATACTTCTCCTGAAGCTTCGGGTGATCTGCATCTTTCTTTGCCATCTTTGCATCCATATCAGACACAGCTTTAGATCTCCCATTGATAATGTTAGCCTGCATATAACTGAAATCCAGCACCCTTTCCTCCTGGAAATTCATAAGTTCATGCACATCTTGAACTAACTTGTCATAGTTGGTCTCCACATTGTTTTTCTCTTGTGTTAGATGCTGAATATGCAGAGCACTTTCAAGATTGTCATTCTGCCTGGCAGTCTTGGCATCTTCATACATTGCCCAAAGCTTCAACAATGCATTCTGCATTGTTGGGGGCGACTGGTGATCAACCCATTCAACAAACCCATAGTTCTGACATTCCGGGAAAATAGCAAATGAAACAATTAGTTTAGTGCACAACTTTACCACAGTTAGTACCATTCATCTAAATATATAACATTAGTACCACTATTTGTAATTGTATCTAGCCACAAAATAGTTTTGTAACAATACCCTAGCTACATTGGTAATTGTACCTAGCTACCCACAAAATAACAGCATGTGCATCCCAAAATTACAGCACCATTCAGCTAAGGATTTTAACTACATTTTGGTACTCAGCTACAAAACAAGGGGAAGCTCCAACTACGAAATTGTTCAACTGCAAAAGCATATGCACTACATAATCCATGTTCATCATTCAACACTATGTTGGCAATCAGCTCCAACTGGAAAAGCATCTGCACTACATCTTAACTACTCAAGCTAAATTGTTAATCATTCAACACTATCTTGGTAATCAGCTCCAATTGTAAAAGCATATGCACTATGCTACTTCTTGAGCTTGCGTTGGTTTTTTTCATTTAAGAGGAAAGGGTGATGCAGCAAAGTAGAGATAAGTACTCCCCTCAGTTGAGAACCAATGTATCAATCCATTAGGAGGAACACACAAGTCTCCAATAATTGCCCCTGCACAAACAAACAAATACTTGCACCTAACGTGATAAAGGGGTTGTCAATCACGGTTACTTGCAAGGATGAGATCTGATAGTGGTAGGTACAAAATATAAGTAAAAGTGCAAAATAAAATAAAGGTAAATAAAGTGGAGCAAGTTATTTTTGTGTTTTTGATTTTATAGATCGAAAGCAAGATGATAAAAGATAGACCCGGGGGCCATAGTTTTCACTAGAGGCTTTTCTCTTGAAAGAAAGCATACGGTGGTTAAACAAATTACTGTTGAGCAATTGATAGAAAAGCACATAGTTATGATGATATCCAAGGCAATGATCATGTATATAGGCATCATGTCCGAGACAAGTAGACCGACTCCTGCCTGCATCTACTACTATTACTCCACGCATCGACCGCTATCCAGCATGCATCTAGTGTATTAACTTAACAAGAACGGAGTAACGCCTTAAGCAAGATGACATGATGTAGAGGGATAGATCCAATCAATATGAATAAACCCCATCTTTTTATCCTTAATGACAACAATACAAATATGTGTCATGTCCCTTTCTATCGCTAGGATTGAGCACCGCAAGATTGAACCCATTACAAAGCACCTCTCTCATTGCAAGAAAAATCAATCTAGTTGGCCAAACCAAATCAATAGATCGGAGAGAAATACAAAGCTATAACAATCATGCATAAAAGAGTTCAGAGAAGACTCAAATAATATTCATAGATAATCTGATCATAAACCCACAAGTCATCGGATCTCAACAAACACACCGCAAAAGAAGATTACATCGAATAGATCTCCAAGAACATCGAGGAGAACATTGTATTGAAGATCAAAGAGAGAGAAGAAGCCATATAGCTACTATCCATGGACATGTAGGTCTGTGGTAAACTACTCACACATCATCGGAAGGGCAGCTAGGTTGATGTAGAAGCCCTCCATGATCAAATCCCCCTCCGGCAGAGTACCGAAAAGGTCCCCAGATGGGATCTCATGAAGGCAGAAACTTGCAGCGGTGGAAAAGTATTTTTGGGTTGGCCTCTAGTCTTCAGGGAATATTTGAGAATTTATAGACGAAGAATTAGGGTTAGGGGAGCTACGGGGGGGGGCCACAAGCTTGGCGAGCGCGCCCCCTGAGCTTGTCGCCGCCTCGTGGCCTCTCTGGCCTCCCCCTGAAGCTTCTAGGGTGTCTTGTGGTCCAAGAAAAATCATCAAGAAGTTTCATTCCATTTGGACTCCGTTGGTATTGATTTTCTGTAAAGACAAAAACAAGGAGAAAAACAGCAACTGGCACTTGGCACTAGGCTAATAGGTTAGTCCAAAAAAATGATATAAAATAACATATAAATGCATATAAAACATCCAATATTGATAATATAATAGCATGGAACAATCAAAAATTGTAGATACATTGGAGATGTATCAAGCATCCCCAAGCTTAATTCATGCTCGTCCTCGAGTAGGTAAATGATAAAAACAGAATTTTTGATGTGTAATGCTACCTAACATGTTTATCATGTAATCTTCTTTTATGCGGCATGAATATTCAGATCCATAGGATTCAAAACAAAAGTTTAATATTGCCATAAAAACAATAATACTTCAAGCATACTAAAAAGCAATCATGTCTTTTCAAAATATCATGGCTAAAGAAAGTTATCCCTATAAAATCATATAGCCTTGTTTATGCTCCCTCTTCTCAACATAAAGTATAAATCATGTACTACCCCGGTGTTAGCCAAGCAATTGGTTCATACTTTTTAACGCGCTTCAGCTTTTTCAACTCTTCATGCAATACATGAGCGTGAGCCATGGATATAGCACTATAAGTAGAATAGAAGGTGGTAGTAGACAAAAAAGAAGGGAGAAAGTCTCACATCAACTAGGCAAATTAATGGACTATAGAGATGCCCATCAATCGATGTCAATGTGGAGCGACCCGACCCGAAAATGGTCAAGTCTCTGTGTATCTGTACCACCGCAAGATCATGCTGGCACACACAGTACATTGATGAAAATATCAAAGTTCAATCACACCTGATTTATTACATGAATCTCATATAGAGTCTTTATTACATCAGAATAAATTCAGTTGAAGGCCAACTCATGAGGAAAAAACTATTGCGGAAGCGTAGACGAAAATGAGTCCATCTGACTCCAAAGGGCAATCACCGAGCATGGATCGTAGCCTCACTCCTGGTCGGAATAATCTTGTGCAACATAAGACGTTCAATCCGTGTAGGTTGGCATTTTGGATATGCCGGCAAGTCAGAGAGAGGACAATAATACAATGCTATCACTATATGCAATTTTGGCTGTGGGGCTCTAAGTTTAATTTTTTGCGAAAAGCCAATTTTTTCCTACAACAAAAGGGCTTGCTTGCAATTACTACAAAATATTTGTTGTTATTGAGATGGTTCCGCCAACCAGTGTCTCATACCTGAAATCATTAATAACCCAATGATTAATTAATTATGTTTGGTGTTGAGAGTTCTGAATAAATCCAATTCCAGAGGCTCAGATGTCCGTAACTAGGGACACGGCTAATCGATTAAATTTCACTATGCAGAGTCTTGTGCACTTTACCCGCAAGAATCGTTCCCTCCTTTATGTCCTCGCACTACAGGGTGTTTGAAGACGGGACGGACGAAACAAGGTCTTCCGTAGAGTTCCTCTGGGCCACTACTGGTGCCCATCCATTTCCTACCATTTTCTACATCTGCTGGCACCGTCTGTCCAGAGTCGTGCCTAGGGTCGACCAAGCCCGATCCCATATTGACTTGCGGTTGCAAAGGTAAGCTTCCGTTCAAGGTGTATCCATCCGTCTCTTCGTGGCTGGGTGAAGCTTTCCACAAGATGTCATGGCGCTTCTCCATGCATCCTTGGGTCTACCACTGGGTACTCCAGGGTTTCCTTCCATCTGTCTTCTACCCAATAGTGAATTGAAGTCCGTCTTAAGCATCTTGAGGTCTTGGGGTTGTCATCATCTTGACTCTCACAACTCCCATGCAATTCACTCAACCACCCCGTGTACTAAGCATAGCAAACTAACTACAACGTCCTGGGCATTGGTAACATGGGGATTTTGGGTTCATCCTACCACATGATACTACTCAAGAACATAACTCAATTTCACCTACTTGCATGCATGGTGGGAAGGATATCAACTAATGCAATTAAAACATAGATAATAAAATTCATGATCAAAGACTTGCCTTGGTGACGATCTTAGAATTCTAGCGACTCGTAGTAACAAGCCTCGCACTCCGGATACTCTATCGAAACAAACAAGTCAAAAATAAGCACACCATCGTAAAAATAACACTACAACAACAAGTAAAATTAATAAAAACACAATCATTAAAACACACAAAGAAAATAAAAAAATAAAGAAAGCAATAAAACTCAATGAAAAGCTTAACTACAAGTGAAACAAGCTACTACTAAGTTTTCTTCCACTAATAATTTTTTTAACAGAACAAAAATAAAGTTTTTGCTAAATAACAGAAAGAAAAACATGTAGAAAATTTTATGCAAAAGGAAACACATTAAAACCTTTTATAAAACTCCTATTATGCCCAAAATAAGTTTTCTAGTAAGATAAAAGAAAAAAATACTAGAAGTATATTTTTTTAAACAAAAATTTGTTACTGCTAAGTTAACAGAAAATTTACAAACTTGACAAAAGAAATAAAAGAAAACAATTTAAAATTAAAGGAAAATAGCGCAAAACCTATAAAGCACTAAACAATACTGTTTTCATGAAAATATAATTTTAAAACATCTAAAATTCCCCAAGTAATTCCTACTGGTAGACAAGGTCATAATAAACTAGTAGGAAAAAGAATCACTAAAAAAATATTATTCCTAGCTCAAGTTATAGCCAAAAAGGTGATTTGAGCAAAATTCATGTAAATCCAAATTCAAATTTTCAAACATGGTCAAATTTTATATGTACAGAAACTTTATAAAATTTCCAATCTAGTGCCAAAAGAATCAAATTAAAAGAACAAGAATCCTAGGAGATATTAATAATCTAAGATTGAAACTTTTCTGTTTTTAAAAACAAAAACGAAAATAACTAAAAAAACAGATCAGGCACTAGCTACGTGTCGGGCTATTACTGGGCTAGAGGGGTGAGCGATCTGTAACTAAACGGCACTCGGCCGATACTTAACTAAATCATGCATGTGCGATTAAATAAAAGAAAACCGGCTAAATCAGTTCGATCTAAACCAAACCAAACATATCTAAAAAACTGATCTAATAAGTAAATAAAAACCTAACTATTGGATGATCCAATCTAGGTCGTTTACTATGGATCAAATGGTGGGGAAAAGTCGGCGGCTTACAGAGGGCGGATGACGGCGATGGACGGCAGCGGCGGCTCGGGCGTTGCGGACGGCGGTGTTTTGGTGGTCGAGGGAAGCGGTGAAGACGTCCGCTGGATGAGCCGGAGCGAGGCGAGGTCGGAGGCGGTCTTGGCGGCGGTCGGGGGCGACGGAAGTGGGCGGAACAACGACGATGGAGCTCGGGTGCTCTACTGCTCTGGCGAGGGGCGTGCGAGCTCGGTGTGCTCCCTATAGATGTCGAAGAAGAGCAAAAGTTCGTCAAAATGAAGCGTGAGGTAGACCTAGGACAATGGCCAGAGTTTGAGGGGTGGAGAGGGCTCACCGGCATCGGACACGACGATGAACAGCGACGGCGGTCGCGAGATCGGGATGGAGAGGACGGGCGAGGTGGTGGGTTTTTGACGTGGAGTTTAGGGGGGTTCGGTCGAGGTGGTCGAGGGGAATTTATAGGGCGATGACTTGGATGAGGAGGCGGGCTCGGAGCGCGATCCCTAGAAGATCGGAACCGCGGGGGCGCTCCGAGCGTATGGGATTCGGTGCGGAGGTTGCGGGAGGAAGGAGATGACTCGGGCCCTGCCGGTCAGTGGGCACGGGGAGGTGGCGAGGGGGTCGGGCGATTGGTTCGTAGAGGACTCGGGTGCGGGGCAGGCCGCGGCGCTGGTGGCTGGGCCGCTCAGCTGTTGGGCCGGCCGGCCTGGCTGGCGCGCTAGGAGTTCTTCTCCTTTTTTTGAATTTTGACAGAAAGAAAATAAAGAAATAAATAAAAAATAAAAATACTTTTATACAGACAATATATATCAAAATGATGAGAAAAATATTTCCTAAATGATGAAATATTTTTTCAGAGGCGAAAATCCAAACCTTATAAAAACCATTTTTTTAAATTCCAAATAAAACCCAATCTGAATTCAAATACTTTTGGCATTATTTTCTTCTTACTTTTTGAGTTGTCATGTTACCTCCCCTCATACTTTTTGATCAAAGTATTTGTGAGGAATTTTGAAATGAATTTTAAATGCCAGGTTGAAGTGAATTCAAATTCAATAGAAAATATTCAAATGCCTGTGAAATTTTCAAATTCCACCACAATTCAATCAAGATGCCGTAGATGCTTAGCTATAATTGTAAAACATTCCAAATTAAAAATTTGGGATGTTACACAATGTGAGTGAGTAGGGATTGCCATGCAACATATGCACTAGAGCTATAAGTGTATTTTTTTGGGAATGCACATAGCTTGCGTATCATTTCATTCATAGAAGAAGATAGAATGAGTGCCTGAGGTGGTGGTACAACACACGAAACAAACGCAAGGGGCGTGAACATGGTGCGTGAAGCGGAAAGACGAGAGATGCTCGACCCAAGCAAAGAAGAACACAGCTAAACTCTCCTACCAGATAAGCTATCCAACTAACAACCAAACTACCCACATCTCTAGAACTAGCACCGAGGACGCCACGAGCAAAACATGACAACGCCTTCATGAACGAGAACAACACCGAGACGCCGTCGTCATCCAGTCCGGAAAATCGGACCTAGGGTTTCCCTTGAAGCTCGAAGAGGGGCGCAAATGATGGCCATGGCAGCGCCTTCAAGAAGGGGACGGCATCTGCGGATGTCACCGCTGCCAGCATAAGCTGCAGGGATTTTTCCTGGCCAAATCCCAAGCAATCCCAACCATTGGAGCACAGATCGAATACGAGGAAGTCGGGCCTACACCGGAGTAGTGACTGCAGGAAGGGGAGTTGCGCCCGACGCGGAAGGAGGCACCAGACACCGCTGGACGCGCGAGCTTCGGAGGAGGACGAGGTTGTGTCGCTGAGCGGAGTGAAATGTGGCGGGGATGTGATGGTGGCCGGAGCCTCGGACGAGCCATGATCTGGAAATGAGCGCAGATCTAGGGCACCAGGACCGGAGCAGCAGGGACACCGGCGTGCCCAAGGAGCCGAAAGGTGACACAGCTCCCGAAGTGCGCGGTAGGCGAAGATACGCTGGGATGGACGGCCAACCAGGGTACCAACAGGGTGGTGGTGATGCGGAGATGCCGAGGAACCAGCGAGCCAAGGGAGCCAGAAAACATAGCTCCCAGGGCGCGCCAGGTTTAAAGCCGCGCCGGCAGGCCAGGAGCATAGGAGGAGGTGCAGGTCCATGGCCACTGGGCTGACGCCGCTCGTGCCGGGTGGAAGATGAGGGGAACTTGCGCACAACCAAAATCCGGACGGCGCACGGCCAGAAGCTGCCACCGCTGGGCGCAGCCAGCCACCTCCAAGGCTGCCTCCCAAGGAGGCTGGCCCGGAGCTCGAAGGGGGGGGGGGACGCAGATAGCAGGGCGCGCCCGACCATCACGGGGTCGATCGGAGAGCACCACAGCAAGCCAGAGTGGACCCCCAGATCCAGGGCCGGGCGGAGCTGCCGCCGGGAGTCGTAGCCGAGGTGGGGGTTGCACCAGTGCTGCCAGCACGCCGGAGCCACCGGGGAGGGATGCACGCACCGCCGATGGAGGCCGCCGCCGCCATAAGCGCTAGATCTGGGGGGAAGGGGGTGGATGGAGAGGGTTGGTGGAGAGGAACGGCCCCGCCGCCGCCATCCCAGGGCCCGGCGCAGCTTTGCCGACCGGCCCTCCGGCAACGACGATGCGGAGGTGGGCTGGAGGCAGGGAAGGAGCCTACGGCTGCTAGGGCTTTTCCCGAGTCGCCCGGCTCGGGCGACGCGGGGGACGGGAGTTGATGTTCAAAATGTGAAAAGAAAACTAAGTGGGTGTGCATCCAACTTGCTTGCTCATGAAGACCTCAGGCATTTGAGGAAGCCCATTATTGGAATATACAAGCCAAGTTCTATAATGAAAAATTCCCACTAGTAATATATGAAAGTGACAACATAGGAGACTCTCTATCATGAAGGACATGGTGCTACTTTGAAGCACAAGTGTGGAAAAGGAAAATAACATTGTCCCTTCTCTCCTTTTCTCTCATTTTTGTTGTTGGGCACTTTGGCCTCTTTTTCTTGGGCTCATTTGGCCTCTCCTTTTTATACCTCACATGGGACAATGCTCTAATAATGATGATCATCACACTCTTATTTACTTACAACTGAATGTGATAACTCAAAATAACGAAACGGTGGAAGTTGCAAGGCAATATATCTCGGAATGGCTATGGAAATGCCATAATAGGTAGGTATGGTGGCTGTTTTGAGGAAAGGTATAAGGATGATATAATGCACCGGTGAAAGTTGTGCGGTACTAGAGTGGCTAGCAAAAGTGGAAGGGTGAGAGTGCGTATAATCCATGGACTCAACATTAGTCATAAAGAACTCACATACTCATTGCAAAAAGTTTATTATCCCTCAAAGCAAAGTACTACTACGCATGATCATATGGGGGAGGTTGGTGGGAGTTAACCATCACGTGCGCCCGACTTTCACGCAAAGGAAGACAGTCAAGGATAAGTTGTGCTCCAACTTCATCACATAACAGGAAGATCATACGTGCACGCTACGGGAATCACAAACCTTAACACAAGTATTCTTACTAATCCACAATTTACTACTAGCATGACTCTAATATCACCATCTTTATATCTCAAAACAAATGCAAGGAATCAAACTTCTCATATATTCAATGATCTTCACGAAAGTTTTTATTATATCCCTCTTGAATACCCATCATATTAGGACTAAATTCATAACCCAAGCAAATTGCCATACTATTTATAATACTCTCAAAATAATTAAGTGAAGCATGAGAGTTCAATTCCTTTAAAATAATACCACCGCCCTGCTCTAAAAGATATAAGTGAAGCACTAGAGCAACTACCTAGCTCAAAAGATATAAGTGAAGCTCAAAGAGTATTATAACAAATTCACGATAAATGTGTGCCCTTTCAAAAGGTGTGTATAGCAAGGATGATTGTGTCAAACTAAAAAGCAAATAATCAAAGACTCATACAATACACGACGCTGCAAGCAAAACACATATCATGTAGTGAATAAAACTATAGCCTCAAGTAATTTACCGATGGATTGTAGACAAAAGAGGGGATGCCTTACGGGGCATCCCCAAGCTTAGACGCTTGGTTGTCCTTGAATATTACCTCAGGGTGCCTTGGGCATCCCCAAGCTTAGGCTCCTACCACTCCTTATTCCTTAGCCCATTGAAACTTTACTCAAAACTTGAAAACTTCACAACACAAAACTCAACAGAAAACTCATAGATCCGTTAGTATAATAAACCAATCTTTACTCTTAGGTACTGTTATAAACTCATTCCAATTTTATATTTGTATTTGTATTATATCTACTGTATTCTAACTTCACCATGGCTTATACCCCCCGATATAGTCCATAGATTCATCAAAACAAGCATCAAACACAATGAAAACAGAATCTGTCAAAAACAGAACAGTCTGTAAAGACGCAATTTATAGTCATACTTCTGTAAAAATTTCATAAATTGATCACGCTCCAGCAATCATAGAGAATTCTGCTACTGGACGCAAAAGTTTCTATTTTCTCACAGAATCAAATCAGCAATCTTCCAAATCATCCCAAAGGTCTTACTTGGCACAAACACTAAATTAAACATGCGAACACCATCATAACATAAGCATAATGGTATATTTATTGCAAAACAAAAGAAAAAGCAAGAAAACAAAAATCATTTGGTTGCCTCCCAACAAGCACTATCGTTTTACGCCCCTAGCTAGGCATATTGCATAGATATAGGTATTGTCATCTTTGGTATTCAACTCTTTTCTAATCAAATCTTCCAAAACCTTTCTTAGCAAATCTCTTTTCTCGTGTTTTTCCTTTCTAGTGGGAGAGCTTAATTTATGGAAAGGACTTCGACTAGTAACATTAACATTCATAATTTCATACTTAGGATAATCACCATAAATATCTTCATATAAAACATGTATCTCCTCTTTAATAGGTTCCCTAGACATCTCGTCAACCCACTCATTATTAAACCCTTCGTCAATTCCCTTAGTTACCCAATTGAATTTATCATAAGCATCAAGGTATAGAGCTTGGATAACTTCTGCATAAGGGACTCTCCTCCTTAGATTGTTACTAAAAGCAAAGTAATCCTTAGATTCCAAACTACACATAGTTTCTTTATCATAGAGAATTTCTTCTATTGGAGGATGCTCAAAATTTATAGTATAGTAAGCAAAGATTTCATTAGCCTCTCGAACTATTTAATCAAATTCACGCATAAGGATGATAGTGGAATTTCTTTTAACTTTAGGATCATGTATGTTGGGGAGTTCGTAAAACATCTTTTGCAAAGCCGGATGGATATTCAAAATTCTTTTTCTAATTTAACCACAAGCATGGAAATAACTTGTGCATAGCAATTTGTATTATCGAGGATACATCCCCTACTTATAGGTATAGCTCCCGTGCAATCAAAGATTTAATTCCTGAATAATATCCTTCCAAATAATATTACCATCACCCACATGATATATCTTTGTTTTAAGGTGGGTGGAAGTTTCAGTTTCATGATCAAGAACACAAGGTTCAAACATTTCCATAAGATTCTTACTAGTGATATCGTCGCTAGTATTTTCATTGCTAACCTTCTCAAATTCAGACATGATGTCGAAGCAAGCAATCTAGCACACAAGCAAACAAAAAGGCAAACGGAAAGAAGGCGAATATTTTTGTATTTTTCTGAAAAGTTTTAGAAGTAGGGGAGAGGAAAACAAGAGGCAAATGGCAAATAATGTAAATGCAAGAGATGAGAGTTTATGATAGGTACTTGATAGGCTTGCCATCTTTGCCTTCATATCAGACACAGCTTCAGATCTCCCATTGATAATGTTAGCCTGCACATAACTTAAATCCAGCACCCTTTCCTCCTAGAAATTCATAAGTGCATGCACGTCTTGAACTAACTTGTCATAGTTGGCCTCCACATTGTTTTTCTCTTGTGTCAGATGGTGAATCTGCAGAGCACTTTCAAGATTGTCATTCTGCCTGGCAGTCTTGGCATCTTCATACATTGCCCAAAGCTTCAACAATGCATTCTGCATTGTTGGGGGCGACTGGTGATCAACCCATTCAACAAACCCACAGTGTTGACCTTCCTGGAAAAATAGTAAATGAAACAATTAGTTTAGTGCACAACTTTACCACAGTTAGTACCATTCATCTAAATATATAACATCAGTACCACTATTTGTAATTGTACCTACCCACAAAATAGTTTGGTAAAGGTACCCTAGCTACATTGGTAATTGTACCTAGCTACCCACAAAATAACAGCATGTGCATCCCAAAATTACAGCACCATTTAGCTAAAGATTTTAACTACATTTTGGTACTCAGCTACAAAATTGTTCAACTGCAAAAGCATATGCACTACATAATCCATGTTCATCGTTCAACACTATGTTGGCAATCAGCTCTGTTGGCGTGGAGCCGGGGATCTATGGGGCAAAGGCTGCCTCTTTGCTGGTTCGGCGAGGGGGAGCAATCAATGCAAAGAGCAAACACAACAAAGGACACGACAATCTTTACCCAGGTTTGGGCCGCCGAGGAGTGTAAAACCCTACTCCTGCTTTGGTGTATTGATGGGGGGGTGTGTACGCGCATGGAGTGCTCTCCCCCGGCAAGTCGCGAGGAGAGGGCAGCTGCACAGGCACGTTCGTGAGAGATTTCGAGGGTTCGAACCCTTGTAACGATTGTCTTTGACCCTCCTTTTATAGCTCAAGTGTAAGTGCATCTAGTGCCCCTTAGTGATTTTGGTGTATTGAAGACTTATAGGTTAAGGGACTAATGTGTTTATGAGTGTACACAGGTCTATAAGTCTATGAGAAGTTTGATATTTACGAAGAAAGTCGACCCCTAAAAATGAATGTCTTCAGTTGAAGACTTTGGTTTTCTTGAAGACTTTGAAAATGAGGAAATTGGTGTGACCTTGAAGACCATGATATTGATGCGAGGATTATGAAGTGTGAAGACTTTTGTTTTCATAGTTTCATTTTCTCCTTCTTGAGTCATAGGAAACACCGTACTGTTAAAGGGGGTCGAGGTAAAACTAAGGAAAAGTTTCCAAGTGATGCTCATCTCAAATCCTACACCTACCCAATCCTTTCGAGTGAAGCCATTGGAAATCTCATACAGTTCAGTCAATTTCTTCAATGACAGAGATGAAGATCTTCTGTTCTCTGAGGAATTTGTTCTGACTGAGGAGTTAGGAATTCGCCAGTGTGGATGACCTACAAGTGAGGAACATGATAGCCCTGAGGAATTTGAGAGCTCAAACTTCCGACCGTTGCTGTGCTATGCGCCAGCTGTCCAAAATATCCTATCCACCTAACGGTCATATCATTGAAGGGCATTTATGTCTTATCATGTCGGGCTGCTCCCCGGCTATAAATAGCCGCCCCCTACAACCACTAGCTGTTGCCGTCATTTAGAGCATCCCATCCTCCGAGGAATTTGAGAGAAAATCATCAGTGAGGAAAAACCCAAACCCAACACCTAAAACCCAAAGTGATTGAGCTTCACTGAAGAGATTGTTCCTGTGTGGAACCGACGCTTGTTACCTTTGAGGACTATGCATCCTCCAGACGATTAGGCGTCATGGTCTAGAGCATCCAAGAGGAATTGTAGATCGCCGAGTGACCAAGTCTGTGAAGGTTTGGAAGTCACCTGTGAAGACTTACCACGAGTGATTGGGCGAGGTCTGTGTGACCTTAGCTCAAGGAGAATATGGTGTGGACTGTGTGTCCGGGACTGTGTGTCCTCAGGTTTAAATACCTAGCCACTCCAACCAGACATACAACTGTCACAGCAGTTGGAACTGGTCTACCAAATCATTGCCTTCACCGAGCTACTGGTTCTATTTCCTCAACCCTTTCATTTCCTCATTCATGTGTTGATGAAATTGATCATTACTATTTGAAGACTTTGACTGAAGACTTTCTCAATTTCCTCAATCCTAATTCTTCAGTCATCTAGTCTTTCGCCTGCTTATCCTCTTTACACACTACCTGTGCTCTGTGCTTGTTTCATATCATCAAGATGACTGTGTTACTGCCATGTTATGCTTGCACCTGATTACTTATTCCGCTGCTTGTAGTTCATCACTTAGCAAATTCCTCAAGTAGTATTTCCTTAGTGACGAATTTGTAAAAATTACCTATTCACCCCCCTCTAGTCGATATAACGCACTTTCAATTGGTATCAGAGCAAGGTACTCCCTTGTTCCTTGTGATTTTGGTTTAACCACCTGGAGTTTTAGTTATGTCGACTGCAGGCATGATCAAGGTCTCGGCTGGGTGTCCTACCTTTGATGGGACGGACTACCCCTACTGGAAGAATAAGATGCGCATGCATCTTGAGGCAATTGACAATGATCTCTGGTACGTTGTGGAAAATGGCGTTCCCTCTGTCACTCCTTCCGTGAACGCTGCTGATGTGAAGAGATTCAAGCAACTCGACTCTCAAGCGAAGAATATCATATGTGGCCATCTGAGCAAAGGAAAGTACGGCAGAGTGAGTGCTTTGGAGTCTGCAAAGCTTATCTGGGACAGGCTGTCCAAGGTCAACGAAGGAATCTCAACTCAACGTGATTCTCGAGTTGATGTTCTTCGCAATCTCTTCAACCGCTTCAAAAGACTCGACAATGAGAATGTCCAGCAAACCTTTGATCGCCTCACTGACATTTCAAACGAGCTTCAAGCACTTGGTGCCATTGACATCACCGACCATGAGGTGGTGAAGAAATTGCTGAGGTCACTCGATTCTTCATTCGATACACTGGCACTGATGATTCAAGAACGTGGAGACTACAAGTCACTAGATCCTACTGATATCCTTGAGAGGCTGAACACTCATGAATTCCAACAAGCTGAAAGAGAGATCTCTACGGGCTAAGCTATGGAAGATCACATGCACTGAAGGCCAAGGCAGTTTCCTCATCTGAAGGAGAAGATTCTGATAGCAGCCTTGGTGACCCTGAAGAACTAAGCCAGGAGCTAGCAATGCTTGTGAGGAAATTCCAGAAGTTCTCAAGGCGTGGTCGCTTTGTGAAATCTTCAAAAGGTGATGACATGAGATCAGATTCCTCATCCCGTGATTACAAGAAGAGGACTTGCCACAAATGCAAGAAACCTGGTCACTACATAACTGATTGTCCTCAGTGGGCAAAGGAATCAAAGAAGAAGAAATACAAGGAGGATAGTTCAGATGACTCAAAGAAGAAGAAGAAATCTTCAAAGTCCTCATCATCAAAATCTTCAAAGTCTTCATCTCACAAGAAGGGCAGCTCCAAGAAGGCTCGGGCATTCATTGGCAAGGAAATGGACTCTGAAGCTGAATCTGAGGAAAATGAGGAAGAGGAGGCATCTGAGGAGTCATACTCTAGTGTGGCGAGCCTAGCCCTCGCTACTGCTTTCGTCAGCAAGTCCATCTTCAACACTGAGGAAAATGGCTTCCCCAACACTGCTGATGACAGCAACGATGACTATGCTCCCACCTATTGCTTCATGGCAAAAGGTGCCATGGTACTCAAATATCCCTCCTCTGAATCAAGTGAGGATGAATCTGATGAAAATCTCAAACCCAGCTATTCCAAACTTGCTAATATTGCTGTTAAACAACAAAAGGATTTTGAAAAGGTTCAAAATTTGCTAGAGAAAAGCGATGATCTGCTGGGTGAGGAAATGGATCGAACTCAAACTCTGACTGATAATCTTCATCGACTACAGTCTAAGTTTGATAACCTTCAAAGTCGTCATGAAACTCTCTTAGCCGACCATGAGAAGCTTTCTTATGAATTTCTTCAAAGAAAGCAAGATCTTAAGAAGCTAAGGATGAGTCATGAAGATCTTCAGAAGGAAAATGATTCATTACTTGCTCAACAGATCAGTTCCACTCAGGAAGAATTTATTCCACCATGTTTGAAATGCATTGAACATGAAACTGTTAAATCTTCACCTGAAAGTTCAAATGCTTCTATTGCTGCAAATTCTTCAACTATCTCTATGGTCACAAATTCCTCATTTGATGATACCACTAGTATCACTGACAAAAATTCAGGGTTGAAGGAATTGTATGTGACAGGCATGTACAAAAGCCTCAAAGGGCATCAGACTCTTTGTGATGTGCTCAAAAAGCAGATCTTGAACAGGAACCCTAGGAAAGAGGGTATTGCCTTTGGGAGGAAACTCAATGCTGATGGAACCTACTGGAAACCTGAGTAGTATCCCAAAACCTCATGGGTTGCTACAAAGGGACCTCCCGTAGATCCATCCACTTTATCTGGCTTTACTTGTGAATCATCATATTCATCTGATGAGTCATTTGACTCCAACTATAAACTGTTCAAAAATCAGAATTGTGAAGTATTTGCTAGATATGTTGGAACTAACTATAGGAACGGTCCCCCTATGAAGAAAATCTGGGTTCCCAAAAGGTGCCTTGAAAGTCTTCAGGTGAATGTCATCATGACACCACCTGTGAAGAATAGGAACCCCAGATCAAACTCTTCATTTGGACCAAAGGCTTCATGTGGATCCAAATCCTCATATGAACATCATTGTGCTAACAATTCTGTTTCGCAGGAAAAATCTAAGAGCTATGAATATGTGCATTATTCCTCAAATTATTATGTTCATAAGTCCTCGAAGAATTTCTCTGCTTATTCATATGCCTATGCTAACCCCTCTTCTGTGAAACAAAGCGCATTGGCTTCAATGCCACCTTTCTCTTATGGAGCTCACAGAATGATGAACTCTTTGCCACCCCTCCAGATGTGGGTGGTGAAGAAAAAGAACTAATCTCTTATGCAGGGTCAGGTCTCCAGACAAACTTAATCGTCTGAAGAATTTGGAGGAGACCTGAAAATGCTTGAAAGGACGCAAGCTAATTATGAAGAAATGATTCATTCATTTCTCACATCCTCATACTGCTATATATACATGTGTTGCATTAATTGATGAAATTATTTCTGATGAATTTGATGTCATATTCATCACTCTGAAGTATATGAGTTCGTAAGAAGCACTAATTCATCTGCAGGATGATTTACCCAAAGCTACTGAGTGGGTCCTCGACAGTGGATGTACAAATCACATGACCGGTGACAAGAGCTTACTGATGGACTCTCCTTTATCTCCATCACATTTGAAGCATATCACCTACGCTGACAAAGGCAAAAGCAAGGTATTGGGTCTAGGTAGGGTTGCAATCTCAAAGGATCGACACATGGACAAAGTCATGCTTGTCGAGTCCCTTGGATTCAACCTCATGTCGGTCTCAATGCTTTGTGATCTTGATATGGTTGTTGTCTTTGGCAAATATCGCTGCTTAGTGCTCATGGAATCTGACAATTCCAAAGTCTTCGAAGGCTTTAGGAGAGGAGACTTGTATATTGTTGATTTCTCTGCAGGACCACAGCCTGCCACATGTCTACTTGCAAAAGCTTCAGAAGGCTGGCTATGGCATCGACGACTGCGTCATGCTGGCATGAGGAACTTACACACGCTTGTGAAGAAGAAGCACATCATTGGCATTGAGGGTGTCAAATTCCTCAAAGATCATCTTTGTGGGGCTTGTGAGGCTGGAAAGATGACCAGAGCCAAGCACCCCTCGAAGACTATCATGACTACCTCTCGTCCTTTTCAATTGCTTCATATGGACCTCTTTGGCCCTACTCATTATGCCACACTAACAAATGCAGCATCTCTATATGGCTTTTTCATTGTTGATGATTATTCTCATTACACATGGGTGCATGTCATTACTTACAAAACTGAAGTGCAGGAAGTCTTCAGACGATTTTCCTCAAGGGCTTCAACAAATTTCGGTGTGAAGATCAAGCATATACGTAGTGACAATGGGACCAAGTTCAAGAATACTGGTCTTGATGACTATCTTGATGAACTTGGTATTACTCATGAGTTATCTGCCCCATACACTCCTCAGCAAAATGGCGTTGTGGAGCGCAAGAACAGGACTCTTGTTGAGATGGCTCGCACTATGCTTGATGAATACAAAACACCTCATCGCTTCTGGCATGAGGCAATTGATACTTCTTGCCACATCGTCAACATGGTATATCTTCACAAATTCTTCAAGAAGACCTCATATGAACTCCTCACTGACAA
The DNA here is from genome assembly GCA_011799875.1 of Thinopyrum elongatum. Taxonomy (NCBI): domain Eukaryota; kingdom Viridiplantae; phylum Streptophyta; class Magnoliopsida; order Poales; family Poaceae; genus Thinopyrum; species Thinopyrum elongatum. The sequence goes on from CM022303.1 coordinate 521,701,477, forward strand.
GAAACCCAATGTGAGTTATTTCAAAGTCTTCGGTGCTAAGTGTTGGATTAGAGATCCTCATCACAATTCTAAATTTGCACCGAAAGCACATGAAGCCTTTATGCTTAGTTACAGAAAGGACTCGCACACCTACAGAGTCTTCAACACCTATCACCACAAGGTTGTTGAAACTGTAGATGTGCGGTTCGATGAAACTAATGGCTCACAAAGAGAGCACCTACCTCCTGTACTAGATGAAATGACTCGTGAGGAATCCATCAAGCTAAAGGCTACTGAGGATGTCATACCTACAGAGGAATCTGCTGAAGAAGTCATTCCAGATCATGAAGAAAATCATGCTGGTGCATCTGAAGAAAATTTCTCTGAAGAAAATCCTGAGCCAAATCAAAGTCGTCAACCTGCTCATCCTCGCGTTGCAAATGAAGTGCAAATTGAGAGAATCATCGACGACATCAATGCACCATGTCCTCTCACACGCTCAAAAGCTTCACATTTGTCTAACTTTTGTGGGCACTTCGCTTTTGTCTCTATCACAGAGCCCACCAAAGTTGATGAGGCATTTCTGGAGCCTGAGTGGATTCAAGCGATGCAAGAGGAATTACATCAATTCAAGCTGAACAATGTGTGGGAGCTTGTCAAGCGACCAGACCCACGCAAGAACAATATCATCAGCACCAAATGGATCTACCGCAACAAACAAGATGAAAATGTCCTAGTGGTGAGGAACAAGGCTCGTCTTGTAGCTCAAGTGTGGCACCCCGGCTCAGAGAACCGGATTACCAATGTTTCCAGCCCAGAGATCATGTCTTCTGGAAAAACACAACAACTTGATACAGAACAGAACTGAACTTTATTGATAAACTCGAAGTACAAGCTCATATTTTACATCGATAGCGAGGCCAAGAGCACCCTTGGTGCTGCGATAGTATCTACATTATTTATGCAACATAGCAGGGCCCCGATACTACTCGGTACTTCTACGGCGTAGCGGAACATAGCGGTACTCCTTCCACAGGGACACTGCTGTGGACACAGCCTAGTAGCATGAGTCATTGGGACCTCCGTCCTCGGCTTCTCCTGCATCTGGCATGATACGCCAGGTGAGTACTTTGAATGTACTCGCAAACTCACAACAACCAAGTAATGCAGCAAACAATAGCATGGTAAATAGCTTGTTGGATTATTAAATGGTTCACTTACTGTCTCCGGTTGTTAACTTACTCTCTTCCGGGTTGTCCCACAACCCTTGGAATACTCACCGAGTACTTTCATTCTCAAGATGAATTCTTCCATCATTACTATCACTGTTACGGTTGACCACCTAGTGAGGTCTGGATGGGCTGTCCAATACCGTGGACGCGGCTATTCGAATAGATTTCACACTCTGCAGAGGTTGCGCACTTTACCCACACTATGGAGCACTGACCTCGTGATCCCATTCGGGTGGACCAGTGTTGCTCCAACGAAACCTGCCTGACCTGTGACTCTCCCATCGTATCACCGGCAATCATTCTCCCCCGGAGTCAAGCCCTGGGTGGCCCCTGTGTCACCCCGTGACACCTGCCACCATCGTGGACCAACTAAACTGTCCCAAACGGGGACGCCGGCACAAAACTCAACTGGGCTCACAGGGTTATCGCCGTCTACCTGATCAGGGCAGCACACACACATAACCCTCCCTAGATGGCGATACCGCTGAAAGAGCACGGAGCCAGACCAAGTCAAGACCGTCCCATACCGGCAAGTGTGGTTGCACGAAAAAGCCCGAACAGGTGACTCAAGATCAACCGTCTACCATCACTTAGCAAGTATAGCCACAAATAACTCAAGTTATTATCCACCAAGTATTTAACTTAATTTGCCATAAATTGTTATATAGCAAATGAACGGAAATAATTGATTCAAATATGCAATGCTATTGATATGTTCATGAAATGGAAGTCATGGCTTGCCTTGCTCTGTTGGGTTGCCCAAAAACTCCTGGTCTTCAAAATCACCAAAGTTTCCCTCTGAAAATATTTTCAAACAACAATTTGAAATGTCACATAACACTATTTTAGTCACCAGAAATTCTGTCAGTGTGAGAAAAATACCAAATTTTACCAGAAATTAGAGGGGTTCAAGACAAACCAAATGCAAAAAGAATCAAGTGATTTGGACTTGTAGATAAAAAGTTGTGGCCAGTCAAAGTTTCTGGTCAAAACAGGAATTGAAATTAAAAACAGAAAATCTCCAGCGGCCACGTCGAAAGCGTAAAGTGGAAGCACGCTTCCACTTACCGCTTCGGCGCGCGGCTGAGCCGCTGACGAGCGGGCCCTGCAGCTGGTTTGAACATGAGGGAGAGAGGGAAACAGAGAGAGACGGGGCTTCAGCTATCGTCGCCGGCGATGTGGACGGCGGCGAGGTCGGGAGAACGCGGGGATAGAACAAGCGTACGACGGCGAACACGTACGTACCCGCAGATCAGTTAGGGATGGCCGAACGGCGTTGCCCCCTTCTTCTCCGGCGGCGGTGGTGCTCGGGGGTCGTCGGAGACGGTGGTTCTGGCAGCGATTTGCTCGGGCAAGTGGTCGGGCGTGGTCAGGAGGATGAGCTGAGCTCAGTAGTGGAGTCAGAAGAGGTCGGGGAGGAGTGGAGAGGTGGGTCGGCTGAGCTCTGGTGGCGGCGGATCTCCGGCGAGGCTCGAGGCCAGAGGGCCTCTCGGCCGTGGCTCGCTGCTCAGGGAGGCAATTGGGGAATGGTGGAGTGGGTTGAGGAGCTTGGAGAGGCCGGCCATGGCTTTATATAGGCAGGGGGCGAGCGCGGGCGAGCTCTCCCGAAGCGGCGAGGCTCGGGCCATGTCGCCAGTGCAAGGACGCCGCGTTGGCTGGCCGCTTGCGGGGTGAGGTGATGGAGGAAGGCAGAGGCAGTAATGGTGGTCGGTGGCGGCTAGCGGGGAAGACGACGAGCACAGGGTTGCGGCGCCGCCACGGGCGACACAGTGCCCGAGTGCGTGGCAGCCGTCGGGGAGGTTTCCGGCAAGGGGAAGCTATGGAAGAGGGTTAGGTGGACGGCATCGACGATGTCGGCACTCCAGGACACCGCCTGGCAACGCGAGGGCTCGAGAATGGCCTTGACAGACGCCGGCGGGATACAGAGCACATGAACTGGCATGCCAGTGCCACGCTCACCACGATGCCAGGCCCGTGGAGGCCGACCCAGGCCAGCGCAGCGTGTCTGGGGCCTTCTCCTTTGGTCGTTTAGCCCACCTACACTCTTGGTTTGGCTAGATACAAGCTGACTCGAAGGGTAGCATCAACTGAAGTTTCTGACAGAGATATTGAGAGGGATCTGGAGAAACGATGAGTGGTGCTTGGAGCCAAAGGAGATGTCTAGGGTGAACTAGGATGGAAGGACTACAAACTGACCAAATTTGAAAGCATTTGGAAAAGTTTTGAATAGGGTTCATGTGCAACCTGCCATACTAGTCCAGAAACTTAATCTGCTTGGTTCACTCATATGGTTGATCTGGTGAGGCTGAATTTTGGTGTGTGGGATTCATTTAGTGATTAGGAGATGCCATAAAAATTTCAGCTCAATAGGAAACCTCTAGATGGTACTTCCTTCACAGAGATTCAAAATGAGCAGAAACTTGGCAGAATTTTGCTGCTAAAAAGTTGTATTGGTCAAGATGATATTTTTGGGTATTGTGGCTAGATAGGTTCTCTAGTACCTCAGAGAATTTATTTGGGGAGTTTCTGAGTTAAGAAAATAAGGGCTGCTTCACAAATGAACACTTCTGACCAGAAAGAAAATAATTATTCTGGCCATTATTTATTATTGGGCAATGGAATATTTTTGAATATTATGAGGTTATATGATGATGAGAAGATGTGGCAAAAATTTGGAACTCTTTTGATCATCAAAACTATAGGTTGCTTCCAAACCCATAGTGATGCCATAGTCTCCCAAGGAATAAAATGATTTATTTGGAAAAGATCAAATATTGAAATTTGATCCAGGAGGGATATGACAGAGCTTTGGCAGGTTGGTGATGGTTTTGGTTCAAGAGGTTCAAGGATTCATAAGTCCAAAGCCACTTGAAAGATTCAAAATCATCCAAAATTCAATTAAAACCAAAAAGATTTAGAAAAGAAAAAAAGTTGTCAAAATTAGGGTGTCACATCAAGGCTACACACAGGTTGAAGGAATTGATTTCGATGAAACTTTTGCACCTGTTGCTAGACTTGAGGCTATTCGCATATTGTTTGCTTACGCTAACCATCATAATATCATCTTATATCAAATGGATGTGAAAAGTGCATTCCTCAATGGTAAGCTTGAGGAAGAAGTATATGTGGCTCAACCCCCAGGTTTTGAAGATCCTAAGCATCCTGACAAAGTCTTCAGACTCAATAAGGCCCTCTATGGCCTCAAGCAGGCCCCTCGGGCGTGGTATGATACACTGAAGGAATTCCTCATGAAGAAAGGCTTCAAACCCGGTTCACTTGATCCGACTCTTTTCACCAAAACTTATGATGATGAAATATTCGTGTGCCTAATATATGATGATGATATTATCTTTGGCTGTACTAACCAACGTCACAGTGACGAATTTGCCTATATGATGATTGAGGAATATCAAATGTCTATCATGGGAGAATTGAAATTTTTCTTAGGTCTTCAAATTCGTCAACAACGCAATGGCATCTTCATTTCTCAAGAGAAATACCTCAAGGACGTTATGAGGAAATTTGGTGATACGTCTCCATCGTATCTACTTTTCCAAACTCTTTTTCCCTTGTTTTGGACTCTAATTTGCATGATTTGAATGGAACTAACCCGGACTGACGCTGTTTTCAGCAGAATTGCCATGGTGTTATTTTTGTGCAGAAATAAAAGTTCTCGAAATGACCTGAAACTTCACGGAGATCATTTTTTGGAATTAATAAAAAATACTGGTCAAAGAATCAACCGAAGGGGGCCCACACCCTGGCCACAAGGGCGGGGGCGCGCCCTAACCCCCTGGGCGTGCCCTCCGACCTTGTGGGCCCCCTGGACCTCCACCGACCTCAACTCCAACTCCATATATTCACGTTCGGGGAGAAAAAAATAAGAGAGAAGGATTCATCGCGTTTTACGATACGGAGCCACCGCCACCTCCTGTTCTTCCTCGGGAGGGCAGATCTGGAGTCCGTTCAGGGCTCCGGAGAGGGGAAATCGTCGCCGTCGTCATCATCAACCATCCTCCAATACCAATTTCATGATGCTCACCACCGTGTGTGAGTAATTCCATCGTAGGCTTGCTGGACGGTGATGGGTTGGATGAGATCTACCATGTAATCGAGTTAGTTTTGTTAGGGTTTAATCCCTAGTATCCACTATGTTCTAAGATTGATGTTGCTATGACTTTGCTATGCTTAATGCTTGTCACTAGGGCCCGAGTGCCATGATTTCAGATCTGAACCTATTATGTTTTCATGAATATATTTGTGTTCTTGATCCTATCTTGCAAGTTATAGTCACCTACTACGTTTATGATCCGGCAACCCCGGAGTGACAATAGTCGGGACACTTCCCGGTGATGACCGTAGTTTGAGGAGTTCATGTATTCACTAAGTGCTAATGCTTTGGTCCGGTTCTCTATTAAAAGGAGGCCTTAATATCCCTTAGTTTCCATTAGGACCCCGCTGCCACGGGAGGGTAGGATAAAAGATGTCATGCAAGTTCTTTTCCATAAGCACGTATGACTATATTCGGAATATATGCCTACATTATATTGATGAATTGGAGCTAGTTCTGTGTCACCCTATGTTATAACTGTTGCATGATGAATGCCATCCAACATAATTATCCATCATTGATCCATTGCCTATGAGCTTTTCACATATTGATCTTTGCTAAGTTACTTTTCCGTTGCCACTGTTACGATTGCTACACAGCTGCTACTGTGACTTTTGCCACCGTTACCGTTACTTCCATACTACTTTGCTACTAAATACTTTGCTGCAGATATTAAGTCTTTTAGGTGTGGTTGAATTGACAACTCAGCTGCTAATATGTCGGCGTGCGACACCTATGGGACCCTCGAAGAATCCCTTTACGATTCGGCGGGGGGAGAGGTATGCGCAAAGAGCAGAACCAACGATCGACGCAAGGCGATTTTACCCAGGTTCGGGCCGCTAATCAGCGTAAAACCCTACTCCTGCCTTGTTTTATTATCGGTGTTCTTGAGCCCAGGCTCCAGGAGCGCACGCAGTGAACAGTACGTTCAAAGAGCAGCTACACATGCAGAATGGGCCAGGAGATCCTCCTTCCCTGTAGCAGTTGCCTTGGGCCTCCTTTTATATCACAAAGGGTTCACCACAGTGGCAAAATGTACATACATTGAGGTGTAAAGTAGCTACAGGGTCATTATACCTAACCCCTGACGGATTAGGACGAACGCATTTAATGCACCGTGAGGTGTCCGTCTAGGTGTCCTCACTTTCTTGGGGATGGAAAAAGGGCCATCCCATCAGCACCGCTTAAGCTCTCCTCCACTGGCGCATCGCCACGCATCCAAAGAAGGACCCAGAATGTCAGGTTTGTTGCTGTGCCAGAGCGGTGGCACAGCAACAAAATCTTGCCGGGTGCTGAATCTTGCCGGGCGCCGAGCCTTGCCGGGCGCCGAATCTTGCCGGGCTTCGCAGGCCACCCCGGCAAGATCTTGCCGGGGAAGCTGGCCTTCGGATTCCAGCTCTTCTTATCTGCTGATCCTCAGATCTTTGACTTGAGGATTTCTTTGGTGGCCTGAGTCAACCTCAAACTGTTCCCCGACAAGCCTTGCCGCGAGTATGGCTACAACTGCCCGTGCACAAGTACGGGGTACTAATGGCCCAATACTTAGTACATCGACATGAGCCCCCGGGACTAGGCCACACACGAGTGCGAGGTGTTGTTGGGCTAGGCCCAAACAGTGCATGGGCACACGTGGCAGGGGATTAACTGCTCGTAAATATCCCGTTTACTGTGCCCCCCACTACACGCGCTGAATGCGCGATGTGGGAAGCGTGCCTCAAAAGATGCAACTGCAACGCGCCTATAGAGGCACGTTCACATTGGGGAGTAAAAGAGGCGGCCCCGCTCCTTCCCCATAAAAAGGAAAAACCGCAGAGGTACAGCCTATTTACCCCCCTCTTCTTCTCAATCTGGCCGTCGCCATTGCTTTCCTTCTCTCGAGCTCAGAGCAAAGCTTTCCCTCATCCGCTCATCGCCTCCACGCCCGCTTCAACCCCGGCTTCCGCCCTTGCAGTCGCCATGCCGCCCAAGACCAGCAAAGGCAAGGGCAAGGAGACGAAAGCCGATGTCCCGGAGAGCGAGCTGGTGAAGATGCGGAAGAAGTATGTCGTCTTCGCCCCGTCGCTTGATGCGGAAGCTTTGAAGAGGCGGTACCAGTGCATGTGGGCGAGGGAGACGCAGGCTCACCCCGCCACTCGCGTGATTCCAGGTTCTTGCTCCAAGAGTGGGTCAGACAGATATCCCTTTTTCGTCGCATACTTCTATTGCGGGCTCTGTCCTCCATTTTCTGACTTCTTCAACGACATTATGTACACATACGGCTTCCATCTTCTCGATTTCACGCCGAATGCGGTATTGTGCATGTACATCTTTGCTCACCTTTGTGAAAACTTTGCCGGAGTGGTTCCCAATACTGCCCTTTTCCGCCACTACTTTTTCCCTCGTATCCAAAAAGGAGAAGCCCTCTCTGGTTCTATCGCCTGGATTCCAAGGGCTTGGAATAAGGAGATATACCCAGAAGGGGTTTACCGCGAGAAGTGGGACGAATGGCGGGCTGAGTGGTGCTGGATCAAGGAGACAGATCCCCATCCGTTCTGTGACACCCTGATTTTGGCAACTTTTTCTTTTCAAACTTTTTCTGGTTTTATTTGGAATTTGAATGGATTTTGGATCTTTTACTTGGTCTTGGCATTAGTGAATCTTCTTCCGAGTGATCCAAAGCCTCAACTACTTGCCAAAACCCTGCCAAGCATCTCTAAAACACAAATACCATTTAAATCATTTCTCAATAACCCTTATCTTTTACTTGGGAATTTAGAGCATTATTATGAGTTGTGAAGCAGCCTATAGCTATAGTGCTCTGAAAATTCTCAAATAATTCCCTAAAATCCCTTGAATCATATCTTGACCCAATCTCCAAAGACATTCCTTTGGTCATGTTAAATATTTTGCAAAATAATTCATTTTCTCTCCTGGTCAGAATGGACCAATGTGAAGGAAGTGCATGTTTGGGTTGCCCAATTGCTACCAGATTTTTACAGCATGTGGACAACTCCAAACAACCACTCTCCACCAATTTTCAGCCTCTGAAAATCAACCATGTGAACAGTACTCCAAATTGTAGATTCAGACCAGATTTGTGGTTTCTACATGAACCACCTTCATTTCTCATCCAAACTAGCTCAAACTTGACCAGTTGGTAGTTCTTCCAACGTGGATCATACCAGACATCTCTCTTGGCTTCATCTCCACCTCACCCATGCTCCAGAACCTCCCCAATTTCACTATCAGGAACTGTTGGAGACAATACCTCTCATGTCTGTGCAAACCTAGCCAAAGCAAGCGCTCAGGTGAAGTGAGGGGACGAAGGACGACACGCCAGACAAGATTTTCCAGGCCAACTTGGCTCGAGGACATGAGGCACCGTGGTGAGCATGGTACTGGCATGGCTGTCGCCGCGCTCTGCGCCGCGCCCGTGCCTGTGCCGTCGCGTCCCACGACCCCTGACCTCTGTCGCTCGTCCGCTCGTGCCGACTACGTTCCCTGGTGACACGTAGCCCCTCCAGACCCTTCGCCTGCGCCGGAGACGCCCTCGCCGGCTGCCGCGTCATCACCGCCCTGTTCTGCCCATGGCTGCACTGTGGTGAGCGGCGCGTCGTCTTCCTCCTGCCCAGTCCCCTCAAGCATTCAATGCTGCTGCCCTCACCCATCTCCTCACCCGCGTCGAGCCAGCCAGCGCGGCGTATGAGCGCCGGCGCCATGGCCCGCATCGACGAGCTTCGGGAGAACTCGGCAATCGGCTTCGCCCGGCTATAAATAGCCCTGCCTAACCTCTCCTTGCTTCCCCACCCCTCCACCACCTCCCTCGTCCACCTCCAGAGCGCCCAAGGAGGGCCGGGAGCCCGTCTCCCTCAACTCCGGCAGGAACTCTGCCGCCGATCCCCTTTCATCGCCAGACCCCTCCCAGCCACCCTAGCTTCATCCGAGCCCACCGTCGGGATCAAGGAGGTTCACTGGTGCTTCCAGACCCCTCCCCGAGTAGAACCGTCGCCGGAATCGTTGTCTCCATCGATCCCCGTTGCTGCTATCCGCCGGAGAAGAAGGGTGCCACACCGTCCGACCATCTCCGAGGGTGCCACGGGTACAGGGGGCATCGTCTTCGAGGGAGCGAACCATTCCCGTCCTCTCCGAGCCCATCTGCCGTCGCTAGCTCCGGCAATCACCGCCGGTGAGCCGCCTCCCACTCGTCTCTCTCTCCCTTCTCTATTTTAAAATGAAGCAGCCCCACCCGTCAGCCGCTATGGGCGCGCGCGCGAAGGGGTAAGTGGAGGCGTATTCTCCGTTTACGCTTTCGACGTGGCCGTTTTGCTGTTTTCTGTTTTTTTCTTCTGATTTTTATTATTAAAACAGAATTGACCAAGAACTTTGACTGTGAATAACTTTTTATAGGAAAGTCCAAATGAGTTGATTCTTTTTGCATTGGGTTCATAATTGAATTCTTTATTTTTCCACCAATTTTGAGATTTTTCTCACACTCACAGAATTGCTGGTGCTATAAACAGTGTTATTTGAGATTTTCTTTTGCTGTTTTTAATTATTTCCAGAAGGAGAAAACTGTGGAATTGAAGATCAAGAGTTTCTGAACCACCCAACTGATCAAGGCAAGCCAGGGCATCCGTGTTTTGTGGCATTTCATAGCATTGCATTGTTCATATGCAACTCTTGCATTTATTTAATATGAATAATTCCAAGAAAATTATTAAAACAGCTAATGTGACCAACTAAGTTAATTTGCTGAAATAACCGTGATGCCTAAGCTGAACTTAGTTGGTTGATCATGAGTCACCTGTCCGGGCTTACCCGTGCAGCCACATTCGCCGGTATGGGACGGCCTTGACTTGGTCTGGCTGCGTGCTCTCTCACCGGTACCTCCAAATAGGGAGGGTTATGCGTGCGTGCTGCCCTGATCAGGTAGACGGTGATAACCCTGTGAGCCCAGTTGAGTTGTTTTGCCGGCGTCCCCGTTTGGGACAGTAATTTGGCCACGACGGTGGCAGGTGTCGAGAGGACACATGGCCACCCAGGGCTTGACTCCAAGAGGGAGTGTGATTGCCGGTGGTACGATGAAAGAGTCATGAGTCAGATAGGTTTCGTTGGAGCAACGCTGGTCCACCCGAATGGGATCACGAGGTCAGTGCTCCATAGTGTGGGTAAAGTGCGCAACCTCTGCAGAGTGTAAAATCTATTCGAATAGCCGTGTCCACGGTATTGGACAGCCCGACCAGACCTCTCTAGGTGATCAATCGTAACAACCTTAGTAGTGGTTGAAGAACTGGTCTTATGAGCGGTGGTGCTCGTTGAGATAAAGTACTCTGGGGGTTGTAGGATAACCCAGAGATGAGTAAGTTGATGACAGTAAGTGATTCACTTGAGATTTATCATAATCCATGCCATGCTATTATTTGCTGCATATTTGGTTGTCATGTGCTTGCAAGTACATTCAAAGTACTCACCTGGCGTATCATGCCAGATGCAGGAGAAGACTGAGACGGAGGTCTCAATGTCCGTGTTGCGATGCCTAGGATGTGTCCACAGCAGTGTCCCTGTGGTTGGAGTCGCTATCATGTTCCGCTACGCACTAGTATTCCGTTGTAGTCTTCTGTTGTAGTAATATGTAGTAATGCCGAGGCCCCGATATGTCGGATAAATAATGTAGATATGGTTGCAGCACTAGATGTGCTTTTGGCCTCGAAGATCATGTAATATATGAGCTTGTACCCGACTATTATCAATAAAAGTTCAGTTATGTTCTGTTCCAAGTTGTTGAGTGTTTCCAGAAGACATGATCTCTGGGTTGGAAACACTGGTAAACCGGTTCTCTGAGCCGGGGTGCCACAATGCTTGGTATCAGAGCCTTGCTGACTGTAGGACACCCTAGGTAACACGCGCTAGGATTGCGAATAGTATAGGGCTTTGAACATGCATTTGCTTGCTGCATTTGATTGTTGCATGCCATGCATCATACATCATAGTTCATTATGTTACTAACCTTTGGCATTATGAGTGTAGATGGCACCAGTCCCATATCACTTCCATCATGAGCCAGAATCCCACACTTTTCCAGTTCTGCTTCGCAGCGTCTGGCTTCGACTGTATCCCAATGGTGAAGACCCGGTGTACCAGGTGTTTTGGGATCAGTTGGGCGAGTCAGTATATGAGTACCATGCAGTGGCTTACATGACCGCGACTTCGGACATTGGAAGCTCTTCCCGCTCTTCCAAGGGCGGAGTGGCTTCTACTCCAGAATTGGCAATCCAGTTTGCTGCCATGGAGGCTATTACTGACTTGCGCTTCCACGAGGCTGAGATGCAGACTCATCCGGGTTTCATCCACTATCCCACTCTGTCACCTGCGACAGGGCGAGTTCTTTTCCCACCTATTGACCCGGTGTGTGATCATGCAGCTGGTGTTTTGTCCCGCTATCTAAACGCCAGTTACCGTATGATCATTTCCCTAGCTGAGGAGATGTGTCGTGTCCAGGAGGCACTAGCCGCAGCGACTCCAGCACCTCCTTCCGTAGTTCCACCTATGTATCCACCACCAGTTCCATCTCCACATAGGCTGGGTACTTTTTCCAGCACTACTGTGCCGTCAGGCTTATCGTCTGGTAGTCGACGTGAGACTCCAGATGAGTGGGCCTCACTCCTAGCTACTCCTGTTTCGCCGATGCTGAGGCGACGTGCTTCTTCTTCCGCAGAAGGAGAGCCATCTCAGCAGCGACGCTGCGTCTCCTTTGACCCGGTGACTCATATCATTAGTTCTGATTCAGACTCAGGATCTGACGATGAGGGCTCTTCGGATGGACAGTGTCCGTGTCACCGACGCACTAGACTGGAGTTTGTGTAGTAATGCATGCATCTTTGCATATGTCGACTGCCGTATGAGCAGTCTAGCCATGATATTTTCCCTACTAGCTTGCCATGTATGATGTTGGGTTGTTTTGTATAATTATGTGTTTTCCCTTATTCGCTCTTTTAATAATGTTTTTCCTTGGTGTCATATAACCATATTTTTCCTTATGGATGTTGCTCATCGATTCAGTAATTGCTTTGGGAACCAAATTTAGATGAGAAGAGGAAGTAGCAGTCAAAGCAGTGATGGAACCCCTGTCCGTCGCTCAGCCAGACAGGCAGGGCAACCACCCGAAGACTTACCACCACCACCTCAAGCACCATCCACAGATCAGATAATGAGAATGTTTGAGGAAAAGAGAAACCAAGACCTCATGGAATTACTCAAAAGTATGCAGACCATAGTTGGTCAGAATAATGGCAATGGGGTGCATTCTAAATTGTCTGACTTTCAGCGTACAAAGCCACCTAGCTTTGGTCAGGCCCTGGATCCTATTGAGGCTGATGACTGGTTAAGAACTATGGAGAAGAAATTAGACATCGCTTGTTGCGAAGAAGAAGATAAAGTTCCATTTGTCACCCACTATCTCGAAGGTCCGGCAGCCATATGGTGGGACAACACCAAACTAATGTGGCCTGCTGAAGAGATTACTTGGGAAAAATTCAAAGAACTGTTCCGCAAGTATCATATTCCCACGGGCATCATGAAAGTAAAGCAGCGAGAATTCTTGGCTCTCACCCAAGGAAGCATGACTGTGGGAGAATATTTAAACAAATTCAACAACTTGGCCCGATACTCTCCTCATGATGTGGCTACCGAGGAGAGGAAGATAGACCGGTTCCTTGGAGGACTTAATCACGCCCTTCGATGTCAACTATGCATGTTGGACTTCCCCGATTTCCAGACATTGGTGGATAAGGCCTTCATTGCCGAACGAGAGCACCAGTCCGGGAATGAAGATCGTAAGAGAAAGTTCGAGCCCAAGAAAGACTACAAAGAGTCGTATGCGCAAAAGCTACGCAGCTGGCAGCTAGCCCCAACGGAAAACAAGCCAATATGGATCAATGGTGGCAACAGCAAGAATGGTACTCAGGCTAAGACCTTCGGCAAGCAGCCAGTCATAGAAGACTGTCGCCGCAACAACACATGTTTCACTTGTGGCCAGAGTGGACACTATGCCAAGCAGTGTCCTACTAACAATGGGAAGCAATCCACGGACCACAAGTCACAAGTCAACCACCTTGGGTGCCGCAACTTCAACCGTGGATGCGTCCACCATATCTCTGCCGAAGATATCTGTGAAGCTCCAGATATTGTCCTTGGTATGTTCTCTGTCAATAACATACCTGCCGTAATTTTATTCGATTCTGGGGCTTCCCACTCTTTCATTTCGCGAAACTTTGCCACCATGCACAAATTTTCTCCTTCGTTTTTAGACAGATACATGGTGGTACAATCCCCTGGCTCCATGCTCAGAACAAATATTATATATAAGGATCTGGAAATCTCAATCCATGGAGTCAAATTCCCAGCAACCCTTGTGGCTATTGAATCCTCAGGATTGGATGTAATCCTGGGAATGGATTGGTTGACCCCGCATCAAGTATGCATCAACTGTGCCACCAGAACGGTGACGGTGATAAACCCAGCTGGACAGACCGTCCAATTTCTGGCCAGCCGAATGATTACAAGGAAGGGCACGACATATCATACCACCGTTACAGACCTGAATTTGATTCTGGTGGTTTGTGAATTTCCAGACGTATTTCCTGAGGAATTACCAGGAATGCCACCAGATCGAGAACTGGAGTTTGCCATCGAGGTAATACCTGGCACGTCACCAATATATAAGAAATACTATCGGATGCCAGGCCCTGAGCTGGCAGAACTAAAGAAGCAATTGGATGAGTTGTTACACAAGGGATACATTCGTCCAAGTATCTCACCATGGGGATCACCAGTACTATTTGTCAAGAAGAAAGATGGGAGTCTACGGATGTGCGTAGACTACCGGCAACTTAACAAGGTCACCATCAAGAACAAATACCCGCTCCCTCAAATTGATGACTTATTCGACCAATTGAATGGAGTGCGGGTATTTTCTAAGATCGACCTCAGGACGGGGTATCACCAGTTGAAGATCCGGAAAGAAGATATTCCTAAGACAGCATTCACCACTCGGTATGGGTTGTATGAATTTACAGTCATGGCGTTTGGATTGACAAATGCTCCTGCATACTTCATGAGCATGATGAACAAAGTTTTCATGGACTTCCTGGACAAATTTGTAGTGGTGTTTATTGACGACATTCTGATATACTCCAAGAATGAAGAAGAGCACCAACAACATCTCAGAGCCGTTTTGGAAAGGTTGAGGACCCATCGCTTATATGCCAAGTTTAGTAAATGTGAATTTTGGCTAAAAGAGGTGGGATTCCTTGGACATATTCTATCAGAAAAAGGAATAGCTGTTGACCCCAGTAAGGTTACTGCGGTCTTGAACTGGAAGACACCAGCCACGGTAACCGAAGTCCGTAGTTTCTTGGGTTTGGCAGGCTACTACCGTCGCTTCATTGAGGGCTTTTCTAAGATAGCCAAGCCACTGACGGAGTTGTTGAAAAAGAACCAGAGGTTTATCTGGACAACTGAGTGTGACAGCAGTTTCATGGAATTAAAGATGAGGCTAACCACAACCCCTGTCTTAATCCTACCAGACATTCACAAGAGTTTCGACATATTTTGCGATGCATCCAGACGTGGAATTGGATGCGTGCTGATGCAAGAAGGGAAGGTTGTAGCTTATGCATCACGACAGCTACGACCTCATGAGGAAAACTACCCCACACACGACTTGGAGCTAGCTGCTGTGGTTCATGCTTTGAAGATTTGGAGGCATTATCTTATTGGGCGACGATGTGAAATATACACAGACCATAAGAGTCTCAAGTATATTTTCACTCAACCTGACCTGAACCTCAGACAGCGAAGATGGCTTGAGCTAGTCAAGGACTATGATGTTGGAATAAACTATCATCCAGGGAAAGCAAATGTGGTTGCTGGCGCCCTGAGCAGGAAACAAGCTGCTGTGAACGCACTAATTGCGGGTACGCATCCGAGCCTACAAGAAGAGTTTGCCAGGCTCAATATGGTGCTATGCGGCCCAATGACCCCGAGCACGTTGGAGATCACTCCAACCCTCATGGAGGAAATCAAGGAAGCCCAGAAGTTAGATGAAGAAATTCGGAAGATCAAGGAGTTAATTCAGCAAGGGAAGGCCAAATCCTTCCGTGCGGATGAACAAAGTACCGTGTGGTTCGAGAAACGAATTTGTGTGCCGAATCAGAACAACTTGAGGCAACAAATACTCAAGGAAGCACATGAGTCCGCATACTCGATCCATATGGGAGGTACCAAGATGTACCAAGACTTGAGAGAGGCATTTTGGTGGCCAGGGATGAAGAATGATATTGCATACTATGTCGCCTATTGCGATATTTGCAACAAGGTTAAAGCAGAACATCAGAAACCAGCTGGACTACTGCAACCACTACCGGTTCCTCAGTGGAAATGGGACGACATATGTATGGATTTCATCATGGGATTACCCAAGTCCGTGAGGGGTAATGATGCCATCTGGGTTGTTGTAGACACTCTTACAAAAGTGGCGCATTTCATCCCAGTGAAGACCACTTGCAACGCAAACCAACTGGCACAACTGTACATGTCTCGGATTGTCAGTCTGCATGGGGTGCCTAAGTCTATCACCTCAGACCGAGGTTCCCTATTCACCTCAGCATTCTAGCATCGGTTACATCAAGCCTTGGGCACCATGCTGAAACACAGCACAACATATCATCCACAAACGGATGGACAGACCGAGCGAGTAAATCAGATCTTGGAAGATATGCTTCGGTCCTGTGCTCTCTCTCATGGACCCAAGTGGGAGGATAGTCTGCCGTATGCGGAATTCTCTTACAAAAATAGTTATCAGGCCAGTCTCAAGATGTCGCCTTTTGAGGCGTTATACGGACGAAAGTGCCGCACACCGTTAAACTGGTCTCAGACAGGAGACAGTTGCATATTTGGAACGGACCTGATGCTCGAGGCAGAAAGACAGGTCAAGGATATTCAAGAACGCCTGCGAGCAGCCAAGTCCCGCCAGAAGAGTTATTACGACCCGAAGCATCGGGAAGTAACCTTCGAACCTGGAGACTATGCCTATCTGTGAGTAACTCCCATGAAGGGAGTGAAGAGATTTGGTACCCGAGGAAAGCTAGCCCCACGGTACATTGGCCCCTTTCCCGTGGTTGCTAGGAAGGGCAGAGTTGCATACCAGTTGGAGTTGTCCCCAGTACTGTCGGATGTGCATGATGTCTTTCACGTCTCACAGTTGAGAAAATGCATCGCACCCCCAGCCAAAGAAGCGGATATGAGTGAATTGGAACTGGCTAAGGATTTAACTTATGAAGAGAAGCCAGTCAAGATCTTGGATGTGATGGAAAGAACCACAAGGAGTAAGGTAATAAGGTTCTATAAGGTATTGTGGGAACACCACACGGAAGAAGAGGCTACTTGGGAGAGAGAAGATTTCCTAAGATCCGTATATCCTTATTTGTTCCCTGAGCAACCGAATCTCGAGGACGAGATTCATCCTAAGGGGGGTAGGTTTGTGACACCCTGATTTTGGCAACTTTTTCTTTTCAAACTTTTTCTGGTTTTATTTGGAATTTGAATGGATTTTGGATCTTTTACTTGGTCTTGGCATTAGTGAATCTTCTTCCGAGTGATCCAAAGCCTCAACTACTTGCCAAAACCCTGCCAAGCATCTCTAAAACACAAATACCATTTAAATCATTTCTCAATAACCCTTTTCTTTTACTTGGGAATTTAGAGCATTATTATGGGTTGTGAAGCAGCCTATAGCTATAGTGCTCAGAAAATTCTCAAATAATTCCCTAAAATCCCTTGAATCATATCTTGACCCAATCTCCAAAGACATTCCTTTGGTCATGTTAAATATTTTGCAAAATAATTCATTTTCTCTCCTGGTCAGAATGGACCAATGTGAAGGAAGTGCATGTTTGGGTTGCCCAATTGCTACCAGATTTTTACAGCATGTGGACAACTCCAAACAACCACTCTCCACCAATTTTCAGCCTCTGAAAATCAACCATGTGAACAGTACTCCAAATTGCAAATTCAGACCAGATTTGTGGTTTCTACATGAACCACCTTCATTTCTCATCCAAACTAGCTCAAACTTGACCAGTTGGTAGTTCTTCCAACGTGGATCATACCAGACATCTCTCTTGGCTTCATCTCCACCTCACCCATGCTCCAGAACCTCCCCAATTTCACTGTCAGGAACTGTTGGAGACTAAACCTCTCATGTCTGTGCAAACCTAGCCAAAGCAAGCGCTCAGGTGAAGTGAGGGGACGAAGGACGACACGCCAGACAAGATTTTCCACGCCAACTTGGCTCGAGGACATGAGGCACCGTGGTGAGCACGGTACTGGCATGGCTGTCGCCGCGCTCTGCGCCGCGCCCGTGCCTGTGCCGTCGTGTCCCACGACCCCTGACCTCTGTCGCTCGTCCGCTCGTGCCGACTACGTTCCCTGGTGACGCGTAGCCCCTCCAGACCCTTCGCCTGCGCCGGAGACGCCCTCGTCGGCCGCCGCGTCATCACCGCCCTGTTCTGCCCGTGGCTGCACTGTGGCGAGCGGCGCGTCGTCTTCCTCCTGCCCAATCCCCTCAAGCATTCAATGCTCCTACCCTCACCCATCTCCTCGCCCGCGTCGAGCCAGCCAGCACGGCGTACGAGCGCTGGCGCCATGGCCCGCATCGACGAGCTTCGGGAGAACTCGGCAATCGGCTTCGCCCGGCTATAAATAGCCCTGCCTAGCCTCTCCTCCACTCCACCACCTCCCTCGTCCACCTCCAGAGCGCCCAAGGAGGGCCAGGAGCCCATTTCCCTCATCTCCAGCAGGAACTCTGCCGCCGATCCCCTTTCATCGCCAGACCCCTCCCAGCCACCCTAGCTTCATCCGAGCCCACCGTCGGGATCGTGGAGGTTCACTGGTGCTTCCAGACCCCTCCCCGAGTAGAACCGTCACCGGAATCATTGTCTCCGTCGATCCCCATTGCTGCTATCCGCCGGAGAAGAAGGGCGCCACGCCGTCCGACCATCTCCGGGGGTGCCACGGGTACAGGGGGCATCGTCTTCGAGTGACCGAACCATTCCCGTCCTCTCCGAGCCCATCCGCCGTCGCTAGCTCCGGCAATCACCGCCGGTGAGCCGCCTCCCACTCTGCTCTCTCTCCCTTCTCTGTTTTAAAATGAAGCGGCGCCACCCGTCAGCCGCTGTGGGCGCGCGCGCGAAGGGGTAAGTGGAGGCGTATTCTCCGTTTACGCTTTCGACGTGGCCGTTTTGCTGTTTTCTGTTTTTTTTTCTGATTTTTATGATTAAAACAGAATTGACCAAGAACTTTGACTGTGAATAACTTTTTATAGGAATGTCCAAATGAGTTGATTCTTTTTGCATTGGGTTCATAATTGAATTCTTTATTTTTTCACCAATTTTGAGATTTTTCTCACACTCACAGAATTTCTGGTGCTATAAACAGTGTTATTTGACATTTTCTTTTGCTGTTTTTAATTATTTCCAGAAGGAGAAAACTGTGGAATTGAAGATCAAGAGTTTCTGAACCACCCAACTGATCAAGGCAAGCCAGGGCATCCATGTTTTGTGGCATTTCATAGCATTGCATTGTTCATATGCAACTCTTGCATTTATTTAATATGAATAATTCCAAGAAAATTATTAAAATGGCTAATGTGACCAACTAAGTTAATTTGCTGAAATAACCGTGATGCCTAAGCTGAACTTAGTTGGTTGATCATGAGTCACCTGTCCGGGCTTACCCGTGCAGCCACATTCACCGGTATGGGACGGCCTTGAGTTGGTCTGGCTGCGTGCTCTCTCACCGGTACCTCCAAAGAGGGAGGGTTATGCGTGCGTGCTGCCCTGATCAGGTAGACTGTGATAACCCTGTGAGCCCAGTTGAGTTGTTTTGCCGGCGTCCCCGTTTGGGACAGTAGTTTGGCCACGATGGTGGAAGGTGTCGAGATGACACAGGGCCACCCAGGGCTTGACTCCAAGAGGGAGTGTGATTGCCGGTGGTACGATGAAAGAGTAACGAGTCAGACAGGTTTCGTTGGAGCAACGCTGGTCCACCTGAATGGGATCACGAGGTCAGTGCTCCATAGTGTGGGTAAAGTGCGCAACCTCTGCAGAGTGTAAAATCTATTCGAATAGCCGTGTCCACGGTATTGGACAGCCCGACCAGACCTCTCTAGGTGATCAACCGTAACAACCTTAGTAGTGGTTGAAGAACTGGTCTTATGAGCGGTGGTGCTCGTTGAGATAAAGTACTCTAGGGGTTGTAGGATAACCCAGAGATGAGTAAGTTGATGACAGTAAGTGATTCACTTGAGATTTATCATAATCCATGCCATGCTATTATTTGCTGCATATTTGGTTGTCATGTGCTTGCGAGTACATCCAAAGTACTCACCTGGCGTATCATGCCAGATGCAGGAGAAGACTGAGACGGAGGTCTCAATGTCCGTGTTGCGATGCCTAGGATGTGTCCACAGCAGTGTCCGTGTGGTTGGAGTCGCTATCATGTTCCGCTACGCACTAGTATTCCGTTGTAGTCTTCTGTTGTAGTAATATGTAGTAATGCCGAGGCCCCGATATGTCGGATAAATAATGTAGATATGGTTGCAGCACTAGATGTGCTTTTGGCCTCGAAGATCATGTAATATATGAGCTTGTACCTGACTATTATCAATAAAAGTTCAGTTATGTTCTGTTCCAAGTTGTTGAGTGTTTCCAGAGGACATGATCTCTGGGTTGGAAACACTGGTAAACCGGTTCTCTGAGCCGGGGTGCCACAACACTTGGTATCAGAGCCTTGCTGACTGTAGGACACCCTAGGTAACACGCGCTAGGACTGCGAATAGTATAGGGCTTTGAACATGCATTTGCTTGCTGCATTTGATTGTTGCATGCCATGCATCATACATCATAGTTCATTATGTTACTAACCTTTGGCATTATGAGTGTAGATGGCACAAGTCCCATATCACTTCCATCATGAGCCAGAACCCCACACTTTTCCAGTTCTGCTTCGCAGCGTCTGGCTTCGACTGTATCCCAATGGTGAAGACCCGGTGTACCAGGTGTTTTGGGATCAGTTGGGCGAGTCAGTATATGAGTACCATGCAGTGGCTTACATGACCGCGACTTCGGACATTGGAAGCTCTTCCCGCTCTTCCAAGGGCGGAGTGGCTTCTACTCCGGAATTGGCAATCCAGTTTGCTGCCATGGAGGCTATTACTGACTTGCGCTTCCACGAGGCTGAGATGCAGACTCATCCGGGTTTCATCCACTATCCCACTCTGTCACCTGCGATAGGGCGAGTTCTTTTCCCACCTATTGACCCGGTGTGTGATCATGCAGCTGGTGTTTTGTCCCGCTATCTAAACGCCAGTTACTGTATGATCATTTCCCTAGCTGAGGAGCTGTGTCGTGTCCAGGAGGCACTTGCCGCAGCGACTCCAGCACCTCCTTCCGTAGTTCCACCTATGTATCCACCACCAGTTCCATCTCCACATAGGCTGGGTACTTTTTCCAGCACTACTGTGCCGTCAGGCTTATTGTCTGGTAGTCGACGTGAGACTCCAGATGAGTGGGCCTCACTCCTAGCTACTCCTGTTTCGCCGATGCTGAGGCGACGTGCTTCTTCTTCCGCAGAAGGAGAGCCATCTCAGCAGCGACGCCGCGTCTCCTTTGACCCGGTGACTCATATCATCAGTTCTGATTCAGACTCAGGATCTGATGATGAGGGCTCTTCGGATGGACAGTGTCCGTGTCACCGACGCACTAGACTGGAGTTTGCGTAGTAATGCATGCATCTTTGCATATGTCGACTGCCGTATGAGCAGTCTAGCCATGATATTTTCCCTACTAGCTTGCCATGTATGATGTTGGGTTGTTTTGTATAATTATGTGTTTTCCCTTATTCGCTCTTTTAATAATGTTTTTCCTTGGTGTCATATAACCATATTTTTCCTTATGGATGTTGCTCATCGATTCGGTAATTGCTTTGGGAACCAAATTTAGATGAGAAGAGGAAGTAGCAGTCAAAGCAGTGATGGAACCCCTGTCCGTCGCTCAGCCAGACAGGCAGGGCAACCACCCGAAGACTTACCACCACCACCACCTGAAGCACCATCCACAGAACAGATAATGAGAATGTTTGAGGAAAAGAGAAACCAAGACCTCATGGAATTACTCAAAAGTATGCAGACCATAGTTGGTCAGAATAATGGCAATGGGGTGCATTCTAAATTGTCTGACTTTCAGCGTACAAAGCCACCTAGCTTTGGTTAGGCCGTGGATCCTATTGAGGCTGATGACTGGTTAAGAACCATGGAGAAGAAATTAGACATCGCATGTTGCGAAGAAGCAGATAAAGTTCCATTTGTCACCCACTATCTCGAAGGTCCGGCAGCCATATGGTGGGACAACACCAAACTAATGTGGCATGCTGAAGAGATTACTTGGGAAAAATTCAAAGAACTGTTCCGCAAGTATCATATTCCCACGGGCATCATGAAAGTAAAGCAGCGAGAATTCCTGGCTCTCACCCAAGGAAGCATGACTGTGGGAGAATATTTAAACAAATTCAACAACTTGGCCCGATACTCTCCTCATGATGTGGCTACCGAGGAGAGGAAGATAGACCGGTTCCTTGGAGGACTTAATCACGCCCTTCGATGTCAGTTATGCATGTTGGACTTCCCTGATTTCCAGACATTGGTGGATAAGGCCTTCATTGCCGAATGAGAGCACCAGTCCGGGAATGAAGATCGTAAGAGAAAGTTCGAGCCCAAGAAAGACTACAAAGAGCCGTATGCGCAAAAGCTACGCAGCTGGCAGCCAGCCCCAACGGAAAACAAGCCAATATGGAGCAATGGTGGCAACAGCAAGACCGGTACTCAGGCTAAGACCTTCGGCAAGCAGCCAGTCATAGAACACTGTCACCGCAACAACACATGTTTCACTTGTGGCCAGAGTGGACACTATGCCAAGCAGTGTCCTACTAACAATGGGAAGCAATCCACGGACCACAAGTCACAAGTCAACCACCTTGGGCGCCGCAACTTCAACCATGGATGCGTCCACCATATCTCTGCCGAAGATATCTGTGAAGCTCCATATATTGTCCTTGGTATGTTCTCTGTCAATAACATACCTGCCGTAATTTTATTCGATTCTTGGGGTGTCTCGCACTACCGCACCAGAAGCTGAGGTGACGGAAACACGCCAACCCCCGGCGCCCGCTACAGCCCAGCGATCTAGGACCCCTCCTCCGCCTTCCCACACAGACACTGCAACGGAGGTCGATTTCGACATCTCCGGCTTTAGTCCGGAGCGAGAAGAGGAAGAGTGAGTACCTTGCCACAGCCTTTGTCTTCCAACCCTGGATCAATCTTATTGACTTGCTTGTATTATCTCTGCAGTGATGCAGAAACCTTGATGGAGAGGATGGCGAAGAGGACAAAGACTTCTACAGGCGATGAGCCTCCGGCAGGCTTCGTGAGCGTGCCAGAAACTACTACTATCAGCCCGGATCTCAGTCCTCGACGCAGCCCCCAGCGCAGCCCCCAGCGTAAGTTCATTATTCTTTTCGGTTGGGGAATGCTGAGGTTCCTATCCTTACCGCTGATATCTTTGGGCTTGCAGGAGAAGGACGGCAACAAAGGGAGTTATCAGGAGATACCCTCGTCGCGCCACCTCTGCCAACCACATCGCCCACAAGCGCGTCCCCGGCAAGTGATCACACCGACGAGCTTGTCTTGGTCGAGGAGGAGCCAACAACCACGGATGCTGGCATCTTACCCCCGGCAACCGAGGTTGCCGGGAGGGGCGAGGCCACCTCTCGACAGCCCGATGCAGGTAACCAATTGCCTCAGCGTGCTTGCTATTCTTTCCTTTATCTCTCTTTCTTTTGTCTTCTTGAACTTCGATCTTGATCTCATTCTGTTTCTCCCCCTTCTCCTTTAGAATTCCCTGAGATGGAAGACATGGACATCGAAGCTGTCATCGAGGAGACCGCCAGGGATGTTGCCGCCGAAGCCGACAAGATCGCTGCCAGCGAGGCCGCCCTGGATGCCACCGTAGAAGCCGGCGGTGCTTTTGCCGAGGAGGCCGCCAAGACTGCACAGGAGGAACCCGCCAAAGAGTCTACTGAAGAGGGCGGCAAGGAGGCTGGTGACCGTACTGACGGCATTCCTGCCGCAGGAGCGCCAGGCGCTACACCGGCCACGGAGCCCCCTGCTACTGGTGAGGCGGTTGTTGAGGATCAACCGTCAACATCTGAAGTCCCCTCATCCAGCAAATATCTCAAAGTTGGCGAGAACCTGTGTGTCAACTTGCCGGGGACGGCAAGCATTAGGGCACCGACCGAAGGGGAAGTCTTTGATGAAGAAATCATCGCTGCTGTCGGGCTCGAGGTTGTTGATGATCCAAGCGCTAGCAGCGGCAAATCAGAAGAGGATCAGCCCCTTCAGGCCATGGGCGAAAATTTCCGCAAGCTCCAGGCTCTCCACCGCGCCTGGAAAGAGAAAGCGGATTCCAGAATGGCAGTTGTCGAGGCGGCCGAAGCAGATTTTCAGAGGCGCGTCGAACAAACGCAAGTCTGGTACACTGAGGCCCTCCAAGAGTTGACTGCCGGCCGGGAACAAGTGAGCCAACAGTGGACAGAAATCCTCCTGAAACAATTTGACATGGAGAAGGCGCAAGAGGAAGCTACGCAAAGAATTGCTGCTGAAGATGCTCTCCTGACGGGGCGTCGCATTGCGCTTGATGCTCACGAGGAAGACCTTGCCGCACGTGAGCAGGCGCTCGCCACCAAGCTTCACAGCAAAGACGAAGATATCGAGAAGCTTGTCGCGCGGCGGACCCATGAGCTGGAGCAGAAACACAAAGAGGCGCTTGAAGCTCTAACTGTAGATCACGCCGACAAGCTCAAGGAGGCCGTCGATGCTGCCAAGGCTGCAGAGGCCGCCAAGAATGAGCTGAGCGACAAAGTAAAGAAACTGGAAGTGGATCTCGAAGAACACGGCAAGGAGCTCTCAACGCTCAAGGTGATAGGGAAAAAAACCCTCCACACTCTGGCGGAGATGCAAGTTGCCATGTCTAACAAGACCAAGCAGCTCTACTCATCAAATGAAGCTATTGCCGTTCTGGAATTGAAGCTGACCACGTTGGAGAAGTCCCTCGGGGCCTGCAGGGCCCGCAAGAAGGCCCTACTCAAAGATCTCCAGGAAGAGAGGAACCTGCTCAAGAGCGCTGCCACCGCCCAAGTTGATTACGAAAAGGGGGTGAAAATCTGGACTGGACCTCTCATCGACGCTGCGGAGAAGCTCATGGCAGAACTATCAACCATGGGCCTGTCAAACTTCAGGTATTCTTCTGAGGAAAGGATATCATCGAGTGCCAGGTTGATGATGTTCTTCGAAAGCATCATTGATGCCCTGAAGTTGCTTCAGTCTAACCGGGCGACCCAATTGGCCAACGAGTCCCGCCGGCTTTGTCGGGCCGTCCTCCGCAAGGTACTTATCAAGGTGGTGCATAACAATCCTAGCATCGACCTGTCCAACGTGCTTGGCCACCTGCCAAAGGACGCAAATCTCGAGGCACTTGAAGAGCTTGTCGCGCCTATCCTTGAGAAGGTGGATTCAATCAAAAGGGTCGAAGGCCAGCACAGAGATTAACTGCTCCACCTCTTCTTGTCGTCATCATTCCATGCCAAAGACAATTAAGTCTTAAGTTAGAACTGCGGCAACTTATTAATGTAATATAACTTGCTTATGTTTGGGTACATGTATGCTATCTCCCTTATCTGATTCCTTTATGTATGGAGTTCACCCTATGCTTACTGAAAAACTTGCCGGCGCGCAACCTGCCGCGAGCGCTGGGTGCGGGACTTCAGCAGCCTGCTGGAGGCGCAGCGGCCGGCAAGACTCCTTGGTGTTCTCAGTGCAGCCACTTAAATCATTGAGCAGACTCGAAACAAAATAAGGGCGCAACCGATTACGACAAGGGTTCCTTCGCGTGCAGGTTTTCCATAGAAAGGTCGAAATCGTCTAAGGAAAATAACTTTGCAATAAAGGAAACTTGCTCTAAGTTTTAGAACTTAGCTTTCTGTCGCTGTCCTTCCTCCGGCAAGCGTCAATTCTGAACGTCGCCAACCGATACTCATATCTCCCTTCCCCTCCCCCCCCCCTGGCAAATGTGCACGTGAGGAATCCTTCTGCCTTTTGAGAAAAAGAAAGAAGAGAAAATAAAGATATGAAACCTTGGCGGTTTGTTAGAACTTACCGGGAGTAGGTGTCATACAACATCTTAGACACACATGCATATATATATGAACATGGAAATCAATAAGGAAATGCACAACACTTAAATTTATTCATCTGTGCTCAGGATCTGCGCCTGGCTTTGTACAAAGGATTATATGCCTTGCCGGCAAGACTTGTACAAAAGGGTGGTTGCCGGGGGCCCCCGGCAACCGCGCCTTATGGGTAGAACTTGCGAAGATGTTCGATATTCCAGGAATTACTCACTGGAACGCCATCTTCGGTCTCCAGGCGGACAGCGCCGGGCCTGGTGACCCGTACTACCCGATAAGGGCCTTCCCACTTCGGCGTCAACTTGTTTGAATTCTTGGCAGACTGAATCCGTCGAAGAACAAGGTCGCCTTCCTCAAGGCTTCGGGCATGAACTTTACGGCTATGGTAGCGGCGCAAAGCTTACTGGTAGTGTGCAGCTCGCATAGCATCCTGAAGACGATTCTCCTCAAGGAGCACAGCGTCATCTTGCCGCAGCTGCTCTTGCTCAAGCTCATCATAAGCGAGCACTCGAGGTGATCCATACGTGAGTTCCGTGGGGAGAACTGCTTCCGCTCCGTAGACCAGAGCGAAGGGTGTCTGGCCGGTGGCTCGATTTGGTGTCGTTCTGATTGACCAAAGAACCGCCGGCAACTCATCAATCCAGCGTCTTCCGCACTTTTTCAGCCTATCAAAGGTTCTGGTCCTGAGACCGCGCAACACTTCTGCATTGGCCCTCTCCGCTTGGCCGTTGCTTCTCGGGTGAGCAACAGAGGCAAAACAAATTTTGCCGCCAAGGTCTTGGACGTACTGCATGAAGGTGCGACTTGTGAATTGCATGCCGTTGTCGGTGATGATCCTGTTGGGCACACCGAAATGGCAAACTATCCCTTTAAAGAACTTGACGGCTGATTGTGCTGTCACCTTCCTCACTGCTTCCACCTCCGACCACTTTGTGAACTTGTTGATAGCAACGTACAAGTACTCAAAGCCCCCGGTAGCACAGGGGAAAGGGCCCAGTATGTCGAGCCCCCAGACCGAAAATGGCCAGGAGAGAGGGATTGTCTGAAGAGCTTGAGCTGGTTGATGCGATTTCTTCAAATGAAACTGGCACGCTTCACACTTAGTTACTAGTGCAGTTGCATCCTGGAGAGCGGTGGGCCAAAAGAAACCTTGCCGGAATGCTTTCCCGACAAGTGCTCTTGATCCTATGTGAGAGCCACATATGCCTCCATGTATTTCTGCCAACAGCTCTAGTCCATCCTCCCGAGGAATGCACTTCAATTTCACACCGTTTGGTCTCTTTCTGTACAGGACGTCATCGACGAACTTGTACATAATAGACCGACGGGCTACTCTTTCCGCTTCTTCCTGTTCCTCCGGGAGTTCTCCTATTTGAAGGAAATGGACAATGTGTTGTGCCCATGCTGGAGCCTGGGGCTCGACAGCTAGGACTAAAGGCATCTCCTCTGCCGGGGGAACATTTGTCTCGACAGCGAAAGCGTGAGGTTCCGCCGGAGCCTGTCATTCCCCGGCAGGTTTGTCGTTGATCCTGGCAAGTTCCTTGCCGGCGGTTCCGGGGAGCTCTGCCGGAAAGTACTGTCCAATGTTCAACTTTCTTCTCTTTTCTTTTCGCATTGATGGCGCCACAGATGGTTGAGTCAAATGGAGCACAAAAGTTCCTGGTTCCACAGGCAACTTGAGGGCAGCGCGTTTTGACAGGTCGTCAGCAATACTATTCTCGACATGAGGGATGTGCTTCATTTGCAGACCGTCAAAGTGCTCTTCCATTTTTCTCACTTCATCCACGTAGGCTTGCATCAATGGACTCTGATAACTCTTATTAACTTGCCTGACAACAAGCTGTGAATCGCCTCTGATGACGAGCTTCTTGATACCAAGGTCTGCCGCGATCCTGAGACCGGCAAGCAAGCCCTCGTACTCCGCAGTGTTGTTCGTCGAACTCTCTCGGGGAAAATGCATTTGGACTATGTACTTGAGGTGCTCTCCGATGGGTGCGACAAGCAGCACGCCAGCACCGGCGCCTTGCAGCGAAAAAGCCCCGTCAAAGTACATAACCCATTGCTGGTCAATTTCCTTGCCGGGGAGAATTGTTTCTTGAACCTCCTCGTCTGGCGTTGGGGTCCATTCCGCAATGAACTCTGCCAAGGCCCTGCTCTGAATTGTCGAAGTGCTTTCAAACTTGAGACCAAAGCTCGACAACTCCAACGCCCACTCCACAATCCTGCCGGTTGCTTCTGGATTCCGCAAAATCCGTTGCAACGGAAAGCGAGTGACGACGGTGATTTCATGTGCTTGAAAATAATGGTGCAGCTTCCTCGAGGCCATAAGGAGGCCGAAAAGCAACTTCTGCACGCCAGAATGTCTTGACCTAGCTCCTTGTAAAAGAGAGCTAACAAAATAAACTGGGCGCTGCACCACCTTTTTCTTCTGTAATGATTCTTCTGACTGCACAGATCTTGTCTTGCCGGGATCAACCCTTGCCGGGGAAGATCCTACCGCGTCACCTGATGGTCCTGCCGCTGGTGTTGCTTCCTCATCAGCTTCTCTCTGCGCCACTAACGCAGCACTAACCACTTGATTTGTTGCTGCCAAATATAGCAGCAACGGCTCTCGTGGTTTAGGCGCGACTAGTCGGCGGAGAAGAAAGGTATTTTTTTAAATCGTGCAGCGCAGCCTTCGCCTCCGGAGTCCATTTCATCGGACCTGCCTTTTTCAAAATTTTGAAAAAGGGCAGGGCGCGCTCAGCAGATTTGGAAATAAACCTGCTTAGAGCAGCAACATAGCCGGCAAGACGACGGACGTCCTTGACGCGTCTTGGTGCTTCAATCTGCTCAATAGCTTTGATCTTGTCGGGGTTCGCTTCGATTCCCTGACAAGATACAAAGAATCCGAGGAGCTTGCCGGAAGGAACACCGAACACACACTTCTCAGGATTGAGCTTTAAGTTGATCTTGCGAAGATTTGCAAATGTTTCTTCTAAATCGTGTATGAGCATCGCTTTGTCCTTGGTTTTGACCACTATATCATCCATATATGCCTCTATATTTCTATGGAGCTGAGGCTCAAAACCAATTTGGACCGCTCTCGCAAATGTAGAACTAGCACTTTTCAACCCGAAAGGCATTCGTATAAAACAATACGTACCACATGGGGTGATAAATGCGGTCTTTTCTTCATCTTCTTTCGCAACCAGCGGTGGAATCCACAATCTGGTCGATGCGCGGCAAGGGAAAGGGATCTTTTGGACATGCTTTATTGATATCTGTATAATCGATATGTAGCCTCCATTTCCCATTCGCCTTGCGCACTACAACCGGATTGGCCAACCAGGTTGGGTGAAGCACTCCTCTGACCAATCCTGCCGCCTCCAGCTTTCTGATTTTCTCGGCAATGAATTCTTGCCGCTCCAAGGCTTGCTTCCTGACCCTCTGCTTGACGGGCCATGCGTGAGGATAGACAGCAAGGTGGTGCTCAATTACCTCCCTGGGAACACCAGGGATGTCAGACGGTTGCCATGCAAACATGTCGACATTCGCCCGCAGGAAGGCAACGAGCGCGCTTTCCTATTTGTCATCTAGGGTGGAACTTATGGTGAAAGTTCCTCCCATTTCGTCCTCCCTAACGGGCACCTTCTTGGTTTCTGGTGGAGCAGCCTTGGATTTCTTGTTCTTGCCGGTGGAACTCTCTGGTGCATCCTCGACGGAAGCGCAGCACTCCGAGGAGGCGCGCTTATCGGAGTTCGCGCCAAGATTCTCGCCGGTCTTCTTCTTCCCCCCGGGAGTTCCAGCGGCAGGAGCAGATGCCTTGACGGCAGGTGCTACAACTGCTTCCCGGTAGAGTTGGTCAGCACAGATGAGTGCATCCTTCTTATCGGAATGGATAGTAATGACACTCAACGGCCCAGGCATCTTCAAAACATTATATGCGTAGTGTGATGCCGTCATGAACTTAGCCAGCGCTGGCCGACCAAGGATCCCATTGTATGACATGGGGATCTTGGCGACATCAAACACTACCTTCTCGGTCCTGTAGTTGAGCTCGCTACCAAATGTCACCGGTAGCGTAATCTTGCCCTTTGGCTAGGTTCTTCCTGGATTTACCCCTTGAAACGTGCCCGTTTCTTCGAGATCTTCATCAGGAATTTGAAGCCTCTTGAGCACATCTGGTGAGATTAGGTTCAGCCCGGCCCCACCGTCAACTAGCATTTTCGTCACCTTGAGGTTGCGGATTGTTGGTGAGACCAACAATGGCAAGCACCCGACTGCGGTTGTGCGATCAGGGTGATCCTCGGCGTCGAAAATGATAGGCGTGTTGGACCACTTCAGGGGCTTACATGCATCTGGTGACGGCTCTGTTGCATTGACTTCCCGCACCCACTGTTTGAGTCGATGGTGAGAAGAATGCAATGAGGCACCCCCATCGATACACATGGCCTCTGTAGCTTTCTGGAATTCTTGCTCACTGGACTCATCGTCTTCTTCGTCATCATCTTCTTCCTTGTCTCGGCCTCGAGCGGGCCTCTCCCTCTGTTGCTTGGCCTTGCCGCAGCGACTCCCTCGGCCACCGTGCTTCTTGCCGGATCCATCAGCACCGTCATGGGCCTTCTCCTTATCTCGCCTTTCATACTCAGCCCTCTGTTTCTCGGCAAGCTGTTCAACTTGCCGGCAGTTTTGGAGATCGTGGCCCTTGGTGCGATGGATCTTGCAATATTGCTTGCCGGAGCTTTCCGACTTGTCGGCTACCGCCAAGGCCTGACAGGAAGAGCACCCGGCAAGTTCCTTGATGGGGTCGTCAACCTTGGCCTTCTTGGCGACGCCGGGGTTGCCGGATTCCTCGACAGCAAGCACGGCCTTGCCTCTGCGTTTCTTGTTCCGCCGCTGGCCTTTCCTTGACGGGGTCGCAGCGTCTTCATCTTCTGATTCGCCCCCCGCGCCAACAGCCTCGCCAGGGAGTTTCCTTCCCTCTTCAGCTCGAGCGCATTTGTCGGCCAAAGCGTAAAGCTCGGCGATACTCCTGACTTTGTTCATTGCCAACTCTTCCCGCATTTTGCGGTTACGCACGTTCTGATGAAACGCGCTAACAACAGCGGCAGGGTGAACATCAGGAATATTGTACTGCACCTGGCTGAATCTCTGAATAAACTTGCGCAGGGATTCACCCTCCTTCTGAGGGATGATATGCAAATCACTCTCTTGGCCAGGAGCTTGGTGGCCTCCAACAAAGGCGCCAACAAACTGATGGCACAGATCTGACCAAGAAGAAATAGAATTCTCCGGCAGATGCATCAACCACGACCTGACGTTGGGTTTGAGCACCAACGGGAAGTAGTTGGCAAGTATCTTGTCATCTCGGCCCCCGGCAGCCTGCACCGCAATGGTGTAGATGCTCAAGAACTCCGAGGGATGAGTCTTGCCGTCATATTCCTCCGGGACCTCTGGCTTGAAGGTTCGGGAATTGGGCCACTGGACTTGCCGTAGCTCACGGGTAAACGCTGGAGTCCCTACCTCGTAAGGCAAGTCTCCTGCGTCCCCTGGCGCAAGCTCATCGACAGCCGGCCCTGCACGCTTATCAGACTGAGAACGGAAGCCTTGGCACGTTCGAGCGTCCTCTTTGCCTCGTTCCTGGAGAACTTGACGCTGGTCGTGGTGCATCCGTGGATCAGACGACGGCGTGGAATCATCATCACGGCGATCGACTTGCTGGGTTGTCGCCCGCCGCTGGTGTCGCAGAGGGGAGTGCACCGTGGTTGCACCTCCTCCGGTTTTCTCCACGTCGGCTCGCGCCGGATCGACGGGCCTTCGCTGTGAGGGCCCTACCTCTTGTGGCCCATCTTTGTTGGCGAAGCCGATAAGGCTCTGGATAGTAGCTCGCCACTCCTCCATCTTCTCCGGAGCAGGAGGGAAATCGAGGAGCAGCTGTGCACGTGCCAAGGCTTCCGCTGGTGTAGGCGGTGACGACAGGTGCGAGGTACGTGAGGTGCTCTGACTCCTAGCCATGTTAGAAGGAGCACCGTCATGGTCACGCGACCGCGCGCCACCTCTGTTGGTAGCTCGGTGTGCATGCTGGGCCTGCGCACCTTGGGAACGATGCGTAGAAACTTTTTCATGGGGACGCCCTGAACCACCAGCGCCATGACGTTTCTCATCGCGCACGACCTGGGTAGGCCGTGACGCTTGCGCCGGCGCGGGAGCTCCAGAAGGTGTCCTCCGATCTCTGGAATTCATTGTGCCACCCGTAGGCAACACAGCTCCGTCTCTGGATCCAGTGGCGTGTGGGTTGCCGCTGCCACTGCGAACGACGCCGCTCGCCTGGCTTGGATCATCGGAACGCCGTGGAGGCTCTAATCCTCTTCCTTCTGCACCCACGCCATCTCCCGTATGCGAAGACACAGGCAAAACGGACGTGGATGGTTGCGCCATCACAGCGCTCTTCTTCTTGGGTGGCATGATGATGAAGATGATGAAGAAACTAAGGTGCCGATCATTGGATCAGGTTCACACAACCTACAATCCCCATACCTGGCGTGTCAAAGATGTTGGCGTGCGACACCTATTGGACCCTCGAAGAATCCCTTTACGATTCGGCGGGGGGAGAGGTATGTGCAAAGAGCAGAACCAACGATCGACGCAGGGCAATTTTACCCAGGTTCGGGCCGCTAATCAGCGTAAAACCCTACTCCTACCTTGTTTTATTATCAGTGTTCTTGAGCCCAGGCTCCAGGAGCGCTCGCAGTGAATAGTATGTTCAAAGAGCAGCTACGCATGCAGAATGGGCCAGGAGATCCTCCTCCCCTGTAGCAGTTGCCTTGGGCCTCCTTTTATATCACAAAGGGGTCACCACAGTGGCAAAATGTACATACATTGAGGTGTAAAGTAGCTACAGGGTCATCATACCCAACCCCTGACGGATTAGGACGAACGCATTTAATGCACCGTGAGGTGTCCGTCTAGGTGTCCTCACTTCCTTGGGGATGGAAAAAGGGCCATCCCATCAGCACCGCTTAATCTCTCCTCCACTGGCGCGTCGCCACGCATCCAAAGATGGACCCAGAATGTCGGGTTTGTTGCTGTGCCAGAGCGGTGGCACAGCAACAAAATCTTGCCGGGTGCTGAATCTTGCCAGGCGCCGAGCCTTGCCGGGCGCCAAATCTTGCCGGGCTTTGCAGGCCACCCCGGCAAGATCTTGCCGGGGAAGCTGGCCTTCGGATTCCAGCTCTTCTTATCTGCTGATCCTCAGATCTTTGACTTGAGGATTTCTTTGGTGGCCTGAGTCAACCTCAAACTGTTCCCCGACAAGCCTTGCCGCGAGTATGGCTACAACTGCCCGTGCACAAGTACGGGGTACTAATGGCCCAATACTTAGTACACTGACATAATACTTGAGAATATTCTTTGGCTCCCCTTGTGTCGAATCAATAAATTTGGGTTGAATACTCTACCCTCGAAAATTGTTGCAATCCCCTATACTTGTGGGTTATCAAGACCTTTTTCTGGCGCCATTGCCGGGGAGCATAGCTCTATTCTTTGAGTCACTTGGGATTTATATCTGTTGATCACTATGAGGAATTTGAAAGATACTAGAACCAAGATTTTTCCCTCTACTACAAGGGGAGGTAAGGAACTGCCATCTAGCTCTGCACTTGATTCACCTTCTGTTTTGAGTAAGCTTGCGACACCTACACCTGCTATTGATTCTGATATGTCGCAAGTAATTGATGATGCCATTTCTGCTATGCATGATGCTAATGATGATACTACTGCTCTACTTGATAATACCGTGCCACTAGGTGAATTTCTTGATGAACAACTTGCTAGGGTTAGAGAAAATGAAATTGCTGAAGCTGATGATATTATTGAAACTGAAGATTATGATTCTCCCCCTAGTTATGAATTGCCTATTATACCTGAGGGTTATATTATGGATGAAGAAACTGCTAGAGACTTTCTTGCTTGCAATGATAGAGAAGATCTTAAGAAATTGCTAGCTAAGCTGAAAGAAAAATCCTTGAATGCTAGAATGAAATATGATCCCAATTTTGCTACTTCGCCTATCTTTGTTACTGATAAGGGTTATGAATTCTCTGTCGATCCTGAGTTAATCGCTTTGGTTGAATCTGATCCTTTCTACGGTTATGAATCTGAAACTGTTGTGGCACATCCTACTAAATTGAATGATATAGCCACCCTATTTGCTCATGAGGAAAAAAATTCGCTATTACTATATTCTTAAATTGTTTCCTTTCTCATTAAAGGGTGATGCTAAGATGTGGTTTAATTCTCTTGCTCCTGGTTGTGTGTGTAGTCCCCAGGATATGATATATTACTTCTCTCAAAAATATTTTCCTGCTCATAAGAAACAAGCTGCCTTAAAGGAAATATTTAACTTTGTGCAAATTGAAGAAGAGAGTCTCCCACAAGCTTGGGGGAGGCTTCTCCAATTACTTAATGCTTTGCCTGATCACCCTCTCAAGAAAAATGAAATACTTGATATCTTTTATAATGGACTAACTGATGCTTCTAGGGACCACCTAGATAGTTGTGCTGGTTGTGTTTTCAGGAAACAAACTGTTGAGCAAGCTGAATTGCTATTGAATAATATATTGAGTAATGATAATGATTGGACACTTCCTGAACCAACTCCTAAGCCAACTCCGAAGAAAAGAGGTATTCTATTTCTCAGTCCTGAAGATATGCAAGAGGCAAAGAAATCTATGAAAGAAAAAGGTATTAAAGCTGAAGATTTTAAGAATTTACCGCCTATTGAAGAAATACATGGTCTTGATAACCCAACACAGGTAGTAGAGGTAAACTCTCTCTATAGATTTGATGAAGGTGATATTCCTCATAATAAGTCTGCTAGTCAATGCTTGGATGAGTTTGATAATTTTATTGTTAAACAAGAAAACTTCAATGCTTATGTTAGTAGACAATTGAAACGTAATGCTTACATGCTTGACCACTTGGGTGATTATATGAGTAGAGCTGTTAATGATCTTAAGCTTATTAGTAAACATGCTTCCATGGTTACAACTCAGGTAGAACAAGTACTTAAGGCACAGGATGATTTGCTTAATGAGTTGAATAGTAAGAACAATGATAATGCTGTTAGGGTTATGACTAGAGGTGGTAAAATGACCAAGGAACCTTTGTATCCTGAGGGGCATCCTAAGAGAGTTGAGCAAGATTCTCAGAAAATTAATACTGATGCACCTAGTCCTAATAAAAAGAAAAAGAAAACCGATAGGACTTTGCATGCTTCTAGTGAACCTGTTATAGATACACCTGAGAATCCAAATGATATTTCTATTTCTGATGCTGAGACACAATCTGGTGATGAACATGAACCTAGTGATAATGTTAATGATGATGTTCATGTGGATGCTCAACCTAGTGATGATAATGATGTTGAAATTGAACCCGCTGTTGATCTTGATAACCCACAATCAAAGAATCAACGTTATGATAAGAGAGACTTTGTTGCTAGGAAACATGGTAGAGAAAGAGAACCATGGGTTCAGAAACCCATGCCCTTTCCTCCTAAGCCATCCAAGAAAAAGGATGATGAGGATTTTGAGCGCTTTGCTGTAATGATTAGACCTATCTTTTTGCGTATGCATTTGACTGATATGCTTAAAATGCCTCCTTATGCTAAGTATATGAAGGATATTGTTACAAATAAAAGAAAGATACCTAAAGCTGAAATTTCCACCATGCTTGCTAATTATACTTTTAAGGGTGGAATACCAAAGAAACTTGGAGATCCAGGAGTACCAACTATACCATGCTCCATTAAAAGAAACTATGTTAAAACTGCTTTATGTGATCTAGGAGCTGGTGTTAGTGTTATGCCTTTCTCTTTGTATCGTAGACTTGATTTGAATAAGTTGACACCTACTGAAATCTCTTTGCAAATGGCTGATAAATCAAATGCTATACCCATTGGTATTTGTGAGGATGTGCCTGTTGTGGTTGCAAACGTTACTATCTTAACGGACTTTGTTATTCTTGATATTCCCGAGGACGACAGTATGTCGATCATCCTTGGTAGACCCTTTTTGAATATTGCAGGGGCTGTTATTGATTGCAATAAAGGCAATGCCACTTTTCATGTTAATGGTAATGAGCATACGGTACACTTTCCGAAGAAACAACCTCAAGTTCATAGTATCAACTCTATTGGAAAAATTTCAACTATTACTATTGGAGGTTTTGAATTCCCTCTTCCTACTATCAAAAAGAAATATGATATTCTTATTGTTGGGGACATGCATATCCCCGTTGAGGTAACCTAGTGTTATTCGAAAATTCTCCGGTTTCATGTCATTTGGAAGAAGTTTGTTAATAAGACTGGATCAACCTTGTTAACGGATTCCTTTTGATGAGCATGAGATGGATGAATCTAGAAGGCACAACCATCTATACCCACCTTTTACTTTCTGTTATTTAGATTAAATAAAGACAAAATAGTATTTTCTGTCTGCTTTCTGAATTATCCGTGCAATAAAAAAATGTCCCAAAAATAAAAGTTCTCCAAATGCCCTGAAAATTTAGTATGATTTTTTATAGAATATTTGAGAATTTCTGGCACTGAACATGCACCAGGGGGATGCACCAGTGGTGGCCATAGACCAACTTAGGCCAAAAGCCTAAGCTTGGGGGAGTACGTATTTCTCACTGACATTACATTCATGTTCACACATTCATTCTAGTTGTCGGTGTTCATACTTTTTCATTGTATTATCCATGTTAGTCTATTTATTTTTATCACTTCCTTCTTGAGTATTTGAAAACCTTTGAGAAAAACAAAAAAAAATTAGCTGTAGCTTAGTTTACTTTCCATGCTTAGTTGTAGTATAAAAGAAAACCCAAAAAGATTTCTCGTTCTTCTTTTACTTGTTGGGAGCTTTCCCGTGTAAATAGTTTTTCTCGTTCCTGTTTTTCTGAAAAACAAAAACTCAAAAAACATTTCAGTGTGTTTCTTTGAAATTCTTTTCTTTTCTTTGGGGGTCGAGGAGAGAAGACCACGATGAAAATGTTGAGTGGCTCTCATATGCATTATTGTTGATCTAACAAAGAGCCCATATTATATTGTCTTCTACTTTGAATAAATGTTTGCAGATTCCAGCTTAGTCCAATGCACGTGCACTATTATTATTATTCACATCGTTCGGTCGTGCAAGTGAAAGGCAATAATGACGATATATGATGAAATGATTGAGATGAGGAAAAGTTGGTATGAACTCGACCTATCTTGTTTTTGTAAATATGATTAGTTCATCGTTCTTGATTCAGCCTATTACCCACCACGCATGATTAACTCCGGTCGGACACACTTTCCTGGGTCATGCCCAGCCTCGGCCAAACGATACACCGCAACCCGACCAAATACTTAATAGAGAGGTCAGCACGCCGGACAAAACCTATGCGCCCAGGGGTCTTGGGCCTTCGCCCCGGGAACTCCTGTGCGTTGCGAGGGCGGCTGAAAGCAGACCTAGCCCCCTTAATACAAGCGCAGGCTTAACCATTCCAATCCAGCGCGCGCCGCTCCTTGCTGACGTCTATTAAGCTTCGGCTGATGTATACGACGCAGAACGCCCATACTATGCCCACGTGATGGTTAGTGCTATCAGGCCAGAGGCCCCTCGGATCAAATATCCAAACCGTTAGTGTGTTGGTAGTGCGGTAACGAGCAGAGACTCACGAAACATGTGACCCCATCGCCCCGTCTCGAGGACTTGCGGCAAGGGCTAAGACTGTCCGGCCACGCCTCGTATTCATCTCTCGGGCACCATCCAGGTTAACCCGTCTCCACATCACTTCGCAGATATGCTCGCGCGGGTACCCCTCAGGACCGACCCGTCTTTAGTAACATGTTTCAGTGTAAAGTCATAGTAACAATAGTAACCGTGTGTCTAACACCAAGGGGGAACCTTGAGGAATCACCCTCGATGGAATTCCACCCGATGTTATCGTCAAGGTGAACGAAGGAGGAATCACCCTCGAGGTCCACACTTGAGAAGTTGCACGACGATGTCGTTATCGGGGGTGGTGTAGGAGGAATCACCCTCGCTGACCACGACCGATCAAGTAACCTACAAGGTTATCATCAGAAGTGCTGACGAGGTATCACCCTCGGCACTCGATAGTAACCCAGTAGTGTCGAGCAACTAAGGGGAAAGTGATGTGCGGTGCCGGGGCCTGGTCTTCGATCCCGTTGATCGGGTCTTCTGTTAATCCAGCGGGGCAGTCGGGATAAGTGGGGTCTCGGATGGGCCTCTACCCAGTCTATACTAAATAGTTTAGGATAAGCAGGTAGGTAACAACAGCAGGTTACAATAAATAGGCTATGCAGCAGAAATAGGATAACAGTAACAGCAGCAATTCTAATGCAAGCATAAGAGGGAAGAGAATAGGCGATATAGGCATGTTCAAAAAGGGGGGTGCTTGCCTGGAAGCTTTGCGGCAAAGGTCTGATCGTCAGGGGCGTAGTAGGCCTCCGGAGCTGCATCGATCTTGGGAGCTACGTCAACGTCTGGGTCTACCGAGAGAGAAGAGGGGCAGGAAATGAATAAATACACAGCAATATTGCAACACAGAGCATGCCATGCCTAGGATGCAGTGCAGGGTTGCCTAAAGATGCATCTAGGTCGTTTTAGTTATTTTAGGATTAATGTGGGATTTATTAACCGGTATGCATGCACTATTCATCTACCGGAAACGGATGAAAAATTATGGGTTCTCCTATGTAGGAGGTTCTGACATGGAAACATATGACACGATCAGATTCGTCTCGTCATTCTAATCAACTTTCATGTATAAAGTTTTTCAATCTAAGCTACGGATTATTTTCTATGATTTTTCAAAGATTTAAACATTTTCTGAAATTTATTTATTTTAACAGAATTATCTAAAATGAATTATGATGTCAGCATGACTAGAGGATGACATCAGCAATCAACAGACTCGCTGACCAGGGTCAAACCTGACATGTGGGTCCAGTGGGACCCACATGTCAGCCTCTGTTAGCTTAATAGTGGGTTAAATTAACTAACTGGGTTAATTAGGGTGTGGGCCCAGCCTGTCAGTGACTCAGTCAGTTAACAGGATTAACTAATTCGTTAATTGGCTTAATTAACACAGGGGGCCCACATGTCAGCCACAGTGAATGAACAGTAATGGCGTTGACCGTAGTCAACGAAGTCAACCGAGGCGCTGGGGCCCACTGTCAGCCTCACAGGGGTGGGCCCCACGCTGGCCAGCTCAGCGGCGGCGCCGAAGGAGCTCCGGCGACCAAATCCGCGGCGGCCGAGCGCCGGACTTCGTCGGAAATGCGCTACGGTAGGTCTTTTCGCGCGCGACCACTTGCGTTCGAAAGCTGGCGCTCGCGCGCGTCGCGTGGTGCTAATGGTTTCGCCAGAGGTGACCTAAATCGGCGGCGGCGTCGGCCGCGGCAAACGCCGGAGTTCGGGTGCGGGTGGCCACGATGATATGGGGCATGTTAAGCGACACGGGGAGCGGCGTTAGGCGCCTACGAGCTCCAGGAGCTCGACTATGAGCTCGAACGCGAGCTCGGCCGATTGTGGCCGTGCCAACAAAACGACAGGCGGCGGCCGGAGTACGGCAACGGCACACGGCAGTGCTAGCTAGCTACGGGTAGTGAGCGAGTAGCACAGGAGAAGGGAAAGTGCTCACCGAGCGGCACAAGTAGGCCCGCAAGAGATTTAGGAGCTGCCGTGCAGAGGATCGACGCCGGCGAGCTCCTGTGTTCCGAGGTGGGGATCGGCCGACTCCGGGCATTGCAGCGGCCTGCAGCTCGCTCACGGGGTCGAGGAGGAAGTAGCAGGCACCGGCGAATCTTCTGGACTTAACGGAGAGGCTCAAGGGCGCCGGTGGTCGCGAGGCTGACGGAGCAGCGGCGGCAAGCGCGCTCGGACAGAGAGGGACAGCGAGGCGGGCGCGTTCGAGGGAAAGAGAGGGGGGAGAAGTGGTGAGGGAGGCCAGGGGGAATGGACGAAGCTCCCTTATCCCCTCGGCCTCTCCTGTAGCGTCGGTGGCGCCACGCTGCCGGCAGCTCGCCGGTGCAAGCTGGCGCAGCCATGGAGGAGGCGAAAGCGCGAGGGAGAGAGAGTGAGATGGGCCGGTTGGGCTGGCTACGGGGCACTGTGCACTTAGGCCCAGTGCACAGTGCCTCTTTTCTTTTTATTTTCTGTTTTTGTTTATTCTTTTCTGTTACTTTTTCTTTTAGCTAGCAATTGTATTTTGTAAAATGTGGGACTTGCCAAATCAATTACTAGGCAATGGCTGGCACTGCCACAAAAAGTTTGGGCATTTTTGGAATTCTTTTGGGATTTTCTAAAAATGGATTTAGCATTTTCAGTGATGTTTTGGCTCTGCTAAAATACTTTAGCCCATTTAGGATTGATGATGATGTTGTGTCCCTTAACAGCAAATAGTTTTAGATTATTTGCTAAAAGGTGAACATTTTTCCAACATATTTTGAGCAACTTTATTTTGCATTTTGAATTTGAGTTGATTTTCAGAGAAGTATTTGAATTGTTTTGATTAACCAATATGACTAGGCACTGCAAATGAAGATGACTTGGCTTACTTAGCAGAGTGCCACAGTGCTTATTACAAGGGGGTGTTATAAATTCTCCTCCTCTAAAAGAAATTCTCGTCCCGAGAATTTAGGAGGTAGAAGGAAAGAGGTCGGGATATTCTTCCCGAAGATGATCCTCGTGTTCCCAAGTGGCTTCATCTTCAGTGTGATTCGACCATTGCACTTTAAGGAACTTGGTTGTCTTCTGATGGGTTCAACGTTCAGCTTCATCGAGAATGCGGATCGGATGCTCCTTATAAGAAAGATCTTCTTGTAATTCGAGCATCTCGTGATCCACTGCGCGGTGCGGAGATTCCTTGAAGCATTTACGAAGTTGCGACACATGGAAGACATCGTGGATATGAGAGAATTGCGGTGGCAACTCCAATTTATATGCCACCTGTCCATGTCTGGCAACAATGATAAAGGGGCCGATGTAGCTTGGAGCTAACTTGCCCTTGATTCAGAAACGACAAGTGCCCTTCATAGGAGTGACACGAAGATAAGCTTGATCACCAAGTTGATAGGTCAAGCCCCATCATTTGCGATCATAGTTGCTCTTCTGGCGGTCCTGAGCTGCCTTGTGATTTTCTCGAACAATACAGACTTGTTCTTTGGCGTGTTGAATAATGTCCGGTCCCACGAGAGGTCGTTCCCCAGTTTCTGACCAATTCAGAGGGGTTCGACACTTACGTCCATAAAGTACTTCGAAGGGGGCCATTTTAAAGCTGGCTTGATAGCTGTTGTTATAAGAGAATTTGGCAAATGGAAGAGATTCTTCCCATTTCTTATCGAAGGATATAACACAAGCCCGAAGCATATCTTCAAGCACTTGATTAACTCGCTCAACTTGGCCTCGGGATTGTGGATGATATGCTGAACTCCAGGTAATGTGAGTTCCCATAGCTTCTTGGAAACTTTCCTAGAACTTGGATGTGAAAAGACCCACCGTCTGAACTGATCTCCTTCGGAATACCGTGGAGTGAAACGATTCTGGAGATATACAATTTTGCTAGCTGGCTAGCAGTGATAGTCTCCTTGACAGGTAGAAAATGTGCAACTTTGGAAAGTTGGTCGACGACGACAAGAATATCATCGTGACCTTTCTGAGACTTGGGAAGACCGGTTATGAAATCCATTTGAACCTTATCCCATTTCCACAAAGGAATAGGGAGCGGTTGCAAAATTCCAGTAGGCTTCTGATGTTCTGATTTCACGCGACGGCAAACATCACATTCAGCAACATATCTAGCGATATCCTGCTTCATTCTGGACCACCAGTACCTTTGATGAAGATCGCGATACATCTTGGTGCTACCCGGATGGATAGACAGCGGTGTATCATGTGCCTCCTTCATGACTTTGTCAGTCATAAGTTCGAAGCGAGGTACCACAATGCGGTCTCTGAAATACAAGGTTCCATCTTTGGCAATCGAGAAATCCCTGTATTTCTCAAGGTGAAGTTCTTTCTTCATTAGATCTACTTCGGCATCCTTAGCTTGCGCATCCTTAACAGCTTTCTCAAGGTCTGGTTGTACCACAAGGTTATTAAGAGAACCCTGCGGAATGATACAGACGTTCAACTTGCGCAGTTCTTCATAAAGATGGGGTTGAGCTTTCTTAACCATGAGGTTGTTGCAATAGGACTTGTGGCTCAAGACATCAGCCATCACATTGGCCTTGCCAGGGGTATAAGAAATACCACAATCATAGTCCGTGATTGTTTCCAACCATCGCTGTTGACGGAGATTAAGATCCGGTTGAGTGAACAAATACTTCAGACTCTGATGATCGGTATAGATCTCACACCGGTTACCAAGAAGGTAATGTCGCCACTGCTTCAAAGCATATATCACAGCCGCGAGTTCAAGATCATGCACTGGATAGTTTTCTTCATGCGAACGCAATTGTCGTGAGGCATATGATATTACCTTTTGCTCTTGCATTAGGACACAGCCTAATCCCTAATGAGAGGCGTCGCAATAAATTACAAAGTCTTTGCGAGAATCGGGAGGAGCAAGCACTGGAGCAGAAGTCAGCTTGTCCTTGAGGGTCTGGAAACTTTCCTGGCATTTGTCTGTCCACTCAAACTTAACGCCTTTGTGGAGCAGATTAGTCAGGGGCTTGGCAATCTTGGAAAAGTTCTCGACGAATCGGCGGCAATAACTTGCAAGGCCGAG
The DNA here is from genome assembly GCA_011799875.1 of Thinopyrum elongatum. Taxonomy (NCBI): domain Eukaryota; kingdom Viridiplantae; phylum Streptophyta; class Magnoliopsida; order Poales; family Poaceae; genus Thinopyrum; species Thinopyrum elongatum. The sequence continues at coordinate 521,743,912 of CM022303.1, forward strand.
AAAACTTCTGACTTGCTTGGTGTTCTTCGGAGGAGTCCAGTCAAGAATAGCCTGAACACGCTCCGGGTTAACGGCAATACCGTCCTTGGAAATCACATGTCCAAGGTAGGTTACTTCAGAAAGCCAGAATTCGCATTTGGAGTACTTGGCATACAGCTTGTGTTCTCGAAGCCTCTCCAGAACAAGACGAAGATGTTCATCATGTTCTTCCATATTCTTCGAATATACCAGAATATCATCCAGATATACCACGACGAACTTATCAAGGTAATCCATGAAGATGTAATTCATCAGGCGGGAGAACGTAGCTGGAGCATTAGTTAGGCCAAATGACATGATGGTGTATTCATAGGAGACATAGCGAGTAACGAAGGCGGTCTTCGAAATATCCTCTTCGCGGACACGGATCTGGTGATAACCCAACCTCAATTCGAGTTTGGAGAACACCGATGATCCAGCAAGTTGATCATATAAATCATTGATCCGAGGAAGCAGATATTTATTCTGAATGGTTGCCTGGTTGATAGGACGGTAATCTTGAACCAACCTATTCGTACCATCTTCTTCTTGACAAAGAGAGACGGTGCTCCCCAGGCAGAGGAACTAGGGCGGATGAAGCCCTTCTTAAGTGACTTGTCGATTTCTTCCTTAAGCTCGAGAAGGTGGTGCGGAGGCATCTTGTAAGGACGCTTCGTAATAGGAGTGGTGCCAGGCTTCAAGTCGATGACAAACTCGACAGCTCTAGCAGGGGGTATTCCTGGAAGTTCTTCTGGAAAAACATCCTGGAAGTCACAGAAGACTAGAATGTTTTCAATGCCCTCAAGCGGAGAAGCGTTTAACGCATTCAAGGCATAAATCTGAGCCTCGGCGTTCTGAGTGAGGTGAGCATGATAATTCACTAACTCATCTGATGGGTGTAGGAGGTGTACAACCTTAGTGGCACAATTGATTGAGTCATAGTGAGCCTTCAACCAATCCATTCCCAAAATAAGATCAATTTCAGAAGAGTTGAGAATAATGGGAGACGCTCGGAATTCCAATCTTTCAATATTAATTACGACATCGGGACTGAACAACGAAGTGTGGCAATGACCCGAGGGAGTGTTCACTCGTAATTTAAGGGGTAGCGTATCACATTTAACTTCATGCATGTGTGCGAATTTATCTGACATGAATGAATGCGATGCTCCTAAATCAAATAAAATAGATGCTGGTACTGAATTAACGAGAAGTGTACCCATCACAGTTTCAGGTTGATCTTGAGCTTCAGCCATATTGACATGGTAGTACTGTCCACGACCATGAGAAGGCCTGACATTGTTGTTACGCTGCCGAGGAATTCCACGGCCATTACCACGGCCAGCAGGAGGAAGAGCTAGCTGATTCTGACTCTGAGAACAGTCTCTGGCACGGTGACCTGGCTGGCCACACTTGAAGCAGAGTCCACTGTCTGGACGTGGTGCAGGAGCTCGAGGTGGTGGAGCTCGAAGAGGCTGCCTTGGTGGTGGAGGAGGCAGACGAGGTGCAGCATAAGCAGGTCTGTACACTGGAGCTGTTGGATGGTACATGCTTTGCGGAATCCAGATGTGGCGCTTCTGCGAAGACGAGCCCAAAGATGAGCCCACTTCACGGGTGCGTCTGGTCGCTTCCTTGTGCTTCTTCAGACCAGTCTCGACCATAATAGCCTTATTCACCAAGGTGGCGAAGTCAGGAAAGTCTTGGACGAGCAGGGCTAACTGAATGTCATGGTGTAGCCCATCACGGAACTTCTCCTGTCTACGAGCATCAGTGGGAATGTCTTCTTCAGCGTAGCGAGACAAGTCAAGGAACTCACACTGATAAACCTCCACAGTCTTATTGCCTTGAACGAGGCTACGGAACTCGGCCTTCTTCCGATCTATAACTCCTTGAGGAATATACCGAGCACGAAAACATCCTTGAATTCCACCTAGGTGACGACAGTTCCAGGAGGTAGGGTCTGTCTGTGAGTTGCCCACCATTGTGCTGCGGGTCCCTTCAGGAAGTATGTCGCGAAAGTGACATAGCTGACAGGAGGAACATCAGCGGACTCCATCTCATAGAAGATGTCACGCAGCCAGTCATCGGCATCCAGCGGATTAACTGTGTTGCGGAATACCGATGGGTTGAGGCGCATGAACTCTGGCAGCGTGATTGAAGTCGGCTGCTGGTTGGCATTGGGACGGGGGAATTGATCCATAATCCCCGTCATGAACTGACGGTTGAGTTCAAATTGTTGCATCATAGCGGCCATATAGTCAGGCGGTGGCGGCGGTGGTGGATTGTTATCACCCATCCTGCTAAATTCAACAGGGGTAGTTTAGCAGAAGCTATTGCGAGTGTTTAGCAACAAGCATGATGTAACACGATGGAATTTAAGTAGTGTAACAGATGCTTAACGGTAGTCATTTAAGACATACAGATCCATACAGAGTCGGTTACAATCGGACAGCATAACGGCGCAAATTCAAAAGCTAGACATGCTAGGCGGCACGCAGGCACGCGGTAAGGAAGTACACAACGAGACATAGCAAAGGCTACATCAACGTCGGAGAAAACCACTGAAATGGGGTAGCTGCAAGTGCGAACGATGAATGTTCATCGCAGAAGGATCTTGCGCTCCATGTGCACTCTGATGCAGAACCCGGTCTCGAACTGAAAGAAGAGGTCCACGTGCAGGTGTGTGACCTCCCACTGCAGGCCAATCAATCCCTGGTGGCATCTCGGTCCTGCGTGGGTAAAGGACGTGCTCCGGATGTATCCCTGCACGAACAGCTGGTAGCAACTGCGTCATAGCATTGTAGAGTCATGCTCGAGTGGCAAACAACTTGACGGCAAGAGCTCGAACAGTGTGATCCAAAGCCTGAGTACACTGAATCAGAACTCGCGAATCATAGCGACGAGGCTCGTACGGGGCACAAATAGCTGTGTAGTATCCAGTAGCATCTCCAGCAGGGGCATACGGAATATATCGAAACTCAGAGGCATCCAAGCTAACGCTGAGCTCTCCTCGGAGACGTGCGACAGTAGAGTAGGCGGCATCATGGACTGCCATCTCAATCGTCACGCCGATACCATGGAAAAGGTACAGCTCAGTGTCTGAGTCATCCTGCTGATCATAGATACGAACATCAGCATAGTACTGCTCCTGGTTGAACTCGCGGTATACCTCATAGACCATGAACTCGGGGTACCGGCGGTAACCCAGTCTGGTCAGGAGGGCGATCAGGACAGCTGGAAAACCAGGGGCATCTCGAGCCCAAGTACGAAGCACAAGCTGCGTCGTAGGGCGTGGCAGAAACAGACGATCCATCTGAAATAAAGGAAATTCAGGATTGTCATTTGACGATAAGAAGTATAACAGATCTTGAAGAGAAAGGTTAAACAAAACAATGGAAAGGAAAATGATTATCAGACTAATCAGATCAATGACAGGGAAATCGCACAGATATCCAGCTCTCCGGGTGGACGGAATTTACGAGATCCTAAGTGTCAGCGTTAGTAAATTTATTTAACCTGAATAGAAGAGAGATCAGAGTCCCAGAGTAAAGACGAGGAATAAAAGATCCTAATACCACCCAGTTGGCGACGTGGGCCCATAAGCCACACAGCCAAGTTAGTAAAACAGTTTTGGACGTCTAGACTCAACTTCGGCCAAGGAGTTGGAAAGGGGGATTCCTACGGGCAGTCGGCTCTGATACCAACCTGTGACGGCCCCGGCTTAATTGTGCACTAATCATACACGCAAATGCACATGATCAAGCCTAAGGACTCACTTGAAGATATCACAACACAACTCTAAAACATAAATAAAGTCATACAAGCTTTATATTACAAGCCAGGGCCTCGAGGGCTCGAATACATAGCTCGATGGCATACAAGTGTTAGCGGAAGCATCAGATATCTGGGTACAGATATAACAGAGTTACAGATAGGCCTTTAAGAAGGCAGGGTAAAATAAAACCCTACGATCGAAAGGAGTAGGCCTCCTGCCTAGGACCCTCCGATCCTACTCCTAGTCGTCGGTCGGCTCCTCGTAGTAGTACTCGCCTGGAGGGTAGTAGTAGTAGTAGCCGTCGGCGGGGTCAGCTGGCTCCGGGGCTCCGTCGTCTGGTTGCGACAAATGGATATGGGGAGAAAAAGAAAGCAAAGCAAACGTGAGTACTCATCCTAAGTACTCAGCAAGCAAGGATCTACACTACATATGCAACATTTTCAAAGGAGGGCTGTTTATGTGGACTGGGCTGCAGAAATGCCAGAATAGAGGGAAAAGCCTAGTCCTATCAAAGACTAGCATCTTCAGCATCTTCATCGGTCTTGCAGCATTAGAAGAGTGCAGAATAACATAATGTAAAGTAACAGTAGTATCATCAACCTCGCCCACAGATTCTTCCTCGACTCCCTGCGAGAAAGCAATCCCAGAGCCATACTATCCATTTATCATCTCAAGTGTCAGGTTCTAATTGTACCGATCGGGATACAACTCCGAGTGTCCGTTACCGTAGGACAGGCTATCAATAGATTGTTTCTTCCCTGCAGGGGTGCACCAACTTACCCACCACGCTCGATTAACTCAGGCCCGTCCTCGGCCAAACGATACGCCGCAACTCGACCAAATACTTAATAGAGAGGTCAGCACGCCGGACTAAACCTATGCGCCCAGGGGTCTTGGGCCTTCGCCCCGGGAACTCCTGTGCGTTGCGAGGGCGGCTGAAAGCAGACCTAGCCCCCTTAATACAAGCGCGGGCTTAACCAGTCCAATCCAGCGCGCGCCGCTCCTTGCTGATGTATATGACGCAGAACGCCCATACTATGCCCATGTGATGGTTAGTGCTATCAGGCCAGAGGCCCCTCGGATCAAATATCCAAACCATTAGTGTGTTGGTAGTGCGGTAACGAGTAGAGACTCACGAAAGATGTGACCCCGTCGCCCCATCTCGAGGACTTGCGGCAAGGGCTAAGAGTGCCCGGCCACGCCTCGTATTCATCTCTTAGGCACCATCCAGGTCAACCCATCTCCACATCACTTTGCAGATATGCTCACGCGGGTACCCCTCAGGGCCGACCCATCTTTAGTAACATGTTTCAGTGTAAAGTCATAGTAACCATAGTAACCGTGTGTCTAACACCAAGGGGGAACCCTAAGGAATCACCCTGGATGGAATTCCACCCGATGTTATCGTCAAGGTGAACGAAGGAGGAATCACCCTCGAGGTCCACACTTGAGAAATTGCACGAGGAAGTCGTTATCGGGGGTGGTGTAGGAGGAATCACCCTCGCTGACCACGACCGATCAACTAACCTACAAGGTTATCATCAGAAGTGCTGACAAGGTATCACCCTCGGCACTCGATAGTAACCCAGTAGTGTCGACCAACTAAGGGGAAAGTGATGTGCGGTGCCGGGGCCTGGTCTTCGATCCCGTTGATCGGGTCTTCTATTAATCCAGCGGGGCAGTCGGGATAAGTGGGGTCTCGGATGGGTCTCTACCCAGTCTATACTAAACAGTATAGGATAAGCAGGTAGGTAACAACAGCAGGTTAAAATAAACAGGCTATCCAGCAGAAATAGGATAACAGTAACAGCAGCAATTCTAATGCAAGCACAAGAGGGAAGAGAATAGGTGATATAGGCATGTTCAAAAAGGGGGGTGCTTGCCTGGAAGCTCTGCGGCAAAGGTCTGGTCGTCAGGGGCGTAGTCAGCCTCCGGAGCTGCGTCGGTCTCGGGAGCTACGTCGACGTCGGGGTCTACCGAGAGAGAAGAGGGGGAGGAAACGAATAAATACACAGCAATATTGCAACACAGAGCATGCCATGCCTAGGATACAGTGCAGGGTTGCCTAAAGATGCATCTAGGTTGTTTTAGTTATTTTAGGATTAACGCGGGATTTATTAACCGGTATGCATGCACTATTCATCTACTGGAAATGGACGAAAAGTTACGGGTTCTCCTACGTAGGAGGTTCCGACATGGAAATAGACGACACGATCAGATTCGTCTCGTCGTTCTGATCAACTTTCATGTATAAAGTTTTTTGATCTGAGCTACGGATTATTTTCTATGATTTTTCAAAGATTTAAACATTTTCTGAAATTTATTTATTTTAACCGAATTATCTAAAATGAATTATGATGTCAGCATGACTAGAGGATGATGTCAGCAGTCAACAGACTCGCTGACCAGGGTCAAACCTGACATGTGGGTCTAGTGGGACCCCCATGTCAGCCTCTGTTAGCTTAATAGTGGGTTAAATTAACTAACTGGGTTAATTAGGGGTGTGGGCCCAGCCTGTGAGTGACTCAGTCAGTTAACAGGATTAACTAATTCGTTAATTGGCTTAATTAACACAGGGGGCCCACAAGTCAGCCACAGTGAATGAACAGTAATGGCGTTGACCGTAGTCAACGAAGTCAACCGAGGCGCTGGGGCCCACTGTCAGCCTTACAGGGGTGGGCCCCACGCTGGCCAGCTCAGCGGCGGCACCGGAGGAGCTTCGGCGACCAAATCCGCGGTGGCCGAGCATCAGAGTTCGTCGGAAATGCGCTATGGTAGGTCTTTTCGCGCGCGACCACTTGCGTTCGAAAGCTGGCGCTCACGCGCGTCGCGTGGTGCTAACGATTTCGCCGGAGGTGACCTAAATCGGCGGCGGCGTCGACCGCGGCAGACGCCGGAGTTCGGGTGCGGGTGGCCATGGCGATATGGGGCATGTTAAGCAACGCGGGGAGCGGCGTTAGGCGCCTACGAGCTCCAGGAGCTCGACTATGAGCTCGGACGCGAGCTCGGCCGATTGTGGCTAGGGATGGCACCCGCAGGGTATGAGTACGGGTGGAGCCACCCCATACCCTTACCCGTCCATCCTGAATTTACCTATCATCCATGCCCATACCCGTCAAGGGTACAATTTTTTCCCATACCCGTCACCCGACAGGGTATATGGGTACCCGTGGGTAAAAATGCCCGCGTTTACAACATGTCAAATTAAGCAGAAAATAGTTAAAAGCAACATATAATCATAAATTAATAATAGCAACCCATTTTAAACAACAATGTACAACAACATATTGTAACAACAACACATGCTCATAAACAAAAAGGACTTGCCTATAAAGCAACACATACAAATGTTAAACAACAACACATAATAATAAATAACAACACATAGTCATACACTTTAAGTTCACAAAATCGGGATAAATTACAGAGATACTAACTTGACTGCACATTAGAGTTTTTACCTAGCTTGGTTGGGGGGGGGAGTAAACACGTTAGGATATTAAAGAAGACCCACTTGTCAACATTTTAGATGGGTATGCGGGCACGTGGGCATGGGTTATACGATCCCATACCCATACCCTCTCTACCCGATGGGTATAATATTTTCCCATTTAGGTGCCCATGGGTAAATTTTTGTCCCATACCCTTACCCTAATAGGGTTTTTACCCGCAAGGTATGTGGATAATGGGTACCCATTGCCATCCCTAATTGTGGCCGTGCCAACGAAACGACAGGCGACGGCCAGAGTACGGCAACGGCGCGCGGCAGTGCTAGCTAGCTACGGGTAGTGAGCGAGCAGCACAGGAGAAGGGGAAGTGCTCACCAAGCGGCACAAGTAGGCCCGCGAAGGATTTTGGAACTGCTGTGCAGGGGATCGACGCCGGCGAGCTCCTGTGTTCCGAGGTGGGGATCGGCCGACTCCGGGCATTGCAGCAGCCTGCAGCTCGCTCGCGGGGTCGAGGAGGAAGAAGCAGGCGCCGGCAAATCTTCTGGACTTAATGGAGAGGCTCAAGGGCGCCGGTGGCTGTGAGGCTGACGGAGCAGCGGCGGCGAGCGCGCTCGGACATAGAGGGACAGCGAGGCGGGCGCGTTCGAGGGAAAGAGAGGGGGAGAAGTGGCGAGGGAGGCCAGGGGGAATGGACGAAGCTCCCTTATCCCCTTGGCCTCTCCTGTAGCGTCGGTGGTGCCGCGCTGTCGGCAGCTCGCCGGTGCGAGCCGGCGCAACCATGGAGGAGGCGAAAGCGCGAGGGAGAGAGAGTGAGATGGGCCGGTTGGGCTGGCTACGGGGCACTGTGCACTTAGGCCCAGTGCACAATGCCTCTTTTCTTTTTATTTTCTGTTTTCATTTATTCTTTTCTGTTACTTTTTCTTTTAGCTAGCAATTGTATTTTGTAAAATATGGGACTTGCCAAATCAATTACTAGGCAATGGCTGGCACTGTCACAAAAAGTTTGGGCATTTTTGGAATTCTTTTGGGATTTTCTAAAAATGGAATTAGCATTTTCAGTGCTGTTTTGGCTCTGCTAAAATACTTTAGCCCATTTAGGATTGATGATGATGTTGTGTCCCTTCACAGCAAATAGTTTTAGATTATTTGCTAAAAGGTGAACATTTTTCCAACATGTTTTGAGCAACTTTATTTTGCATTTTGAATTTGAGTTGATTTTCAGAGAAGTATTTGAATTGTTTTGATTAACCAATATGACTAGGCACTGCAAATGAAGATGACTTGGCTTACTTAGCAGAGTGTCACAGTGCTTATTACAAGGGGGTGTTACAAGATCTACCATGTAATCGAGTTAGTTTTGTTAGGGTTTGATCCCTAGTATCCACTATGTTCTAAGATTGATGTTGCTATGACTTTGCTATGCTTAATGCTTGTCACTAGGGCCCGAGTGCCATGATTTCATATCTGAACCTATTATGTTTTCATGAATATATTTGTGTTCTTGATCCTATCTTGCAAGTTATAGTCACCTACTACGTGTTATGATCCGGCAACCCCGGAGTGACAATAGTCGGGACACTTCTCGGTGATGACCGTAGTTTGAGGAGTTCATGTATTCACTAAGTGCTAATGCTTTGGTCCGATTCTCTATTAAAAGGAGGCCTTAATATCCCTTAGTTTCCATTAGGACCCCGCTGCCACGGGAGGGTAGGACAAAAGATGTCATGCAAGTTCTTTTCCATAAGCACGTATGACTATATTCGGAATACATGCCTACATTATATTGATGAATTGGAGCTAGTTCTGTGTCACCCTATGTTATAACTATTGCATGATGAATGCCATCCAACATAATTATCCATCATTGATCCATTGCCTACGAGCTTTTCACATATTGATCTTTGCTGAGTTACTTTTCCGTTGCCACTGTTACGATTGCTTCAAAGCTGCTACTGTTACTTTTGCCACCGTTACCGTTACTTCCATACTACTTTGCTACTAAATACTTTGCTGCAGATATTAAGTCTTTCAGGTGTATTTGAATTGACAACTCAGCTACTAATACTTGTAAATATTCTTTGGCTCCCCTTGTGTCGAATCAATAAATTTGGGTTGAATACTCTACCCTCAAAAACTGTTGCGATCCCCTATACTTGTGGGTTATCATTCGGCATGCAAGATTGCAAAGGCGTCAAAATCCCTATGCCCACAAATGGCCATCTATGCACCGATGAAAATGGTATATACTTCGATCAAAAGGTATACCGCTCCATGATTGGCTCTTTATTGTATCTATGTGCATCTAGGCCAGATATTATGCTTAGTGTTTGCATGTGTGCCTGGTTTCAAGCTACACCGAAGGAATCACACCATAAGGCTGTGAAACATATTCTTCGATATCTAGCTCACACTCCAACACTTGGATTATGGTATCCCAAGGGCTCAGCTTTTGATCTCATTGGATATTCTGACTCTGACTATGCTGGTGATTGAGTGGATCACAAGTCAACATCAGGCACATGCCATTTCCTCGGACGATCTTTAGTATGTTGGTCCTCGAAGAAGCAGAACTACATATCACTGTCTACTGCTGAAGCTGAGTACATTGCTGTTGGTTCTTGCTGTGCTCAATTGTTGTGGATGAAGCAAACCCTCAAGGACTATGGCATCAACATGAAGAATGTGCCACTCTACTGCGACAACGAGAGTGCCATCAAGATTGCTCATAACCCAGTTCAGCACTCGAAGACAAAGCACATCTAGATTCGTCATCATTTTCTTTGAGATCATGTGTTGAAGGGCGATATCTCTATTCATCACGTGAAGACTGAAGAACAACTAGCGGATATCTTCACAAAGCCCTTGGATGAGAAGAGATTTAGCAAGTTGCGGTGTGAGCTAAATATCTTAGAATCTTTGAATGTTCTTTGAAAGGACACACATCCTAACACTTATGCAAAATTGATGACTTAGATGTGCAACACACGAAGTAACGTTTTTCTTCAATCAATGAAGACTAACCCTCTAAGTGTGAAAAAATTAATGAAGAATTTGATTCTCAGAGCCCTACGACAATTCGTGGTGTCTGAAATCATCATTCTTATACGGTGGGTCACGCCACCAACAAAAAGTTGAAAATCTTCAAAATTGAGTTTTTCTTCATTTTGCAAATTCTTAAAACTTCCAAATTCTTCAACTTTGCAAAGTCCTCAAACTTTTCGACTGGTGTTCTTCATTGACTATATATGTATATATTTGAGTTTTCATGTCCTCAACAGCATTCACTTATTGCTAATTCTTCAAGTTGATTTTCATTTAAGTGAATGTGATCGGACCCGTTCCCCCTCTATGCAAAACTCAACCCAGTCTATTCACAAATTCTTCACGTGCATTTTATTTGAAACCCGTTCAAAGTCTTCACTATGTCCTTGACTGCTGAAGAATTTGCGAACGAAACTTTAAAATTTTCATATTTGAATTTTTGGCTTTTGCCGCTCAAACCGTTCCGCATCCCACGATGGATTAAAATATTCACCCATGATCGCCCATGATCTCCACCACTCTGTACATGGGTGACACATGTCGTTAGAAAAGTAAGGGTCAGGGGCATGTTCGTCCAAAAAATTCGGACGGGCAGTTTTTCACCGTGGCTATAAATACCCCTCCCCTTCCTCTGTCCTCATTTACCCTGCTCGACCTCCATCTCGCTCGAGCTCTCAGACCTAGCACCGTCGCTACTCTCCATCGTCGCCAGTGAGGAAGAGCTTCACTGCCTCGACCTCGTCGTCGTCGTACTTGCGCCGGCCACGGAAATCTTCACTCCGCCACCACCGTAGCTGTCTCTCACCGCCAAGTTAGGGCGTGAGAGATCTGAACAGACGAACTTCTCCAACTCCACTCCCAGTTCGTCGTGTTCTTCGTCCAGGGTAAATAAAATCTAATTTTACTGCCCTGCTTTGATTCTTATGATTTCCACAAAATCTTCCAAAGGTGTTTATTCTTCAACTTCACATTCCATAAACACCCGAATGCTTCTGTATCTTGATTTGTTTCTCTAAGCTATGTTTTTCTTCAAGATTCCTCAATTGTGTGGATTTTCAAAATCTATACAACTCTGGAACCTAAGTCAAGAACGCTTAGTGAAATTCCTCAAGACACCTATGGTCAAATTCCTCAAACTTGATACTTTTTGAAAAAATTCTGAGAACGCATATGACCTCTCCAAATTCTTTGCACCTATACTCTGTTCATAGGTGTAACACCCTGAATTTTGCCCATTTTATTTTTCTTTTGATTTTGGTTTGGATTTGCACTTCGGTAGCTTAGTGGTCTTGAAACCTAGAGATATCACCCTCGATTCCTCTCCTAAGTGGCTTGTCAATCTCAAAACCATCCCAAGACCTTGCCATTTCCATCTTGGACCAATACCAATATTCTTTTTCTTGGGAATATTCCTTTTTCTATTAAAGGAATAACCCTGTCTGCCCTGGGTTGTGAAGCAACCCACACTTCCATCATTCCAAAGATTCCCAAATAATTCCCATAAATTGTTTGGGTCAAATATTCCTTAGATATGTCAAAACCCTTCCTTGCCATGACCAAAAATATTCCACCAATATTCATTTTTTGTTTCTGCCCTACCTGGCAGTTTGTGAAGCAAGTACCCATTATCTTTGCTTGCTTGCTCTCAAACTTTTTGTGCTCTCTTTCCCATCCATCTAATTTCCTCATGCCAAATTTCAACTTCATTTGTCTAGTAAATATTCCTGAGGAATTTTCCAAAGTTTCTGTTCAAACAGAGGCCTTGTGAAGGAAGTGCAAGCTAGGCATATCCCAAGGAGTTGAAATTTTGCAAGCATCTTCATATGCTCAAATAATAGCTCTTCACCAAATTTGAGCATCATTCCATTATTTATGTGATCACAGCATCAAATCTTTGTTTCTGGTAATTATTTTGGGTTGTGAAGCAACTATAATTTTTATTGCTCCATAATTCATGAATAATTTCCAGAACATGCTTCTACCTATATAACCTCCCTATACACAATTTGGGCTCATTTGATCTATCCAATAATTCCCTAGAATTTTTCTAAGATTCTATCTAGTGGGATGCTCTGTGAAGGAAGTACCATTTTGGCTTGTACAAATGATATGAAATTTTTATGGTATCATGGCAACCCCAAATGACTCTCCTACACCAAGTTTCATCTAAATCCATTAAGCCAATTGAGCACTACTTCAAGATTCTTATTTCTGGACCAGAATGAGGTTTGTACATGAACTATGGTCAAAACTTGTTGTTAGTCTTTAAAACTCATCCAGAAGGCAGTCCTTCCAACCTAGAACCCACCAGACAACTCATTTGGCTCCATCGCCAACTCATCTCTCTTCTGGATCCCTCCCAAGTTGCTGTTCAGAAACTGCTGATGATGCTACCATTCGATTCAGAGGGCATCCAGCCAAACCAGTGGCACTTTGAGGCCTCAGGGAGCAGGGACGACCGTGTAGACACGATTAGACGGGCCAGAGCGCACAGTGGGCACCATGGCGCGCGGTGACCACACGTCTGGCCGAGCCAAACCCGTGCTCTGGCACGTTGTCGTCCCTGTTGTCGTCGATTTCCTCTGCCTCTCGTGTCACTTTCATGTCTGGTAGCTCACCCGTGCTCGTGCCGTCGTTTCCCCTCTGCTGCCTCGCCCTGCATCACTGCGGTTGCGTCGCCGTCGAGCTCCCCGTGACGTGTCCGTCCTCTGTACCTCCATTGGCATGGAGCTAGAGTTCCCTCGAGCTCTCCCAAAGCCCTCCCGCGCCTATATATAGCTCCCCCGACTCCTTCCGCTACTCATCCACTCCTCCCTCGCCTCGTTTGCCCTCTGGAGTCGCATAAAGTTCGTCGGAGTTCGCCGATCCTCCTCGGTGGTCGCCGGAGTCCGCTCGTTTCCGGCCACCACAGGCCCCCTCTAGCTTCCCCTCCACCTCCACTGCCTCCCCCTCGTCCCGCTGAGTCGCCCCACCCACTTGCCCCTCGCCGGAGTAGCCCACATCACGGGCAACCACCACCGCCGCCCTCCTCTCTGTCCTCTTCTGGCGCTGCACCTCGCCGTCGTCCCGCTCCTCCTAGGCGCCCCTGCTGCCTCTGAACGGGTGCGGTAGGCCGCCCCGCACCCGCCGGTGCCCTTGCCGCGGCCGGAGCTCGCCGGAGCCGGCCGCCCCCCCTTGCCTCGGCCGCCCCTACCTCCTCTGTTCCGCAAGTGAGGGAGACGGGAGGAAGATGATGACCTGGATCGGCCCCCCCTGCCGCTGTGCCCCACGTGTAAGTCTCTTTCCCCCGGGCCCAGGTGTTTTAAGTGGAGACGGATTTTTGTCAAATACGCTTTCTAAGTTAGAAAGCGTACTCTGGATCTACTTCGGCTGAAAATACGTTTTCTGATTATGAAGGCGTATTTCTGAAAAGGCGTTTTCATTTTTTTCAGCCGCCTGCCGAATCTGCTAGATTGTGAACGTTCACTGTTTAGTCACTTTTCTGCCTAAAAACTGAACGGCCACAACTTTTTGCTCGTAACTCCGATCGAGGTGAATCCAAAGCCCACTTCTTCGTCTCTTCGAGCCCGTCTTGTTGGTACCATTTCCATAATGTTCTGACACCGTGGAGATAACCATTTTGCCCTTGCCTGTAAACAGACCCCTCCAGGAGAGAACTGTTTCCGGCAATCGTATCCGCGGATTCTCCGCACTTCGTCTCGGTGGATCCCTCATCCCCAGGCAAGCCACGTCAGCCACTTGCATGACAGATTTGCAGTAGCTATGGTTTCTACTTGAATAATTATTTAATATGTGTATGTTAATATGCTCATGTGACATGCTAGCTATCAAGTACTTATTGGTAGAGTTATGCTCATGCTTAATCCTTGCAGTAGTTCATGCCAGGATGATAACATGTCTGCTTGTTCATTAATTGATTGTTATAGACATACTGAGGTTATTCATGCTCATCATGATCATCCGCATTTAGCTGGATAAATGCTTGCATGCTGTTGATACTATGACCAGCTAGTATGCTTTCCATCCCTGCTTAGGTTGTATCATATTCATATGCAATATGACTTCATCATGTTATTATGACTCAGCATATCATCATTCAAGTTAAACTGGATGTTAATCGAATTTGAACACCTGTTGGCTGAGTCATAGTGCGGACCGAAACGAGCTCACCAGTGCAACCACACTTGCTGGAATGGGGCAGCCATAATTCGGTCTATTGTCATGCCTCTCGCCAGTGCCTCATACCAGGGAAGGTTATGAGCGCGTGCTACCCTGGACCGATAGGCAGCTATAACCTTGTGAACCCAGTTTTGGTATTGAGCTCAGGTCCCCGTTTGGGACAATTTTGTTTGGCCACGACGGTGGCAGGTGTCGGAAGGACACAGGGGTCACCCATGACATACCCCAACGGGGAGTTTGTCGGAGTGGCTGGGAGAGTGCCATGCAATAGATTGGGTTTTGTCGGAACGTCGTTGGTCCACCCGAATGGGAGCACGAGGCCACGAGTTCCGTGGTGTGGGTACAGTGTACTAACCTCTGCAGAGTGTATATAATCTATCGATAGCCGCATCCTCGGATATGGGCACAGTTCATAGTAGGACACACTATGGGTCAACAGTATAATAATCTTGCTTATAACAACCCTGTTCGATGAGAGAGAAGTTGATTGATCTTTATGTGATCGCAAGAAGATCACCGTGGTATTGAGGATACCGACGTTGGTTGATCGTGATCATGTGAGGATCACTGAGGTATCGTGGATACCGGATTTGGTTGATAGTGTTATGTGGTGATCTCGGGTAAAGACCAAGCTCCCTGTGATCATGTTATCACTACGGTATTGTAATACCAAGTTTGGTTGGTCCCGAGGTTATCGTGTGGCACACACGATGGTAAGTTCTTACATGTGAGGGTTATGGGGTAACCTCACGACAGAGTAAGTTGCAACCTGTTGCATGTAGTATATGCCATGCCATGTTATATTGTTCTAGCATCATCATGTTTACACCTGCTTAACCTGTAAATGCCATGCTGTTACTTGTCTTGATTGCTTTGGTTGCTGTGAGCTTGCGAGTACATTCAAAGTACTCACCTGGCGTGTCATGCCAGTTTGCAGGTCATGCCATGATTGCTTGCTTGTTGAGGATCCCGAGTTTGCGATCTAGGATACGCGTTCCAGCCAGAGTCCCTGCGGAGTGGAGTCCAGCACCGCCATCGTTGTTCTGCTGCCAAGAGATTACTCCACTTCCTCGGGTTGTTCTGCTGTTAGCATAGAGCTACCCTGGGCAGGCATAGCATCGCCGTGCCGATGTAATCCTTGTACCCTTATAACCTTATTCATAGTAATAAAGAGCAGATTTGTTCTATGCCAACAATGCCGTATTCCAGAAGACTTGTCTCTGGGCTGGAATACGAGGCGTTCCGGTTTCCTCTAAGCCGGGGTGCCACAAGCGTTGGTATCAAAGTAGGTCTGGCTGTAGGACGCCCTAGACCACGCCAGCGTTAGTAACCGGTAGTATAGGATCCAGTTGGTTGCTGCACTTGTTTGTTGCATTTGTTTGTGCAAAGCATGCAAATAGACTAGATACTTTATCACTAACGATGGATCTGGTGAGTGTAGGAGGCATCGGTTTCGACCCACTACCTGCACCCTCCAGTTGCATTACTGTTCCTTGGTGTGGTGTCATCTCCGTCCCAGCGGAGTGATGCCAATGCGCTTGATGTCGTCGATTCCTTGTCGGATTGATGCACCGGTACCACACCAATATATCCTATTCAGCCACCCCTATTGTTTCGGTGATAGACATGTTTCTATCCCGGATCTTGCCATCGTCCCACTAGCCGCGTTGGCAACCCTTACTGATCTTAGTTATCAGAAAAGGGCAATGCCCGTAAGCCTTTCTTTTCATCGTTATCCTACCCTGCCAGCTATTCTCTGGACGAGTACGGTTTTCTTTCGTCCACTTGATGATGATGTGGTCGTGACCTTTGTGTTCCGATACAGATCACCAAGTCTGTTCTCACCACCATGTCCGTCCAGCTGCAACCAGTGTAAGCCCCTGTTTGGTGTAGCTTTGCTTACACCAACTCTTTCCACACGTGGACTCACTTTCGTGCACACCGCCACAACATGTTAGAACGTAGTACCGGAGTTTCCGCGAGATTTGTGTGCTTAGGTAGGCATGCATACTATTGCTGTGGATAGCTGTATATTATGATATTGCGTGTGTGTGATCTTGTTGCTTTGTGTGTTTTTGTTTTTGTCATTTCTTTTGCTTCTTTCTTTGGGCCCTTGGTGTTACACTATTTCCCTTATGGAAGTTGCTCACCGACATCGGACTCAAGGAATCAGTGAAGGGGCAAGCATTTGGAAGCTCAGCTCAACAATATGGGATTTGGCGCCGACTGCCTGGCATGGGGAATATCTGGTCTGATTATAATGATATCCTGGATTGATTTATGGCATCAGGTATATATATCAATGTGCGATCTTCACAACAGTAATGATCAATTCAGCAAGAAGGATAGTCGAACAACTTTCTTCATATAACAAGTGACCGGCAACAGTAACATCAAGGTATATATATATATATCTGCACCCAGTTCGCATATGGCAAAAAGAAAGCTACAGACGTAAGCAACTCAGTCTTCCTTCACAAGCTATCTGAGAAGTGTACAACGCAAGGGTTCCTGTGTCTTCCTCGGCACGCCACATGGACATATTGCGATGCAAGCATGCTATCCCGGCAGAAGCTTCAGGAACAAGCTATTCATCCTTCCTCAGTAAGATATTCGCAATGGCTTCCAACACAAGCCAAGCAACCTTCGTCAGTAAGGCATCACATCCTCACCAGTACAAGATAATTCCCAGTCAGTTGGCCGCATATGACCATGCATCCCAAGGATCAGCTCCACAACAGTTTGGTCAGAAGGCAAGAATCGGTCAGGATGCAAGTCAGCCTCAGAAATCAAATGCCCAGCTACACATGTTTCCATAGATATGGTGAACATGCTGCCAAGGTTATACGAGTTACTCATATAATGATGACAGCCCGTGAGCTGTATGGGACACTACTGAACCCTTGCCTGCCTTTCTTTAGTAACGGCACCACGCCTGTGTTCTGAGCTGTTTCCGGCCGTCCGGGGTGGATGCCGAATTTTATTTCTCTTACCAGCAACTGGCCCATGTTCTGAGCTGCTTTTCGGCCGTCTCGAGCAGCTGCTGAATTTCTTTTTGTAGCGATGACCCTATGCTCTGACCTGTTCTTCGGCCGTCTTAGGGAGTTGCTACTTTCTTCTTATCGACACCGTCTCATGCTCTGAGCTGCTTTTCAGCCGTCTTGAGTCGGGGTTGAGTTATTCAAGTAATGTCCTAGATCTGAGTTGTAAAGACCATTCTGGTGGCTACTGGTTTATTTGCCGGTTTCACCCAAGGGTTCAGATGGTCGTTACCCTACAGCTACAACTTGTAAAGTGATATGCCTGCCGGAATAGTGTACCTGGCAGTACCCATGGTCACCCGGAGAATCAAGAACACATCAGGCCAAGCTCTCTCAGCTAAGGAACCAGGCAAAGAAAACCATAATGAAGAAGCAAGAATGGCCATACATGTATGATAGTGGTTGCATGGTACAGATACCCCGGACAGTCTGAATCGGTACCAACCACAATGGATGCAGACCGACGGGGTATATCCCATTTGCAACGACCTTCTATCAAGGTACCCCACTCAGCCAACTATGTATGCTCAGAATTTTCAGAAGAAAACATCCAAGTCCATCAGGTCAGCCAAAAGATCAATTCGGCAGTTGGATTCCAGCAACCGTGGCAAAGCATTTCATGGCCTACTATTTACTTAAAGGTGCCGACAGACAGAACAATCAGAAGGTTGACAACTGTCTCGAAGCATGTGTCCTCAACTAGGGGAATCGGTTAAAAGAGAACCTGCCGTGAACAAAATTCTTCTGCCAGAACCATCGTCAGTCAAGACTGGAAATAATACCGTTATGAGGTCGTACCCTTTATGCTGGTCACGGCAGGTGGCAGTCGAGTCTTTGGTACAAATGTGATACTCAAGACAGTGGAGATACCCAAGACGTTCCAGCCAGTATTGCAAGAAGCCAGGTTCCACCAGGAAAACGGTATGATTCACAGCACCGTTTGAGTCTGGAGGGCACACAGCCATTTGAAGCCACCCAATGCAAAGAGTAAAGGATTACGTGTCCACAAGAGAATCTGTTCACAACTCAGTGAATGGTCATCCGTATTAAACTTCATCAAAACACGTCCATGAGGAACTACTCTCGGACCTACGAGAAGGATAGGTATTTCAGTCAGGATAATTCATCGCACCCCAGATAAGGCAACAGACATAAAAGGAGTGAAGCCGGAGTAACATATGAGGTAATATTTGCCAGAAAAAGGATCCAGTGAAACAAACCACCCTGAAGTCAGGTAGTCAGACAGATGAAATTTAATGGGAGCATTATACAAAGGCAAAAAGGAAGCCCGAGTTGGAGACGATTTCCTTAAGTCAGAATATTCATGCTTGACCCCTGAGCAACCAAATCTCGAGGATGAGATTTCTTTAAGGGGGGTAGGTTTGTAACACCCTGGATTTTGCCCATTTTCTTTTTCTTTTGATTTTGGTTTGGATTTGCACTTCGGTGGCTTTGTGGTCTTGAAACCTGGAGAGATCACCCTCGATTCCTCTCCTAAGTGGCTTGTCAATCTCAAAACCATCCCAAGACCTTGCCATTTCCATCTTGGACCAATCCCAATATTCTTTTTCTTGGGAATATTCCTTTTTCTATTAAAGGAATAACCCTGTCTGCCCTGGGTTGTGAAGCAACCCACACTTCCATCATTCCAAAGATTCCCAAATAATTCCCATAAATTGTTTGGGTCAAATATTCCTCAGATATGTCAAAACCCTTCCTTGCCATGACAAAAAATATTCCACCAATATTCATTTTCTGATTCTGCCCTAGCTGGCAGTTTGTGAAGCAAGTACCCATTATCTTTGCTTGCTTGCTCTCAAACTTTTTGTGCTCTCTTTCCCATCCATCTAATTTCCTCATGCCAAATTTCAACTTCATTTGTCTAGTAAATATTCCTGAGGAATTTTCCAAAGTTTCTGTTCAAACAGAGGCCTTGTGAAGGAAGTGCAAGCTAGGCATATCCCAATGAGTTGAAATTTTGCAAGCATCTTCATATGCTCAAATAATAGCTCTTCACCAAATTTGAGCATCATTCCATTATCGATGTGATCACAGCATCAAATCTTTGTTTCTGGTAATTATTTTGGGTTGTGAAGCAACTATAATTTTTATTGCTCCATAATTCATGAATAATTTCCAGAGCATGCTTCTACCTATATAACCTCCCTATACACAATTTGGGCTCATTTGATCTATCCAATAATTCCAAAGAATTTTTCTAAGATTCTATCCAGTGGGATGCTGTCTGAAGGAAGTACCATTTTGGCTTGTCCAAATGATATGAATTTTTTATGGTATCATGGCAAACCCAAATGACTCTCCTACACCAAGTTTCATCTAAATCCATTAAGCCAATTGAGCACTACTTCAAGATTCTTATTTCTGGACCAGAATGAGGTTTGTACATGAACTATGGTCAAAACTTGTTGTTAGTCTTTCAAACTCGTCCAGAAGGCAGTCCTTCCAACCTAGAACCCACCAGACAACTCATTTGGCTCCATCGCCAACTCATCTCTCTTCTGGATCCCTCCCAAGTTGCTGTTCAGAAACTGCTGATGATGCTACCATTCGATTCAGAGGGCATCCAGCCAAACCAGTGGCACTGTGAGGCCTCAGGGAGCAGGGACGATCATGTAGACACGATTAGACGGGCCAGAGCACACCGTGGGCGCCAAGGCATGTGGTGACCACGCGTCTGGCCGAGCCAAACCCGTGCTCTGGCACATTGTCGTCCCTGTTGCCGTCGATTTCCTCTGCCTCTCGCGTCACTTTCATGTCTGGTAGCTCACCCGTGCTCGTGACGTTGTTTCCCCTCTGCTGCCTCACCATGCATCACTGCAGTCGCATCGCCGTCGAGCTCCCCGTGACGTGTCCGTCCTCTGTACCTCCATTGGCATGGAGCTAGAGCGCACTGTGAGGCCTCCGGCGCCTATATATAGCTCCCCCGACTCCTTCCGCTACTCATCCACTCCTCCCTCGCCTCGTTTGCCCTCTGGAGTCGCATAAAGTTCGTCGGAGTTCGCCGATCCTCCTCGGTGGTCGCCGGAGTCCGCTCGTTTCCGGCCACCACAGGCCCCCTCTAGCTTCCCCTCCACCTCCACTGCCTCCCCCTCGTCCCGCTGAGCCGCCCCACCCACTTGCCCCTCGCCGGAGTAGCCCACATCGCGGGCAACCACCACCGCCGCCCTCCTCTCTGTCCTCTTCTGGCGCCGTGCCTAGCCACCGTCCCGCTCCTCCTAGGCGCCCTTGCTGCCTCTCAACGGGTGCGGTAGGCCGCCCCGCACCCGCCGGTGCCCTCGCCGCAACCGGAGCTCGCCGGAGCCAGCCGCCCCCCTTGCCTCGGCCGCCCCTGCCTCCTCTGTTCCGCGCGTGAGGGAGACGGGAGGAAGATGATGACCTGGATCGGCCCCCCTACCGCTGTGCCCCACGTGTAAGTCTCTTTCCCCCGGACCCAGGTGTTTTAAGTGGAGACGGATTTTTGTCAAATACGCTTTCTAAGTTAGAAAGCGTACTCTGGATCTACTTCGGCTGAAAATACGTTTTCTGATTATGAAGGCGTATTTCTAAAAAGGCGTTTTCATTTCTTTCAGCCGCCGGCCGAATCTGCTAGATTGTGAACGTTCACTGTTTAGTCACTTTTCTGCCTAAAAAGTGAACGGCCACAACTTTTTGCTCGTAACTCCGATCGAGGTGAATCCAAAGCCCACTTCTTCGTCTCTTCGAGCCCGTTCTGTTGGTACCATTTCCATAATGTTCTGACACCGTGGAGATAACCATTTTGTCCTTGCCCGTAAACAGACCCCTCCGGGAGAGAACTGTTTCCGGCAATCGTATCCGCGGATTCTCCGCACTTCATCTCGGTGGATCCCTCATCCCCAGGCAAGCCACGTCAGCCACTTGCATGACAGATTTGCAGTAGCTATGGTTTCTACTTGAATAATTATTTAATATGTGTATGTTAATATGCTCATGTGACATGCTAGCTATCAAGTACTTATTGGTAGAGTTATGCTCATGCTTAATCCTTGCAGTAGTTCATGCCAGGATGATAACATGTCTGCTTGTTCATTAATTGATTGTTATAGACATACTGAGGTTATTCATGCTCATCATGATCATCCGCATTTAGCTGGATAAATGCTTGCATGCTGTTGATACTATGACCAGCTAGTATGCTTTCCATCCCTGCTTAGGTTGTATCATATTCATATGCAATATGACTTCATCATGTTATTATGACTCAACATATTATCATTCAAGTTAAACTGGATGTTAATCGAATTTGAACACCTGTTGGCTGAGTCATAGTGCGGACCGAAACGAGCTCACCAGTGCAACCACACTTGCTGGAATGGGGCAGCCATAATTCAGTCTATTGTCATGCCTCTCGCCAGTGCCTCCAACCAGGGAAGGTTATGAGCGCGTGCTACCCTGGACCGGTAGGCAGCTATAACCTTGTGAACCCAGTTTTGGTATTGAGCTCAGGTCCCCGTTTGGGACAGTTTTGTTTGGCCACGATGGTGGCAGGTGTCGGAAGGACACAGGGGTCACCCATGACATAGCCCAAAGGGGAGTTTGTCGGAGTGGCTGGGAGAGTGCCATGCAATAGATTGGGTTTTGTCGGAACATCGTTGGTCCACCCGAATGGGAGCACGAGGCCATGAGTTTCATGGTGTGGGTACAGTGTACTAACCTCTGCAGAGTGTATATAATCTATCGATAGCCGCATCCTCGGATATGTGCACAGTTCATAGTAGGACACACTATGGGTCAACAGTATAATAATCTTGCTTATAACAACCCTGTTCGATGAGAGAGAAGTTGATTGATCTTTATGTGATCGCAAGAGGATCACCGTGGTATCGAGGATACCGACGTTGGTTGATCGTGATCATGTGAGGATCACTGTGGTATCATAGATACCGGATTTGTTTGATAGTGTTATGTGGTGATCTCGGGTAAAGACCAAGCTCCCTGTGATCATGTTATCACTACGGTATTGTAATACCAAGTTTGGTTGGTCCCGAGGTTATCGTGTGGCACACACGATGGTAAGTTCTTACATGTGAGGGTTACGGGGTAACCTCACGACAGAGTAAGTTGCAACCTGTTGCATGTAGTATATGCCATGCCATGTTATATTGTTCTAGCATCATCATGTTTACACCTGCTTAACCTGTAAATGCCATGCTGTTACTTGTCTTGATTGCTTTGGTTGCTGTGAGCTTGCGAGTACATTCAAAGTACTCACCTGGCGTGTCATGCCAGTTTGCAGGTCATGCCATGATTGCTTGCTTGTTGAGGATCCCGAGTTTGCGATCTAGGATACGCGTTCCAGCCAGAGTCCCTGCGGAGTGGAGTCCATCACCGCCATCGTTCTTCCGCTGCCGAGAGATTACTCCGCTTCCTCGGGTTGTTCTGCTGCTAGCATAGAGCTACCCTGGGCAGGCGTAGCATCGCCGTGCCGATGTAATCCTTGTACCCTTGTAACCTTATTCATAGTAATAAAGAGCAGATTTGTTCTATGCCAACAATGCCGTATTCCAGAAGACTTGTCTCTGGGCTGGAATACGGGGCGTTCCGGTTTCCTCTAAGCCGGGGTGCCACAACAGGTACAAAATATCTGCTGCTGAATCAATTGGTTCTCATCAACTTAATTCATTTGCAGCGTTACTCGAAGATAAGTTGCATACTTCCTCAGAAACATCCATTGTTCAAAATCCTCAAGTGTGGAAAATGGTAGATGGGAAGAGACCTTAGAAGGGAGGTAAAAGGCCTGAGACAAACACTGCTTTTGAGATCCCTGACGATGTCTATGTTGAGTACTGCACACCTGATGAAGCGAAATATGGCAAAGAGAACAAGAATCAGCGCAAAGTGCGCATACAGAGGATTGGAAGGAGATGGGCTAAGGAATGGAGGGAATACCGATACGTCACTCCAAAGTACATGAAGAAATTCGCCGTAAACACTCCATGTCCAAGACCTCCATTGGTAGCTAGCCAAGCTGCTGATCCCACCAGCATCAGGCGTGGTGAGGAATTTCCAAGAGAATGGGCCAAGCGCCAAGCCAAACTAGCCAAGCTTGCAAAAGAAGCAGTGAAGAAATTCAACGAAGATTCTCAAGCTGCTGCTGCTGAGGCCTCTGCAAGCAAGCCCAAGAAGGCTATGCCGAAGAAATCAGCTGTGAAGCCGAGTTCCTCAACAGCAATGCCCTCACGGCCAAGTTCCTCAAAGCCCTCAAAGCAAATTCCTCAGGCAACTTCTTCAAGGGCTATGCCAATTCCCTCTGTTGCCACAAAATCCTAAGTTGCTACTGCTAAGTCCTCAACACCAGTGCATCTTGCAACATGCCAATGGACTGCAGGTTTTTCAATTGCTTCTGGAGCATCTGCAAGTTCCTCAGCTCCACCACGGTCCTCAACTGGTCCAACTCTGCTGAAGAAAAAGGCCACTGCTGGACGTGGAACGAGGCCAAGTCCTCATAAGAAGCAAGTGGCGTTCCATGTTTCGTCTGATGACGATGAAGCAGATGGTGAAGAACTTGCTGAAATCATCAGGGATAGCCAAGAAAGGGTCGCTAGAGCCAAAGGGAGTTCTATGCCTCTCATGCTGGATCCGAAGAAGATCCTCGATTTCATTGATCTCCGGCACAAAGATCCATACACTCCACTACCTGAATTGAACCTCACTCCTGGTCAAAGTCATATGTTGACGGCATTCATCAGTGAAGAAAAATGAAAATTTGAAAAGGACAGGCAAGTCAAGGCTCAATACAAAAAGGAGCGCTTTTTGAAGAACAATGTTCTAAACATGTCTCCTGAAGAACTTGTATCTTTGCAAAAGGAGATCAAAGGCCTCAGTGATGAATTTGACAGATATTATGCTGATTGGCTGGGTGCCAAAGTCAGATTTGCCAAGATGGCCAAGAACCTCAAGACCAATGTTGCAGCACCATCGCAACAACAAATTCCTCAGACTGATGTTTCTGTTCAGTCGGTTGAAGAAACTGCAAGCGCAGCTGATGAAAATCAGACTGCTGATGAAATTGAGAATTCCAGGGCTGCTGAAGAAATTCCAGCTCCTGAAGAAATTGCCAGGGCAACCTCTAATGTTACGCCTGAAGAACAACCCAGGCCAGCTGAAGCATTTGCTGGGCCTAAAGAAACTGAACATACCAGGGCAACTGCATCAGTTGTGCCTGAAGAAACTGAACCCATTTCATCTGCTCCTCCTACCAAGTCCTCAATGATGAAGAATGTCACTCCTCCTTCTGCATCAGAAGTGAAGAAAACCAAAGCTGCAGAGAAGGCAGCTGTAAAAATAGGAAAGCATCAACGATTGTAGAGTCTTCAGCTCCCAAGAAAGTGAGGACTTTGACAAGTTCCTTCACTAACCCAATTGATGCTATTCCAATCTATGTTGTACCGTCCAAGGAGCTCATTCCTTATGGTGAGGATTATGTCATTCCAGATGACATCGATGAAGAGAATCCTTCTGCTGCTTCTTCAGAGCAGTTGGATGAAGAAATTGATGTGGAAGATATCCCTTCAACCCCACTGGTATCATCGCCCATGCCTCAGTTCACAGCTGAAGAGGCAGGCATTGAGGAAATGGAAGAAGAAGACATGGATATCGGTTCTACAACTCCTGTGCTTAATGATGATTATTGGGAAAGACTTCACCCCAATTCACCATTGACCACACCTCTGCATCCAATTCCTCAGTCCCCTGTACAAATTGAAGAAATTCACACGGGATCTGAAGAACATCAAACATCTCTCCTTTCCATTCCTGAGGAAATTCCAGCTACTACAGCTGAAGAAATGGAGACATAAACCGCTGCTGAAGAACCTGAACCCTCAATTCCTCAGTCAGCAGCTCTAGAGATTCTGATCCAAGAGGCTGTGAAAACATCAACTGTTAATCTTCAGCCCAAGTAGCAAAACCCTCATGCTAAAAGGCCAAAATTCAAGGCTGACGATTTCTTCGCTGAGCACCATTTCTTCATGGATTTCAATCCATATGACTCAGCAAG
Organism: Thinopyrum elongatum; assembly: GCA_011799875.1. Classification (NCBI taxonomy): domain Eukaryota; kingdom Viridiplantae; phylum Streptophyta; class Magnoliopsida; order Poales; family Poaceae; genus Thinopyrum; species Thinopyrum elongatum. The sequence goes on from CM022303.1 coordinate 521,769,454, forward strand.
ACTTCAACGCAAGCGATTCTGGACAGCCAGTCAGATGAACTTCTATTCTTCACTCATGTTTGACAAGGACAAGGTATTTGAGCACCGTCAAATTCCTCATGTTGACATGGAGTCCATTCCTTGCTTCCAGCTAGTCTTGAATGTTCTTCAGGAAGTTGGGCTTCTGAATTTCTGCACTGACATCTACGATTAGAATGAGGAGCTAATTCTTCAATTCTATGCCACACTGCACCTCACTGGAAATGTGGCTGATGTGAACTCATGGGTGCTTGACTGGATGACTGAGAACACTCATTACAAAGCCCCGGCCTCTGAATTACTTCATGCCGTACCAGTCAGTCCTCCTGCTGAAGGCGCCAGGCTCATGTATGAAGAACCTGACCTTCCACATCATATGATGCAAGTGCTGATGAAGCCTTTGAAGGCAGGCCAAGCTCCAAGAACTACCTTCCTAGTGAAGGATTTGCTTTATGTGCCTAGGACAATCTATCGCATTCTGACCAAAACCCTCAGTCTGATCAAAGGCCACAACTCTAAAGAAGAAGAGGTTGTTGGCATCATGAAGAATATGCTATTCAACATGATACATCGCATTCCCATTAACTACCATGATTTCTTCATGAGGACTTTGGCGAATGTTGCACTGTCACCGTTTGAGTTGAAGCCTTATGCTCCATGCACTACTGCAGGATGCTGCTAACGCGACACTACGATCAGAGACCCTTTGATGAAACTGTGTGCAATGCATTAATCGCAAACAGTGATGTAAAAAAACCATCAAAAAAGACGCAAAATGTTTGTGATGAATGACACATCAAACACGGTTCAGATTTTAGTTGCGTGTGCGATGCTGGGCATACGGTTGATCCATACGAACTGTTTGCGATGAGATAGAACAACAGAAACGGGCAGCCAGATCAAGGTGTGTGCGATATACGGCATACAGTTTGCTCCGATGAACCGTTTGCGATAATCGAGGTGAACACAAACGATTCAGCGTAACAAGATGTGTGTGATACCCGGCAAACAGGTCGGTAATCAGAATTGTGTGTGATCATTATAGACAGCCCATACGGTCTTTTTTTGTGAATTGTGTGCTCGTCAGGGCACACAGTTCAAATAACCAACATGTGGGCGATAATGTAGAAGATCTCTGTCGAATACGTATTACTAACCGTCTGTGATGAGATTGACAGGATAAACAGAGATAACAAATTAATATGAGCGAATGGAAACAGAGATATATACAGTCTGCTTAATTTAGTCCTTCTTCTTCTTGTTGTTGTTGTTGGATGGCCCCACGACATCGTCTTGGTGAGGACGCTTCTTGCCGCTGACCGCTGACTTTTCATCACCGCCGCCGTCGTCATCATCGTTGTTGTCATTGTCGTCCACCTCCTCGTTTGACCATTCCTCCTCATCATCATCGTCGTCCTCTTCTTCGTCCTCCGATGGCTCCTCGTCCGTCTGGTTGTCGTCTGACGACTCCGGAGGGGGTGTCCCTTCCATGATCCAGATATAATCAAGGTCTGGGCTCGACACTGGACTCATGGAAGACGAGCGGGATGATTCTGATGTTGACCTATCATTGGGCGCCAGACTGCTGACCGAACTATCGTCCTTGCTGTCGCTCGACATGGCTGCAGAGTGTGTGCCAGTGTGTAGCGCGGCCTGCCGGGGACGATGAAGATGGTGGACACTTAAGCGAGGTATGCAGAGAAGAGGAAATGCCAATGGAAGCGGGGGTTGACATATTATCTAACCGCTGATATAATCAACCGCAATTATTTGTAACCAGTCGCTCCAAATCCCCGGGGTTGCGCAGGACTCCTATTGGCTGGTTTCTTTTTTCAGGACAAAAACAAGGAACGAGTTTTGGGATTATGCACCAGTACCGGTACGAATGGAGTAGGACAATTGGCAAGCAATACATTGAGCTCTTCTTATTGATAAAGCCAGTAATAATCAAACTACAAGGGAAAAGAAAAAAAGACAAAGGAAAATATCTGCACGAATCTTCGCGTAACATCAATGGCATAGGACCTAGATGTGCATTACTTAGAGCACATCTAGATGTGCTTTTGCAATACTGTCAAACAAAACCCCTAATCATCATTGCAAACAGCGTATAGAACATGGCTAATGCGACAACCACAACTACACATGCTAGTTCCTTCTTGTCACTTGCTTTCATCTGTTGCCTGTGATTGATTCTTTCTTGCTTCATCGTACTGATTGTACATTCCAGATCAGCCAGTTTCTTCTTCAGCTTTACGTTATCTTCTGCGAGCTTGGTGATAACACTCCGAGCCCTGCCATGCCATTCTTCATCCAGCCAGTTAACAAAGGCACAAGCCTCATATCCCTGCCAATGTTAAATAGTATTCAGGATGAGCGGTGGCATTAACTCAAGTAAAATGATGAACTTAGCACTAACCTCTAAGGGGCAACTAAGAAACCGCCGGCCAATGTCGAATCCCTCCGTGCATACACGTCGAGCGGGAGTGTGCCCGTGCACACAACTCAGCTTTTGGTACTTCTCGATGGTGCAAAACTTGGAGTCGAACTCGTGTTGCGGGAGTCTGGAGTCATGCTCCGGATCCGGCGGCAGATCGCTTTCCTGGGGAGGGGGTCATTCAAGACAGATTCAGCAAGGAGCTACTTTGGACATGCTAAAAAAGATCGGGATAGATTGGAACCTGACAGGACGATTTGGATCCGTAGTACACCTGCGTTCTGATGACCTTAGGCAAGTGCTCGGCGGCGACCGCCGTCGTGGCGGCGGTACGAGCAGGAGCAGCCACACCGAAACCATCAGCACCACTCGTCCGCATTCCCCCAATGTCAGTGCCACGCGAGGGAATTTGGAGGCTATGTAGGGATTTGGGGAAAATGGGGAAACTGTGGGGATAAGCTAACGGTCGGGAACTACTTATGGCACTATATGTTGTATACAGCACACTATTTATACATGTCGTTTGTGTTAGGTATTACAGTGTCACACACGATTTCCGCACCAAACCATGTGAGAAGACAACATAGGTGAGACACGGTTGCCGTTACATAACCGTATGTGATGTACTACCCTGTACATATAATTGAGTTACAGTGATACTGTGTAAACAGCCGCTCTGCGGATATCCGTCAAAAAATAAAACAGCCGCTCTGCATATAGAGATGGCGGCGGCGGCCTAGGCAGCGGCTATCGGAGAAGAGGTCAATCCTCGATCGGTGGGCGGTGGCGGCATCATAGGAGGTCAATCCTCGGTCAGTGGGCGGTGGCGGCGTCATAGGAGGTCAATCCTCGGTCTGTGGCGGGAGATAGGAGGAGCTCAACCATCGAGGTCGGCGGCGGCGTGATTCAAGCACATCCATCACGGTCGATGGCGGGATAGTGGAGGTCGAACTTCAGGCGGCAGCCGCACTAAGCTTTGCTCCTCGACCCTGCTGTCTCGGCATGCCACCCCATCGCGCTTCTCTGTCTGCTGGGTGGAGGTCGCCGCGTGGCTAATTGATTAAGGTATTCTTTTCATGAGTGGCTTAACTAAGGTATTCAATTCCTAAGGGTAGTGTTGTACTAGTACTCTGCGTGTAAATTGACTGGCTATTAATTTTTGTCATTGCACGTCTGGATAACAATATGGAGCGCCCTCAGTAATTATGAAAATAAAACCTTGTGATTTATGCACACATCTTTGGGCAGCAGTTAATCCATGTATTAATGTTGTTGTTTTGTTTTTAATTACCATTCGTGTGGTGCAGATGGAACGATCTCGATGGATGAAGAATCAGAGAACCGCAGGTTTTATCAGTGGCGTGACAGAGTTCATGAATTTGGCTGAAAGTACAAAGAGGAGAATTGGTGATGCGGATTACATCCTATGTCCATGTACTGATTGTGCCAATACAGAGTCACGTGAAGTTGCAGATGTCCAGTGGCACTTAGTCTGTCGGGGATTCATGGATGGATATACACGTTGGACCAGACATGGTGAAGAGGAGGTCATGCATGAAGATACCTAGGGCTGCGAGATGCCAAACCCCGATCAGTGTCACATGGATGTTGAATCTAACATCGGGGCAGAGGCGTCAAGCTACCAATGGAACACCGGAAAGCCGAAACGCCCACTGGAAAACCAAGACGTCGACGCAGATGACGATGATCTTGATATGCCAGATTTTGCTGCTATGATTGCAGATTTCGAGGGCCCAAAAAAGGATATGATTGGGTACAAGGATCTGCCAACCATTGATGCGGGCTCCAAGAAAGAATTGTATCCAGGTTGCAAAAAGAAATATTCCAAGTTGAGTGCCACCCTGGCGCTTCTCAGATTTAAAGCAGCAAACGGTCTATCAAACAAGGGCTTCACAGAGATGTTAGGTATTTTCAAAGAAATTCTTCCAGAAGATAATGTGCTCCCCAGAAGCACGAATGAAGCGAAGAAAATTGTTTGCCCATTGGAACTTGAAGTACAGAAGATACACGCTTGTGTGAATGATTGTATATTGTACCGTGGTGAGTACAAAGATTTGCGTGCATGTCCCACATGCAAGCATGCACGATACAAGCGCAAGAGAGCAAAGGACAAGTACAAATTGGATGACGAGATCAAGACAGGAATCCTGTTCAAGGTTGTTTGGTACTTGCCTTTAATTCCAAGGTTGAGGCGTTTGTTTGCAAACCCTAGAGAGGCAAAGAGGTTGCGGTGGCATCATGATGAGCGAATTGCGGATAAGTATATGAGGCACCCGAAAGATGGGGCTCAGTGGGAATTAATCGACAACAAGTTTCAAGACTTTGCCAAGGATCCTAGAAGTATAAGGCTCGGGGAGTGTACTGACGGGATGAATCCTTTTGGCGATATGAGCACCAATCACAGCACATGGCCGGTGCTTCTGTGCATATATAACCTAGCTCCTAGGTTGTGTATGAAGAAAAAATACATTATGATGTCAATGATTATCCAAGGCCCGAAGCAACCTGGAAATGACATCGACATTTACTTTCAGTTACTGGTAGAAGAACTGCTGACAGTGTGGATAGATGCGCCTGCTGTAAAATGTTATGATGCTTACAGAAAGGAGATTTTTGATCTACATGCGATGCTGGTGCACACCATTCAAGATATGCCGGCATTAGGCAACACATCGGGGCAGAAAACAAAGGGAGATGTAGGGTGTGTCACATGCATGGATAGGACAGCTAGCATATTTCTTCCCAACTTGCGCAAAACCGTGTATTTGCGTCATCGTAGGTTCTTACGGAAAAATCACCCATACCGAAAGATGAAAGCTGAATTTGATGGTACGGCAGAGGTAGGTGTGGGCCCAAGACCCTATGATGGGGAGGTGGTCCACAACATGGCTAAACAAATTAATGTTGTGCTTGGCAAGAAGCACGCTTTGACGGTGAAACAAACACCCAAGGGTCAAGTGTTTAAGAAGAAATCGGTGTTCTGGAAATTACCTTACTGGGAGATTCTACGTGTATGTCACTGCATCGATGTCATGCACGTAGATAAGAACATATGTGAAAGCATCCTTGGTACTCTGCTCAAGATTAAAGGTAAAAGAAAGGATGGTGACGGTTCACGGATCGATATGCTTGCTGATCAATCAAAACGCAAGAGTGAAGCAGAAGATGATGACAAATTCATCAAAGCTCGTCAGAGTTACAATTTCAGTACAAAAGAAGCAACACAGTTCTTCACCTATTTGTTGTCAGTTAAGACACCCTCTTCCTACTCCGCAAATATCAGAAGTCTCGTGGATGTGAGCTCAGGTAAAATGAAGTTGGGACACATGAAGTCACATGATTGCCACGTAATGTTGACACAAATCCTCCCAGTGGCCATCAGGAATCTGATGGACAAAGATATAAGAAACACACTCATTGAGCTCTGTGATTTCTTCAACCAACTATGGCAGAAAGTTGTAGATCCTGAAGAGTTGGATCATATGCAAGATGATATTGCAAGAATATTGTCCAACCTAGAGATGTTTTTCCTACCATCATTCTTTGATGTCATGGTCCATCTCTCTGTGCACCTTGTCGATGAGATAAAGTATTGTGGTCCTGTGTTTCTTCGCAACATGTATCCCTTCGAGCAGTTCATGGGAATACTGGAGTGCTTTGTCGGAACCGAAACCATCCAGAGGCAAGCATCCTACAAGGTTATACCGCGGAGGAGGTGGTTGAGTTTTGCACCGAATACATGAAACAAAGACCTATAGGTTTGCCCCTCTCTCGCCACGAGGGAAGGCTGAAAGCTAAGCCAGTCCTTGCTGGCACGCAAATGGCTGCACCCGAAGAATTGGCAGAGAAAGTCCATTTGACAGTACTGCTTAACAACCCAGTTCTCAGCGCTTATGCCGAAGAACACTTAGCGGAGATACGCCAAAGCTTCTTACCAATGGTGCCTTCATCAGATGTGGAGATGAAGGAGCACACTAAGAACTACGCCGAATGGCTGAAGAATCGTTTGGCACAAGGATCCATCGATGACATTGCTACATGGTTGGAACAAAAGCCATCACCTACGGTGTTGACGTACCAAGCATATGACATAAATGGATACACGTTCTACACTGAGGAACATGATGAGAAGACCTCATATCAGAATAGCTCTGTTCGAATAGAATGCATGACTATAGATGAAGCTGATAAAGGGGTATACTATGGAACCATCAAAGAGATTTGGGAGCTTGACTATGTGAAAGTTAAGGTGGCATTATTCAGGTGCGCATGGATCCCTCTTGGTCATGTAAAGGTTGATGATTACAGGAAGACCTGTGTTAACAGGACAACGATGGCATATCACGCGGACCCGTTCATTCTTGCCAGTGATGCTACCCAGATTTTCTTTGCGTAAGAACTGCCATGTAGTGATGCATGGGAAGAGGAGGGTACTGGGTGTCGAGGATGTTGTCGATGAGGACGAGTATGATGAATTTGCTGAGTTGCCAGCCAAGGGATCACGCACCAATGTAACAGAGAAGCGTAAAATCATCAGAAAACCCAAGTTCATTCGGGGTCAACGTAATGATCCCAGTTCCCCCATGTACATGGGAATTAAGCCGTAAGACTAGTCTTTATGCCTACCCTGCAACTTAATTCGTTCAATTTAGAACTGTCGCGTGTACTGAATTTGTGAGTTATGCCCAGTTTTCTGTTGATGTAAGAACCGTTAATATGTTGACCTTGATATGTTGTCAGCTCAGGCAATGAATATGAACTGTTTTTTGTTATTATTATTATATCATAGAGGTAGCACACACAATTGATCTCACTACAGTATGTGTGAACAAAAATATGCAATCTGGTTTGCGAATAGCACACGGTTCATTGATGAAAGTCGTGTGCCGACCAAACCCCGCCCGCGATCTGAGTCGTGCTTTCTGATTGGCCAGAATCCAAACCCCACGGATCGTACGTCTGCACCGTTGTATGCTCCCAGATCGAACGGCGATCCTCATCCCTTTCGACAGCACATGCAGTTTCGGTTGTAATTTTATTTTTATGCACAAAATGCACGTTAAACTCAAAAAATGTCTTAAATATAGCTAACGATACCTGAAATGCGCCAGAAAATCAAACCCGTGGTATAATGGTGATTGCGTACCGTGGAAATTTTTATGAGGCCAAACGATGAAGTCGCCGGCCACTGGAGTTTGAATTGACACATCTCCTTTTGGAAACCATGATCCTTCATGTGAGATGCTCCGGTTTGGAAGGAACGATCATCAAAACTTGTGCCAAACTTTACCAATTTTTTTCCACGGGGTCGTGAGAGCATGCCACGGGCACACATCGATTTTGATGATGTCCAGACTCCATCTGAATTTCCTGTAATTAAAATACCAACTAGGCCTACGCCAGTGGCCGCACCTCGTGGCCGAAATGTTTGAAACTTCTCCTCGCTTCTTGGACAAACGGATGAAAACTCGCAAAGCGACGCACAAATGATTTGTACACCTTCTTTGCTAAGGGTGGCCATAGTGGGGGTATCATAGCCGGTATCATGCACTCGAGAATAGCAAATATGATGATGTGGCAAAGAATTAAATAAGGGAGAGTGGGTTAGAGTAACATAGGTAGATACTGTAACATAATAAATGCTATACTACTTTGTGTCATGCATGGCCATAAATACGGTCATCTATGATACTACTCTATGATACTATGCACTATGAAGGTACGTACGTAGTATCATATGCATGATACTATAGTATATGATACTCCCCACTATAAGGCTGGCCATAGTGGTGGTATCATAGCCGATATCATGCACTCGGAAATAGCAAGTATGCTGATGTGGCAAAGAATTAAAGAAGATAGAGAGGATTAGAGTAACATATAGGTAGATACCGTATCATGTTAAATGCGATGCTAATTTGTGTCATGCATGGCAATAAATATGATCATCTATGATACTACTCTATTATACTATGAACTATAATTAAAGGTAGTATCATACACTAGTATCATACATATGCATGATACTAGTATATGATACTCTCCGCTTTGGGTAGCCTAAGTATAGCCTAACTAAAACACCCACATGTAGTTGTAGTAGGGTTTTTGACTTTATATACACTAAAATGCAAGTTAAGTGCAAAGAATGACTTAAACATATCAGACGAGACCTGAAATGGGCCGGAAAATCAAACCAAGGGTATATCCGCGATTGTTTACCATGATTTTTTTTAGGCGGAACGATGTAGTAACTGACGATTTAGAGTCCGAAGTGCCGCGTCTCCTTTTGGAAACTATGATCCTTCTTGTGAGATGCTCCAGTATGGAAGGTGCGAGCACCAAAACTTGTGCCAAACTTTACCAAAAAATTTCCATGCGATCGTGAGAGCACACCACAGTAACACAATGATTTTCGTTATTTTCCGGACCCTATATGCATTTCCTGAAATTAAAATACCAACAAGGCCTATGCCTCTGGCCGCACCCTGCAGCCGAACTGTTTGAAGTTTTTTCCTGTTTCTCGGACAATGAATGAAAACTCGCAAAGCGACACACAAATGATCTTGCTAACACCCACGTGTAGTTGCAATTATATATATATATATATATACAAACGAGATCTCTTTTTTTTGCATATTCAAAGTTTGAGATTGCTAGCCAGGCCTGCCGCCTGGTAAATTGTACCAGAAAATCGAACCATAGGGTACAATCATGATTTCTTACCGTGGAAAAAAAATTGGAGGCAAAACGATGAACTCATGTTTTCATTCAAACAAAAATATGCTGTTAGTTAATGTAAATGTTTTCAAATAGCACATGGTTCACTCACAAAAGCCGTGTGTCAACTAAACCGTGGCCAATGCCCCCCTACCACGTGCGCGATCTGAGTCGTGCGTTCTGATTGGCCATAACCCAAACCCCACGGATCATACGTCTGCACCATTGGATTCTCCTTGATCGAACGGCGATCCTCATCCCTTTCGACAGCACACGCAGTTTCGGTTGTGATTTTATTTATATCCACAAATTGCATGTTAAATTCAAAAAATATCTTAAATATAGCAAACGATACCTGAAATGCGTTAGAAAATCAAACCCGCGGTATAATGGTGATTGCGTACCATGGAAATTTTTATGAGGCCAAACGATGAAGTCACCGACCACTGGAGTTTGAATTGACACGTCTCCTTTTGGAAACCATGGTCCTTCATGTGAGATGCTCCGGTTTGGAAGGAGCGATCATCAAAACTTGTGCCAAAATTTACCAAAATTTTTCCCCGGGGTCGTGAGAGCACGCCACGGGCACACACCGATTTTGATGATGTCTGGACTCCATCTGAATTCCCAGTAATTAAAATACCAACTAGGCCTACGCCGGTGGCCCCACCTCATGGCCGAAATGTTTGAAACTTCTCCCCGTTTCTCAGACAATGGATGAAAACTCGCAAAGCGACACACAAATGATTTGTACACCTTCTTTGCTAACTAACACCCAGATGTAGTTGTAGAACGGTTTTGAATTTAATTATATGCACTAAATGCAAGGTAAGTGCAAAAAATGACTTAAATATAGCAACGAGACCTGAAATGGGCCAGAAAATCAAACCTAGGGTATATACGTGATTATTTACCGTGAAAAAAGTTTGAGGCGGAACGATGTAGTCACTGACGATTGGAGTCCGAAGTGCCGCGTCTCCTTTTGGAAACTATGATCCTTCTTGTGAGATGCTCCGATTTGGAAGGTGTGAGCATCAAAACTTGTGCCATCTTTACCAAAAAAATTCCATGTGATCCTGAGAGCACGCCACGGTGACACACCGATTTTCGTTATTTTCGGACTCTATATGCATTTCCGGTAATTAGAATACCAACAAGGCTTACGCCTCTGGCCGCACCCTGCGACCGAACTGTATGATTTTTTTTCCCATTTCTCGAACAATGAATGAAAACTCCCAAAGCGACACACAAATGATCTTGCTAGCTAGCACCCACATGTAGTTGCGACTATAGCAAACGTCTCAAATATAGAAAACGATACCTCAAATGCATGAGAAAATCGAACCATAGGGTACAATGGTGATTTCTTACCGTGGAAAACAATTTGGAGGCGAAACGATGAACTCTTGTTTTCATTCACACAAAAATATGTTGTTAGTTCATGTAAATGTTTTCAAATAGCACACGGTTCACTCGCGAAAGCCATGTGCCTACCAAACCATGGCCGATGCCCCCCCTTGCTGCGCGCGTGATCTGAGTCGTGCATTCTGATTGGCCAGAACCCAAACCCCACGGATCGTACATCTGCACCGTTGGATGCTCCCAGATCGAACGGCAATCCTCATCCCTTTCGACAGGAAATGCAGTCCGGCTAGGATTTGATTTATATGCCAAAATGCACGGTAAATGCCAAAAAATGTCTTAAATATAGCACACGAGACCTGAAATGCGCCAGCAAATCAAACCCGTGGTATAATGGTGATTGTTTAACATGGGAAAAATTTAGAGGCGAAACGATGAACTCACGTCTTCATTTCAAAATTAGTACGTCTTCATTTCAAACGAAATTATTCTCTTTGTGCACACGAGCGCTTAGAGGCAACCGTTTGCATAGGCCTTTCCGCACGGCGACCGGGGATATTTTTCTCCCTTTTCACCTAGGCCGCCAACACCCCCCCACCGCCCGCCCGCGTTTCACTCAACTAGTTCCAACCAATGCTCCATCGCCAACTCCCCCCAGATCCACAGCAGAACCCTCTCCGGCGCCGGCGTGCTCACCCTGGCCTTGTGCCCGCTCTTTGGCGTCAAGCCTACCTCCACTGCCGTTCCCAGCACGCGGCTGCCCGCGCCTCGCCGTCTTCGTTTGCTCGCCAGCCACCCTCGAGCATATCGATCCTGTAACCCTCGCCTCTCCTGTGGTCCGGCCGGGTTTGCATTAAGAAACCTGTTAGTTACTTCTCTCCATCGCGGTGAGGCATATTTCCTCGCAATCCCTCTTCCTATTCCGTTCCGTATGTTCCCAAATTGGCTATAAAATAACGGAGAGTGTATATATGTTCATTATCTACCTTCCTAACTAGTACATATAAGATGTATTTGTTCCAATAAGTTACTGCCGATTTACAGATCGCGGGCGCCCGAGTCACACAAACTTAACAAATAAGCCATACATTTTCTAAATTATTTCATGACATGTTTAGACAGCTTGATACCAAGTTGTTAGTTTTATGCTTATCCTCCTTTCCTGAGTTTTGCATGTGTTCTCTATAGATGCCGAATAGCAGCGACAGCACTCATGCTTCAGGCGATGTATCTTCATCTGATTCCGACAACCCTAGGTCTTCAGCAGATGGTGAGGGATCAAGTAATCTTGAACGGGATAGAGCTGCAGCAATTACCGTTCCGGTCAGGACACGGAGGAACGCTCCAAGGAAGCCCACACACCAGCCTAAAGGTGTATATGAAGTAACCGAGATCGATTTAAAGTCTTGGGCTCCAACTAAACCAGATAAAGCACGCACGAGGTTCAGGAGTGTGTGTGGATTTTTTGGCAGGGCAAGGCTCAACATTAATCTGCCGGGGTTTCGGAAGGCTGACACAAAAACACGACAAAGGATAGTCCGGGAGATCATGGATCACTTCAACGTTCCAGAGGAGTGGAGAATGCAGGTGGAACATGCTGCACTGAAGAAGGCTAGGGATGCTTGGAGAAACTGGAAGCACGTGCTGTACAAGAAGTACTTGAGTGAAGGCAAGGACCCAATCCCCGCATACCCCCAAATTACAAAGGTAGACTGGGTAGAATTCAAAAGGGTCAGGGCAACTAAAGAGTTTGCTGAGAAGAGTGCCAAGCAATCGGAACATCAGAAGAAGAACAGACACCCCCACCGTATGGGTGTGGCAGGATACTACGGCATGAAACCGATATGGGACCTGGAGGACAAAGAAGCAGTAGCGGCGGGTGGGAAACCGGCCTTTAGTCAAATCAGGGGCGAACGCGCCAGAGACTACTTGCGGGCACGTGCAAGGAGACATGATGACGGAACTTATTACTTTGAAAACTCACATGACGAAGAACTGTATCAAGTGATGTTAAAGGCTTCCAAGATCCCTGGAAGGTTCTACAGGAACTCAGGGCCATGTGACATTCTGTCCAATGCTCTGGAAACAGGAGAGCCCCCTGGCCGTGCAAGGGGTATATGTGTTAATGTCCCGCACAAGAGGGCTTTCACACTCAGCAAAGAAGAGACGCTCAACATGAAAAAAGCGAGGAGTGAAATGAAGCAGAATGAATTGTATGAAAGGTTGAGGAAGGACATGTATCCGGCTGTTCGAAAGGATATTGAGGAGTTAATGATGATGCAGAAGACTCTGACACTAACAGATAGCTAGCAGATGGAAGGGGAGGCGGGCATGGAGGATGCTGCTTATTGCGCGACAACACCGCACAAGAGTAGCTGTGCATCAGCTAACCCCAGCGACACTGAGACTGCAGCTGCTCATGATGATGTTATATCTGATCTATCTGGAATGAAAGACAGACTGAAGGGCGTGCTTACACATTATGAAGGTACATTAAAATGTGCAACAGCCTGGGTTTGTCCACCCTTCTTGGAAGAGAGCCTCTTGTTGGACAATGTGCCATTGAAGCCCGGCTGTGTGAAGTGCTACATGACTGAAGTAAAGCCTGGATTCAATGAATTTGCCCTGAAGAATGTCCTAGGAGACTTTGATGAGCAAAGGACCTTGGGAGAAACATTGTTACATCACATCCAGTGGCTACGAAAGGAAATAGAGTTCATCGATGAGATCCCTGAAGCCCCGCCAAGAGCAACCAATGTCGCCCCTCAACCGGTGACGCTCTCCTTGCCACAGCAGCTCTCGCGTGCTTCCCCCAAAGAACCTAATACTCGTAATCCGACGGCTGATGCATCAACCTGTGATCAGTCAGCACAACTTTGTGCCGTACAGGCCATGTCATCCTCCGCCCCAGAGCAGCCAGTGGCAAGGCCTACAACTACTGAAGACGCACCACCAGTTCAGATGCCGGCCGCTGAAGCAACGGGGGGAGACCCAGCTACAGCACATGCTCAGCAGACCAACCTGGTGGAACAGACTGCTAAGCAGTCTGATGCTTCAGAACCACCTGCTAAGCAGTCTGTAGGTCCAGAACCGACTGCTCATTAGTTCGTCGGTCCGCAGCCGTGTGATCAGCATAACAATGTGTCAGCACTTCCTGCTCAGCAAACCAACGCGTTGCCACGGCCTCCTCAGCACACCGACAAGTTGGCACCACCCGCGCAGAAACCTGACATAGTTTCAATGCATGGTCAGCAGTCCGATGCCTCTGCTCCTACAGCCTAGCAGTCCATCACAGCAGCAGCGCCAACTCAGCGGTCCGACATAGATAAACCGTCTACTAAGCAGTCCGTCGAAGCTTCACTATCTGCTCAGCAGTCTACCTTGCAGCCAACCAAACGTTCTGCCAGAAATGCTTCAAGTACCAAGAAGGAAGTGGCCAAAAAGGCTGTACCTGCGAGGAAGCGCGGCGGGAGAGCGAAGAGGAAAGAGAACGATTGCCTCTTACTTAAAGCACTCATCGCACAGAACCAAATTAACAGCACGTTGTTCGAATCGGGGAGTAATATTATTTCTGACGGCATGGATGATGAAGAAATAGATTTGCAGCTTGCTAAAAATAAAGCAGACGTACTTGAAGCACGCAATTACGTCCATGGCCAGCCATTTCTTGTTGGCGAATACTTTGATGAGTGTCGCTCCAGTTGCCGCGAGTTACATGAATATTGCATGGATCAAATGTCAGCAGGTCATCATGGTCTGCTAGTCCACTACAACAGTGATCATTTTTGACACGATGCTGGTTCCATCAATGTGAGTTTCGAGGACTTACATCTCTTCTTCAACTTCAATGGGCTAGATGCCACTCTTGTTAGATGCCTGATTTTGTAAGTACTTAACAAACTCTGATCAACTTCTCCATACAAGGCTGTAAATGATAAACAGCTAACTGCATTTTATTCCTCTCAGGGGATTGAACACACAGAGAAGAAAAAGGGAGAGTGTGTATTTCATAGATCCCGCATTAGCAAATGGCACAACATTAGATGGTAAGGACCTACGGAAATGGGCCATTAACACGGTCGTCCGTATCTTCGAAAACACGTCCCATGCAGAATCATTTCTCTGGCCATATCATGAATGGTAAGTCAAGTAAACAACCACGCATACACTGATTGTCTTTCATATTTTGACATAATTCATAAGTTCATGGCTTTCTTAATATGTAGCGATCACTGGATATTGGTATTCATTGTTCCAAACAAGAACACAGTTTACTACATGGATTCTCTCAGAGAGTCAACAAACGCTCAGGATCTGACACATCTTCAGCAATTCATGGATAGGTATTGAATTCTATGATGTTGAAATTAATTTGCATTCATATCTGGTTCAATAATTGATGTTGTCAAAATTCATCTTCATTTGCAGTGTGCTCGCATTGTGCAAAACTAAACCAGGGAACCTGTTCAAGAGGGAACTACCTCTGCAGCACGAGATCGTTTCTCCGGTAACACACCGAAATCCGTTATTTTCGGAAAATGTATCCAATAGTCTGCAAATACCTTTTCTTACGCTAGTCAAATGTTGAAGCTTCTAAATAAACCTCTTTCTATTTCTGTCCAAAGAAAAAATAATACATGTAACACCGGTTAGGTTGTTCCTAACAGGATACATACATGACTAATTATGTACAAAAAAAATTAGTGTCCTCAGCAACAAGCAGGGACCAACCTTTGTGGATACTATGTTTGCAGACACATGATCTCCATCTGCAAATCTGCTGATAGTTGTGAAGATTCTCGCGAATTAGTACCAGTATGTCTATCTTAATTAATATCTTCTACTCCACTCATATGGCACATTCTGATCTTAAAAATACTGCAGCTCATCTTAGAACTGAGGACCCCTGAACCGCTCCCCGCTGGTGAATTGCTGATGGTTCGGAGATTTATCAGCGACTTCTTCTTGAATCACTACATCAATCCCACTTGTGATAATGAAGATTTCAGCATGCGTTCTCCGGAAACATTGAGTAAGAGTTAGCCGCTAAACATATATGCATGGATCCATTGTTTTCCATCAGATGAGGTCTTCCTATTTCGTACACTATGATTAATTATGTAATGCATATATGTGTGGACAAATCATTGGAATTTAGCTACCATATGTTCAATTGTAGTTGTTGCGAAATCTGATGAATGTTCTTCCTACGGACACTATTTGTTCAATTGAATATTGTGGCGAATTTGCTTTTCGCATGCCGATTCAAAATGGGATATTGTTGTTTCAACCTGGCAATTGCTCCGCACATGGTTCAACTAAATGAGTGTGTGCGATCTACATCGGAAAGCATGCGTCAATCATAGCGGAACCATCGGTGATACACAGCAGATCGCAAATGATTTGCAGCGATACTACGTGTGCGTAGGGTCTCCGGAACCGTTTGTGATATCACGTTATCGCACAAGGGAGCTCGGAGTAAACCGTGCCCAATGTAAAATACAATCCCAGTCGTAAATTTTTCAGGAAACGTGTGGGATCCCAAACGAAAAGCACACGTCACTCTTGCCGCAACCGGCGGTGATACACAACAAATCACAAACGGTCTGCAGCACTTGTATGTGTGCGAAGGGGCTCCTGAACCGTTTGTGATAGAACATTATCGCACACGGTAATTGTTGGGAAACGTGTGAGATGGAGTCTTGCATGGCAGACGGGTTCCGCAGAAAACTCGTGTGCGATGGGGCACATATCGCACACAGTTCATATGTTGGCCCATGTGCTTTACATACTATTTCCCAAACGGTTCATTACGACACACCGTTTGGTTTCACTGCGTCATTAGAAATGTTTAATCACCAATCCCACATGTGCGAAAGAATTTAGTGTATGTTGCATCGCACACGATTACATTTTGCAAGGCCTCTGGATCATGGCTCCATATCCCCGACGGTTTCTGGGTCGTGTGGGAAGGACCCCCCTATCGCCCACACTCACTTGGCGATGGTTCCAAATGCCGTCGCGGAAAGGGGTTAAAAACCGTGTGTATAGCACCTCGCTATACCAGTGATGGATCATGAAGTTCATCAGAACCAGGTCTTCAATTCACTACCAGGCAGATTGTCAGAATCATCTCAGCTATTTGCCTCCTATTGAAGTCTTCAAGTGGACTATTTCTTCAGTTGATGGAAAAGGTAAAGCTGCTATCATTGATGAGGGCACTCGTCCATTGGATGGTCAGTTTCGCAAAGCTGCATCTTACTCCACCAATGATGACTCTGCAACCCAAGATTCTGCTGCAAAAGCTTCAAAGCCAACTCCTCAAGCGACTGCTCCATGAGTGATGACAGATCGTGAGCTTCTTCTAAGTCTTCATCATAAGGTCGATCGTAATCACAAGTGGGTCAAGCGTCAATTTGGCTCAATTCTTTAGAATATGACTGTCACGCAAAACACTGTGAAGAAGAATCATTACTATGCGCATGAAATCTTCGATCGCACTTGGGCTATTCTGTCACATCTTTACAATGATGAAGATCTCAAGCAGATGGGATTTCAACAGGACTTTGACTGGTCTCAGCCACCTTCGAAGAAATTCAAGAAGGTCAAAATTCCTCAGCTGGTCACAAGTTCATATTCTTCATCGCGCGAGACGGATGAAGCTGAAGATTTGAACGACACTGCGGCAGGCCCTACCTCAACGGACGACCCCAGCAACGCTGGCGCTCCTCCATCAACATCATGATGATATTCTTCAGGGGCGTTAGTCCTTATTTTTCATCCCTTTTGGTCATTTGATGACAAAGGGGGAGAAATTTGAGTTAGTCTTCAAGCGGGTCTTATATATGGGCTGTTTTTCTGTTAAGTTACAACTCTTGCTATTCTGAGGTGTTTGCTCTGATGAGTTGTAAACTTAAGTCCTATGGTGGTCTGATACTTTTGAACTACTTTCTGCATGCTTATTTCCTCAAGTACCTTAATGCACGCATGCTGAATTTCGTCAGACACCATATTTCATCATGCATTTCAAATTCTTCATATCATATGTTAAATGTGTGTATGAATTACAAGATATAGGGGGAGATCTCCATGATATTACTCTACAATGTGCATTTGCAATCCAAACCAAAATCCTCAATATGCACATCTTCAGGGGGAGTTCCTCTATATCTTGCAATCAAATTCCTCAATATTAGTATTTACACTTCATATGTTTTATCCCCGTTGAAAACTTAACCTATTTGTCATCAATCACCAAAAAGGGGGAGATTGTAAGTGCATCTAGTGCCCCTTAGTGATTTTGGTGTATTGAAGACTTATAGGTTAAGGGACTAATGTGTTTATGAGTGTACACAGGTCTATAAGTCTATGAGGAGTTTGATATTTACGAAGAAAGTCGGCCCCTAAAAATGAATGTCTTCAGTTGAAGACTTTGGTTTTCTTGGAGACTTTGAAAATGAGGAAATTGGTGTGACCTTGAAGACCTTGATATTGATGCGAGGATTATGAAGCGTGAAGACTTTTGTTTTTGTAGTTTCATTTTCTCCTTCTTGAGTCATAGGAAACACCGTACTGTTAAAGGGGGTCGAGGTAAAACTAAGGAAAAGTTTCCAAGTGATGCTCATCTCAAATCCTACACCTACCCAATCCTTTCGAGTGAAGCCATTGGAAATCTCATACAGTTCAGTCAATTTCTTCAGTGACAGAGACGAAGATCTTCTGTTCTCTGAGGAATTTGTTCTGACTGAGGAGTTAGGAATTCGCCAGTGCGGATTGCCTACAAGTGAGGAACATGATAGCCCTGAGGAATTTGAGAGCTCAAATTTTTGACAGTTGCTATGCTATGCACCAGCTGTCCAAAATATCCTATCCATCTAACGGTCATATCATTGAAGGGCATTTATGTCTTACCATGTCGGGCTGCTCCCCGGCTATAAATAGCCGCCCCCTACAACCACTAGCTGGTTGGCTGCTCTGAGAGAAACTGACACTTGTCATTTAGAGCATCCCATCCTCCAAGGAATTTGAGAGAAAATCATCAGTGAGGAAAAACCCAAACCCAACACCTAAAACCCAAAGTGATTGAGCATCACTGAAGAGATTGTTCCTGTGTGGAACCGATGCTTGTTACCTTTGAGGATTGTGCATCCTCTAGACGGTTAGGCGTCATGGTCTAGAGTATCCAAGAGGAATTGTGGATCGCCGAGTGACCAAGTCTGTGAAGGTTTGGAAGTCACCTATGAAGACTTACCACAAGTGATTGGGCAAGGTCTGTGTGACCTTAGCTCAAGGAGAATACGGTGTGGACTGTGTGTCCGGGACAGTGTGTCCTCAGGTTTAAATACCTAGCCACTCCAACCAGACGTACAACTGTCATAGCAGTTGGAACTGGTCTACCAAATCATTGTCTTCACCGAGCTACTGGTTCTATTTCCTCAACCTTTTCATTTCCTCATTCATGTGTTGATGAAATTGATCATTACTGTTTGAAGACTTTGACTGAAGACTTTCACAATTTCCTCAATCCTAATTCTTCAGTCATCTAGTCTTTCGCCTGCTTATCCTGTTTACACGCTACCTGTGCTCTGTGCTTGTTTCATATCATCAAGATGACTGTGTTACTGCCATGTTATGCTTGCACCTGAGTACTTATTCCGCTGCTTGTAGTTCGTCACTTAGCAAATTCCTCAAGTAGTATTTCCTCAGTGACGAATTTGTAAAAATCGCCTATTCACCCTCCCCTCTAGTCGATATAACGCACTTTCATCAAGGGGTTACCACAGTGGCAAATTGGTCATTACAGGGTGATTAGACTGATACAGATCTATCATACCTAAATCTGCTAGTTAGGACAAAAGTGCATTAAATGCACTGCTAGGTGTCGTGTGGAGGGTGAACCCCGGCAAGGGTGATGCATCGCTTATCCACCTACCTCTTATTAGCTTGACACGCCATTAGGACAGGTGTCAATAAAAGTAATCCTCCTCCCCAGCAAGCTGACACGTACGGCCTGCCCCCATCTAACCACCTGCGGGCTAGACACCTCACTGACAGCAACCAGCTGGCCAGAGAGGTGGGGCTCTGGGGTTCGGTGGCAAGTCCGTGCTTGATGAGCTGCTGGGCCTAACCTTGCCAGCTTGTTCTTGCTGGGATCGGCTGCTTCTGTTGTGAATCTTGTAACTTGCTCCAAGCTTCGATCTTCTTAATGTGCTCCTTGATCTCACGAAGAGAGGTTTCTCTGGTCTGGTTGCTGTATGAAACTTGATACTTGCCGAAGGAGCTGCAACACTTCTGTGCATAGGTCAGGGCAGTAAACGCCTATGTTTACTGCACCGACAGGAGCCCCCGGGCCTAAATCACACATGCCGCCGAGCATCGTTTGGCTAGGCCCAATAATGCACAAACTCACGTACTGACCTTGTCGAAAATGGCATTGTACTTTGAGGTCTTCTTTGCTTCTTCATTAATCTGGATCTAAGCAAGCCCCCAGCTTCACCCTGATATCCCTGGCGCTTGGGCGATGCAGGCCATTCGCGTCAAAAACCAGGGGCGCCCTTGCACAGAGGATGCCGCTAGGGCGCCCGCGCGTGATTTGGGGTAACTGCCATTTCTGCCATTACTTCCCCCTTTATCGCAGCCTTCCCCCCTTTCCCATGACGCGGATTGGGCGCAGGGCATGGTATTGGCGCAGAAGGGCGGTCGTGAAGGTAGTGCCTTGGTCAGAAGAGCCAGAAATCCGGATTGGCAATACTGGGCGGTCGACGGAACAAGACGCCAGCCAAGGATGCAGGGGGTTGGATTGGTGGAGCGGGGCGGTTGCCCCTGAGTAGTGGAGAGCCAGCCCCCACGCCCCCACTATAAAAGGAGGGGTGCAAGGGCAGTGATGCTCATCCACCTTCCTCTCCTCACTTTCCTTGCTTCTACTATCATCATGGTAAGAGGAAGAGGACGGGCTCATGCTTTGGCCACGGCGGCGAGAGCTTCTCCTCGACATCATGCTTCTGCTTTGGCAACGGTCGTGGAGGCCGCTTCTAGCACGCGTGGTGGAGGTGCAGGGCGAGGTCATGGTTGTCACGGCGGTCATGGCCGAGGAGGTCGGACCGGGACGCTAGCGGTTCCTCTTCCGATGGCCCCGTCCTTAGCGGAGGGCCACACGGGGGGGGGGGGATACCACGCTTGAGTTCATCGACGAGCTTCGTGACCCGCCAAGGAGTAGGCTGCGGCTCCCTCACCGTTTTGCTAGGGTGATGGAGACGGGTAAACCACTCGGGATGTGGTTGCGCGTGAACGGTTGCATCAATGGCGCCGTCTGGGTGGACGTCAAGTTCCCCGCCAACGGCATCATGTACCTCACCCGAGGGTGGAAATCCTTCGCTCGTCCCCGCTACTTGGCAGAAGGGCACTTCCTCCACTTCAATCAGGTGGAGGCCGACGTGCTTTCCATGCAGATCTTCGGGCCTCTGGGTAACCATCTAGGGTGCTGCGTGGAGAGCTCGAGTGACGATGAAAGCTCCCCCTCGAGCGACAATGACGAGGAGGACACGGTCGGTGAAGACGGCAATGGCGAGTCCCCGGTCATCAAGTCTGAAGACGATGACTCGGACTCCAGCTAAATGTCGGCGGCACCTTCATCACCACCTGGGTGCTGGCAGTACCATCATCTGCAGCCGGACCCCGGCAAAGCGATTTGCCAGGGGTGCTTGGCCTGGATGCCACTGCCACTTCCAGCTGGACCTCGGCAGGCCTGCTCGTGGACTCCGGCTTTGTCTTCCCTGTCGGGGGTGCTCCGCCTTGCCGCTCTCTCTATTCCTGGCTTCATCCTCCTTGCCGAGGGACGCTCTCCCGATCTTGTCGGGCTGCGTCCCTCTGGTCCTGGCGGGGGTGACCAGGGCATCGCCTAGGCGCTCCTTTCGGCCTCTTTGCACTCGGGATAAACCCTGGGAGGAGAGGGACAAGAAAGGCATTACGGAGCACTTTTCTTTTTTTAACAAGAAATGTAAGCATTTGCCTTGTTTGAATCAAATATAAATATTTCCCATCCATATTCGCACTTGTATGACTTGTACTTGTTGCCTCACGCAATCTTGAGAAAGAAAACTTGTCGGAGACACATACTTGCCTTAGACGAATCGAAGGACTAGCCCTCAGCGGTCTTTTGCGCGTAAGATATCCGGCAAAGCCTCTTGCTAGTTCCAAACGCAGCTACTACTATCCCTTGTCGAGCAAACTCGAGGCAAGTTTAGGAGCGGGGATGGAGGCTGGCCCCTTGCCGGTTTTTAAACGTAGCTGCAACTAATCCTGTCGAGTGGACTCGAGGCAAGGACAAGAGCGCAAATGAAAATAGCGGCAAGGTCTCCTCGCGTGCAAGTTTCTCATACGTAGACGCAATATGGAATGACGGGAAATTTCAAAATGAAACAAACTTTCGACTTATCTTTCTTTATTGTACTTCTCATTGTTTGGATAAAAGGGGGCCGCCACATGTCCAAGCGTGCACGCCACCATCCTTCCCCCGGGAAAGTTGTTCATGAGGAACTCTTTTGTCTTTGATAGAAAAAGAAAGAAGAGAAGAGATAGCATGGGCCTTTGGTGATATATTAATCAGCTCATCTAAACAAGTGTAATCACATGTAAATCATGCTATAACATATAGATAAACATGTATGCAAGTTTGTAAAACACTTGGTTTTATTTAGATATGCACAGGGTCTGTGCCTGGCTTTGTACAAAGGGTTACAAGCCTCTGAGGCCATGCTTGTACAAAACTGATTGCCGGGGTAGGGCCCGACAACCTCGCCTTACGGGTAGAACTTGCGAAGATGCTCAATATGCCATGAGTTTTGCACGCGAATGCCATCTTTGGTCTCTAGACAGACTGCGCCAGGTCTGGTGACTCGTACTACCCGGTAAGGGCCTTCCCACTTCGGCGTCAACTTGTTTGTACCCTTGGCGGACTGAACACGCCGAAGGACAAGGTCTCCTTCCTCAAGGCTCCCGGCATGAACCTTGCGGCTATGATAGCGGCGCAAGGCTTGCTAGTAGCATGCAGCACGCACAGCCGCCCAAAGACAATCTTCCTCGAGGAGCACAGCATCGTCATGCCGCAGTTGCTCTTGCTCTACTTCATCATAGGCAAGTACTCGAGGTGACCCGTATATGAGTTCCGTGGGGAGCACCGCTTCTGCACCATAGACTAGGGAGAAGGGTGTATGGCCAGTAGCTCGATTTGGTGTCGTTCTGATCGACCAAAGAACCACCGGCAGCTCATCAATCCAACGCCTTCCGCACTTGTGCAGCTTGTCGAAAGTTCTTGTCTTGAGCCCACGCAGCACTTCAGCATTTGTCCTCTCTACTTGCCTAGTACTCCTTGGGTGAGCGACGAAAGCAAAGCAAACCTTGCTTCCAAGGCTTTGGATGTATTGCATGAAGGTGCGGCTCGTGAATTGTGTACCGTTGTCAGTGATGACTCTGTTTGGAACCCCAAACCGGCAAACTATTCCTTTGAAGAACTTGACGGCCGACTGTGCAGTCACCTTCCTCACTGGCTCTACCTCAGGCCACTTTGTGAACTTGTCAATGGTGACACACAAGAAGTCAAAGCCCCCGGTAGCACAGGGGAAGGGGCCTAAGATATCGAGCCCCCAGACCGAGAAGGGCCAGGAGAGAGGGATTGTCTGAAGGGCTTGGGCTGGTTGATGTATGTTCTTCGAATGGAACTGTCATGCTTCACATCTTGTTACTAGCTCAGTTGCATCCTGGAGGGCAGTGGGCCAATAGAAACCTTGTCGGAAGGCTTTTTCGACAAGAGCTCTTGCTCCTATATGGGAACCACATACACCTCCTTGTATCTCTGCCAGCAGCTTCAGTCCATCTTCCTGGGAAATGCACTTCAATTTCACTCCGTTCGGTCCCTTGCTGCACAGGATGTCATCAACAAACTGGTACATACTCGATTGATGGGCTACTTTTTAAGCTTGCTCTTGTTCCTTGGGAAGTTCTCCTGTTTGGAGAAACTGAACTATCTGTTGGGCCCATGTTGGAGCCTGAGGCTCGACAACAAGGACTAAAGGCATTTCTTCGGCCGCGGGAGCGCTAACCTCAATAGCAAGAATCTGGGATTCTGTCAGTGGCCGCTTCTCACCGGCAAGCACATCATATTTACCGGAAACACTTTGCCCGTGGCTCCAGGGAGCTCTGCCGGAAAGTATTTGCTGGTACTTATCTTTCTTCTTTTCTTGGCCCTCGTTGATGGGGTAACCGTTGGCTGATTCAAATGGAGCACAAAAGTTCCTGGTTCCAGAGGAAGCTTCTGGATGGCACACTTTGACAGTTGATCAGCGATGTTGTTTTCGGCACGAGGAATGTGCTCTGTTTGCAAGCCGTCAAAGTGTTCTTCCAATTTCCTCACTTCATCCACATATGTCTCCATCAACGGGCTCTGGTAATCCTTGTTCACTTGCTTCACTACAAGTTGCGAGTCCCCTCGAATGATCAACTTTTTGATTCCCAATTCTACCGCTATTCTGAGGCTGGCAAGCAGTCCCTCATATTCAGCAGTATTGTTGGTAGCCTGGGGAACATGCATCTAGACCACGTACTTGAGATGCTCTCCGGTGGGTGCGACAAGCAGCACTCCGGCACTGGCGCCTTGTAGCGAGAAAGCCGCATCAAAGTACATGATCCAATCCTTCTCAGTTTCCTTGCCAGGAAAGGTTGATTCACGGACCTCGTCGTCTTGTGTGGGCGTCCATTCTGCGATGAACTCTGCCAGTGCCCTGCTCTGAATGGTCGACGTACTTTCGAACTTGAGTGCAAAACTCGACAGTTCTAGTGCCCACTCTACTATCCCGCCGGTTGCCTCTGGATACCTTAGAATGCGCTGCAACGGGAAGCGAGTGACTACTGTGATCTCATGCACCTGGAAGTAGTGGTGCAGCTTCCTCGAGGCTATGAGTAGGCCGAAGAGCAATTTCTGCACACCTGAATACCTTTGACCTTGCCCCCTGCAGGAGGGAGCTTACAAAGTATACTGGCTGTTGTACCACCCTCTTCCTTGGCATGATTTGTTAGTCGACTGCTTTCTCTTGCTCCACCCTTGCCTTGCCAGTGTTTGGATTCACCGGGAAGGACTCTGCTTCCTCACGGGATGGCCCTCTTGCCGCGGTTTCCTTGTTGCTAGCCTCCCTCTGTGCAACTAGTGCAGCACTGGCCACTTGGTTTGTCGCCGCCAAGTATAGCAAAAATGGCTCTTATGGCTTGGGCACAACTAGGGTTGGCGCAGAGGACATGTATCTCTTCAAGTCTTGCAGTGTAGCCTCCGCTTCCGGAGTCCATTTCAATGGACCCACCTTTTTCAATATCTTGAAAAATGGCAGGGTGCACTCAGCAGACCTGGAAATAAACCTGCTCAGGGCTGAAATGCAACCGGCAAGTCACTGCACATCCTTAATAGTCTTGGGTGCTTGAATCTTCTCAATCGCTTTGATCTTGTCGGGGTTCGCCTCAATTCCACGTTGAGACATGAAGAACCAATAAGTTTGCCGGGGGGACACCAAACACACACTTCTCAGGGTTAAGCTTCATGTTGATCTTGCGCAAGTTCGTGAATGTTTCTTCTAAATCCTCAATAAGGGTTGACTTGTCCTTGGTTTTGACCACTATATCATCCATATAGGCTTCAACATTCCTGTGTAATTGTGGCTCAAAACCAATCTGAACTGCTCTTGCGAATGTTGAACCAGCACTCTTTAGTCCGAAAGGCATGCGTACAAAGCAATACGTGTCACATGGAGTAATGAATGTGGTCTTCTCCTCATCTTCTTTTTACATGAATACATGATGATATCCAGAGTATGCATCCAAAAATGAGAGCAAGTCACAGCCGGCAGTGGAGTCCACAATCTGATCAATGCGTGGCAAAGGGAATGGATCTTTGGGGCATGCTTTGTTGAGATCGGTATAATCAATGCAAAGTCTCCACTTCCCATTTGCCTTGCGCACGACAACTGGATTCGCCAACCAAGTCGGATGTAACACTCCTCTAACCAAACCTGCTGCCTCAAGTTTCTTGATCTCTTCTATTATGAACTGTTGTTGTTCCAAAGCTTGCTTCCTGACCTTCTGCTTGACGGGCCGAGCATGGGGGCAAACATCTAGGTGGTGCTTGATTACCTCCCTGGGAACATCGGGGATGTCAGATGGTTGCCATGCAAACACATCTACATTCGCCCGCAAGAAGGCAACAACCGCTCTTTCCTATTTGATGTCAAGGGTGGCACTAACGGTGAAGAAATTGTCAGTGTCGTCCTCCCTTGCCGACACCCTCTTTCTCATAGGTGAAGTGGCCTTAGGCTTCTTGCCGGTGGAGCTTTCTGGTAAGTCCTCGACGGGCGCTCAGCACTCCGTGGAGGTGCGCCTCCCGAAAACCTTACTGGATGTCTTGCCGGTTTTCTGGCTTTTCTTTCCCTTGACGGGAGTTGTGGTCTTAATGTACTCTGCCACCACCGCTTCTCTGTAGAGCTTGTCCACACATATAACTAATCTTTTTGGTCTGAGTTGATGGAGATGACGCCCATTGGCCCCAGCATCTTCAGTGTGTTGTAAGCATAGTGGGATGCCGCCATGAACTTGGCTAAGGCTGGGCAACCAAGAATTCCATTGAACGGCAAGGGGATCTTAACCACGTCAAACACGGTTTTCTCGGTTCTATAGTTCAGGTCCCCACCAAATGTCACAGGCAGTGTGATCTTTCCTTTGGGTTGGCTTCTTCCCGGGTTGATTCCTTGGAACGTCCCGGTCTTCTTAAGATCCCCCTTAGGAATCTGCAGCCTCTCGATCACCTCAGGGGAAATCAAGTTCAAGCCGGCCCTACCGTCAACTAGCATTTTCGTGACCTTGAGGTTGCGTATTCTTGGAGAAACCAACAACAACAAACACCCGACCACAGTTTTACGATCAGGGTGGTCCTCAGCATCAAAAACGATAGGCATGTGGGACCACTTGAGGGCTTTCATGCACCTGCTGCTGGCTCTACTGCATTAACCTCGCGTGCCCATTGCTTGAGCTGGTGATGGGAGGAGTGCAAAGAGGCACCCCCGTCAATGCACATGGCCTCTGTTGCCTTCTGGAATTCCTGCTCACTAGACTCATCATCATCCTCATCCTCACTTTCTTCATCATCCTCTTTCTTCTCCCTACCCCTTGCAGGCTTTTCCTTCTTCTCGCTAGCGTTGCCGCGTCGTCCACCTCGACCATCGCAGCCCTTTTTGCCGAATCCACCCGTGCCATCCTGGTCCTTCTCCTTGTTCCGCTTCTCATACTCAGCCTTCTATTTCTCAACTAGCGGTTCAACTTGACGGCACTCCTAGAGGTTGTGACCCTTGGTACGGTGAATCTTGTAGTACGGCCCGTTAGATTTGCTGGTCTTCTCTCCAGCCACAGCGACCCGACAGCCAGCGCACGCAGCTACCTCCTTACCAGTGATGTCTGCCTTGGTCTTCTTGGCGGGGCTAGAATTGTCGGAGCCCTCTACGGCCATGACTGATTTTCCTTTGCGTTTCCTGTTACGCCTTCGACCATTCTTTTTCAGAGTGGCGGCGTCGTCATCATCCGAGTCGACCTCAACACCGGTATCTTCCCCGGGAAGTCTCCTCCCTTCCTCAGCTCACGCACACTTATCCGCCAACGTGCAAAGCTCGTCGATGGTTTTCGGCAAGCGTATGTGCATCTTTTCCTGCATCTTGCGGTTGCTCACGTTCATGTGGAACGCGGCAATCACAGCTATTGGGTGTACATCCAGGGTACTACGGTGTACACGACTGAACCTCTGAATGTACTTGCGCAGATTCTCTCCTTCCTTTTGTGGGATCACTTGCAGGTCGCTGGGTAACCCGGGGCCCTTCTGCCTCCCGGTAAATGCACCAACGAATTCATTGCAAAGATCTGACCACAAGGAAATGGAGTTATCCGGCAAGTTCATCAGCCAAGCTCTTACATTGGACTTGAGTACAACGGGAAATAGTTGGCCAAGATCTTTTCATCCCTTCCCCCGGTGGCTTGTACGCCAATTGTGTAAATGCCTAAAAACTTTGCCGGGTTCAGCTTGTCGTCGTACTTTTATGGTACTTCAGGCTTGAACACATGGAGGGACGGGCAACGGACTTGCCACAGCTCGTGTGTGAAGGCTGGGCACCCAACCTCGTAAGGCAAGTACCCACCAACAACGGGCGCGGGCTCATTGATGGTTGGGCAGTTGCGCTCGTCCGATTGACGGCACGCCTCCCGGCATCGTAGAATGGTGGTTCGAGCATCTTATGCATGTCTGTCCAGCAGCACCTGCCGCTGGTCTTGCCACGTCTGTGGATCTGATGAGGCCATCGACACGTCGTCGGGCTGTGCATCCTGCTGGATCTGCTGCGAGCACTGGCATTGTTGCTGGAGCTGTTGCCGCGGAGATGATTGCACCGTGGGTGCACCGCCTGCCACACGGTCATCAGTCTGAGCTTCTAGTGTGGTTGGTGGGCGCCATGAGGGTTCCGCCAACTGGGACAGGTTTGCATTGCCAAACTCGATCAAGCTATGGATGGGAGCTCTCCACTCGTCCATTTTATCAGCCACTGGTGGGAAGTCTAGCAGCATCTAAGCCCGCGACATCGCCTCCGTTGCCATTGATGGCATGCCAAAGCGTGAAGAGCGCGACGTCGCTCCACTTCTAGCAGCGCCAATGCGAGCGTCGTTACGATCTAGATGTCGAACGGCGGGAGCAGCGGTCGGTCGGTGGCGCGGGAGAGGCGCCTGAGGATCTTGGACCTGATAGACAAGCATCTTGCCATGCGGGCGCTGATGCGGAGGCACGATGCTACTTCTTGAGTTTTCATAGATTTTTCCCTTGAAGAGGAAAGGGTGATGCAGCAAAGTAGAGATAAGTATTTCCCTCAGTTAAGAACCAAGGTAACAATCCAGTAGGAGGCACAAGCAAGTCCCCAATATATGCACCTGCACAAACTAACAAACACTTGCACACAACGCGAAAAATGGGTTGTCAATCCCTTCACGGTCACTAGCAAGAGTGAGATCTAATAGAGATAGATTTAAAATAATAGTAAAAGGCAAAATAAAGTAAACACAAAATAATTGCAGCAATGTATTTTTGGGTTTTTTGGTTTTATAGATCTGAAAATATATGATGGAAAATAGACCCGGGAGCCATAGGTTTCACTAGAGGCTTCTCTCTCGAAGAAAGCATACGGTGGGTAAACAAATTACTATTGAGCAATTGATAGAAAAGCGCAAAGTTATGAAGACATCTAAGGCAATGATCATGAATATAGGCATCATGTCTGTGACAAGTAGACCGACTCCTGCCTGCATCTACTACTATTACTCCACACATCGACCGCTATCCAGCATGCATCTAGAGTATTAAGTTCATAAGAACAGAGTAACGCCTTAAGCAAGATGACATGATGTAGAGGGATAAACTCAAGAAATATGATGTAAACCCCATCTTTTTATCCTTAATGGCAACAACACAATACGTGCCTTGCTACCCCTTTTGTCACTGGGTGAGCGGACCGCAAGATTGAACCCATCACAAAGCACCTCTCCCATTGCAAGAAAAACCAATCTAGTTGGCCAAACCAAATCGATAGATCGGAGAGAAATACAAAGCTATCTTAATCACGCATAAAAGAGTTCAAAGAAGACTCAAATAATATCCATAGATGATCTGATCATAAATCCACAATTCATTGGATCTCAACAAACACACCGCAAAAGAAGACTACATCGAATAGATCTCCAAGAACATCGAGGAGAACATTGTATTGAAGATCAAAGAGAGAGAAGAAGCCATCTAGCTACTAGCTACAGACCCATAGGTCTGTGGTAAACTACTCACGCATCATCGGAATGGCAGCAAGGTTGATGTAGAGGCCCTCCGTGATTGAATCCCCCTCCGGCGGAGTACCGAAAAAGGCCCCAAGATGGGATCTCAGGGGAACAGAAACTTGCGGCTGTGGAAAAGTATTTCTGGTGACTCTTCTGACGTAGGGGGAATATTTGGGTATTTATAGAGCGAAGATTAGGGTTAGGAAAGCCACGGGGGGCCCACAAGCCCAGGGGTGCCCCCCCTAGGCGCGCCCCTACGGCTTGTGGCCTCTGTCGGTGTCAAAACCGGCAGACCTCGGGGTAGGGGGTCCCAAGCCGTGGATTCTTGGATCAATGGTAACAGGAATGAAGCAGATGATGTTTTACCCAGGTTCGGGCCCTCTTGATGGAGGTAAAACCCTACGTCCTGCTCTTGTTTATATAGATGAAGTATCAAGGTACAGAGTTGATCTACTTCAAGATCATATGTTCCGTTACAGGTTCCTTTTCCCAAGCTGTCATGTTGATCATGATCATGAAACCTCAACTCTGATCAATGTGGGAGGAAAATATTGAGGATTCAGTTGGGAGAAAGTTCCCGAACTCTGTGGTCCATAATGAACCAAAATTTTCACTTCCATCGTTGCCGATCAATTATATTCTTTAAGATGGCTAGCTTTCGACTTCACCCAGTCTGAGGTACTAACCCGGGCGACCCGATAGTAACAATCACAGAGGTGCTCCCTTTACCGCCAAGCCGAACAATCGGGAACGTAGGGGTAAGCACAGGAGCCAGGCAACCCAGCTTGGCCAAAATCTTAAGTCAAATTGATGCATATTTATAGCTTTATTACGATAATTACGGAAGGCAAATTCTCCATTGAGACTGTTTATAACCTAAAAGTGGCCCATCGTCGGCTTCCACCCCTTTGTAGATACTACACAGGGTGTTTCCGTACTAACAATACAACCCTTAGCCGACGTCTCGGTGCCCGGAGGCGGTTGTGTTAGCGGAAACGAGGCAATCAGATATGCAGGCTTTATAACTTTCACATAGTCATAGGAGTTTAAAGTTTGGGGCCAGTTACTAGCCCCTGGTTAGTGTTCGGCATCAACCGAGGTCAAACCAGTAACACTTCGGCCAAAATTATGAAAGGCCCATCGTTTAACACGGGGTGACCTCTATCGATCTGTAGTTTGACACAGTCATCAGATCGCTGACCAGTTTACGCTTATTGTGACAGTCAGTTTTCGGCTTTCTCCACTGAGGCGCTTAACCATTCGAGCTGGAAGCACAATCGCAGTGGTTCTCCCTTTGCACACCTAGCCGAACAAAGTGGAACGTAGGAGGCAAGCACAGGAGCAGGGCAACCCAACTATTGACCGAAGACACAATTCGAAACCGATGCATATAAAGCAATATCCAAGAATGTTTTGCCGAGGACTCCATGAATTACCTTGGCTTTTGGGGGGTTCGGCTCTAGTTGTAGCCCCCTATTGATATTGCCGAGTCTGTAAAGGTGTCCGGCGTTGCACTACGAGACCTATGCTGGAAACACACAAATAGGTTAAAAGTGCCATAGGCTTAGAAAACCAAAAAACTTTAGTAAAAACTTTACGCCCGAACTAAATCAAGTTTTTGGTACCAATCCAAAATTGGTCTTAAAATTAGTTTGTACTTCCGTCGTGCTTTAACATGATACATCCGATCTCCAGACTTCAAGCGGGTCAGCCTTCGGCTTCAACCTCCTATCCCGAAGGCGGAGTCCTTCTCAGGCCAGTTTAGCGAACTAAACTCGAGCGGCTTGAGAGAGAAGCCAGGCTATCCGGCTATTGACCACACACTCGAGTCGAGAAAGGAGTAGTAGAAAAAGACTTTGCAACGACTAAGAAGTAAACACATTTATTATAGAATGGCTCATATAAATTTTAAGAGCCCCCATTTAATATGGGTAGAGGGAGTTTCAAACAACGTATGCGAGCATGGTCGAACCGAACACAAATTAAAAATTTAAAAACTTTGAGCATGAAAGCGACTTAGCTGGTTAATGTGTTCGGCATTGATGACGTGGGCCGAGCTTGCAGCGGGTTGAGGTCCGAGCCCCCAAGCCGGTTCTTAGGTGCCCGAGCGAAGAACTCGGCTTGATGAAGTGGCGACACCGCTCGATCGATGCGGCGAGGCAAAGCCCCTGGTCCAGCCGAGGTGACGAAGCTGGTCGGCTGGTGACGCCGAAGTCCCCGGGTAGGTCGATAAAGCGATGGCGAAGCCCCCGGCCCAGCCGAGGTGTTAGAGCAGACGACGCAGACCAGTCGACGTTGATTTACCTGTGCACATAAAAAAGTGCAAACCGAAAGTAATAACAGATAAAGATAATAATATATGTATATTTTAAAAAATCTTCTACTTAATTAATTTAAGTGAAGTAAATAATTAAAGAAATATGGCCTGAATGCCGAGGTCAGTCCGGTGGAGTGGTCATCGTCTGGATCCGATGTAGTATCTCGTTTGGCAGGGCGAGATTAGCCGGATTGGTATCCAGGATTTCTTCGGAGTCGTCCTTCGGTACGATGGTGCGAGGGGCGAGTCCGGCCAGGGCTGACACCTGGTGTTCGGACGCCGAAGTCGTGTCTAGGCTTGGAGCTGGATCCGGGATAAGAGAGGCGAGTCCGGCCGGAATTGATTCCCGATCTTCGGACGCAGTGGTCGCATTCAGGCTTGAAGCCGGATGCGAGATGAAAGCCGATCCCGGGATCGGGTCGGAGATAGATCCCTAAGTCAAAATTTCAGGGTTGTTCATGTTAGGGTTTCGCGATGCCGAACTCTTGCTCGGTTCGCCGAGGTTATGATCCGAGGAGATGTCGTTGGCTTGATGGAGCGACGGCGCAGTCCATGCTGGCACAGGTCGGCAGCCGTGGAGCAATGTGTTTGGGCCGGTTTGACATTGGCCCGACGATGAAGACCACCTCGGAAAAAGGCTTTAAAATTTGTCGGCACGTGTTTGAGAACAACACACAATACCCTAGAAAAAGTTTCCTTCCAAAAAGGATGTTCAATATCCCGTTCATGAAGAAAGATGAATTCGGGTTGGATTCGTTTTCACGTAGAAAACAGATCCGAAAATTGACACACTCCTTGGGCCGTTCCCGGAGTTTGAACGGTCAGATCGAGCTAAATTTTTGAGGGTTGATTGATACGGTAATTACGCAGCCGGTCAATGGTTGGATCTTCCAAATGATATCCGAGCTGGGCGCTGGACTCCTCGCCCTAAACTCGTCCAGATTCCCATCCAGATTTGACAGGGCTCCGGTATATCATAGGTCGCCGGAGATTCCTCCATCGGAACGCGACGAAATTTTACAGGGATGTTATATACACAATTCCGCACTATTACACCAAAGAAATCGTCAAAACGACACCTGAGGAAGCGGTGACAGCGAATACAAATCCGCTGTATAGAAAAACAGCACGGTTGCCCGAGGATTGAAGTTGAGCCCCCGAGCTATATGGATGATTCCTCCACGATCTTGATAGAGATTGGAGTTGATGATGACGAGGACATATGTTCGATCTTGATGATCCGAAGAGGAGTCTGGTCTTCGGCCCAGCCGAGGTGACCAGTCGAGCCGGCGACGAATATGCCGACGTCGCAGTTGATCTGCAGGCGAGCCATTGATCCATTGCCGACCACACAGCGGAACTCTCAATGAAAGCACCATTGTCGGTGTCAAAACCGGCAGACCTCGGGGTAGGGGGTCCCAAGCCGTGGATTCTTGGATCAATGGTAATAGGAACGAAGGAGACGATGTTTTACCCAGGTTCGGGCCCTCTTGATGGAGGTAAAACCCTACGTCCTGCTCTTGTTTATATTGATAAAGTATCAAGGCACAGAGTTGATCTACCTCGAGATCATATGTTGTGGTCTAAACCCTAGGGGTATGATGAGTAATGTCATAATCTATCTATAAATGAGCCTGGCCTCGGCTTATATAATGTACCGGAGGCCTAGGAAACAAGAGTCCTAGTCGGCTACGTCGGTGGAGAGGAGTCCTTGTCTTGATCACCAAGTCTTGTGGAATCTTCCTTGTATATGTCAAAGGCTGTCCGAACTGGCCCATTAGTGAACCGCCATGGGGGTCGTCGGCCCGACCCACTGGTCGGGAGACGACATGGTGAGTACCCCCTAATCCAGGACACCGTCAGCCTCCTCGTGTATCTTCTGGCCTCCTCTCCATGTCTCGTAGGTGTCTTTTGGTCCAAGAAAAATCATCGTAAAGTTTTATCCCGTTTGGACTCCGTTTGATATTCCTTTTCTGTAAAAGCCAAAAACAAGGAAAAAACAGAAACTGGCACTAGGCACTAGGTTAATAGGTTAGTCCCAAAAATGATATAAAATAGCATATTAATGCATATAAAACATCCAAAGTTGATAATATAATACCATGGAACAATCAAAAATTATAGATATGTTGGAGACGTATCACACGACAACACCGCTGGGCGTCGCGTCGCGCTCATCTCGCGATGGGCGCGATGCGCATCTCGATGTCGCTCCCCCCGCTGCTATCGCCAATGTTGTTGCAGCGGGAGGGTCGCGGCTCGCGCCCGACCGGGCGGGGTAGCTCCGGTGGCTGCGCTCGCCTGTGCGCGAAGGAGTCGGGAGTTGCGTGTCCGTGCCGCCTGCGCCATTATTACTATTCTCGCCGGAGGGTCAAGGGAGACCCCCAACTCTGGCGCCTCCTCCATCCGCTCCCGCCGTAGTGGGCACGACGACCGCACCTTCGTGCTGGCCTCGGCCACCACGGCGTTCGCACCGTCTGCAGCGGCGGCGCCGCCCGCAGACGCATGTGATGGGGGTCTGGACGTCGAAGGTTTGGTCGCCACAGAGCCCTTCTTCTTGGGCTCCATGGAAGATGCTGATGACGATGATCTCAAAGAAATCGATGTGTCGCTTGCTGCTTTGGTTCACGCCAATGATGTCCCCTACCTGGCACGCCAAAGATCTCGGCGTGGAGCCGGCGATCTATGGGGCAAGGGCTGCCCCTTTGCTGGTTTGGCGAGGGGGAGCAATCAACGCAAAGAGCAAACACAACAAAGGACACGACAATCTTTACCCAGGTTCGGGCCACTGAGGAGCATAAAACCCTACTCCTGCTTTGGTGTATTGATGGGTGTGTGTGTGTACCTGCATGGAGCGTGCTCCCCCGGCAAGTCACGAGGAGAGGGCAGCTGCACACGCATGTACATGAGAGATTTTGAGGGTTCGAACCCCTGTAACGGTTGCCTTGGCCCTCCTTTTATAGCTCAAGGGGTTACCACAGTGGAAAATTGGCCATTACATGGTGATTAGACTGATACAGATCTATCATACCTAACTCTGCTAGTTAGGAAAAAAGTGCATTAAATGCACTGTTAGGTGTCGTGTGGAGGGTGAACCCCGGCAAGGGTGATGCACCGCTTATCCACCTACCTCTTATTAGCTTGACACGCCATTAGGACGAGTGTCAATAAAGGTAATCCTCCTCCCCAGCAAGCTGACACGTATGGACTGCCCCCATCTAACCACCTGCGGGATCGACACCTCTCTGATCAGCAACCAGCTGGCCAGAGAGGTGGAGCGTTGGGGTTCGGTGGCAAGTCCGTGCTCGATGAGCTTGCCAGGCCTAGCCTTGCTGCCTCATTCTTGCCGAGATCGGCTGCTTCTGTTGTGAATCTTGTAGCTTGCTCCAAGCTTTGATCTTCTTAATGTGCTCCTTGATTTCACGAAGAGCGGTTTCTCTGGTCTGGTTGTTGTATGAAACTTGATACTTGCCGAAGGAGCTGGAACACATCTGTGCATCGGTCAGGGCAGTAAACGCCTATGTTTACTGCACCGACAAGCTCCAAGTAGAAAAGCATATGCACTACATCTAAACTACTCAAGCTAAATTGTTCATCATTCAACACTATGTTGGTAATCAACTCCAACTGCAAAAGCATATGCACAATGCTACTTCTTGAGCTTGCGTTGGTTTTTCCTTGAAGAGGAAAGGGTGATGCAACAAAGTAGAAATAAGTATTTCTCTCAGTTGAGAACCAAGGTATCAATCCAGTAGGAGGAACACACAAGTCTCCAATAATTGCACCTGCACAAACAAACAAATACTTGCACCCAACGCGATAAAGGGGTTGTCAATCCCTTCACGGTTACTTGCAAGGATGAGATCTCATAGTGATAGGTATAAAAGATAAGTAAAAGTGCAAAATAAAATAAAGGTAAATAAAGTGCAGCAAGGTATTTTTGTGTTTTTGATTTTATAGATCGAAAGTAAGATGATAGAAGATAGACCCGGGGGCCATAGTTTTCACTAGAGGCTTCTCTCTTGAAAAAAGCATAGGGTGGGTAAACAAATTACTGTTGAGCAATTGATAGAAAAGCGCATAGTTATGACGATAAACAAGGCAATGATCATGTATATAGGCATCATGTCTGAGACAAGTAGACCGACTCATGCCTGCATCTACTACTATTACTCCACACATCGACCGCTATCCAGCATGCATCTAGTGTATTAAGTTAACAAGAACGGAGTAACGCCTTAAGCAAGATGACATGATGTAGAGGGATAGATCCAATCAATATGAATAAACCCCATCTTTCTATCCTTAATGGAAACAATAGAAATATGTGTCATATCCATTTCTGTCACTCGGATTGAGCACCGCAAGATTGAACCGATTACAAAGCACCTCTCCCATTGCAAGAAAAATCAATCTAGTTGGCCAAACCAAATCAATAGATCGTAGAGAAATACAAAGCTATAAAAATCATGCATAAAAGAGTTCAGAGAAGACTCAAATAATATTCATAGATAATCTGATCATAAACCCACAATTCATCGAATCTCAACAAACACACCGCAAAAGAAGATTACATCGAATAGATCTCCAAGAACATTAAGGAGAACATTGTAATGAAGATCAAAGAGGGAGAAGAAGCCATCTAGCTTCTAGCCATGAACCCGTAGGTCTGTGGTAAACTACTCACGCATCCTCGGAAGGGCAACAAGGTTGATGTAGATGCCCTCCGTGATCGAATCCCCCTTCGGCAGAGTACCGGAAAAGGTCCCTAGATGGGATCTCACGAAGACAAAAACTTGCGGCGGCGGAAAAGTATTTTTGGGTTGCCCTTTGGTCTTCGAAGAATATTTGAGAATTTATAGATGAAGAATTAGTGTTAGGGGAGCCACGGGGGGCCACAAGCTTGGGGGCGCCCCCTTAAGCTTGTCGCCGCCTGCTACTTCTTGAGCTTGTGTTGGTTTTTTCCTTGAAGAGGAAAGGGTGATGCAGCAAATTAGAGATAAGTATTTCCCTCAGTTGAGAACCAAGGTATCAATCCAGTAGGAGGAACACACAAGTCCCCAATAATTGCACCTACACAAACAAACAAATACTTGCACCCAATGCGATAAAAGGGTTGTCAATCCCTTCACAGTTACTTCTAAGGATGAGATCTGATAGTGATAGATATAAAAGATAAATAAAAGAGCAAAATAAAATAAAGGTAAATAAATTGCAGTAATGTATTTTTTTGGGTTTTATAGATCTGAAAGCAATATGATAAAAGATAGACCCGGGGGCCATAGTTTTCACTAGAGGCTTCTATCTCGAAGAAAGCATATGGTGGGTGAACAAATTACTGTTGAGCAATTGATAGAAAAGCGCATAGTTATGACGATATCCAAGACAATGATCATGTATATAGGCATCACACCGAAACAAGTAGACCGACTCCTGCCTGAATCTACTACTATTACTCGACACATCGACTGCTAACCAGCATGCACCTAGTGTATTAAGTTAACAAGAACGGAGTGACGCCCTAAGCAAGATGGCATGATGTAGAGGGATAGATCCAATCAATATGAACAAACCCCATCTTTCTATCCTTAATGGAAACAATACAAATACGTGTCATGTCCATTTCTATCACTGGGATTGAGCACCGCAAGATTGAACCCATTACAAAGCACCTCTCCCATTGCAAGAAAAATCAATCTAGTTGGCCAAACCAAATCTATATATCGAAGAGAAATACAAAGCTATAACAATCATGCATAAAAGAGTTCAGAGAAGACTCAAATGATATTCATAGATAATTTGATCATAAACCCACAATTCGTTGGATCTCAACAAACACACCGCCAAAGAAGATTACATCGAATAGATCTCCAAGAACATTAAGGAGAATATTGTATTGAAGATCAAAGAGAGAGAAGAAGCCATCTAGCTTCTAGCCATGGACCCGTAGGTATGTGGTAAACTACTCACACATTATCAGAAGGGCAGCAAGGTTGATGTAGATGCCCTCCATGATCGAATCCCCCTCCGGCAGAATACCGGAAAAGGTCCCCAGATGGGATCTCGCGAAGACAGAAACTTGCGGCGGTGGAAAAGTATATTTGGTGTGCCCTCTGGTATTTGGGGAATATTTGGATATTTATATAAGAAGAATTAGGGTTGGAGGACTCCCATGGGGCCCACAAGCTTGGAGGGTGCGCCCCCCTGGGGCGCGCCCTATGAGCTTGTGGCACCCCGTGGCCCTCCAGGTCTCTTCCCGAAGCTTCCTGGGTGTCTTGTGGTCCAAGAAAAATCATCAAAAAGTTTCGTTCCATTTGGAATCTGTTTGGTATTGATTTTCTTTAAAGACAAAAACAAGGAAAAAATAACAACTCGCACTTGGCACTAGGTTAATAGGTTAGTCCCAAAAATGATATAAAATGGCATATTAATGCATATAAAACATCCAAGATTGATAATATAATAGCATGTAACAATCAAAAATTATGGATACGTTTGAGACGTATCAAGCATCCCCAAGCTTAATTCCTGCTCGTCCTCGAGTAGGTAAATGATAAAAACAGAATTTTTGATGTGGAATGCTACCTAACATGTTTATCATGTAATCTTTCTTTTATGTGGCATGAATATTCAGATCAATAAGATTCAAAAAAAGTTTAATATTGACATAAAAACAATAATACTTCAAGCATACTAGAAACTAATCATGTATTTTCAAAATAACATGCACTACAAAAAAAAGACACATCCATGACATTTTGGCCCGAACGAAAAAAAATTATGTCATGCTTATGACACTTCTATGACAATAATTGTGACAAAATCACGTATAATCATAGATGTGGTGGGCTCCTACTTCTATGACAAAAAATCATGACAGAAAATGGGCTTTTCGTCCTGGGCGGGCCGGGGACGCACCTGCATGACATTCTTTGGGCCGTCCATGACGGAAAAAATCGTGGTAGAAGCGAGGGCGAGGAAAGTTTTGGGGAGTTCTCGGTTACGGTGGGTGGTCGGGACCGAGCGATGCACGGAGGTTTGCGTGTTTCTCTCGTACACGTACGCGCGTGTGTGCGAGGCATTGGGCTCTAACTGAACCCGAGCGAGGCGTTGGGCTCTAACTGAACCTGAGTGATTGCACTAACGATCGATCCCTTGGCTATTAACTGAACCCGAGTGATTCCTTCGCTACTGCTGCTAACTGAAGCCGATCGAAGCTGCCTCTTGATGAACAGTCCCCGGTGGGGGTTGGAT
The DNA here is from genome assembly GCA_011799875.1 of Thinopyrum elongatum. Taxonomy (NCBI): domain Eukaryota; kingdom Viridiplantae; phylum Streptophyta; class Magnoliopsida; order Poales; family Poaceae; genus Thinopyrum; species Thinopyrum elongatum. The sequence goes on from CM022303.1 coordinate 521,808,468, forward strand.
GAACAGGACCCCGTGGCAGTAGAGGTCGTTGCCACTGGATGAACAGGACCCCATGGAGGGCTGGTTCAACAGTAGCCGGTGGAGGCTAGATGAACAGGACCCCGTGGATGAACAGTAGCTGGTGGAGGCAGGAGGAAGTCGACGGTGGGTGAACAGTAGCAGGTGGAGGCTGGAGGAAGTCGACGATGGATGAACAGTAGCCCGTGGAGGCTGGAGCGAGATAGTAGACGGTGGATGAACAGTAGCCCGTGGAGTCCTGTTTTGCGGGACGCCACACCCCTCCCGATGAACAGGACCCCATTTCGACCGTAGGCGCTCCAACACAAGTCTGTTTCCTCCGTTTTGCGGTACGCCACACCCCTCCCGATCAACAGGACCCTGTTTCGACCGTAGGCACTCGAACAGAAGTCCGTTTCCTCCGTTTTGTGGTACGCCAGACCCTTCCCGATGAACAGGACCCCGTTTTGACCGTACGCGGTCGAACAAAAGGCCGTTTTCCTCGGTTTTGCAGTACGCCAGACCCCGTTTCGGCTGTTCCATCCAAGCCGGTTGGCTCCCGATGAACAAGACGCGTTTTGACCCAGTGGCTTCGCTCTCGATGAACAGGACGCGTTTCGACCCAGTCACTTGGCTCCCGGTGAACATGACGTTGTTTCCTCCGTTTTGACCCAGCCGGTTAGCTACCGATGAATAGGACGACGTCGCTGCTGTCCGTTGCCTCTCCATGTACATGAGCCATGGCCGTAAGTATGCGTGCGTACACGTTCGAGACCCCGCCCGTATGTACGTATGTAGCCGTGTTTACTTTCTTGCAGCGTGGTTGTACGTACATGTACATGATATATATTGACGGGACTGCGTGCATGCTACGTCCGCGCCTCTACTACGACATGTGCATCTCCTTACTTGGCCACGGTTCATCGCTGCGGAGAGAGCGATCGACCAGTATGTATGTACACGTTTGCGACCAGATAGACAACCCTACGTACGGTTCGACCCGGTGGGTCCCAGCTGTCAGGGAGGATAAGGAGGCACTTCCTTGCGTGCAAAGATATAGCTGGTGGGTCCCAGCTGTCAGGGGGAAGAATCATTTTTTTCCCGTAATATGGACGCACTTCCTTGCATGCTTAGATGTAGCTAGTGGGTCCCAGCTGTCAGGGGGGAAATGCTTTTTCGCAAAATACAGCGGCCCTTTCGGTGGGTCCCTGCTGTCAGGTGGAGGAATCATTATTTTGCATGTAATAAGGAGGCACTTCCTTGCTGCGGCCGTGGACCCAGCTGTCAGCCTCTCCACGTACAGTCCTCTTCTGATGGAAGTCGTTTCTTGACCGCGTTGACCACGCCACGCCGAGAGCACCAAGGCGGTGGACGACGGCGAGGCCTAGGAAGGGAATGACCCGTAGCCGGGGAAGACTCGGTAGTTGTTTCCCACGCAGACGGGAGTACGAGGGTTTACTGGTTCGGTTGCAGTGTGAGGTTGCCATTGCCGGATAATAACAGGAGGTCTGGGTGAGTACAGGGATGGCCAGGCCAACGATGAGAGTAGGGTGGGGTGGTGAGGCCTGCGCGGCAGCACAGCCGGCCACGGGACGCAGGAGCAAGCGGCATGGCCAGCGATGGTTTGGGCGGCTGGAGCAAGAAGACCAGAGGTTGAAGAAACACGACGGTCGTTGGATGGACATCGTACGGTCACCGCAGATAGAATCGTTTATATTGACTAAGTTGACAAAGCCCTGCATCCGCGCCAACTTAGTAGGCCCACAAGTCAACCTCCAAATATGGTGGGACCCACCTAGCAGCGGGGGTATTCATTTTTTGTGTGCGTAATAGCTGGTGGATCCGAGCTGTCAGCGGGGGGGGGGGTGTTTTTTTGTGAAATACAGAGGCCCTTCCGGTCGGTCCCAGCTGTCAGGAGGAGGAATCATTATTTTGCGCATAATAAGGAGGCACTTCCTACTCGCAAAAAAAAAGGAGGCACTTCCTTGCGTGCGGCCATGGACCCAGCTATCAGCCTCTCCATGTACAGTCCTCTTCTGATGGATGTCGTTCGTTGACCACGCCATGCCGAGAGCACCAAGGCGGTGGACGACGGCAAGGCCAAGTAAGGGAATGACCCGGAGCCAAGGAAGACTTGGCAGTTGTGTCCCATGCGGAGTGGGTACGAGGGTTTACTGGTTCGGCTGCAGTGTGAGGTTGCCATCGCCGGAGAATAACAGGAGGTGTGGGTGAGTAGAGGGATAGCCAGGCCAGGGATGCGAGTATGGTGGGGCCATGAGGCCTACCCAGCAGCACAGCCGGCCACGGGAGGCGGGAGCAGGCGGTTCCGCCGACGCTGGTTTGGGCGGCTGGAGCAGGAAGATCAGAGACTGAAGAAGCACGATTGCCGTTAAAATGACATCTAACGGTCTGACGTTGGTAGAGTCAATTGTTGACTAAGTTTCTTTTTTTTGAGAAACCTCGTGTACGCATGAACTTAGTAGGCCCACAAGTCAGCCTCCAAATCTGTGGCAGACAACATAGAGCCCATTTGCTTTTTTTTTTAATAATTTGCAGCTCATTTGCTAATTCTTAAGGAATTTATTACAGCCCATTTTCTGCCCTGGACCACAAAAAGTTCAACCTAATTTTGCATATTTCGGTGAAGTCCGAACTGCTTTAATCCAAAAATGATAAACATTTATTTTTTAAGAACTTATTGATTTGCCAAATAAAATATTGTTTTATTTTTGTAAGCTAATAAGACGTGGGACAATTGAGTTGGTTTTAGGGAAAACCAGTGGTAAAAAAATCAGCGCTGGGAGGGAAAACAAAAAAAAAATAAGGATGTAAAGATGAAAAGGGAACTTTATGTATTTTCAATATAATAATACGTGTATATGAACTAGTAAAACTATAGGTAGAGATTAGAAAACGTAAGCAGGACATGGCATTTCAAGAGGAAAATAGAATTGGGCTGTGTGTTTTCTTCAGTAAAAAAACTGCCTGCGGATGTTCTAAGAGAAAATATAAGTAAGGCTGGCGGGCCAGAGTCCAGTTGATACCTGCTGGATATTTGTGCCCCATTGTCGTCATGGGTTGGGCCTGTTAAAAACAAAACCAAGCCTGGGCAGTCTACAGCCCAGTTGAAACTTGCTCGACCTGAAAAAACAATATACCTGTTGAATCCCAGTTATCAGTCTGTACTTGCAGAATTCTCTTGTTTAATGACTACGTTGAAAACTTCATGGGTTTCACCGTCTCAGACGTCAGCATTATTTTTCCATCGTGATAATAAGTGCATGCACTTGCTTGCGTACGGCCATGGATCTGCTGGTTCCGTACGGTTAGGCTCTATATGGACAGCCGTCTTGTGGTTCCATGGACGAATTTCATGCAAATCGGATGGTTTTCAGTGAAAGTGGACTAAATTCATTGCATTTTACATATTTCTTTTTATTATGGAATATTTAACATATTTCAACTAATTATAACCGACTAGGCCTTTTTTTAGTCCATGGGAGGCGCTTCACGATCGAGGTCACGACACTTAATTGTTCTGGAAGGCCCAAATCCATTGCTCCTCTCTTTTAACAATTTGCAGCTGGGCTTGGCATGCCACAGCCCAGTTCCGACATGCTGCATCCAACTATCAGCCTGTGAAACCGGATGGATCCCGTGCGTACTTCGAAGATGTAAAAAAATTGGAGAACTGGTAATTCAAACGGCAGGTGCTTATGCTACCCATCAAATAAAAATCAGGTGCCTGAAGATTCGTTTCGAAACAAATGATTCAGCTTTATATCCATGTCAACCCTCGACATGATGGTTGGAAGCAAATGCCAAGTTCATACCGAAAGATCCTTAACAACAATACCAACTTGCAGACGACCAGGTAGTACAAGTAACAATACCAAACTAACTTATAATCTTTTTAGTCCTGGCCCTAGTGTTCGTCTGGTAGAAAATCTTGCAGACGACCAGCTCCTGCTCCTTCTCTTGCTCCAGGTCCCCGAGGTGGTACTCGTGCATCACCCAGTTGGTCCTCTGCTGGTCGAAGTTATTGTTGGTGTGCAGCACCAGAACCTTTTTGTTGCCCGTCTGCCGGCCGTTGAACATCACCGGCAAGGTATTGCCAGTCTTGTGCCACATCGCGTGCATGCCACACTCCAACTGTATCTTGCGATGCGTCCGCGTGCCCCTTTTGAACGCCCTGGAGTTGCGCTGGAAGAAATGCTTGCTTAGGCCACTCAGTGTGATACCTGCATTATTGGCGAATACAGGTTTTAGGGTACGTAGTTGGCATTTTCATAACATCTTTGGCATGTTGCAGTCACTTGTTTCACTTTTTATTAACTGTCAAATTGTAATTGCTTCACTAGGTCTGCGTCTAAAAAGAAAAATAGAGCTTTAAACAAAGGAATATGTTTGTGCAAGTAGACGGCGGATCGGTGTCTCACCTGGAAGTTTCTCAGGATGGGTGTAGCATATGCCGTGCTCGCTGTCGATGGTTGGTATGAACAAATCGATGAGATCGGGTGAGGTCTCGCGCTGTCAGCGCTCACTTTGGCCTCAAGGTGCTCGATCAGCTCCTGATCCGTGGGATCGAACTTGACGCTAGCCGGCAGCACCGGCCAATCCTTCTTGGACTTGCATCGGTTAATTCCAGTTAAATGGTACTCAATGTATGATCAATCAACTGTTTTAAGTAAATGATGAAAGATTTCGACATATAAGTGGTACTCCAAATATGAAGTCCACAATACCCAAAAAAACTGGGGTCTCAGCTTCATTACTACATGCAGACTCTAAAGACTTGAAAACCCCCATAAAGATCGAAATCATCATACAGGGCAACGGGACGAATACTCACAGGAGCGGCCTCGCTGGTTCCTTCCTTCATCCGGCTAGCTTGAAGAGCATCCTTGTTGAGATCGATTTTTTCAGCGTCTTCCTTTTGACTACTTGCAATGAAGTATAGCAACTCCAGTAGCTCATCGCTCATCGTACCAAATGGATCGGAAAAAGGCGGCGGCTGGGAGGTGGGGAGAATGGGAGAGTGATTTTGTAGAGAATGCGAGAGTGTTGTTGTAGTACGAGAGGGGTGAGGCTCACTTTGGTGAACCGAACACGTCGCCTGGACTCTTGTGTCACCTCACGCGCAGCGTGTTGTCACATCAATTCAATGTGAGGACATGATGAATAATTTGAGCGACGTATGCTAGTACTACTGTACTACTTACTGGTCGTATTTAGTGTCACATTTTAACCATAGGTTTAACTAACAAAATGTCAATGCATGTCACCCAAAATTATACCAATGGAAACTATGTTCAAATACGAATCCAACGATATAATTTTTTGTGACATGCATTAACATTTAGTTAGTTAAATTTATGGTCAAAATTTGACACAAATTACGAAGGGGACCAATAAACCAGGAGGGAGGTAGTAGTACGAGTAGCGCAATATACGGTATAGAGGACTAGTACAAATTTAGAAATGGAGTACGAAGTTACAAGGCTGTGCGACAGACTTTGTAGGCTACATGAGTAATACAAAATATAATTCCCATTGGACAACACTTTCACCAACAAGTACGCACTTGAAGCCTAATTGCTATATATATATATATGGCTTCTGCACAGCATCTCCATCATCATTATCAGTACATCCTACGCAGGTGAGTTAGGATGCACTTGACCCCAGAAAGGTATCTATCCTTCAAACTAACTACAGTACATAATATCCAACAAAAGAGGGTCATGCTACTGCAGCAGGATACATGGCTTAGTCTAGATATCACTACGAGTCAAGTTGTGCATATTTGCTGTTGGCATGAACCACATGGCCGCATGTCGAGTTTGCAAAAGCCATTCATCGCTTGGAAGCTTGATGCCTTTCACACACTGAAGATCATCTGGCAACAAGCTGTGTCGACGAATCTCTGGATATGGTGATTCATGAAACCCATGGTACGATGTGTAAACATAGTTCCCCCTGGCGAATGGAAGTTGCATAGCACGGTAATCATTGTCGGTGATACGATTGATGATTAGTTGGATGATCGGATAATTGAGCCCGAGGAACATGGAGTGGTTGCCGAGGCTGTAAACCCGCCTCCAGTTGAATATGCCTAGCCCAACGGAGCTGGGATCTTTCTCGAACACGAAGCAGCTATAGCCATCACAGTCACGAACGCCCCAGGCATTGTACTGCATGTGGTTTGATGAAATGGTTTGGTCAATTTGGTACATGCGAATGAGCATCAAATGACCGCCGTCAGTTGAACGAGCGATAAACCACCACCCATTGACTTGTATATTTCCAGGTCCTGGAATTATGAAGGCCAGTGCATTTGTGTCTGCTGCAACAAATCATATTGGAGACCAAAATGACAAAAATATACAATCATGTTCAGAGTATGTGTGGAATTAAGATTATTATAACAGTGACACAGATCATAGCCAGAGAATTGCAATGTCGTGGTCATAATCATACCCCAAATTAAAAAAATTAAGCCAATGGCTTTCATATTCTAGCAATATGTCATGGTTCAAACATCATGTAAAAATGAGAGGAAAATAGCTATGACAGGTGCTACTCATATTCTACCATAGCAGTTACTACTGTTCTCATATCAACTCTAACAATAACATGCGTGGTTATAAAAATCTTGGAAATGATAGTAACATATAGCAATCATGAGGTTATACTCATAATATCTATTCTAAGAATCAGTAGATGCTAATTGTTCTCATATCAACTCTAACAATAACATGTGTGGTCATAAAAATCTAGGAAATGAGAGGAACATATAGCAATGATGTGGTTATAGACATACTATCCATTCTAAATTTCTAACAATCAATATGCAGTCGTATTCATAAGGTAAAGATGAGATGAGATAGAAAATTACACGATGATACATTCCACCAGTATATGCAGCCAATCTGTGCGTCGACCGCGTAAACGATGCCATCGTGCACTATAGCATCAGACAGAAATGGAGGGTCAACGGGATTGATGATGAGCCATAACCATGTATGGCGACCGGATTCTAGATAGACTAATCCCATGTCGAACAAGGCAATGAGCTTGTAATCCATGTAGTCTTCTGATGGTGTGGGCACTTCACGGATTACAACCTTCAGCAAAAGGAGGTCGGACCAAAAGCTCAACGCGTCTCGTGCGTAGTAGGTAGGAGTGTCCAACGATGGAAGGGTGATCTCTCGCTGGGTGTACATATCCACGAGACGCCACGGACTACCGGATTGGTGGATGAGGACGATCCAGTTAGCCTTCATGCCCGCCCAGTAGTGGCCGCGCATGAAGGACAGGTGGGCGGGTAGTGGTAGCATGTCAAGGGGCACCACATCAACCTCCGTAGGATCGTCAAGTCAGTGTCTGGGCCACCTGCGAGGATTGGGCATCAGCAAGCAGGGTGTCTTGAAAAGGGCCGGCCGGTTGCAGACGAGTAGACGATACATAGACACCAAGCATGCGGCCAGACGCATGGTGCTGAGCAGGTCCATACGATTACAGATCTGCTCCAAGAGAACATCAGGGAGGGAATTCCAATCGCGGATCTGCGTGTCAGTCGGTTTTGCCATAGGGTTTTTTAGGGCACTGAGTGATTGGGGTTTTCGGTGCCTGCGAGCGAGCGGAGAAGTGGATTCGGGCGGGCGAGCGAGTGAAGAAGATGGCGTGTGTGGCTGAGTAGTGAGCGGGGGGATATGGTACGCGTGAGCTACCGAGGAAGATGGCGCGGGGGGAAATGGTGTGCGGCCGACGATGGGGAAGAGAGGAGGAGGAAGAAGAGAGGAGGACGACGAAGAGAGGAGGAAGAAGAGGGAAAGACGGGCAAGAAAGTGCATTAAATCTCAATTCTACTAGTACTACTACTAGGATATACCGTCCTTCGGAGTGTAAATAGTTAAGCCGATGACATGTGGGTCTACCTCAAGAGGGCCCATATGTCAGTTAATGGAAGAGAGAGGTGCGTAGGCGTATTTGCAGAAGCGTGCTCCACTGGCAAACATGATGGCAGTACAGGGTAAGGCTGATTTAGTAACACCATCACGCTGGTTCAGCTTATTAATTAAGTGTCCTATCTGCTACAACGTGTATTCTCACTTCACTGTGAAGACTAGTTGAATAGTTCTCTCTGACCGAGATGGGGAATAATGGATCGCCAAGACTTCCTATCTACAGTATCCCTATGCCTCTACTCTCATCATGTCCAACAAGATGAAACATTAGCCAAGGCACCCGGCGCCAATAATGTAGGAGTACTACTAGTATTTTGTGTCAAACTTTGACCATCTATTTAACTAATAAAATGTTAATGCATGTCACCAAAAATCATATCACTGGATTCGTATTTGAACATAGTTTTTGATGGTATAGTATTTTATGACATGCATTGACACTTTGTTAGTTAAATTTACGGTCAAATTTTTACGCCAAGTACGAAGGGGACCAATAAACCAGGACGAAGGTTTATATACAGGTCAATAAAAAAAGCATCAACCAAGGTAGTAGTAAATGATGAGTGCCCGAAGAACTTTTTCCGAAAGTACTCAATAATGGGCTCGTTTTCCTCAAGAAAATTGTGCTTACGAACCTATTAATTGCAATGCATGCGTGAGGAACAAATGACCAGAACTTTTACACGCATTGGTGAGTTTTCTCTTAATTCTTGCATGCAATGTTTTAATGAAGCTTGAAATATGAACATGTCAATGGGAGGGAGTAAAAGCCTCATGCATGCATGCAACATGCAACACTCACACGTACACATGCACGCACGCAACACTCACGCATCCATGCGGCACACAACACACGACGCAACACACACGCTTACGCTCAAGTGCTCAACCTACTCCCTCCATCTGTGAAAGATTGTACATATAGAGATTTACACATTGACCAAGAGGAACCGGAACTTCATGGCATAATTAACACCCAAAAGTAGCAGACTTATGTGTGCATGCGACCATTGAGAGAAGAAGATTAAATGAAGGTTGTCGCATGCTGTAATTAAGGATAGGCATGCAGCCTATAGCTAGAGCACAAGTTGGTGCAATAGTCAATCAATGCCAATTAGATTAAAGGCTAAGTGCATTGGAAGTGTAGATGTACACTCTTTGTTGGAAAAATTTCTAAGACTAGCCACATTGGGAGTAACTTCAGCAGTAACATCGAGTCCAACTCAGCAAATTTGCTTATGTGGCAATGAGTTAATGAGGAGAGAAGTAGTTTGAGTAACTTAGCAATATGAGTCCCAATGCAATATGAGTCTATAACCTAATAAATGAAGCTTTGCATGGCACCACACTTATGTTACTACCCACTATGAAGGTAGTGTATGCTACTCTCCATTTATGCTAGATGTATAGTTTTTCACGGACCGAGGGAGTGCACGTGCATGCACTCACATACACAGCCAGGGTGGTTCGCGCGCAAGGGTTGGACTCCTGTCGCGCCTGCGTAAAGTTTTGTTTAACTAATTTCTTTGCTCTGCCAACTGACAGGTGGGACCCAGAAACCAGGTGTCAATTTAACCAGTCAACAAAGTGCCACGTCGACTATGTGGCCGGTCAGCAGGGTGCAATACGGTGCTCTACGGTGAGCTAGTGACCGTATAATCACCGCAAAACTATATAGTGACCGTAATGAGCGTATTGTTACATACGTTGATCGCCAGTGTATTTTTCTCGTTTCAAATTAAGCCATATTAACCGGAAAGGACACAGTATGGACTAGTACTACTTTGATGTGTCCCATCAACTCGCAGAACGAGGAGAAGCTTGCTTACTACGCCCTCTCCCTCGCCCACGCGCGGTGGCTCATAGGACGAGGAGAAGCTTGCTTACTACGTACGCCTACGCCCTCTCCCTCGCCCACGCGCGTGGTGGCTCACAGGATGAGGAGAGGGTTTTGACTACAGCGCCCTCTCCCTCTCCCTCGCCCTCGCTGTGGATGTGTAACAGTTCATTTGGTGTCAGATTGCCAGAAGCATATTGTGCTGACATTGTTGGACCTTCCGAAGAGGCGAAGAGCCAAGTGCAAGGTTCACAGGAGTATGAACTATTGAACCTCCCGAAGAGGCGAAGAGCCAAGCGCAAGGTTCATAGGAGTTGTCGTCCTAGTACTACAACTATAGTGAATGATCGCTACTGTATGATGCCGCCACATCACCTACAGCCAAAGCTATGCAACCTTTTTTTCTCACAGAGCATGTTGGAGCCCGTGCAACAGCCACACAAGTTGCACGTACACATAACACATTTACTAGTAATAAATTCTAAAGGACAAATGCCAGCATGCCACACAAGTTCATCTCCACTTCATGTGATAAATTTGTGCACGACTACTCTACATATATTTACAGCGCTACCATTCACAATTTACCATACTCCACTTACACGTTATAGATGGGCTCCATGTCCATGTTCTCCTGCAGGTTCCAGTCCCAGGTGTTCTTCATAGATGGCACGATCCATAGCGGTGGGCAACGGGAATCATTATCGCAGCTTTCTAGTCCGGTTCCACATGATGGAGACTCATCCAAGCTAAAGCGGCATAAATTAGGGATAGCGTGTCCCAGCATGTCGTTCATCCGGCGGTGCGCACTGAAGACACAACCATGCTTCATGAACGGCAGGCCTTCGGTGTCATGCACGGAAGGTGGCATCTGCTTCACAATGGGGTAGTTGTCCCCAATGAAAAGCGAGTACTCTCCAAGAGTGTTCCTCAGCACCCACATAGCATCACGGGGGTCGAACTTGGTGCCATTCATCTGGTACACACGGCATCTCAGATCTGGACACATGGTGACGTACATGGTCAAGGTCCATGCATGATAATGTTGTGCTCAAATATGGCGGTCAGTAATATTGTGCCGCAAGTAGTACTACTCCAGTATAGAGGAAGTAAAATAACCGGCTTATTATATATAGCCACTCCTGGCTACATGGATGAGATAGTAAGACATGGAAAAACAAAATTGGTGGGAGCTAGTGGGTTCAAGTCTTCAAGGGCCTAGCTAGCTATACACGTCCTCCAAGGTAAAAAGTACTAGTACTCCTTACTACTACAATGAAAGAGAAGGCGAGAGGGTTAAAAAAATTTAATACCAAATTGTAGTACTAGTACTAGTAAACATGTCCCAGTCAAGAAAAGAAAAGAACTAACAAGTACTACTACTCTAACACACAGCAATGAGAAAATGGAATACCTGGGTAGATGGTGATGGTGTGATCGTGGTAGATCGTGTGACCATGTTGCACATCAGTGGTACCATGGGTAACGACTGCTAAGATAGTTGATCCTAATATGCCAAAGTCAGCTACAAGGTTCCAGGTTAGACCGAATCGCGGATGCAAATGCACATCTAGGATCGGTGATCTGATTTTGATCGGGGGATGACTGGTCCCTACAAAATAATGGAGTACCGTTAGGGATGCAAATGATGGTTTGTGCATTCCGTTTGTAATCTCCCATACCGTAGGATGGCAACCAGATGAAACAAGTCCCCTGGCTTGTCACCGCGAAGATGTGGCCTACATGGCACACAGCATCTTCGAACGTGTAGGGGTACAAATCTGCCGGGGCCAACATGTGCCAGCCTCTGCCGTTACTGCCTTTTGCATTGATGGCAATCCTTATGTCGAACACCGCGATGAGATAGTAATCATCGTAGCTGCGTCGCTTTGTCGGCGGGTCCGCAATTGCTATCTTCTTCAACCTCATGTAGGCATCATCATACGTATTCAAGCCCAACCAGTCTGGAAGGCCGATCCCCATGCTGGAGAAGGGGTCTACGGGAACGGCCGCACTGTTGTGGATGTTGTGCAAAATGATGGTGGTATCCGGCCGGAGGTATGCAAGCCAATCTCCGTTGGCACCAACCCAGACCTATATATAAGACGGTGGGCAGCAGAGAAATTACGGGATGGAATAACTAAGTACTATATTTAGAATATACACTACATGATCAAACTCCATGACTGACCTGCTCATCAGACAAAATCCGACTCCCTCTCAACGTCGGCAACTCTAGCGGAGTCAACATGCAACCACAGCCAAGTAGCGGTGGACTGTTCGATGGATTGTCCCATAGAATAACCTTCTGCTCGAGAGCGCATGGAAGACCAACAAGCATGGCATTTTCCCAAGCCTGTTTATGCAGCGTCTTAAAATAGTTGGTGCAAGAAGCACCGAGTCTTGCGGCGGTGAGGACGTCAGAGCGGCGTGCGATTTCTCCCAGAGGATCATCGTCCAAGGTCTCCCAGCCCCGACGAGGAGGAGAACCGCCTGGCGAATCCATGGCAGCAGCGACGAACTGCCTTGGTCTCTTCGGCGGGAAGGGAACTAGCGAGGAGGAGGAGATAAGAGAGTAACCGCAGGGCCTCATCCCTTCGTCAAGGAAGTTATGCGGGCACGCATAGTGGTAGTGTGATGGTGCGGCTATTATTTACTTACGTAGTACTGTAGCGGTAGTACTTTCTCAACTAGTAGTGCGATGTACTGTACTTCTATAGTGCACCAGTTTTGAACTCTTGAATCTCAAGGCCAAGGAGCTACAATCGCAAGTGGAGGGTACTACTGTTCTCTAGAACCATCGCTGTACTATCAATGCAGGGAAAGTACACCTTCCTAGTGCGTACTCTCCGTGCTCTATTCAAGCGTGTAGCTGGCCTACTCAGCTGCTCCTGTCACACACACACTAGCAGCCTGTTTATCAATGACGGTTACTGCGGGGGCAGAACATTTGAGTTCTTTGATACAGCGAGACTAGGCTTTTCGCTTCCATTTGTGGAGGTGTAATGCATCTCATCGAATTTTGTTTGTTGGTCCTTCCTTCTTTATGAATGAGATGAGGCAAAGCTTTTGCCTCCGTTTCAAAAAAAATCACGTCAAGAGGAATTTTTTTTATGGAGTTTAGAGCCGATAATGGAACGAAGTCCATGCGTGCAACGCCACAAGCTACAGAGTAGTAGCACTTTACGTACAGAGCCATATTGCACAGTTCCCAATGCCGCGCCAGGCTTTTCCGGCTCCTCGGGCTTAATTGGGAGGCGCTAGTAAATATGGTAGCTGATGAGGAAGCAGCAAGCGAGGTGCGGCTAGGGCGAGCACGTAGGCGAGAAACGTTGCACGGTGTGAATTGATATACTTACAGGAGTGCTACTACTTTACGCAGTAGTACTAGTCTCTACTCTTATAAAAAATAGAGTTGGTGATGATGGTGTGCCTGCCATCCTGCAATATAGGCCGTCCGATTTATATCTGATGGATAGGAAGGAAACTATGGCAATTTTGCAAAAAGATACCCACACCCCTCTCCACATTTGCAAATAAGGCCTTCCCTCGTTCATCCTTTTCTCCCACAAGATAAACTACTCATACAAATGCATCTTGATGTTCCGTGCAACGCATGGGCATCTTGCTAGTACTACTCTAGTACGCGAGCCACGAGATGATGGGAGGGAAAACCTGTTCACGTGGTTGGGCTATCCAGTGCACCCACATTATGGTGCGACACGTCCGTTCGACTTCAAAAGTCAAACTACCAGTGTACAATATTGGCTCGCAGCGAGGTTAATATTTAAAAAAAAGGCCGTCGTGCGTTCGGCCGGGATCGAACCCACAAAACGAGCTATGCACTCCCGCGACCACTAGTAGTACAACGCAACCTAGAATCGCCTTTTGTCGCTAGTACATTGTTCCTTACAAGAAACCACTACCAAGAAACTACCACTTTCCAACCAGCCCTACCAAGAAACCACTACTCTACAAAAATTAGCAAAAACACACCGAAATTTTCTTAATCCGTCGCAATAAACTACCAAGTGCCGTTATAGGCACGTTTCAACCCATGTCGCCCCTTAAGTCAACGCCGTATATTTGACCGGCAAGTTAGGCGTTATGACTTGTGGGACCTACATGTCAGTCTGGACAAAAATCCCTGAGTGACCTCCTACCTCCGGCCTGTCCACCTAGTCATCCTCGGCCATGGGACGCAGCTACCGCCGCCGGCAGAAGGCGATGTCAAAAGCGTCGGTGGCGCGGAGCCCATCTTGCGGCAGCCCGGATGCCACCTCCGTGCGGCGCTCACGGCTGCTAGCTAGCCAAGCTAGCACACACCCTGCTGGATGCATCCAGCAGCTTGTCTGCCAGGTTTGCTAGCTAGGTTGGCACGATGGTGCGGCGGCTTGCTCGCGCGCGCTGCACTAAGGCCAGCCATCTGGCTCGAGCGAAGGCCAGCGCGGCGGCTTGGTCGCGCGTGAGCCACGCTCGGGCCAGCCAGCCAACCCGTGCGGAGGCCAGCGCGGCATCCGGATCGTCCAGCGGAGCGGCGGCCAGCTCGCTCATCACCGGTGCCACCGACGAACAGTCATAAGAACTGTTTGAAGTAATGTTCAGGAAAAATAATGATTGGAGGAGGAAGAAGAGGATAGAAGGTCAGATGTGGGTCCCTCGTGTCAACGGTCAAACAAACGGTGTTGGTTTAAGGTGCCTCATCAGCATGGACGTGTGGGCCAACCCTGACATAAACGGGTTTAAACGAGCCTAATCGGAACTAGGTAGTAGTTTTTTGGCGCGGATTAAGAAATTTTGGGTATGTTTTTGCTATTTTTTGTACAATAGTTTCTTCCTAGGGCTGGTTGAAAGTGGTAGTTGTTTGTTAAATACTCTACATACTGTAAGTAGGAGTGAAATTTAAGCTTTGGAAGCCAAAAAGCACGGCTACTTACATAGTGCCTATGTGTACGTAATTCAAACTAAATATCGACGATGACTGACTAATATGTTGATGGAAAACTCGAAACTATGGAAATACTAGCAAATTATTTTTGCATGGTTGGAAATACTAGCAATGTGCACGTGCGTTGCAACGGATCATAATTAGAATAATACTTATTCACAAAATTGATAGAAAACACTCTAATTTTGATATACATATATCACTAAAAATATATTATGTTTCAATCAGAATATATTCCTTGGGCTGTTTTGGTGAGGTGGGGGAGGGAGGTGGTTGGTTTTAAGATACTAATTAAGGGATTTTCTGCAAATTGGGTAGAGAAGTGGGATGTTGTTGAGAAAAGGCAACAACTTACCTCACAGTCGTTAGATGTAGATCTAATGGTCAGAAATGACGGATGGCAGACACACTATCATCACCAACTAAGTCTTCTGTATGAGTACTAGCAATATGCCCGTGCATTGCACGGAACATCAAGATGCATTTTTTTATAAAACACTTGTTGTGATTGACCCATGCGGGAGTAATCCCATGTGTAAAAACTAATGATATCTCGAGAAAGAGGAGAGATAAGGTGAGGAGGAGTGGGGCGTGGTGGTGATTGGTGGTCGGACTGAGCGGAGGCATGGGGATGGACAATGCCGGTAGCGACCACCATGCCAGATTGTTCCAGAGGCTTCCTTTTTTAATTGCTCAATAATGAGGTTGTGGAAGATAAGGATGAACGCGGAAAGGCCTTGTCTGCAAATGTGGAGAGAGGTGCGGGTATCTTTTAGTTTGCTTTCTATCTGTCAAATATAGATCGGACGGTCTATATTGCAAGATGGCAGGCATACCATCATCACCAACTCGTTTTTATAAGAAGAGATATAAGTATGGAGATACAAACGTATTATCGATACTTGTTTCCATAAACTTGGATCTACATTCTGTTCAACAGCTGAGCATGTGGGGCCTTAGCACGATGACTTCCCGACTGTGTAAAACAAAGGTTTTCCCGTCGCTGATAAGGAGGGGGTGACGGCAGCGCGCTTTTGGCTCGCTCTGGTCCTAGTAGTCCTACTAGGTGGTCTACGAACGTGTAGATTTTTTTTCACGTCTCGTGTTCGTCGTACTGCCACGACTGTTGATGAATAGACGGTAAGTTATTCACGTGAAAACCTTGGTTGAGTGTGTGTACGAGAGACAGACAGTGCGTGCGTGTGTGATATGTAGAGACTGAGGCAATGATAAGAGATTCTTTGTGTCTCTGTGTGTGGAGGATAGAGAGAGACATGTGCATGGGGCTTTGTGTTGTGTAACGTGGAGACACATAGACATAATCAGAGAGTGAGTGTGTGAGATACACATGCGGACATGGGGAGAGGTGTGTGACTTAGAGAGACGGATAATTTTGGTGTGCATGTGAGCTAGAGAGAGAGGGGGATATATATATACCCAGAGCTGGAGAGAATATGCAAGGGTGTGTGTCTTAAAAGAAGGATCCAGATAGATGGGTGTTTGTGCGTGTTTGTGCACGCGTTTGTGTGTGAGAGGGAGTGTGTGTATGTGGAGAAGAGAGACCACTAATGATGTAAACCTAGTAGGGAAGGGGGAATGGTGTGACATGTGTGTCCAAGAGAGAGAAAGGCATGTGTAGTAGCGGGATAGCATGGGTGCGGGCGGGGAGCAGACTATTTGGAAGAGACATCGAGTGTGTCGGCGTTCTGGGAACCAGGGTACCCAGACTTGCCTGCCTGCGGCCCACGGCGTGGCTCCCTCGACGGCCTGGTATGGCCCATCTACAAGACTGCCAAGAAAAGACCCTCGCGAAGGCCCCCTGGCCTCGCGAGGCGGACGACACCAAGACCTCCGGAGGGAGCGGCCTCCCTAGGCTGCCTCCCGAGGAGCAGAGATTTCTATGCAGGTACCAGCCTCATGAGGCTGCGATGATGCAAGCCATGATGACCAAGGCCAGGCGGGCACCAACGGGCGCAGAGGAGGCAGTTTCCTCTTTGGTGCTAAGGAGGCAAGGACAGGCGTGGGTTCCCGAGGAATCTGGCAAAGGTTTCCATTCCGGTGCTACAAGACCGAGACCACCAACACGGCAGGACCGATGTCATCGCCGAGCCCACCGCTGCGTCATGACCAGAAGCTTTGCAGGCGAAGACCACCTTTCGTCAGGATAAGATGTACTACTTGTCCCCTTTCAAATTGGCCACTGTGGGATCCCTTCCCGCCTACGTTTTGGGGGAAGAGGACCGAGGCCACTATAAAGATAGGTTAGCCACCACCATAGAAGGGGTCGACTCATTCTCACCCCCGAGCCCTCGCAAGGTTGTTCATCCTCTGTACTAGTTCATCCTCAGCCCCTCGTGAGGCCAATCCACCACAAAGCAGGAGTAGGGTATTACACCGAAAGGTAGCCCGAACCTGGGTAAACTACCGTGTTCATCTTCTTCCTTGTTCATGTGGGCTCGGCTAGGCTAGGTTGTGGGGCGATGGGTTGGCAGGCTTGAGAGGTTGAGTTCTTCACACACGCCCCAGAGTCTGAACCTTCTTGGGTCTGCGGAGCCCTGAATCCGAAATTTGGCATGCCAGGTAGGGGCATGTCGAAGCCCTGCCTCCTCATCAACCACGTCCCATCCTCACTTGGCCATGATGAGATCTGGCCGGGCTCGCGCCGAGCGATGGGCCGTGCACCCCGATCGGGCGGCGCCCTCCCGCAGCGGCGCTCCTCGTCGCGCCCCGCCTTCCTCGGCACACCGTCACCAGCGGCAAGGCTCACCGCTGCCACCCCTTACACGACGCTACGGGAGAGCCGCCGCGCACTCGATTGGCACCGTCACGGCTCCGCCCCTCCGCACCCGACGAGGGTTGACGGGTGCGCAAGCCGTGCTCCTTACGGCACGCGAATTACTGCGCTACCGCCCTGCAAAGGGCGATCACGCCAGACTTGACCTGGTTGCCGAACTGCTCGACGACGCTTGCGGGGGTATGGACCCACTCTGTCCCTCGCCTGTGTCTTGACCCTTGCTACAGACTCGGACATGCCCCTGCTGTGTCTGCGCAGGAAGAGGACCCGGAGGACAGGGCGGCAAAGAGAAGGCAAATAAGATCTCCCCCCAGGCTCAAGAGACGCCTCGCCGAGCTTCAGGCAGGGTAAGCGGCCCCCAGTGGGAGGCACTACGGCGGGCTGCCTCCTGGCCATCATGACACGACGGCGGGGTGGTAATCGGCAAGTCCGAAGAACCTGCGGGTTAGCGGAAGGCAGGCCTTCGCTGGTACAGCCCTCGATATCGTCAAGGCCACTCGAAGCCTGGGAGCTGCAAGCAGGGCCATGACTGCTGAGACAACTACTTTCAAAACATATTTTTTGCTAACTTTGGAGTGCAGGAAACCTACGTCACGTGGCGTGCCCGCGAGCGGCGGCCAGAGTGTGCGCGCCGAGGCGCACCCAGTGAGGTGGCACCCCGGACCAGGATAGGGCCCCGGGGGCTTGAGGGGCCCTCGAGGCCAGGGAGCCTCACGAGGGCCCACGGCCCCCTAGGCCGTGACCGCTCGGCCGGGCCAAAAGGGCTCAGGAGGATCCCGGAGGCGGGCATCACAAGCCGATCAAGCGACCCGCAGCCAATACGGTGGCACGTCGCACCGCCGCTGGCGGTCGCCAGTCCAGGGGCCCCGCTCAGGGCTGCCAGCGCTCGGGCTCGCCGGTGCGCGGCCCAGGGCAGGGAGTGGGGGCCCCGACCAGGAAGCAGGCAACCGCCTTGTGCCTCCCCAAGTCTCTGCCCGTGACACTCTCACGTAATAATGAGTGGGGTTGTACACGCCCCGGAGTCTCCTGAGTGTTGCCCTCTAGCCTCACGAGGGCTCCCACCCACGTCTTAGTGGAAGCCCCATGCTCCACGCTGGCAGATGACACGGTCTTACAATGACTATGCCCACATCCAGTGGAAGCCCCATGCTCCACACTGGCGGGAAGACTAGAAGACTAGCGTAGGTGCCGGACGCGGCTGTTCTTTGCTTTCTCTTGTAACCAAGTTTGCTACTTCTTGGAATGAACTTGCAGTTCTTGTACTTTTGTTCGAAAAGGGGGGGGGGGGTTCTTGGCTTTTCTCCTTCTAGCGGTTTTTCTTCGCTTGATTTCCACCTTGGTGAAAGATGGCGGGCCCCCGTGGCTCCTTCCATCGCACCCCGTGAGCGGGGGCTGGGCACGGTGCGCACGCTTGGGTCAGCCCAGCGGTGCTGACGATGCCCTAAGGGCCCAGGCCATAGCAGCCGCGGCCTTGCCCGTGCGCACACCTCTCCGGGACCTTGGCGTCCGGATCCTCGCGCGGCGCTCTCGAAGTGAGCTGATGGGTACATATGGCCCAGGGTCTTCGACAGGCGCCCGCCTCCGGACCTTGGTCGGGCACCGCGACCCGGCATGACAATGACGGCCGCCCCTGCTCAGGGGCCAAAGGCGCGCAAAAAGTAAAGAAAAGGCGACACCAGGGAGTGCAATATTACTTAAATACATCATAAGAAAGTTCTTCCAAAAAATGCCTTCGCATCCCCGCGGGGTCACATCCAAAGTCTTGACAAGAAAACAGGAGAAAACAAGCCTAGGGAGACGCCCTGTCACTGTCGCTGCTGCCATCGTCATCGTCGTCAGCCCCATGTTCCTCGACCACTGGCGCACCCACACCCTCGGCAGGGGCAAGCTCTACGATCAGGTCGTCCACATGATCCTCCACCCAGTTCACCAGGGCGCCCTGGATTGCTCCAGGCACGGGGGCTATCGCGGCCTCGAAGTCGAAGTCAGGATCGGAGCGGAGAAGGTGGCTGAAGACGCGCGAGAACCCACGCGCGAGAAGATCGCAGCTCCTCTCCTCGACGAGTCGGCGCGCCCTCACAGCCCCACCTTCGAGGCATGCCACGACCTGGGTGAAGAAGCTAAGGTAGCCGGCGTCATCAGCAACAAGCGGGCTGGTGACGATCTCATCGCAAATACTGCTCAGAGCCTGGTTGGCCATGCGCCCGAGGACCTCGAACATCTGGGAGCGCTCACGCTGCAGCACCCGGGCTCGGCTCGCCTTGTCTGAAGCTTTCTCCATGAGGGAGGAAATGCCCTCCACCTGCTTGAAAAGGAAGGACAGCTCGGCCTCAGCGGCGGCCCGAGCATCTGCCGCGGCTTTCTTGCGTCGTTCTGCCGCAGCCAACTTCTCCTTGAGGCCATCAGCCTCACCTTTCAGCTCGTCACGCCGCGTGCAGAAGCGGGCCTCCTGAAGCTCCAGCTTCCGGCGATATTCTTCAGCGAGGGCCCTACGGACCCCCGCTACCCTCTCGTCAGCCTCCTCTTGGATCATCGCCACCCGAGAGGCAAGAGCGTCCTCAGCGGTGGCCACCTAGCGCTTCATCACCTCCAGACGCTCGCGCTCCAGGCTCTGCTCCAGCGCCTCCAGCATCAGCGTGTCCTCCAGCGAGCGGAGCCTCGTTTCGCCCGTAGGCGGCCCACCTACCGAGGCGGCAAGCACCGCTTTGCGTGCCAGGACCTACCGCTCGAGGGTGGTGTTCGAAGCTTGGAGCTCCCTCTCATGCTTCTCGGCCGCCTCGCGCCGGCAGCCTGCAGCTCGGGCCTCCTCCAGGGCATGATCGCGAGCCTCCTTCGCCGCGACGAGGGACTCCTCCACCACCACGCGAGCATGCTCGCGCTATAGGCAATCGAAGTTGACGGTGACCCCAAGCTGGCGCCACTCGCGCGCCAGGAGCAAGCGTTCCGCCTCAAGGCACGTGTCGACGTCGCCGAGCTCCACCCCAAGGCGCCCGAGCACGCTTGCCGCCTCCTAGAGAAGGTCGTGCCGGACGGCGCTGCGCTCGCGCGCGAGGTCCATCACTCGACTAGGGCTTTCCCCCGCGCCCCAGTCGGCGCCGGAGGCACGCGAGGACTCGCCTGTCTCCGGCAGGGGCCCGGGGGCTGGAGCTCCTTCACCCGCTCCTCCGGCCCAGGCCGGGGCCCGACGCGGGTTCAACCCACTGCTTGTGGATGGCGTTGCCCCACAGGCAGCCCGGCTGCTGACGTGCATCAGTGGCGGAGCCCTTGGCATGGCCCCCGTGACCGGGAGGCCTCCCTGAAGGAAGGACGCCAGGAATGCAGGCCTGAGGCCCCCCAGGGTTGGCCTCAATTTGGGCACGGGCGCCTCCTTGCGCATGACCGTGTGGCTCCTGAGGCACGAGGTCGCGACGGGACCAGTGCCCTCCGGAGGTGGTTCTCGGGGCGCGTATGCCCCCTCGTCGGAAGGGATCCTAAGGGACAAGAGTCAGGAGGTGATGCAGGATGCAAGGATCAAGAAGGAGGCAAGGCGCTTACTCGTCCACGGCAATCCACTTCCTCCTCTTCAGAGCCCTCGGGCAAGGCTGCGACGGCTGTCGGACTCCTTCCTCCTCTGGGATGGGCTGGGTCCTGGAGGCACCATGCTGGAGCCTGGCGTGTGGCCTCCCGCTGCGGTGTTGGCGGCAGTGGCCCCGGGATGAGCGTTCCCTCTATCGCTCAAAGGGATGGAGACGGATGCCATGGGGGCACATGGCTCGGGAGGCCCCTCCGCGTCCGCCATGGGGGCGTGCACCTCAGGACCCGAGGGCACTGGAGCCACCAGCAGGGGGTTGTCGCAAGGCCCTATGTGGCCCTCGGGAAGCAGCCCCCACTCGTCAAAGCGTGGCATCTTCTCGGCGAAGGCCTTCCCGTTCAGGCAGTTGTACAAGGGACGCCCTTCAGGAGGAAGCGCGGTGGGCGCCTCGCCGGTCAGGAGGTGGAGCACCCCGCGCAGCGTGTTGGAGGGGAGCGAAGGCACCTGAAGCCTCATGGAATCATCAGGGCCGGTGAAGGCCCACATTGGGCGAGAGTGGCGCTGGAGTGGAGCGATGCGCCGCCGGACGAATTCCCTCACCACCATCCCCATCGTCACCCGCGCCTCCTTCAGCTTGGCCAGCCTGGTCAAAACTCACGCGAGCCGCAGGTCAGCGAGCTCCGCGTGCTCCCAGTCGGAGCTTGGTTCCGCCGACGCTGACGGGATCTGGAGCAGGGGGTTGTACGTGGCGGCATCGACATACACCCATTGCTTTCGGAACCCCTCCGCGTCCGGGCGGAGCGCGGTCTCGATGCAGGAGCCCGTAGTCGCCCCCGCCGCGCGAAGCGATGCGCACCCCGAGTGTTGCCCGTTGGCGACCTTCTGAAGGGAGAAGAAGTGGCGGAGCAGAGCCACGGACGGGGCGACGCCCACAAAGGCTTTGCACAGGAATGTGAAGCCGGAAAGAAGAACAATGGACCCAGGGTCAAGGTGCAGCGCATGGATCTCGTAGTGTGTAAGCACGCCGTTGAAGAAATCTGAGAATGGCGGCAGCAGGCCAGAGAAGATGGCGTGAAGATGGAGGGGGATGTTGGTGGCCTCCATGTCGGCCAATGTCCGGGAGGCAGGCCAGATCTTCGTCGCTTTCCACTCGTTGGAATCGGCGACGATTGTGTGCCGGACCTTATCCAGCCCCTCGTGGTTGATCACCGTGGACCGGCCCAGCGCTGGCTCTAGCCCCGATGAGGGCTCTGCCATCGCAGGGGTCTTGCCCTTCTTCTTCCTGGGAGCCATGGCGACAAGGTGGATTGGGGCTGTCGCGAAATCTGGCAAAGAGGACACAAGCCTGCGAGGAGGAGAAGAAGCAGAGGGCAGGCGCACACCAGGGTAATGATGGCTCAGATGTAAGTACCAGGCAGTTGTCAGGTCGAGCAGTTGCCGAGGCGGCATGGGGAAGCGGAGACGCCCACGTCACATCAAGCACCACGCGCCGGCCTGGCCCGCAGGCGATTGGGGCCTGCGGCGCTTCACCCTTGCCCTTTGGCTTCACCTCGAAGCCAAGCCCGAGCGCGCCTTGGGCCCGAGGGCTACTGTCGGCGTTCTAGGAACCAGGGTACCTAGACATGCCTGCCTGCGGCCCACGGCATGGCTCCCTCGACGGCCTGGTACGGCCCATCTACAAGACCGCCAAGACAAGAACCTCACGAAGGCCCCCTGGCCTCGCGAGGCGGATGACACCAAGACCTCCGGAGGGAGCGGCCTCCCCAGGCTGCCTCGCGAGGCGGACGACACCAAGACCTCCGGAGGGAGCAGCCTCCCCAGGCTGCCTCCCGAGGAGCGGAGATTTCTATGCAGGTACCAGCCTCATGAGGCTGCGATGACGCAAGCCATGACGACCAAGGCCAGGCGGGCGCCAGCGGGCGTAGAGGAGGCAGTTTCCTCTTTGGTGCTAAGGAGGCAAGGATAGGCGTGGGTTCCCGAGGAATCTGGCAAAGGTTTCCATTCCGGTGCTACAAGACCGAGACCACCAGCACGGCACGACGGATGTCATCGCCGAGCCCACCGCTGCGTCATGACCAGAAGCTTTGCAGGCGAAGACCACCTTTCGTCAGGATAAGATGTACTACTTGTCCCCTTTCAAATTGGCCATTGTGGGATCCGTTCCCGCCTACGTTTTGGGGGAAGAGGACTGAGGCCACTATAAAGATAGGTTAGCCACCACCATAGAAGGGGTCGACTCATTCTCACCCCCGAGCCCTCGCAAGGTTGTTCATCCTCTGTACTTGTTCATCCTCAGCCCCTCGTGAGGCCAATTGTAACACCCCAAAAATTTAACCACATTTTTATTAAGTAAAATTTGGCCAGAAATAAAATTTTGAATTATATTAAGTCCTTTATTATTTTCAGAGTATTTTCTGTTTCTGTTTTCCAAAATTCTTCCCTCCATATAGAAATTTTTGGAAATAATATTATGGTTTTTGGTGGTTTACTTAAACCATTTCATTTATACTTTAATAACAGTAGGAATTATTTTCATAATAAAAATCTCCCCAAACAATTCTTTTAATAGCTATTTCAATACTTTAAATGCCTCTGTTGCACTACAACTATTTTAAATAATTCTTTTTAAATTCCACAAAAAATTATGAGGGGTCATGTGATGCCTATATATCACTTTGGTGCAAAAACCCAACTTGGTCTTTTGAAATTATTGAGCACAACTTCCTCTTTTCCATCCTGTCCATTTTCTAGGTTATAACTACAACCCCAATTTTCCTTTCTCCAATAATTCTGAAATTTTTACCACTTATAGTCCTTCCAACCAAACCCTTAAGTCCAGAAGATCAGCTCCATATGCCTCTTGGAAAATCACCAAATACATCCTCCAACTTTCTGTCCAGAACTGAAATTCTTCAAAACTTGCACTATCAAGTTTCTCTTTTTGCCAAACTAACTCCACCATTGTCCTCTCCATCCAATGAAGCATCATCCTGGTGATTTTCACAGCAAACAAAGTTCTCTAGCTAGCCCTAGCATTTCATCAAGCACCCTATGAGCATGGCAGAAACCTTGCTTCTATCCAACATACATTGCACTCTAGCTCCTTTAGCCAAATCAGTATGTCCATTATTCTTCCCATGTTTAGAAGCTTCCTCCTGCTAAGTTGTAGCTGGTTTGGATGCCTGTAGATGCCACTGGCATTTAGTCGAGCAGGTGGTGCGCGTGTCCAGAGCACGGCCAGAGTGCATGTATGGCAGACTCTGGCATCGAGTTGCTGCCGCGCTCTTGCTGCCTCTCTCGCTCGCTCTAGTTCCTCGCTAGATCAACCAGTCCACCCTGAGCCTCGCCGACACCCTCCCCTGGCCGCTAGCGCCGTCCATCGCCGCCACTCATCGCCGCCTGACGAGAACCGCCCGCCACGTCTCTGGTAGAATTAATCACCAATGGCCCGAGCTCATCCGCTCTCCACCAACCATACCAACCCCGCCGGCCACGCTGACCACTCCACCGACCCTCACCGGCCATCCAACGGCTTCAACCACCACCGTAATTGCCATCGTCGCCGTGCTTATCTTCTGGAGCCCCGGCACCGCCTTCGCCCCGCCTATATGTCTTTCCGAGCTCGCCCCATGACATACACCACTCCTACTACCCCTTGTGAGCTCCCCTGAGCACCCAATCAATTGGAGAGGGTTGTCTCCCTCGTCTCTGGCAACCACGGCCGCCGCCACTGTCTCGTTGGTTCCGACGCCATTAGGGCCTCCCCCTCTCCGCTCTTTTCACCAAGAGATCTCTCTTGATCCCACGAATCCGTTCCACCCCTCAATTCCGCTCAAGATCGCCTGTAGGCGAAAGCCCCAATTCGCCCTGCCGGAGCTCTTCGGCTGAGCTTGCCGCCGGTGACTCCGTCCACCCCGGTGACCAAGGAGGGTACGCATGGGACCGCCTCGACCCCCCGAGCTCGTAGGTGTCCTTGGTTTTCTGAACGGGGCCACCGTTCGCCGGCGCCAATCGCCAAAGCCCCGCCTCTGCTTTGCCGGAGGAGATGGCGCGGGTGGCTGAGTGGTCAAACATGACAGGTGGGCCCGTGGGACCCACTGTCAGGGACCCAGCATCCGCCGACTCGTCCGTAAGTGGAAACGGACTCCACTGGAGGCGCCTTCGTGAGGGGAAGACGTATTCCTGGAAATACGTCTTCGACATCATCAGCCTTCCACGCGGCCAAACTACTGGGCCAGCCCAGTAGCGCCATGCAACAAAATCGCGCTCAGGGCGCTCCTCTGCCTTTTCCTTTTTTTTAACAGTTCTTAAATAATTCCACAGTGATCTTTTCTACCCCAAATTTTATGATTCAAATTTCTAAATACTCCTAAAATCTTGTTCTATTAATCTAACTAGGCTGAACATTTTTTTCCTAGGCTTTATTCATGTTGGATTTATTAAAAGGTCCATTTAGTCATTCATTTCAACTTAGAAATTCCATAAGTAAATCATATGAACTCCAAATAAATTGATTCTTTTCCTGTTATTCCTAATTTTTCATCTAGTTTATTTTAGTATTTATTTCAAAAAAATTGAAACACTTTTTGATACTGTTTTCGAATTAAATGATAATTACAATATTCTTTAAAATAGGAAAATGGAGGGAAGAAACTATTTCAAACTTTTGGAGTGCACCCAACATTTATGCATGCTGCATGCTCAAGGTAAGCATTTTTGAACACTTGACATGGTGAATGTTTGATAATAGCTAGCTAGAATATTTGAAGCATGGTTTTGATAATGTTAATAGAGATTGCATATGGGTAGTAATATTGCATGCATGCATGGTCATGTATATATTTTCTCTTGCATGCATTCCACTCAAGTTCTGACATGCATAAGTTGTGAGAACCCAGGAGTGTGCTCCTGCCTTGGATGTGCCGGTGGGCACGGGACATATTTGACACGGTGGTGTCACGTGATATATGTGAAGCATACCGGTGATAATAAGTAACACCTCCTGAGTCGACCGTAGATCGAGTCTTGTCACCGGTAACCCCTATAGTTGATTCGTGCTGCCACTTGTCCCTGCCACAGGTGGGGTATGGTTCAGTAAGTTGTTAACCCCTTTCCGTGCACACACCACATAGAGGGCCATGATGAGGGTTTCCACGATCATGGACTAATTCTTGTCATCGGGTCAGGGGGCATGGGTGTTTCCGGTTGTAGCCGAGAGGGAGGCACCCCTTGTAATCCGCACATATAAATAGTGATCCCATGCTAGTCGAGATGATGGTCTCCCCGACTTAGAGTTTTTATGGAAAGATGCTTTGGGTGATTCCTGGCATCCGGACGGTTAATCTGGTGTGTGTTGGTCAGGCGTGTTTTCAACCAAACGACCGTAATGGGGATTAGTCAGTGTCACGGTGCTGACTAAAGAAACCTCATACACGTGGGTAAAGAGTACACCCTCTGCGGAGTTATATCTATTCGAATAGCCGTGTCCGCAGTTAAGGACTATAGTCTGGGTTGGTCAAGTGTCAGTCTTAGTGTCGGTCTCCGGAGGAAATAATTAAATGGTGCATGATTCATTTTTGCAGGATATTATTGTCATCACTAATGCTGTCATGAATTTTTCTATGATTACTATTATTGTGAATATTATTGATGCTATTATTATTATTCTGGACTAACTCGTTTATCTTATTTTATTTTCTAAGTGTCTCAGGGGCTGGCTAGACTACCCCGGGCATTCAGTTTTATTTTCAAGACCTCTCGTGGCGTCCCTCGAGTTCTCAGGCGGTTCTATCTCGCCACTACTCTTGTGGATACCCGATTGGCATTTCTTTTCAAGACCTCTCGTGGCGTCCCTCGAGTTTTCAGGCGGTTCTATCTCGCCACTACTCTTGTGGATACCCGATTGGCATTTCTTTTCAAGACCTCTCGTGGCGTCGCTTGAGTTCTCGGATGGTTCTGTTTCGTCTGATTTCTCTTTTAGACACCCGTTTGGCATTTCTCTTCAAGACCTACCGTGGTGTCACTTGACATCCGACTGGCATTTCTTTTATTTATTTTCCTTTAACCTTCCTTGTTGGTCACTAACAATTTTTATACCCATTTTCCTGCTCATGCCCATATTTATGCACATATCAATAATAGTCATGTCATGTTAAAATTTGGATCAACACCTGCATATCACCTAGTCCAGCATGAGCATATGCATTTGGTATATCTTTTGTTCATTATGTTTGTGAGTACATTCCAATGTACTCACAGGCTTGTCCCTGGCTATTTACTTGGCCAGGTCAGGATTTCTACAAGGAGTGCCACAGTGACGTCCGTGCGGAGCCCAGGATAGCAGCCACGCGGGATAGGAATTATCCGGGTCAGCTATTCCTGTGGGAATGGAGCCCCATCGATGTTGGAGAACCATGAGTCGCTTTCGTCACCCGTCACCAGATATCATTGTTGTATCATTAGACATTTATGGTCTTGTATCCAATTCTTGTATAGCTTGGTAATCTGTAACAAGGACGTGTCCACCAGTAACAGAAATCCTGGGGCTGGTGATGACACGAGGGGTTAATTTCTGGGATGTTGTGTCCTCGAAATCCGGCCCCGACACCAATCCACCACAAAGGAGGAGTAGGGTATTACACCGCAAGGTGGCCTGAACCTGGGTAAACCGCCGTGTTCATCTTCTTCCTTGTTCACGCGGGCTCGGCTAGGCTAGGTTGTGGGGTGATGGGTTGGCAGGCTTGAGAGGTTGAGTTCTTCGCACACGCCCCAGAGTTTGAACCTTCTTGGGTCTGCGGAGCCCTGAATCTGACAGAGCGTGTGTGGGAGAGGGGTGTGAGAGCGAGAGAGAGAGAGCGAGGGAGAGAGAGAGGAAGAGAGGGGTCGTTTATGTGCGGAAGTGGCGTATAGATAGGGAGACAAGGTTGATGTTGTTCGAAAGTGGCCTATGTACGGAGACGCAAGGGAAGCGAGTCATCGTGTGTGTGATAGAGACTTCATGAGAGATCCAGAATAGATGGTGTAGAGAACAACATGAGAGATTGAGAACGATGATACACTAGGGAGCTATGGAAAGAGTCACGACATATATGTATATAGGGAAGGAGCTAGGTCGGGTCCGCATGTGGGAGATAGAAAGAGGAGAGTGGTGCACAAGGAGACAAAGGGTGCTTGTTTGTAGTGGGGGTGGTGAGTGAGGTGAGTGTGCAAGAACCACATAACTAGGGAGATAGACGTTTGGGGGCGACGTTTTGTGCGTATGGGAACGATACACTCCTATATAGTGTGTGTGCTTGGGAAAGAGAGATGCCGGGAGACCTAGAGAGTGGGGGAAGAGATGTGTGCATGCCCGATAGACAAAGTGATAGAGACCTATATTGGGGTCCGGACTTAGAAGAGAGAGGGGGGTTAATGTGCTCCTGTGTTCGTGTCCGGGGGAGAGAATGACTTGTGGTGGGGGGGGTGGGGTGGGTGGCTTCAGATAAAGAGTGAGGTGTCTATATTTGAGAGACTTAAGCGTAATTGAGATATATATGGTCAATAGTGTGTGCACTCATGGTTAATCAATTTGTTTCACAGTTTGGACTATGAGATAATGATACTTTTGAACATGCGTGATATACTTTGAATTACCAGAATTACAAACCTAAGATTGGAATTTTGGAATTCGACTCCATTAGCTTTTGTAATTCATTTAAACGGAGGTACATTTTTCAAGCCGGGATTTCATGATTTCAAAATCATATATCAAACCTAGAGATATACACATACGGGCATGTTCAAACCTTATAATCATCCACTTTATTCATACACATACACATTTTTGTTTTTGTCATCATATTTAGGATAAACACATTTGAATTGAACCATATGACGGTATTTGCTTCCACTAGCTCAATGATCCATATTTGAATTGAATGGACAATCTAAGTTTCGAGTTGGAGACATTGATTTTCGAAACTTTCACTTTTTTTTGCGTGCAAAACAAATAAATTCTCGGCCATGATATCATAGTCGGCCGTACAAGAGCAGAACACTTGATTTCAACCACCAAAAGCTT
The DNA here is from genome assembly GCA_011799875.1 of Thinopyrum elongatum. NCBI lineage: Eukaryota > Viridiplantae > Streptophyta > Magnoliopsida > Poales > Poaceae > Thinopyrum > Thinopyrum elongatum. The sequence goes on from CM022303.1 coordinate 521,837,584, forward strand.
TCGAACTTCCTGCTCACATCGAAATATCTTGCGCCTGAAAGTTTAGCCCTGCGATATTCCTGTTTTACCCCTGCCACATGAACGGAAAAGGGCTGCTTTGTTTTCCCCTCTTTGCCCCCAACATTCTTCCCCAGAGCCCCTCCCCTTCCCCTCCCCGCCTCCTCCCCCCCAACCACACCAAGCCGCCAAATCTAGTCCTCCGCCGCAGCGGTGGACCTCACACCCCGCCGGATCTACCTTCCGCACCTTGGAACCCCCAACAACCAACTCACCACTTCACCGGAGCCGCTTCAGCGACTGGCTTGTCCACCGCTCCAGACCTCCTTGACCGCCATCATGGTCCATTGCACCGGATCTGCTTCACCGGCGCCCTCGTCCACCACAGTGTAGGCCCTTCACCGACTCCCTCGTCCGCCACATCGCTGGCCCTTCATACAAGCCCTCATCCGCCACAACAAATCTGCCTCACTGACAGCACTGTACACCGCGCCGGATGTGCTTCGTCGACGCCTTCGTCCACTGCACCGGACCCGCTCCACGGACGCCATATTCAACTCCACCGGCCCTGCTTTACTGACGCCGCAGCCTCATCAGGTTATTTTGATTTGTACTCCTTTGGTTTTTCTCTTCTTTATCATGGAATTGTTCACTTACCACAGATGAGCTTTCTTGTATGTCAACAAGCGCCGCAACCGAAGCATCGGAGCCGCTTCAGCAACGGCGACAGCCGGCCCAAACTCAACTGCAACACGAGCACCATCGACGATCCTTAACTTTCAAGTATGACAACGATACCCATACGCCGCCGAGAATCATGTACTATTATCCAACGGCCGGCACCTACGTTCACTTTCTTAGCATAAGCACCGCACCTTCGAATTTCTTCAGGGCATCATTCAATTTTTCATGAGACCCGTTTTTCTGCTTGCACCTGTAAGGCCATACGTGTGGCAGTGAACAGGTTACATGTGTTAAATTACAAATCAGTGCACATATAGTTACAATGCATTTGTTTTGTCCTAAGTATTACTGTACTTCCTAGATATCAGTGCCTACTATTTTACTTCTTGCATGCTATATTTATGATAATGTTGTTGTTCTGATGCCACCTGTTGGTTACATCAGACTGCTAGGCCCTGTTTGGATACTCTAACTTAGCTAGTGGTTAGAGTTAGTTTCTAGCTCATGACTAACCCTGAACTAACTCTAGCCAAAGAGGTGTTTGGATGACAGGGTTAGATTGACAATAAATGCACTAGGAGAACTAGCTCCTATTAGCACCTCTTGGGTGGGATAGTTTTTTTGGGTGGGTTAGATGCAACTAGCTCAAACTAGCCCTCATGTTTGGATACTTTAGGGCTATTTGAGCCCAAACTAGCTCTAACCCATGGATCCAAACAGGGCCTATGTTCTCTATGCTTAATTACAAATCAGCAAACTAGCTTGTGGTTCCGCTGCTTTTTGTTCGTTTTACCCTACATTTTCTGATGCTAGCTATTACATCACTGTTCCGAGCCTCTGTTCATTACTTTTTTGTGCGTTCTTGATCTTCCCAAGTTGCATGACTAATTTGATGCTTCTATTAATTATGGAGCTGCCAACCCCATCAAGCAAAATATTTGTTCTTTTGGGGCTGGCACCTCGAATAAGCATAAAAATAGAGTGAAGCACATATATTGTCGTGTAAGCACACACCCTTCTTTCATTAGTTTAGATTAACCATTGATGATCAATTCGAACCAGTGCACGTGATTAAAATTAATTTTACCTAAATAGAGGGGGAAGAATAAACTACAACAACTAGATTTGCAACCACGGGATGCTGACGATATCTTCAAAGAACATTGCAACAGCAGCGAGGCTTCACAGTAACATATGGTAAGCCAGTGTGTTTTAGTACATCTGAAATGTAATGCGTGTGGGCTGCTTTCTTGGCTTGTGCCCTCAACCTGTAATCCTACAGAATTACAAATAGTTCAGTTCTCTGCTTTGCGGTATTGCTTGATTTGAATGCTTGTTTGTTACTTGTTAGGCTATACCTGAGTTGGCCAATATGTCAGCAGTGCCTGCTGTACTATCGTAAAGAAATGCATGCCTAATTCATTTGACTCCTTAAATTTTCCTATGAACTTCATCACAAGACTGTCTTCATAGTTTATATGAGGCCACACTGTTTAAGTGCTTTCTCAGATTATTTCAACTGCTTAGATGCCTGGGCAACTTAAATATAGCGGTGGTAAACTGTCTTTCATCTTACCATTTTAATTTGTTTTCGGCTTATGCTGCTTCGAACAATTTAAATATAGCTTGCCATGCTCGGCAATACTACCTCCTTTCCGGTTTATAGGGCTCAATTCAAAAATCTCACCAACCAAGGTAGATGATGAGTGGTGGAATAATTTTTGTAGTTTGCAAAAGCAGTTAACTAATGCGCTCATTTTCCTCAAAAAATTATGTTTACCAATGCATTAATTGCAATGCATGCATGAAGTACATGCATTGCTCAATTTTCTCTTAATGCTTGCATGCAATGATTTAATGCACCTTGAAATTTGAACATGTGATGGGAAACAATCAAATTGAGACTTATAAAACAGGAAATCTAAAATTTTGAGATAAGCCCTATAAACCGGAAAGGAGGGAGTAATTCGTATGTCGTTTACCATGTAAGCTTACTGCCTGGATCATGCGATAACTATCTCTTACTTATGTCCAGCGGAAACCTTTCAGGATGCCGTTCACACTAGGACACAATGTAGAACACCAGAATCTATTTGTGGAAGCAGTGCACCAGCCATGTTACCAGATGGTAGCAGTTCAGAGGCAACACCGCTGGAGAGCAGTCTAAGCACAGATATTGTAGTTCTTGAGGCTCTACTAGAGGCAGAAAGAGATGGTGTGGCTGCCATGAATGAGGTAATCTTGATCTTGAGGCTGGAAATTATGCAATTAGCTGCACGCATTATGCAAGCAACCGAAGAATTGGAGGAAGTAAGAATGTTGCATTTGAAGACGGAGGAGGTCCTGCTGCTTCTGCTATCTGAAGCGCATGGTAATCCCAGTTCTTCTTTAGATACCAGTTGAAATTGTCATTAGATTAGTATACTTGCATGTTGTGTCATGTCTCTGAATGGATTTTGTTGTAAGACCCCCTTTGTTGTCCATGTGTTATAATGACCTGAATTTTTTAGGCGAGGTAATCCTCAGTACTTGTATGATTGACATAAGGTGAACTGTTTTTCGTGTGAGCATATTGTATTGGATGAAATAACTATTTGACTCAAAGTGTATCCAACCTACTGAATTCGAAGATCACGGCATTTCTAAATCATATTCATATATAAAGGTGGCATAAATCTTCGTCGTGGTTTTGAAGAAATAAATAACAAAACGTAGAATGATGTATGGATATTCGTAATCGAATACAAATTGGATTAGAATTTAGTTGCCAGGGCCCAGGGTAAACGTGAATGCTAATTCTCCCAAATTTTGAACCAAGCGGCACAACAACCACTATCATTTGTCGGCTGCCCAAAGCCAATGTTTGCGAGATGGAAATTATTGTCTACCCTTGACACTTCACATCCTAATTGACCCGATTTCCACTGTTGTCGATAGGGGTAGACTAGTAACTTCAATCAGACATGACACGACCGCCTGTCTCCCCATTCAGACACGGTGGGCGCCAAACATGGGTGGCAAACACACATTTGATTCAAACTCGTCCGAAAGACATCTCTCTCTCCCTCAGTTTTCTCATTCATACACGTGCGCGGCAAAACAAACTCTCCTCATCCGAAATCGATGTAGGCAAATATTTTAAATAGGGGCAGGTGTGTAACTTCCCTCAGACGTGACACAACCATCCTACATGTCAGCCATGTTCATACACCGTGGGCGCCAACCGTGGGCAACAAAAGACCCTCTCCTCACCCGAAATCGCTATCGGCAAATATTGGGGAGATGCAAGATTACCGTCCTATCCCCAACCGACGAGAAGTCCGAAATTTTAAATGGGGGCTAAGTTCGTAACTTTCCCACATTTCAGACAAGCGCGTCCCAAAGTTTGAGATCCCCTCCCCCCTCCATTTCCTCATTCATACACCATCGACGCCACAACAACCTCCCCACTTCGTCCAGCCTCCTCCGTCCGCCACCCCATCCTCCACCTTACCGGAGCCGCTACCCCTACCCCGTTGTCCACTGCAAGAGATGGATGTCTCTCATCCACGGCGCCGGACTAGGATCCTTTCATCACGTCATCTCGCTTCATCGGCGCTGTCGTCCACCTTGCCGTTGCCGCTCCTACGACCACCTCGTCCAGGGCAACAGGACTTATCCCCCGACCCGGCCATCTGCCGTCTCAAGTCTTCTTCCATGCCGCCGACAGCCATCGCACCCGCAGCACCCTCAATGTATCAGCAGGGGCCTACACGGCGTCGCAAGAGAGGTGGTACTCTTTCATATTTGCTTAAGTTATTGATCTCACCCGAAAAATAGATCGTAACTTGTTTACTGTACTTTTCTTGTCCATACCAAATCGTAGTGGCTAGTTGAAAGCAAACATTGGTTGTGAAGTAGCCTTTGTCCGGTTTGCACCTTCAGATCCACCATGGCACGGTCACTATACTCATAAAGCTTATGGTTTTCCCCCTTTATATTCACTACCATCATCGTAGGTGCTTCGTGTCGTGCTAGCACTGCTCCTCAAGACCTCAACCCATCAAGTGAAACAACATGCCACTCATAATTCCAAAGCTTAGTTGTTGAAATACGAATCTGATATGATGCTCATATTACTAAAATAGAGAATGTTTAATTGGTCAGCTAATGTTCCTATGTTCGTTTCAAAAAGCATGTGTGCCACATATAGAGAGACAGCAGGGATTTGCATTTCTCTGTGCGCTCTGGTTCATCATGGGTGGGCAACACACATTGTATTATCTAAAATCTGCTTGCTCTTTGTTATCATGTTCCTCTTCTATTCTTCTTAATAAGTATATTACTTCCTCCGTTCCTAAACTGCCTTGGGTGCATGCGTGTGTTGTGGTGGCGTGCGTTTGTACCGGGTGTTGTTCATCGTCGCTTTATTTATAAAGCGGGACGAAATCCTTTTTTGGTAAAACATAAGTCTTTTTAGATATTCCAATAAGAACTACATACGGATGTATATAGACATATTTTAGAGTGTACATTCACTCATTTTGCTCTGTATGTAGTCCGCATTCGAATATGTAAGAGATTTATATTTAAGAACGGAGGGAGTAGTACAGTATGTTCCTTGTCGGGAAGTGGAGCAGGGACATTTGCAATCGACAGGTCTATTGGGTCGCTTCAGATAGATGCTTTCAACGATTCTAGATGGTCTGCCATAATATCCGGGAAATGTTGGGAGCTATGTCATCTTTGATAGTCTAGACTGATAGTAACAGTATTATGCCTTCAGTTGAATAGAGCTGCCCCTTTTGGGGCCAAAGCCTTTCCGAATCCTTTCTTGTCGTACCGGCAATACAAGCCCATATGGTCCAGCTAGTTCCACTTTCCTGATTTTACTCTTGATGCTTAGGGTTTTCCCCTTTTATCTACCCTACTATGATCTGCGTAGGTGCTTTCTGTCGTTCTAGTAGTACTCCACCCTTCAAACTAAACAACACAACACTCATAATTCCAAAGCTTAGTTGTTCAAATATGATTGTGATATGATACTAACATTAGTTAACAGACACATTTAATTGGTTAGCTAAAGGTCCCACTTGAGTTTCCAAATGCATGTCGCGACATATAGAGAGACATCAGGAATTGCATTTCTTTGTCACTTGTTGACTGTACTTTCTTGTCCATACCAAATCTTAGTTGTTATTTCAAAGCAAACATCAGTTGCTAAGTACACTTTGCGCAGTTTGCAGCTTCAGATCTGCCATGCCACTGCCACGGTCAACACTATACTCATCATGCTTATGGTTTCCCCATTTTATGATGACCATGATCAGCCTACGTGGTCCGTGTCATAATAGCACTGCTCCACCCATCAAGCTAAACAAGCTTAGTTGTACAAATTGAATCTGATATGATGCAGGTATTAGTAAAACTGAGACAGGTTTAATTGGTCAGCTAAATGTTCCTACTTTAGTTTTGAAATGCATGTGAGCCACATATGGAGAGACCGGAAGGAATAGTATTTCTCTGTGCGCTCTGGTTCATCATGGGTGGGCAACACACATTGTATTATCTAAAATCTGCTTGCTCTTTGTTATCATGTTCCTCTTCTATTCTTCTTAATAAGTATATTACTTCCTCCATTCCTAAACTGCCTTGGGTGCGTGCGTGTGTTGTGGTGGCTTGCGTTTGGACCGGGTGTTGTTCATCGTTGCTTTATTTATAAAGCAGGGCGAAATACTTTTTTGGTAAAACATAAGTCTTTTTAGATATTCCAATAAGAAATACGTACGGCTGTATATAGACATATTTTAGAGTGTACATTCACTCATTTTGCTCCGTATGTAGTCTGCATTCGAATCTCTAAGAGACTTATATTTAGGAACGGAGGGAGTAGTACAGTATGTTCCTTGTTGGGAAGTGGAGCAGGGACATTTGCAGTCGACTGGTCTGTTGGGTCGCTTCAGATGGATCCTTTCAACTATTCTAGATAGTCTGCCATAATGTCCGGGAAATGCTGGGAGCTATGTCGTCTTTGAGAGTCTAGCCTGATAGTAACAGTATTGTGCCTTCAGTTGAATAGAGCTTCCCCTTTTGGGGCCGAAGCCTTTCCGAAGCCTTTCTAGCCGTACAGGCAATACAAGCCCATATGTTCCAGCTAGTTCCACCTTCCTGATTTTACTCGTGATGCTTAGAGTTTTCCCCTTTTATCTACACTACTATGATCTGCGTAGGTGCTTTCTGTCGTACTAGCAGTACTCCACCCTTCAAGCTAAACAACACAGCACTCATAATTCCAAAGCTTAGTTGTTCAAATATGATTGTGATATGATACTGACATTAGTTTAACAGACACATTTAATTGGTTAGCTAAAGGTCCCACTTGAGTTTCCATATGCATGTGGCGACATATAGAGAGGCAGCAGGAATTGCATTTCTTTGTCACTTGTTGACTGTACTTTCTTGTCCATACCAAATCTTAGTTGTTATTTCAAAACAAACATCGGTTGCTAAGTACCCTTTGCACGGTTGCAGCTTCAGATCTGCCATGCCACTGCCACGGTCAACACTATACTCATCATGCTTATGTTTCCCCATTTTATGATGACCACGATCAGCCTATGAAATTCGTGTCTTAATAGCATTGCTCCACCCATCAAGCTAAACAAGCTTAGTTTGTACAAATTCGAATCTGATATTATGCTGATATTAGTAAAACTGAGACATGTTTAATTGGTCAGCTAAATGTTCCTACTTTAGTTTCGAAATGCATGTGAGCCACATACGGAGAGACCGAAAGGAATAGTATTTCTCTCTACGCTCTGGTTCATCATGGGTGGGCAACAGACATTGTATAGAAAGACTTGTAATATCTTCAATCTGCTTGCTCTTCTGCTCTTCTTTAACATGATCCTCTTCTCTTCTTCTTTAATAAGTATATTCCTTGTTGGGAAGAGTAGCAGAGACATTTGCGGTCGACTGGTCAGGTCGAGTTGTTCTCCCTTAGTATATTTTGAATCTGTCAGGTCAGGTCGACTTGTTCTTCTTTACTATATGTTGAAGCTATCATCTGCGAAGTATCATCACTTCTGGAGCTCTCATATTTTGAGTAGTAGGCCACATTATATTAATGCACACACCAAATTACAGCATGCATGGCATCTCTCAGAAGAATTGCAGAGATAGCACAAAGTGGTTTACAGGGAGGCAGTATTGGATTAGAATCATGTCTGCATTACAAAGATAATCTCACTTATTTTTATGTTTTCATGCATGTCAGGTATTGAACATGATCAAAATGAATATAAGAATGGGCGCACGAGAGGAATATTGCAGAACAATCCACTGGCTAACAAACTTGGCATGGTGAAAGATGGCCTATCTTATTCACCCATCAAGGTGCTTGCTCTAACTTGGCAAGGTTGTATTGGTCACACATATTTTGCATATGACCTCTTTGCATTACTTCTACTTTGTTACACCACCATCTGCTTATTTTAAGCATCATATATGAGTATATGCCATACCTATCCATTTTTTGTACCTATTCCATGTGTCATCATACTATGTTTTTCCAGTCAAATGTTGTTCTTTCGTAATAGATGTCCAAAAGGAAGAGGGTGAGTGCAGATCCTCAAGGAGTAAAAACTAGGTATTTGGAAAAGGTAGTGATACCTGTTAAATCAGATAGATCAGCAGCCACAGAAACCACAGGCCCAACTGTACCACACTTTACCCCTACTCCACTGGCCAAATCCCTATTAGAACAGCAGAGAGCCCAGCGTCAGGTACTGTCTATGATATCAATTCAAAATTTGAACTCCTACATTTCTGCATGTGCCTTACCTTCTCTCTTGTATGAAAACTAATTTTAGATGAATCTCCTTTCTCAAAGGATCATAGGATCTCACAACAATACTGGGCACTGCATTGCTCTTGTCAGTACCTCTTGCCCTTTGTCAGCATACTTACACTCATTGCTGTTTGATTATGTAGCATCATTGTAAATGTTTGCTTCCTTATCCTCCCTTTGCTCGAAGTTATAAGAACTATATTTACTCTTACATAAATGTAGAATTAACACAATGGTTATGAAGTTCTGGATTGCTCATGTAAGTACCTGTTGTCATGTACTCCCTTCGTATCGAATTAATTGTTGCTCAATTGGATGTATTTAGAACTTAATAGTGCTAGATACATCCATTTGAGCGACAAGTAATAACGGACGGTAGTAGTATTACTATACTTGCATTGCGAGATAGTTGATTGTCTAGCATTACTCTGCATCTTATCTGCCCTACCCTCCACTTTCTCCAAATTATCAGATCTACATTTACTCTTACCAAAATGCTGAATAAAGACAATGCCACTGCACACGTTGATGTCTGCATTCCTCTTTGTCAGTACATTTTGCCTTGTAACGCTGTACTTAATTAATAGCTATTTGATTATGTATCATCACTCTGCACTTGAGCTTCATTATCCTCTATTTCTTCCAATATTATTGTATCTATATTTACTCTTTACAAAATGTAGAATAAAGGCAATGCTTATAAAGAAGTTTCTTTGGGGAATTTCTTGAATTATCCTTCCATCGACATGGAGAAGGGCTTTGTCCAGCCCGTGTTAACATGTAATGTAAGTTCATCCTTCTCAAGCCTTCAAACTTTGTTCTAGTATAGATTTGGATAGGCGTCATTTCCTCCACTGCTATTTACTTTGGTGTTTACATCTGATTGGATGTTTGCAACAACTACCAGTTTTAAATTGTAGTTGTAAAAACATGTTCCTTATGCAGAACAGATCCATTTATTTGCTTATATAATTGTGAAACCTGTTACGTGTCTCCTTGTTTTTCTTTCAAAGTCATATCTCTTATGCCAGGCAGAACTTTAGGGAAGATAGTGAGCCAAACCATCTTGAAGAGAGCGAGATGACCCCAAGGTCATGTCCTAATGAAGACAGTGAGTTAAAGCTACTCACCAGCAGCTGTGAGACAACCTCTGTGCAGTTGCTGCCTCAATCAGTTCGACTTCTTCAGTCTCAACTTAAAGCGGAAAGGCTTGCTTCAGCTCAGCTCCGACTTGATGTCAATGATGCAAAGAAAACCTCAGAGGACAGCCTTGCGGCCTTTCGTGCTATATAGCTAGGGTTAGAGCATCTATCGTTGACACAACTGAGGTCTCATCAGCTTGTTCTGCTGGTTGCGGTGCACCTCCAGGCCAGGCGTAATGCCTTCTGAAGTGCTCTCAGTTTTGTATATTCTTTTGTCGGCGCGTTTATATGCACTGGTGGCGACCTTTGATGCCCAGTGTATGTAATCCATGGTCTTGTTGCGCTTTATTATCACCGGTGGCGAACATTGATGCCTAGTGGATGTAATATGCCGTAATTTCTTTATTGTATAGTCTAGGTTTATTCTTAGTCGGTATGCTGTTATTTAGGCCGGAAGCTTCAACGCATCTCAATGTTGTCGGTCTTCAGGCTGGCCTGTAACTCGCTACGCTATATATGGGCCGAAACGTGGGCCTATAATCATCTTGGGCCATTAGCAGGTCTAAATGTATAGTAGTTTTCCGCCTTTAACAGGCCGCGTAAAGTTCTGGCCAGCTGGGCCAGAGAATACCATGGGCTTTTAACAGGCTAAAAACTAGATTAGGCTAGCTTTGAGCCAAAAAAATCACGGGCCAACACAGGCCTAAACTGTCTTAGGCCCATGTTTGGCCCAAATAGAAAATGAGCCGTTAACAGGCCAAAATATATCTCAGGCCCTGTTTGGCCCAATAAAATTATGGGCTTTAAGCAGGCCAGTATCAACGCGGGCCGTAGGCCCAACTGTGTCACGGATCATTAACAGATGGGCTGTAAGCAGGCCGGATTCAACGCGGGCATTAATTAGGCCCAACTGTTACACGGGCCATTAACAGGCCGATAGGCACGTTGGGCTGAAATTTATCCACAAAGACTACGGGCCGTTAAGAGGCCTAAAGTCACTTCGGACAAGAAATAGCCCAGTTTCAGCACAGGCCGTTAAATGGCCTAAAGTGAAACCGGGCCGACAACAGCCCAGATGCACAACGGGCCGCTAACAGGCCGAAACTATTATCGGGCCGAACTGGTAAACGGGCATTTAATAGGCTGAAATACAAACCCGGCTTAGAATGGGCCCAAAGGAACAGTGGGCTGTTAACGGGCCAGATCTGATATGGGCCTTAATTTGACCCAAAACATGGCCGGCCCACTAGTGTCTGAAAAAATATGGTGGGCCTTTAGCTAGGCTAGCCTTTTTACCTTAAATGGGCCACTGTTGGGCTGTGCCACGTGTCGACATATCATAGGCGTCTTCCATCCATTGTAGGGATGACATTGATACGTCTCCAACGTATCTATAATTTATGAAGTATTCATGCCATGTTTACAATAATTTTATATGGTTTTGGTATGATTTGCATGGAACTAACCCGGAATGACGTTATTTTCAGCAAAACTACCGTGGTGTTGTTTTTTGTGCAGAAATGAAAGTTCTCCGAATGAGCTGAAACTTTTTGACGGTTTTTTTGGAACAAAAGAGACCCCCGAAGCTTCGTGGAAGGACCAGAAGGGGAAGGAGTAGGGCACAAGACACCGGGGCGCACCAGGAGGCCCAGGCGCGCCCCGGTGGGTTATGCTCACCTCGAGGCCCATCTTAGCGTGAAACCAACGCCAAAAATTCATATAAATAGAGAAACCATCGGGGGTAACCCTAGATCATAAGTTCCGCCACCGCAAGCCTCTGTAGCCACGAAAAACCAATCTAGACCCTGTTCCGGCACCCTGCCGGAGGGGGAAATCATCACCGGTGGCCATCTTCATCATCCCGGCGGCCACCATGATGAGGAGGGAGTAGTCCACCCTCGGGGCTGAGGGTTTGTACCAGTAGCTATGTGTTTAATCTCTCTCTCTCGTGTTCTTGAGATGTCACTATCTTGATGTATCGCGGGCTTTGTTAATATAGTTGGATCATATGGTGTTTTCCCCTCACTATCTTGTTGTGAATTGAGTTTTCCCTTTGAGATTTCGTTCTTACCGGATTGAATACTTTTATGGATTTGAGAACACTTGATGTATGTCCTGCTATGAATACCCGTGGTGACAATGGGGTATCATATTGATTCACTTGATATGTGTTTTGGCACTCAACTCGCGGATTCCTAAGGTGACATTGGGGTAATCTATGCATAGGGGTTGATGCACGTTCTCGTCTTTTGTTTTTCCGGTAGAAATCTTGGGGCACTCTTTGAGGTTCTTTGTGTTGGATTGAGTATTATGAATCTGAATTTGCTTTGGTGTTATTCTAGTACGAACTCTTGATAGATCGATCGGAAAGAATAACTTGGTACTATTTTAGTACGAACTCTTGATAGATCGATCGGAAAGAATAACTTGGTGTTATTTTAGTACGAACTCTTGGATAGGTCGATCGGAAAGAATAGCTACAAACAATTTCTTCTTATGTTCTCCGCTAGATAAGAACTTTGGAGTGATTCTTCATCGCACTTTGAGGGATGGTTATGTGATCCAATTATATTAGCATTGTTGAGATTTTGCACTAGTGAAAGTACGGACCCTAGGCCTCGTTTTCAAGCATTGCAATACCGTTTGTGCTCCGTTTTATCAATTGCTACCTTGCTGTTTTTTATTGTTCCTATTACAAAAATCAATATCTACTATCATTACTACGCTTTTATTACCATCTCTTCGCCGAACTAGTGCACCTATACAAATTACCATTGTATTTAGTGTGTTGGGGACACAAGAGACTTTTTGTTATTTGGTTGCAGGGTTGTTTGACAGAGACCATCTTCATCCTACGCCTCCCACGGATTGATAAACCTTAGGTCATCCACTTGAGGGAAATTTGCTACTGTCCTACAAAACTCTGCGCTTGGAGGCCCAACACGAGTCTACAAGAACAAGTTGTGTAGTAGACATCAAGCTCTTTTCTGGCGCCATTGCCGGGGAGGTGAGTGCATGAAGGTATATCTTTAGATCTTGCAATCGAATCTTTTAGTTTCTTGTTTTATCACTAGTTTGGTTTGTAAAAGAAAACTACAAAAAAAATGGAATTGAGGTTGCATCATATTATTCATCTTTATAATGTCTTTCGTGAAAATGATGGAAAAGAAAATTGTGCTCAATTGATAGAAGAAGAATTCTATAAAATGTTTGGCATAAATGATGAGCATGATTGCAATGTTATTAGTGTGAATTCTTTGAATATCCATGATGCTAATGATATGCAAAGCTACAAGCTTGGGGATGCTATGTTTGATGAAGATGATATTTTTAGTCCCCCAAGTTTTGATGTGCAAACTTGTTATAATGGTAGCATGACTCCTATTTATGACGATTATATTGATGAAAGTGGGTTTGGAAGAGTGCCAACTCTAGGTACTAATGATCCCACTATTTTGGAGGGTGTTGAATCTTATTGTGATAATTATGAAAGTGGATTTGGAGAGGTCATGACTTTATTTAGTGATGATTCCACTATTTTGGAAGACGTTCCAATTGATTATGACAACAAAGTTGCTATCTATGATGATAATGGTTATGACATGTATGCTATATTGAATAATGATAACCATGAAACTTGTCATCATGATTTTAATTTCCAATCACATGATAGTTATTTCGTTGAGTTTGCTCCCACCACTATTCATGGGAATAAATTTGCTTATGTGGAGAGTAAGAAAATTTCTATGCTTGTGGATCATGAAAAGAATGTTTTATGTGATAGCTATATTGTTGAATTCATTCATGATGCTACTGAAAATTATTATGAGAGGGGAACTTATGCTTTTACATATTGCAATAATATCAAGTTTCCTCTCTATGTGTTGAAACTATTGAAGTTTTGCTTGTTTTGCCTTCCTATGCTAGTTGATTCTTGTTCCCATACGTTGTTTGCTCACAAAATCCCTATGCATAGGAAGTGGGTTAGACTTAAATGTGCTAGTAATATGCTTCATGATGCTCTCTTTGTGTTTCAATTCTTATCTTTTATGCGAGCATCATTGAAATCATCATGCCTAGCTAAAAGGCATTAAAGAAAAGCGCTTGTTGGGAGACAACCCAACACTTTTACCTACTGTTTTTGTATGTTCACATAATTATTCTACTGTATTAATCATGTTTTATAGCTTTTTTTTCAATAAAGTGCCAAGTAAAGCCTTTGGGATAGTGTGGATGATAGTTGACTTGATTCTGTGCAAAAACAGAAACTTTTGCGTCCAGTGCAGAAATTCCTATATTTTACTGGAACGTGGAAAATTTCTGAATTTTTTACAGTTGATGGGTATACAAATTTTCTACGATGTCCTAATTTTTCAGAATTTTTCGACTTACATAAGTATGAGCTTAATTCAGATATTTACGTACTATTCTGTTTTTGACAGATTCTGTTTTCAATGCATGGTTTGCTTGTTTTATGGTTTCTATGGCTTATATTGCTTAATATAAATTATGGAAATTGTAGAGTACAGTAGGAATTATGTGAGAACAATTATGAATCTTGTCTTTGACAGTACCCAAGTGAATGATTTGTTTTATCATACTAATCCATCTCACGAAGTTCCGTTAAGTTTTGTGTGATTGAAGTTTTCAAGTTTTGGGTGAGATATCGATATGAGGAGAACAAGGAGTGACAAGAACCTAAGCTTGGGGATTCCCAAGGCACCCCAAGGTAATATTCAAGGAATATCCAAGCAACTAAGCTTGGGGATGCCCCAGAAGGCATCCCCTCTTTCGTCTCCGACATTATCGGTAACCTCACTTGGAGCTATATTTTTCTTCGTCACATGATATGTGTTTTGCTTGGAGCATCATTTTATTTTATTTTTATTTGCTTTATGCTATTTATAATAATGTTTTGCATCTTTCATTTCAATAAAAATGTCAAGGATGGCCTTTACCATGCTTATTTTGCAAGTCTATATGTTGCTGTTTCAAAACAGAAAGTTTATCGCTGTTGCAAAAATTCCCCAGAAAAGTCAGAATGTGATAAATTGTTGAAATTTTTTGCACAATAAGATCTGATAAATTTTATACAGTTTTGTAATTTTAAAGAATTTTTGGAGTTAGATAAGTATGAGTACAATTGCACTCTTTACAGACTGTCCTGTTTAGACAGATTGCTGTTATGTTCGCATTGTTTGCATATGTTTGCTAGTTTAATGATTCTATTTGAGGATAGGATTATTAAATATGCAGAGGCATTTAGTATGCAATGTTAAATAATAATTTTAGTGATTTTCTACAGTAGAGAATGATAAGGCTTTGCATTGATTTATACTAACTTATCTCACGAGTTCTTGGTGAGTTTTGTGTGGATGAAGTTTTTAAGATTTAGGGAAACCGTGATATAAAAGGAATTAAGGAGACACAAAAGCTCAAGCTTGGGGATGCCCAAGGCATCCCAAGATAATATTCCAAGAAGTCTCAAGCATCTAAGCTTGGGGATGCCCCGGTAGGCATCCCACCTTTCTTCATCAACAATTATCGGTTAGCCTCGGTTGAGCCTAAGTTTTTGCTTCTTCACATGATGTGTGCCATTCTTAGAATTTCATTTTATTTTGTTTTGCTTGCTGTTTTTATAAAATACTTAGATCTGAAACTTTTAAATAAGAGAGAGCCCTCAAATAGCTACCTATTTACTTAACTACTCGCTTGATCTTCACTTATATCTTTTTGGAGTAATTTGTTATTCACTCTTGTGCTTCACTTATATACTATGAGTAAATTGTTGAATGAATTGAATATCATGAAGTTTAAATTATATGCTTATATTATGCCTAGTAGTAGCTTCACATTGGGTTTAGAAAGTGAAATATTTTGAAGTTTGACAATCACAATATTGGTCATACAAGCAATTCATGGATGATTACTATAAGGAAGAGAACTTTCACATGCAAATATATTATCTTGGAAATCTTCTATGATTGTGAATACCCATTAATTATTTTCAAACTAGAGAAAATTAGTTGAAGTTGGACAAGGAAGACAACATAATGAGTTATGGTTGTGTATATTTGCATAGAAGTTATATTGTCATGGATCCTCCAACATGTGGTGTTTTCCTAGGATCTTTTGCTAGCCAAAAATTCATACTAAGTAGAGATACTACTTGTGCATCCAAAAACCCTTAGACCCAGTTTCTTGCCATGAGTGTCCACCATACCTACCTATGGATTGAATAAGATCCTTCAAGTAAGTTGTCATCGGTGCATAAAGCAATAAAAATTGCTCCTAAATATGTTTGATCTTTTATTGTAAGGGAAAATTGAGCGTTGTACGAACTTGTGATGGCAAAGTAATAAAAGCGACGGACTGCATAATAAAGGTTGCTATCATAAGGGGCAATATAGCGTGATGTTCCTTTGCATTAAGAGCTTGGGCATCCGACAATAAAAACCGCATGACAACCTCTGCTTCCCTCTGCGAAGGGCCTATCTTTTACTTTTCAGTATTTACTTTTATGCAAAGAGTCAATAGTTTACATCCTTATTCAACCTCAATTATTCTCTAGTTGGCAAGCATCATGTGGTGGGGAAAGATCTAGGCACATATGACCAGTCAAATATATTTGATCATGATTTATTATTGTTGACAATTATCTCTATGATAAATGAGTTGGGAGGCGAAACATTAAGCCCCTATCTTTCTCTGTGTTCGATGGATGCCATTTGTTCTAAGAATATGCTTTGAGTAGTAGCAATCATGGAAGAATATATGATGATTGAGTATGTGGAGCTCTTACTTAGACTCTGTTGAATAAGTTGAATTGCAATTTTTTGGTGACTCAGAATATAGGTTGTTGAGTTTCAAGAGAATTCATTGTTTGAACCTTAACATGTGAATTGATTGCTACTTTGTCATGATGAGTTTTATGAGAAAGAGTTGCTGTTATGATGCTAGGAAAAGTGATTGAAATTATCATTGATCAAACTTGTGCACTTTGCTAGCATTCACACTTCATAAATTATTTCTTTTATTATTTACCTACTCGAGGACGAGTAGGAATTAATCTTGGGGATGCTGATACGTCTCCAATGTATCTATAATTTATGAAGTATTCATGCCATGTTTACAATAATTTTATATGGTTTTGGTATGATTTGCATGGAACTAACCCGGACTGACGTTGTTTTCAGCAGAACTACCGTGGTGTTGTTTTTTGTGCAGAAATGAAAGTTCTCCAAATGAGCTGAAACTTTTTGACGGTTTTTTTGGAACAAAAGAGACCCCCGAAGCTTCGTGGAAGGACCAGAAGGTGAAGGAGTAGGGCACAAGACACCGGGGCACGCCAGGAGGCCCAGGCGCGCCCCGGTGGGTTGTGCTCACCTCGAGGCCCATCTTAGCGTGAAACCAACGCAAAAAATTCCTATAAATAGAGAAACCATTGGGGGTAACCCTAGATCATAAGTTCCTCCACCGCAAGCCTCTGTAGCCACGAAAAACCAATCTAGACCCCGTTCCGGCACCCTGCCGGAGGGGGAAATCATCACCGGTGGCCATCTTCATCATCCCGGCGGCCACCATGATGAGGAGGGAGTAGTCCACCCTCAGGGATGAGGGTTTGTACCAGTAACTATGTGTTTAATCTCTCTCTCTCTCTCTCGTGTTCTTGAGATGTCATGATCTTGATGTATCACGGGCTTTGTTAATATAGTTGGATCATATGGTGTTTTTCCCTCTCTATCTTGTTGTGAATTGAGTTTTCCCTTTGAGATTTCGTTCTTATCGGATTGAATACTTTTATAGATTTGAGAACACTTGATGTATGTCTTGCTATGAATACCCGTGGTGACAATGGGGTATCATATTGATTCACTTGATATGTGTTTTGGCACTCAACTCGCGGATTCCTGAGGTGACATTGGGGTAATCTATGCATAGGGGTTGATGCACGTTCCCGTCTTTTGTTTCTCCGGTAGAAATCTTGGGGCACTCTTTGAGGTTCTTTGTGTTGGATTGAGTCTTATGAATCTGAATTTGCTTTGGTGTTATTCTAGTATGAACTCTTGATAGATCGATCGGAAAGAATAACTTGGTATTATTTTAGTATGAACTCTTAATAGATCGATCGGAAAGAATAACTTGGTGTTATTTTAGTACGAACTCTTGGATAGATCAATCGGAAAGAATAGCTACAAACAATTTCTTCTTATGTTCTCCGCTAGATAAGAACTTTGGACTGATTCTTCATCGCACTTTGAGGGATGGTTATATGATCCAATTATATTAGCATTGCTGAGAGATTGCACTAGTGAAAGTATGGACCCTAGGCCTCATTTTCAAGCATTGCAATACTGTTTGTGCTCCATTTTATCAATTGCTACCTTGCTATTTTTTATTGTTCCTATTACAAAAATCTATATCTACTATCATTACTACGCTTTTATTACCATCTCTTCGCCGAACTAGTGCACCTATACAAATTACCATTGTATTTGGTGTGTTGGGGACACAAGAGACTTTTTGTTATTTTGTTGCAGGGTTGTTTGAGAGAGACCATCTTCATCCTACGCCTCCCACAGATTGATAAACCTTAGGTCATCCACTTGAGGGAAATTTGCTACTGTTCTACAAAACTCTGCGCTTGGAGGCCCAACACGAGTCTACAAGAACAAGTTGTGTAGTAGACATCAGACATCTGTTCCAATGATGAGCTGACACGTGGATCATCCAGCGAATGAGAATTTGACACATGGAAAATCCCCATTGTTCGGGGCTGTTAACGGGTTATCGGATCCAAACCGAAACCCGATAGCTTAACGGCGACCCGTTACGGTGGATGCCACGTGTCGGTTACCCTTGACGAAAACACTTCTATGACGCGGCATTTATCGTCATGGAAGTGGACACTTCCGTGATGATAATTTTGGTATTGTCATGGAACACTTCTACGACAGCACATATATGACTATCTTGATTCTGTCATAAAATCGTCATGGATGTACATGCATGACAGAAAACGTGACCTACTGTGACAAACACGTATCATCATGGAAGTGTATTTTTTTGTAGTGATGGCCAAAGAAAGTTATCCCTACAAAATCATATAGCCTTGTTATGCTCCCTCTTCTCAACACAAAGTATAAATCATGTACTACCCTGGTGTTAGCCAAGCAATTGTTTCATACTTTTTAAGGCGCTTCAGCTTTTTCAACTCTTCACGCAATACATGAGCGTGAGCCATTTATATAGCACTATAAGTGGGATAGAAGGTGGTAGTAGAAAAAAGAAGGGACAAAGTCTCACATCAACTAGGCAAATTAATGGATTATGGAGATGTCCATCAATTGATATCAATGTGAGTGAGTAGGGATTGCCATGTAACGGATGCACTAGAGCTATAAGTGTATGAAAGCTCAAAAAGAAAACTAAGTGGGTGTGCATCCAACTTGCTTGCTCATGAAGACCTCAGGCATTTGAGGAAGCCCATCATTGGAATATACAAGCCAAGTTCTATAACGAAAAATTCCCAGTAGTAATATATGAAAGTGATAACATAGGATACTCTCTATCATGAAGAACATGGTGCTACTTTGAAGCACAAGTGTGGGAAAAGATAGTAACAGTATCCCTTCTCTCTTTTTCTCTCATTTTTTCCTTTTTTTGTTGGGCTCTTTGGCCTCTTTTTTCTTGGGCTCATTTGGCCTCTTTTTTATTTTATACCTCACATGGGACAATGCTCTAATAATGATGGTCATCACACTTTAATTTACTTACAACTCAAAAATTACAACTCACTGTGAAAACTCATAATAACGGAACAGTGAAGTTGCATGGCAATGTATATCGGAATGGCTATGGAAATGCCATAATAGGTAGGTATGGTGGTTGTTTCGAGGAAAGGTATAAGGATGGTTTAATGCACCGGCGAAAGTTGCGCGACACTAGAGTGGCTAGCAAAAGTGGAAGGGTGAGAGTGCGTATAATCCGTGGACTCAACATTAGTCATAAAGAACTCACATACTTATTGCAAAAAATTTATTAGCCCTCAAAGCAAAGTACTACTACGCATGCTCCTAGGGGAGAGGTTGGTAGGAGTTAACTATCGCGCACTCCCAGTTTTCACGAAAGGAAGACAATCAAGGATAAATTGTGCTCCAACTTCATCGCATAACAGGAAGACCATACGTGCATGCTACGGGAATCACAAACCTTAACACAAGTATTTTTTACTAATCCACAATTTACTACTAGCATGACTCTAATATCACCATCTTCATATCTCAAAACAATTGCAAGGAATCAAACTTCTCATATATTCAATGATCTTCATGAAAGTTTTTATTATATCCCTCTTGAATACACATCATATTAGGACTAGATTCATAACCCAAGAAAATTGCCATACTATTTATAAGACTCTCAAAATAATATAAGTGAAGAATGAGAGTTCATCAATTTCTTTAAAATAACATCACAGCTGTGCTCTAAAAGATATAAGTGAAGAACTAGAGCAACTGCCTAGCTCAAAAGATATATGTGAAGCTCAAAGAGTATTCTAATAAATTAATGATTAATGCGTGTCCCTCGCAAAAGGTGTGTACAGCAAGGATGATTGTGGCAAACTAAAAAGCAAATAAAACAAAGACTCATATAATACAAGACGCTCCAAGCAAAACACATATCATGTGGTGAATAAAAATATATCCTCAAGCAACTTACCGATGGATTGTAGACAAAAGAGGGGATGACATCCGGGGCATCTCCAAGCTTAGATGCTTGGTTGTCCTTGAATATTACCTTGGGGTGCCTTGGGCATCCCCAATCTTAGGCTCTTGCCACTCCTTATTCCTTAGCCCATCGAAACTTTACCTAAAACTTGAAAACTTCACAACACGAAACTCAACAGAAAACTCGTGAGATCCGTTAGTATAATAAAACCAACCTTTACTTTTAGGTACTGTTATGAACCCATTCTAATTTTATATTTGTATTATGTCTACTATATTCCCACTTCACCATGGCTTATACCCCCCGACATAGTCCATAGATTCATCAAAACAAACATCAAACACAATGAAAACATAATCTGTCAAAAACAGAATAGTCTGTAAAGACGCAATTTTTAGTCATACTTATGTAACTCTGAAAATTCTGAAAAATTAAGGAAAACATGGGAAATTTGTATATCAATTACATGTTAAAATTTCAGAAATTGATCACGCTCCAGAAAGCACAGAGAATTCTGCTACTAGACACAAAAGTTTCTGTTTTCTCACAGAATCAAATCAACAATCTTCCAAATCATCCCGAAGGTCTTACTTGGCACAAACAGTAATTAAAACACATGAACACCATTATAACAGAAGTATAATGTTATTTTTCTTTCCCTAATAATAAATCACGGATTGACTCTGTCGGGTTCACCATCACACACTTTTTACAAAAAAGCCCTTGTGTGTTTCGGTAATTAAACCCGCAGTCCAATATTATTCTGCTGACAGAAGGAGAACACATTTCGCTGAAAAAAAGAACCCATACGCATCTGCCTCCTCAACTCGAACCCTCGCCTTTGCCCATGTTGAGCCCTCGCCGCCGCCACACCTCAGCCCCCTCACCGCCACGGCAGCACCTCAGCCCGCTCGCCGCCCCGGTCGCCGCGGTCGCACCTCAGCCCGCTGGCCGTCCCCACCTCCGCGGTCGCACCTCAGCCCACTTGCCGCCCCCGTCGCAACCCAACGCCCCCTCCCTCCATCCCCCCCCAATGGATGCCGCCCCAACTACCTCATCCAATAGGACGCCGGCTGCAGCGTCACAAAGTTGCTGGCGTCGCCCAGTTCGCCCGGCCTCGCTGGTGTGGTGCGAGACTTCCAGATCACCCGGCGGCTGGGGTTGGAGGATGGCGTTCCCACAACTCCTCATCGGGGGTGAGCGTGGCATGGAGCAGCAAGCCCATAGCCCCCTCAACCAGCATGCTAATCTCTTCTTGTTATTCATTCTGAATCTATCGTGCACATACAATACATGCTTATGTATTGTCTCAATGATTATCCTATTTTTTTAGGATTCAACTTGCATTTTGTGCAATGTCATCAGTTCATGAGGTACAGTATGAGTATATCTTGGAATCGGCATTTTAATTTTGGAGTAGCTTGCATTTTATTCCATAGAAATAAAATTGATGATACTCAATCAACAAATTCTCAGTTTTTTTTGCGGAACTTGTGTTTGTTCGGATGCTTAGGTCGATTGCCTATTTTGTGCAGTTCCATAGTGGCTGCAGGTGCAGCTGCATCAAGCGAAGTGGCCGACGGCATGCAATGCATAGACAAAGCAAAAGTCAGTATGGAGCAAATATGAGTTCGGTTGCTCTTCTGTACGACTACTACATTTAAATTTGGATAACTATTTCTCTAAATGTAGCTAGGGCACTGGATTCATTTGCTTTTCTTTTCTTTTTTCAGGATAATTTCACTTTGATTTTG
This sequence comes from Thinopyrum elongatum, assembly GCA_011799875.1. Classification (NCBI taxonomy): domain Eukaryota; kingdom Viridiplantae; phylum Streptophyta; class Magnoliopsida; order Poales; family Poaceae; genus Thinopyrum; species Thinopyrum elongatum. Next base: position 521,859,720 of record CM022303.1, read on the forward strand.
TGACTAATTGAGGCGTCACTCCCACTACGGCGGTGACGGCAACCTTCCCCCTCCAGCCGCTGTGGCCGCAACGTACCGCTCCAACGCCATCTGACACAACCATCTTGTGGTGGAGGACGGCCACCTCAACACATTGGGAAGCAGTGAGCGTGGGCTTTGCCACATGTTCTGCTGAGTCGTCGATGTCAGTTTCTAGGTTTGTGAGTGCGCTGTCTGGTGCTTCTTTTTACAGTGTCCGTCAACACAAGCACAGCGTGTTCCAAGTATTAACTGAGAGAGTGTGCTCCCATTGGGTTCTGCATGTGGACACTGTGGCCGGTGAGGCATAACTAGAAGTTTCTCTAATGGTCGACAACAAGGTACCCCACTGCTCTGAATATTTACATGGTTAATATGAGTTGAATCATCAAAGGTCTGCGCGTTGGTAATGGTTGAAAAATTCATTGCATTAGAGAAAATTGAACGGTCTATCAGTTCTCTAATAATACATATTACAAAATGTACCTTTCTGTTCGATCATAGGATCACTGCACAACAGGCTTTGGAGCAGGCTCTAATTCACGGAGAACTCTCCAGCAACCTCATCTTTTGTGGATATTAGATGGATATTGAATCCAGTAAGCCTCCAATAGATAAACAAAGTCAATTTTCTGTTGGTAGCTTGCATGACGGGGTTCTAGCTAATTTATGATTGTGCCTACAACAGACTATCTCTGCCTGAAGATTTGAGGTGTGACTCAAATTTCGTGCTGTTAGAAATCAACAATCGAGATTTTAGTTTTTTTCATGTATATTCGTATGGATTTCAAGTTTAACGGATCATAAAATTTTATTCTATAATCAGATCTTGGTATGTTTTCAGATTTTTCAGAGAAGAAAGAAGTCTATAGGTGTGGACATATGTTTTTAGGGGGGATCAAGTCTGCAGAATATACACTAATTTGAGGAATTCAGATTTTTTCCATGGTCATACAGGGATGTAGTTTATGAGCAACTATCTTATGTTGATGGCACTGAAAAAATAGCGCGCTATAGCGTCGCTAATAGCACGCTATAGCATGCTGAGAATTGGCTCGCTAAATAAATCTGTGTACAAAGCCTCGCTAATTAGCATGCTACAACGTGATATAGCATGCTAATAGCATATTTTGAGGTCGGCGCTATTTTGTTGTAGCGTGCTATTTTTTTCCTTCACTTGATGGTGTGTAAGCATATCAGCCTCCCGATTGCCTATTTCTTTCCTCACGGGACCATGAGTTATGGTTGATATAAATTTGAACTAGGGAACATGGGCATTTATATAGCTCATTGTCTATTTTATCTCAATATCTTCATGAGAAGCATAAAATCCAGTGGGGGCGCCAGCGACAAAAAAACTTTAGGTTCAAGTGCATTAATCTCTCAGAAATTTTCTATTTTGGTACACACATCTGAATGCAACTAAGCATGTAATAAAAAAAGCTGTGGGTTCAGCTGATCCACTGCTAACATGTAGAATCGCCACCGATAAAATCATAACATCATCTGTTTCCTAATATCAATGTAAATTTTGTAATGAATTAATGTGGGTGCTACTTTACTGATGTTTCTCGACACCAGCTAACTTGTCATGTTTCAATTTGTCTACAAGAAGAATGTTTAGCACAGAATTTTATATCTGGTGGTAAGTTCAAAGTCTTAATCTTTGTATTTTATGCAGGTGTGTCTTACAATTATGAGAAGACTAAGAATGGTGTTTTCCAAGTAAAGCTCGCTGCAAATGGCACAAAAACAATAGCAGATTTGAGAAGGCCACTTGAGATTTTGATGAAAGGGAAAACCATAAACCACCATGATCTGACATTAAGTGTAGTTCAGATGCTCTTATCCTGTGATGGTGTAGCACATTTGAGATCAATTGAACAAGAAACTGGTACTGACATTTTGTATGGCAGGCAAAGTCTAAGTATTAAAGTCTTTGGACACCAACATCAGGTAGCTGCAGCGGAGGAAAATTGGTTCATGCACTTCCACAGCTCCTTGAGAAGCGGCCTCTTGAAATTTGTCTTCGTGGGCATAACCTCCCTCTAGACTAGATGAAGAAAACAGTAGAAAAATTTGGAGTTGATCTGGAAGGATTCAAGACTGTGATGCCCTCAGTAAAAGTTGAGTTACATAAACACCGCCATACACTTAAATTTTGGGGCAGTAAAGAGGACAAGCGAAGGGTGGAGGGGATGATCTTTGAACTGATAACCTCAGTTAAACGGAGTGTCCCGATTCACCTTCAGTCAGAGAATGTTGGATGCACTAGAGAAGATAAGCAAAGGGTGGCTCACAATGAGCTGTCAACGGATGCATGCCCTATTTTCTTGTGTGAGATAGAAGATACTTTTAAGCTTGAATCGTGTGGGCACTTATTTTGTCGGGCTTGATTGGTGGATCAGTGTGAAGTTACCACAAAATCGCATGATAGGTTCCCTCTTTGTTGCCTCAAAACTGGGTGCAGGAAGCCCTTCCTCATTGTTGATCTGAAGCACCTCGTGTCAAATGAGAAGCTGGAGGACCTATTCAGAGCTTCCTTAAGGGCATTTGTTGCATCTATGGCAGGAATATATCATTTTTGCCCAATAACAGATTGTCGATCCATCTACCAGGTGGCAGCTCCAGATGCAAAGACCAAGCCTTTTATCTGTGGGGCTTGCTATGTGGAGATCTGCACCAAGTGCCATCTCGAGTATCATCCTTCGATACCATGTGAGGCTCACAAAGAATACAAGGAATACCCAGATGCGACACTGCTTGAATGGCGCAAAGGGAAGGAGAATGTCAAGAACTGCCCTTCCTATGGATACACGATAGAAAAAGCTGAAGACTGCAACCATGTTGAGTGCAGGTGCGGCTGCCATATTTGCTGGGCATGCTTGGCGAACTTCAGGAGCAGCGAGGAGTGTTATGGTCATCTCAGATCTGCGCACCAATCCTTTGTGGGCACTGTGTAGAACCTAGGTATAGATTTGTACTGCTGGCAGTCCCGCGCCCTGGAAAACCTCTATGTTAGCAAACTGTTGCTAAATATTGTACGTTGCCACATTAGACAAAATACGTGAGTTGTTGGCGCTGAAGCATGCAGTAATCCTCAAGCTGCGAAGGTTATTAAAACCATAAACTGTGCAAGAAGGGGCACATCCAAGAGGTATCCACATATCGCTGAATGCTCTCTCCCGATTCCCTGCCGGTCCACTCTAAGTTGTAAAGGGTGAATGTTGCAATTAATCTCTCAGACAATATGAACATATCATAAAATAGACAACTACCTTATATCCCTCCAACAAGAGGGATAATGAAAATGTATAGAGGAATATAAATCTGCGCATATACATTATTAACAACTTACAATTTTATATTTGGGCTCATGGCCACTTCAATCTTTTTTTGGTGATCTGCAATGCTTCTTTCTCGATGCAATGGGTGATATATGTTTTCTTCATGGTTGCTATGTTAGTAAAAAATTATGCAAATTTATATTCATTTTGTTCTCTAAGGAGATACTAGGACACTCATTTGGATAGGCCTACTATGCACGTGGAGCTCTAAAAAAAGCTACATGAGCAAATTATATATATATAATAATATTGGTATGTGGATCGCATATAGGATTTGTAATGTACATCTCAAATCTTTAAATGATTTTAACTACTACGAATACTGGTATGGTCGCATTATTGATCGCAGTGAAAATGGATCTGCTACTGTAGATTCGACTTGAGTCTTTGCATCTATATTCATGTAAGTGATTTGCCTCTCCATAGTTTTTTAGGTCTTAATTTCTCCTTCCATTTCCAAAAAATACACAATTTTTCAGCAAAATCAATGTAAAAGATTGTGTGTTTCGAACATTTACCTTTTGAATATTTAGAGTATGTTAATGCTTATTTTTAATCGTTTAGGTAGATCCCTGCACAAATGTTTACCTAATTCTATTATTAGTTTAACATGGTTAATTAATCATACTTAGCTGGTTCTTCTATTTTTGGAGTGGACTATAATTTGGAACCAATCAATTATTTTTTCATTCTCATAAGTTTTCAAAACTTTCGCATATCTTGAGAAAACTGAATTCAATGGAAAGAGGATAAGCATCAAAACTGGTTGGGTGTCGTATTGAAAAGGAGGTCCTGGATGACCTATGTGTGTGTGGGAGTAGGGGGTTAGGACGGTGTGTTCTTCCCGTAGCAACGCACGGGCATGTTTACTAGTATTGAAAAACAGAAGAAAAAGCAAATGAAACAAAAATTCACTGGGTTGCCTCCCAACAAGCGCTATCGTTTTTACGCCCCTAGCTAGGCATATTACATAGACCTAGGTTTTGTCATCTTTGGTATTCAATCGATAAGTGGCCCTCATAATAGATTCATATGGTAACTTAATTTTCTTTCTTGGAAAGTGTTCCATGCCCCTCCTTAATAGAAATTGAAATCTAATGTTTACTTCTTTCATATCAATAATTGCGCCAATCGTTCTAAGGAAAGGTCTACTTATAGGGCAAGTAGGATTGCAATCAATATCAATCACAATGAAATCTACATGCACATAATTCCTATTTGCAATAACAAGAACATCATTAATTCTTCCCATAGGTTTCTTAATAATGGAATCTGCTAAGTGCAATTTAAAGAACAATCATCTAGTTCACGGAAACCTAGCACATCACATAAAGTTTTTGGAATAGTGGAAATGCTAGCACCCAAATCACATAAAGCATTGCACTCATAATATTAAATCTTAATCTTAATAGTAGGTTCCCACTCATCATATAATTTTCTAGTGATTGAAACTTCCAACTCAAATTTTTCTTCAAAAAATTTCATCATAGCATCAACGATATGTTTAGTGAAAGGCTTATTTTGATCATAAGCATGAGGGGAATTAAGCATGGATTGCAACAAGGAAGTACACTCAATCAAAGAACAATTATCATAATTAAATTCCTTGTGATCCAAAAGAGTGGGTACATCACTAGTTAAAGTTTTGACCTCGCCAAACCCACTTTTGTCAATTTTTTCATTAAGATCATCGCTCGCCCTCCAAATTATTGGGACGCCTTGTAGCTAAAGTTGACTCCTCTCTAGTCCCTTTTTCATCAAGTTTTATATTCTCAAACAAAGATTCAATAGGAGTCACACCAATCACTTTAAGATCCTCATCATTATTATCGCAAAAATTGGAAGAACACACCTTTTCTAGCCATTCTCTTTTAGCAAGCATTCTAGCAGTTCTCTCCCTACTTTCATTAATAGAAATTTGGATAGATTTTAGAGACTCGTTAATATCAAGCTTAGGTGGCATAGATTTAAACTTAAGGGAATCAATCTCATGAGAAAATTCTATCAACGTTTCTAGCCACATCATCAAACTTGAGCAATTTTTCTTCTATCATAGCATTGAAAATCTTTTGGGAGTTAATGAAATCTTTAATATTATTCTCAAGATCAGAGGGCATCTTATTATAATTTCCATAAAAATTGATGTAAGAACTACCATAATTATTAGAGGAATTACTAGGAAAAGGCCTAGGGTTAAAATTACCTCTATAAGCGTTAATACCAAAATTGTTCCTACCAACAAAATTCACATCCATAGATTCATTATTATTCTCAATAAAAGTAGACAAAGGCATATCATTAGGATCAATAGGAGCACTCTTGCTAGCAATCAATTTCATAAGTTCATCCACCTTTCCACTCAAAGTATTAATTTCTTTAATAGCATACACTTTTTTATTAGTAGAAGATCTTTCGGTATGCCATTGAAAGTAATTTGCCAAATATTATCTAGGAGTTTAGTAGCTTCTCCTAATGTTATTTCCATAAAAGTACCACCCGCGGCTGAATCTAAAAGATTTCTAAATGCAAAATTCAATCCAGCATAATTTTTTTGTATGATCATCCATAAATTTAAACCATGAGTAGGGCAATTTCTTATCATTAATTTCATCCTCTCTCATGATTGAGCAACATTTTCATGATCATGTTGCTTAAAATTCATTATATCATTCCTAAGGGAGATGATCTTAGCGGGAGGAAAATACTTGGAAATAAAAGCATCCTTACACTTATTCCAATAATTAATACTATTTTAGGCAAGGATGAAAACCAAGTTTTAGCACGATCTCATAGTGAGAACGGGAATAATTTCAATTTCACAATATCATTATCCACATCTTTTTTCTTTTGCATATCGCACAATTCAACGAAAGTATTAAGATGGGATACAACATCTTCATTAGGACTACCAGAAAATTGTTCTTTCATAACAAGATTCAATAAAGCGGCATTAATTTCATAAGATTATGCACTAGTGGTGGGAGCAATTGGAGTACTAATAAAATAATTATTATTTGTATTGGAAAAGTCACACAACTTAGTATTTTCTTCAGACATCATGACAAAGCAAACAATCTAGCACACAAGCAAACGAAAAAGACAAACAGAAAGATGGCAAATAAAAGGGCAATTTTTTTTGTGTTCTTCTGAAAATGTTTTAGAAGTGGGGGAGAGGAAAATGAGAGGTGAATGGAAAATAAAGTAAATGCAAGAGATGAGAGTTTATGATAGGTACTTGGTAGGCTTGATGTAGATCCTCCCCGGCAACGGCGCCAGAAATTCTTCCTGCTACTTCTTGAGCTTGCGTTGGTTTTTCCCTTAAAGAGGGAAGGGTGATGCAGCAAGTTGAGAACCAAGGTATCAATCCAGTAGGAGGAACACACAAGTCCCCAATAATTGCACCTACACAAACAAACATATACTTGCACCCAACGCGATAAAGGGGTTGTCGGTCCCTTCGCAGTTACTTGCAAGGATGAGATCTGATAGTGATAGATATAAAAGATAAATAAAATAGCAAAATAAATTAAAGGTAAATAAATTGCAGCAAGGTATTTTTGTGTTTTTGGTTTTATATATCTGAAAGCAATATGATAAAAGATAGACCCGGGGGCCATAGTTTTCACTAGAGGCTTCTGTCTTCGAAGAAAGCATACGGTGGGTGAACAAATTACTGTTGAGCATTTGATAGAAAAGCGCATAGTTATGACGATATCCAAGGCAATGATCATGTATATAGGCATCACATCCGAGACAAGTAGACCGACTCCTGCCTGCATCCACTACTATTACTCCACACATCGACCGCTAACCAACATGCATCTAGTGTATTAAGTTAACAAGAACGGAGTAACGCCTTAAGCAAGATGACATGATGTGGAGGGATAGATCCAATCAATATGAATAAACCCCATCTTTATATCCTTGATACGTCTCCAACGTATCTATAATTTATGAAGTATTCATGCTGTTATATTATCATTCTTGGATGTTTTACAATCATTTTATAGCAACTTTATATCATTTTTTGGGACTAACCTATTGACATAGTGCCCAGTGCCAGTTGCTGTTTTTTGCTTGTTTTTTACATCGCAGAAAATCAATATCAAACGGAGTCCAAACGCAGCGAAAAATTTTGGAGAATTTTTTTGGACCAGAAGACCCAGGATTGGCTAAAAAAGTACCGCAGGGGAGGCCCGAGGTGGGCGCAACCCACCTAGGTGCGCCCAAGGGGGTTGTGCTCCCCTCGGTGACCTCCCGCACCGCCTCTTCACCCTATAAATTGCCAAATATTCCAAAAACCCTAGGGGTAACCCTAGATCAGAAGTTCTGCCTCCGCAAGCCTCTGTAGCCACGAAAAACCAATCTAGACCCCGTTCCGGCACCCCGCCAGAGGGGGAAATCATCACCGGTGGCCATCTTTATCATCCCGGTGGCCACCATAATGAGGAGGGAGTAGTCCACCCTCAGGGCTGATGGTTTATACCAGTAGCTATGTGTTTAATCTCTCTTTCTCTCGTGTTCTTGAGATGGCACGATCTTGATGTATCGCGGGCTTTGTTAATATAGTTGGATCATATGGTGTTTCTCACTCTCTATCTTGTTGTGATGAATTGAGTTTTCCCTTTGAGATTTCGTTCTTATCGGATTGAATATTTTTATGGATTTGAGTTCACTTGATATATGTCTTGCATATGAATACCCGTGGTGACAAAGGAGTATTATATTGATTCACTTGATATATGTTTTGGCACTCAACTCGCGGATTCCTGAGGTGACATTGGGGTAATCTATGCATAGGGGTTGATGCACGTTTTCATCCTACTTTCTCCGGTAGAAATCTTGGGGCACTCTTTGAGGTTCTTTGTGTTGGATTGAGTATTATGAATCTGAATTTGCTTTGGTGTTATTCTAGTACGAACTCTTGATAGATCGATTGGAAAGAATAACTTGGTATTATTTTAGTACGAACTCTTGATAGATAGATCGGAAAGAATAACTTGGTGTTATTTTAGTATGAACTCTTGGATAGATCGATCGGAAAGAATAGCTACAAACAATTTCTTCTTATGTTCTCCGCTAGATAAGAACTTTGGAGTGATTCTTCATCGCACTTTGAGGGATGGTTATATGATCTAATTAGATTAGCATTGTTGAGAGATTGCACTAGCGAAAGTACAGACCTTAGGCCTTGTTTTCAAGCATTGCAATACCGTTTGTGCTCACTTTTATCATTCGCTACCTTGCTGTTTTTATTTATTCAGATTATAAAAATATATTTCTACCATCCATATTACACTTTTATCACCATCTCTTCGCCGAACTAGTGAACCTATACAATTTGCCATTGTATTGGGTATGTTGGGGACACAAGAGATTTCTTGTATTTGGTTGCAGGGTTGTTTGAGAGAGACCATCTTCATCCTATGCCTCCCACAGATTGATAAACCTTAGGTCATCCACTTGAGGGAAAATTGCTACTGTCCTACAAAACTCTGCGCTTAGAGGCCCAACACGAGTCTACAAGAATAAAGTTGCGTAGTAGACATCAAGCTCTTTTCTGGCGCCGTTGCCAGGGAGGTGAGTACATGAAGGTATATCTTTAGATCTTGTAATCGAATCTTTTAGTTTCTTGTTTTATCACTAGTTTGGTTTATTAAAGAAAACTACAAAAAAATGGAATTGAGGTTGCATCATATTGTTCATCTTTATAATGTATTTCGTGAAAATGATGGAAAGGAAAATTGTGCTCAATTGATAGAGGAAGAATTCTATAAAATGTTTGGCCTTAAATCTTTGAATGATGAGAATGATTGTAATGTTGTTGCTATGAATTCTTTGAATATCCATGATGCTAATGATATGAAAAGCCATAAGCTTGGGGATGCTATGTTTGATGAATATGATATTTTTAGTCCCCCAAGTTTTGATGAGAATATTTACTATGATGAAAGCATGCCTCCTATTTATGATGATTATATTGTTGAAAGTGGGTTTGGAAGAGTGTCAACTTTATGTAATGATGATCCCATTATTTTGGAGGGTGTTGAATCTTATTGTGATAATTATGAAAGTGGATTTGGAGAGGTCACGACTTTATTTAGTGATGAATCCACTATTTTGGAAGAGGTTTCAATTGATTATGACAACAAAGTTGCTATCTATGATGATTATGGTGATGACATGTATGCTATATTGAATAATGATAACCATGAAACTTGTCATCATGATTTTAATTTCCAATCACATGATAGTTATTTTGTTGAGTTTGCTCCCACCACTATTCATGAGAAATTTTTTGCTTACGTGGACAGTAAGAAAAGTTCTATGCTTGTAGATCATGAAAAGAATAATTTATGTGATAGCTATATTGTTGAATTCATTCATGATGCTACTGAAAATTATTATGAGAGGGGAACATATGCTTTTACATATTGCAATAGTATCAAGTTTCCTCTCTATGTGTTGAAAATCTTGAAGTTTTGCTTGTTTTGCCTTCCTATGCTAGTTGATTCTTGTTCCCATAATTTGTTTGCTCACAAAATCCCTATGCATAGGAAGTGGGTTATACTTAAATGTGCTAGTCATATGCTTCATGATGCTCCCGTTATGTTTCAATTCTTATCTTTTATGTGAGTATCATTGAAATCATCATGCCTAGATAAAAGGCATTAAAGAAAAACGCTTGTTGGGAGACAACCAACACTTTTACCTACTGTTTTTGTGTGTTAAAATTATTATGCTACTGTAGTAATCATTTTTTATAGATTTTATTTCAATAAAGTGCCAAGTAAAGCCTTTGGGATAGTGTGGATGATAGTTGACTTGATTCTGTGCAAAAATAGAAACTTTTACGCACAGTAACAGAATTGTTTAAATTCACTGAAGCGTCTAAAAACTCTTAATTTTTTACAGTTGTTGGGTATGCAAATTTCCTACGTTTAACTAAATTTTCAGAATTTTTCGAGTTACATAAGTATTACCTTAATTCAGATCTTTAAGTACTTTTCTGTTTTTGACAGATTCGGTTTTTAATGCATAGTTTGCTTGTTTTATGGTTTCTATGGCTTATATTGCTTAATATAAATTGTGAAAATTGTAGAGTACAGTAGGAATTGTGTGAGAACAATTATTAATCTTGTATTTGATAGTACCAAAGTGAATGATTTGTCTTTATCATACTAACCCATCTCACGAAGTTCCTTTAAGTTTTGTGTGATTGAAGTTTTCAAGTTTTGGGTGAGATATCGATATGAGGAGAATAAGGAGTGACAAGACACTAAGCTTGGGGATTCCCAAGGCACCCCCAAGGTAATATTCAAGGGATATCCAAGCAACTAAGCTTGGGGATGCCCCGGAAGGCATCCCCTCTTTCGTCTCCGACATTATCGGTAACCTCACTTGGAGCTATAATTTTATTCGTCACATGATATGTGTTTTTCTTGGAGCGTCATTTTATTTTATTTTTATTTGCTTGCTACTATTTATAATAATGTTTTGCATCTTTCATTTAAATAAAAATGTCAAGGATAGCCTTTACCATGCTTATTTTGCAAGTCTATTTGTTGCTGTTTCAAAACAGAAAGTTTAGCGCTGTTGTAAAAATTCCCGAGAAAGTCAGAATGTGATAAAATGTTGAAAATTTTTGCACAATAATATCTGATAAATTTTCTACTGTGTGCTAAATTTTTAGAATTTTTGGAGTTAGAGAAGTATGAATACTCTTGCATCCTTTACAGACTGTCCTGTTTTGGCAGATTGCTGTTATGTTTGCATATGTTTGCTTGTTTAATGATTCTATTTGAGGATAGGACTATTAAATATGCAGAGGCATTTAGTATGCAATGTTAAATAATAATTTTAGTGATTTGCTACAGTAGGGAATGATAAGGTTTTTGCATTGATTTATACTAACTTATCTCACGAGTTCTTGTTGAGTTTTGTGTGGATGAAGTTTTTAAGAATTAGGGAAACCGTGATATGAGAGGAATTAAGGAGACACAAAAGCTCAAGCTTGGGGATGCCCAAGGCATCCCAAGATAGTATTTCAAGAAGTCTCAAGCATCTAAGCTTGGGGATGCCCGGTGGGCATCCCACCTTTCTTCTTCAACAATTATCGGTTAGTATCGGTTGAGCCTAAGTTTTTGCTTCTTCACATGAGTTGTGCTATTCTTGGAATGTCATTTTGTTTTGTTTAGCTTGCTGTTTTAATAAAATAAGTATATTTGAAATTTTTTAAATAAGAAATAGTCCTCACATAGCTACCTACTTACTTAACTACTCGCTTGATCTTCACTTATATCTTTTTGGAGTAGCTTGTCATTTACTCTTGTGCTTCACTTATATCCTATGAGTAAATTGTTGAATGAATTGAATATCATGAAGTTGAAATTATATGTTCATATCATGACTAGTAGTAGCTTCACATTGGGTTTAGAAAGTGAAATCTTTTGAAGCTTGACAATCACAATATTGGTCATACAAGCAATTCATGAATGATTAGTATAAGGAAGAGAACTTTCACATACAAATATATTATCTTGGACATCTTCTATGATTGTGAATACCCATTAATTATTTTAAAACTTGAGCAAATTAGTTGAAGTTGGACAAAGAATACAACGTAATGAATTATGGTTGTGTATATTTGCATAGAAGTTATATTGTTATGGATCCTCCAACATGTGGTGCTTGCTTAGGATCTTTTGCTAGCCAAAAATCCGTACTAAGTAGAGATACTACTTGTGCATCCAAAAACCCTTAAACCCAGTTTCTTGCCATGAGTGTCCACCATACCTACCTATGGATTGAATAAGATCCTTCAAGTAAGTTGTCATCGGTGCATAAAGCAATAAAAATTGCTCCTAAGTATGTTTGATCTTTGATTGTAAGGGAAAATTGAGCGTTGTACGAACTTGTGATGGCAAAGTAATAAAAGCGACGGACTGCATAATAAAGGTTGCTATCATAAGGGGCAATATAATGTGACGTTCCTTTGCATTAAGAGTTTGGGCATCCAAAAATAAAAAGAGCATGACAACCTCTGCTTCCCTCTGCGAAGGGCCTATCTTTTACTTTTCAGTATTTACTTTTATGCAAGAGTCAATAGTATACATCCTCGTTCAACCTCAACTATTCTCTAGTTGGCAAGCATCATATGGTGGGGAAAGATCTAGGCACATATGGCCAGTCAAATATATTTGATCATGATTTATTATTGTTGACAATTATCTCTTTGATAAATGAGTTGGGAGGCGAAACATTAAGCCCCTATCTTTCTCTGTGTTTGATGGATGCCATTTGTTCTTAGAATATGCTTTGAGTACTAGCAATCATGGAAGACTATATGATGATTGAGTATGTGGAGCTCTTACTTAGACTCTGTTGAATAAGTTGAATTGCAATTGTTTGGTGACTAAGAATATAGGTTGTTGAGTTTCAAGAGAATTCATTGTTTGAACCTTAACATGTGAATTGATTGCTACTTTGTCATGATGAGTTTTATGAGAAAGAGTTGCTGTTATGATACTAGGAAAAGTGATTGAAATTATCATTGATCAAACTTATGCACTTTGCTAGCATTCACATTTCATAAATTATTTCTTTTATCATTTACCTACTCGAGGACGAGTAGGAATTAAGCTTGGGGATGCTGATACGTCTCCAACGTATCTATAATTTATGAAGTATTCATGCTGTTATATTATCATTCTTGGATGTTTTACAATCATTTTATAGCAACTTTATATCATTTTTTGGGACTAACCTATTGACATAGTGCCTAGTGCCAGTTGCTGTTTTTGCTTGTTTTTTACATCGCAGAAAATCAATATCAAACGGAGTCCAAACGCAGCGAAAATTTTTGGAGAATTTTTTCGGACCAGAATGTAACACCCCTGTGTAATAAGCACTGTGATCATCTGTTAATTATGCCAAGTCATCTTCACTTGCAATGCTTGATCATAATGTTTAAACATTTCCATTCAAATTTCTCTCTGAAAATCAATTCAAATTCAAGTGCAAAATGAAGCTGTCCAAAAGTTGCTAGAAAAATGTTCACCTTCTAGTAAATATTCCAAAACAAATTGTTGTTAAGGAAAACAACATCACCATCAACTCAAATGGGCCAAAGCATTTAAAACAGGACCAAAAGGAGCATTTTAAATGCCATATTCATTTTTGAAAATTCCAAATGAATTCAAAAACTCCCCAAACTTTTTGTGGCAATGCACAATATTCATTAATATTTGTTTTTGCCAGCCCCACATTTTTGCAAGGTCATTTGATGGCTATACTAAATGCAAAAGGCTGCTGGGAAAAGAAAAACAGAAAATAAATCGGGAAAAGGTAAAATGCTACTATGGACTGGGCCTAAGTGCACAATGCGGCCCAGCCCACAGCGCCCGCCCCCCTCCTCTTCTCTCTCCCTACGTGTCGCCGACGCCGTGGCTGAGCGCACGCTCGCCGGTTGCTGGCCGACCCCGCGGCACCCACCGATGCTGAGGGGATAAGGATTCCCCCTCGTCCATTCCCCCTGGCCTCCCTCGCCATTATTCCCTTCCTCCCTCGCTCTCCCCCTCGTTCCTCACCGCAACCGATCGCCGCCATGGCCTCGCCGCCGTAGTTCATGCGGCCACAGCCACCATCTCGCCTCGCCGACCTGTCCATCGTCTTTGCCGTCCACGACTGCGTCGACCACGCCCTCGAACAGAAGCCGGGGAGCTCTGCATCGCCTAGATCGAGCCGCCCCCTTCCGTCTCTGCTCCGACGATCTCCTTCGACTACGGCGACATCCGCTGCTGTTACTAACCTTCCAGGGGCTTTACGTAGCCGCATGGTGAGCCTCGCCTCTCTTCCCTTCGTCTTTCCATCGATGTCGCGCCCGTAGTTGCCGTTCCCCACCTGTCCGAGCTCGCCGCCGCAATAGCTCATCGCCGGCCATGTTCCGGTGACCTAACGCCGTGCAGGCATGTCTGTCAAGTTCGCACGCGCGAGTAGCTCGTCTCCGTCGTTCTAGCTTGAGCTGCCGCGTGCTGTAACGCCGTGTTCACTGGCACCCGAGATCCGGTGTCCGCTCCGCCGCCGTAGTTTCAAGTCGTTTCCGGCCAAACCACCGCCGCAGATCGACGCGCGATGCTCTGCCCGTTCGAATGAACCAAACCGCGCGTGAAATGGCCGCGCATAGCCGATTTCCGGCGAGTTCCGAGCGCCTCCGCCGCGTTTTGCGTCGCCGCCGGCCACCGTCGACGTGGCACACCCGGGACCAACCCTAGGGTCACTTCCAGTGGGCCCCAGTTGACCCAGTTGACTGGGTCACCTGCTGACGGGGCGTCGTGGCCCACTGACATGTGGGTCCCGCCTGATTAAACAATTTTAGTTAAATAGATAATCTGTTAATTAATTAATTAGTTAGTTTAAATGCTAATCAGTCACTGACAGTAGGTCCCCCCCACTAATTAACCTAATTAGTTTAGACTAACCCCTCTGTTAGTGCCACAGTCACTGACATGTGGGTCCCACTGGACCCTCATGTCAGGTTTGACTCCAGTCAACCGCACTGTTGACTGATGATGTCATTATTACATCATGCTGACGTCACTGCTACTGTTCTAGATAATGTTGATTTAAATTAATTAAATAAATCCAAAAAATGATTAAAACTTTAGAAAATCATAGAAAATAAATCGTAGCTCGGATCGAAAAACTTTCTACATGAAAGTTGATCAGAACGACGAGACGAATCCAATTGTGCCATCTGTTTCCGTGTTGGGACCCTCTACGGAGGTGAACCCGCAACTTTTAGCCTGTTTCCGGTAGATGAATAGTGCATACATACCGGTTAATAAATCCAACTTTAATCCTAAAATAACTAATATAATTTAGACATGTCTTTAGGCAACCCTGCACTGCACATTAGCATAGCATGCTTTGTGTTGCATATGTTTGCTATGTATTTATTTGTTTCCTCCCCCTCTTCTCTCTCGGTAGACCCCAGTACCGACGCAGTTCCCGAGACTGACGCAGCTCAGGAGCTTGACGACACCGTTGACGACCTTGCCTTTGCTGCCGAGCAACCAGGCAAGCACCCCCCCCCTTGAGCATGCCTATATTGCCTATTCTCTTCTTTCTTGTGCTTGCATTAGAATTGCTGCTGCTACTGCTTTACCTATTCTGATGCATAGCCTGATTTTGTAACCTGCTTAAGATAACTACCTGCTTATCCAAAACTGCATAGTATAGGATGGTTAGTGAACCCCAGTGACCCCACTTTGTCCTAGATGCCCCGCTGGATCATCGGAAGACTCGACGACCAGGCCTCAGCACCGCACATCACCCCCCCTTAATTGTACGACACTACAACGTTACCATCGAGTGCCGAGGGTGATACCTCGTTTAGCACTTCTGATGTTAACTTTGTAGAGTAGCTATTCGGTCGAGGTCATCGAGGGTGATTCCTCCTACATCACTTCCGATAACGACGCCATCGTGCAACACCTCAAGTGTGAACCTCGAGGGTGATTCCTCCTAAGTTCACCTTGACGGATACATCGAGTAGGAATCGAACGAGGGTGATACCTCGGATTCCCCTGATGTTATGGACACACGGATACTTGGACTTTACTACTGTTACTTGGAAAGGCGGGTCGACCTTGAGGGGTACCCGCGAGTGTTGAGGAGACGGGTTGACCTGGAGGGTGCCCGGGATATGATTACGAGGCGTGGCCGGGCATTCTTAGCCCTTGCCGCAAGTCCTCGAGACGGGGCGACGGGGTCACATCGTTCGTGAGTCTCTGCTCGTTACCGCACGCTACCAACACACTAACGATTTGGATATTTGATCTGAGTGGGCCTCTGGCCCGATAGCACTACCCATCACATGGGAACAGTTATGGGCACTCTGCGCCTTATGCATCAGCCGAAGCTTAATAGACGTCAACGACTGAGCGGCGCGTGTTGGGTTGGACTGGTAACGCCCTGCACTTGTATAAGGGGGGCTAGGTCTGCTCAGCGGCCGCGTTCGCAACGTGCAGGAGCGTCTGAGGCGATGGCCCAAGACCCCTGGGGGCATAGGTTTAGTCCGGCGTGCTGACCTCTCTGTTAAGCCTAGGTCGGGTTGCAGCGTATCGTTTGGCCGAGGCCGGGCATGACCCAGAAAAGTGTGTCCGGCCGGAGTTAATCGAGCGTGGTGGGTAAGTTGGTGCACCCCTGCAGGGAAGAACTAATCTATGCATAGCCGGATCCTTGGTAACGGACGCTCGGAGTTGTATCCCGATCGATACAACTAGAACTGGATAGAAATGGATACTAGGGCTCTGGGATCGCTTTCTCGCAGGGAGTCGAGGAAGGATCTCTGGCTGAGGTTGATACTTAATACTGCTACTACTTTATACTGTATTAATCTACACTCTTCTAATGCTGCAAGACCGCTGAAGATGCTAGTCTTCGATAGGACTAGGCCTTCTCTCTATTCTGGCATTTCTGTAGCCTAGTCCACATATACAACCTTTCTTTGATAATGTTGCATAAGTAGTGTAGATCCTTGCTTGCTGAGTACTTCGGATGAGTACTCACGGTTGCTTTGCTTCCTCTTTTTCCCCATACCCATTTGATGCAAACAGATGACGGAGCCTCGGAGCCAGCTGCCCCCGTCAACGACTACTACTACCACCCCGAGGGTGGTTACTACTTCGAGCTTGCCGACGACCAGGAGTAGGATCGGAGGGTCCCAGGCAGGAGGCCTGCGCCTTTTCGATCGTAGTGTTTTCTTTTGCCCCGCCTTCTTAAAGGCTTATCTGTTTTATCTTTTATATCTGTACTCAGATATCTGATGCTTCCGCTGACGCTTGTATGCGAGCTTATGTATTCAAGCCGTCGATGCCCCTGGCTTGTAATATAAAGCTTGTATGACTTTATTTATGTTTAGAGTTGTGTTGTGATTCCTTCAAGTGAGTCCTTAGGCTTGATCGTGTGCATTTGCGTGTATGGTTAGTGCATGATTAAGCCGGGGGTGTCACAAGTTGGTATCAGAGCCGACTGTCTGTAGGAATCCCTCTTTCCAACTCCTTGGCCGAAGTTGAGTCTAGTCGTCCAAAACTGTTTTACTAACTTGGCTGTGTGGCTTATGGGCCCACGTCGCCAACTGGGTGGTATTAGGATCTTTTATTCCTCTTCCTTACTCTGGGACTCTGATCTCTCTTCCTTTCGAGCTAAAATTTTACTAACTCCAACAATAGGTTCTCGTGATCACATCCACCCGGAGTTCTGATTACCCCCCCTTTCTTCAAGATTGTGGGCCAGGTTCTGCTTGTAGGATCCTTTTATCGAGGACACCCTGTGCTATCACTTGCAGATTCCTCGCTCCAATAGTTTTTCTCCGACGTTGACATAGCCTTTGCTATGTCTCGTTGTGTACTTCCTTACCGCGTGCCTGCGCGCCACCTAGCATGTCTAGCTTTTAAATTTGCGCCGTTATGCTGTCCGCATGAACCCGACTCAGTGTATGGATCTGTACGTCTTAATTGACTACTGTTAAGTATCTATTACACTGCTCAATTATTGTCGTGTTACATCATGCTTGTCGCTAAACACTCGCAGTTGCTTTTACTAAACTACCCCTGTTGAAACTTAGCAGGATGGTTAGACCAGGTGGTCGTGGTCGTGCCCCTGAACATCCACCACCGCCAGATTATATGGCAGCTATGATGCAACAATTCGAGCTCAACCGTCAGTTCATGACTGGAATTATGGCTCAGTTCCCGCATCAGAACAACCAGGACCAGAACCCTGCTTCGATAACTCTGTCGGAATTTGTGCGTCTCAACCCCACTCAGTTCCGCAACTCTGATAAGCCACTGGATGCTGATGACTGGATTCACGACATCACTCACGAGATGGAGTCTGCAAATGTCTCCCCTGCCAACTTTGTCACCTTCGCGTCCTTTTTCTTAAAGGGTCCCGCTGCTCAATGGTGGGATACACACAAGCGTACACTGCCTGCTGGAACAGCAGTTACTTGGCCTAAGTTCCAAGCTGCTTTTCATGCCCGATATATTCCTCAGGGAATCATGGACCGGATGAGAACCCAGTTCCGCAACCTCACTCAGGGCAACAAGACTGTCGAAGCCTATCAGTGGGAGTTCCTTGACCTATCCCGCTATGCTGAAGAACACATCGCCACGGATGCTTGTAGATAAGAGAAGTTCCATAGTGGACTCCACCCAGACATCGAGCTTGCACTTGCTGCTCAAGACTTCACCGACTTTGCTACCCTTGTGAACAAGGCTATTCTGGTTGAGACTACTCAGATCAAGCACAAGGAGTCACAGAAGCGCTATCGTGATGCTGACTCATCTTCGGGCTCGTCTTCACAGAAGCGCTGCATATGGATTCCTCAGAGCATGTATCATCCAGCCGCTCCCATGTATCGGCCTGCTTATGCTGCACCGCGTCTGCCCCCTCCACCACCAAGACAGCTTCTTCGAGCTGCACCACCCCGAGCTCCTGCAATCCGTCCAGACAGTGGACTCTGCTTCAAGTGTGGCCATCCGGGTCACCATGCCAGAGACTGCTCACAGGGTCAGAATCAACTGGTCCTTCCTCCTGCTGGCCGTGGTAATGGCCGTGGAATTGTTCAGCAGCGCAACAATAATGCCAGGCCTTCTTATGGTCGTGGGCAGGCCTATCACGTTAACATGACTGAAGCTCAAGATCAACCAGAAACTGTGATGGGTACACTACTTGTTAATTCAGTACCTGCATCTGTTTTATTTGATTCAGGAGCATCGCATTCATTCATGTCGGAAGATTTTGCATTCATGCATGGCATTAAATATGAAAAGATGCACCATCCGTTAATGGTAAACACTCCCGCGGGCCAGTGCCAAGCCTCCATGTTTAGTCCTGATGTCACTATTGAGATTGAAGAGAGGAAATTTCAGGCATTTCCCATTATCCTGAAATCTTCCAAAATTGATCTTATTCTGGGAATGGATTGGTTAAAGGCTCATTACACCTCAATCAACTGTGCCACTAAAGTTGTACATCTCCTACACCCAACAGATGAGCTAGTGAATTACCGTGCCCAGATAACTCAAAATGCTGAGGCTCAAATCTACGCGCTAAATGCGTTAAACGCTTCTCCGCTTGAGGGGATCGAAAACATCCCAGTCATCTGTGACTTTCAAGACGTCTTTCCGGAAGAACTTCCAGGAATACCCCCTATTAGAGCTGTCGAGTTTGTCATCGACTTGAAACCAGGCACAACTCCTATTGCAAAGCGACCTTATAAGATGCCTCCGCACCACCTTCTCGAGCTTAAGGAGGAAATCGAAAAATCCCTCCGCAAAGGCTTTATCCGTCCTAGTTCCTCTGCCTGGGGAGCACCTTCTCTCTTTGTCAAGAAGAAAGATGGTATGAATAGGTTGGTCCAAGATTACTGTCCTATAAACCAGGCAACCATTCAAAATAAGTATCCGCTTCCTTGGATCAATGATTTGTATGATCAGCTTGCTGGATCATCGGTGTTTTCTAAACTCGACTTGAGGTTGGGTTATCACCAGATCCGTGTCCGCGAAGAGGATATTCCCAAGACTGCATTTGTTACTCGCTACGGCTCTTATGAGTACACTGTCATGTCATTTGGCTTAACAAATGCTCTAGCTACGTTCTCCCGTCTGATGAATTACATCTTCATGGATTACCTCGACAAGTTCGTCGTGGTATATCTAGATGATATTCTGGTATATTCGAAGAATAAGGAAGAACATGCTGAACACCTTCGACTTGTACTGGAAAGGCTCCGAGAACACCAGCTCTATGCCAAGTACTCCAAATGTGAATTCTGGCTTTCTGAAGTAACCTACCTTGGACATGTGATTTCCAAGGATGGAATTGCTGTTAACCCGGAATGAGTTCAGGCTATTCTTGACTGGACTCCTCCGAAGAACATCAAACAAGTGAGAAGTTTTCTCGGTCTTGCAAGCTATTGTCGTCGATTTGTCGAGAACTTTTCCAAGATTGCTAAGCCTCTGACTAACCTGCTTCACAAAGGCGTTAAGTTTGAGTGGACAGACAAATGTCAGGAAAGTTTCCAGACTCTCAAGGACAAGCTAACTTCTGCTCCAGTGCTTGCTCCTCCGGATTCTCGCAAAGACTTTGTGATTTATTGTGACGCCTCTCGTCAAGGATTAGGTTGTGTCCTAATGCAAGAACAAAGAGTAATTGCGTATGCTTCGCGTCAATTGCGTCCACATGAAGAAAACTATCCAGTGCATGATCTTGAACTTGCTGCAGTGATCTATGCATTGAAGCTGTGGCAACACTACCTTCTTGGTAATCATTGTGAGATATATACTGATCATCAGAGCTTGAAGTATTTGTTTACTCAGCCGGATCTTAATCTCTGCCAACAGCGATGGTTGGAAACAATTACAGACTATGACTGTGGTATTTCATATACCCCTGGCCAGGCTAATGTCATGGCTGATGCCTTAAGCCGCAAGTCCTATTGTAACAACCTCATGGTTAAGCAAGCTCAACCTTATCTTTATGAAGAATTGTGCAAGCTGAATCTGTGTATTGTTCCACAGGGTTCTCTTAATAACCTTGTGATACAGCCAGATCTTGAGAAAGCTGTTAAGGATGCGCAAGCTAAAGATGTTGAGTTGATTTGATGAAGAAAGATCTTCACCTGGAAAAGTACAGGGATTTCTCGTTGTCTGAAGATGGAACCTTATATTTCAGAGACCGCATTGTGGTACCTCGCTTCGAGCTTATGACTGACAAGGTCATGAAGGAGGCACATGATACACCGTTGTCTATTCATCTGGGTAGCACCAAGATGTATCATGATCTCCGTCAGAGGTACTGGTGGTCCAAAATGAAGCAGGATATTGCTCACTATGTTGCTGAATGTGATGTTTGCCGTCGCGTTAAAGCAGAACATCAGAAGCCTGCTGGAATTCTGCAACCGCTTCCTATTCCTTTATGGGAATGGGATAAAGTGCAAATGGATTTCATTACTGGCCTTCCCAAGTCACAGAAGGGTCACGATGCTATTCTTGTCATCGTCGACCAACCCTCTAAGGTTGCACACTTTCTGCCTGTCAAGGAGACTATCACTGCTAGTCAGTTAGCAGAGCTGTATATCTCCAGAATTGTTTCGCTCCACGGAATCCTGAAGGAGATCAGTTCGGACCGTGGCGGCCTTTTCACTTCAAAGTTCTGGGAAAGTTTCCAAGAAGCTATGGGAACTCATATTACCTGGAGTTCAGCTTATCACCCCCAGTCCCAAGGCCAAGTCGAGCGAGTCAATCAAGTACTTGAAGATATGCTGCGAGCTTGTGTTATATCTTTCGACAAGAAGTGGGAAGAATCTCTTCCTTATGCCGAATTCTCTTATAACAACAGCTATCAAGCCAACTTGAAAATGGCCCCCTTCGAAGTACTTTATGGACGTAAGTGTCGAACCCCTCTGAATTGGTCAGAAACTGGGGAACGACCACTTGTGGGTCCAGACATTATCCAACACGCCGAAGAGCAAGTCCGTATCGTTCGAGAAAATCTGAAGGCGGCTCAGGACTGTCAGAAGAGCAATTATGATCACAAGCGATGGGGCTTGACCTATCAACCTAGTGATCAATCCTATCTTCGTGTCACCCCTATGAAGGGCACTCACCGTTTCAGAATTAAGGGAAAGTTAGCTCCATGCTACATTGGTCCTTTCCGCATTGTTGCAAGATGTGGTCAGGTGGCTTATAAACTGGAGTTGCCACCGCAATTCTCTCATATCCACGACGTCTTCCATGTGTCGCAACTTCGTCGTTGCTTCAAGGAGTCTCCGCACCGAGCAGTGGATCACGAATTACTCGAATTGCAAGATGACGTATCTTATAAGGAGCATCCGATCCGCATCCTCGATGAATCTGAACGTCGAACCCGTCAGAAGACGACCAAGTTCCTGAAAATACAGTGGTCAAATCATACAGAAGATGAAGCCACTTGGGAACGCGAGGATCATCTTCGGGAAGAATACCCCGACCTCTATCCTTCTACCTCCTGAATTCTCGGGACGAGAATTTCTTTCAGAGGAGGAGAATTGTAACACCCCTGTGTAATAAGCACTGTGATCATCTGTTAATTATGCCAAGTCATCTTCTCTTGCAATGCTTGATCATAATGTTTAAACATTTCCATTCAAATTTCTCTCTGAAAATCAATTCAAATTCAAGTGCAAAATGAAGTTGTCCAAAAGTTGCTGAAAAAATGTTCACCTTCTAGTAAATATTCCAAAACAAATTGTTGTTAAGGAAAACAACATCACCATCAACTCAAATGGGCCAAAGCATTTAAAACAGGACCAAAAGGAGCATTTTAAATGCCATATTCATTTTTGAAAATTCCAAATGAATTCAAAAACTCCCCAAACTTTTTGTGGCAATGCACAATATTCATTAATATTTGTTTTTGCCAGCCCCACATTTTTGCAAGGTCATTTGATGGCTATACTAAATGCAAAAGGCTGCTAGGAAAAGAAAAACAGAAAATAAATCGGGAAAAGGTAAAATGCTACTGTGGACTGGGCCTAAGTGCACAGTGCGGCCCAGCCCACAGCGCTCGCTCCCCCTCCTCTTCTCTCTCCCTACGTGTCGCCGACGCCGTGGCCGAGCGCGCGCTCGCCGGCCACTGGCCGACACCACGGCACCCACCGACGCTGAGGGGATAAGGATTCCCCCTCGTCCATTCCCCCTGGCCTCCCTCGCCATTCTTCCCTTCCTCCCTCGCTCTCCCCCTCATTCCCCACCGCAACCGAGCGCCACTGTGACGCCCCCGACTTAATCATGCACTAATCATACACGCAAACATGCACGATCAAGCACAGGGACTCACAGGAAGATATCACAACACAACTCTAACACAATAAACGGAGATCCACAATATTACAGACCAGGGATCCGAAGATCCGAATACATAAGTCAGTCATACAAATATTATCTGAGTACAGACATAGTTAGACAAGTTTGCCTTAAGAAGGCTAGCACAAACAACGACACTAGATCGAAAGGCGTTGGCCTCCTGCCTGGGAGCCTCCGATCCTACTCCTGGTCGGCTGGCTCGATCCAGTAGTACGTGCCCTCTGGACCCTCCTGGTAGTAAGCTCCTGTGGTGGCTTCTGGCTCCTGGACTCCATCGTCTGATGTATCATCAAGGTGGGGTATGGGAAAAAGAGAAAGTAAAGCAACCGTGAGTACTTATCCGAAGTACTCAACAAGCAAGGATCTATACTATATATGCAATATTATCAATGGAGAATGGCTGTATATGTGGACTGGGCTGCAGAAATGCCAGAATAGAGAGAAGGCCTAGTCCTATCGAAGACTAGCATCTTCATGAAGTCATCATCTTGCAACAATAGAAGAGAGTAGAATAGCATTTTATTTAGCAAACATGTTGAAGCAAAAGCCTAGAGATCCTTCCTCGACTCCCAGCGAGAAAGCGATCCCGAAGCTTCAATTAAGTAACAAGTATCCAGTTCAAGTAGTAGATCGGGATACACAAACTGAGCGTCCTTTACCGTAGGACCGGCTATCGATAGATTATTCATCCCTGCAGGGGTGCACTACTGTTACCCAACACGCTCGATCAACTCTGGCCGGACACACTAGCTGGGTAATGCCCGGCCTCGGTAGATCAACACGAAGCAACGCCCTACCTAGGCTCAGTAGAGAGGTCAGCACGCCGGACTAACCTATGCACCCAGGGGTCTTGGGCCTTCGCCCTGGGCACCCTGCGCGTTGCGTGGCTGGCCGGGGTGCAGGCACGACACTGAACTCGTCAGTGAAGTATCCAGCCCAATCCCGGCGATCAGCCCGCACGGTGAATCGTGACGTCTGATGAGCTTTCGAGAGAAACGTACGACGTAGAGGGCCCCATAACCATAATCCGCGTGGTGGTAGTGCGTATAGGGCACGTCGACCCACTCAGATCACACACCCAAATCCAATAGGCTCATTTAGTATCACGCGGAGACAATCAGAGTCTCTGAAGCTCCGCCACAATAGCACACTCGAGTGCCCTTCCGGCACACTCGACATCACAGATCCCCAACGGGTACCCACCAGGGTGGACCCGCCTGTAACAAAGGTCAAGGTAACCGTGTGGTCATAACATCAAGGGGGAAAACCCGAGGAATCACCCTCGGATTCCACTCGATGAAATCATCAGGGTGAACATGTGAGGCATCACCCTCGAGGTTCACACTGAGGGGTTGCACAACAGAGTCGTATCGGAAGTAGATAAGGAGGAATCACCCTCGATGACCATGACCGAACAGCTACACTGCAAAGTATTCATCAGGAGTGCGTTACGAGGTATCACCCTCGGCACTCGATAGTTACTATGCAGAGTCGTACAACTAAGGGGGGGTGAGGTGATGTGTCGGTCTCTGGTCGACGATCACATTGATCGAATCGCCGACGATCAAGCAGGGGCAACAAGGGAAAGGTGGTGGGGGTCACTGATGGTTCACTACCAACCTATACTAAACAGTTTAACATAG
Source organism: Thinopyrum elongatum (assembly GCA_011799875.1). Taxonomy (NCBI): domain Eukaryota; kingdom Viridiplantae; phylum Streptophyta; class Magnoliopsida; order Poales; family Poaceae; genus Thinopyrum; species Thinopyrum elongatum. The sequence goes on from CM022303.1 coordinate 521,884,641, forward strand.
GCAGGTAAGGTAACATTGAACAGGTTACAAAAGCAGGCTATGCATCAGAATAGGAACATACATTAACAGTAGCAAAATCTAATGCAAGCAGGAGAAATGGGATGGGCGATATCTGGATGCTCAAGGGGGGGGGCTTGCCTGGTTGCTCTGGCAAGAGAGAGGGGTCATCAACGGGCTGCTCGTCGGTAGTGTAGTCGTACCCAGCTGCAGCGTCGTCGGTCTCAGCGTCTATCGAGAGAGAAGGAGGGGGAGAGAAACAATAAATTCACGGCAATAATGCAGACAATATGTAAGACATGCCTAAATGATATGACGGGGTGTTCTACTGCCTAACTAAATGATTTAGTTAATTTAGGAATTTAACCGGATTTATTTAATCAACATTGAGCACTATTCATTTATCGAAATCGGTCTAAAAGTTCCATGTTTATCTAGCTATGGGCGTCTGACAGGAATACAGAGGACGTATTCGGGTTCGTATCAAAATTATGAGCAAGTTTCATATATAATTTATTTTCATCGGAGTTACCGATTATTTTATATGATTTTCTAAAGTTTTTATTAATTTCTGAAATTTAATTATTTATTTAAATTCAACATTATCCGAAACAGGGTATGCTGACATCATCATGACGTCAGCAGTCAACCTGACAGGTGGGGTCCACCTGTCATTGACTATTTAGTCTAATTAGGGTTTAGCTAATTAATTACTGTTTAATTAAACTAACTAATTAATTAGATTAACTTAATCAGAGTTAATTAACTTAATTAATTCACTAATTAACTAACTAATTAATTAATTATTAATTTTAATAATTTTGTTTTTATTTTCCTAAAACATTCTGGGCTGTGGGGCCCCCTAGTCAGTGTCACAGGGGCGTCGGGCCCCACTGGGCAGTGGCCCAGGAGGCCACAGCGGGCACGGGCGCGCGGGCGCGGCGCTGGCCGAGGAGGGCGAGGCCAGGGCCGGAGCGCGGCGGGGCGAGGCTGGCGGAGCAGAGCAGCAGCGGCAGCGGGGTGGAGGCGGGGCGGCGCGGCAGCAACGGCCAGAGGGAGTGGCGGGCGCCGGCGGCCGCAGCAGGAGCGGCAAGCTGCGCGGGGCTCGGGGCGGCCGGAGCTCAACGGGAGCTGGGCGAGCGGAGGGCCGCGGACGGAGTGGGACAAGGCGTGCCCCGGGCGTGCGGGGAACCGCGACGGGGTGCGACCACGCAGAGGCGGCGAGGTGAGGCGCGCTCTGGAGCTAGGCCCCGACCGTGGCTACGGCGAGCGCACGAGCAGGCGGGCGCGGATGAGGTCGGGCGCGCGCGCACGAGTGGCAGAGGCGAGGTCAGAGGTGCGGCAGTGGGGAGCAGCACAGCGGGCGCGGCGAGGTCCTGCAGGCGAGGACCGGACGCGGGCGCGCGCGTGAAGGCGCGGCCGTGGGCGCGGCGAGCGCGGCAGGGCGCGCGGTGAGCGTGGACGGTGGAAAGAGGAAGGACGGGGCCTCACGTTCGATGCAGGGTTTCAGGCGGCGAGGCTTGGTGAAGCTGCTGCGGGGGGGGGGGGGGAGATGAGGACGGATGGTGGCGAGGGTTGAAGGCCCCCCCTTTTAGCGAGGTGGTGGTGGCGATGGGCGACGAGGCGGCGAGCGGCGGGCTCTCCCTGGATCTCGATCCAGAGGAGAGGGAGAGAGTGGATCGGGAGGGGGGAAGTGGGGAGTGGGCTAGGGTTTACTGGGGGTCTCCAGGGGGGTATAGGCCAGGGGATGGGCCGAGGCCCAGTTGGGCCGGAGGGAGGTTTTTTTTTTCCTTTTTGTCTTTTTCTTTTTAGTTATTCTTATTTTCTGATTTGTAATTAGTTAGGCCTCAAAATAACTTTTGTAAAACATGGCACTTGTTCCATTAAATGCTAGGCACTATCTACTACTGCCAAAAATTGGTTTGGAGACAATTGGAGTTCACACAAATTTTATAATAAATAAAATGCACTAAACCTTGCTGTTTTGGTAAAGTTAGAGCCACCTAATTAATTTATTAATTATTGGTTACAATTTTAGAATAGCCTCTGCAATATTTGTTATTTAATGAACATTTTAGTTTCTATGTTGAACAACTTTTATTTTCCACTTTCATTTAAATTTGGATTCTGACTTAGAAGTTGAAATGCAATATGATGCTAATGATGATCATGCACTGTTAAACATGCTGACTTGTCATTATCAAAAGTGATTACTGTGGCTAATGACATGGGGTGTTACAGCCGCCATGGCCTCGCCGCCGTAGTTCACGCGGCCACAACCACCGTCTCGCCTCGCCGACCTGTCCATCGTCTTCGCCATCCACGACTGCGCCGACCACACCCTCAAACGGAAGCCGGGGAGCTCTGCATCGCCTAGATCGAGCCGCCCCTTCCGCCTCTGCTCCGACGATCTCCTTCGACTCCGGCGACGTCCGCTGCTGCTACTAACCTTCCAGGGGCTTTACGTAGCCGCACGGTGAGCCTCGCCTCTCTTCCCTTCGTCTTTCTGTCGATGCCACGCCCGTAGTTGCCGTTCCCCACCTGTCCGAGCTCGCCGCCGTAATAGTTCGTCGCCGGCCATGTTCCGGTGACCTAACGCCCGTGCAGGCATGTTCGTCAAGTTCGCACGCGCGAGTAGATCGTCTCCGTCGTTTTAGCTTGAGCTGCCGCGCGCTGTAACGCCATGTTCACTGGCACCCGAGATCCGGCGTCCGCTCCGCCGCTCACCGCCGTAGTTTCAGGACGTTTCCGGCCAAACCACCGCCGCAGATCGACGCGCGATGCTCTGCCCGTTCGAATGAACCAAACCGCGCGCGAAATGGCCGCGCGTAGCCGATTTCCGGCGAGTTTCGAGCGCCTCCGCCGCGTTTTGCGTCGCCGCCGGCCACCGCCGACGTTGCACACCCGGGACCACCCCCAGGGTCACTGCCAGCGGGCCCCGCGGGCCCCAGTTGACCCAGCTGACTGGGTCAACTGCTGACGGGGCGTCTTGGCCCACTGACATGTGGGTCCCGCCTGATTAAACGATTTTAGTTAAATAGATAATCTGTTAATTAATTAATTAGTTAGTTTAAATGCTAATCAGTCACTGACAGTATGCCCCCCCCACTAATTAACCTAATTAGTTTAGACTAACCCCTCTGTTAGTGCCACAGTCACTGACATGTGGGTCCCACAGGTCAGGTTTGACTCCAGTCAACCGCACTGTTGACTGATGATGTCATCATTACGTCATGCTGATGTCACTGCTACTGTTCTGGATAATGTTGATTTAAATTAATTAAATAAATCCAGAAAATGATTAAAACTTTAGAAAATCATAGGAAAAAAAACCGTAGCTCGGATCGAAAAACTTTCTACATGAAAGTTGATCAGAACGACGAGACGAATCCAACCGTGTAATCTGTTTCCGTGTCGGGACCCTCTACGGAGGTGAACCCACAACTTTTAGCCTATTTCCGGTAGATGAATAGTGCATACATACCGGTTAATAAATCCAACTTTAATCCTAAAATAACTAATATAATTTAGACATGTCTTTAGGCAACCCTGCACTGCACGTTAGCATAGCATGCTCTGTGTTGCATATGTTTGTTGTGTATTTATTTGTTTCCTCCCCCTCTTCTCTCTCGATAGACCCCGGTACCGACGCAGTTCCCGAGACCGACGCAGCTCAGGAGCCCGACGACACCGTTGACGACCTTGCCTTTGCCGCCGAGCAACAAGGCAAGCACCCCCCCTTGAGCATGCCTATATTGCCTATTCTCTTATTTCTTGTGCTTGCATTAGAATTGCTGCTGCTACTGCTTTATCTATTCTAATGCATAGCCTGATTTTGTAACCTGCTTATGATAACTACCTGCTTATCCTAAACTACCTAGTATAGGATGGTTAGTGAACCCCAGTGACCCCACTTTGTCCTAGATGCCCCGCTGGATCACCGGAAGACTCGACGACCAGGCCCCAGCACCGCACATCACCCCCCTTAGTTGTACGACACTACAACATTACCATCGAGTGCCGAGGGTGATACCTCGTTTAGCACTTCTGATGTTAACTCTGTAGAGTATCTATTCTGTCGAGGTCATCGAGGGTGATTCCTCCTACACCACTTCTGATAACGACACCGTCGTGCAACACCTCAAGTGAGAACCTCGAGGGTGATTCCTCCTAAGTTCACCTTGATGGATACATCAAGTAGTAATCCAACGAGGGTGATACCTCGGATTCCCCTGATGTTATGGACACACAGATACTTGGACTTTACTACTGTTACTTGGAAAGGCGGGTCGACCCTGAGGGGTACCTGCGAGTGTTGAGGAGACGGGTTGACCTGGAGGGTGCCCGGGATATGATTACGAGGCGTGGCCGGGCATTCTTAGCCCTTGCCGCAAGTCCTCGAGACGGGGCGACGGGGTCACATCGTTCGTGAGTCTCTGCTCGTTACCGCACGCTACCAACACACTAATGATTTGGATATTTGATCCGAGTGGGCCTCTGGCCCGATAGCACTAACCATCACGTGGGAACAGTTATGGGCACTCTGCGTTGTATGCATCAGCCGAAGCTTAATAGACGTCAGCGACTGAGCGGCGCGCGCTGGGTTGGACTGGTAACACCCTGCACTTGTATAAGGGGGGCTAGGTCTGCTCACCGGCCGTGTTCGCAACATGCAGGAGCGTCCGGGGCGATGGCCCAAGACCCCTGGGGGCATAGGTTTAGTCCGGCGTGCTGACCTCTCTGTTAAGCCTAGGTCGGGTTGCGGCGTATCGTTTGGCCGAGGCCGGGCATGACCCAGAAAAGTGTGTCCGGCCGGAGTTAATCGAGCGTGGTGGGTAAGTTGGTGCACCCCTGTAGGGAAGAACTAATCTATGCATAGCCGGATCCTCGGTAACGGACGCTCGGAGTTGTATCCCGATCGATACAACTAGAACTGGATAGAAATGGATACTAGGGCTCTGGGATCGCTTTCTCGCAGGGAGTCGAGGAAGGATCTCTGGCCGAGGTTGATACTTAATACTGCTACTACTTTATACTGTACTAATCTACACTCTTCTAATGCTGCAAGACCGCTGAAGATGCTAGTCTTCGATAGGACTAGGCCCTCTCTCTATTCTGGCATTTCTACAGCTCAGTCCACATATACAGCCTTTCTTTGATAATGTTGCATAAGTAGTGTAGATCCTTGCTTGCTGAGTACTTCGGATGAGTACTCACGGTTGCTTTGCTTCCTCTTTTTCCCCATACCTGTTTGATGCAAACAGATGACGGAGCCCCGGAGCCAGCTGCCCCCGTCGACGACTACTACTACCACCCCGAGGGTGGTTACTACTTCGAGCTTGCCGACGACCAGGAGTAAGATCGGAGGGTCCTAGGCAGGAGGCCTGTGCCTTTTTGATCGTAGTGTTTTCTTTTGCCCCGCCTTCTTAAAGGCTTATCTGTTTTATCTTTTATATCTGTACTCAGATATCTGATGCTTCCGCTGATGCTTGTATGCGAGCTTATGTATTCGAGTCCTCGAGGCCCCTGGCTTGTAATATAAAGCTTGTATGACTTTATTTATGTTTAGAGTTGTGTTGTGATTCCTTCAAGTGAGTCCTTAGGCTTGATCGTGTGCATTTGCGTGTATGGTTAGTGCACGATTAAGCCGGGGGCGTCACACAGAAGACCCAGGATGGGCTAAAAAAGTACCAGAGGGGAGGCCCGAGGTGGGCACAACCCACTTGGGCGCGTCCAAGGGGGTTGTGCCCCCCTCGGTGACCTCCCGCACCGCCTCTTCGCCCTATAAATTGCCAAATATTCCAAAAACCCTGGGGGTAACCCTAGATCAGAAGTTCCGCCACCGCAAGCCTCTGTAGCCACAAAAAACCAATCTAGACCCCATTCCGGCACCCCGCCGGAGGGGGAAATCATCACCAGTGGCCATCTTCATTATCTCGGCGGCCACCATGATGAGGAGGGAGTAGTCCACCCTTGGGGCTGAGGGTTGGTACCAGTAGCTATGTGTTTAATCTTTCTCTCTCGTGTTCTTGAGATGGCACGATCTTGATGTATCGCGGGCTTTGTTAATATAGTTGGATCATATGGTGTTTCTCCCTCTCTATCTTGTTGTGATGAATTGAGTTTTCCCTTTGAGATTTCGTTCTTATCGGATTGAATATTTTTATGGATTTGAGAGCACTTGATATATGTCTTGCATATGAATACCCGTGGTAACAATGGAGTATTATATTGATTCACTTGATATATGTTTTGGCACTCAACTCGTGGATTCCCGAGGTGACATTGGGGTAATCTATGCATAGGGGTTGATGCATGTTTTAATCCTACTTTCTCCGTAGAAATCTTGGGGCACTCTTTGATGTTCTTTGTGTTGGATTGAGTATTATGAATCTGAATTTGCTTTGGTATTATTCTAGTATGAACTCTTGATACATCGATCGGAAAGAATAACTTGGTATTATTTTAGTACGAACTCTTGATAGATCGATCGGAAAGAATAACTTGGTGTTATTTTAGTACGAACTCTTGGATAGATCGATCGGAAAGAATAACTTGGTGTTATTTTAGTACGAACTCTTGGATAGATCGATCGGAAAGAATAGCTACAAACAATTTCTTCTTATGTTCTCCGCTATATAAGAACTTTGGAGTGATTCTTCATCGCACTTTGAGGGATGGTTATATGATCCAATTAGATTAGCATTGTTGAGAGATTGCACTAGCGAAAGTACGGACCCTAGGGCTCATTTTCAAGCATTGCAATACCGTTTGTGCTCACTTTTATCGTTCGCTACCTTGCTGTTTTTATTTTTTCAGAATAGAAAAATATATTTCTACCATCCATATTACACTTTTATCACCATCTCTTCGCCGAACTAGTGCACCTATACAATTTGCCATTGTATTGGGTGTGTTGGGGACACAAGAGATTTCTTGTATTTGGTTGCAGGGTTGTTTGAGAGAGACCATCTTCATCCTACGCCTCCCACAGATTGATAAACCTTAGGTCATCCACTTGAGGGAAAATTGTGACTGTCCTACAAAACTCTGCGCTTGGAGGCCCAACACGAGTCTACAAGAATAAAGTTGCATAGTAGACATCAATCCTTAATGGAAACAATACAAATACGTGTCATGTCCATTTCTGTCACTGAGATTGAGCACCGCAAGATTGAACCCATTACAAAGCACCTCTCCAATTGCAAGAAAAATCAATCTAGTTGGCCAAACCAAATCAATAGATCGGAGAGAAATACAAAGCTATAACAATCATGCATAAAAAAGTCCAGAGAATACTCAAATAATATTCATAGATAATCTGATCATAAACCCACAATTCATCGGATCTCAACAAACACACCGCAAAACAAGATTACATGGAATAGATCTCCAAGAACATTAAGGAGAACATTGTATTGAAGATCAAAGAGAGAGAAGAAGCCATCTAGCTTCTAGCCATGGACCCATAGGTCTGTAGTAAACTACTCACGCATCATCGGAAGGGTAGCAAGGTTGATGTAGATTCCCTCCATGATCGAATCCCCCTCCGGCAGAGTACCGGAAAAGGCCACCAGATGGGATCTCACGAAGACAGAAACTTGCGGCGGTGGAAAAGTATTTTTGGTCTGCCCTCTGGTCTTTGGGGAATATATGGATATTTATAGAAGAATAATTCGGGTTGGAGGACTCTCATGGGGCCCACAAGCTTGGAGGGCGCGCGGGGCGCGTGGGGGCGCGCCCCTTGAGCTTTTGGCCACCCCGTGGCCCTCCAGGTCTTTTCCCGAAGCTTCCTGGATATCTTGTGGTCCAAGAAAAATCGTCAAAAAGTTTCGTTCCATTTAGACTATGTTTGGTATTGATTTTCTGTAAAGACAAAAATAAGGAAAAAACAACAACTGGCACTTGGCACTAGGTTAATGGGTTAGTCCCAAAAAATGATATAAAATGGCATAATAATGCATATAAAACATCCAAGATTGATAATATAATAACATGGAACAATAAAAAATTATAGATACGTTGGAGATGTATCACCGCTTCGTGACCCCTCTGGCCTCCTCCCGAAGCTTCCAGGGTGTCTTGTGGTCCAAAAAAAATCGTCAAAAAGTTTTGTTCCATTTGGACTCCGTTTGGTATTGATTTTCTGTAAAGACAAAAACAAGGAAAAACAGCAACTGGCACTGGGCACTAGGTTGATAGGTTAGTCCCAAAAATGATATAAAATAGCATAATAATGCATACAAAACATCCAAGATTGATAATATAATAGCATGGAATAATAAAAAATTATAGATACATTGGAGACGTATCACACTACATGGTGTCAAGCAAAATATCTAGCATCAAAACAATAGCATATACAATACAAAATATACCTATCATTGAACTAAATATTTTGCATCACTACAAGAGCACATACTGTCAAGCCAACAATGGATGATACATGAATGAAACCATGAATGGATCATACCGGCTCTTCACATTCTAAGAACCTTCTGCCTGTGTCTTTTCCTTCAAAGGCAACAAGCCTCTCCGATGCCTTGCCGTGCTTCTCACAGAAGACCATCAGATCCAGCTCAAGCCCCCTGTAATCGAGATCTTCAAGGCTGAAAGGGACCTGCACAAGCTCGTACAAACACAATGCCCAAATCAAAACCCAGCTAAATCACCCAATCAAAAAACCCCAATTCTGAAACCCTAAACCTGGCTCAAGTGAACCGACCTAGTTAAGCCCATCGGTGGAGGAGGAGGAGTGCATGTACGGGAGGCTCGACTGGTCGTCACTACTTTCGTCCTCGAAAACCATGGCGGCGGTGGCGCGGTGCTGTGGGCGGCGCTCGGGAACGCGGGCGGCGGCGAGAGGGAGTAAACGAGCGAGGAGGAAGATGAAGAATGGTGCGGCTGGGGAGGAGGGAGGCCGACCAGACCGGGCTAAGAGCGACCGAGCCGGGCTCGTCCTCGTCAGCGCGCGGGCACGCGCCGATTGGCCACCGTGGCACCTGACAGGTGGACCCGGGCGGTCAGTTTCGGCATCAATACGTATAAACACAGACTTTAGCTCTATCTGCAACGGCACGCCCCGAAGTTGGTGCTGGCATGCAAAAATTACGAAACTTGGTATCAATCTGCACGTTCTGCCCCAATTGTGGCACTTGTGTGCAATTAACTCTCTGCAAGGTGATCATGCCCCCCCCAGCTCGAGGCCATACCTATGTCGCTGGCCTTCACGATCAGTTCCCGTCCGTGCCACATGAGTTCAACCTGAAGACAAACACCGTCTGCTCCTGGAGGTCACTGTCTGGCTGTTGGACGGCAGGGTCACCCTCGATCAGGGTTGGGCCACCTTTGCTGTCGTCCATCAGATCAGGATAGGCTTCATGGTGACCTTCAAGCTGCTGACTCCCGACATGCTGAAGGTCATCATCTTCAATGACGATGGCATTGAAGTGGTGACCAGGTGCAGGAGGAACGACAACGCCTTCGCCGTGAACGCATAGGACATGCCATCGTATGCTCCAGCTGCTTAATTTTAATATCGAACTGCTTAGTACTATGTTTGAACCGATCTGCTTATGTGTGGCACAATATTTATACTTACTACTATGTTCTGTTGTGTGTGTTCTTCCTGACGTTGCTGTGTGCTGGTAACCTCACCACAGCGCCGAAGAGGTTATCAGACAACAATGGTTGCATGCAACCAAACAGCGTGCTTATGTGTGAATTCAGACAATGTGGGCAACCAAATACTGTGCGCCTAGCTATCCCCTAATACATGAGAAGTAAATGCGGGCAACCAAACAGATTGCAGATGATGATTTAGAGGGTGCATTTGCTCAACCAGCCTCGTGTGAGTCAGGCTTGAGCTAGCCGGGCCGGCTGCCACGGCCCGCCAAACACGCCCTATTTCAGTCGTTGAAGTGGGAGTGGGTGAAACAACACTGTTCTGACGAGGGCGCCTCGCCCATTCTCACCGTCCTCATGCCCGCGGGTACGGCTACGCTTGGTTTCTTCTTCCTCGCTGCTCTTTCTCGATTCAAAACTCCAAGGCCCTTCTCCCCTCCCCTCCCCACCCTCCAAAACCCTATCGCATCCTCCTCCACCGACGCCATGGCGTCGCCTCGCTCTCATGATCGATCCGACGGTAAGAGCCTCTCCCCACAGCCCATCCCTAACCCTAACCCCAGCCCAAATCCTAAGTCTGGCCCCTCCCGCCACAGTCCGTGACCCGGTGCTGGACATGGTTTTCAATGCGGCCTCCGACGACAACCTCTCCCTCTTCAAGGGTACGCTGCCCCCTCCCCCGTCCCGGATTCTGACCCTGTCCCAGTTTTGTTGCTCGAGTGCTAACATTTTGGAGGCCCAATCCGTTGCAGCGCTGGTCATGATGCTGGACATGGGCAGGGGCCGCCCCAAGGAGGCGATTGAGGAGTTGAGGGTGGAAGATGATGGGAAGTTTGAAGGTTTCAGTGCGCTGCACATCGCGGCCAGTAGAGGGAGTCTGGAGGTGTGCAGGTACCTCGTCGAGGAGCTGCTGATAGATGTGGATCTGGTCGACAAGGAAGGTCCATCTATCTCCAAAACCCTAATCTATTGGTTTAGGACCCTGCGCACACGTTCAGTGTAGATTTTGTCAATTTGTATGAAGTGCTATTTTACATGCGCTTGATCTGTAGGTTAGGTGTCACGATATCTGACTGTTTTGTGCTTTCTCTGGGTTTGACATAGAGGTGCATTATGATAATCCAGCTTTTCGAACCAGCTTTTGCCATGGCTCCAAGCTCAGCACAACACAGTCCAGCAACCATAAACAGAGCCTAAGATTATCTACGTCAGTATGAACCAATGTATCATAAGCACCAATATTTATCTCGCAAAATAAATTTATGATTTATCATATTCTGTTGTGCTAACTCATGATCATGCAGCTTTATATGAAATAAGTCGGTCTTTTTAAGAGAAGAAATAAGTCGGGCTTAATTATGATACCGAATGTGACCCTACATAAGCACCGTTTATATAAATAATTAAATAGGCTACTCTTTGAGGGCAAATTAATCTTTATTTTAGGATAGTTTGGTTGTTTAGTTATTGCACATATGCATGCACTCCAACTCTGAGGATGCATTTGATTCTTCTATTCGCGTAGTCTAATGTGTTAGGAAACTTCTGTGGTGGTATGCTGTTGGGAGATAAGCCATGCTTCGATACAAAAAAGATCTCATTTCTTGCTACGCCGAGAAGTGCTTTGATATAATTTCATTTTTGTGTGTTTGTCTGCTTTATAGGTAGAACACCTCTGTTGTTTGCAACATACCGCAATGGGGGTACTGCCGAGTATCTTCTTGATCATGGTGCTAATCCAGACAAAGCCAATAACGATGGGTTTTCCCTTTTACATTATGCCGCTGAATTAGGTCCACCTCTATAAACACATATCTCTGTTCTGCATCTCTGCATTGCAAATTGTTTTGTGTTATCCTATTCAGAGCTATTTACCTTTGTTTCATATAGTAATTTACTAATATTGTTCTGTGCTAATAGATTGTCTTCAAACCCGATGGTTAAGTTCTTGTAATGTGTCTCTCTGTTCGGAAGTACATGTTGTTTTAGACTCATTAGGCTGTTTGAGAATGCGCGGCATATTAGGTTTCCAAGTAGATGTTTGGTGGTATTTCCTGATATACTCTTAGCTGTACTAAATAATAATCTTGCTCACGCTTTTAGTCAAAGTCATCGATATATTTATGTTTAGCCATTAGCGGAAGTTCTACCGTGTGCATGCATGTATTGCATCAAACCAGGGCTCTTTGTGTAGCATAATTACTAATATTTTAAACACTTTAACATGGATATAGTGGCTTAGCTGCTGTGCATGTGCAATATCCTAAAATGTCACCTAATTGGGAAGTCAAATAACCTAATACATGTCAGTATCATTCCAGTCTTACATGGGTGTGGAGTGGCAATAATCTGGTAACTGACTTAATAACCTGGTTACCAAGTGGTTATAGCAAGTGGCTCTAACCTGGCAATTAGTAACGAAAAGAAGTTATCGAAACATATCTACGTGGGATCTAGTTTCGACTGTATCATCACAGCAAAGCCAACAATGAGCACAGATCGTCAATCAGACACACGATTTGAGATAGAAGTTCTTGAAAATTCAAAACAAAAGGAGTCTTTCTGATTTCATGTTTGCATGCATTGGTCTTTTGGTATTGTGCATGTGGCAGCGAGTAACCATGCTGTACATCATGGTCTTATCTTATTGAATATCCCCGTTGACGGGAATTAGGCCTCATCCCTAAACACTCCTATTAAAAGTTAACATAACTATTAAAATTTTGTCTTTTTTCCTTCCAATCCAAACAAGTCCTGATTGGGCTTTTTTGTAGCACATGATCAAGGCAAACACAGGTCCAGGATACGCCAGAAACAAAAGAAATTGTCAGAAAAAAATACCTATCATCTTACTTGGTTTCTCATCTTACATTCTTACATAGAGATAAAAATACGTTGCATACTAACTAGATCCATAAAACCAGAATTGTTGTGTTTGTGAACCCATCTCCTGTTACTGAATTGGAGAGGTCCATGCTGCACTTTGGGAAGTAGGAAGTAGCGAACTGTGAACCTGATGAATCATGAATTGAGTAGCCATGCTGTAGATCATGGTCTTATCTTATTGAATACCCCCCTTGATGGAATTAGGCCCCATCCCTAAATACTCCTATTAAAAGTTAACTTAACTATGAAATTTTTGGCTTTGATTCCTTCCAATTCAAACAAGTCCTCATTGGGCTTTTTTGTAGCACATGATCAAGGCAAACACAGGTCCAGGATACACCAGAAACAAAAGAAATTGTCACAAAAAAATACCTACCATCATACGCTCATGGATTCTTTTTAGAAGAGATTGCCGGAAAACCAAAGAGATCTGTAAGGACTGGAATATCACCAAAGAACTAGGCAACTAGCCATGGACGGGTGCGTGGAAGCTAGCTATCCACGTGCCAGAACCATGAGTTGGTTGCGGGATCTTATGGGTTTCAGCTCTAGCCTACCCCAACTTTTTTGGGATTGTTGTAGTAGTAGTAGTAGTATTGCCAGAAAACACCTCTCTTCTTTGTAATAAGTTCCGTGTTTTCTCCCAGGCATTTGTGAAATGATATAGCTTTTGCTTGCAAAAGGAGCTTATGTTGACCTGGTATCTGCTCGTGGAACACCACTTCATGGTGCTGCTGGTGAAGGGCATTATGGTGCTGTGAAGATTTTATTGGACCACAATGCAGATGTAAGTTTAAGTACATACCGTTTCTGCCTCAAGTTACCCTACATGTTTTGAACTTTAATTACTTGTGTTTTGCAATTTTTTCCCTCGGCTGTCTTGTCATGTTCTATTTAATTGATTGTGTATGGTTGCTTGATGCTGCTATGGTGTTTGTGCTGCATAGTTAACTCTTGAAATCCTCAGTGCATTTTTCTTCTCTTCTGCATGCCCCTCGTTGTGTAGTAGTTGTAATGCTACATCTCATCATAGCGTCTTGGTAATAAGTATGCTTCATCCACTTCCCTTTCAAATTCATAGCACTATACTATCAAATGTACAGTGCATTTCGAATATAATTCTATTTTTGGAATGCGAGCACATAATACTGCACATCTTCTCATTTTTGGTCCCTTCAATGCCAATTTCCATGCATAAAACTACTTAATATGATTACTTTCTTTTTACATATTGGCCATAATAGAAACGTCTCTAACTCTCTATCATGTATCGCCATTTGTTTTTGAGTGCTACCTTGAATTTTATGAAGTTTACTTGACAAATATGATAGTAAGCTACAAGGTTCCACAACATATTCACACCGTTGTTGACTTCTTGTGTATTTTGTTAATGCCATGGGAGCTGTTTAATTTTCACTGAAGAGGCTTGCTTCGGTACGCCCCCTCTGAAAAGATCTTTTCACGCACCCAATTCTACCTGCATCTGCAAATTCTTCTGCGTCGCTATCCCTCACATAATATTTCCCTGTCGGCTCATCCATCTTCCCATAAAAGCTGTGGGTGTGACCGTGTGAGGGCGCTGTTGCCTCCCAAATCGTTCTCACTGCTGGCGTGATGCATCATCTTCTTTGTTTTCTAGTTGTGGTTCCATATTCAGGTTTTAGTACCTTCTCTTATTGATGGCTGCATTGCTTTTGTTGGGGTTTGAGATCCTAATGACTGGCCAGTGATGATTAAAAGATCGAATCTTTCTTTAAACAAAACAGTCTGGATCTGTAAACTAGAATGGCTTATGCTCCATTAATACTGTGGCTGTGAAATTCGCATCAGATTGATATGAGCGGGAAGGCAGTATACCATGCAATTCTGCTTGCAGATTCCATGTAAACAATCATAAATAAATGCTATGCGGTGGTAATCATGGCATTATCTTTGGACTATAGGAGCACGTATGTCGGCTCAATGGCATTAGGGCCTGATTACCAATATAATCTTGACAAAAATAACCTTCTCACTGATTTTACTATGGGTGTATGAATCAATTTTCTTTGCTGAAAGCTTGCCTCATCAGTTTAGTTCGATGTATTGACCATTGGAGCTGATATCTTAATATTTCTCCAGTACAACAAGATGGTAAATGGTGTGACACCTCTTATGGCTGCTACAGATGCCATCTCAACGGAATGTATCAAGCTCCTAGTTAAGGTGTTGTACATTCATCTGAGCTTTGCCAAGTCCATGAATTTAATTTTGTTGGGTACTCATTTCTATGTTTATTTTCCATACTGAATTTGTTTTTTACTTCCTTTTCTGGCATTTGTTTTTCATACTGGCTGCAGCTGTGGCATGCTGCAATTTGTGACCCCTTATACCGGACACTTTTGTAACCATTTTTTTGCTGAAAAAACTTGTGGCGCATTGAGGCCGGGGAGGACATCTGCATATGTGCCATGTTGATATTAATACTTACCTAAACATGGTACCAGTTTATGACAATTTTGGCGGTAATTTTTGTACTTACAATACTGAGCATGGATGTTAGGAGATTAATAGATTATCATGAGTACTCAAAATATTATGCTTGTGCAGTTATGGAAATTTGAGAAAAGATACACTTATGTAATCAAATCCTTTTTCCTCCATATATTTGCAGCAAAAATTCAGGTAGTTCGTTCAGATATTATGTATCACATGCATCCTGCATAGAATTGATTTAATTGATGTTCTGTAGGTTCAGGAGGAGCCTATGCTTAAACGGGAAATCGTGGCATCAGAGCTTATATCACTAGGGAGTATCTCTTTAAAGAAAAAAGATTATGTTGTTGCAGCAAAATTGTACAGTCAGGTATATTAAAGCACCATATATTTCTTGCTTTGTTTAGCTTTCCAGCATTTCAGTTTACGTTGCATGCATTATAATTTATACTCCCTCCGTCCCAAAATTCTTGTCTTAGATTTGTCTAGATACGGATGTTACATCCGTATCTAGACAAATCTAAGACAAGAATTTTGGGACGGAGGGAGTAGTTTCTTGCATAGCTCTCAGTCTGAAAATATTTAAGGTTCACAACTTCATATATGATTTCAAAAGGATTTTATCCTGGTTTCGCATTAATTGTTGGATGCATAGTCCGAAGTAATACTTTTGGGCAAAAATATACCGGAATACCTGGAGCTCCACATGGAGCTGGGTACCGTTTATCAAAAACTTTAGTCATGGGAAGTTTCCTACTGAAAGGGTCCGGGGCGTAGACTCCAGCTGCCTTTGTTATTTCTAATAACTTAGGATTTGTTCAGAATAGGGTTCAGCTGACAGTATGCTGTGTCTTTTTTTCGTTGTTTTGGTCATGTATCCTCTGAATTTCGTGGTGCAAAGTACTCATTTTGTGATGATGGATATGGACCATGAGATATTCTTGGTACTTCTGCTCAGGTATAAACAGGAAAAAATAGTGTTACCTTGATGACTAATGCAATATGTTCGAGGATGTGATTAGGATTTCTGTGTCTTGACCACTTTTTTGTCAGACAACTATATTTTTGTTTTGGAATTGCTTCCTTCCTTGCACTAACACAGGGAGGACCTATTTTGTTTTTTGTCCCAATTAATAAAGACCGCCAGGAGGGGGGGGGGGGTGCTCACAGTAGTTAGTCAAAAAAAAAAACACAGGGATGACTAGGATGAACGAGTGGGCTAATGGAAAAGCAAGCTGTTTAATATAAGTTATTTAGTTCAAAAGTTACTCTGCAGCTATGTGCAGATTTCTTGTTAGGACTAGAATAGAATGAACGAGTGTACTTTAACATTGTGCTATATATTTAGTAAATGTATGTTAGGCTGGCTTTTGTAGACTTGCTAATTTGTATTTTATGTAGGCTAGTATGAATTTCTCTGCAGCTATGTGTAGATTTCTTGTTTGAGTGTTCACAGCTTCCTAACTGTTTTTTTATTCAGTTAACTAATTCAATGTGAGTTAAAAGAAACTTAGTAGCTCAATTGTTGATTTGTCTTGTGTGATGTAGGCAATGCAGCTTGATCCTGATGATGCAGTCTTGTTCTCAGACAGGAGCCTTTGTTGGCTTAACATGGGGAATGGAAGAAAGGCTTTGCTAGATGCTAATAAATGCAGAAAAATGCGGCCTCACTGGCCAAAAGCTTGTCATCGGCAGGGTGAAGCTCTGATGCTACTGAAGGTTACATAGAGGATACAGCTGGCTGTTCTCTCTTGGTATTGCAAATTGTTTATGATCGCTCCCTTGGTCTTTTATCATCAGGACTATGAGGGCGCAAGTGAACGGTTCTTGGATGGACTCAAATTGGACCCAGTGGACGCTGATATCGAGGATGCATTACGGTAAACCCATCTGCCTCTTTGGTTACACTAATGCCTTTTGACGACTGGCCGTGTTTCAGCACATGTCAAGCACAGTATTAGTTATATGTTGAACACTTACCTATGCTGTAAGTACATGCATGTGCCCTTGTCATGAGACTGTTGAGAACTTGCGAAGATATTGACTATAGCTCCGTTCTATTTTGTGTTTGTTAGGACTTCGGAATGCCACTTTGTACTGTTATCAATGCCAATGCCATCTCTTGCCACACACCAACACACCAGAGTTGTACTAAGATTGAGACACTTATTTTGGGACGGAGGGAGTAGTATTTTACTGATATTTAGAAAGAGGCATGCATGTCATATTCATTATCAATATATACTGCCATGCAATGGCGCCTAAAGAATTACGAGTGCCAGACGTAACTATGCAATTCCAAATATCTGATACTTCTTGGAATATTCAGGGAAGCTATGAAGTCGTTGAAGACGTCTCGGAGCACGAAAGCCAAGTGACTATTTGGGTGTTGCAGGGAAATCAGTTGAAGACTTGAAACGGCTCAGGAGTTTCTTCACTTGCACGAAAGCCATATATCGTGTATTACAGGCTTTATGTCAGTTTTTTTGGGTCTTGTACGAAGCTCACTCGTCCGCCCTTCCGTGTGCGTCCACCGAAAGATTGCAGCCTTCACATTTGTCTTGTTACGGTTTTGCCTAATTCGGCCCTGCTTCTGCCCAGTGTTTTTTTGTGCTCACGTTGGTACAATGTTAGTGAGACGGAGAAGAGGGAGATGTTTTGTCGGTTTTCTTCATCCTGTGGGTGCAGAAGAGGAGACCTAGTATATATATGTACTGTATATCTACCCTGCCCCCCCCCCCCCCCCCCCCCCCCCTTTTTTTTACAAAGGTATCCTCTTTATTTATTGGAAAATAAGGTTACATCATTGACTAAAAGAGATACAATTGAGGGAGGAGGAACATCTATGCATGTGCTAGAATCATTATATTTAGCAAGCTGGGTAAGTTCATGAGCAATCGTATTTGCCTCTCGGTTCTTATGTTCGAAGGAAACTTTCACAAAGTCTCTAGACATGAAGTAGCAATCGTTGAAGATTGTCGCTGCATTACCTGCAGCATGAATGTCGCTCTTCATGGCCTCAATAACTTCAGTGCCAGAGCTAATAATCAACCTTTTTTTTGAACAGAAGCTAATAATCAACCTGTTACATCCCATCCCTTCAGCCTTGAGACCCTCCTTGAGTGCCATAGCTTCGGCAGTCACAACATCATAAACTGCAGAGATTTTTGAGTTTCTGGCAGCAACAAACCTGCCCTTGTTATCTTTGATTATAGCCCTAGTAGTGCCTTGCAGTGTGTCCTCATCGAAAGAAGCATCAACGTTGACCTTTACAAAGTCTCTAGGAGGAGCATTCCAAAACACTTTCCTCACCCTTGGTTTGTTGCTTGAAGCTAAAAAGAAGTTTGCAGCAAGCACCCGGATAGCCGTTGCCGATCGTTTCGGTGACTGAACCTTGTCTTCATTACAGTGTTGACGGCACTCCCATCATATGTACTAACAAGTGACTGCCAACATCTCCGGATTTGTTTGACAGCCCAATAACATGTTCGATTGGAGTCCTTGTCGAAAGCAAATATTTAAAAATTTGTTGTTGTTAGAATTTGTTAGTAGGCCTTTGACCCAAAGCCCAACTAAAAATCTGAAATTCTCATGGCCCATTCATGCATGACTGTGATTGCCGTGAGTGGGACTAAAGTTTAGTCCCATCCCGGAAGTTGAGTAGGAGTTGGACCTCTTTATATGGTGAGCTCTTCTGGCACTTGTATGAGCATGAGAAGAGGAGACCTACACGCATGCTCCTCCTCCATGCCGTGCCGGGTTTCGGGAATGAGCCGAGCCGAGGACAAATCAATGCACATTCTCTATATTTTTGCTGCTCAGGAAAATTAATGAGTCATTAATTAATAATTAACTGACGCGTTAATTACTGAACCGTCTCCTATTCTTTTGGATCGCGACTTGGACGTGGGGTTTACTCCCACGACCTACCCGGCCCGCATTATATAGTCAGGCAGACGTCTACCCTAACCGCCGCCGAATTGTATGGTTTCGCACCGTTCCAGATCATTGCGCCGCCATGCAAGTCTTCTCCATCCCTCCTTCCGGCCCATCCCTTCAGCCTTGAGACCCTCCTTGAGTGCCATAGCTTCGGCAGTCACAACATCATAAACTGCAGAGATTTTTGAGTTTCTGGCAGCAACAAACCTGCCCTTGTTATCTTTGATTATAGCCCTAGTAGTGCCTTGCAGTGTGTCCTCATCGAAAGAAGCGTCAACGTTGACCTTTACAAAGTCTCTAGGAGGAGCATTCCAAAACACTTTCCTCACCCTTGGTTTGTTGCTTGAAGCTACAAAGAAGTTTGCAGCAAGCACCCGGATAGCCGTTGCCGATCGTTTCGGTGATTGAACCTTGTCTTCATTACAGTGTTGACGCCGCTCCCATCATATGTACTAACAAGTGACTGCCAACATCTCCGGATTTGTTTGACAGCCCAATAACATGTTCGATTGGAGTCCTTGTCGAAAGCAAATATTTAAAAATTTGTTGTTGTTAGAATTTGTTAGTAGGCCTTTGACCCAAAGCCCAACTAAAAATCTGAAATTCTCATGGCCCATTCATGCATGGCTGTGATTGCCGTGAGTGGGACTAAAGTTTAGTCCCATCCCGGAAGTTGAGTAGGAGTTGCACCTCTTTATATGGTGAGCTCTTCTGGCACTTGTATGAGCATGAGAAGAGGAGACCTACACGCGCGCTCCTCCTCCATGCCGTGCCGGGTTTCGGGAATGAGCCGAGCCGAGGACAAATCAATGCACATTCTCTATATTTTTGCTGCTCATGAAAATTAATGAGTCATTAATTAATAATTAACTGACGCGTTAATTACTGAACCGTCTCCTATTCTTTTGGATCGCGACTTGGACGTGGGGTTTACTCCCACGACCTACCCGGCCCGCATTATATAGTCAGGCAGACGTCTACCCTAACCGCCGCCGAATTGTATGGTTTCGCACCGTTCCAGATCATTGCGCCGCCATGCAAGTCTTCTCCATCCCTCCTTCCGGCGTGCACCACGAGAAGGGATAGCAGGCCTCCGGAACCCCGCCTCTCGTGATCCTGTACGGGAGAGGGGCGATCAGGTTTTTGGGGAGCACACTCGCGCGACTGCTGGCAGCGACGACTTCGCCAACGACGACTTCTTCCTCGACCTCGGCAACCTCTTCCTCAACGACATGGGCGACAACATCAACGCCAATGGTTCTGCTCCCGTTGCACCGTATGTGTTTTTATCCCTCTTGTTCGAGATCGTGGTAGAATTCATGTTTCTGGTCTGTGCCTTAGATTCGATCTGTTCATCCACTATGCTAGTCCGCATGATTAGTTCAATCTCTGTTATTGTTGTCATGATTTATTTTTTGTTTATTCAGATTAAATCTCGTAGTAATTTGCTCATATATTCAACAGTTGTCCCTCCGAGAATCTCAAGCATACCTCGTTTATCAGGATGTGTAGGCCCAATCCCTTCCAATTTTTTTTCGCTCTCGGACATGTGCATAACCTACGTTTCAAATCCTCGGCGCCACGATCACAAACTAGACATTGTCCCGAGACCTTGATATGGCGGTTTGCAAGAATAACTCGACATGGTAATATGCCATGCATCACCCGCTAAGAGAAAATTTTAACCTTGGCTGGCACTCTCAGTTTCCATATAGACTCCCTTATAGGATGAGGCCTAGTACCTTGGTCATAGCGCCCCTGATCACACTGCCATACCGAGCCTCCCACTCAACATGGTAAGCAGTTTTAACTGAGAACGAACCTGAATGAGTCAATGCCCATGCCACAAAATCATCCCTATGGTACGAAGCCAATGGAATAGAAATAATTCTGCGAGCATCAATGACCAGAAAACACTTCTTATCAACTCCTCACCCCACTGGTTAGTACTTGGATTGATTAGATCATTAACTTTGGACAAAATGTTCTGACGTCTATTTGTGATGACCTTCCTCGTGACACTGTTTGGGATCCATTCATCCTTCCAAATATCTATGTTACTTCCATAACCCATCCTCCATATGTGGCCTTTTTTCAAAGTTTTTATTCCTTCACAAATACTCTGCCAAGTGAAAAAACTACCCTTTTTTGTCTCCACATTTAGTAAATCTCCAAATGGATAATATTTGGCTTTCAACACCAAGGCACACAAGGAATCTGGATTCTCAATTAATCTCCATGCCTGCTTTGCAAGAAGAGCTAAATTGAAACAATGAATATCTCTGAATCCCATACCTTCATTTTTTTTTCGGAACACACATCTTCCACCAAGCAAACCAGTGCATTTTATTGGTATTTGCATCATCACCCCACCAAAATCGATACATACTGTCAGTAATCCCTTTGCAAATTTGTTTTGGGATTTTAAACACGGACATTGCAAAAGTTGGTATAGCTTGTGCAATAGCTTTCAACAACACTCCTTTCCCCCAATAGACAAAAGTTTTTCCTTCCATCTACTAATTCTCTTCAAAACCCGGTCAACAAGGAATTGGAAAGAATCACTTCTGTTGGCTCCCACAATTGCCGGGAGTCCCAAATATTTATCTGTCAAGGCTTCTATCAAAATATTCAAAGTAGTAGATATTGCCTCCCTCTCTTCTACTCTTGTGTTGGGGATGAAGAAAATACTTGATTTCTGGTCACTAACAAGTTGGCCTGACACATTACAATAATCCAGCAGAGTTCTTCTCAAACAGTCAGCGTTCTCCGCATCAGCTCCGTTAAGATAAATGAATCACCAGCAAAAAGAAGATTTGAAATTGTGGGTGCATCGCGGCATACCTGAACCCCTTTCAGCTGGCCACCCCATTTCGCATAAGATAATAAACTGGTGAGCCCTTGTGTACACAAGAGAAATAAATATGGAGATAGAGGGTCCCCTGACGGAGCCCCCTCGAAGGGATAAACTGGTCACTTTGATCAGAATTAATCCTCACTCGATACCAAATAGATTTTACACAAGCCATTATCATTCTCACCCAATTCTTATGGAACCCTAGCTTCAACATGATTTTCTCCAAAGAGTCCCATTCCACACGATCATATGCTTTGTGCATATCAAGTTTAACTGCACAAATACCCTTTTTTCCTTTCCTCCTCTTCTTTATTGTATGAAAGCTCTCATAAGCAACCAACATATTATCAGTAATCAAATGACCGAGAACAAAAGCACTTTGAGTTTGACTGATAACATCTGGAAGAATTTTTTTCATGCGAGCTGCCAATATTTTTATATGACTTTATTATAGACCACATTACATAGGCTAATAGGGCAGAATTCAGTTACCTTTTCCGGAGATTTGACCTTTGGAATCACTACGATGGTGTCCAGATTGAAAGGAAGATAACACAGGTGCGACAAGCACCTGTTGCCATCAACTCTCGTGTCCTCGTATTGTCTCACTTAGGTGTGTTTCGTGGCTCTGGCCGGTGCTAGTTCCATCAGCCTCAGTCTAAATCGATCCAGCATGCAGCTACTAGGTTGTTTGCTGGTCGTACGTGTGCAAGTCGCTGGAAGATCAATCTGATTGAGTTGTTTGCGTAGCCTAGCTTTGCTGAGCTATGTGCAGTTCTCCTCAAGGCTACTCTCGACGAGAAAGTACGTAGTCTCGAGGAGCATCGGCAGATTGGGACTACGTCGACCTGTCTGATTGTTGCGTGCATCTCGACACGGCCAACAAACAAAACTGGCCTGAACATTCAAATATGCCTTATGGAGTCTCGGCAGACAAAATAGGAATTATACTCTCTTGGTCTTGGAGGCAATGCCCAGTAAGAGCAACTCTAGCAGACCCCTTATACCGCGTTTACAGTTTACGGAAAACGCGTTTTGCGGGCTGGCGTGGACTGCGGTCGAACAGACCCTGCATAGCGGAACTGTAAAAGATGTTAGAGTAGTCATTATCGTATACGACTCCTAGTCCAAGTCAGTTTTGTAACCTTACCCCAAGTCGGTTTGTACCCTCTTATATACTCTTGTATGCCGCACCAAATCAATCAATAAGCATCAGTTTTATTCATCCTTCATGGTATCAGCTACCGGTCCTAGGATTTAGGGTATGGCTCCGCCGAGGCCGCCGCCGCCGCCGCCGCCCGGCTACTTCGAGCGCCGGGCCGCGCTCATCGCCAAGGCTGCCAACGCCGCGGCCGCCTCTCTCTCGGCCCTCTCCATAGCTCCACAAAACTCCCCTACACCCATCCTCGCCGCACCAATGTCTCTTGCTGACACAATCTCCGACGTCAGCCCCTACATCCCCATAGTTCTTGATCTCGCAGCCCACAACTACTACCATTGGAGACATCTCTTCGATCTCCACCTCGGCCGCTGCAACCTGCGCTCGCATGTCGCCGCCAACTGTCTTCCCCGCCCCGACGATCCGCAATGGTTGAAAGACGATCTCGCAATTGTCCAGTGGTTCTACACCCGCATCACCACCGAGATCTTCAACATGCTCGATCACGACGGCGCCATCGTTGCCAACATCTGGCACTCCCTCCGTCAGCTCTTCCAAAGCAACACCGACGCTCGGAAAAACGCTCTCCACACCGAGCTTCGCAATATGGTGCAAGGAGACGCCCCGGTGAACCTGTTCTGCCAGCGTGTCAAGACCATTGGTGATGAGCTCCGCGAACTCGGCGATACCGTCAGCGACTCACAGCTCATCAACATCGTCGTCGTCGGCCTCAGCGAGGACTTTGACAAGCAAGCCTCGTTCGTACCAATGATACGACCTCCTCCTACCTTCGCTGAAGTTCGTTCTCTGCTCCAACTCGCGGCGGAAACACAAGCTCGCAAGGACTCTCGCCCCAAGTTCTTTCATGCTGCAGCTCGCCCTCCTCCGCCGTCTACACCAGCACCGCCTCCCATGCCGGCTCCTGCCGCCGGGCCGTCCGCGTCGTCATCCGCTCAACCGCCCCCAGGCTGGCGCCCTAGTCCGAACTACCGCGAAAAAAATCCTATCTACAGGCCGCCGTCGACTCGTTCGGTTCCGCCTACGACATCACCAGCACCGAGTCCTGCACCACCCACCAGTGCTCCATCGGCGGCTGCATGGTGGCCTCCTCATGATCCTTGGACGGGGCTCGTTCAGGCGTGGCCCATGCCCTGGTCCGCTCCGTCCCCACTCGGTGCTCCGCCGGCATACTCAGGTGCCTGGCAACCCGGCCTTCGGCCGCCTACTGGTGCTCCCGGGGTTCTCAACCCCCGACAACCGGCCAATGCCTATCACGCCGCCCCGACGTATGCTCCTTATGGTCATTACTCCACCGACAGCGGCGCCTACTACCCACCTTAGCCGGCACTGCTCCCAACGCCACAGCCGGCCAAGGCATCTCACGCCGCCCCGGCGTATGCTCCTTATGGTCACTACTCCACCGACGGCGGCGCCTACTACACACCCCAGCCGGCCCTGCTGCCTTCACCATCATATCCGCCGGCACTGCTCCCGACGCCACCCTCACCTGCGACGCCGAGCTGGGATCAAGCTGCTTTTCTCCAGGCCATGAATAACTTTGCTGCGCAAGAAAACTCAGGTACGGATTGGATCTTTGATTCAGGGGCCTCTAGTCATATGTCTGCATCTAGTAATTGGTTATCATCTTGCACTAAATCTCCTTTCCCTTCCATTACCCTCGGAGATGGATCATGTATTCCTATATATTGTGTTGGTCAGGCTCAACTTCCCTCTTCCACTAAACCTCTTCTACTTCGCGATGTTCTAGTTGCACCCGCCCTCATTAAAAATCTTATTTCTGTTCGCCAATTTACTTGCGACAATCTAGTTTCGGCTGAATTTGACCCTTTTGGTTTATCTGTGAAGGATTACCTGACCAAGGCCGAGATCGTTCGCTTCAATAGCTCCGGTGATCTTTACTCTCTTAATGGAGTTCCTGCCGCTGCCCCTCCAACATCCATGCTGGCCTCCGTCGATCTCTGGCATCGTCGCTTGGGCCATCCCAACCCTGCTGTCTTAGCTTCTATGCTTAGTGAATTTACCATACCATGTAATAGGGATTCTCATAATTCTGTGTTTTGCGAGTCATGTCAATTAGGCAAACATGTGCGTCTTCCCTTTAGTTCCTCTAGCTCTTGTAGCACTTATCCCTTTGAATTAATACATTGTGATTTATGGACCTCTCCCATTGCAAGTGTTTCGGGTTTCAAATACTACCTTGTTATACTAGATGATTTCACCCACTTTGTCTGGACTTTTCCTCTACGCAACAAATCCGAGGTCCATTCTCTCTTTCTTAATTTTCAACGCTATGTGTCTGTCCACTTCTTCCTCCCAATTCGCTTTATCCAATGTGACAATGGTCGCGAGTTTGATAACATTAAAAATCGTACTTTCTTCTTACAACATGGCATCCTGCTTAGATTTTCATGTCCCTACACCTCCCCTCAAAATGGTAAAGCCGAACGTTCTCTTCGCACCCTCAATGATATAGTTTGCACTCTTCTCATTCAATCATCTATGCCTCCCAAGTTTTGGGCTGAAGCCCTACACATGGCCACCTTCCTTCTAAATATTCGACCTTCTAAAACTAAACCCACCACTACTCCCTATTATTCCCTCTTTCTTTCCCACCCCGACTACTCCGCGGTTCGTGTTTTCGGCTGTCTCTGTTTTCCAAATGCCTACGCCACTTCTGTAAATAAATTGTCACCACGATCTATCCCCTGTGCTTTTCTCGGCTTCTCTGACGAGCACAAAGGCTATCGCTGTCTCGACCTTCACACAGGACACGTTCATGTCTCTCGTCATGTCACGTTTGCTGAGCACATTTTTCCTTTCTCACAATGCATTACTACACCATCCAACACCCCTAGCTCGGCAAACACCCCCTCTCCCCGTCCTTTCCAACTATATACTCCCCTTCCTGCACCCCCTCATAATGAACACAACATACCACCAACAACATTAACACCAGCCACAGCCGATACCAACCCTCCCCTCACCCCACCCGAGACGTCCCCAACACCCCCGACCCCTGCTCCCTCCCCATCACCCTCAACCCCTGCTCCCTCCCCAACACCCCCGGCCCCTACTCCCGCTCCACCACCCAACCATGCTCCTTCGTCCGACTCTTCCGCTGCGCCGGACTCACCCGTACCCACGTTACCCCCTCGTGCTATTCCTACAGCAGTCCCGATTAATGATCATCGCATGCGTACTAGGGCCAAATCAGGATTTCATCAACCCCAAGACCGCCTAAACCTTCATACCACCGTATCTCTCACTTCCCTACCAAAGAATTACAAAACTGCTCTACTTGATCCCAATTGGGCCGCTGCCATGCAAGAAGAATATAATGCTTTAATTCAAAACAACACATGGCAACTTGTTCCTCGTCCTCCCAACACAAATATTGTTTCTGGCAAATGGGTTTTTCGCCAAAAGTTTCACTCCGATGGGAGCCTCTCACGATATAAAGCCAGGTGGGTTTGTCGTGGCTTTTCTCAACAACAAGGAATTGATTACGATGAAACCTTTTCTCCTGTTGTTAAACCTAGCACCATTCGTAACGTTCTTAGTGTTGCTGTCTCCTCTTCCTGGCCTATTCACCAACTTGATGTTAAAAATGCTTTCCTCCATGGTTCCCTTCAAGAAACTGTCTAGTGTCAGCAGCCTCTGGGTTTTGAAAATCCATCCTTTCCAACTCATGTCTGTCTTCTTCAGAAATCTCTCTACGGTCTTAAACAGGCCTCAAGAGCTTGGTTTCAACGCTTCTCCTCCTTCATCCAAACAATAGGCTTCACTCCATCTCTCTCCGACACCTTTCTTTTTGTGTATCATCAAAATTCTGACACTGCCTATTTACTTCTCTATGTAGATGATATCATTCTCACCGCATCCTCTCAAAAGTTCTTAGATCATATTGTCTCTCTTCTTAGATCTGAATTTTCTATGACTGACCTAGGACTACTTCATCATTTCTTAGGCATTACTGTTGTTCGAGATTCCTCCAGCCTTTTTCTTTCCCAACGCCAGTATATTCTTGATCTCCTTAATCGTGCTGGTATGCTTGACTGTCAATCATCTCGCACTCCTGTCGATACTAGTTTTAAACTTTCGGCTGCCGGTGAACCCTTTTCAGATCCTACTCTCTATCGTAGCCTAACATGTGCTCTTCAATATCTCACCATTACTCGTCCTGAAATCTCTTTTGCTGTTCAACAAGCATGTCTCTATATGCATGATCCACGGGTTCCTCACTATAATCATGGTAAACGCATTCTTCGGTATTTAAAAGGAACTCTCAATCATGGTCTCCACCTAAATAATTCTTCTCCAAACTCTCTTACCGCATACTCTGATGCAGACTGGGCTGGTTGTCCTGACACTCGAAGGTCCACTTCTGGTTTTTGTGTTTTTCTTGGTAACAATTTAATTTCTTGGTCCTCGAAAAGACAGGTTACGGTCTCACGTTCGTCGGCCGAGGCTGAGTATCGCGCCGTGGCACATGCCGTTGCAGATACAATCTGGATTCGGCAGTTACTCTCTGAGCTACACAGGCCTATTGAGCAGGCCACTATTGTCTACTGTGACAACATATCAGCAGTCTACATGACCGGCAATCCAGTTCAACACCGACGCACAAAGCATATTGAGATTGATATCCATTTTGTTCGTGAAAAGGTCGCTCTTGGTTAGGTTCGGGTGCTTCATGTTCCCTCTACGGCTCAGTTTGCTGACATTTTCACCAAGGCACTGCCTACTAAGCCGTTTCAAGATATCTGTTTCAGTCTCAACGTCGTCGAGCCTGCCGTTGATACTGCGGGGGGATGTTAGAGTAGTCATTATCGTATACGACTCCTAGTCCAAGTCAGTTTTGTAACCTTACCCCAAGTCGGTTTGTACCCTCTTATATACTCTTGTATGCCGCACCAAATCAATCAATAAGCATCAGTTTTATTCATCCTTCAAAAGAGAATAGGCCACACGCCTATTCTCTTTTACAGTTCCGCTATGCGGGGTCTGTTCGGCCGCAGCCCGCGCCAGCCCGCAAAACGCGTGATTTTTTCAGAATTTGACACATATGACATATTACATAGAATTACAAATTCAATAAAACATAAAATGTGAATATTATGAATTCAAATTACAATAATTATTGAAATCACCAAATTAAACTTATAATTCAATACAACAATTGTCCCAAATACAACAATGATACCGATTACACATGAATTAAATGAAATGAATGTAAAATTTGCCAATGGTGCTCAATGCCTTTGGCCATTGTCGGTGTCAAAACCGGCGGATCTCGGGTATGGGGTCCCGAGCCGTGGATCTTGGATCAATGGGGAACAAGGGGCGAAGGAGACGATGTTTACCCATGTTTGGGCCCTCTCGAAGACGTAAAACCCTACGTCCTGCTTGATTATTTGAAGTGTATATGATGGTTACAGAGTCGATCTACCACGAGATCAGATGAACTAAACCCTAGGTGAGTAGGATGATGGTTGTTCTTCTAGCCTCTATGGACTAAACCCTCTGGTTTATATTGACACCAGGGGTACTAGGGTTACAAATGGTCGGTTACAATGAAGGAATAATCATGCCGATTCTCTTATCTTTACTTGGAGGACACACCAAGGCTTCGAAGGTTTCCTGTCCAGATACGGAGTCGCCTTATAGCTCGGCCTTATAGTAGTCGCAGAGCAGCCCACCTGTCCAGCCCATAAGAGATAGGCCGGCAGCCCGAGGACCCCTTAGTCTAGGACTCCCTCAGTAGCCCCCGAACTAGTCTTCAGAGCCGAGGTACATGCGGGAATCATTGGCTTCGTAGACCAGTCCCTTCCCTCACCGGTGTTCACGCCAGGTAAGCAGTCCTCCTCAGCCAAACTTTCAAGGGCCACTTATCCAAGTTCGGCCATGGGTCATCCGGATTATGTCCTGATTCCGAATTGTGAACATTGCTTACCTCGAAGGCCAACCGCTCAAGTGTGAATAGTGCCCTCGCCTGACAACTTTTGGCGAAAGGTCGCAGCCGGCCACAAACACTAAACCGTTGTGAAAACTTGATTCGTGATTCGAGGCAGCTCCTCCATTGGCATGTCCCATCAATATGGAGTTCGTGCCCTGTTTTTCAAGGGATATGATCAATGATTTCGGTTATCCCACTCGCGCATAATGGCATGATTATATCGGGAAGCGGCGAGGTCTGCGGCACAGTAAAGGGACTCTTGGTATTACGACAGCTTATAAAAGGAAAACCGCTACCGTTTTCTCTGCACGCTTTCCCCTTCCTCTCTCGCCATTGCTTTCCCAATCTATTGAGCTCCAGCACCCTGATCCATCCTCCCTCAAGAATCCCCTCCTAGCCACTTCCTCAATCCGGCCATGGCCGAATCTGGTTCGAAAGGCAAGTGGGAGGCCTCCAGCGTCACCAACGACGACATCGAGGATATGAAGCGCGCTGGCTACCTCCCGGCTAACTTTACTCACCGGGCTCCAGAAGAGGGCCAAGTCGTCCCCACGCCCCAGCCAGGCGAGAGGGTGGTGTTCGTCCCCCACTTCATCCGGGGGCTGGGCTTCCCACTCCACCCCTTTGTCAGGGGGTTGATGTTCTTCTACGGGCTAGATTTTCATGATCTCGTCCCAAACTCCTTTCTGCATATTTCGGCCTTCATCGTCATCTGTGAGGCCTTTCTGCGGGTCCAGCCACACTTCGGCTTGTGGCTAAAGGTCTTCAATGTCAAGCCAAAGATAGTCGACGACTAGCAAGCGGACTGTGTGTGTG
Organism: Thinopyrum elongatum; assembly: GCA_011799875.1. Taxonomy (NCBI): domain Eukaryota; kingdom Viridiplantae; phylum Streptophyta; class Magnoliopsida; order Poales; family Poaceae; genus Thinopyrum; species Thinopyrum elongatum. The sequence continues at coordinate 521,914,371 of CM022303.1, forward strand.
TGTGGGGGGGGGGGAGGGGCGATGATGAGCAAGCTTCCCCCGGTCGAGTGGCCGGAGGGTACCTTTATTGATACCGTCAAGATCTGGCAAAAAGAATGGTTCTATATCACCGAACCACGCGGCGCGGGCTGGGCAGCGACCCCTGAATTCAGATCCGGACCTCCCACGAGGCTAACCTCGTGGACCAAAAAGGGCCTCGACTGGGGGTCGCCCACGGAGGTGGAGTCGCTGCAGAAACGTGTCTCCAGTATGATAAAGGTGAAGGCCGAGCTGACCAACGTGGTTCAGGTGATGCTCCACCGCCGCCTTCTTCCTTGCCAAGACTGGGCCGCCCCAATGTGGTCCTACAAGCCCGAAGACCCTACTGCCGTGCTTCGCTTCTACGGCACCACCCACGACAAGCTGTGGAAGGTGCTATTCAAGCCCCAAAAGGAGTGGCCAGCCAAGAAAGAAGACATTGGCCTTGATGCCACACACCCTCCTCGGGAGGTAATGAGGTTTTACTCTTTGTGTTCTGGTATTTGCCTTTTAACAAGGAACCTAACTCTTTCTTCCCCACATTCGCAGAGCTGGCTAAATAAAGCCGTGCGAATCGACAACCCGACCCTGCTGCCCGAAGATCCCAGGTCGGCCCTGCTGGAGGAAATGCTAGCCGTGGCGCCATATAAGGCGCCGGAGAAGAAAGGGAAGAAGAAGGTCGAGACGAGGGAGGCGCGAGAAGGCCTCTGCCCAAGGGGACCTCTGGACACCAAGTCTGGGGACACGAGGTGGAGCAGGAAGAGGAGGGGGAGGAGAGCGACTCCTCCCGAACAAAAAAGAGGCCGGCGTCAGACAACGCCGAGGAGGATCAACCTCCTCCTGCCCCAAAGAAGCAGTGCATGGCCAAGGTGGTCCTGTCCGATGATAACTCGGATTCTGCCGAGGAGCCCGAGGCTTCCGAAGAGGTTCCTTACCCCCTGCCCAAAGGTACGAATCCGAAGACTGTCTGGGCGTAAACTTTGAGGTTTATTGCTAATCATATGCATGCCTTTCATATTGCAGCCCGCCGCACGACCTCCCTACCGACCGTGTCTTGGAGGGGGACTCCCCGCCAGCCGAGCGGGTGGAGAGCGGGACTGCATCACGCTCCATGCCTCCTTCGGCCATCGAGGAGACCGGAGAGGTGTTGTCCCGAAAGACCCCTCCCGGCCCGGACACGGGGGGGGGGGGGGGGACGGTGACGACATCATGGCCGAGGTTAACACCTCGGTCACCGAAGACCAGGAAGGGGGCATCCCCCTGGTGAACAAAGAGGGAGACCTCGGTCAATCTGAGCCCTCCCCGAAGACGGTTCTGGAGCCCCCGAGGCCCCCGGAGTCGTCCATCCCGCCCTCCACTGAAGGGGGAGCCGGGGCCTCGCCACCAACTCCAACCACCGGAGAGCGGGTCCCGGCTGGGTGGCCGGACATGATGGAGGAGGCCTTGAATAGCTCCTCCATCGTTGCGGAACACCGCACCCTGATGGGCGTTGTTTTACAAAGTATTCGGTCCGTTAACAGCGGACCGAAGGAAGCTTTTGGTGGCCTCCTGACGGGCTTCGAGGTAAGCCATGTAATATCCTTTTTATAAAGGGAATTTCTTAAGCAAGGTCATGCAACCCTCATATATAGCAGCCCCCGAGCCCTGGGTGATTTTGAAAAACTCAAACGGGGATTGAATAGTCAAAGAATGCCTGTGGTAGCAAAAATTTAATCGTAGCCCCGAGACTCTGTCAGGATTGAAAAAACCTGGCGGAGGATCGAAAATCATTAAACCGGGAGTCTAAATTATGTAAGCTATTTTGTAGGCCTCGTCTTCGGCGGCGGCTGCCAATGCCGCGAAGCTGGCTGAGGTGAATCAGAAGCTCAAGAGCTTCGATGAGGAGCTCGACCTTCTCAACAAGCGGTTCAACGAAGCGCAAGGTTAGTCCGGACTACACTTGTTAGTAGTTTGGTTTGCCTTATTAGGCCAGGTATTCGGAGTTAATCCTAAGCAAGGAGTGCTTAATTATTACTGCAGCTGTCATCGCGGAGGTCGAGAACCTCAAGGCCGAGATGAAGAAGGCGAAGCAGGAGGCCGCCGAACAGAAGGCGGTGGCCGAGTGAGCGGTCGCAGAACTATCACTACTGTAGGATGCTGCTAACGCGACACTACAATCAGAGACCCTTTGATGAAACTATGTGCGATGCATTAATCACAAATGGTGATGTAATAAAACCGTCAAAAAAGATGCAAAACATTTGCGATGGCGGATACATCAAACACGGTTCCGATTTTAGTTGCGTGTGTGATGCGGGGCATACGGTTCACTCGAATGAACTGTTTGCGATGAGGCAGAACAACAGAAACGGGCAACCAGATGAAGGTGTGTGCGATATACGGCATACAGTTCACTCGGATTAACTGTTTGTGATTAGGCAGCACAACAGAAATGGTCAGCCAGATCAAGGTGTCTGCGATTAACGGCATACACTTCACACAGATGAGCTGTTTGCGATTAGGCAACACAATAGAAACGGTCAGCCAGATCAAGTTGTCTGCGATTGACGGTATACACTTCACACGGATGAACTGTTTGCAATTAGCCACAACAAACAGAAACAGTTAGACAGATCAATGTGTGTGCGCTAGACGGGCACACATTCTAATTAAAAGAAGCGTGCGTGATGGTAATAACGAGCACGCACGGTTGATGGAACAAGACTTGTGCTGACATCGCCTATTGCGGTGCACCCTATGGTGCAAATGCCACGTACGCGGCCAAGAACGCATGCCCACGTTACGCCATCCGAGAATAGTGCCGCACTTCAAAATTAGAACCGTCAATAAATTTTGAGCTTGCGTCCCGTCACATTCCAAATTGCTACCATGCTATATTTAATTGCAAACCTGTTCACACCGATCAAAACCTAAATGGTTTCCACTTAGGAGCGTATTAGTACTCGGTTATAAATACTACCTACTCCAAGATGACTGCACATTCCTCCTCAACTCCTCATCCAGAAAACCAAACAAGTCTTTCATCATCGTTCCCTTGCGTCTGCCATGGCCCGCATGAGTTCTGGGTCGAGAGATTACTACCAGGGAGAGGCGAGCATGGAAGCGAAAGCATGAGAGATGTCCCGCCTCATCGCGAAAGCAGCCGACATGTCTCGACGCGCCATCGTAGCAGCACAGAGGTCCCGGCACGCTGCCAAAGCAGCACAGAGGTCCCGCCGCGTCGTCGATGTAGCAGACTGGTTCGGCCGCGCCACGGAAGTAGAAGAGATTTCCCGCTGTTCCGCGAATGCAGCAGAGAGGTCCTCCCGCGCTGCGGTGGCCTGGGAAAATGTCTCGCGGGCAGGCAAGGGCTCTCATAGGAGCATGCGCGCTATGCTCGATAACCTGATGGGTTAGATCTCCGGTTGGATGAAGTTGCAGGACGAGATGAATGCCTCGTTTGAAAATGCTACCGGCGTCATCTGGGGACTAGGGGAGGACAAGGCGAAGCTCCGCACCGAGTGCGACCTTCTTAGGGCGAAGATCACCGGAAGAGCAAAGGAGCATGAGGAGACCACTGCCTTGTTGAAGAGGACGGGCGTCATCGTCAAGAAACTTATGGACGAGAATGCCATGCTCCGCATCGAGCGCAAAAGGCTGGTGGGGGAATCCGTGGATGCTGCCAAGCAGCATATTGAGGACATGAAAGAGATCATCGCTGCTCGCCGCGAGAACTAGTCTCCGTGGCCTGCAGCGCGTCATGTCTGCATCTTCCTTCTTCTTTTGCCCTTGTGTATTTCGGGCGTTGCCGCATGTGGTTTTTTTAATTATCTTCCTAAATATGTAAGACAATTATTATCCACTGTCATCGTCCTTATATATTCATCAGTCTTGCTATAAGTCGCAGTCGATGCTATATAGGTCCGTTGGATCTTACATCAAGATCCGTGCAAAATTTTCTTTTCAGATTTTCTTTTTTCTCTCTTAAACCTTAGTCGAGTGAGACATAGCCACACCATTAAACAGGGGGCTCGGGCGTCATTAATGGAGACGTTGGGAGAGAGGTGGGCGGTGGATGGAGGTCAAAGGGCTCTCCTCCCGATAAGCACGTGCAGGGTCTGATCGCACGCCTCCCGTACTCAAATAGCTACTCCGCACGACACCTCCTAGCCAATAAAAAAAGAGGACGCGTGGCGGCACATAAATGGTAAGTAGAACGCCCACGGTTTCAATAATACTTGTGTTTCCGATAGTAACGTGACATAACTTGTTCCAAAATGACTTTGTGATTGTTAATGTGTGCGCCTTCGCAAATCGGACAAATTTTTTACCACAGTATGTTGGTGCCATGCCATGACACCATGCCAAGTTTCATGATTTTCAGGCGAGTATCGGATTTACGGGAATTTTAAAACCAAGTTTCTCGATGTTTTCGGCCAAGCCACGACGCCCAGATGTTTGAATTCCATACTCATTTCTTGCATGGGACGTTGAAATTCGCCCAAGTACACATTAATAATTTTTCAACTAACTTTGGTGCACTGGAGCATGTGCTTGTAGTTCAAATTTGAATTGTGTGCATTAAATGCCTGGAAACTCAATTAATGTATAAAAAAAGCCAAAAGAACCCGGAATAATTCCAAAATTTAGCACGAAACTCCTATTTGTCTAAGCTACCTCTGTAAAAAAAATCAAGGCGGGAGAGGGCATTGTATGTCATTTCGCACACGGAGGTGACACGTTCCCTCTTAGAACCATGAGCTTTCTTGAGAGAAGCTCCGGTTTGCAAGAAGCTTATATCAAAGCTTGTCCCAATTGGGCGAATTTTTTTACCACAACATGTTGGTGCCATGTCATGACACCATGCCAAGTTTCATGATTTTCATGCGAGTTTTGGATTTACAGGAATTAAAAAACCAAGTTTCTCAATATTTCCGGCCGAGCCACGACGCGCAGATGTTTGAATTTCATTCCCATTTCTTGCATGGGACCTAGAAATTCACCCAAGGACACACATGTGATTTTTCAACCAACATTGGTGCAATGGAGCATGTGCTTGTAGTTCAAATTTGAATTATGCACATTAAATGCCTAGAAGCTCATTTAATGTATAAAAAAGGCCAAACAAACCCGGAATAATTCCAAATTTTAACACAACACTCATATAGTTCTATGTTGCCTCTATAAAAACAATCAAGGGGGGAGGCAGCGTATATTGTTTCGCACACAAAGGTGACATGTTCCCTCTCGGAACCACGAGCCTTCTTGAGAGAAGCTATGGTTTGCAAGAATCTTATACCAAAACTTGTCCCAATTCGGCCAAATTTTTTACAACAGCATGTTGGTGCCATGAAATGACACCATGCCAAGTTTCATGATTTTCAGGCGAGTTTTGAATTTATAGGAATTTAAAAACCAAGTTTCTCAATGTTCCCGGCCGAGCCACGACGCCCAGATGTTTGAATTTCATTCCCATTTCTTGCATGGGACCTAGAAATTCACCCAAGGACACACATGTGATTTTTCAACCAACCTTGGTGCACTGGAGCATGTGCTTGTAGTTCAAATTTGAATTATGCACATTAAATGCCCAAAAAATCAATTAATGCATAAAAAGGCCAAACAAATCCGGAATAATTCCAAATTTTAACACGACACTCATATAGTTCTATGTTGGCTCTATAAAAAAATCAAGAGGGGGGGCCAGCGTATGTCGTTTCGCACACAAAGGTGACACGTTCCCTCTCGAAACCACACGCCTTCTTGAGAGAAGCTCCAATTTGAAAGAAGCTCATACCAAAACTTGTCCCAATTCGGCCAGTTTTTTTACCATAGCATATTGGTGCCATGAAATGGCACCAGGCCAAGTTTCATGATTTCCAGGCAAGTTTGGGATTTACAGGAATTTAAAAACCAAGTTTCTCAATGTTTCCGGCCGAGCCACGACGCCCAGATGTTTGAATTTCATTCCCATTCTTGCATGGGACCTATAAATTCACCCAAAGACACACATGTGATTTTTCAACAAACTTTGGTGCACCGGAGCATGTGCTTGTAGTTCAAATTTGAATTATGCACATTAAATGCCTAGAAACTCAATTAATGCATAAAAAAGGCCAAACGAACCCGGAATAATTCCAAATTTTAACACAACACTCATATAGTTGCATGTTCACTGTAGATAAATGTTCTAGCAATTCAAACACCATCCTTTCCCTCCGTAACACCATTTTGTCTTTCAAAACAGAATAAAAAAAAATCAGGTATACCACAAACAGTTTATTAGCAAGAATCATGTGGGATGCGATATAAAATATCTTGGCGCACCATCTGGCTTAGGCAGGAAGCTTCGCCATCTACAGTCCATCGCCCGCGCTTGAACCACACTTGCGCGCCAATTTCTCATGGCACCGAGAAATTTTTTTCTGCCACCGCGGAAATATCTATCTCCCCGCCCCCACACCAAAAGCCACATTTCAACTGTTCCTCCTTGCTTTCCAAGTTCAAACCTTCACTGCTGCTTACTGGCAGTGCCGCCTCCTCGCCAGCGACCCTTCTTCTTGCAGCGCCGCCTCCTCGCTGGCGACCCTTCTTCTTGCTGCACGGCCTCGTCGATATGGTCAGGTAATCCACACCCCACCCACACCATCCTCCTCCTTCCCCATCCCACATGCCCCGACCGACGGCGCGACACCTTCCGACCAAATCACTGGCCCTGTCCTCCAATTAAGCGTTGCCCACAGCCATTTTGCACGCAGTATAACATGGAGCTCAGTAGCATCTGGTAGCGGAGAAGAAAATCACGGCCGTACACGCGGACGAGGTCGCGATGGCTGCCATGCATGCCGACCGCCGGATCTTGGAGGAGCACCTCGTCTTCGAGGCCACCGTTGACACCGCCACGCGGTTGTCTACTTTAAAATACAGTTCGTGCTGTTTTCTCGAGGCCACCGCCAGTGCCTTCTAGTGATTTGTCCTCTGTAATGTTAATATGCAATCTGATATTCTGAAATGTAATGTTCAGTTAACAGTTGGTCCAACAATTGCTACATTTCGTAGTACTGTTCTCAAGCATTCTTGGTTTCGTTAACTGTCTTATCTTCTAGTATATGTTCTATTCTGCAATGTCGTGCTCAGTTAACTGTTTTGGTTAATTTGTTCTGTTGTCCAGTTAACTATTTGGTTCAATTCTGCAATTTGATTTTCATTTATTGTGGGTATAATTTTGTATTGTTATGCATGTGAGAAATAAATCAAATTTGGCTGTACTTGATACGTCTCCAACGTATCTATAATTTTTGATTGTTCCATGCTATTATATTATCTGTTTTGGATGTTTTATATGCATTAATATGCTATTTTATATGATTTTTGGGACTAACCTATTAACCTAGAGCCAGTGCCAGTTTTTGTTTTTTTTCCTTGTTTTAGAGTTTTGCAGAAAAGGAATACCAAACGGAATAAAACTTTCGCGATGATTTTTCTTGGACCAGAAGATACCCAGGAGACTTGGAGTGCAAGTCGGAAGAGCCGCGAGGTGGCCACAAGGGTGGAGGGCACGCCCAGGGGGGCAGGGCACGCCCCCCGACCTTGTGGGCCCCTCGTAGCCCCTCTGACCTAGATCTTTCGCCTATATATACTCTTATACCCCCAAAACATCCAGGGGGCAACAAAACCACTTTTCCACCGCCGCAACCTTCTGTACCCGTGAGATCCCATCTTGGGGCCTTTTCCGGCATCCTGCCGGAGGGGGATTCGATCACGGAGGGCTTCTACATCAACACCATTGCCTCTCCGATGAAGCGTGAGTAGTTTACTTCAGACCTACGGGTCCATAGCTAGTAGCTAGATGGCTTCTTCTCTCTCTTTGATTCTCAATACAAAGTTCTCCTCGATGTTCTTGGAGATCTATTCGATGTAATACTCTTTTGCGGTGTGTTTGCCGAGACCTGATGAATTGTGGATTTATGATCAGCTTATCTATGAATATTATTTGAATCTTCTCTGAATTCTTATATGCATGATTTGATATCTTTGCAAGTCTCTTCGAACTATCGATTTGGTTTGGCCAACTAGATTGGTTTTTCTTGCAATGGGAGAAGTGCTTAGCTTTGGGTTCAATCTTGCGGTGTCCTTTCCCAGTGACAGTAGGGGCAGCAAGGCACGTATTGTATTGTTGCCATCGAGGATAAAAAGATGGGGTTTTCATCATATTGCTTGAGTTTATCCCGCTACATCATGTCATCTTGCTTAATGCGTTACTCTGTTCTTATGAACTTAATACTCTAGATGCAGGCAGGAGTCGGCCGATGTGTGGAGTAATAGTAGTAGATGCAGAATCATTTCGGTCTACTTGACACGGATGTGATGCCTATATTCATGATCATTGCCTTAGATATCATCATAACTTTGCGCTTTTCTATCAATTGCTTGGCAGTAATTTGTTCACCCACCGTAATAATTTCTATCTTGAGAGAAGCCTCTAGTGAAACCTATGGCCCCCGGGTCTATTTTCCATCATATAAGTTTCCGATCTACAATTTCCGTTTCCTATTTCTTTTACTTTGCAATCTTTACTTTCCGTTCCATAAACCAAAAATACCAAAAATATTACTTTACCGTTTATCATCTCTATCAGATCTCACGGTGTAAATAACCATTAATGGATTGACAACCCCTTTATCGCGTTGGGTGCAAGGTTGGTGTTTGTTTGTGCAGGTATTCGGTGACTTGAGCGTTTACTCGTACTGGATTGATACCTTGGTTCTCAAAAGCTGAGGGAAATACTTACTCTACTTTGTTGCATCACCCTTTCCTCTTCAAGGGAAAAACCAACGCAAGCTCAAGAAGTAGCGGGAAGAATTTCTGGCGCCGTTGCCGGGGAGATCTACGCCAAGCCAAGACATACCAAGTACCCATCATAAACTCTCATCCCTCGCATTACATTATTTGCCATTCGCCTCTCATTTTCCCCTCCCCCACTTCTAAAATGATTTTCAAAAAAAATTCGCCTTTTCTTCGCTCCTCTTCCGTTCGTCTTCTTCGTTTGCTTTTTGCGTGCTCATGTGTTGGATTGCTTGCTTTGTCATGATGACTCAAGAGAATACCAAATTGTGTGATTTTTCCAACACCAATAATAATGATTTTATTAGTACTCCGATTGCTCCCGCTACTAATGCTAAATCTTGTGAAATTAATACCGCTTTGCTGAATCTTGTTATGAAAGATCAATTTTCCGGCCTTCCCAATGAAGATGTCGCATCCCATCTTAATAATTTCGTTGATTTGTGTGATATGCAAAAGAAAAAAGATGTGGATAATGATATTGTTAACTTGAAGTTATTTCCGTTCTCGCTTCGAGATCGTGCTAAAACTTGGTTTTCATCTTTGCCTAAAAATAGTATTGATTCATGGAATAAGTGTAAAGATGTTTTTATTTCCAAGTATTTTCCTCCCGCTAAGATCATCTCCCTTAGGAACGATATTATGAATTTTAAGCAACTTGATCATGAACATGTTGCACAATCTTGGGAGAGGATGAAATTGATGATACAAAATTGCCCTACTCATGGTTTGAATTTGTGGATGATTATACAAATTTTTTATGCCGGATTGAATTTTGCTTCTAGAAATCTTTTAGATTCGGCCGCGGGAGGTAATTTTATGGAAATTACGTTAGGAGACTCCTAGATAATATTATGGTCAATTATTCTCAATGGCATACCGAAAGATCTTCCACTAGTAAAAAAGTGCATGCGATTGAAGAAATCAATGTTTTGAGTGGAAAGATGGATGAACTTATGAAATTATTTGCTAATAAGAGTGCTCCTATTGATCCTAATGATATGCCTTTGTCTACTTTGATTGAAAACAATAACGAATCCATGGATGTGAATTTTGTTGGTAGGAACAATTTTGGTAATAACGCGTATAGAGGTAATTTTAATTCTAGGTCGTTTCCTAGTAATTCCTCTAATAATTATGGTAATTCCTACAACAATTCTTATGAAAATTATAATAATATACCCTATAAATTTGAGAATAGTGTTAAAGAATTTATAAGTTCGCAAAAGAATTTTAATGCTTTGATTGAAGAAAAATTGCTTAAGATTGATGATTTGGCTAGGAACGTGGATAGAATTTTTCTTGATGTTGATTCTTTGAAACTTAGATCTATTCCACCTAAGCATGATATCAATGAGTCTCTCAAAGCCATGAGAATTTCCATTGATGAGTGCAAAGAAAGAACCGCTAAGATGCGCGCTAAAAAAGATTGGTTCATAAAAACGTGTTCTTCTAGTTTCCGTGAGAATAATGATGAAGATCTTAAAGTGATTGATTTGAATCCTATTGAATCTTTGTTTTCCAATGTAAATCTTTATAAAGATGGGACTGGAGATGAGTCAACTTTAGTTAGAAGGCGTCCCAATGATTCGGAGTTTTTAGATCTTGATGCAAAAATTGATAAAAGTGGGATTGGAGAGGTCAAAATTTTAGATAGCAATGAACCCACTATTTTGGATTTCAAGGAATTTAATTATGATAATTTCTCTTTAATAGATTGTATTTCCTTGTTGCAATCCATGTTGAATTCTCCTCATGCTTATAATCAAAACAAATCTTTTACTAAACATATCGTTGATGCTATGATGCAATCTTATGAAGAAAAGCTTAATTTGGAAGTTTCTATTCCTAGAAAACTTTATGATGAGTTGGAACCTACTATTAAGATTAATATTAAAGATTATGAATGCTATGCTTTGTGTGATTTGGGTGCTAGTGTTTCCACGATTCCGAAAACTTTATGTGATGTGTTAGGTTTCCGTGAATTTGATGATTGTTCCTTAAATTTGCATCTTGCGGACTCCACTATTAAGAAACCTATGGGAAGAATTAATGATGTTCTTATTGTTGCGAATAGGAATTATGTGCCCGTAGATTTCATTGTTCTTGATATAGATTGCAATCCTACATGTCCTATTATTCTTGGTAGAACTTTCCTTAGAACGATTGGTGCAATTATTGATATGAAAGAAGGAAATATTAGATTCCAATTTCCATTAAGGAAAGGCATGGAACACTTCCCTAGAAATAAAATTAAATTGCCTTATGAATCTATTATGAGAGCCACGTATGGATTGCATGCCAAAGATGATAATACTTAGATCTATTCGTGTTTTATGCCTAGCTAAGGGCGTTAAACAATAACGCTTGTTGGGAGGCAACCCAATTTTATTTTTTGTTTTTGCTTTTTAGGTTCTGTTTTGCAATAAATATTTCATCTAGCCTCTGGTTAGATGTGGTTTTGTGTTTTAATTAGTGTTTGTGCCAAGTAAGACCTTTGGGATGGCTTACGGTGATAGTTGATTTGATCCTGCTGGAAAACAGAAACTTTTGCGTCCAGTCCCATAATTGTTTAAATTCACTGGAGCGTGGAATAACTCTGAATTTTTTACAAAACATTTATATACGAATTTACTATGTTTTACTAATTTTTTAGAATTTTTGGAGTTACAAAAGTATTAGAACAATTCAGATCTTCGCAGACTGATCTGTTTTTGACAGATTCTGTTTTTTTTATGTGTTGTTTGCCTATTTTGATGAATCTATGGCTAGTATCGGGGGGTATGAACCATGGAAAAGTTGGAATACAGTATATATTACACCAATATAAATAAAGAATGAGTTCACAACAGTACCAAAAGTGGTGATTTATTTTCTTATACTAACGGAGCTTATGAGAATTTCTGTTGAGTTTTGTGTTGTGAAGTTTTCAAGTTTTGGGTAAGGATTTGATGGACTATGGAATAAGGAGTGGCAATGGCCTAAGCTTGGGGATGCCAAAGGCACCCCAAGGTAATATTCAAGGATGTCAAAAATCCTAAGCTTGGGGATGCCCCGGGAAGGCATCCCCTCTTTCGTCTTCGTCTATCGGTAACTTTACTTGAGGCTATATTTTTATTCACCACATGATATGTGTTTTGCTTGGAGTGTCTTGTATGATTTGAGTCTTTGCTTTTTAGTTTGCCACAATCATCCTTGCTGTACACACCTTTTGAGAGAGACACGCATGAATCGTGATTTATTAGAATGCTCTATGTGCTTCACTTATATCTTTTGAGCTAGGCAAATTTGCTCTAGTGCTTCACTTATATCTTTTTAGAGCACGGCGGTGATTTTATTTTATAGAAATTGATGAACTCTCGCACTTCACTTATATTATTTTGAGAGTCTTTCTAAACAGCATGGTAATTTTCTTTGGTTATAAAACTAGTCCTAATATGATAGGCATCCAAGAGGGATATAATAAAAACTTTCATATATAGTGCATTGAATACTATGAGAAGTTTGATTCCTTATGATTGTTTTGAGATATGAAGATGGTGATATTAGAGTCATGCTAGTGAATAGTTGTGAATTTGAGAAATACTTGTGTTAAAGTTTGTGAGTCCCGTAGCATGCACGCATGGTGAACCGTTATGTGATGAAGTCGGAGCATGATTTATTTTTTTGATTGTCTTCCTTATGAGTGGCGGTCGGGGACGAGCGATGGTATTTTCCTACCAATCTATCCCCCTAGGAGCATGTGCGTAGTACTTTGTTTCGATGACTAATAGATTTTTGCAATAAGTATATGCGTTCTTTATGACTAATGTTGAGTCCATGGACTATACGCACTCTCACCTCTCCGCCATTGCTAGCCTCTCTTGTACCGCGCAACTTTCGCCGGTGCCATAAACCCACCACATATCCTTCCTCAAAAAAGCCATCATACCTACCTATTATGGCATTTCCATAGCCATTCCGAGATATATTGCCATGCAACTTTCCACCGTTCCGTTATTATGACACGCTCCATCATTGTCATATTGCTTTGCATGATCATGTAGTTGACATCGTATTTGTGGCAAAGCCACCGTTCATCATATTTTTATACATGTCGCTCTTGATTCATTGCACATCCCGGTACATCGCCGGAGGCATTCATATAGAGTCATATCTTGTTCTAGCATCGAGTTGTAAATTTTGAGTTGTAAGTAAATAAAAGTGTGATGGTATTCATTATTAGAGCATTGTCCCATGTGAGGAAAGGATGATGGAGACTATGATTCCCCCACAAGTCGGGATGAGACTCCGGACGAAAAAATAGGAGGCCAAAAAAAATGAAAGAAGGCCCATAAAAAAATGAGAGAAAAGAGAGAAGGGACAATGTTACTATCCTCTTTGCCACACTTGTGCTTCAAAGTAGCACCATGATCTTCATGATAGAGAGTCTCCTATGATATCACTTTCATATACTAGTGGGAATTTTTCATTATAGAACTTGGCTTGTATATTCCAATGATGGGCTTCCTCAAATTGCCCTAGGTCTTCGTGAGCAAGCAAGTTGGATGCACACCCACTTAGTTTTCTTTTTGATCTTTCATAAACTTATAGCTCTAGTGCATCATTTTGCATGGCAATCCCTACTCACTCACATTGATATCTATTAATGGGCATCTCCATAGCCCGTTGATACGCCTAGTTGATGTGAGACTATCTCCTCCTTTTTGTCTTCTCCACAACCACCGTCTATTCCACCTATAGTGCTATGTCCATGGCTCACGCTCATGTATTGCATGAAAGTTGAAAAAGTTTGAGAACGTCAAAAGTATGAAACAATTGCTTGGCTTGTCATCGGGGTTGTGCATGATTTAAATATTTTGTGTGATGAAGATGGAGCATAGCCAGACCATATGATTTTGTAGGGATAAGCTTTCTTTGGCCATGTTATTTTGAGAAGACATAATTATTTTGTTAGTATGCTTGAAGTATTATTGTTTTTATGTCAATATTAAACTTTTGTTTTGAATCTTACGGATCTGAACATTCATGCCACAATAAAGAGAATTACACGGATAAATATGTTAGGTAGCATTCCACATCAAAAATTCTGTTTTTATCAATTACCTACTCGAGGACGAGCAGGAATTAAGCTTGGGGATGCTTGATACGTCTCCAACGTATCTATAATTTTTGATTGTTCCATGCTATTATATTATCTGTTTTGGATGTTTTATATGCATTAATATGCTATTTTATATGATTTTTGGGACTAACCTATTAACCTAGAGCCCAGTGCCAGTTTCTGTTTTTTTCCTTGTTTTAGAGTTTTGCAGAAAAGGAATACCAAACGGAGTCCAAACGAAATAAAACTTTCGCGATGATTTTTCTTGGACCAGAAGACTCCCAGGAGACTTCGAGTGCAAGTCGGAAGAGACGCAAGGTGGCCACAAGGGTGAAGGGCGCGCCCAGGGGGTAGGGCGCGCCCCCCGACCTTGTGGGCCCCTCGTAGCCCCTCTGACCTAGATCTTTCGCCTATATATACTCTTATACCCCAAAAACATCCAGGGGCAACAAAACCACTTTTCCACCGCCGCAACCTTCTGTACCCGTGAGATCCCATCTTGGGGCCTTTTCCGGCATCCTGCCGGAGGGGGATTCAATCACGGAGGGCTTCTACATCAACACCATTGCCTCTTCGATGAAGCGTGAGTAGTTTACTTCAGACCTACGGGTCCATAGCTAGTAGCTAGATGGCTTCTTCTCTCTCTTTGATTCTCAATACAAAGTTCTCCTCGATGTTCTTGGAGATCTATTCGATGTAATACTCTTTTGCGGTGTGTTTGCCGAGATCCGATGAATTGTGGATTTATGATCAGCTTATCTATGAATATTATTTGAATTTTCTCTGAATTCTTATATGCATGATTTGATATCTTTGCAAGTCTCTTCGAACTATCGATTTGGTTTGGCCAACTAGATTGGTTTTTCTTGCAATGGGAGAAGTGCTTAGCTTTGGGTTCAATCTTGCGGTGTCCTTTCCCAGTGACAGTAGGGGTAGCAAGGCACGTATTGTATTGTTGCCATCGAGGATAAAAAGATGGGGTTTTCATCATATTGCTTGAGTTTATCCCGCTACATCATGTCATCTTGCTTAATGCGTTACTCTGTTCTTATGAACTTAATACTCTAGATGCTGGCTGGAGTCGGTCGATGTGTGGAGTAATAGTAGTAGATGCAGAATCGTTTCGGTCTACTTGACACGGATGTGATGCCTATATTCATGATCATTGCCTTAGATATCATCATAACTTTGCGCTTTTCTATCAATTGCTCGGCAGTAATTTGTTCACCCACCGTAATAATTTCTATCTTGAGAGAAGCCTCTAGTGAAACCTATGGCCCCCGGGTCTATTTTCCATCATATAAGTTTCCGATCTACAATTTCCGTTTCCTATTTCTTTTACTTTGCAATCTTTACTTTCCGTTCCATAAACCAAAAATATTACTTTACCGTTTATCATCTCTATCAAATCTCACGTTGCAAATAACCGTTAAGGGATTGCAACCCCTTTATCGCGTTGGGTTCAAGGTTGGTGTTTGTTTATGTAGGTATTCGGTGACTTGAGCGTTGTCTCCTACTGGATTGATACCTTTGTTCTCAAAAGCTGAGGGAAATACTTACTCTACTTTGCTGCATCACCCTTTCCTCTTCAAGGGAAAAACCAATGCAAGCTCAAGAAGTAGCAGTACTCAATACATATTCTACTGATAGTATGGCAACTCTCAGTTAACCTGATCAAGATCTTCCTTATATGTGTTGCAGGGAAACAATGGGAAGCATTGCGGTTTACCATCGAGGTTTGCTTATGCATGGTCCTTTCGCTAATAGCACATTATTGTGCAGTTGCAGGAATCATTCTAATATTTAGGTTTCTTACAATTTGGTCTTGCACATGTAGGTCCCACTGCCAGAGGCTTAGACCCACTGTTCAATCCATTTTGCATATGGGGAAATGAGATGTCCATGAATATCAGTCAAGTCAAGAAACCCAGAAAGATTGTTAGGATAAAGAAACTTACGATGAATAACAACAAGATCTTTGTTTGCACAATGAAGAAGACACCAGTCAACTATAGGATGGTACTAACTCTTTTACCTTGTTTTACCACTTGTGCCATTTCAAAATTTATAATAGTGATTTATGCATATCTTTGTTTTCAGTACTTTTCAAAGCAGTTCACCGATGATTACCTCTTAAACCACCTGCATGGTCAAGAGGCGAGGAAGGTATTCATTCAACACCCACGGTACAATATTGAAGTCTTCCTGAAGAGGATGAAGGTTGGGCGGGCAATTATCCATAGCCACTCGCCTAAAGTTGCAAGGACATTCAACATCACTGAAGGCTCAATATTCGCCTTCCGCTTCTGAAGTTTCCCAGATGAGATTCATCTGTCTATTTACCGTGTATGATGCTACTTTCCAAAGGTTTTCGATGTTGCATGTGAAACTTGGTTCTGTTGTGTAATGGCATAGCTAGCTACATCCCTCTTTGGTGTAACTTAGTGCTGAAGCTATCTGATGTAATTCGATTATGAAATCCTGGTTGCCGTTATACGGATATGAAATATCTAGTGTGTTTTATAAGAAATGTCAATTTGATTACTACATGGATTATCAATAATAGGCTAATTACCCTGTTTATTGGGGTTTTTTATTGCAGATGATTACTCTGACAACACCATGGGTGATGAACTCAAACAACCCACACGGTTTCTAGAAAGTAGGCGTGTTGGATCAATTAACAATCACACACGGCTTCTGGCAGAGAACTGTTTGCGTTAGGCCACCCACAAACGTTTCCACATAAAAAATTGTGTGAGATATACATACGAACGGAAACATTTTTCTGGGATTCACTGTGTGGGATTTACATACGAACAGAAATGATTGGGCTTCGATGCCTCGCCCGATCGCACACGAGCTCATTTTGCCCCGCGTGTGTTACCGGAGAGCCTATCCCCGACGATTTCTGGGTCGTCTGGGAAGGACCCCCCTATCGCACACACTCACTAGGCGACGGTTTAAAACTCCATCGCGGAAAGGGGGTAAAAACCGTTTGTATAGCACGTCTCTACACCAGTGTATCGACGGTGAAGGCTGTCAGTGAGAAGCACGAGTCCAGAGTGGCCGAGGTGCAGTAGGAGCTCAAGGATGTCATCACTAACTGTGAGGACCTTGAGCAGAAAAATAAGGATCAAGCCACCGAGCTGTCCACGATGAAGCTGGAGATCCAGGAGGCGAGGACGGAAACGCGAGGCGCCCGAGAGGAACTCCGCCAAGTGAAGCTTATTGCAGATGGTAAGCCATACTTACTGCAGAGTGTCTTTGGTGGTCACAGGTTTGCTTTGCTCACTCGAGTGTGGCGTTCCTCAGGCGCGTTTGCGGATCTCTCGAGGAGTGCAGCAGATGCGGCAAGGCATTTTGCATCTCGGGATGGCGATGCCGATCATAGGCTGTTCTGGGCACAGTTCCAGGCACCTGAGCACTCTCCCCTCCTAAGTAATCAAATGAAGCAGCTGATGGAGTTGCACCTGATGGTGGAACCGGCCATGAAGGACCTTTGTGTTTGGATGTGGCCTTCAAAGCCGATGCCGAGCAGCTACTTTGGCCTAGTGCAGAAGCTGTGTGACGCCACATCCAGGATCGGCGTCTTGAAGCGGTCAGTATGCATCGAGGGAGCTCGCATGGCTTTCGCGAAGACGATGGTGCACTGGCCGAAGATCAAGCCGGTCGAGATGGCCATTGGACCCCCGCACCCGAGAAAGGAGCAGAGGCACCCCGAGCAGTATTTTCCCATCATAATGGATGGTGCTCGGGCGATAGAGGCCCAGTGTTCGAAAGATGTAATTTATGAGTGAGCGCACTATCATGTGTTAGATGACAGTTGAACCTTTTGCTTTATAATGCTGTTGCTTTGTATGGTTTACCATACTTTGTCTGCTTTTGTTTATTTTGACCCCCGTGCGGCCGTTTTAGTCTGAAAGTTACCAGTCGTCGGCTTTAGCCCCCATGTAGATGCTACAAAGGGTGTTTCGACCTCCACATCGTGACCCTTAGCCGACGTCTCGGTGCCCGAAGGCGGTAGTGTGTGATGGAAACGAGGCAATCAGACTATGCGGTTTTAGTGCTTTCACTTAGCCATAGGAGCTTGACTGCGGGGGCTAGTGACTAGCCCCTAGTGTTTTGTGATGTTCGGATGAGCCGAGGTATATACCTTCATCACATGGTTTGTGTGAAGACAAACCCTTTGTATAACATGGCGTAACCTCCATGGATTTGTAGTTTAACACTTGTCATCAGATCACCGACCAGTTCTCGTTTATGATGACAGTCAGTTTTTGGCTTTCTCCACTGAGTTACTTAACCAGGCGAGCTAGAAGTACAATCGCAGTGGTTCTCCCTTTACCCTCCTAGCCGAACATGCAGAATGTAAGAGGGTAAACACAGGAGCCGTGCAACCCAACTATTGACCCAAGACATAATTTGGAACTAATTCATATAATGCAATATCCGAGGCGCCGAGCACATGAAATAGGGACTAGTGCTGGGGTGATGCTTGGGGCGAGTTTTATAATCGAGCCCCCGGTCTATTAGCCGGTCGCATCTAAATAAAATATGTACCGAACTAGCTTGTTTTGGTGTCAAAGAGTGGAAATGGTTATGCAACATAAATGACTGCAAGAGGACCGTAAAGAGTGGTCTTTATTTCCGATGAACTCATGACGTCTAGCCGTACAATATGAACTGCCGAAGCAACTGTTATAGATACTTCGTTAATTTTTTTTACAGAGGAAAGGTTTATATAGGGCCTTGATGCGTGGTTTGACATCCCTATTGTGCCCTGCTGCACGTCTGCGCCTTTGCTCTTGAGGGGAGGAAAAACTCCTTGGAGGGGATAATAATCGGCCGACGGGCTCTTGAGGGAGGGTCTTGAGAAGTCGCCGCACTGTATTAGCTTGATGCCGGATAGGTCCTAGATGGTACCTATTACTGTCTAAAGACGTGTTTGACCATAGCTCGGTTAAGCCGAACACTTGGCTCTTGGGTGGTTAGTCCCCACAGCTACCCATGGTATTTTAAGCCCAAAGTTGTGCATACGAGGCACGTATTGTGCTACTGGGGTGGGCATGCTGTGGGGTGCGTATCCCTATTTACGTTGAGTGTAGGGAGGCTCCTCGAGCTGAGACAGGGCTCGGGCCCGTTTACTTGCCTCTCGCGCCTTGACGGCGGGCTGGTACTTCGGCCCCTCGCTGCCGATTTGGACTTCGGCTGCCAGAGCCGCCGTATGCTCCTTAGTCCGGAGTGAGCGCTCCGTGTTGCCATTGACTGTGATGACACCCTTGGGTCAGGGCATCTTTAGCTTCAGGTATGCATAATGGGGAACGACGTTGAAATGCATGTACACCGTACGGCCAAGGAGTGCGTGATAGCTGCTACAAAAAGGGACAATGTCGAAGATCAAGTCTTCGCTGCGGAAGTTGTCGGGCGAGCCGAACACTACTTCCAAGGTCACAGTGCCCGAGTGGCGGGCTTCGATGCTTGGGATTACTCCTTTAAAGGTGGTGTTGCTGGGTTTGATCCTCGACGGATCAATACCCATTTTCCTCACTGTATCTGAATAAATAAGATTGAGGCTACTGCCACCGTCCATGAGGACTCTAGTGAGGTGGTACCCATCGATAATGGGGTCAAGAACCAGGGCCGCCGATCCTCCATGACGGATACTGGTCAGATGGTCCCTGCGGTCGAAGGTGATCGGGCACGTCGACCAGCTCTACAGCGTAGACGTCCCGAAGTGCGCGCTTCCTCTCCTTCTTGGGTATATGTGTGGCATAGATCATGTTCACAATTTTTACCTCAGGAGGGAATTGCTTCCGGCCTCCATTGTTCGGCCCGCGAGGCTCCTCATCGTCCTTGCTGCGGGGGCCCTTGCCTTGCTCCTGGGCTATGAGCTTGCCGTCCTGTTTGATCACCCAACAGTAACGGTTGGTGTGGTTGGCAGGCTTGTCCGAGGTGCCATGGATCTGGCAGGGCCTATCCAGGATTTTGTCGAGTGCGGTGTGGCACCTCGGCTCAGAGAGACCAGAACACCCCGTATTCCAGCCTAGAGATCAAGTCTTCTGGAATATGACACTGCTTGGCATAGAACAAACCAACTCTTGATTACAAAGGGTATGTATACAAAGGTTCCGATATGACAGGAAATCACATCGGCACAGCGACACTACGCTTGCCAAGGTTGCTCTATGCTAGCAGCAGAATAACTCGTAGCAGCGGAATAACTTCTAGCAGCGGAAAATGACGACAGCGATGGACTCCACTCCGCAGGGACTCTGGCTGGAACGCTTATCCTAGCTCGTAAACTCGGGATCCTCGGCAATCAAGAAAGCACGACATGACTTGCAAACTGGCATGACACGCCAGGTGAGTACTTTGAATGTACTCACAAGCTCACATCAACCAAAAGCAATCAAGACAAACAACATCATGGCATTTATAGGTTAAATATTAGAGATGATCATGATACCACTAGAACAACATAAGCATGGCATGAACATGAGCATGTTGAACATCACACAACTAGAACCATATGAAATGAACATGGCATGCTACTCATGAGTGAACAGGATGATACTAGGATGCAACATTTTTTAAACTAGCACGATTCAACTTACTCTGCTCGGGAGTTATCTCGTAACCACCACATGTATCAACTTACCAACTTGAGCATCACACGATCACCTCAGGACCAACCAAGCTTGGTATTAACAATACCGTAGTGATCAACTGACGACAAGGAGCTTGATCTTTACCCGGGATCATCACATGACACTATAAACATCAACCAACTTCGGTATCCATGATACCACTGTGATCCTCTCATGACCCCATAAAGATCAAGCAACTTCTTTGCTCATCGAACCAGGGTTTTTTTATTAGTCAGGTTATTATTACTATTGACCCATAGTGTGACCTACTACGAACTAGGCCCATATCCGCGGGCGCAGCTGTCGATAGATTATACACTCTGCAGAGGTTAGTACACTGTACCCACACTGCGGAACCCAAGGCCTCATGCTCCCATTTGGGTGGACCAACGGTGTTCCGACAAAACCGATCTATTGCATGACACTCTCTCGGCCACTCCGACAAACTCCCCTTTGGGCTAAGTCATGGGTGGCCCTGATGTCACCTCATGACATCCAATGGCCACCGTCGTGGCAAAACAAAAACGGTCCCAAACGGGGACATGAGATCTCAATACAAAACATGGGCACACAAGGCTTATGTCCGCCTACCTGATCAGGGTAGCGCGCGCCCATAACCTTCCCTAGTTGGAGGCACCGGTGAGAGGCATAACAATAGACCCAGTTAGGACCCCCCATAAGGCAAGTGTGGCTGCACTAGTCAGCTCGATTCGACGGCACTATGACTCAGCCAACAGATGTTCAAGTTCAATTAAAGTTCGGTTAAACTTGAAAAGTAAATAGCTAAGCCATAATAAAGTAACATGATGCAGTGATATGCATATGAGTAGGATATCAGCATGAACATGGATGAGCAACATAACCATTTAACATGAACAACAATAAAGCATTACTCTACTAGATGCACATGAGCATGGCATAGCGATGATCATGAATAGCACAAGTATAACACTTCATAAAAACATAGCATGACCACTAGCATCGGAAATAATTACCAGAATAGAACTTAGCCATAAGATCAGCAAGAAATCATGTAACTTACTAGAAGCATAAGATCATAGCATAACGGTAAACATGGATGCACCACATATATAAAGCATTCACAAAATATTAACCGGCACACAATACTTAAATATTCAAGTTGAAAACCATGGCTACTGCATGGCCATCATGCAAGTGGCTGTCGTGGCTTGCCTGGGGTGGAAGAAATCACCGGGGAGAAGTGCGAAGCATTCGCGAAAGATTCACCAGAAACAGTTCTCTCTCAGAGGGGGCTGTTTGGGGCAAAGGCAAAATGGTCATTTTCACAGTGTGAAAACATTATGAAAATGCTACCAACATGACGGGCTCGACGAGACAAAACTGTGAGACTTGGATTCACCTCATTCGGAGTTAGGATCGCGAAGATACAAACGTTTGAAGATCAGGGACTATTCTATAAAAATTCCCTCACAAACAAGTCCCTGGCAAATAAAACAGAAAACATATTTTTAGAGGAATACGCTTTCAAAACTGAGAAAGTGTATTTTGGGCCGAAGTAAAACAAAAAATGCGCTTCCAGAATAGGAAAACATATTCCGTGGAATACGTGTCCACTTAAGCTGAGTGGACCTGGGGTTACTCTGGATGACAGGTGGGATTCGCAGGGAGGAGGGGGCCCGCCTGGCCCTGTCTTCTTCTTCCTCGCACTGCTCCCGCACGGGACAGAGGAGGCAGGGGAGGGCACGACGCCGGCGATGGCCCGGGCAGCTCCGGCCGTCCCCGGTGGAGCTGGGACCACCGGTGGACTCGGGAGGAGGCGACGCGTCCACCAGAGCAGGTTGCGGGCGCCGTGGAGGGACGGAGTGGCGGCGCCTCATGAAGACAAAGAGCACGCGTCGCGGCGGCCGAATCTTGGGGCACGCGGACAGGGGCACTTCAACGACGAGCTGAGGGCACAGGGAGGATCGCCGGACTCCAGGAGAGCTACTGGTGGAGGAAAGGAGGGGAGAGGTGGCTCAGGCTCGCCGGAAACAAGAAGGGGCCGAGGCGGCCATGGCGAACGGCGGCGGCCAGAGAGGGGAGGGACTACTCCGGTGAGCTTGGAGGGCCGGGGAGAGAGCGGCGAGGTGCGGAGGGACTCGGGGCAGCTTAATATAGGCGAGGGAGAGGTCGAGAGGGCTCTGGAGCTCTCTGGCTACATGACAATGGCGTTGGCAGAGAGTTTTGCGTCATGGGCGCGACGATGGCGACTCCACTAGGGCGAGACCAGACGGGGCAGGGACAAGGATATGACGACACGAGCACAGGCGAGCTCCAGGACACGGCGAGGCATCGAGAAGAAGAGGAAACTAACGGCAACAGTGGCGGGAACTCTCCAGAGCGCACTGTTTGGCACGTCTGCCCCGTGATCACCGCGTGAGCTGGTGCACACGGTGCAGGATGATCGGCCTAATCATGTCGGGGAGACAAGGCTAGCAGAGGAGAATGCCAAGGAAGAAGAAACCAAGCATAGTGATCCCTGGTGTGACCACAGCTAGCAAGAATCCATATGAACAACAAAGTGTTTGTGCTGTGCTGGGGAGACACATACTTGGAGATGAAGGATTTGCTTTGTCTGGTGTTGATCACTCACTAAGTTAATCAAGATGGCAAGGTTTCAGATCAAGGAGAGGGGTTTAGCTAGTACTTGCAGTACCTAGTGACAATCTGACCAAAACAGCAAACCTTGATGTGGCACTCATATACTATCTTGGATTGAGCTAAAAATGGTCATGGCATGATTATTTGGTCATATGAGGGTGCCATAAAAATTTCATACCATTTGGACAAGCCAAAGTGGTACTTCCTTCATAATGCACCGCTCTGGACAGAATTTTGGGAAAATTGTAGAGGGCAAAATGCTAGATGAAATGAGCCCAAATTTTGTGGAGAGTGTTTATATAGATAGGAGAATGTCCTGGTAAATTTTCAGTAATAATGAAGCAATATAAAATATAGTTGCTTCACAACCTGAAAATCTGACCAGAAACTAAGATTGGATAGTGTGCTCACATAGATTATTGGATGGAGCTAAAATTTGGAGGAGTGTGATTATATGAGCACATTAAGGAGCTTGAAAAATTTCAACTCATTTTGATAACCCCAGGTAGTACTTCCTTCAACAAGGCTTCCATCAGATAGAAACTTTGGAAAATCACTAAGGAAGGTTCACTAGGGAAATGAAGTTGAAATTTTGACATGTGACAATTATATGGGTAGGAAAGAGTGTCCAAAAAGTTTGGGAGCAATCAAGAAAATATAGGTGGCACTTCCTTCACAAAAAGCCACACTTGACAGAATTGAAGAATGAATATTGATAAATTATTTTTGGTCTAGGAAAGGAAAGTTTGGACATATTTGGGTCATATATGATCCAAACAATTTATGAGAATTATTTGGGAATTTTTTGGAGGACAGAAAGGTAGGTTGCTTCACAACCTAGGGCAAAAAGGATTATTCCTTTAATAGAAAAGGAATATTCCCAATAAAAAGAATATTGAGATTGGTCCAAGATGGGAAATGACATGATCTTGAGATGGTTTTGAGGATGACAAGCCACTTGGGAGACTAAGAAGAGGTGATCTTCCCAGGTTTCAGGACCACAGAGCCACAGAAAAGCAATTCAAATAAAAAATCCAAAGAAAAAGAAAGGGCCAAAAATCAGGGTGTCACAAACCTCCCGCCTTAAAGAAATCTCGTCCTCGAGATTTGGTTGCTCAGGGAACAAGTATGAATATTCTGACTTAAGGAGACCGTTTCCAACTCGGGTAACCTTTTTCCTTATATGATGTTCCCGTTGAATTTTTATATGACTTGACTCGTCTCGCTCTGGGGTGGTTTGCTTTATGTATCCTCATTCTGACAGGTCTTACCTCACATGGTCATGCTTACGCTGGCTCCAATTTCTTTCATATCTGCTGACCTGGGGTGCAAAAAATTATCGTGACTGGAATATATGCGCTTCTCACAAGTTCGAGAGTGGTTTCTGATGGATGTGTCACACTGACCACATTCCATGGAGTTGTGAACAACTTTCTTGGTGGACACCAAATATCTTACTCCTTGCATTGGGTTGCTCAAATGGCTGCATGTCCTCCGGGTTCAACACGGTGTTGTGAATCATAACTGTTCTCCTGGCGGAATCTGACTTCTTGCAGGTATTCCTGAATCACCTTGGCTGGCTCCACTGTCGTGAGTATCCAACCCGTACCAAAGATTTGACTGTCGTTTGTCATGACTAGTATGAAGGAGTACGGCCTTATAACAAGAGCATATAGAGACTTGACTGACGATGATTCTGGCAGAAGAATCTTGTTCACGGCAGGCTATATTTTAAATGATTCCCACATGCGAGGGCACATGCTTCGAGATCATTCTGATCACTCATTTTGTCGGTATGTCCATGTGGGTAGTAGGCCGTGCGATGGTTTATCACGGTCGCGGGAGTCAGACTGCTGAACTGGCTTTTGGTCTGTTCTAACAGACTTGGATAGTCGATACTGACAATTCTGCCCATAACAGTTGACTGAGCGGGTTGCCTTGGTATGAGGTCCTTACCACACCGGAGTAGACTCCTTGGGCATATATTCATGGTGATCGATACTGACTCAGACTGTCTGGGGTATCTGTACCATGTTGGTCATGCAACAAGTACCATAGATGTATTGCCGGTCTGGCTCCTTCATTATTGTTTTCTTCGTCTGGATCCTTTGCTGAAAGAACTTGGCTACATATATCCTAAATTCTTCACGTGACCATAGGTGCTGTCAGGTGCAATATTCCGGCAATCATACCTTGGCCTTGTTCATGACTCGGGTCATAGAATATATACTAGGTCCACGTATGCTTGTACGGAGCTCATTGTTGTCTTCAATCATACAAGACAGTGACAAAAGGTTGATTACATCACCTTGTCGGGTGTGAGGAAGCTAGCCTTGATAAGCACTGTCAAAATTGTTGTCCCATGTTGTCTTTCCTCGAACTTTGTCGATCCTTGCATCACCCACTGAGGTGTATAACTGGCTTTCTTCCTCTTGCATAACTGGTGAGGTTGGCGGATTCTTACCATGATTTCATCCTTGTACAAGTGACTTGCATAAACTTGGCAGCATGCTCACAATATAGAAGTAGCTGATTCTCGAGGCGGACTTCAGTCTTGACTGATTCTTGCTTCTGACTAGACTGTTGCGGAGCTGATTCTTGGAATGCAGTGCCATATGCTGCCGTCTTACTGTGTAATATCTTACACTAGTACTATACTGAGGAAGATTAGACAACTTGTGTTGGAATCCATCGAGAGTATCGTGTTGAGGAAGACTGAATAGCTTGTGCTTGAAGCTTTCGTCAGGCAGCTTGCTGAAGAAGACTGGGTGCCATACTTCAGAAGCTTCCCCCCTTAAAGATTTGCTAGGGAAGACTCGGTACCTTATGCCGGAAGCTTTTGCGGTAGCTTACTGAGGAAGCCTGAGTATCTTGTGCTGGAAGTCATCCACATATCGTACTGATGAAGGCTGAGGAACCTTGCATTGTAAGCTTCTCTGGTAGCTTGCAGGAAAAAAATTGGGTTGCATACACCAGATGCTTCTCTCTGTGATATGCAGACTGAATAACATATATATAAATTTCAATATTCCTGCTGCCGGTTGCTGGTATGAAAAGGGTTGTTCGACTATCCTTCTTGCTGAGTACTGAATTCATAGTACATTCTGGCTGGTTTCCAGAATATAGCATGGTTCAAATCTTACTCATTAGCAGAATCAGACCTTGTATATGAACCATACCCTTGACTCTAAATATATGGTTGGTCTTGCACACCACTTGACTTCCGGTTGATTTAATCATACTGATGTGAAGATTGTACACTGTTGTAGACTTGATGCTGATAATCAAGCCATGATATCATTTGTATTCAGACCAGATGTTCTCAATACGATGCAGTTGGCTCAGAATTCCATAATGTTTAGCTGAGCTTCCAAATATTTGAACTCCTCACTGATTCTTCGGGTCCGGTGTTGGTTGATGAGAAACTTTAATAAGGGGAAAATAAGGTAACAAAGAGGGCCCAAAGAGAGAAGCAAAAGAAACGACTAAAACAAAAGCACACAAGGCATACAAATAATATCATATATACAAGCAACATCAAATATTACTGCTACTCACAAAATAATATGCATGCATACTTAAGCACACAAATCTCGCGAAAACTCCGGTACTGCGATTTATTATGCTGTGGCAGTGTGCACGAAAGTGAATCCACGTGTGGAAGGATGGGTGTAAACAGAGCTACACCAAGCGTTGGCTAACCACCAGTTGCATCTGGACAGACATGAAGGTGAGGACGGACTTGGTGATCATGTGGCAGAACACGGAGGTCACGACCACATCGTCATCAAGCGGACGGAAGGGAGCTGTACACGTCCAAAGAAAGAGGTGACAGGGTAGAATAGAGATGGAAAACTGGGCTTGCTGTCGTTGCCCTTTTCTGATAACAAAGATCAGTAAGGGTTGCCAAAGGCAGCGAGTCGGACGGCACGATTCGAGATAGAAACATGTCTATCACCGAAACGATAGGGGTGGCTGGTGGAAAGATATTGGCGCGATACTTGAGCATAACTCCTGCAAATGGTGTCTGGAACACTTGGTACCACGACATCACTCCACTGAGACAGAGCTGACGCCAAACACCGAAGAGCATGTATGCAATTAAGGAGGGTGCAGGTAGTGGATCGAAACCGATGCCACCTACACTCACAAGATCAATCGTTAGCGACCGAATAAGTCTATATGCATGCTATGCAACAAACAAATGCAGCAATCAAGTGCAACAAACCGACTAGATTCTATACTACCGCTTTCTAACGCTCGCGTGGATTAGGGCGTCCTACAACCAGACCTGCTCTGGTACCAACCGTTGTGGCACCCCGGCTCAGAGAGACCAGAACACCCTGTATTCCAGCCCAGAGATCAAGTCTTCTGGAATACAGCACTGGTTGGCATAGAACAAATCAGCTCTTGATTACAAAGGGTCTGGATACAAAGGTTCCAATATAACAGGGAATTACATCGGCACGGTGACACTACGCCTAAAAAGGTTGCTCCATGCTAGCAGCAGAACAACTCGTAGCAGCGGAAAACGACGACAGCGATGGACTCCACTCCGCAGGGACTCTGGCTGGAACGCTTATCCTAGCTCATAAACTCGGGATCCTCGGCAATCAAGCAAGCATGGCATGACCTGCAAACTGGCATGACATGCCAGGTGAGTACTTTGAATGTACTCGCAAGCTCACAACAACCAAAAGCAATAAAGACAAACAACATCATGGCATTTACAGGTTAAATATTAGAGATGATCATGATACCACTAGAACAACATAAGCATGGCATGAACATGAGCATGTTGAACATCACACAACTAGAACCATATGAAATGAACATGGCATGCTACTCATGATGTGAACAGGATGATACTAGGATGTAGCATGTTTTAAACTAGCACGATTCAACTTACTCTGCTCGGGAGTTATCTCGTAACCACCACATGTATCAACTTACCAACTTGAGCATCACACGATCACCTCAGCACCAACCAAGCTTGGTATTAACAATACCGTAGTGATCAACTGACCACAAGGAGCTTGATCTTTACCCGGGATCATCACATGACACTATAAACATCAACCAACTTCGGTATCCACGACACCACTGTGATCCTCTCACGATCACATAAAGATCAACCAACTTCTTTCCTCATCGAACCAGGGTTGTTTATTAGTCAGGTTATTATTACTGTTGACCCATAGTGTGACCTACTACGAACTGGGCCCATATCCGTGGGCGCGGCTGTCGATAGATTATATACTCTGCAGAGGTTAGTACACTGTACCCACACTATGGAACCCAAGGCCTCGTGCTCCCATTCGGGTGGACCAACGACGTTCCGACAAAACCGATCTATTGCATGACACTCTCCCGGCCACTCCGACAAACTCCCCTTTGGGCTAAGTCATGGGTGGCCCCGATGTCACCTCGTGACATCCAACGGCCACCGTTGTGGCAAAACAAAAACAGTCCCAAACGGAGACATGAGATCTCAATACCAAACACGGGCACACAAGGCTTATGTTCGCCTACCTAATCAGGGTAGCGCGCGCCCATAACCTTCTCTAGTTGGAGGCACCAGCGAGAGGCATAACAATAGACCCAGTTAGGACCCTCATAAGGCAAGTGTGGCTGCACTGGTCAGCTCGATTCGATGGCACTATGACTCAGCCAACAGATGTTCGAGTTTGATTAAAGTCCGGTTAAAATTGAAAAGTAAATAGCTGAGCCATAATAAAGTAACATGATGCACTGATATGCATATGAGTAGGATATCAGCATGAACATGGATGAGCAACATAACCATTTAACATGAACAACAATAAAGCATTACTCTACTAGATGCACATGAGCATGGCATAGTGATGATCATGAATAGCACAAGTATAACACTTCATAAAAACATAGCATGACCACTAGCATCAGAAATAATTACCATAATAGAACTTAGCCATAAGATCAGCAAGAAATCATGTAACCAACTAGATGCATAAGATCATAGCATAACGGTAAACATGGATGCACCACATATATAAAGCATTCACAAAATATTAACCAGCACACAATATTTAAATATTCAAGTTGAAAACCATGGCTACTGCATGGCCATCATGCAAGTGGCTGTCGTGGCTTGGCTGGGGCGGAAGAAATCACCGAGGAGAAGTGCGAAGCATTCGCGGAAAGATTCGCCGGAAATAGTTCACTCTCAGAGGGGGCTGTTTGGTGTAAAGGCAAAATGGTCATTTCCATAGTGTGAAAACATTATGAAAATGCTACCAACATGTCGGGCTTGACGAGATGAAATCGTGAGACTTGGATTCACCTCATTCGGAGTTAGGATCGCGAAGATACGGGCGTTTGAAGATCAGGGACTATTCTATAAAAATTCCCTCACAAACAAGTCCCTGGCGGATAAAACAGAAAACATATTTTAGAGAAATACGCTTTCAGAACTGAGAAAGCGTATTTTGGGCCAAAGTAAAATGAAAATGCGCTTTCAGAATAGGAAAACATATTCCGTGGAATACGTGTCCACTTAAGCTGACTGGACCTGGGGTTACTCTGGATGACAGGTGGGGTCCGTGGGGAGGAGGGGGCCCGCCTGGCCCCTATCTTCTTCCTCGCCCTGCTCCCGCACGGGACAGAGGAGGCAGGGGAGGATGCGACGCAGGTGATGGCCCGGGCAGCTCCGGCCGTCCCCGGTGGAGCTGGGACCGCCGATGGACTCGGGAGGAGGCGGCGCATCCACCAGAGCAGGCTGCGGGCGCTGTGGAGGGACGGAGTGGCGGCGCCTCGCAAAGATAGAGAGCACGCGGCGGTGGCCGAATCTTGGGGCACGCGGCCAGGGGCACTTCGACGACGAGCTGAGGGCACGGGGAGGATCGCCAAACTCCGGGAGAGCTACTTGTAACACCCCATGTATTAAGCTACAGTGATCACCCTTTTGATAATGCCATGTCATCATGATCAACAGTGCTTAAACATCATCTGGATCATATCTTATTTCAAATTCAAATTCAAATGGAAATTCAAACTAAAGTAAAAATAAAAGTTGTTCAAATCCAGAAACAAAAATGTGCATCATGTTGCAAATATTCCCAAAGCATTTATAAAAATAATAGCAACATTTATTGGAATTGTAAAAGGACTCAAACAAAAAGAAACAGCAGCAAATAGCAGCATATTTAATACCTTTTCAATTAAATAAAATGAAATAACAATCAATTATACTCTAAGCCTTTTTATAGCAGTGTCAAATAATGCACTGATATTATATGGGCAAGTTCCATATTTTACAAAAGTGTTTTGAAATAAAAACAAATGCCAAAACAGAAAACAAAAACAGAAATACAGAAAAAGAAATAAAGAAAAAGAAAAAGGCCCACAACACTGGGCCTAAGTGGCCACAGTGCCCGGCCCAGCCCGTGTAGCGCCCCCACCTCTTGCACTGCTCACCTGCGCCACTGTCGAACACCTGCCGCGCGCGCCTCGCCCGAGCTGGCCTCCCCTCTCCTCGCGGTCGACAACGCGCCTGCGCCCGCCTGGTGGGTAAAGAGCAGCTCCCGCGCCCCTGGCTCTCCCTCGCTCACTCTCTCTCGCTCTCCCTCTCGTTCCCCACCTCGCCGACGCAGCCATGGAGCCGCCGCCGTAGCACACGCGGCCACCGTGCTCGCCTCGCCTCGCCTCTGCGCCAGAGAGGACCGCCTCGACCTCCTCTTCCTCTCCGACGAGTCACCCGAGCCGGAGAGCCACTGCATCGCCTCCACGCCGCCCTCTCCCTCCTCGGATCGCTGCCGCACGCCGTCGGCGATTCCGGCGACCACGAGCTTCCCCGAGCCCTCTGCCACTTCCCTACAGCTCCGCGGTGAGCAGCCGCACCGGAACCCCTTCCTCCCTGTCCTTCCCCGTAGCCGTAGCTAGCCGCCGCCGTGCTCGTGCTCTGTCCGCCGCCGTCGCTGCCATTGCCACGCTCCCAGAGCCGCTCGGCTCGGTCCAGCAGCACCGGCGTGCTCCTGGTGAGCTGCAGAGGCCGCCCCGCCCTTTACTTTGCTCGCTAGCCCACCACAGCCACGCGCCCGAGCTCCACCCGAGAGCCCCGCCGCCAACCGACGTCGCCGGCGTCGTTCCGGCCACCCCCGAGTCCGACCACCACCACCACGCGATGCGGCTCGCCGCGCCCGTTCTAACGGGCCAAACCACAACCCCGGGGATGCCCTGTGGGCGAATCCCGAGCCTCGCCGGCGTGCTCCGCCACATTCGGGCTCGCTGGAGCAACTCCGACGGCCGGCTCCGACGTGGCACGCGGGCCCCAGCCCCAGTGTCACTGACCACGGGCCCTGTTGACCGGTCAGCGTGCTGACTGGGCACAGTGGCCCACTGACATGCGGGTCCCACCCTGTTAAATGATTTTATAATTTGATAAACTATTAATTAGCTTAATTAGTTAAATCACTCACTGACCAGTGGACCCCGCACCCCTAATTAATCAGTAATTAGTTCAATTAATCCTAATAAACTAACAAAGGCTGACATGTGGTCCCACACGTCAGGTTTGACCTGGTCAGCCTCTGTTGACCGCTGACGTCATCTCTACGTCATGCAGACGTCACCCCCGTACTGTTCTGGATAATGTTGATTTTTAATGATTAAATAAATTCCGGAAAATCAATAAAACTTTGAAAAATCATATAAAATAATCCGTAACTCAGATCGAAAAACTTTGTACATGAAAGTTGCTCAGAACGACGAGACAAATCCGAATGCGTGGTCCGTTCGTCTGCCACATGTCCCTAACTATCTGAACATGGAACCGTTCCCCTCCGGTCATCTGTCTGACAAATGTCCGGAACCGGGAAAACATTCCCGGATGGATTCCCCCTTCCTCGGTGACGTGCAACCATATGTTAGGACACACCCGACACTGCATATTGTCATGTCGTACATTGTGTTGCTCATGTTTGCTGTGTATTTGTACTGTTTCCTCCCCCTCTTCTCTCTCGTTAGACCCCGACGCAGTTCCCGATACCGACGCAGCTCCGGAGCCCGACGCCACCGTTGACAACCTTGCCTTTGCCGCCGAGCAACCAGGCAAGCACCCCCCCCTTGAGCATACCGATAACACCTAATCTTTCTTTCTCATGCTTGCATTAGAATTGCTGCTGCTATTGCTTTACCTATTCTGATGCATAGCCTGTTTATTGTAACCTGCTATTGAAACCTTACCTGCTTATCCTAAACTGTCTAGTATAGGCTGGGTAGAGACCTATCAGTGACCCCACTTGTCCCGATTGCCCCGCTGGATTATCAAAAGACCCGATCGACGGGATCGAAGACAGGCCCCGGCACCGCACTTCACCCCCCTTAGTTGTAACGACACTGCAGCGTTATTATCGAGTGCCGAGGGTGATACCTCGTGTAGCACTTCAGATGTTAACTCTGTAGAGTAGCTATTTGGTCGTGGTCATCGAGGGTGATTCATCCTTCCCCACTTCCAATACGACCCTGTTGTGCAACACATCAAGTGTGAACCCATCGAGGGTGATTCCTCCTACGTTCACCTTGACAGTTACATAGAGTGGGTATCCATCGAGGGTGATACCTCGGATTCCCTTGATGTTATGGACACACGGATACTTGGACTTTACCCTGTTACTTGGAAAGGCGGGTCGACCCTGAGGGGTACCCGCGTGTGATGTGAAGACGGGTTGCCTGGATGGTGCCCGAGTGAGAATACGAGGCGTGGCCGGGCATTTTTGGCCCTTGCCGCAAGTCCTCGAGATGGGGCGACGGGGTCACATCTGTCGTGAGTCTCTGCTCGTTACCGCAAGCCCCTAGTCCACTATTGATTTGGATATTTGATCCGAGAGGGCCTCTGGCCTAATAGCACTAACCATCACGTGGGCATAGTATGGGCGTTCTGCATCGTAGCATCAGCCGAAAGCTCTGTCAGACGTCCAGTTCAGCATTGCGGCACGGTCGGATCATGTCGGCCACCCGAGGCGACACTGGTATCAACCCTGTGCGCAACGACCCGGAGGGCGAGGGGCAATGGCCAAGACCCCCTTGCGCTTAGGATGTAGACTGGCGGGGACCTCTCTGCTGAGCTGTAGGTAGGGTTGCGGTGTGTCATTTGGCCGAGGCCGGGCATTACCCAGAAAGTGTGTCTGACCGGAGTAAGCGAGCATGGTGGGTAAGTTGGTGCACCCCTGCAGGGAAGAAAACATCTATCGATAGCCTGTCCTACGGTAACGGACACTCGGAGTTGTATCCCGATCGATACAACTAGAATTGAATACTATGGCTCTGGGATTGCTTCTCGCAGGGAGTCGAGAAGGGATCTCCGGACGAGGTTGATGACAGTATGGCTCTGGGATTGCTTTCTCGCAGGGAGTCGAGAAAGGATCTCTGGGTGAGGTTGAGACTTAATGATACTACTACTTTATATTGTACTAATCTACACTCTTCTAATGCTGCAAGACCTCGGAAGATGCTAGTCTTCGATAGGACTAGGCTATCCTCTCTATTCTGGCATTTCTGCAGCCCAGTCCACATATACAGCCTTCCTTTGATAATGTTGCATATGTAGTGTAGATCCTTGCTTGCTGAGTACTTTGGATGAGTACTCACGGTTGCTTTGCTTTCTTTTTTTCCCCATTTCCTTTTGATGCAACCAGATGATGGAGCCCCGGTTACAGCGGCCCCGCCGACGATCGCTACTGCTACCCCGAGGTTGGATACTCCTACGAGCTTGCCGATGACCAGGAGTAGGTTCGGAGGGTGCCATGCAGGAGGCCTGCGCCTTTCGATCGTAGTGTTTTCTTTTGTCCCGCCTTTTAAGAGCCTTTCTGTGTTTTCTTTTATATCTGTACTCAGATATCTGATGCTTCCGCTGATGCTTGTATGCGAGCTTATGTATTCGAGCCCTCGAGGCCCCTGGCTTGTAATATAAAGCTTGTATGACTTTATTTATGTTTTAGAGTTGTGTTGTGATATCTTCCCGTGAGTCCTTAGGCTTGATCATGTGCATTTGCGTGTATGATTAGTGCACGATTGAGCCCACAATCTTGAAGGAAGGGG
Organism: Thinopyrum elongatum; assembly: GCA_011799875.1. Classification (NCBI taxonomy): domain Eukaryota; kingdom Viridiplantae; phylum Streptophyta; class Magnoliopsida; order Poales; family Poaceae; genus Thinopyrum; species Thinopyrum elongatum. The sequence goes on from CM022303.1 coordinate 521,948,664, forward strand.
GGAAATTTCAGAACACCGGGTGGATGTGATCACGAGAACCTAATGTTGGAGTTAGTAAAATTTTAACCCGAAAGAAAGAGAGATCAGAGTCCCAGAGTAAAGGTCGAGGAGTAAAAGATCCTAATACCACCCAATGGCGACGTGGGCCCGTAAGCCACACAGCCATGTTAGTAAAAGTTTTTCAATCACTAGACTCAACTTCGGCCAAGGAGTTGGAAAGGGGGGGGGGGATCCTATAGGCAGTCAGCTCTGATACCAACTTGTGACGCCTCCGGCTCAATCTAAGTCTGTGCATGGATTGGTATGTCTTTGACGACTACTATTATATATCTAATGCCTTTCCAGTTCTTTCCCGTGTTACATCATGAATAACTCCATACACATGCAATTTTTCTTGCTAAACTGCCCCTGTTGATTTGGCAGGATGGCTGACGATCCTCCACCTCCACCCTATATTGCTGAAATGATGCAATAGTTTGAATTGAACCGTCAGGTTATGACCGGAATATTGGCCCAGTTCCCTAATCAGAATGCCCAGCAACAGACTGCTCCAATAACTCTGCCAGAATTTGTGTGCCTCAATCCATCTGTTTTCCGCAACTCCACCAACCCTATGGATGCTGATGATTGGCTTCGTGACATCCTGTTTGAAATGGAGTCAACTAATGTTGCTCTTGACAGTTACGTCACCTTTGCGACATTCCACCTAAAGGGTCCAGCTGCCCAATGGTGGGAAAGCCACAAGGGTATGTTGCCTGCTGAAACAGTAACCACTTGGCAGGAATTTCAGTCAGCCTTTCGTGCACGGTACATTCCTCAAGGTCTGATGGACCAGAAGAAGCAGGAGTTTCGAAAACTCATACAGGGCACAATGACTGTGGATAAATATCAGAGAAAATTCCTTGAATTGTCCCGCTATGCTGAGGATGACATCTGCACTGACACACACAAGCAGGAGAAATTCCGTGAAGGACTGCGTACTGATATAAACCTTGCACTTGCTGTCCATGATTGCACAGACTTCGCAACGCTTGTCAGCCGATCTTTCCAAGTTGAAACTACTCTGACTAAGTACCAGGAGTCGCTCAAGCGTACTCGAGATGTCGGCTCATCTTCGGGTCGACCCGTTCAGAAACATCAAGTCTGGATCCCACACAATGTTCATCACCGACCTGCTCCAACACTAAGGCCGTCTTATGTTGCACCTCGACTACCTTCACCGCCGAGACAGCTAACGGTTCAGGATGGACAGCCTAATGCTGTGGCTTTTCATCAGGTTGCACCACGCCCTCCTGTTGGTCGCAAGAAGAGCTGTCAGAACCGTCGTCTCAGAAGTTGTAATGCCAGGCCGTCTGCTATCGTTCGGGTCCATGTCAACCATGTCAAAATTGAAGAAGCTCGACAGGACACCCAAATTTTGATGAGTACCCTATTAGTGAATTCAATCCCAGCTTCTGTACTCTTTGATTCAGGAGCGTCGCACTCCTTTATGTCCAAAAGTTTTGCGCAAAGCCATGATATACCTTTCGAGGAGATGTGCACCCCATTAGTAATCCAGTCCCCCGGGGCTAATTGGCAAACTACCATGGTAAGCCACGGTAACCACATTGAGATTGGAGGATTGGTGTTCCCCGTTTCACTCATTGCTCTCAAGACCTCCAACATAGACATTATTCTGGGTATGGACTGGTTGAAGCCTCATAAAGCTTTGATTGACTGTGCCGCTGAAACAGTCCGCATCACACACCCTTCTGGCTAGATAGTCAAATAGTCAGCCCGAATAGCTCAGGATGCTGAGAGCCAGATATATGCTCTGAATGCATTGAATGCTTCCCCTCTTGAAGGCATCGAGAACATTCCAGTTGTTCGTGATTTTCAAGATGTCTTTCCAGAAGAACTTCCAGGAATACCCCTTGCTAGAGCTGTCGAGTTTGTCATCGACTTGAAACCAGGCACAACCCCTATTGCGAAGCGTCCTTATAAAATGCCTCCGCACCACCTTCTCGAGCTTAAGGAAGAAATCGACAAGTCACTTAAGAAAGGTTTCATCCACCCCAGTTCCTCTGCTTGGGGAGCACCTTCACTCTTCGTTAAGAAGAAGGATGGAACTAACCGATTGGTTCAGGATTATCGGCCCATTAACCAAGCCACCATCCAGAACAAGTATCCGCTCCCCAGAATCAACGATTTGTATGATCAACTTGCTGGTTCCTCAGTATTCTCTAAGCTTGATTTGAGATTGGGATACCACTAGATCCGAGTTCGCGAAGAGGATATTCCAAAGACTGCATTTGTTACCCGTTATGGCTCCTATGAGTACACTATCATGTCTTTCGACTTGACTAATGCTCCAGCTACCTTCTCCCGGTTAATGAATTACATCTTCATGGATTATCTCGACAAATTCGTTGTGGTATATCTGGATGATATTCTGGTCTATTCAAAGAATAAGGAAGAATATGCTGAACACCTCCGTCTTGTACTGGAAAGGCTCCGAGAACACCAGTTGTATGCCAAATACTCCAAATGTGAATTCTGGCTTTCTGAAGTAACCTACCTCGGGCATGTGATTTCCAAGGATGGAATTGCTGTTAACCCAGAACGAGTTTAGGCTATTCTTGATTGGACTCCTCCGAAGAACGTCAAGCAAGTGAGAAGTTTTCTCGGCCTTGCAAGTTATTGCCGTCGATTTGTTGAGAACTTTTCCAAGATTGCTAAGCCTTTGACTGATCTGCTTCACAAGGGCGTTAAATTTGAATGGACAGAAAAATGTCAGGAAAGTTTTCAAACACTCAAAGACAAGCTGACATCTGCCCCAGTACTTGCTCCTCCAGATTCTCGCAAAGACTTCGTGATTTATTGTGATGCATCCCGTGAAGGATTAGGCTGTGTCCTAATGCAAGAGCGTAAAGTGATTGCCTATGGCTCTCGTCAGTTGCGCCCACATGAAGAGAATTATCCGGTACATGATCTAGAACTAGCTACTGCCATCTATGCACTGCAGTTGTGGCGACATTACCTTCTCGGTAATCGTTGCGAGATATACACGGATCATAAAAGTCTGAAGTACTTGTTCACTCAGCCATCTCTAAACCTCCGTCAGCAAAGATGGATGGAGGCCATTGTGGACTATGATTTGGGTATTTCCTATACCCCTGGCAAGGCTAACGTGATGGCTGATGCCTTAAGTCGCAAGTCCTATTGCGACAACCTCATGGTTAGGCGAGCTCAACCTCGTCTTTTTGAAGAACTGCGCAAGCTGAATCTGCGTATTGTTCCACAGGGTTCCCTTAATAACCTTGTGATACAACCAGATCTTGAGAAAGTTGTTAAGAATGCACAAGCTAAAGATGCTGAAATTGATTTGATGAAGAAAGATCTTCACCTAGAAAAGTACAGGGATTTCTCGCTGTCTGAAGATGGAACCTTGTATTTCAGAAACCGCATTGTCGTACCTCGCTTCGAGCTTATGACCGACAAGGTCATGAAGGAGGCACATGATACCCCGCTGTCTATTCATCCGGGTAGCACCAAGATGTATCGAGATCTCTGTGAAAGGTACTGGTGGTCTAGAATGAAGCAAGATATTGCTCAGTATGTTGCTGAATGTGATGTTTGCCGTCGCATTAAAGCAGAACATCAGAAACCAGCTGGAATTCTGCAACCACTTCCTATTCCTCTATGGAAATGGGAAAGGTTCAGATGGATTTCATTACTGGCCTTCCCAGGTCACAGAAGGGACACGATGCTATTCTTGTCGTCGTCGACCAACTCTCTAAAGTTGCACACTTTCTGCCCATCAAGAAAACTATCACTTCTAGTCAGTTAGCAGAGTTATATATCTCCAGAATTGTTTCACTCCACGGCATTCCGAAGGAGATCAGTTCGAACCATGGCGGGCTTTTCACCTCAAAGTTCTGGGAAAGTTTCCAAGAAGCTATGGGAACTCATTTTACCTGGAGTTCAGCTTATCACCCTCAATCCCAAGGCCAAGTCCAGCGAGTTAATCAAGTGCTTGAAGACATGCTTCGGGCTTGTGTTATATCGTTCGGCAAGAAGTGGGAAGAATCTCTTCCTTATGCGAAATTCTCATATAACAACAGCTATCAAGCCAGCTTGAAAATGGCTCCCTTCGAAGTACTTTATGGACGTAAGTGTCGAACCCCTCTGAATTGGTCAGAAACTGGGGAACGACCACTCATGGGACCGGACATTATTCAACACACCGAAGAGCAAGTCCGTGTCGTCCGTGATAACCTCAAGGCGGCTCAGGACCGCCAGAAGAGCAACTACGATCGCAAACGATGGGGTTTGACTTATCAACCAGGCGATCAAGCTTATCTGCGTGTCACCCCTATGAAGGGCACTCACCGCTTCGGAATCAAGGGCAAGTTAGCTCCCCGCTACATTGGTCCTTTCCGCATTGTTGCAAGACATGGTCAGGTGGCATATAAACTGGAGTTGCCACCGCAATTCTCTCATATCCACGACGTCTTCCATGTGTCGCAACTTCGTAAATGCTTCAAGGAGTCTCCGCACCGAGCAGTGGATCACGAGATGCTCGAATTGCAAGATGACCTATCTTATAAGGAGCATCCGATCCGCATTCTCGATGAAGCTGAACATCGAACCCGTCAGAAGACGACCAAGTTCCAGAAAGTACAGTGGTCGAATCATACTGAAGATGAAGCCACTTGGGAATGCGAGAATAATCTTCGTCCGGAATACCCCGATCTTTTCCCTTCTACCTCTTAATTCTCGGGACGAGAATTCTTGTTAGATGAGGAGAATTGTAACACCCCATGTATTAAGCTACAGTGATCACCCTTTTGATAATGCCATGTCATCATGATCAACAGTGTTTAAACATCATTTGGATCATATCTTATTTCAAATTCAAATTCAAATGGAAATTCAAACTAAAGTAAAAATAAAAGTTGTTCAAATCCAGAAACAAAAATGTGCATCATGTTGCAAATATTCCCAAAGCATTTATAAAAATAATAGCAACATTTATTGGAATTGTAAAAGGACTCAAACAAAAAGAAACAACAGCAAATAGCAGCATATTTAATACCTTTTCAATTAAATAAAATGAAATAACAATCAATTATACTCTAAGCCTTTTTCTAGCAGTGTCAAATAATGCACTGATATTATATGGGCAAGTTCCATATTTTACAAAAGTGTTTTGAAATAAAAACAAACGCCAAAACAGAAAACAAAAATAGAAATACAGAAAAAGAAATAAAGAAAAAGAAAAAGGCCCACAGCACTGGGCCTAAGTGGCCACAGTGCCCGGCCCAGCCCGCGCAACGCCCCCCCACCTCCCGCACTGCTCACCTGCGCCGCTGTCGAACACCTGCCGTGCACGCCTCGCCCGAGCTGGCCCCCCCTCTCCTCGCGGTCGACAGCGTGCCTGCGCCCGCCTGGTGGGTAAAGAGCAGCTCCCGCGCCCCCTGGCTCTCCCTCGCTCACTCTCTCTCGCTCTCCCTCTCGTTCCCCACCTCGCCGACGCAGCCATGGCGCCGCCGCCGTAGCACACGCGGCCACCGTGCTCGCCTCGCCTCTGTGCCAGAGAGGGCAGCCTCGACCTCCTCTTCCTCTCCGACGAGTCACCCGAGCCGGAGAGCCACTGCATCGCCTCCAGGCCGCCCTCTCCCTCGGATCGCCGCCGCACGCCGTCGCTGATTCCGGCGACCTCGAGCTTCCCCGAGCCCTCTGCCACTTCCCTACAGCTCCGCGGTGAGCAGCCACACCGGAACCCCTTCCTCCCTGTCCTTCCCCGTAGCCGTAGCTAGCCGCCGCCGTGCTCATGCTCTGTCCGCCGCCGTCGCTGCCATTGCCGCGCTCCCAGAGCCGCTCAGCTCGGTCCAGCAGCACCGGTGTGCTCCTGGTGAGCTGCAGAGGCCGCCCCGCCCTTTACTTTGCTCGCTAGCCCACCGTAGCCACGACCCCGAGCTCCACCCGAGAGCCCCGCCGCCAACCGACGTCGCCGGCGTCGTTCTGGCCACCCGCGAGTCCGACCACCACCACCACGCGATGCGGCTCGCCGCGCCCGTTCTAACGGGCCAAACCACAGCCCCGGGGATGCCCTGTGGGCGAATCCCGAGCCTCGCCGGCGCACTCCGCCGCATTCGGGCTCGCCGGAGCAACTCCGGCGGCTGGCTCCGACGTGGCACGCGGGCCCCAGCCCCAGTGTCACTGACCACGGGCCCCACTGGGCCCTGTTGACCGGTCAGCGTGCTGAATGGGCACAGTGGCCCACTGAAATGCGGGTCCCACCTCGTTAAATGATTTTATAAATAGATAAACTGTTAATTAGCTTAATTAGTTAAATCACTCACTACCAGTGGACCCCGCACCCCTAATTAATCAGTAATTAGTTCAATTAATCCTAATAAACTAACATAGGCTGACATGTGGGTCCCACACATCAGGTTTGACCTGGTCAGCCTCTGTTGACAGCTGACATCACCTCTACGTCATGCTGACGTCACCCCCTACTGTTCTGGATAATGTTGATTTGAATGATTAAATAAATTCCAAAATATCAATAAACTTTGAAAAATCATATAAAATAATCCGTAACTCAGATCGAAAAACTTTGTACATGAAAGTTGCTCAGATTGACGAGACGAATCCGAATACGCGGTCCGTTCATCCGCCACACGTACCTAACTATCCGAACATGGAACCGTTCCCCTCCGGTCATCTGTCTGACAAATGTCCGGAACCGGGAAAACATTCCCGGATGGATTCCCCCTTCCTCGGTGATGTGCAACCATACGTTAGGACACACCCGACACTGCATATTGTCATGTCGTACATTGTGTTGCTCATGTTTGCTGTGTATTTATACTGTTTCCTCCCCCTCTTCTCTCTCGTTAGACCCCGACGAGTTCCCGGTACCGACGCAGCTCCGGAGCCCGACGCCACCGTTGACGACCTTGCCTTTGCAGCCGAGCAACCAGGCAAGCACCCCCCCTTGAGCATACCGATAACGCCTAATCTTTCTTTCTCATGCTTGCATTAGAATTGCTGCTGCTACTGCTTTACCTATTCTGATGCATAGCGTGTTTATTGTAACCTGCTATTGAAACCTTACCTGCTTATCCTAAACTGTCTAGTATAGGCTGGGTAGAGACCTATCAGTGACCCCACTTGTCCCGACTGTCCCGCTGGATTATCAGAAGACCCGATCGACGGGATCGAAGACAGGCCCCGGCACCGCACTTCACCCCCCTTAGTTGTAACGACACTGCAGCGTTATTATCAAGTGCCGAGGGTGATACCTCGTGTAGCACTTCAGATGTTAACTCTGTAGAGTAGCTATTTGGTCGTGGTCATCGAGGGTGATTCCTCCTTCCCCACTTCCGATACGACCCTGTCGTGCAACACATCAAGTATGAACCCATCGAGGGTGATTCCTCCTATGTTCACCTTGACAGTTACATCGAGTGAGTATCCATCGAGGGTGATACCTCGGATTCCCTTGATGTTATGGACACACGGATACTTGGACTTTACCCTGTTACTTGGAAAGGCGGGTCGACCCTGAGGGGTACTCGCGTGTGATGTGAAGACGGGTTGCCTGGATGGTGCTCGAGTGAGAATACGAGGCGTGGCCGGGCATTTTTGGCCCTTGCTGCAAGTCCTCGAGATGGGGCGACGGCATCACAACTTTCGTGAGTCTCTGCTCGTTAACGCAAGCCCCTAGTCCACTAACGATTTGGATATTTGATCCGAGAGGGCCTCTGGCCTGATAGCACTAACCATCACGTGGGCATAGTATGGGCGTTCTACATCATAGCATCAACCAAAAGCTCTGTCAGACGTCCAGTTTAGCATTGCGGCACAGTCGGATCGTGTCGGCCACCCGAGGCGACACTGGTATCCACCCTGTGCGCAACGACCCGGAGGGCGAGGGGCAATGGCCAAGACCCCCTTGCACTTAGGATGTAGACCGGCGAGGACCTCTCTGCTGAGCTGTAGGTAGGGTTGCGGTGTGTCGTTTGACCGAGGCCGGGCATGACCCAGAAAGTGTGTCCGGCCGGAGTTAAGCGAGCGTGGTGGGTAAGTTGGTGCACCCCTGCAGGGAAGAAAACATCTATCGATAGCCTGTCCTACGGTAACGGACACTCGGAGTTGTATCCCGATCGATACAACTAGAATTGAATACTATGGCTCTGGGATTGCTTCTCACAGGGAGTCGAGAAGGGATCTCCGGACGCGGTTGATGACAGTATGGCTCTGGGATTGCTTTCTCGCAGGGAGTCGAGAAAGGATCTCTGGGTGAGGTTGAGACTTAATGATACTACTACTTTATATTGTACTAATCTACACTCTTCTAATGCTGCAAGACCTCGGAAGATGCTAGTCTTTGATAGGACTAGGCTATCCTCTCTATTCTGGCATTTCTGCAGCCCAGTCCACATATACAGCCTTCCTTTGATAATGTTGCATATGTAGTGTAGATCCTTGCTTGCTGAGTACTTTGGATGAGTACTGACGGTTGCTTTGCTTTCTTTTTTCCCCATTTCCTTTTGATGCAACCAGATGACGGAGCCCCGGTTACAGCGGCCCCGCCGACGATCGCTACTGCTACCCCAAGGTTGGATACTCCTACGAGCTTGCCGATGACCAGGAGTAGGTTCGGAGTGTCCCAGGCAGGAGGCCTGCGCCTTTCGATCGTAGTGTTTTCTTTTGTCCCACCTTTTAAGGGCCTTTCTGTGTTTTCTTTTATATCTGTACTCAGATATCTGATGCTTCCGCTGACGCTTGTATGCGAGCTTATGTATTCGAGCCCTCGAGGCCCCTGGCTTGTAATATAAAGCTTGTATGACTTTATTTATGTTTTAGAGTTGTGTTGTGATATCTTCCCGTGAGTCCTTAGGCTTGATCGTGTGCATTTGCGTGTATGATTAGTGCATGATTGAGCCGGGGGCGTCACACTACTGGTGGAGGAAAGGAGGGGAGAGGTGGCTCGGGCTCGCCGGAAACAAGAAGGGGCCAAGGCGGCCATGGCGAACGGCGGCGGCCAGAGAGGGGAGGGACTACTCCGGTGAGATTGGAGGGTCGGGGAGAGAGCGGCGAGGTGCGGAGGGACTCGTGGCAGCTTTATATAGGCGAGGGAGATGTCGAGAGGGCTCGGGAGCTCTCTGGCTACATGACAATGGCGATGGCAGAGAGTTTTGCGTCACGGGCACGGCAACGGCGACTCCACTAGGGCGAGACCGGATAGGGCAGGGATAGGGATAGGACGGCACGAGCACAGGAGAGCTCCAGGACACGGCGAGGCATCGAGAAGAAGAGGAAACGAATGGCAACAGTGGCGGGAACTCTCCAGAGCGCGCTGTTTGGCACGTCTGCCCCGTGATCACTGCATGAGCTGGCGCACGCGGTGCACGATGATCGGCCTAATCATGTCGGGGAGACAAGGTGAGCAGAGGAGAATGCCAAGGAACAAGAAACCAAGTATAGTGATCCCTGGTGTGACCACAGCTAGCAAGAATCCATATGAACAGCAAAATGTTTGTGCTGTGCTAGGGGGACACATACTTGGAGATGAAGGATTTGCTTCGTATGGTGTTGATCACTCATTAAGGTAATCAAGATGACAAGGTTTCATATCAAGGAGAGGGGTTTAGCTTGTACTTGCTGTACCAAGTGACAATCTGACCAGAACAGCAAACCTTGATGTGGCACTCACATACTAGCTTGGATTGATCTGAAAATGGTCATGGCATGATTATTTGGTCATATGAGAGTGCCATAAAAATTTCATACCATTTGGACAAGCCAAAGTGGTACTTCCTTCATAATGCACCTCCCTGGACAGAATTTTGGGAAAATTGTAGAGGGAAAAAGGCTAGATGAAATGAGCCCAAATTTGGTGGAGGGAGTTTATATAGATAGGAGAATGTCCTAGTAAATTTTCAGTAATAATGAAGCAATATAAAATATAGTTGCTTCACAACCTGAAAATCTGACCAGAAAGCAAGATTGGATGGTGTGCTTACATAGATTATGGGATGGAGCTAAAATTTGGAGGAGTGTGATGATATGAGCACATTAAGTAGCTTGAAAAATTTCAACTCATTTTGATAACCCTAGCTAGTACTTGCTTCAACAAGGCTTCCATCTGACAGAAACTTTGGAAAATCACTGAGGAAGATTCACTAGGCAAATGAAGTTGAAATTTTTACATGAGACAATGATATGGGTAGGAAAGAGCGTCCAAAAAGTTTGGGAGCAATCAAGAAAATATAGGTGGCACTTCCTTCACAAAAAGCCACACTTGACAAAATTAAAGAATGCATATTGATAAATTATTTTTGGGCTAGGAAAGGAAAGTTTGGACATATTTGGGTCATATATGATCCAAACAATTTATGAGAATTATTTGGGAATTTTGTGGAGGACAGAAAGGTAGTTTGCTTCATAACCTAGGGCAAAAAGGATTACTCCTTTAATAGAAAAGGAATATTCCCAATAAAAAGATTATTGAGATTGGTCCAAGATGGGAAATGACATGATCTTGAGATGGTTTTGAGGATGACAAGCCACTTGGGAGACTGAGAAGAGGTGATCTTCCCAGGTTTCAGGACCACAGAGCCACAGAAAAGCAATTCAAATAAAAAATCCAAAGAAAAACAAAAGAAAAAGAAAGGGCCAAAAATCAGGGTGTCACATGCGGTCGGGCCGTCCTTGTTCCCTTTAGAGGGTTTGTTCCGTGGTCCCAATTTTGAGTTGCTGAATCCGGCATTTACTGTCGTGTTCTCGGCTTCACCACCATTGTGACAACGCTTGTTCTTGTTGCGTCGTGGTTTCCCGTTTCCGTCCCGGACTTCTGAGGTGTCGGGGTCTTCTGGGTTGTTGCTTCTACGAGCCAACCAGCTATCTTCGCCTGCGCAAAAGTGGGTCATGAGTGAGGTAAGAGCCGATATTGTCCTCGGCTTGTCTTGGCCAAGCTGACGAGCTAGCCATTCGTCTCGGATGCTATGTTTGAATGCAGCTATCGCCTCAGCATCTGGACAGTCAACGATTTGGTTCTTCTTAGTCAAGAACCGATTCAAAAATTCCCGGGCTAACTTATCAGGCTATTGGACCACATGGCTCAGGTCACCGACATCCGGAAGCCGAACATAAGTGCCTTGGAAGTTAGCTCGGAAGGCATCCTCGAGCTCTTCCTAGCTCCCTATGGAGTTTTCAGGGAGGCTGTTCAAACAATGCATGGCTGGTCCTTTAAGCTTTAATGGCAGGCACTTTATGGCATGGAGATCATCTCCTCGGGCCATATGAATATGGAGAAGGAAATCTTCGATCCACACGGCCGGGTCTGTTGTCCCGTCGTATTGTTTGATGTTTACGGGTTTAAACCCTTCGGGGGCTGATGTTGCATCACCTCATGTGTAAAACACATTGGGTGAGCGGCGCCCCTGACTCGGGCCATGTCACGCTGGAGGTCGGCTGCCATCCGGGCTCGGTGCTGCTCCTGAGCTCTATCGTTTTGGTCGTGCCAAGCTTGGTATCCGTCCCGTCCAGTGGGAGCGTACCCTCTAGATCCATAAATGGATCTTGTCTAACCTGCTCTACTAGCGAGGTCGTGTCGTAGGTCATATGGGTCCTCTGGCAACATTGGCTCCTTGCCTCTCCGGCGAGGTAGTGCGGGTGGGTCTTTAGCCTCTATAGCCATCCTGTCCCGTCCTCGAGGGGGAGGTTGGGCTGGTTTGCCTGAGTATACCTTGGGGGTGCGGGCTCAAGGGCCTCGTCGTTGAATTGAGGCAGCAAACATCGGTGTGGGTAGGTTTTGTTCTGGTCTTGCTGCTCATAACCGTACCCTTCTTTGGCTGCTAGGACTTTTGTCCATCTGTCGTTGAGGGTGTCTTGTTCTGCTTTTAGCTATTTTTGCTTCTTCTTCAAGCTTCGTCCAGTGGCTATATGTTGCCGCTTGAACCGTTCTTGATCCAGCGGGTCCTCAGGGACGATGAAATCCTTGGCTCCGAGGCTGACCTCCTCTTCAGAGAGAGGGAGGTAGTTACTGTTCTCGGAGTCACTGAGGTCCTCGGGGTTATACTGATCCTTGTCCCCCTCCGAGTCATCAGCTGTTGCTCGGGGGCAATGGGGTTGCCGAGGTCTTCCATATTGTCTAGGGTATTGTTTTCTCCGATGTCCGTGTGGCTTTCCCTGCCACTACGCCCCTTGGATCGTCTATGTTATCGTCGGCGTTTGGGCGGCTCCTCACCGGGCTTATCGCCATCTTTTGTGGGGGTGCCGTTACCGTTCCTCCCATTGGTGCCATCGCCCTCATCGTTGGGGGTGTCCACCATGTAGACATCGTAGGTGGAGGTGGCCGTCCACCGTCCAGTGGTGGGAGGGGCAGCAGCAGTATGGGCTGTGGCGTCGACATCTTCATCCATGTCGCCGGCTTCCTCCGAAGCATAGTACAACATGTTGGTTAAATCTTCGATAGTGGCTACTAAGTGGGTGGTGGGTGGGATGTAAAATCCCCCGTGGACATCCTCGAGACCAATCCGAGCATAGGCCGGGGGCGGGCCGTCCGTGATGTTTATCATCTGGACTCGATCTAGGATCTCGCTTAGTAGGCACAGACTAGCCAGATCGGTATCAGGGATTTCTTCGGAGTCAACCTCAGGTATGGAGGTGTGGGGGGCGAGTCCGGCCAGGGTTGACTCCTGGTCTTCGGATGCCGAAGTCATATCCAGGCTTGAAGCCAGATCCGAGGTAAGGGCCGACTGAGCGATAGGGTCGTAAAGAGAGTCCAAAGTCAAAACTTCAGATTTTTCGGTTTTCTCAGTCAAGGCTGAGAATCCGGTGAAGATCAAATCGCCCCGAGCATCAGCAACGCACTCTAGGTTACCGAATCCAATCTGGTGCTCAGGGGCAAAGCTGGTGCTCCGGTGCGGATGCCATCTTCGATGACTAGGCGAGCCATCGATCCTTCGGCGATCCAACAGCGGAACTCTCGATGAAAGCAACAATGTCGGTGTCAAAACTGGCGGATCCTGGGTAGGGGGTCCCGAGCTGTGGATCTTGGATCAATGGGGAACAAGGGACGAAGGAGATGATGTTTACCCAGGTTCGGGCCCTCTCGAAGAGGTAAAACCCTACGTCCTGCTTGATTATATTGAAGTGTATATGATGGTTACAGAGTCGATCTACTACGAGATCAGATGAACTAAACCCTAGGTGAGTAGGATGATGGTTCATCTTCTAGACTCTACAGACTAAACCCTCTGGTTTATATAGACACCAGGGGTACTAGGGTTACACATGGTTGGTTATAATGAAGGAATAATCATGCCGATTCTCTTATATTGGCTTGGAGGACACACCAAGGCTTCGAAGGTTTCCTATCCGGATACAGAGTCTTCTTATAGCTTGGCCTTATAGTAGTCGCAGAGCAGCCCACCTGTCCGGCCGATAAGAGATAGGCCGGCAGCCCGAGGACCCCTTAGTCCAGGACTCCCTCAGCCATGCCTTTGCCAATGGTGCTCAATGAGATCCTCCCGAAGCTGATTGTGGGCGTTTGCGTCTTCAATCTGCCGATATGTCTGAAGGAATGCTTGTATGCGGTCAGGTTCTCTAGCTGGCTTCACACGGCTACCGACATTGTCGTTGAATAACTCCAAGTTCATGTCCTCTCATCCTCGATGATCATGCTGTGAAGAATTACACAACATGTCATGATGTTATTCAGTGTTTTCTTGTTCGAAAAACGAGCAGGACCGCGAACAATGGCAAATCTAGTTTGCAAAACCGCAAAGGCTCTTTCAATATCTTTTCGAGCAGCCTCTTGTACCTTTGCAAATTCAATATGTTTCTTAGTTTTGGGCTTTTTTATGCTCTTGACAAATGTACACCAAGAAGGATAAATACCACCTGCAAGATAGTTCCCCTTTGTGTACTCATGCTCATTCACCGTGAAGTTGCAAGCAGGAGCATCACCACTAGCAAGTCTAGCAAACAAATGAGACCGTTCCAACACATTGATATCATTGAGAGTGCCCGGCATCCCAAAAAACAATGCCAAATCCATAAATCCTCGGATGCTACAACCTCTAGCACAATTGTTGCCTTGCGAGACTTGCCACAAAACTGCCCGTGCCATGCCTTCGGGCAATTTTTCCAAGTCCAATGCATGCAATCAATGCTTCCTAGCTTGCCGGGCCAACCTTGCTTCTCATTTGCTGCCATCAACTTTTTAGTGTCTTCCTCGTTGGGTGCACGAAGATAGACATGACCAAAAACGTGGATGATCACTTTGGAGAACCTACGCACTGACTCAATTGTAGTATCTTCACCAATGCGAAGATACTCATCGGCATAGTCAGCAGGAATGCCATATGCAATCACCTGCATATCTGCCGAGATTTTTTGATATGCGCTAAAACCCAACAAGCCCGCGGTGTTTCTCCTTTGAGTAAAAAACTGACAATTGGCCTCACAAGCTTGCACTATTTTTACGAAGAGGGATCGGCGCTTTTGATACCTTCTCCGGAAGAGGTGCGGCGGATAGGTAGGATTGTCTGTGAAGTAGTCTTACATCAACATCATGTTCTCGAGTTGGCGGTTGTGAGGGATGCAAAGATGGCGGACGGTCGATCCTCGCCTTCTCTTGCGGTTTTGATCCTCGACCTCCTTCATGGCTAGGACCGCCACCACCATCTGCTGCCGATGGCGATCGAGCATCGATCCAACATCCGAGTCGTCGGATGAGGACGAATCCTCGAGAAAAAATTGCTCACAAGGGCTCAAATCCATCTACAAAAACCGCATCCGAGCTCGCATCAATGAAATTTGAACACATGCGGTCGAGCTACAAGTGGCAGAAAAGGGGCTCACCGACTGCGGTCGATTCGGGGCGGCGGTCGATCCGGGGTGGTGGCGACCCGGGGGCGGCTCAGCTCGGCGGATCCGGGGCGCCGACGAGTGGACCCAGGTGTAGTGCGGCCCGGCGGCGCGATTCCGCCGGCGGAAGGGGCCTGAAACGCAGGCGGCGGGGCGGGCGGCAACGATGGTGGGCGGCTGCGGGAGGGGATGTGGGGAAGGCTCGCGCTGAAATGTCCCTCCCGCCAATCACTTTCGCGGGATACAGGGCCCCGACGGGGCGGGGGGGGGGGGAACCTGGGTTTTCGCGGGTCGGAGGGGGAATTTACCGCGCCCCGCATATTTTTTCAAGGGTCGTATGCGTTTACGGTTTTTGTTCGGGATACTTTTTCTGCGCAAAACCTTATAATGGCAGTTATGTTGCGGGTCGGGGCGATATAAGGGGTCTGCTAGAGTTGCTCTAAGACTCATACAATGTTGTCTCTTTCCAATTGTCACCATTTCTAAGAACTTCCCAGCAATGTTGCAGCGCAACGGATGTTGATCATTAAACTAGATCATACCGACAAACAGAACTTTTTCCAAGATACAACCGACATCACACGAGATGGATCTTCTTCCGTGTTCACGCGCTCACAATCACAAAAACGGAATGGCATTGCTGGTTACATAACAAACACAAACTTCCAGCGACAGCTTGACAAATAGTAACAGACAAGGCATGCATAGTCCCAGGTGAGTAATAAGACTTAACTTGATGAGGATTAGCCCTTCCCAAAGAGCCCAAGTCTTTGTTGGGTTTCAACCCCATCTCCAAGTAAAAGGAGCAGCCCTGTCTCCAAGTAACCACAAAGTCAAAGAAAGGGGCTTATCCCTGCTCATGTCAGGATAGATTTTGACATTTCACTTTTGCCACTCTTAGTTTTTGACAATTATCACAATTGCCATTCCCATGGCAAAAGCAAAATTTTCAGAGTGGCAATTGTGATACATTTCCAAAGCTAAGAGTGGCAAAAACAAATTATTTTGCTTTTGCCATGGAATGTCAATTGTGATAATTTTCAAAAGCTATGAGTGACAAAAGTGAAATGTCCAAATCTAGAATGGCATAAGATAAACTGGCAAAATCTAGAGTGGCAAAAACAAAATTTTCCCTACACTTAATGCATGGCAGTGCGGCTGGACTTAAAAGTCCACGTTCACACACTAGTGCTAGTTTGTATTGCACGTAATGTGCAGCATAGTTGGTTCAATTGTCCTATAAACGGACTTGTATCCCTCGTTGTAAATCAAGCCACTCCGCCAGACAAAATATTCAGCTTCAAGCTTAGTACTACTTGTGCAAGTGTACGTGTGTGTGTGAGAGAGAGAGAGTGAGCACTACTAGTATTTGGGCACCCCTAGCACTCATAAAGTAAAACCCCTACCACCAGCAGGGAAGCCCTACCACTTGTAGTGCAGGACCCCTACCACTAGGAAAATATCCCTAGCACTCCAAATCAGGACCCCTAGCACTCACAGTACACCCCTACCACAGTAGTTTGGGCTAACAATTAGCATTAGAGCCTCGTTTCGATAGCCATGGCCGGTGTAGAAGGAGAGCAGAAGCGCACCACCTTGGGTGGTTCCAAGTCGCAGCCATCATAGGACGGCTCCCAGTCGCCGCCTCCGAAGGAGCGGCGATGGCGCAGCCGGTCCAGGCACGGCCATCACGGTGAGCTCGTGGTTACGGAGATCATGCACGAGACCGCATGAAGCGGTACCATGCCCATCACATTCCCGATGCTCACACGGTCGAACTACAGTGAGTGGGCATTGATCATGGAGCGCAACCTCCATGCGATGAGCCTCTGGGTTTCCATGGAGGACGACATGGTCGAGAGAAAGGAGGACAGGAAAGCCATGGCGGCACTCATGCACGCCACGCTGCTTGAGATGCACGACATGCTCACGGCGATGGCAAGTGCCAAGGAGGCGTGGGAAACCATCCGAACCCAGCGCCTCAGCAACAACCGCGTGCGCGAGGCAAATGCACAAAAGCTGCAGGCGGACTTCGAGAACATCATCTTCATGGAGGGAGAGCTCGTCAACGACTTTTCCATGCATATCTCTAGCCTTGCATCGCAGCTCCGCGCACTCGACGACAGCATGGACAATGCGAGAGTCATGCAAAAATTTCTCCGCGTCATGCCACCTCAGTTTGCTCAGGTAGCACTCTCCATTGAGACCTTGCTTGACCTGAGCAAGCTCTCCATCAAGGAGCTCACGGACCGGTTGTAGGTGGTCGAGGACCACCTCTAGAACGGTCATGATAGCTTCGACAGCGGACAAATCCTGCTCTTGAAGGAGGTGGCGGTGAGGAAGTGTCAAGGATGCGGTGGCGGTGCCTCGAGCAGTGGAGGTAGCACTGGCAGAGGCGGCGGTCGCACCCAGAGTGGTGGCGGCAACCGCGGGCACAAGCCAGGCCAGGCCAGCCCAATAGCGTGGCGGTGCTGGATGAGGTGTCGGCAACGACGATCGGGACAAGTGCCGATATTGCAACATCAAGGGACACTAGGTCCGCGATTGCCGAAAGAGGATAGCTGACGAGGCTGCCGCGGCCGAGGTGAACCTCGTCCAAGCTGACATAGACGGTGGGCCAACAATGATGATGGCCTACGCCCAAACCATGCAGGAGGCCAAAACGCCTCTCGAGACCATGGTCCCGGCAACTGTCGCGTCCATGCAGGCGGCACGTAGCCTGTCAGCGGAATCTATCCCTACAGTGTTATGAAATTCCCCGACAACGTCATTCTTGGGGCCTATCAACTGGGAGGAGATGAAGGCACGGGCGTGGGGAAGCCATGCCCCAGCAATCGCGACCCTGACAACGTCGGGTCCCGCCAAGTCCGTGAAAGAGGACACCACGCATCTTATGGGCCACACCCATACCATGATGTTGGCGACCATTGAGTCCGTGCAGGAGCGCACAACGACTCAGGCCGGCCATACCCCAACAACCAAGTTTTCGGGGTCCACCGCATTGGCGGGAGATGGATCCCCAACAACGGTGTGTGCGTTCGGCTACGTCTTCCTCAACAAGGAGAGAGCCGTGACCACACCCACGCTTGTAGGTGACAAGCGCGGCGAGGCTGGTTCCTCAACACTGGTGCCACGAACCACATGACTGGTTCGGTTGATGCGTTCACAAAGCTGGACCGCTCAATCACCGGGAAGGTGCGGTTCATGGATGGCTCCATGGTGGACATCCACGAGCGCGGGACCGTTGTCTTCGACAACAACTGGGGTGACCACAGGGCGAATACGAACGTCTTCTTCATCTCGGCGCTCAAGAGCAGCGTCGGCCAGCTTGACGAGAGCTGGTACGTTATAACCTACAAGTATAGGGGATCGCGATAGTCTTCCGGGGTAGTATTTCACCCAAACTTATTGATTCGACACAAGGGGAGCCAAAAAATATTTATGAGTATTAGCAGTTGAGTTGTCAATCCAACCACACCTGGAGAACTAAATATCTACAACAAAGTGTTTAGTAGCACAGTAGTATGATAGTTTGATAGCAATAGTAACGGTAACAATAACAATAGCAGCTTTGTAGTGATTGTAATAGCAATAACAACGAAAGTAACTTAGTAAAGATCAATATGCAAAAAGCGTAGGCATTGGATCAGTGATGAATATTTATTTTGGATAACATTCATCATGTAACAGTCACAACCTAGAGCGATACACAATAGCTCCAATTCATCAATGTAATGTAGGCATCTATTTCGTATATAGTCATACGTGCTTATAATAAGAACTTGCATGACATCTTTTGTCCTACCCTCCCGTGGCAGCGGGGTCCATAAGGAAACTAAGGGATATTAAGGCCTCCTTTTAATAAAGAACCGGAACAAATCATAAACATATGGTGAATACATGAACTCCTCGAATTATAGTCATTCCCGGAGAGTATCCCAACTATTATGACTTTGGGGTCTACGGATCAGAACAATAACAAGTGCATATAAATAGTAGATAGGATCAAGAAATCAAATATATTCATGAAAACATAGAGGGGTGAGATATGAAATCATGGCACTAGGGCCCTAGTGACAAGCAACAAGCATAGCAAAGTCATAGCAACATCAATCTCAGAACATAGTGGATACTAGGGATAAAGCCCTAACAAATTGACTTGATTAAATGACAAATCTCATCCGACTCCATCACTATCCAACAAGCGTATGAAGGAATTAATCACTCCCGGTGGTGAGCATCATGAAATTAGTGATGAAGAAGGGTTGGTGATGATGATGGCGACGAATCCCCCTCTCTGGAGCCCCGAACGGACTCCAGATCAGCCCTCCCAATGAAGAACATGAGGTGGTGATACATCTCCAACGTATCTATAACTTTTGATTGTTCCATGATATTATAGTATCAATCTCGGATGTTTTATATACACTTACAAGCAATTATGTATCATTTTTTGGAACTAACCAATTAACTTAGCGCCCAGTGCCAGTTGCTATTTTTGGTTTTTCAGAATATCAGTACCAAACGAAGTCCAAATGCCACGAAACTTTTTGGAGATTTTTTCTGGACATAAGAGACCCTAGAAACTTCGGGAAGGGATGATAAGATGGAGCAGTGGCCCACGAGGCACCAGGGCACGCCCAGGGGATAGAAACTTGCAATTCTTGCTAGGAGGAGTTTTTTCAATAGTTTTAATGGAAGAAAAAGCGAACCCCAAATTGTTAAAAATTTCTTCGAACTTATCGATTCTGGCGGGACTTTGTTCTACCCTTTCATTAATTGTTGGTTCTTTCTCCTTTAGCATTTTAAGAGTAATCCCTACCTTAGATACTAATTGAGTGACATGATTGTGGATCTTTTTATCAAGAATTTCAATATGTTCTATGGTAGGCATTTTATTTTCAATAGCATCTAATCTTTGCATAACATGTTCCAGGGTTAAAGTTGTTTCATTGATAGTGATAGGTGGTGATCCCACTAAATTTCCCATGGCACTGAAAGCATCCAAAGGGAGAATAATCAAGAAATCCCCCCCCCGATAATAGTATCAAGAACAAATCTATACCAAGTAGTAATGCCCACATAAAAATTGCGAAGAAGGACGGTAGTAGATTGCTTACGAGTTGATCTATTATAAGCATCACAAATCCTACACCAAGCATCTTTTAAATTCTCTCCCCCTTTGCTTAAAATTGAGAAATTCATTTTCGTGGGTACACGAAACAAGGGAAGAACTAGCCATAACGATAAACTGGGCAAGCAAACACAAAGGCAAATCGAAAATATTTTTGCATTTTTGTAAACACTTTTTAGAGGTGGGGGAGATGAAAATGAGAGGCAAATGGCAAATAATGTAAATGTAAGGAGATGAAAGTTTATGCGTAGGTACTTGATAGATGTTGATGATGTCTCCCCAGCAACAGCGCTAGAAATTCTTCATGCTACTTGTGAGCTACGTTGGGATTTCCCTGAAGAGGAGAGGACGATGCAGTACAGTAGAGATAAGTATTCCCCTCAGTTATGAAACCAAGGTTATCAATCCAGTAGGAGAACCAAGCAACACTATGTAAACAACACCTGCACACAAACAACAAATCCTTGCAACCCAACGCGTAGCGGGGTTGTCAATCCCTCAACGGTTACAAGCAAGATTAAATTGTATAGTTTTTAATAGATAGATCGGACAAAAATACAAAATAAAATAAATAAAAGAAAATTGCAGCAAGGTATTTTTGATTTTAATATATGATAAAAGATAGACCCGGGGGCCATAGTTTTCACTAGAGGCTTCTCTCAAGAAAATAGCGTATGGTGGGTAAACAAATTACTGTTGGGCAATTGATAGAAAAGCAAATAATTATGACAGTATCCAAGGCAATGATCATACATAGGCATCACGTCCCAGACAAGTAGACCGACTTCTGCCTGCATATACTACTATTACTCCACACATCGACCGCTATCCAGCATGCATCTAGTGTATTAAGTTCAAGAAAAAACGGAGTAACGCCTTAAGCAAGATGACATGATGTAGACAAGATAAACTCACGTATGAATAAACCCCATCTTTTTACCCTTAATAGCAACGATACACATGTGTCATGTTCCCTCCTATCACTGGGATTGAGCACCATAAGATTGACCCCAGTACAAAGCACCTCTCCCCATGGCAAGATAAATCAATCTAGTTGCCCAAACCAAACCAATAAATAGGAGAAGAAGTACGAAGCTATAGTAATCATGCATAAAATATTTCAGAGAAAACTCAAATAATATTCATGGATAGATCTGATCATGTCGGTGCAACAAACCCTGGGTCCATTGCACAGACTGTGCACAGGCCAGAGACAAGATTACAAGACCAAGATCAGACCAAACAAGGAGGATCAATTCCTTTGAAGGATCCAAGTGCAAGTCGAGAAGGCCAAGGTGAGCCAGAGGAACAAGGCATCGTTAAGGGAAGGACCTACCTTGCCGGGCAGGCGAGCCCGGCAGGGTTGGGTTTTGCCCCGGAAGCAAGCTCCCATATCATCCCGGCAGGCCTGCCGGGGTTGGCGGAGGCGAGCCACTCCACCGCTCCACCTCACAAGCGACACAAGTCATTAATCAAAGCGGTGTCGAGCTCCAAGGTGACTAAGTGGCTACTTTTTGCCACATGGTAGCCACTTCCTACAGCAAACACCTCCATATGACACCTGTCCTGAGACGTGTCAAACGAGCAGGCGCAAAGCTGGCAAAACGACCCGTCATGGCCTGCCGGGCGAGCTGTGATGTGACACTGAGTGGTGCATTTAATGCGCTCTGCCAGCCTATAGAGTTAGGTATGATAGCACTGTTAGCTATCTAATCAGTACGCAAAGACTGATTTACCACTGTGGTGACCCCTTAATCTATAAAAGGAGGCCCATGGCGATCGTAGAAAGGGTTGGACCCTCGCATATTGATACGCGCGTAGCCACTCTCGCCCCCAGAGCGACCTTGCCGGGCGAGTGTGCTACATCCACCACCATTATCCACCATCAATCCACCAAAGCAGGAGTAGGGTTTTACGCCTCACGGCGGCCCGAACCTGGGTAAAGACTGCCCGTGTGATTTCTGCCGTACTGCGCGACGCTTCTCTGCTCTTTGTGCAACGTGCCCATCCCCCCGCCGAACCAAAAAGGGGCTCATGGCCCCATAGGTGGCCGTGGTTTCCCATGACATCTTTGGTATGCCAGGTAGGGGGATCACTTGCGCGAAACCGAGAGCATATGCTGTGCGTCATCTTCATCAACATTTTCGTCGTCGACGGCGTCATCAACTATGGCGCCCAAGAGGAAGCCCGGAGCTGCAAATCACCCGTCCACCTCGAAGGCTCTGCCGCCCACGACCGCCGACGTCGCGGGGAATGCGGGGGCTCGCGAGGGTGTGGATGCTGCGGGGGACGTGGTCGGCGTAGGCGGCGCCGTCACCACCTCCCCCACGGCCGAAGCAGGAACGAGAGGTACCGGGGAAGGACAACATCAGCAACATCCCAACGGCCATGCTCCACGAGGTACGGATGGAGGAATCATTCCGCCTGAACCCCTTCTCCTCGCCAACGGGCACAGCCGCAGTGATGATGCTCGATCTGGGGCGAATCACAACCCTCCGGCTGCCCCCGCTGCGGGCGCGACCGCAGGGCATGCGCCACCCCCGGGGGGGGGGGGGGCTGACCCAGCTACTATGCCCAATGGAGCCGCTGGCCCTCAGGCACCTCCGTCGCGTCACCATGCCATCCAAACGGCTGGTTCGCAGCAGAAAGGGCGCGGCGCGGTCGCCACCGGCAACGTCAGGAGCCGAGCGACACTACGACCTACATCGTCATCGCCTATGCCAAGCACTGCCTCGGAGGCCATGGTGCAAGCCAAACTGCTGTTGAGATTTCCACCGGCGGCAGACCAGATGAATGAGTGGCGAGCCACCATCCAAAGTCTGATTGGTTTTGCCGAGGCGGAAGGATCACAGCGGGCCGGACCGCCACGGGCTTCCCAGGCAGCAACGACGGCTCATGCGGCTGGTCGTGCGGGAGGGGCCACCATCACAGTGCAATCCCCACCGCGGCAAGCCGCCCGGGAGCTGCAAATCCAAGCACCTGATGACGTCTTGATGGCCTCGTCAGACCCTCGAGCGCGTCAAGGCCGACAGCGTGCCCCGGAGGGCAGGCGAGGGGAACGCGCGCGCGTCATCGACGAGCGGCGCCACGACAATCCCCGCCGGTCCAATGGGTGTGATGGCCCCGACGTCGACGAGCCCGCGCTCGGAGATGGTGGGTGCCTGCCTTTCGAGGTTGGGTTCCCTGCCTTCACCCGTGAGCTGCGGCAAGTCCGTTGGACGTCCACTCGCACGTTCAAGCCAGAGATACCCGAAAAGTATGATGGGAGACTAAACCCGGCAAAGTTCTTGAGCATCTACACCATCGCTGTTCAAGCTGCCGGGGGAAGAGATGAGAAGGTGTTCGCCAACTACTTCCCTTTGGCCCTCAAGTCAAATGTGAGGTCTTGGCTGATGCACCTGCCGGAGAACTCCATTTCAACCTGGGCTGACCTGTGCCATGAGTTCATTGGTGCCTTCACGGGCGGCCATCAAGAACCAGGGCGGCCCAGCGACTTGCAGCTTCTCCAGCAGAAAGAGGGAGAAACTCTACGGAAGTACTTGCAGAGATTCAACCGAGTCCACAGAAATATCCTAGATATGCACCCAGCTGCCGTGATAGCTGCCTTCCAATCCAACGTGCGCAACCGCAGGATACGTTCCAAGATGAACGTTTGGTTGCCCAAGACTGTGAAGGAGCTCTACACTTTGGTGGACAAATGTGCTCGGGTGGAGGAGGGGAGGAAACTTCCTGGAGAGGAAGATTGCGTCGACATCGACTCAGAAGATGACGACGAGACCATCAGTAAGAAGAAGAAGAACAAGAAGCACAACAAGAAGTGCAAGGATAAGACAGTGATGATGGTTGAGGGGTCAGGCATGCCTGGTACCGTCAAGAAGGCCAAGGCTGAAGCCCCCGGCAAGGAGGCTACTGCATGCGCTGACTGCCGGGAGGCGGCGGCTGCCGAGAAAGCTGGGAAAAGTGATGGGCCGTACTGTAAGATTCATCGGACCAAGGGCCATGATCTCCAGGAGTGTCATCAGGTTGAGCAGCTCGTCAAGAGGCAGAAGGCTGAGTATGAGAAGCGCAATAAGGAAAAAGGTCAGAATGGTGCTGGCGGGAAGGGCCGGGGTGGTGAAGCAAATCGCCCCGGCAAGGCTCCTCGGAACCAAGGGAAACCCGCCAAAGGCCGAGAGAAGGAGGATTGCAGTAATGAGAGTGATGGGGGGGATGAAGATGAAACCAGCGAGCAGGAATTCTAGAAGGCCACTGACGCCCTGTGCATTGACGGGGGTGCATCTTTGCACTCCTCTCACCGCCAACTTAAACAGTGGGTGCGTGAAGTCAATGCTATGGAGCCAGCGGTAGATTCTTGGAAGCCGCTCAAGTGGTCACGCACACTCATCATCTTTGATGAAGAGGACCACCCCGACCGCATTACTGCGGTAGGGTGCTTGCCGTTGTTGGTCTTACCAACAATTCGCAACCTCAAGGTCACAAAGATGCTGGTCGATAGCGGGGTCGGGTTGAATCTGATTTCCCCAAAGGTTATCAGCAAACTCCAGATAGCAGAGGAAGAACTTAAGGCCACAGGCATGTTTCAAGGACTCAATCCCGGCAGGAGCCGTCCTAAGGGAAAGGTTACGTTGCCAGTGACATTTGGAGGAGAGTTGAACTATAGGACTGAGTAAGTTGTGTTTGATGTGGTTGACCTCCCCCTGCCGTACAACGGGATCCTTGGGCGCCCGGCCCTGGCCAGATTCATGGCAGCATCCAACTATGCCTACAACACCTTGAAGATGCCAGGGCCGATGGGCGTCATTTCTGTTCCGTCGGACAAGAAAGATGCAATTATTTGCGTGGATAAGATGTACCGGGACGTGGTCCCGGCAGAGGTCGCGGAAGCCACAGTTCCCGCCAAGGGAAAGCATAGCAGAGGCACTGGCAAGGAATCCGAGAAGCGTACCTCTGCGGAATGTGCCACGCCCGTTGATGACATCCCAGAGAGTTCCAACAGCAAGAGATCCAAGGCCACTCCACCCCAAGTGAAAAAGGTCATGGCAGGGCTGGCTGGTGCTGATGGTACTTTCACTATCAGCGCCACCCTTGATGACAAATAGGAAAGCGCGCTCGTTGGCTTCCTGCGGGCGAATATCGATGTGTTTTCCTGGCAACCATCTGATATCCCCGGTGTTCCCAGGGAGGTAATCGAGCACCACCTTGCTGTCTGCCACATGCCCGGCCCGTCAAGCAGAAGGTTCGGAAGCAGGCCTTGGAGCAGCAGCAGTTTATTGCCGAGGAAGTCAAGAAACTTGAAGCAGCTGGTTTGGCCAGAGGAGTACTGCATCCAACATGGTTAGCAAACCCAATGGTTGTGCGCAAGGCTAATGGAAAATGGAGGCTTTGCATAGATTTCACGGATCTGAACAAGGCATGCCCAAAGGACCCATTTCCCTTGCCGCGCATCAACCAGATCGTGGATTCTACTTCAGGATGCGAGTTGCTCTCTTTTCTGGATGCATACTCTGGATACCATCAGATTTTTATGTCCAAGGAAGATGAAGAAAAGACCTCATTCATCACCCCATGCGGCACATACTGCTTTGTGCGCATGCCTTTCGGGTTGAAGAGTGCCGGGTCCACTTTTGCAAGAGCAATCCAAATTGGCTTTGAACCACAGTTGCACAGGAACATTGAAGCCTATATGGATGATATTGTGGTCAAGACCAAGGACAGATCAACCCTCATCCAGGATTTAGAAGAGACATTTGCTAATCTGTGCAAGATCAACTTGAAACTGAATCCGAAGAAGTGCGTGTTTGGCATTCCCTCCAGCAAGCTACTTGGTTTCTTTGTGTCCTACCATGGGATAGAGGCCAACCCCGATAAGATCAAGGCCATTGAGCAGATATAGGCACCCAAGACAATTAAGGATGTGAGGCGTTTGACAGGATGCGTTGCCGCGCTTAGCAGATTCATCTCCAAGTCTGCCGAGCGCGCCTTGCTGTTTTCAAGATTTTGAAGAGGGCAGGACCTATGAAGTGGACAAGTGGACCCCGAAAGCAGATGCAGTGCTGTAGGATTTGAAGGCCTACTTGTCTTCTGTGCCTACTTTGGTCGCACCCAAACCACAAGAGCCGTTGCTGCTATATCTGGCAGCAACTAATCAAGTGGTTAGTGCGGCCCTAGTAGCGCAGCGAGAAGTAGAATAAGCAGCCACCTCAGCAAGTGTCCCGCCCGGGGAAGAGAAAGAGAGCGTCCCGGCAATGCCAGATATGGATCAGGACAAAGAGGAGCACGGCAGCGGAAGCAACCCCAAGGACACGGCAAGGAAGAAGGTGGTGCAGCGCCCAGTATACTTCGTCAGCTCCTTGTTGCAGGGGGCTAGATCCAGGTATTTTGGCGTGCAAAAATTGATCTTTGGCCTTGTCATGGCCTCAGGGAAACTGCGCCACTACTTCCAAGCCCATGAGATCACGGTTGTCACCCGCTTCCCGTTGCAAAGGATACTTCGAAACCCAGAGGCCACCGGTAGGATAGTGGAATGGGCATTGGAGTTGTCCAGCTTTGGCCTGAAGTTTGAAAGCACATCAACAATCCAGAGCAGGGCGTTGGCAGAGTTTATTGCAGAATGGACGCCAACCCCTGATGAAGAAGTACTGGAAACAGTTATCCCCAGCAAGGAAGCGCCCCAAGAATGGATCATGTATTTTAATGGTGCCTTCTCCCTACAAGGTGCAGGGGCTGGCGTGCTTCTCGTGGCTCCCACTGGAGAGCACCTGAGGTACGTCGTCCAGATGCACTTTCCCCGGGAGGAGGTGACCAACAATACAACAGAATATGAAGGGCTTCTTGTCGTGCTCAGGATTGCCACAGAGTTGGGAATCAAGAAGCTGATCATTCGAGGAGATTCACAACTGGTGGTGAGATAAGTCAACAAGGATTACCAAAGCCCATTGATGGGGGCATACATCAAGGAAGTGAGAAGATTGGAAGAGCGCTTTGACGGGTTGCAAATAGAGCACGTACCCCGTGCGGAAAACAACATTGCTGATCACCTGTCAAAGTGCGCTGCGCAGAAGCTTCCTGTGGAACCAGGAACTTTTGTTCTCCATCTTACTCAGCCCTCCATATCCCTGACAACAATGGCCTGAAAGAGGAGGAAATTGGACTCCGGTAAGCCTCTCCTGGTAGAGCCTTTCGAGGCTCCTGGTAGGGACCCTGCCGAAAACAACTCCCCTTCGATTGCCGGGCTGCACCCTCCTACCGGGCCACTGGTCCCCGTGGTCGAGGGATGCGCCCCCACGAATGAGGAGGTGCCGCTAGTCCTCATTGCCGAGCCTTAGGCTCCAACTTGGGCAAGGCACATAGTCCATTTCCTCCAAACCGGAGAACTTCTCGAAGAGCAAGAAGAAGCTGAAAAACTAGCCCGAAGGGCCAGTATGTATCAGTTTGTCGATGACACACTATACAGAAGAAGGCCCAATTGTGTGAAATTGAAGTGCATTTGCCAGGAAGGAGGAAAGGAACTGCTGGCAGAGATACACAAAGGCATGTGCGGCTCCCACATTGGATCAAGGGCTTTGGTTGGGAAAGCATTCCGGCAAGGATTCTATTGGCCCACAACCCTCCAAGATGCGGTTGAGCTCGTCACCAAGTGTGAAGCCTGTCAGTTCCATTCCAAAAATATCCATCTGCCTGCCCAAGCACTCCAGACAATCCCTTTGTCATGGCCGTTTTCGGTCTGGGGGCTCGATATGCTCGGCCCTTTCCCCCGAGCTGCCGGGGGCTTTGAATTCTTGTTCGTTGCAATCGACAAGTTTACAAAGTGGCCGGAAGTAGATGCCGTGAGAAAGGTGACTGCTCAGTCAGCTATCAAGTTCTTGAAAGGATTGGTGTGCCGCTTCGGGGTCCCTGCCCGGATCATCACCGACAACGGCACCCAGTTCACGAGCCGCGCCTTCATGCAATATGTTCATGCCCTCGGAAGCAAGATCTCATTTGCCTCTGTCGCACATCCCAGAAGCAATGGACAAGCTAAGAGGGCGAACGCTGAAGTGTTGTAAGGACTCAAGACAAGAACATTTGATAAGCTGCGGAAGCACGGCAGGCGATGGATCGATGAGCTGCCGGTGGTTCTTTGGTCCCTCAGAACGACACCAAACCGAGCTACCGGGCAGACTCCCTTCTCCCTAGTCTATGGGGCAGAAGCAGTTATCCCCACGGAACTCATTTATGGGTCACCTCGAGTGCTTGCCTACGATGAAGTAGCGCAGGAACAGCACATGCGTGACGACACCGTGCTTCTTGAGGAGAACCATCTCCGGGCTGCTACGCGTGCTGCACGCTATCAGCAAGCCCTGCGTCGCTATCATAGCCGCAAGGTTCTTGCCCGGTGTTTTGAGGAAGGCGACCTTGTCCTTAGGCGCGTTCAGTCCGCCAAGGGTACAAACAAGCTGTCGCCGAAGTGGGAAGGCCCTTACCGGGTAGTACGAGTCACCAGACCTGGCGCAGTCCGTCTGGAGACCGGAGATGGCATTCAATTGCAAAACTCATGGAATATTGAGCATCTCCGTAAGTTCTACCCGTAAGGCGCGGCTGTCGGGCCCTGCCCGGCAGCCACCCTTTTGTACAGGCCTTGCCTCAGCTGCATGTAACCCTTGTACAAAGCCAGGCGCAGACCCTGAGCAACAGAGAAATAAATGAAGCGCTGGGGGCCCCCGACAACTTGCATTCATGCATAAGCATATCATAAGCATCGCATGATTCATGTAGATAGGTTGCATGATTATGTAGATAGATTGCATCTGGCATCATCTTCATTTGCATAAACTGCAGGCTCCTGCCGTGGACTTAGTCCTAGGAAGAGGATGCGAAGATAAGCCAGCACTGCGGTCTCCGGCAAGCCAAACATATAAGTTCCGTCTCTTATCCATACATGTTCCGTGAGTAGGACTTGTGCATATGAAAACCTCGCCACCTCGGAAACAAAGGTACTCCCATCTACTGACACGAACGCTGCTTCAGTCAGGATGGTCGTAGTGGCCTTTGGCTGAAAGGGGTTGGCGGGGGGCTGGTCTCTCCCAATGGAATCTGCACCCGGCAGACTCAGCCTCACGGCAGTGGTCCTATGGGGTACCAGCAAGGTAGCTTACCGGGATCTACTTGTTTACATGAAAGTATGGAGGCATTTCACCTCTGCATGGATATCGTACATGCACAAGTGCCCGGCAAAGCTTATCTTTTTCATTAATATGCTGATCAACAAGTACAAATCTCACAAAACATAACACATGGATAAGAGAGATTACATTATTTGAACTAAAATTTGGCAAGTGCCTACAGGTTTAAGATTAAAAAAAGATAAGTGCCCCGTGATGCCTTTGCCCTTGTCCATCTCCTTTAGGAAATCGCAGGAAGGAACGGAGAAGGCGGAAGGCGAGCCTGGCTGGGATTCGACGCCTCCCCAGGATCAGGAGAACACCGTCGACGGGCTAAGAAGAAGAAACCGGAGGGCAGGCGCGGGCGATGGCACTGCCGGGAACCCAGACGGAGTCACCGGCAAACACGACTCGTCGGAACGGTCGCCCCCGTTCTTGGCGCGTCGTGGGTTGCCGCCACCTTCTTCACCACTGTGGCCCAAAGCTCCCGCCACGCCCATCGATGTGAATGCCGCGTGCCCTGGGAGACCCCACAGAGAGCATGGACATCCCCGACGGCCCGGCGATATGAAGACCCCGCCCGTTAAGGAAGCATGCACAAGGACTAGAGGCTCTCCCATGCACCAGACGGGTGGAGTACGGGGAGATAGGGTCCGCCCTCACCAATGGCGAACCATCTCTGCAACCTCCCTCCAACGCCGCAGGAAAAGAGGGGATAGGCCACAATCGACTATCACACCTTCTTCCCATTATGGGCCTCAGCATGGTGTCATTTGCGTCGCCTCTCACTAAAGTTGAAGCCACCGGCGACCCGGCGACGAGCACACTAGAGTCGCATCCTCCGATGCTACCGCCGCGCCGCCCGAGCGCCCCCATGGGGCTCACACGAAACTCCAAGCTAGGGCCCGGGGCCTGGCCCCGGGCTCTTCCTTTCAGCATACCCAGAAGAAGCAGAAGGCGGAGGAGGAGAGGAATGTGGATGAATGCCTCCGCTCCTCCCCCGCTCCTCCTTTTATAGGCGAGCTGGGGCTGGGGGCTGATTCCCCGGCGAGTAACCGCCGTCCACCTCCACCAATCCAAGAAGATCGGGCCCCTGCCTTGATGCTCTCCCGCACCACATGCCTCCATTACCTACCCCACTCAATGCATGCGGCATACGTGGCTAAGGATAAGGGCGCGGTGGGAAGAGTGAATTGGCAGTTATCCGCCCGTCTGTTAAAGTCATTCACGGGCCATTACAAGAATGGCCCCACCACAATTGGCGTTGCACGATGTGCGGGAAAATCGGAAACTGACCCAAGCTCAGGTTAATGAAGAAGCAAAGAAGATCTCAAAGGGTGGAGCCGCCCTTACATTTCTGCCTGTGCACTGGTTGGGGCCTACCCCGACGACGCCCAGCGGCGCGTTCGTGCCAGGCCGGGGGGCTCATGTCGGTGCAAAAGACCCAGGGTCCATTTGCACGGACTGTGCACAGGCCAGAGACAAGATTACAAGACCAAGATCAGACCAAACAAGGAGGATCAATTCCTTTGAAGGATCCAAGTGCAAGTCGAGAAGGCCAAGGTGAGCCAGAGGAACAAGGCATCGCTAAGGGAAGGACCTACCTTGCCGGGCAGGCGAGCCCGGCAGGGTTGGGTTTTGCACCAGAAGCAAGCTCCCAGATCATCCCGGCAGGCCTGCCGGGGCTGGCGGAGGCAAGACACTCCACCGCTCCACCTCACAAGCGACGCAAGTCATTAATCAAAGCGGTGTCGAGCTCCAAGGTGACTAAGTGGCTGCTTTTTGCCACATGGCAGCCACTTCCTATAGCAAACACCTCCATACGACACCCGTCCTGAGACGTGTCAAACGAGCAGGCGCGAAGCTGGCAAAACGACCCGGCAGGGCCTGCCGGGCGAGCTGTGATGTGACACTGAGCAGCGCATTTAATGCGCTCTGTCAGCCTACAGAGTTAGGTATGATAGCACTGTTAGCTATCTAATCAGTACGCAAAGACTGATTTGCCACTGTAGTGACCCCTTAATCTATAAAAGAAGGCCCATGGCGACCGTAGAAAGGGTTGGACCCTCGCATATTGATACATGCGTAGCCTCTCTCGCCCCCAGAGCGACCTTGCCGGGCGAGTGTGCTACGTCCACCACCATTATCCACCATCAATCTACCAAAGCAGGAGTAGGGTTTTACGCCTCACGGCGGCCCGAACCTGGGTAAAGACTACCCGTGTGATTTCTGTTGTGCTGCGCGATGCTTCTCCGCTCTTTGTGCAACGTGCCCATCCCCCCGCCAAACCAAAAAGGGGCTCATGGCCCCATAGGTGGCCGTGGTTTCCCACGACAGATCATAAACTCACAATTCATCGGATCCCAACAAACACACCGCAAAAATTCATTACATCAAATAGATCTCCAAGAACACCGAGGAGAACATTGTATTGCAGATCAAAAAGAGAGAAGAAGCCATCTAGCTACTAACTATGGACCCATAGGTCCATGGTAAACTACTCACGCATCATTGGAGAGGTAGCAAGGATGATGTAGAGCCCCTCTGTGATCGAATCCCCCTCCGGCAGATTGCCAGAAAAGGCCTCCAGATGGGATCTCGTGGTTCTGGAACTTGTCGCGGCGAAAAAAGTATTTCGTGGACTCCTCTGTTGGTTTCATGATTTTAGAGAATTTATAGAGGCGGAGTTAGGTCAAACGGAGCCTCGTGGGCCCCATGAGCCACCAGGGCGCACCTAACCCCTGGGTCATGCCCTGGTGCCTCATGGGCCCATGCTTCATCATCTGGTCTTCTCCCAAAGCTTCTAGTGTCTCTTTTGTCTAGAAAAATCTCCAAAAAGTTTCGTGGCATTTGGACTTCGTTTGGTACTGATATTCTGCGAAACCAAAAACAAGCCAAAAATAGCAACTGACACTGGGCAGTAAGTTAATAGGTTAGTCCCAAAAAATGATATATAATTTCTTGAAAGTGTATATAAAACATCTGAGATTGATAATATAATAGCATGGAACAATAAAAAATTATAGATATGTTGGAGATGTATCAGGAAGCAGAGATTTGCAGAGGTGCCAGATCTCGAAGCTTATATCAAAGATGAATACATTTTTAGAGGTGTGCTTGTCCTATCAACGTTATGACTAAGGATTTTCAATATCTTCCATGCTAAACACATTATCGATGGTTCCCAAGAGGAAAGGTAAAGTTTACTCCCCCTCAACCATACAAACACAAGCCATGGCTAGCCGAATTCACGGGTGCCCTCCATACAATCAGCTTTCCGGGGGAGTTTGTTTCATTATATTTTTCTTTATTTTGATTACAGGACTAAGCATCCCAATTACCAGCCTCTCTCATGTAATGACAAGTGAATAAACACCCATCGTGAGAATAACCTGCTTAGCATGGAAGATACTGACTGCCCCCTGTCGCTCCATGAGCGGTACAGGCATTGTCACCGGGATGAACCCCGGTTGTCCCAAGACGGTAAACCGGACGGGGTGTCTGCCGGCCTAGGCCAGCTGCTCCGGCTCGCGCCCGCGGCCGGCTGCTCAGACCATCCGGCTGCCCAAAGTCAACCGCGACCTCACATCTGACCCGACGTGACAAGACAGCCATCCCTTAGCCACTATTGTTGATAAAGCATGAACTATTCATCCATCATACATCGTCATCCACAGTACCCCTTGTCCCCTGGGAGTCAGCTGTTAAAAGACCCCAGGGGGGCCTCTTGCCTCGAACAGGCTCACGGACGCTCGTTCCCGCCTCTCCAAGATGATGACACCAGGGCCCCGCGCCCATGTAGATTTACCATTGTACCCCGGGGGCGGCCTATAAGACCCCTGGGGAGCCCTCCATGCAGGGGGCTTCCTTTGGCCTTCTCCCCGGCTCAATCCTTCACCCCCTACACACACACCCACATTCACACAAGGAGAAGTAGAGAGCTAACCCCTTCTTCCTCCTCCACCCAACACAGCTCAAGGAGCACCATTGTAGCCCTCTTGTGAGTAATCTAGTAGATCTTGCAGGACTAGGGGTGTTACCTACCATGGAGGGCCCCGAACCTGGGTACATCGAGTGTCTCGCATCACTTGTCTCCAATCTCACGCCTGGAACCCACCGACGCTCTTTGGCCCCAACCATGTTCGATAAGCCTACCCATGGCATCTGCTGTGAGCATACCACGGCACACACACAAAACATATGCCTATTTGAATGATTAGAGGTGGCACATGGAAATTTACTTGGAACGGCAGAGTAATACCGCATATAGGTAGATATGGTGGACTCATCTGGAACAACTTTGGTTTTAAGGATTTGGATGCACCAGCAGCATTCCCGCTTATTACAGGCGAAGGCTAGCAAATAGATTGAGAAGCGACCAACTAGAGTGCGACAACGGTCATAATCATGCATTGTGAATAATTAACATTGAATACTAGCATGGGTAGGATATAAACACCATGAACATAAATATCGTGGAGGCTACGTTGGTTTTGAATCAACTACATGTGTGAACATGTGCCAAGTCAAGCCACTTGAAACATTCAGAGGAGGATACCATACTAACATACCATTTTAATGCATGTTGACATTCAAGATAAATCATTATCCACTCCTAGCTACTTAAGCATGTACTGAGAAACTATAATCTTTGATTGTCATCACAAACATGTTTACTCATAATATGCTGAATCATGGATACTGAGTTAAACATATTTACAAAAACAAAAACAAGCAGACTTCATACCAACTTTTCTTTGTCACAGTATCATCAAATCATCGTCATTATTGCTTTTCACTTGCATGACTGAATGATGTGAAAATGATAATAGTGCAAGAGTACCATGGACTAAGCTCGAATCTGCAAACATTTTATTCAAAGGAGAAGACAAGGTAATATTGGCTCTTCATTAGATAAACAATAATGCAGATGAGAGTCACTCAGCAATTTCATCGTGGTCTTCTCCTTACGACGACTCAACGAAAAGAAAAGAAATTCCGAGAAACACACTGATTTTTGTTTGGAGTTTTTAGTTTTTTCGAAGAAAGCAAACTAAAGAAGAAAAACAAAAAGCGAGAAAACATATTTACATGGGAAAGCTCCCAACAAGCAAAATAAGAAACAAGAAATCTTTTTGGGTTTTCTTTTACTACTACGAACTAATTGAACAAGAAAGAAAAACTAAAAAGAAGCAAGAAATATTTTGGATTTTCCAAAGGTTTTCAAACACAAGAAGAAAGCAAAATAAACTAAGCATGGATATACAATGAAAAATGATGAACACCAACAACAGGAATGAATGTGTGAACATGAATGTAATGTCGGTGGGAAATACATACTCGCCCAAGCTTAGGCTTTTGTCCTAACTTGGCAATCACCACCCGTAGTATCCATCAGGTCCGGTAGTAAAATTGCGAGGCGGAGGTACCCGAGCTTCCCAAGGTTGGGCCTCGTTCTCTGCCGCAGCCAACTCGTTCTTGTAAGTAGTGATATCTGGTGGCATGATGACGTACCCGTGCCTGACATGAGAATCAAACAAAGAGGGTGCAGGCAACGGAATAATATCATGAGTACTCTCACTAAATACCAAGTTATAACGAATGTGATGAGGAGGCTCAGGGTTATCAATAAAGTGGTGATCTATCATAGACTGGTGGTCTAAGTAAATCCTAGGCATCAAATAATCATTGTGGCGCATATCAACATAGAAACGTCTCGCCAAGCGAGTAGCATAAATACCACCATGAATTTTACACCTAGTCTTGTTAGTGTGCAGGCGGCGCGCAATGATAGCTCCAAGGCTATAAGTATTTCACTGAAAAGTGTGCGGCATAAAATGACGAGGTCAGGGGCACTGAGCGTACCACCTTCCTCCCTAGCAGTCAAACATTTCCCTATGAATAAAGCAAAGTAATGCACACCAGGAAAATGCAAACTAGTGACTCGAGCTCTCGACATGCCCCTATATTCTCCCACAGTTAAAGTACGGAGGAAATCCTCGAATTCCTCCAGCCGAGGCTCCGTCAATTCCCCCTCAGAGAGAAACAAACATATCTCACAAAATTCCGCAAGTGGTATCTCATGATGTTCAGCATATAAATCAAAGTATACCATGGGACAAGCCTAGGCAGGAAATAGAAATTTTGCACAAAGGAATTTGTAAGGAGGTGGTATTGGTCACACTCAGCTGCAAGGAAGTCGTTCAACCCGGCATTTGCAACGAATTGCGTGAACTCTTGGTGAAACCCGGCTTTGGCAGTTTGGTAGCTCATAAGGCTCATAACCTTGGGGTTGCGGGTTCGATTTCATGAAGGCATTGTCTGGCCATTCGCACGGCCGGACCTCCGTCCTACGCGGAATGTTAAGGTCAAGGTCCGGGGCATCCCCGATGATTCCCTTGGGATTCCGACTCGAAGAAGCTCTCCAAAAGAAGTTCATTTTCCTAAGAACAAATTTTTGAAATTTTTGGACCACAAAAAGATGTTAACAAAACTTCATAAGATTGATAGCAACTACGCATATGGATGTCTAGAGGCTATATCAAGCATTCAAACTACTTGGAACTCAAAGAATTCAACATGCAAGCTCATTTTCAGTAGCACCAATAGCAGCAAAATATAATCCACTAAAAAAAACTAATTGGAGCAATGGATGAGTCACATACCAAGGAGGAATCCCCAAAACAGTTTCGGAAATGGAGCTCCGAGCAAAGAGATCGAAAATCTTAAGTTTGGGAGCAAGAACACGAGGGAGAGAGCAACTATGATTTTTTTGGAGGTAGGAGATGAAGTGAGCTGAATGGATAAGTGAGTGGGGTCCTATGGACCCCATAAGGCATCTTGGTGCAGCCAGGGGGTGGCCATGCCATGTTGCCTTGTGAGCAACAAAGGCACCCCCTAGGATGTATTTTAGTGCAAAAAATTCTTATATATTCCAGAAAAATCATGTTGAAATTTTACGACATTCTGAGCACTTTCATTTTTGGGCCATTTTTTTAGTGCATAGATAATTAAGAAAACAAGATAATCATGGCATTTTACTTTATTGAACTAAAAATAACAGAGAGCAAACCAAGATTACAGGAACTTGTGCTTACTAAATTCATAGACCACATGCCCCTCAAGAAGAATCCATTAATAAGGTTGATCAAGTCTTATTAACAAACTATTTCTGAGTAACATGAAACCGAAGAATCTTCGCATAACAATAAGTTACCTTAATGGGGATATGCATTTCACCAACAATAAGAGTTTCTTTTTTTTACGGATGGAAGAGGGAATTCAAAACCTCCAACAATGATTGTCATGATTCTTTTAATAGAGTTGATACTATTAACTTGGAGTTGTTTCTTCGGAATATATACCATATGCTCATTACCATTGACGTGAAAACTGACCTTGCTTTTGTTGCAATCAATAACAGCCCCTGCAGTATTCAAAAAGGGTCTACCAAGGATAATCAACATGTTGTCATCCTCGGGCATATCAAGTATAACAAAGTCTGTTAAGATAGTAACATTTGCAACTACAACAGGCACATCCTCACAAATACCGATAGGTATGGCAATTGATTTATTAGCCATTTGCAAATATATTTCAGTAGGTGTCAACTTATTCAAATCAAATCTTCCATATAAAAAGAAAGGCATAACACTAACACCGGCTACCAAATCACATAAAGCAGTTTTAACATAATTTCTTTTGATGGAGCATGGTATAGTGGGTATTCCTAGATCTCCTAGCTTCTTAGGTATTCTACCCTTAAAATAATAATTTGCAAGCATGGTGAAAATTTCAGCTTCAGGTATCTATATTTTATTAGTGACAATATCTTTCATGTATTTAGCATATGGAGGCATTTTCAAAATATCAGTCAAGCGAGTGCGCAGAAAGAAAGGTCTAAGCATTTCAACAAGGCATTCAAAATCATCCTCATCCTTATTTATCAGAGGATTAGTGGGAAAAGGCATAGGTTTTTGAACCTATGGTTCTCTTTCCTTACCATGTTTTCTAGCAATGAAATCTCTTTTATCATATCTTTTATTCTTAGGAGGTGGGTTATCAAGATCAACAGCAGATTCTATTTCTACATCATTATCAGGTTCTTTATCATTATCTGGTTGAGCATCAACATGAACATCATTATTATCATTATCACTAGGTGGATGTTCATTACCATATTGTGTCTCAGCATCAGAAATAGAAGCATCATTATTATTCTCAGAAGATTTTTCTACCACAGGTTCACTAGAAGCATGCAAAGTTCTATCATCTTTCTTTACTTTTTCTTCATAGATGAACTAGGTGCATCAATATTAATTCTCTGAGAATCTTGCTCAATTCTTTTAGGATGACCTTCAGGATATAGTGGCTCCTGAGTAATTCTACCTCCTCTAGTCATTACTCTAACATCATGATCATTCATTTTATTATTCATCTTATTAACTCTAAACATCATTTTGTGACTTAGCAACTTGTTCTAGCTGAGTATGCACCATGGATGCATGTTTACTTAAACCTTTAACATCATTAGTAATTCTAAACATCAAGTAACTCAAACGATCACTCATGATGGCATTACATTTCAGTTGATTGCTAACATACATATTGAAGTGTTCTTGATTAACAATGTAATTATCAAATTCATCCAGGCATTGACTAGCAGGTTTATTATAAGTAATATCACCTTCATCAAATCTATAAAGATAATTTACCTTTACTACCCGTGTCGGGATATCGAGTCCATGTATTTCTTCAATACGTGGTAAATTCTTAACATCCTCAGCTTTAATACCCTTCTCTTTCATAGATTTCTTTGCCTTTTGCATATCTTCTAGACTGAGGAATAGAATACCTCTCTTCTTCAGAGTTGGTTTAGGTGGTGGTTCGGGAAGTGTCCAATCATTGGCAATTCTCAATATATTAGTCAACAGTTCTTCCTCCTTTTCAACAGTTTGTTCCCTGAAAACACAACCAGCACAATTATCTAGGTAGTCCCTAGAAGCATCAGTTAGTCCATTATAAAAGATATCAAGTATTTCATTTTTCTTAAGAGGATGATCAAACAAAGCATTAAGTAATTGGAGAAGCCTCTCCCAAGCTTGAGGGAGATTCTCTTCTTCAATTTGCACAACGTTGAATATTTCCTGTAAGGCGGCTTGTTTCTCATGAGTAGGAAAATATTTTTCAGAGAAATAATATAACATATCCTGAGGAATACGCACACAACCAGGAGCAAGGGTATAAAACCATTTCTTAGCATCACCCTTTAGTGAGAAAGGAAACAACTTAAGAATATAGTAGTAGCAAATTTTTTCCTCATGAGTAAATAGGGTGGCTATATCATTTAATTTGGTAAGGTGTGCCACAACAGTTTCAGTTTCATAACCATGAAAAGGATGAGATTCAAACAAAGTAATTAACTCGGGATCCACAGAGAATTCATAATCCTTAGTAGTAACACAGATAGGAGAAGTAGCAAACTTAGGATCATATTTCATTCTCGCTCTCATAGATTTTTCTTTCAGCTTACTCAAAAGTTTCTTAACATCATCTCTATCATTAGAAGCAAGAAATTCTCTAGCTATCTGCCCATCCATAACATAACCCTCAGGCATCTTAGGTGTTTCAATTATAGTGGGAGATCTAGGCATAATAGTTGAATCATAATTTTCATCAATTTCAACATTCTCAAGTTCTTTAGCTTTAGGAAGTTGTTCATCAAAAAATTCAATTAGTGGCACAGTTTTATCAAGCAGAGTATTAGCATCATCATAAGCATAATTCATAGCAGAAGTAGCATCATCAACAACTTGCGACATATCAGATTGAATATCAGGTGGTGGTGTTGCAAGCCTACTCAAAACAAAAGGTGAATCAAGTGCGGAGCTAGATGGCAGTTCCATACTCCCCTCATCTTAGAGGGAACTATCTTGGTCTTAGCATCTTTCAGATCTTCATAGTGATCAACAAATATAATTCCCAAGTGACTCAACAAATAGAGCTATGCTCCCCGGCAACAGCGCCAGAAAAAGGTCTTGATAACCTACAAGCATAGGGGATCACGATAGTCTTCGAGGGTAGTATTTCACCCAAATTTATTGATTCGACACAAGGGGAGCCAAATAATATTTATGAGTATTAACAGTTGAGTAATCAATTCAACCATACCTAGAGAACTAAATATCTACAGGAAAGTGTTTAGTAGCACAGTAGTATGATAGTTTGATAGCAATAGTAACGGTAACAATAGTAGTTTTGTAGTGATTGTAACAACAACAACAACAACGAAAGTAACTTAGCAAAGATCAATATGCAAAAAGCATAGGCATTGGATCAATGATGGATATTTGTGTTGGATAACATTCATCATGTAACAGTCACAACCTAGAGCGATACACAATAACTCCAATTCACCAATGTAATATAGGCATGTATTCCGTATATAGTCATACGTGCTTATAATAAGAAATTGCATGACATATTTTGTCCTCCCTCTCGTGGCAGCAGGGTCCATATGGAAACTAAGGGATATTAAGGCCTCATTTTGATAGAGAACCAGAAGAAAGCATTAACATATGGTGAATACATGAACTCCTTGATTTACAGTCATCCTCGGAGAGTATCCCAACTATTTTCACTTTGGGGTCTACGGATCAGAACAATAACAAGTGCATATAACTAGTAGAGAGGATCAAGAACTCAAATATATTCATGAAAACATAGAGGGTTCAGATCTAAAATCATGGCACTCGGGCCCTAGTGACAAGCATTAAGCATAGCAAAGTCATAGCAACATCAATCTCAGAACATAGTGGATACAAGGGATCAAGCCCTAATAGATTGACTCAATTACATGACAAATCTCATCCAAATCCATCACCGTCCAGCAAGCCTACGAAGGAATTACTCACTCTCGGCGGTGAGCATCATGAAATTAGCGCTGAAGAAGGGTTGCTGATGATGATGGTGACGAATCCCCCTCTTCGGAGCCCCGAACAAACTCCAGATCAGCCCTCTCAATGAAGAACAGGAGGTGGCGGCGGCTCCGTATAGTAAAACATGATGAAACTTCTTCTTCTATTTTTTCTCGGCAAGACGGAATTTATAGACTTGAGATTAGGGTCAGCGGAGCCACATGGGCCCCACAAGGTAACAAGGCGCGCCCTGTTGCCTTGTGGGCAACAGGTGGCCCCCCTCTAGTGGGTCTTGG
Organism: Thinopyrum elongatum; assembly: GCA_011799875.1. Taxonomy (NCBI): domain Eukaryota; kingdom Viridiplantae; phylum Streptophyta; class Magnoliopsida; order Poales; family Poaceae; genus Thinopyrum; species Thinopyrum elongatum. The sequence goes on from CM022303.1 coordinate 521,989,024, forward strand.
CTCCGGTATTTTTCATATATTCCATAAAAAACTCCAAAAAGTTTCGTCCAATTCCGAGAACTTTTATTTCTGCACAAAAAACAACACCATGGTAGTTCTGCTAAAAACATCACCAGTAAGGGTTAGTTCCATTCAAATCATGCAAATTATAGTCCAAAACAAGAGCAAAAGTGTTTGGAAAAGTAGATACGATGGAGATGTATCAGTACGACATCAACATCCATCGCAGAGTGCTCTCCGTGCGAGACGAGGACATGTGGTTGCTCATCGAGGTAACCCGAGGATCAAATCGCATGTACAAGTTCTTCTTTTGTCCGGTGCAACCTCTGTGCCTTGCCTGGTCCATGTTTCTGATGCTTGGCATTGGCATGCTCGGCCCGGTCACCAGCACTTCGACGGGTTGCGAAAAATGGCTCGTGGCAACCTCGTGCGCGGGCTGCCGCACATCATACACGCCGACGAGCTATGCGATGCGTGTCTTGCTGGGAAGCAGCGGCGTTTGCCCTTCCGTGAGAAGGCAAGGTACTGAGTGAAGAAGCCCTTGGAATTGGTCCATGGGGAACTTTATGGTCCGATCACCCCGACAATGCCTGGTGGGCGTCGCTACATCTTGCTACTCGTCGACAACTACAACAGGTACTTGTGGGCGATACTCATCACCTCCAAGGACAAGGCGGAGCAAGCCATCGTCAAGCGGCAAGCAACAACTAAGGTCGAGTGCAGCCACAATCTACGCGTGCTGCACATCGATCGTGGTGGCAAGTTCACATCGGCCACGTTCTATAAGCACTGCGACAACAAAGGGGTGCAGCGTCACCCGATGCCCCTACTCGCCGGAGCAGAGCGGCATTGTCAAGCGGAGGAACCAGATGGTGCTCGGGATGGCACGCTGCATGCTCAACGAAAGCAGGTGCCGAGCACGTATTGGGGGGAGGCCATGCTCACGGTTGTCTTCATCCTCAACCGCTCCTTCACAAGGAGCATCGACGACAAGACGCCTTACAAGGTGTGGTATGGCAGGAAGCCCAATGTGCGCTTCCTTCGAACCTTTGGCTGCATTGGGCATGTCAAGAAGACGCGTCCACAGCTAAAGAAGCTCGGCGATAGGAGCACCCTGATGGTGTTTGATACGTCTCCAATGTATCTATAATTTTTTATTGTTCCATGCTATTAAAGTATCATTCTTGGATGTTTTATACTCATTTGCTAGCAATTTTATACCATTTTTTGGGACTAACCTATTGACATAGTGCCCAATGCCAGTTGCTGTTTTTTGCTTGTTTTTTACTTCGCAGAAAATCAATACCAAATGGAGTCCAAATGCGACAAAACTTTTAGGAGAATTTTACTGCCCAGAAGACACCAGGGGAGCCCAAGAAGTGCACCAGAGGAGGCCCATGGGGCCCACTAGGCACCAGGGCGCGCCCTGGAGGGTAGTGGGGCCCACGAGAGGCTTCTCCACCGCCTATCCGCTCTATAAATACTCTAAAATCCCAAAAACCCTAGGGGAGTCAACGAAACACAATTCCAGCCGCCGCAAGTTCTAGAACCACGAGATCCAATCTAGAGGCCTTTTCCGGCACTCTGTCGGAGGGGTCAACGATCACGGAGGGGTTCTTCATCGTCACCCTTGCCCCTTCGATGATGTGTGAGTAGTTCACCATACACCTACGGGTCCGTAAGCAGTAGCTAGATGGCTTCTTCTCTCTTTTTGATCTTCAATACAATGTTCTCCTCGATGTTCTTGGAGGTCTATTTGATGTAATGACTTTTTGCGGTGTGTTTGTTGGGATCCGATGAATTGTGGGTTTATGATCAGTTCTATCTATGAATATTATTTGAGTCTTCTCTGAACTCTTTTATGCTTGATCTTTATAGCCTTGTATTTCTTCTCCGAAACTTTGGTTTGGTTTGGCCAACTAGATTGTTTTTTCTTGCCATGGGAAGAGGTGCTTTGTGATGGGTTCGATCATGCGGTGCTCAATCTCAGTGACAGAAAGAGACATGACACGCATGTATCATTGCCATTAAGGATAAAAAAAGATGGGGTCTATTCCTGCATGAATAGATCTTGTCTACATCATGTCATCGTTCTTATTGCATTACTCCGTTTTTCCATGAACTTAATACCCCAGATGCATGCTGGATAGCGGTCGATGTGTGGAGTAATAGTAGTAGATGAAGAATCATTTTGCTCTACTAATCTTGGACGTGATGCCTATATACATGATCATTGCCTTGGATATCGTCATGATTATTCGATTTTCTATCAATTGCCCAACAGTAATTTGTTTACCCACCGTATGCTATTTTCTCGAGAGAAGCCTCTAGTGAAATCTACGGCCCCCGGGTCTATTTCCTATCATATCATTTTCAGATCTATTAATCCAAAAATCCAAAGATACTTTGCTGCACTTTTTCTTTATTTATTTTATTTCGTGTTTTTGCTAGATCTATTTATCTAATCTCATACAATTTAATCTATCTCAATACTGAGGAGGGATTAACAACCCCTCTTACGCGTTGGGTTGCAAGTTTTTGTGGTTTGTGTGCAGGTGCTTAATATGTCTCAACGTATCTATAATTTTTTATTGTTCCATGCTATTATATTATCCATCTTGGATGTTTTATATGCATTAATATGCTATTTTATATCATTTTTTGGGACTAACCTATTAACCTAGTGCCCAGTGCCAGTTGCTATTTTTTCCTTGTTTTTGTCTTTTACAAAAAATCAATACCAAATGGAGTCCAAACGGAACAGAACTTTTTGAGGATTTTTCTTACACCAGAAGACAACCACGGAGCTTCGGGGAGAGGCCAAAATACCCACGAGGGGGCCACAAGCCCTAGAGGCGCCCCAGGGGGGCACCCCCTAGGCTTGTGGGCCCCTCGCAGACCTCCTAACCCTAATCTTGGCTCCATAAATACCCAAATATTCCCCGTATACCGGAGGGCACACCAAATATACTTTTCCACCGCCGCAAGCTTCTATTTTCGTGAGATCCCATCTTGGGGCCTTTTCCGTCACTCTGCCGGAGGGGGATTCGATCACGGAGGGCCTCTACACCAACCTTGCCACCCTTCTGATGATGTGTGAGTAGTTTACCACAGGCCTATGGGTCCATAGCTAGTAGCTAGATGGCTTCTTCTCTCTCTTTGATCTTCAATACAATGTTCTCCTTGATGTTCTTGGAGATCTATTCGATGTAATCTTCTTTTGCGGTGTGTTTGTTGAGATCCGATGAATTGTGGATTTATGATCAGATTATTTATGAATATTATTTGAGTCTTCTCTGAACTCTTTTATGCATGATTAAGATAGCTTTGTACTTCTCTCTGATTTATCGATTTGGTTTGGCCAACTAGATTGGTTTTTCTTGCAATGGGAGAGGTGCTTGGTGATGGGTTCAATCTTGCGGTGTCCTCACCCAGTGACAGTAGGGGTAGCGAGGCACGTATTTGTATTGTTGCCATTAAGGAAAAAAAGATGGGGTTTTTACCATATTGATTGGATCTACCCCTCTACATCATGTCATCTTGCTTAAGGCGTTACTCCGTTCTTGTTAACTTAATTCACTAGATGCATGCTGGATAGCGGTTGATGTGTGGAGTAATAGTAGTAGATGCAGGCAGGAGTCGGTCTACTTGTCACGGACGTGATGCCTATATTCATGATCATTGCCTTAGATATCGTCATAACTTTGCGCTTTTCTACCAATTGCTCAACCGTAATTTGTTCACCCACCGTATGTGTTCTTTCAAGAGAGAAGCCTCTAGTGAAAACTATGGCCCCCGAGTCTATTTCTCATTATATATTTTCAGATCTATAAAACCAAAAACCAAAAAATACCTTGCTACAATTTATTTATATTTACTTTATTTTGCCTTTTACTTATCTTTTATATCTATCTCTATTAGATCTCACTCCTGTTCGTGACCGTGAAGGGATTGACAACCCCTTTTTCGCATTGAGTGCAAGTGTTTGTTAGTTTGTGCAGATGCATCTATTGGGGACTTGCTTGTGCCTCCTACTAGATTGATACCTTGGTTCTTAACTGAGGGAAATACTTATCTCTACTTTGCTGCATCACCCTTTCCTCTTCAAGGGAAAAATCAACGCAAGCTCAAGAAGTAGCAGGAAGAATTTTTGGCGCCATTGCTGGGGAGGTTCTACATCAAGCCTACCAAGTACCTATCATAAACTCTCATCTCTTGCATTACATTATTTGCCATTTGCCTCTCGTTTTCCTCTCCCCAACTTCTAAAACATTTTCAGAAAAACACAAAACTATTTTCCTTTTTATTTGCCTTTTTTTCGTTTGCCTTTGTCTTACTTGGGTTGTTTGCTTGTTCGCTTGGCATAATTGCATATTTATTCCAAATCAGAAAGCAAAAAGTTTATGGATCCTCATCCACTTGCTAATATTTTTAAAAGATCCAATTATGATGAACCAATTGCTAGTGAGTTGAGTGCACTAGATTACCTTTATGAAGTTTTGCTTGAAATTCGTGAATCTGAAAATTGTTATGATGTGTTAAAAGAAGAAATTTATTAAGTGATTCACGATAGGTCCTTGAAAGAAAAGCATGATTGCAATGATGTTATTATAAATTATATTAATGTCAATTGTGCTAACAATATGCAAAACCCCAAGCTTGGGGATGCTAGTTTTGCTATGTCCACTACTTATTGCAATGATCATGATTGGGGTGATAATGCTTCTAATGATCTAGAAAATTTATTTAAGCCTCATGATGAATATGTTTGCCATAATATTAAAAGTGGGTTTGGAAGAGTACCAACTTTAGCTAAAAATAAACCCACATATTTGGAGAATGATCAATCTTATGAAATTTTTAATAAAAGTGGGCTTGGAGTGGTCATGACTTTATTTGATGATAATCCCACTATTTTGGAAGAGTGTCAACTTTGCATGCTTGTGGATCATGTAGAGAATATGTTATGTGATAGCTATATTGTTGAATTTGCTTATGATCCTACATGTAACTATTATGAGAGAGAAAAATATGGTTGTAGAAATTTTCATGTTACTAAATTACCTCTCTTCATGTTGAGATTGCTATTGTTTCTTTCTTCTTCCTTGCATATGCTAGATATTTCTTGTCTTGATAATTTGTTTTCCTACAAAATGCCTATGCATAGGAAGTATGTTAGACTTAAATGTGTTTATCACAAGTTTTATGATGCTCTCTTTGTGGTTCAATTCGTGTCTTTCATGTGAGCATCATTAAAATTATCAATGCCTAGCTAGGGGCATAAAGCAATAGCGCTTGCTAGGAGGCAACCCAATTTTTTTATTCTGTTTTTTAATAAATACACAATATTACCTCTGTAGTAATTGTGTTTTGGTGTTTTAATTAGTGTTTGAGCCAAGCAAGACCTTTGGGATGCTTTGGTATATCATTGATTTCATTTTGCTGAAAAACAGAAACTTTTGTGTCCAGTAACAGAATTGTTAAAATTCACTGCAGCGTGGAAAAGTTCTAAATTTTTTACACAAGATTTATATATTAATGTCCTATATTTTCCTAATTTTAAAAAAAAATTGAGTTACATAAGTATGACTAATATTCGGTTCTTTATAGACTGTTCTGTTTTTGACAGATTCTGTTTTTGATGTGTTGTTTGCTTATTTTGATGAATCTATGGGTAGTATCGGGGGGTATGAACCATGGAGATGTTAGAATACAGTAGATATAACACCAATATAAAATTGGAATGAGTTCACAACAGTACCTAAAAGTGGAGATTTGTTTTATCATACTAACGGATCTCACGAGTTCTTTTGTTGAGTTTTGTGTTGTGAAGTTTTCAAGTTTTGGGTAAAGATTTGATGGACTATGGAATAAGGAGTGGCAAGAGCCTAAGCTTGGGGATGCCCAAGACATCCCAAGGTAATATTCAAGTACAACCAAGCATCTAAGCTTGGGGATGCCCCGGATGGCAGCCCCTCTTTTGTCTTCAATCCATCGGCAAATTTACTTGAGGCTATATTTTTATTCACCACATGATATGTGTTTTGCTTGGAGCGTCTTGTATTATTTGAGTCTTTGCTTTTTAGTTTGCCACAATCATCCTTTCTATTCACACCTTTTGATAGGGACACACATTAATCGTGAATTTATTAGAATACTCTCTGTGCTTCACTTATATCTTTTGAGCTAGGTAGTTGCTCTAGTGCTTCACTTATATCTTTTTAGAGCACGGCGGTGGTGTTATTTTATAGAAATTTATGAACTCTCATGCTTCACTTATATTATTTTTAGAGTCTTAAAAATAGTATGGCAATTTGCCTAGGTTATGAATTTGGTCCTAATATGATGGGTATCCAAGAGGGATATAATAAAAACGTTCATAAAGAGCATTGAATGAGAAGTTTGATTCCTTGCATTTGTTTTGAGATATAAAGATGGTGATATTAGAGTCATGCTAGAGAGTAATTGTGGATTAGTAGAAATACTTGTGTTAAAGTTTGTGATTCCTGAAGCATGCACGTATGGTCTATCGTTATGCGATGAAGTTAGAGCATGATTTGTTTTTGATTGTCTTCCTTATGAGTGGCGGTCGGGGACGAGCGATGGTCTTTTCCTACCAATCTATCCCCCTAGGAACATGTGTATTAGTACTTTGCTTTGATGGCTAATAAATTTTTACAATAAGTATGTGAGTTCTTTATGACTAATGTTGAGTCCATGGATTATACGCACTCTCACCCTTCCACCATTCCTAGCCTCTCTAGTACCGCGCGACTTTCTCCAGTGCATTAAACCCACCATATACCTTCCTCAAAACAGCCACCATACCTACCTATTATGGCATTTCCATAGCCATTCCGAGATATATTGCCATGCAACTTCCACCGTTCCGTTTATTATGACACATACCATCAATGTCATATTGCTTTGCATGATCATGTAGTTGGCATAGTATTTGTGGTTTGGCCACCGTTCATATTTTTTATACATGTCATGCTAGATCATTGCACATCCCGGTACACCGCCGGAGGCATTCATATAGAGTCATATCTTAGTTCTAGTATCGAGTTGTAATTCTTGAGTTGTAAGTAAATAAAAGTGGGATGATCATCATTATTAGAGCATTGTCCCATGTGAGGAAAGAATGATGGAGACTATGATTCCCCCACAAGTCGGGATGAGACTCCGGACTTAAATAAAAAAAGAAGAGGCCAAAGATCCCAAAAATAAAAAGAGAGAGAGAGAGAAAAGAGAGAAGGGACAATGTTACTATCCTTTTACCACACTTGTGCTTCAAAATAGCACATTTTTCTTCATGATAGAGAGTCTCCTATTTTATCACTTTCATATACTAGTGGGAATTTTTCATTATAGAACTTGGCTTGTATATTCCAATGATGGGCTTCCTCAAATTGCCCTAGGTCTTCGTGAGCAAGCAAGTTGGATGCACACCCACTTAGTTTTCTTTTAAGCTTTCATACACTTATAGCTCTAGTGCATCCGTTGCATGGTAATCCCTACTCACTTGCATCGATATCAATTGATGGGCATCTCCATAGCCCATTAATTTTCCTAGTTGATGTGAGACTTTCTCCTTTTTTGTCTTCTCTTCACAACCTCCACCATACTCTATTCCACCTATAGTGCTATATCCATGGCTCACGCTCATGCATTGCGTGAAAGTTGAAAAAGCTTGAGAACATTAAAAGTATGAAACAATTACTTGGCTTGTCATCGGGGTTGTGCATGATAAATACTTTGTGTGATGAAGATATAGCATAACAAGATTATATGATTTTGTAGGGATAACTTTCTTTAGCCATGATATTTTGAGAAGACATGATTGCTTTATTAGTATGCTTGAAGTATTATTGTTTTTATGTCAATATTAAACTTTTGTTTTGAATCTTATGGATCTGAACATTCATGCCACAATAAGAAAAATTACATTGATAAATATGTTAGGTAGCATTCCACATCAAAAATTCTATTTTTATCATTTACCTACTCGAGGACGAGCAGGAATTAAGCTTGGGGATGCTTGATACGTCTCCAACGTATCTATAATTTTTTATTGTTCCATGATATTATATTATCCATCTTGGATGTTTTATATGTATTAATATGCTATTTTATATCATTTTTGGGACTAACCTATTAACCTAGTGCCCAGTGCCAGTTGCTGTTTTTTCCTTGTTTTTGTCTTTTACAGAAAATCAATACCAAACGGAACAAAACTTTTTAAGGATTTTTCTTGGACCAGAAGACAACCACGGAGCTTTGGGAAGAGGCCAGAAGATCCACGAGGGGGCCACAAGCCCTAGGGGCGCGCCCCCTAGGCTTGTGGGCCCCTCGCAGACCTCCTAACCCTAATCTTGGCTCCATAAATACCCAAATATTCCCCATATACCAGAGGTGTAGGAACGATGTATGTCTACCAGAGGGGGCGTGAATGGGAGTTTTAAATTTTCTTCGGAAAACTTAAATCTCTCAGAACCCAGCAGCGGAATAAACTATAAACAGACTAAGAAGAACTACAACAGATAACCGAAGGGAAACTAAAGCATGCATCGAAGTAAATTACATGAATAGAATGCATCGAAGGTAAACTTGAGTAACATAGGTGACTGAAGGTGCTTGATGGCGACAAGGTATTTGTTTGACCAGTTCGTCCTTCTGCAAAAGGACTACGTCCGGTTGGAGGGGCTATGACTTAACACGGAAGATAAACTCTCTTCACCCTATTCTCCTCAACAATCGATTCGTCAACAGATGCCGATCACTCGAGGTAGATACTTGAAGGCTATCTCGAAACCTTTACAGACTTCTTCTTCGAGAACCACAATCACTCTTGGTCTCTGAAGAATTTGACACCTAACTGTCTAGAGAGTTTGCAGCTCTCAAGAGTAATAGGCGGAGCGTACTTAACTTAGATTCCAGTGATGCTGAACCACTATCTAATTCTTCACCTCTAGGGTTTTTCTCTCGGTGGATTTTAAACTCAAATCTCTTAGAGAGGGGGTTGCTCAACAATCTTCTCAGAAATCAAACGGAGCAGCCACCAGGCAAAGCCGGTGCGGGTGAGGGAGTCCTGGATTAAGGGGTCCTCGGGCGTCCGGGCTACGTAATGTGGGCCGGACTGATGGGCTATGAAGATACAAGACAGAAGACTCTCTCCCGTGTCCGGATGGGACTCTCCTTGGCGTGGACGGCAAGCTTGGCGTTCGGATATGAAGATTCCTTTCTCTGTAACCGACTTTGTACAACCCTAGCCCCCTCCGGTGTCTATATAAACCGGAGGGTTTAGTCCGTAGAGACAAGAATAATCACAATCATAGTCAGACATGCTAGACTTCTAGGGTTTTAGCCATTACGATCTCGTGGTAGATCAACTCTTGTAATACTCATATTCATCAAGATCACTCAAGCAGGACATAGGGTATTACCTCTATAGAGAGGGCCCGAACCTGGGTAAACATCGTGTCCCCCGTCTCCTGTTACCATCGACCTTAGACGCACAGTTCGGGACCCCCTACCCGAGATCCGCCGGTTTTGACACCGACATTGGTGCTTTCATTGAGAGTTCCGCTGTGTTGTCGCTAGAAGACTCGATGGCTCCATCAATCATCCACAACGATGCTGCCTTGAGGGAGGTCTTTCTCCCCGGCCAGATCTTCGTATTCGGCGGCTTCATGCTGCGGGCCAATTCGCTTGGTCATCTAGAGCAGATCGACAGCTACGCCCCTGGCCGTCAGGTTAGGTTTGGAAGCTTGAACTATGTCGCTGATATCCGTGGAGATTTGATCTTCGACGGATTCGAGCCCATGGCAGCCGCTCCCTGCCACCGCGATGAACATGACATAAATCAGTCATCGGACCATACCCGGGAGATAGCTCCTGTAACTGCCCTGGCCCTAGATCTGGAGCAGATTGCGCCATCCGAGGACGGGAAGCTCAACCCCGCCACGGAAGCCGCAGACTCAGCGGCGTTGGAGCCGCACACAGACCCAACTTCGAACGAGATCTGTGTCACCGGAACCTCGGACTCGTCTCCGGCAACAGGTTTCGAACCGCGTGTGTCCGCGCCCGTCGAGCTCAATCGGGCGCCGATCGTCGAGTTCAGCTCCGCGGACATCTTCCGGCACTCACCTTTGGGTGATGTGCTTAACTCATTAAAAACCCTCTCCTTAGTGGGGGACTTGCAGCCGAACTATATCCGGTTTGAACTGGGGGCTGAGGATGGAGAATTTCGCTTCCCACCCACCGCCCACTTCATTGCCACTGTCGAAGATTTAATCGACATGCTCGATTACGACTCCGAAGACATTGATGGTATGGACGCCGATGCCGGAGAGGAGCAGGCCCAAAACCCGCCGTTTACTGGGCGCTGGACAGCCACCTCCTCGTATGACATGTACATGGTGGATACACCCAAAGAGAATAGCGGCGATAACAAGAAAGATCCCGTTGAGGATACACCTCCTGAGACACGGCCAAAGTGCCGACGTCAGCGGCGCCGCTCTAAATCACGCCATGGAAAAGACAGCAATACCGGCACGAGAGAGAACAATACTCCGGCTGAGGCCGAAGACAAAGAAGATCCCGTCGAGCCGACTTTCGAACAGGACGACAGGGAAGATGGGCAAGCCAACCCTGATGAACAGGCCATAAACAAAGACTCGGAGGACAGCAACTATCTTCCACCCTCCGAAGATGAGGTGAGCCTCGGCGACGAAGACTTTATCATGCCTGAGGAACCCGTCGAGCAGGAGCGCTTTAAGCGCCAGCTAATAGCCACTGCGAAGAGCCTGAAAAAGAAACAGCAGCAGCTTCAAGCTGATCAAGATCTACTCAACGACAGATGGACTGATGTCCTGGCAGCCGAGGAATACGGACTCGAGCACCCCATTAAAAGTTATCCGATTCGTAAACTGCTACCCCAATTCAACGACGAGGCACTTAAGCCCATGCCATCAACACATAATGTGGCTGACCGACCACCACGTGGCCGGGACAAAGCGGCAACTCAAGCCGAACACCAGCCCATACTACCTCACCGCAAAAGCAAAGACATAACAGCCCGGGGTCATACATATGACCTGCGGCAGGACCTGGACAATAGAGCAGGTCAGTCCAGATCAATCTACGGATCGCGGGGGCATGCCCTGGCGCGCGACGACGGCTATCAAGCCAGACATAACAAACATAACCACGCCCGGGCCGAAGACTGCCGACGAACTCAATCCGAGCTACGTCACGACGTGGCCCGATATAGAGGCGCCGCACACCCCCTCTGCTTCACTGATGAAGTAATGGAGCACGAATTCCTAGAAGGGTTTAAAACCCGTAAATATCGAATCATATGATGGAACAACAGATCCCGCGGTATGGATTGAGGATTTTCTTCTCCATATTCATATGGCCCGCGGTGATGACCTTCATGCCGTCAAATACCTCCCATTAAAACTCAAGGGGCCAGCTCGGCACTGGTTAAACAGTCTGCCTGAAAACTCTATTGGCAGCTGGGAGGACTTGGAAGACGCCTTCCGCGACAACTTCCAAGGCACATATGTACGACCTCCGGATGCCGATGACTTAAGTCACATAGTTCAACAGCCTGGAGAGTCGGCCAGGAAATTCTGGACTAGGTTCCTAACTAAAAAGAACCAGATCGTCGACTGCCCGGATGCCGAAGCCCTAGCAGCCTTTAAGCATAGCATCCGCGATGAATGGCTCGCTCGTCACCTCGGCCAAGAAAAACCGAAGTCCATGGCAGCCCTCACAGCACTCATGACCCGCTTTTGTGCGGGCGAGGATAGTTGGCTAGCTCGTAGCAATAACACTGCAAGCGATGCCGGTACCTCTGAAGCCAAGAATGGCAATGGCAAGCCCCGACGCAGTAGGCACAAGCGCCGAAGCAATGGTGGCACTGCCGATGACACGGCGGTCAACGCTGGTTTCAGTGGCTCCAAGTCCGGCCAGCGGAAGAAGCCATACAAAAGAAACAATACGGGCTCATCTAGCTTGGACCGCATACTCGATCGTCCATGCCAGATTCACGGCACCCCTGACAAACAAGCCAATCATACCAACAGAGATTGTTGGGTTTTTAAACAGGCCGGCAAGTTAAATGCCGAACACAAGGAGAAGGGGTCGCAAAGCGAGGACAATGACGAGGAGTCCCGTCCGTCGAACACAGGAGGGCAGAAGAAGTTCCCTTCCTAGGTTAAAACGGTGAACATGATATACGCCACTCATATCCCCAAAAGGGAGCGCAAACGAGCACTCAGGGACGTCTACGTGATGGAGCCAGTCGCCCCAAAGTTCAACCCATGGTCTTCCTGCCCGATCACCTTCGTCGCAGGGACCATCCAACCAGTATTCATCATGGCGGTTCAGCCGCACTGGTCCTCGATCCAATTGTTGATGGATTCCATCTCACGCGCGTCCTCATGGACGGCGGCAGCAGCCTGAACCTGCTCTATCAGGATACAGTGCGCAAAATGGGCATCGATCCCTCAAGGATCAAACCCACAAAAACTACCTTTAAAGGAGTCATACCAGGTGTAGAGGCCCGCTGTACGGGCTCAATCACACTGGAGGTTGTCTTCGGATCCCCGGACAACTTCAGAAGCGAAGAGTTGATCTTCGATATCGTCCCCTTCCGCAGCGGCTATCATGCACTGCTCGGACGAACCGCATTCACTCGATTCAATGCGGTGCCACACTATGCTTATCTCAAGCTCAAGATGCTAGGTCCACGCGGTGTCATAACAGTTAATGGAAACATGGAACGCTCCCTCTGTACTGAGGAGCACACCGCAGCCTTGGCAGCGGAAGTACAGAGCGGCCTTGCCAAGCAGAATCTTAATTCAGCGGCCAAACTCCCGGACACTGCCAAGCGGATCCGGACTACTCCGCAGCATAACAGTCCGGCTCGTAAGGAGTTAGACTAGCAATCTGGCCTCCGTCTCTGTCCCGGCCAAATGGCGGCATACGTACCACGCGTACATAACTACGCACTTAAAATACCATGGGCATAGACGGAGGCATAATTATATTGTGGTCCATAATACGGCTCGACCTCCCCTGGATACATGTACTCTCACTCTTTCTTTTTCATCCTTTTTAGGTTTTCCACAGGCCCCTCAAGACGGCCTGATCATCGGTCCTTTCGAAGGATAGATACACAAAGATAGCAAGAAGCATTGCGGTATGCGGGATTCTCTAGGAAGTCTTTTTGACGGTCACTCTACCTGTTCTCAGGACCCTCACGCAGCTCTCCCTTGGTCATGGCATGTAAAATAGCCCTGTTGCTTATCGCACTACTTATACGCTTTTACGTATCCATAAATTTGTAATGGAAACAGTTCGCGGCCCAACTTCTGCGGCATTAGCTTACTACTTTTTCTTTCTTCTTGATAATCTTATCCATTGCACCCGTACACTTTGGTACGGCCTAAATTTGCCAGGGGCTTTATGGCGCCCCATAATACAGCAACAAAGTCCGAACACTTTTTACAAGTATAGTTCAGCACCCCGAATTTAGCATTATATGCATTGGCTCCGAATCATGTCTTTGGTCAATAGTTGGGTTGCCCGGCTCCTGTGCTTACTACCTTACATTCCGCTATATTGGCTAGGGTAGTAAAGGGAGAACTACTGCGATTGTGCCCTGGTTTGTCCGGATGAGCACCTCAGTAGAGAAAGCCGAAAACTGACTGTCATGATGCGGCGTGAGCCGGTCAGCTCTTCGGAGGTTACAAATCTTTTGCGATTTTTTCCGCATTATGCGACGAATCGGTCTTTACCCGATCCGGTGTTTACAGCACCCTAGTTCGGATTCACGAATGCTAGGGGCTGCGCCTAAATTTCTATAAAACTCTTATGGCTAAGTGAGGGTGATAAAGCCACATAGTCCAGTTGCCTGGTTCGTTGTGCTAAACACCTCCTTCAAGGACCAAACTTTGGATAAAGAGTGTTTAGATTTTATCCCGAACACCCCCATACTACCTACGTGGGGGCTGAAGCCGAAGACTGGCCAACTCTCAGATTTAATAAAATGGCCGCACAGGAGGAAAAATCTTGATATAAACAACTAACATTATATTACATATCAGTTTCATTTTATTGTGCAGAACAGGATAATATATTCATCCGAAGATAATGTCTTTTGCACACTGCTCCGCTACAATGCGGGATCCCTCCAGGACATCATCAAAATATCGCTCGGGCGTGCGGTGTTCCTTGCCCGCGGGCGGTCCCTCGGTCGCGAGCTTGACGGCGTTCATCTTCGCCCACTGTATCTTGACACGGGCGAAGGCCATCCGCGCACCTTCGATGCAGACCGACCGCTTGATGGCATCAAGCCCAGGGCAGGCAGCAACTAGTCGCTTCATGAGCCCGAGGTAGCTTTGGGGTATGGCTTCGGCAGGCCATAAGTGGATTATCAAATCCTTCATGGCCAATTTGGCCGCCCTATGTAGTTCGGTCAGCTGTTTCAGCTGATCACTAAGGGGCACCGGATGCTCTGGCGCAAGGTATTGTGTCCAGAACAGCTTCTCCGTTGAGCTCCCCTCTTCGGCTTGGAAGAAATCCGTAGCATCTGCAATGCTGCGCGGCAGATCCGCAAACGCTCCTGGAGAACTCCAAATCCGGGTCAGTAAGAGGTACCTTTTCTTCACAAATTTGCTTTGCATTATAAAGGCCTTACCAGCCGCAATTTTCCTGGCCTCTTGGATTTCCTGGAGGGCGCCCTGGGCTTCAACCCGGGCTTCTTGTGTGCTTTGGTGGGCCTTAGCAAGCTTGGACTCTTAATCCGTCATCTTGCGCTCCAAGGACTCGCATTTCTTTACAGCGTCCTGGAGCTCTCGTTGGACCTCACTGACCCTGGCCTCGTGCTTTTCGCGGACGGATTGTTCCCCCGCCGCTCTCTGCTGGGCCTCGGCCAGCGCCTTTTTAAGGGCCTCCACCTCAGTCGTCGCTCCTACAAATATCATGGCACTATGGTCAATGCAAATCATCTATCCTTTCTGATATACAGAAGGTCATGGCATACCTTGCTTATCCTCTAGCTGCTTTTTCACATGGCCGAGTTCTTCCTCGGCCCGCTCCAGACTCTGCTTCAGTTAGGAGACTTCGGCAGCACGAGAGGTCGCAGCCAGCAGCGACACCTGCTTTTTCATAGACATGTATGGTTAGTCTCCTGCGAAAATTGTTTGATCCTCTGTCCGGCTTTTCTTTTCGACCACCGGACAGTGTCTCAGGGGCTACTGTCTATACTGTGATATTCTTTTTACATAATTACGTTTCATACCTCAAAACATGTTAGAAGGCTTGTGCAGGCTTCGGTCAGTCCGCTCTTCACGGACTGAATCTTCTCAATCACCGTACCCATAAGGGCACGGTGTTCCTCTACAATGGAAGCACTTCGCAGCGCTTCCAGTAGGGTGTTCGGTGCCTCTGGTTGGACAGAGGTCATCGGCGAAATGGGCACACCCCCTTCTTTCGCAGAAGGCTGCTTGCCGGATTCTGGAGCCGTATTGGTCTCCGGGATCGCATTCGGCTGGGGGCCGAATTGGACCTGGTCCCCATTGCCAGGCTCCATGGGGATTTGCTCCCCCATGTGTCCGGCGACCGAGGTTTCACCCTCTGGCATTGCGCTGACGGCCTCCTGCATCTCTCCCTGGCCTGGGATCCTTTGGGACAACACCTCGGTGTCCTCCATGGCCTTGGGAGAGGAGGCCGCCGGAAGGGACCCGTTGTCCATCACCTTCGGGTCCAGCGAATTTCCCGAGGAGGAGTATCGCTCGAGGTCGGAACGAACCGAACTGCAAGTACATGATTCGACATGTTAAAACTATGGAGACAAGAGGCTAGATATATGAATGCGTCAGGGTCTTTGAGTACTCACGATCCGGCCAGGGGCTTATCTCGGGGGCGCCGCTCTGGGCTGCTGTCGACATCCCACGCGGAGTTATCCGTGAGGGAGACCTTCCCCTTCTTGGACGCCTCCGCCTCCAGATTTATGGAGGCCGCCCTTTTCTTCCATCCCCCCTCAAGGGGAGAGTTGCTTGCCTCCTCCTCCTTGTCGTCCTCTGCGGCGGAGGAGTGAGTTTCGGCGTCTTCGGACGTCGCGTCCGAAGTTCCCTTGCGACGGAGGCCACTTCTGGTCTCCTTGGCCTTTTTCTTGGCCTTCTTCTCCGGCGCCTGGTAGGGCACCGGGACCAACACCTTCATCAGAATCAGGATGGCTGGTTCCTCGGGCAGCGGAGCCGGACACTTGATCCGCTCTGCCTTCTTCGTCCAGACCTGAAAAAATAAATAGGGAGGCTTAGGCATTTTCCCTGAGCAAGCAAGTAAAGGATACACCTTGAAAGCACGAAAAGCTTACCGGACTGGCGGGATGGGCCAGGTCGTGCCTGCGGTCCTCAGTCGTCTCCGGCCATTTCTCGCTGGCCTTAAAAAGCACCTTCCAGATGTCTTCGTGCGTAGTTTGGGGCTAGATCATGAAAATCTAGCCCGTAGTAGAACATGAGTCCGCGGATGAAAGGGTGGAGAGGAAACCCTAACCCACGGACGAAGCGGGGGATGAACACCACCCTCTCATGAGGCTTGGGGGTGGGGATGATCTGTCCCTTGGCCGGAAGCCGATGGGCGATTTCCTTGGCCAAATACCCCGCCTCCCGGAGCTTCGTGATGTCCTTCTCCTTGACGGTGGAGGCCATCCACTTTCCTTGCGCTCCGGATCCGGACATGGTCGGAGTGCTTCTTTGAGGCGGAAAAGATAAGAACTTGGGCGCTGGAGCTCGAGAATGGAGAAGCAGAGAAAGAGAAGGCGTGGGTGAAAGGGGTGAATCCTTATCTCCTTATAAAGGTAGTGAATATCAAGCGCCTCCCCACTCGCCTTAAAACTCGCCTATTCCCAAGGGCCGTGCAGATGGCACGATTGGATTACCAACGCCCGTATTAATGAGAATCCCGTAATAAAGGAACATGATCTCTGCTGTGACAAGGCGTGCCACTGGAAACCGCATCTTAAAGGAACGTGGTATCACATTATAAAAAGTTGTTAGTGGATTGGATTCGTGAAATATTATACTCTCTGCGATTGTGTGTGGTACTTGTTTTGCAGAGCCGGACACATTTTCTGCGCTCGAAGTCTGTTTTGGAGTATTCGGAGGAGGAACCCACCTTGCAATGCCGAAGACAATCTGCGCGCCGGACACATCGTCATTGAAGCCTGGTTCAGGGGCTACTGAGGGAGTCCTAGATTAAGGTGTCCTCGGGCGTCCGGGCTACGTAATGTGGGCCGGACTGATGGACTATGAAGATACAAGACGGAAGACTCTCTCCCGTGTCCGGATGGGACTCTCCTTGGCGTGGGCGGCAAGCTTGGCGTTCGGATATGAGGATTCCTTTCTCTGTAACCGACTTTGTACAACCCTAGCCCCCTCCGGTGTCTATATAAACCGGAGGGTTTAGTCCGTAGAGACAAGAATAATCACAATCATAGTCAGACAGGCTAGACTTCTAGGGTTTTAGCCATTACGATCTTGTGGTAGATCAACTCTTGTAATACTCATATTCATCAAGATCAATCAAGCAGGACGTAGGGTATTACCTCCATAGAGTGGGCCCGAACCTGGGTAAACATCGTGTCCCCCGTCTCCCGTTACCATCGACCTTCGACGCACAGTTCGGGACCCCTTACCCGAGATCCGCCGGTTTTGACACCGACAGCGGGGTGGCTATATATAGCCGTAGCCTTCCCAGATGGGAAATGACCACTTTGGACACGAGGTCCAGCCAATGGCCAACCGACACGTTCACAACGGTCGGATTTTGGAGCAATGGTAACATTACTTGAGGAACAAGTAATGTTAACTCCTCGGTCCGAAGCAAATCTCTCGTAGAGAAGAAGATCACAGTCTCTTGCTGGCAAGTATTTGCTCGGAGCACAAAGAGATTTCTCTCACAACTTTCATAGGTTTGGGTTTAGCATCAGAGAATCAAAGCTTCGAAATGCTATACCCCTCTTAATAGTACGGTGGTCCTATGACTCAATGAAAGAAGAAGAATAACAAAATAAATGCTACATCTTCACTTCGTCTTCATTCTTACTCGAGCGCAGTCATTTGCTTTGAATAGTCACCGAACCAATTGCTTAGTCTTCAGCAACTTTTAGCGGTCACTCTTGTTAGTTTTATCTTCGGTGATAACCTTCGCTGCTGCGCAGGGAGATTATCTTCGTCGTTTTTCATCAAACTCCTCGATTACTCCAGGGACTTGTTACTCTGTGTGCACTAGCAAACACATAAGTCCCAAACTGTTTATGTGAACAAACTCCAAAACATAAGGGGCCTATCATTGCACCAACAATCTCCCCCTTTTTGGACGGCTGTTGACAAAATAGATAATCATCGAAGTGAAGATAGATAAGTAAATTATAAATCGAACAACAGTGAACTTGCGTTACTTGACTCGATGATGAAATATACCCCCCTTGATGTATGCAGGGTCAATTGATATATAATGAAATTCCTTGCAATTCATTCGAGTGTGTGGAGGATTTTCAATCATACGAGGTAATGATTCGCACTGATGATAGATAATCCATCGAGAATAAAAGGGCAATCATTCATAACTTCTGTTAATAATTTCACCTGCAATACAACGAGCTTCGAGAGAGAATAGTGCAGTAGGCGGGATTATTAATATTACAGCCCATAACAGAAGTTTTACATCAGAGCCCATAACATGGTGCAATTGTCTCAAAAGATAGAGCGAGAAAACACAAAACACCAAATCCAACAGAGCAAATTTATCAAACTCTCGATGTTATTCTCCCCCCTTTTGTCAACTAGTGTAAAAAAGATGATGAAAAAACATGAGTGAGAACTGTGAATTTGATTCACTCTGAGGCATCGCCCGAGGAGCTGTCCGATGAAGTTTCTGATTCAGAAGTGTTTGGAACATCTTCATCTTTAGCGGCAGCAGCAACTGATCCTTCGAGACTGACTTGGATCTTGGACGAGGAAGGTACATTGGGATCCACTTCATTACACTTGTGAGACAGAGGATTTTCTTCAGAAGGTTTGACAGTAGGTGAAGTGGCTTCTGATTCATCGAGCAATTTGCGCAGCTGAATTCGAAGTAAGTTCGTTGTAGGTTCACGAGCTGGCAAAGGTGGAGTGGAGCGGTCTTGATAATCTTCAGCAGTAAACCCTTGGTCAATGTACTGATAGAGTTCTTGGAGGTGAGATTTGTTGAGTTGCTTCTTGGAGAAAAATTTCCGAAGCAATTTCCATAAGCGCTTCTTGTTTTCTGCTGTAATCATATGCATAACTTTTGTTCGGTTGTGAATAGCATTAAGTTCAGCAACCAGATGTTCTTTTTCTTGACATCTTCGGCCATATGCTTCAAGAGCAGCTGTTGAGTGCGCATGCTCACTTCAAGATGTGAAGGAGGTTGAGTGTTCGGCATACGATCATGTTTCGGTAGCTTGGGTCCATTGAAGGTATTATGATAATCAGGACTTGCTACAGGAGCTTCTCCCGAAGAGAAATCTTCCATTACGCACAGGGGGAATAAAGCTTTTATGGCTGACTTTGGCAAGATATTCGGTCTTCATTGCGTAGTCAATCACCTTCTGAATCCAGGGCGCATACACCTTGATGGTTTTTGGACACCGAGCTGAATCCATCAATATGCGCAGAAACATGTCTTCGACATCGAAGATATACCCTTGTGAGATGACGTGGATGGTGTTCCGAAGAACATCAGAGATAGCGTTGTCAGTATTCATTCCAACCAATGGACAGAGAGTGTATGTGAGAATGTGATATAGCGTCTGATTGTCGAATGACAAGTGCTCAGGCAGAGGAGGACCACTGTAGTCACGAATCTTATCTTCATCCATTGTGCATCGGAAATCTTCATCAGTGATTGCATCAATGTTATGAACCCGAATTTCAGTGGTGCCATGTTTAAACCAAGGGAAATGAAAGTGGGATACAAAATCCATAGCAGAGCATTTGATTCGCTTTCCTTCTGTCATCCACTCCATAATCCATTTTGTACTATCTGACTCATCTCCCGAGATATACAGCATTGCATAGAACTGAAGAATAACCTCCCTGTTCCATGGATGCTGATAGCCTAGGACATGCGTGAGACCATAGTCTTCGATGTCTTGAAGGATTTGGGTGAAGCAGTCGATGTTCTTCATAGCAGGAAAGTCTAGGAACTCATGAGGAAAAATCTTCAGGCTGTCATAAAGTATACGGGAGTAGTATATTGCTTGTTCTTGAGTCCAGAATCAAGGAGATTCAGATGTTCTGGGCTTGTTGTATGGACTTTCTCAAAAGAAATCTGGATGAGTATTTCTATTGAACAGAGGCCCTTTTACTCCAATGCCGATAGAAAACAGCGGCAGTCGCTCGCGAGGATAGGGGTACTTGAGTTCATCTTCAACAGACAGCACTTCATCGCCATAGATGACGGAATCTGAATGATGAGCTGATTGTGACTTTGCTGCAGAAGGATCAACATCTGAAGTCCTTCGAGCAGTGACGAGAGAAATCCTCAAGGGAGAGGGATTTGATACTTGTTCAGGAGCTGAGTAAGGCACCGAAGCTTTATCAGCATTGGGGGCTGTTGAGTAATTGCTTCAGATGCAGTTTGCGGAGCAGAGGGTGGAACCGAGGCATTTGGTTTAGCGCGGGCGAGAGAAACTTGTCGTGCAGACGAAAGAATTTCACCTTCTTCGGACACTTGTTGCTATGAAGGATTTGCCTCATGAGCTGGAGAGGCGACAGGCACTGATTCAGTTGGCCTTGGCAAAGTGTTGCACCTGTAACTGGTTCATGAGTAGGCGAAGGAATTGCTCGTTCAGGAGAGTTTTCTCTTGGTGCATCAGTATGAGGAGGAGGAGGAGCATTTTTCTTTGCAGTTTTCTTCTTCTTCTGCTTCGATGGATCAATGTGCCCTTTTACCAGATCATTATAACCAGTTGCTTTGGTTGGTGATCAAGGCAAATCTTATAAACGATTTGATCCAGATCCGAATGAAATCCCAACCTTCTGTGTCGAAGGACTTTCAACTCCTTATTGATATCATCATATGAATCTTCAAGTTGCTTTATGACAAACTTGGATTTTGCATCCATCATGCGGGTGTCAAGCTCCTTGAGTTGGCTGGTGAGTTCATTTATCTCAACTGAATCATTTCTCAAATCTTGAATCAGATCAGATGCTTGAGAAATAACTTCAGGAAGAATGGGAAAAGATGCCACTTCTCCATCAAACAAATCATCAACAAATCTATCTAGTTGCTCCATGATGAACTGATGATCAAAAGAATGTGGTGCAGCAGAGTCATTTTCAATCTGTGCAGCAACTTGAACAGAGGGAGCAGTCTGTGCCACATTTGCTTCAGAGGGAGGCATAGAAGCCAGAGGTTGAGTTAGTTTCGAAGCAAATTGTGTAACTTTTTCTTTCACAGCTTCAAAACTGGGGACCGTCTGCTTAGTATCGGGCCCTTTGATTTGCTTCACCTTATCTTTCGGAAGCTTTTCTCCTGGCTTAGTAGTGTGAACAGGGGCTTCAACCACTAAATCTTGCAAGTTAATTGCATCAGCATGAGGTTCAGTGTTCACTTTGTCAACCAAGGTGACAGTGGTGCCAGGAGTCTTTCTCTTCAATCGAATCTTCTTTGGAGGTGCAATCGGGACTGCACTTGCTCGAAGATCAGGTAGAACTGTGGATGTAGTGACATTCACTTGTTCGGAGAGAGTTGCATCAATTTCCTCTCGGGTGAGTGGAGGATCATCTTGATCTGATGAATCACTTTCAGGTTCAGCTGGCTTCGCAGGCCTTTTCCTCGGAGCACTCTTTTTCTTCAAAGCAGCTGATTTTGGATCATGTTTGTTCTTCGTTCAGCGTTCATCTTTTCCTTCAGCCTTCTTCTTCTCGATGTCTGATTTGATAAGACGACGATTTTCCTCTTCCTTTGCCTGATCTTATGCGGCCTTCTTGGCACGCTTCTCAGCATTCTTGAGGCGCTTGGCCTCTTCTTAGGGATAAGAATCCGGAGTCTTGATGGAAGATTCATGAGCATTAGGAGGTGGTGGAGGTCTTTGCTGAGGTTCACCTGCCCGAATGAGCCCAATCTCGTGGCAGTCACCCCATGGCGGATGGAAGGCGAAGTTCTTGGCGTATCGAGGATGAACCATCTTGTAGTTGAACCATTTCCTAACCCAGTGACGCCGAATCTTTTGCACACGTCCTTTTCTCTTATTGGAATCTTCTCCTGGAACGGTGTTATACTCATCATGAGAGACAAGCTCAGCAGTGTTTTTGAGTGGTTGCGTGCCACCTCTCCTCTTCTTCGGTGCATCTGCTTCTTGCTCATTTGCATTTTGTTCGGCTTGTTTTGTTTTGCTTGTTGATGGGCCTACCGTTGGGCCCTTTGGCGCTTTGGACTCGTCAGTTGTTCCCATGAAAGCCTCTTCATCATCAGCCATACTGTGAATCTTAGCAGAATCTTCAACAGACTGCATTGACCTGTGAAGGAGAATAGGTACGAGGGAAAATGGGGACAGGGTCACAAATGCTCATGGCTAAAGATTTTCTCGAACAAAAACATTTTGAGGAAGAATCAGATACAGATTTTGAGAGATGTTTCGGGAGAATGAAACATATAGATCGAGCTAGTGTGTACTAGACAGCGAGCTAGGCATTTCATTCGAGCGAAGCATAATCACAAACCCTAGATCTGATGGATTCGGATGCGAGGAATAACTACAAACCACATCCGCTCTAGAGAGGTAAAAACCTAGATCTATGATAAGCGGTAAAATCGGTGAAAATATCAGCGAGATTGTCTTTGGTCTTGACGTGATTGATAACAATATCCTCTCGAGCCACATGATCGCGAATAAAGTGATCTCTGATGGTAATGTGCTTAGTGCGAGAATGCTGCACAGGATTGTGTGCAATTTTGATGGCACTCTCATTATCACAGTAAAGAGGTATATGCTTGACCTTGATGCCATAATCCTTCAGTGTTTGCTTCATCCACAATAATTGAGTGCAACAAGATCCAGCAGCAATATATTCGGCCTCAGCCATAGACAGAGATACACAATTCTGCTTCCTTGAAGACCAACACACCAAAGATCTACCGAGGAAATGACATGTCCCCGAAGTAGATTTCCTATCAACCAAGTCACCAGCCCAATCTGAGTCTGAATATCCAACAAGATCAAACTGTGCTCCCTTAGGATACCATAAACCTAAGGTGGGGGTGTGAGCCAAATATCTCAGAATGCGCTTGACCGCTTGGTGATGCGATTCTTTCGGTGCAGCTTGATAGCAGGCACACATGCAAACACTCAACATAATGTCAGGTCTAGATGCACATAGATAAAGCAGAGATCCAATCATCGAACGATACGCTTTCTGATCATAGTCCTTACCATACACATCTGCATCTAGCTTACCATTCGTGGGCATAGGAGTTTTATAGCCCTTCATTTTGGAATCTTGCATTTTGAACTTCTTCAGGCACTCTTTCAGATATTTCTCCTGAGAAATGAAGATACCATTCGCTTGTTGACGTATTTGCAGTTCGAGAAAGAATTTGAGTTCACCCATCATGGACATTTGATATTTATCGGACATCATTTTTCCAAATTCTAAGCTGCATGCATTGTTAGTACAGCCGAAGATAATATCGACCACATAGATTTGACAAACGAATAAATCATTGTCAACTGCACGAGTAAAAAGTGTGGGATTTGTGGATCCTGGTTTGAACCCTTTGTCGAGCAAAAACTTCTGCATGGTGTCATACCAAGCTCGAGGGGCTTGCATCAGCCCATATAAAGCTTTCTTCAACCTGAAAACTTTGTTAGGAAACTCAGGGTGTTCAAAGCCAGGTGGCTGTCTAACATATACTTCCTCATCAATTTCACCATTGAGTAAAGCACTTTTCACATCCATTTGACATAGCAGGATATCATTGTAATTTGCATAAGCAAGAAGAATGCGAATTTCCTCAAGGTGTGCAACAGGAGCATAAGTTTCACCGAAATCAATACCTTCTACCTGTGTGTACCCTTGAGCAACAAGTCGTGCTTTGTTTCTCATCACAATGCCATTTTCATCTTGCTTATTGCGAAAAATCCATTTTGTGCCGATGATATTGTGCTTCTTGGGATTCGGTTTGTCAACCAGTTCCCATACATCATTTAATTCGAATTGCACCAACTCCTCTTGCATGGCATTCATCCAATCGGGATCATTCATGGCTTCTTCATATTTGGTAGGTTCTGCCAATGAAACAAAGGAGAAACTACCATAATAGTTAGCCAAACGAGTGCGCGAACGAGTTGTAGGTCGATAACATGGATTCTCGAGTTCATCAAGAATTAGTGAGGGATCAACTCGATTTGCCACACGAGGATGAGAATTTTCTTCGTGATGGTCATTATCATCAGCATCAGCATTTGAGTCATCATTCCTTTCAGGGTTGCCATTTTGATTGGCATTTGGATTTTGATTCCCATTTCCATTCGGAGGAGCATTACCTTCGGTAGTGGCTTGACGGGTTCTGCTTCGAGTCATAGGAGCATCATCATCAGATGAATCAGGTGCATTTCCCTCAATTGGCTTGATGCTCCCAATGGCCATTTGTCGAATAGCATCCAAAATCAGCGGTTCATCTATCACATTTGGCAGGTGCTCCTTTTGAGAGCCGTTAGATTCATCAAACCGCACATTTACCGTTTCCATAACTTTCATGTGGTGAGAGTTATAGACTCGATAAGTATGCGAGTTTGAGCCATAACCAGGAAGAAATCCTTCATGTGCCTTAGGTGCAAACTTGGAAGAATGATTCATATCAAGAATATAACAAGGTGCACCAAAAACACGTAGATAAGAAACATTTGGTTTCTTGCCAGTGATAAGCTCATATGAAGTTTTCTTAAGGAACTTGTGAAGATAAACACGATTGATAACATGACATGCAGTGTTAATAGCATCAGCCCAGAAGCGAATTGGAGTTTTATACTCACTGAGCATAGTTCTTGCCATTTCAATAATAGTTCTGTTCTTTCATTCAACAACTCCATTTTGTTGGGGAGTGTATGCAACAGAGAACTCATGAGTGATACCATGATCATCGAGAAATTCAGCAATATGAGTATTTTTGAACTCAGTCCCATTGTCACTTCTGACATGCTTAATTCGCACATCATATTCAGTGTGGGCCTTTTTAGCAAAGCTTTTGAAGATATCTTAAGTACAAGTCTTTTCGTTGAGAAAGAATACCCAAGTGTATCGAGAGAAATCATCAACAATAACCAGACCATAATGACTACCACCGAAGCTTGCATAATTCTGAGGACCGAATAAATCCATATGAAGAATTTCCAGTGGTCTTGTTGTGGTCATGACTGTCTTTGATGAATGATGCTTCTTAGCCAATTTACCAGCTTCACAATCAGCACAGAGAAGATTCTTGTTGAATTTTACATCAGGAATGCCACGGAGATGATTTCTCTTCACCAGAGTCTGCAAGTTTCTCATACCTGCATGACCAAGTCTGCGGTGCCACAGCCATCCTTCGGTTGCTTTTGCAAGCAAGCAAGTTTGGACTGAGGGACCCTTAGAGAAATCCACAATATAAAGATCACCTTTTCTAATTCCCTCAAAGATGAAGGAATGGTCAGAGGCCATGAAGACAATGCATTTGGAAATAGAGAATAAGACTAGCATGCCCAAATCACATAGCTTGCCAATAGACATGAGATTGAATCCAAGGGATTGAACAAGCAACACATCATCAATAGACTTATCCTTGGATATCGCAATTTTACCTAGACCAATTACCTTTCCTTTGTTGTTGTCGCCAAAAGTGATATACTTCAGAGGAGAAGCAGTTAAGTTGGGGTCGACAAACAACGACTTGTCTCCGGTCATATAACTAGTGCATCCACTATCCATAATCCATTCAGTACACCCGGAGACATAGTCCTGCAGAAGAATTAGACTTTCTTAACCACCCACATCTTTGTAGGTGGCTTCGAAACAAATGAACAAGCAGGATAGGTTTTCTTTTGATAAGCATAGTTGTTACTCGATGAGGAGCGAGTATAATTGAAAGAGTAAGCATTGAAATTATTTCCAGATGAATGAGCATAATGATTGTTTCATGTATGCATATATTCATTCTGTCGAATCCTTTGTGCCTGCATGGTTAGTTGAGCAAAAATTGGCAAAGCATCAACAATTTTCTTTGGCACCCAAATAGCTCTCTTTGGGGGTCATTTCTGTTGTTCGGCCCAACATAGCGAGCAATTGTTTCACCATGTTGATCTTTGAACAACTTGTAGTTGTCCAGGGAATCATCATCCGGATATTCAGGAATGGGATAGTCATATCCCGAAAGTAATGCTGGGTCGAGCGTTTTGCTCTTTGCAGGAACCCACACAGTTTGAGGATATTGATGTGGTTCCTAGTAAGTACCATCCTCATTCAGTTTCCTTTCGAAACCGATACCTTCCTTCCTGGGATTTTTGTGAAGAATGGATTTCTTCAGGACATCGCAAAGGGTTTGGTGACCTTTGAGAGATTTGAACATTCCTGTCTGAAGAAGATCCTTCAACCTAGCATTTTCATCAGAAACAGAACTATTTTCCTCGATTGAGGGGTTAGCACTCATACATGATTCAGCATTGTTTCTTTCAAGACATTTTAAACATGGTGGCTCAAACATTTCAGGTTTCTCCATAAGTTGTTGGGTGAGAAGAGAATTTTCTCTCATCAAATCCTCATGAGCCTCTCTCAGCGCCTCAAGTTCATGTTTCCTTTTCAGGTAATCGTAGGTCAATCATTCATGGTCTGCTGAGAGCAAATCATGACGAGTTGAGAGTTCATCCATTCGTGACTTGAGAGAGGAATACTCTTCGGTCAGCGACTGGTTTTTCTCCATCTCCTCAGCCAACAACCCTTCAGATTTCCTGAGGGTTTTCTCAAATTTCTCAAGAGAATTTTGTTGAATATTAGCAATTTTGATCAACTTAGCATGGTCATCCTCATCAGAAGAATATTGATCACTGGAGTGAACCTTATGATGTTTGGAGGATGCCTTTTCTTTCGAAGCCTTGGCCATGAAGCAGTATGCAGGAGATTCGTCATCACTTGAAGGATTCCCAAAGAAGTTTGTGGTAGTAGAGGAGGCACATGCTATGCCAGCCATGCCGGAGTCGGAATCTTCATCGGATTCTTCTTCTTCTTCGAAACCTGACGATTCTTCTTCTTCAGAATCCATTTCCTTGCCGATGTAGGCCTTTGCCTTGTGAGAAGAGTTCTTGCGGTTGGAGGAGGACTTGGATGGATTATTTGAGGAAGATCTTGATGAAGATTTTGAGGTGGAGTTGTCCTTCTTCTTGAAGAACTTCTTTGTTTTCTTCTCATCATCTGAGTTGTAGTTCTTGCTCTTGCCTTTGCTTCGATGGTTGCTCGAATCATATCTCCCACTAGCACGGATTTCAGCTTCCCAGAGAGGGCAGTATGAAATGAAGTGTCTTGGCTTTTTGCACTTGAAGCAGGTGTATTCTCCGGCAGGTTTTGAAGATTTTGAACCCCCATAGTTGCTTGAACTTCTTTTCTGGAATTGGCTCTTCTTGTGGAAACATTGGAATCGTTTTGTGATCAGTGTGAGATCTTTGCGGAGACGTTTTGGATCATCTGAATCTTCTTCGGCATTTCCTTCTAAGGAGGAATCAGCCACAGCCTTGAGAGCATGATTTTTGCGTTGAGTTGAGCCATACAGATCTCTTTTCTATTCTTCCTGTTCCTCGTGTGTGTTCAGTCTTTCCATCACATCAGCAGAGTTGAGGCTTTTGAAATCAGGACGCTCTCAAATCATCAGAACAAGTGTGTCAAATGAAGTGTCAAGAGATCGTAGCAGTTTCTTCACAACCTCATGGTCAGTGATATCTTGGGTGCCGAGTCCTTGAAGTTCATTTGCTATGTCACTGAGGCAATCAAAGGTTTGCTGACAGCTTTCATTTCCAATTCGCTTGAAACGATTGAACTTCGCTTGAAGAGTATCAATCCGGGCCTCTTTCTGAGATGAAACTCCTTCATTGATCATTTCGAGGACATCCCACAGCTCCTTAGCAGTCTGACACTCGCGATACCGAAGGAATTGAGCATGAGAGAGATGGCCACCAATTTCATCTTTGGCTTGAGCATCTAGTTGAATGAGCTTCTTTTCTTAATCGATAGGAGCTTGAGGAATAACAACTATGAAGCCGATATGCACAACGTTCCACATATCATCATCTATAGCTCGTAGACAGATCTTCATCTTCTCCTTCCAAAAGGGATAGTCCGTCCCATCGAATATGGGAATCTTGAGATGCGACTTGTAGTTCACTGAAGACATACTTAAACTCCAAAGTCGTTAGACTAAAATGAGCAGAGTCAAGGAGAACCTGGCTCTGATACCAATTGTAGGAACGAAGTATATCTACTAAAGGGGGGGTGAATGGGAGTTTTAAATTTTCTTCAGAAAACTTAAATCTCTCATAACCCAGCAGCGGAATAAACTATAAACAGACTAAGAAGAACTACAACAGATTACCGAAGGGAAACTAAAGCATACATCGAAGCAAATTAAATGAATAGAATGCATCGAAGGTAAACTTGAGTAACAGAGGTGATCGAAGGTGCTCGATGGCGACAAGGTATTTGTTCGACCAGTTCGTCCTTCTGCACAAGGACTACGTCTGGTTGGAGGGGTTGTGACTTAACACGGAAGATAAACTCTCTTCACCCTATTCTCCTCGACAATCGATTCATCAACCGATGCCGATCACTCGTGGTAGATACTTGAAGGCTATATCCAAACCTTTACATACTTCTTCTTCGAGAACCACAATCACTCTTGGTCTCTGAAGAATTTGACACCTAACCGTCTAGAGAGTTTGCAGCTCTCAAGAGTAATAGGCGGAGCATACTAAACTTACATTCCAGTGATGCTGAACCACTATCTAATTCTTCGGCTCTAGGGTTTTTCTCTCGGTGGATTTTAAACTCAAATCGCTCAGAGAGGGGGTTGCTCAACAATCTTCTCAGAAATCAAGCAGAGCAGCCACCGGACAAAGCCGGCGCGGGGTGGCTATATATAGCCGCAGCCTTCCCAGATGGGAAATGACCATTTTGGACACGAGGTCCAGCCAATGGCCAACCAACACGTTCACAACGGCCGGATTTTGGAGCAACGGTAACATTACTTGAGGAACAAGTAATGTTAACTCCTCGGTCCAAAGCAAATCTCTCACAGCGAAGAAGATCACAGTCTCTTGCTGGCAAGTATTTGCTCGGAGCACAAAGAGATTTCTCTCACAGCTTTCATAGGTTTGGGTTTAGCATCAGAGAATCAAAGCTTCAAAACGCTATACCCCTCTTAATAGTACGGTGGTCCTATGACTCAATGAAAGAAGAAGAACAACGAAATAAATGCTACGTCTTCACTTCGTCTTCATTCTTCCTCGAGCACAGTCATTTGCTTTGAACAGTAACCGAACCAATTGCTTAGTCTTCAGCAACTTTTAGGGGCCACTCTTGTTAGCTTTATCTTCGGTGATAACCTTTGCTGCTGCGCAGGGAGATTATCTTCGTCGTTTTTCATCAAACTCCTCGATTACTCCAGGGACCTGTTACTCTGTGTGCACTAGCAAACACATAAGTCCCAAACTATTTATGTCAACAAACTCCAAAACATAAGGGGCCTATCATTGCACCAACAAGAGGGCACACCAAAGATACTTTTCTGCCACCGCAAGCTTCTGTTCTCGTGAGATCCCATCTTGGGGCCTTTTCCGGCACTCTACCGGAGGGGGATTCGATCACGGAGGGCCTCTACACCAACCTTGCTGCCCTTCCGATGATGTGTGAGTAGTTTACCACAGACCTACGGGTCCATAGCTAGTAGCTAGATGTCTTATTCTCTCTCTTTGATCTTCAATACAATGTTCTCCTTGATGTTCTTGGAGATCTATTCGATGTAATCTTCTTTTGCGGTGTGTTTGTTGAGATCCGATGAATTGTGGATTTATGATCAGATTATTTATGAATATTATTTGAGTCTTCTCTGAACTCTTTTATGCATGATTAAGATAGCTTTGTATTTCTCTCTGATTTATTGATTTGGTTTGGCCAACTAGACTGGTTTTTCTTGCAATGGGAGAGGTGCTTTGTGATGGGTTCAATCTTGCGGTGTCCTCACCCAGTGACAGTAGGGGTAGCGAGGCACGTATTTGTATTATTGCCATTAAGAATAAAAAGATGGGGATTTTACCATATTGATTGGATCTATCCCTCTACATCATGTCATCTTTGCTTAAGGCGTTACTCCATTCTTGTTAACTTAATTCACTAGATGCATGCTGGATAGCCGTCGATGTGTGGAGTAATAGTAGTAGATGCAGGCAGGAGTCGGTCTACTTGTCACGGACGTGATGCCTATATTCATGATCATTGCCTTAGATATCGTCATAACTTTGCGCTTTTCTATCAATTGCTCAACAGTAATTTGTTCACCCACCGTATGTGTTCTTTCAAGAGAGAAGCCTCTAGTGAAAACTATGGCCCCCGGGTCTATTTCTCATTATATATTTCCAGATCTATAAAACCAAAAACCCAAAAATACCTTGCTGTAATTTATTTATATTTACTTTATTTTACCTTCTACTTATCTTTTATATCTATCTCTATTAGATCTCACTCTTGTTCGTGACCGTGAAGGGATTGACAACCCCTTTTTCGCGTTGAGTGCAAGTGTTTGTTAGTTTGTGCAGGTGCATCTATTGAGGACTTGCTTATGCCTTCTACTGGATTGATACCTTGGTTCTTAACTAAGGGAAATACTTATCTCTACTTTGCTACATCGCCCTTTCCTCTTCGAGGGAAAAATCAACGCAAGCTCAAGAAGTAGCAGTGTTGTTTACATAGTGTTGCTTGGTTCTCCTACTGGATTGATAACCTTGGTTTCATAACTAAGGAAATACTTACAGTTGCTGTGCTGCATCATCCTCTCCTCTTCGGGGAATTTCTGGCGTCGTTGCCTGGGAGACATCATCAACATCTATCAGGTTCCTACGCACAAACTCTCATCTCCTTGCAATTACTTTATTTGCCATTTGCCTCTCGTTTTCATCTCCCCCACTTCTAAAATGTTTTTGCAAAAATACAAA
Organism: Thinopyrum elongatum; assembly: GCA_011799875.1. NCBI lineage: Eukaryota > Viridiplantae > Streptophyta > Magnoliopsida > Poales > Poaceae > Thinopyrum > Thinopyrum elongatum. The sequence continues at coordinate 522,020,297 of CM022303.1, forward strand.
AATATTTTTTTCGTTTGCCTTCTTTTCATTTGCCCTTTTGTTGTGGTCATCTCGTCAACATGACTACCCCTCCTTTGTCACCGGATTTTGAGGTTCTATACTTCAAACAGAAGCAAGGAGAAAAAAATGAAAGATGCTTGGTATAGGTTAATGGAATCCTATCGCATCTGCAATATAAAAGGAGATGCAAAGATTTTGCTTCGTAATTTTTATATAGGTTTAACCATGCATCATAGACAACTCATGGATTTTGCCGCTAAAGGGAATTTTGTTCAGATTGATGCTAACGCTGCCTATGAAATAATAGAGAGAATATTGGAAGTTCCACCACCAAAAAAGGGATTTACTTTTAAGCAAGAAGGAATTCAAATATTAGACAAATTGGGTGATCTATAGAAAAATTTGGTTGAGTTGCAAGAACCCCTCAAACATATTAGTGGAAACCTCAATCGCATGAATACTTTGATTACTATGTGTAATAAGCGGTTGGATATTTTAGATCTTAATATGGTCTCTTTTCCTGAGAATAATGGGAAGCGTAAAGAGCCTCCGGGGTTTGAGAAAACTCTTACAAAGATAGCAAAAACTAAAGATGACAATACTTGAATCTATGCATTATGCCTAGCTAGGCGCATAAAACGATATCGTTTGTTGGGAGGCAACCCAATGAATAAAATATATTTTTTCTATTTTTCTTTCTGTTTTGTTGTGTTTACACAATTATGCCTCTGCTATGATTGTGTTTTGTATGTTTTAATTAGTTTTTGTGCCAAGTAATGCCTTTAGGATGGCTTGGGTGATAGTTGATTTGATCTTGTTGGAAAACAGAAACTTTTATGTCCAGTAGGAGAATTGTTAAAAATCACCGGAGCGACAAAAAACTCTGATTTTTTTACAAAAGATTGATATATGAATTTCCTATGTTGTTCTAATTTTTCAAAAAAATTGGAGTTACATAAGTATGAGTAAAATTCGAGTCTTTACAGACTGTTCTGTTTTTGACAGATTCTATTTTCGTTGCATTGTGTGCTTATTTTGATGAATCTATGGACTATACCGGGGGGTTTTAGCCATGGTAAAGTTAGATACAGTAGGTATAATGCAATAAAAAAATATGAATGGGTTTTCAATAGTACTTAAAGCAAATATTGGTTTTCTTATACTACGGATCTCACGAAGGTTTTTGTTAAGTTTTGTGTGATTGAAGTTTTCAAGTTTTGGGTGAGATCATGATGGATGAAGGAATTAGGAGTGAAAAGAGCCTAAGCTTGGGGATGCCCATGGCACCCCAAGGTAATATTCAAGGAGAACCAAGCAACTAAGCTTGGGGATGCCCCGGAAGGCATCCCCTCTTTCTTCTAACGACCATCGGTAATTTTACTTGGAGCTATATATTTATTCGTCACATACCTACCTATATACTACTTGTGCATCCAAACTCCTTGAACCAAGTTGTGCCAAATTAGTCCACCATACCTACCTATATGCGGTATTTCCATGCCGTTCCAAGTAAATTTGTATGTGCCAACTCTAATTTTCAAAATGAATTTCCTTTTTGTGTGCCCGTACCGCTCATGAAGCGGCAGGGGGTGGCCAACATTTTTTCCATGTGTTATTCTCAAGATGAGTGTTTATTCACTTGTCATTGCACGAGAGTGTGTCCGGTAATAGGGATGCCCAGTCCCGACTTGAAAAAAAAAATACTTTATGTTGTCAATAATAAATTCCTTGGAAAGTGTTGGTATGAAAGGCACCCGTCGATACGGCTAGCCATGGATTGTGAAAGAATGGTGGAAAAAGGAATAAACTTTATTTTATGTTTGGGAACCGCCTATGATGTATCTAGCATGGAAAGTATTGGGAATTCTCGGTCGTGTTCGTTGACGGGAAAAGCATGCCTCTCAAAACAATTTTATCTCTCAATTTAAGCTTTGAGCTCTGGCACCTCTACAAATCTCTGCTTCCCTATGTGAAGGGCCTATCTATTTACTTTTATGCAATTTTTATTTTTATTGAGTCTCCATCTTCTCTTATAAAGCACCAACTAGGGAGCACTATTATCATGCTTGAGCATTGGATGTAGCTAATATCTGAGTGTGTTTCATGAATGGATCAATGATTGAGCATAATGGGCTAGGGATAGCTTTCTTTAGTGTTGATATTTTGAAAGACATGGTTGCTTGTTGATTTGCTTGAGTATTGAGGTCTGCATGTCAAATTATAGACTATTGCTTTGAATCATCTAAAGTCCAAATGTCCATACAACAAAAGAAAAGAATATGTGATGAATATGATGGGTAGCATTCCACATCAAAAAAATCTGTTTTTATCATTTACATACTCGAGGACGAGCAGGAATTAAGCTTGGGGATGTTGATACGTCTCCAACGTATCAATAATTTTTTATTGTTCCTTGCTATTAAAGTATCATTCTTGGATGTTTTATACTCATTTACTAGCAACTTTATATCATTTTTTGGGACTAACCTATTGACATAGTGCCCAGTGCCAGTTGCTGGTTTTTGCTTTTTTTTTACTTCACAGAAAATCAATACCAAACGGAGTCCAAATGCCACGAAACTTTTTGGAGAATTTTTTTCTGCCCAGAAGACACCAGGGGAGCCCAAGAAGTGCACCAGAGGATGCCTATGGGGCCCACTAGGCACCAGGGCACGCCAGAGGCCCCTGGCGCGCCCTGGTGGGTAGTGGGGCCCATGGGAGGCTTCTCCAACGCCTATCAGCTCTATAAATACTCTAAAATCCCAAAAACCCTAGGGGAGTTGACGAAACCCAATTCTAGCCACCGCAAGTTCCAGAACCACGAGATCCAATCTAGAGGCCTTTTCCGGCACTCTGTCGGAGGGGTCAACGATCACGGAGGGGTTCTTCATCATCACCCTTGCCCCTTCAATGATGCTGAGTAGTTCACCACAGACCTACGGGTCCGTAGGCAGTAGGTAGATGGCTTCTTCTCTCTTTTTGATCTTCAATACAATGTTCTCCTCGATGTTCTTGGAGATCTATTTGATGTAATGACTTTTTGCGGTGTGTTTGTTGGGATCCGATGAATTGTGGGTTTATGATCAGTTGTATCTATGAATATTATTTGAGTCTTCTCTGGACTCTTTTATGCATGATCTTTATAGCCTCGTATTTCTTCTCCGAAACTTTGGTTTGGTTTGGCCAACTAGATTGATTTTTCTTTTCATGGGAAAAGGTGCTTTGTGATGGGTTCGATCTTGTGGTGCTCAATCTCAGTGACAGAAAGAGACATGACACGCATGTATCATTGCCATTAAGGATAAAAAAGATGGGGTCTATTCCTGCATGAATAGATCTTGTCTACATCATGTCATCGTTCTTATTGCATTACTCCATTTTTCCATGAACTTAATACCCCAGATGCATGCTGGATAGCGGTCGATGTGTGGAGTAATAGTAGTAGATGCAGAATCGCTTCGGTTTACTAATCTTGGACGTGATGCCTATATACATGATCATTGCCTTGGATATCATCATGATTATTTGCTTTTCTATCAATTGCCCAATAGTAAATTGTTTACCCACCGTATGTTATTTCCTCGAGAGAAGCCTCTAGTGAAATCTACGGCCCCCGGGTGTATTTCCTATCATATTATTTTCAGATCTATTAATCCAAAAATACTTTGCTGCACTTTTTCTTTATTTATTCTATTTTGTATTTTTGCTAGATCTATTTATCCAATCTCATACAATTTAATATATCTCAATACCGAGGAGGGATTGACAACCCCTCTTACGCGTTGGGTTGCAAGTTTTTGTGGTTTGTGTGCAGGTGTTGTTTACATAGTGTTGCTTGGTTCTCCTACTGGATTGATAACCGTGGTTTCATAACTGAGGGAAATACTTACCGTTGCTGTGCTGCATCATCCTCTCCTCTTCGGGGAATTACCAACACAGATACAAGCAATCAGTGTTCATAGGCTACAAGATGGGATCCAAGGCGTACAAGATGTACGACCCTGTCTCAAAGTGCGTACATGTCTCGCGTGATGTCATCTTCGATGAGGACGCGCGCTATAGCTGGGAGGCACCGGGGGAGCTGCCAGCGAGCAGCTCCTTCACCATGGAGTGCATGGTGTGCACAAGTGATGGTGCTCGGGAAGCAACCCCGAGCACAACGATGACCCCGGGTACAGCAACCCCGAGCACTACAGCCCCAAGCCCAGCGGCTTCAAACATAGCGAGCACAGTAGCCACGCAGTTAGCAACCCTGGACACCTCAAGCGAGGTCGTGCCGGTTCAAGTTGCAACTCCACTGATAGTGCGGTCGGACCTGTTCGACACCGACGATAGTACCAGCGTCCCACACCGTACCGACGTCTATGACCTTCTCGCTGAGCCGCCACAATTGCTGGAGAATCTTGACGAGGATGATGATGATGACGAGGTGTTTCATTTGATGGTCGGCGAGGAGCCGACCACTTTGCTGAAGTAGAGCGTGAGGACTGCTGGCGTCGCGCGATGCTAGACGAGCTGTCGTTAATCGACGACAATGCTACTTGGACACTCACCACGCTACTTGCAGGCATCGAGCTATTGGGTTCAAGTGGGTGCTCAAGGTAAAAAAGGACGAGCATGGTGCCATCGTCAAGCACAAGGCCCGACTCATTGCAAAAGGACACTAGCTATACCTGCGAGTTTTCAAAAAGAATTAAACCAGCAGTATCAACGGTCTTGGTTACAAAACGTTGTGCATCCAAGTTACATCATTTTCTTGTACGTTCCATACCGCTTCACATGGTTCAATTTTTTAAAAAACATCCTACGATAACTTCTCTGTAAATAGCATGGTAATTTACGCAGCGTGGACTTGATAACTTAAGTACAAACATCGTGGTAACCTTGACCCAAGAAAAAAGTTTGTTGAAACATTCCCCGATAACTTATGTGTAAATTACATGATAACTTAGTACCATTGACCTGATAAATTACATACAAACAGCATGATAACTTTAACTCTAGAGAAAAAAGTTTTTAAAACATACGTATACGTAAATGACGAATGTTCCCTTTTTTAGTCATATGTATATGATTTTCAAACAATTTGTTTTTGTTGAAATATATCCCTGGTAGTTTATGTGTAAATAGCACGGTAATTTATGCACCTCATGCTTTTTGACTGATGTACGGATATCATGGAAACTTTGATCTAAGAAACGTATGTGCAAATTGCATGATAATTTACACACCATAAAGATGATAACTTAAAGATAAACATCATGGTAACTTTGACCAGTGGAAAACATTTTCCTGTCGTCTGGTTTAATGGGACACAAGGCAACGAACATAGCATGGACGACCAAATAGATCCAAATGACCACCGAATTATTCCACCCGCCAACAAAACACCCATTTAATAGAAAATGATGTGTAGTGATGGTCGTCGAATGAAGTGACGTGGTATGTCTCTGCATCTATAGTATAGTGAGGGAGGGGAAAAAGACTCCTAGTAACTTATGTGCAAATAACATGGTAATATACACATAACAGAGCTGATAACTCATGTCTGTAAGTGCATCTAGTGCCCCTTAGTGATTTTGGTGTATTGAAGACTTATAGGTTAAGGGACTAATGTGTTTGTGAGTGTACACAGGTTCTATAAGTCTATGAGGAGTTTGATATTTACGATGAAAGTCGACCCCTAAAAATGAATGTCTTCAGTTGAAGACTTTGGTTTTCCTGAAGACTTTGAAAGTGAGCAAATTGATGTGACCTTGAAGACTTGATATTGATGCGAGGATTATGAAGCGTGAAGACTTTTGTTTTCATAGTTTTGTTTTTGCTTTCTTGAGTCATAGGAAACACCGTACTGTTAAAGGGGGTCAAGGTAAAACTAAGGAAAAGTTTCCAAGTGATGCTCATCTCAAATCCTACACCTACCCAATCCTTTCGAGTGAAGCCATTGGAAATCTCATACAGTTTAGTCAAGTTCTTCAGTGACAGAGACGAAGTTCTTCTGTTCTCTGAGGAATTTGCTCTGACTGAGTAGTTAGGAATTCGCCAGTGTGGATTGCCTACAAGTGAGGAACATGATAGCCCTGAGGAATTTGAGAGCTCAAATTTCCGACCATTGCTGTGCTATGCTCCAGCTGTCCAAAATATCCTATCCACCTAATGGTCATATCATTGAAGGGCATTCATATCTTATCATGTCGGGCTGCTCCCCGGCTATAAATAGCCGCCCCCCTACAACCACTAGCTGGTTGGCTGCTCCGAGAGAAACTGACACTTGTCATTTAGAGCATTCCATCCTCCGAGGACTTTGAGAGAAAATAATCAAGTGAGGAAAAACCCAAACCCAACACCTAAAACCCAAAGTGATTGAGCATCACTGAAGAGATTGTTCCTGTGTGGAACCGACACTTGTTACCTTTGAGGACTGTGCATCCTCTAGACGGTTAGGCGTCATGGTCTAGAGCATCCAAGAGGAATTGTGGATCGCCGAGTGACCAAGTCTATGAAGGTTTGGAAGTCACCTGTGAAGACTTACCATGAGTGATTGGGCGAGGTCTGTGTGACCTTAGCTCAAGGAGAATACGGTGAGGACTGTGTGTCCTCAGATTTAAATACCTAGCCGCTCCAACCAGACGTACAACTGTCACAGCAGTTGGAACTGGTCTACCAAATCACTGTCTTCACCAAGCTACTGGTTCTATTTCCTCAACCCTTTCATTTCCTTGCATACTTGCTATGTACTTGATCGTTGCTGTTTGAAGACTTTGACTGAAGACTTTCTCAATTTCCTCATCCCTATTTCTTCAGTCACTTTGTCTTCAGCCTGCTTATCCTATTTACACGCTACATGTGCTCTATTTTGTTTCATTTCATCATGATGACTATGCTACTGCTTTGTTATCCATGTACCTGAGTACTTATTCCGCTGCTTGTAGTTTGTTGCTTAGGAAATTCCTCAAGTAGTATTTCCTCAGCGACGAATTCATAAAAATTGCCTATTCACCCCCCTCTAGTCGATATAACGCACTTTCAATTGGTATCAGAGCAAGGTACTCCCTTGTTCTATGTGATTTTGGTTTAACCACCTGGAGTTTTAGTTATGTCGACTGCAGGCATGATCAAGGTCTCGGCTGGGTGTCCTACCTTTGATGGGACGGACTACCCCTACTGGAAGAATAAGATGCGCATGCATCTTGAGGCAATTGACAACGATCTCTGGTACGTTGTGAAAAATGGCGTTCCCTCTGTCACTCCTTTCGTGAACGCTGCTGATGTGAAGAGATTCAAGCAACTCGACACTCAAGCGAAGAATATCATATGTGGCCATCTGAGCAAAGGACAGTACGGCAGAGTGAGTGCTTTGGAGTCTGCAAAGCTTATCTGGGGCAGGCTATCCAAGGTCAACGAAGGAATCTCAACTCAACGTGATTCTCGAGTTGACGTTCTTCGCAATCTCTTCAACCGCTTCAAAAGACTCGACAATGAGAATGTCCAGCAAACCTTTGATCGCCTCACTGACATTTTAAACGAGCTTCAAGCACTGGGTGCCACTGACATCACCGACCATGAGGTGGTGAAGAAATTACTGAGGTCACTCGATTCTTCATTCGATACACTGGCACTGATGATTCAAGAACGTGGAGACTACAAGTCACTAGATCCTGCTGATATCCTTGAGAGGCTGAACACTCATGAATTCCAACAAGCTGAAAAGAGAGATCTCTACGGGCCAAGCTATGGAAGATCACGCGCACTGAAGGCCAAGGCAGTTTCCTCATCTAAAGGAGAAGATTCTGATAGCAGCCTTGGTGACCCTGAAGAACTAAGCCAGGAGCTAGCAATGCTCGTGAAGAAATTCCAAAAATTCTCAAGGAGTGGTCGCTTTGTAAAATCTTCAAAAGGTGATGACACAAGATCTGATTCCTCATCCCGTGATTACAAGAAGAGGACTTTCCACAAATGCAAGAAACCTGGTCACTACATAACTGATTGTCCTCAGTGGGCAAAGGAATCAAAGAAGAAGAAATACAAGGATGATAGTTCAGATGACTCTAAGAAGAAGAAGAAATCTTCAAAGTCCTCATCATCAAAATCTTCAAAGTCTTCATCTCACAAGAAGAGCAGTTCCAAGAAGGCTCGGGCATTCATTGGCAAGGAAATGGACTCTGAAGCTAAATCTGAGGAACATGAGGAAGAGGAGGCATCTGAGGAGTCAGACTCTGGTGTGGCGAACCTAGCCCTCGCTACTACTTACGTCAGCAAGTCCATCTTCAACACTGAGGAAAATGGCTTCCCCAACACTGCTGATGACGGCAACGATGACTATGCTCCCACCTATTGCTTCATGGCAAAAGGTGCCAAGGTACTCAAATATCCCTCCTCTGAATCAAGTGAGGATGAATCTGATGATAACCTCAAACCCAGCTATTCCAAACTTGCTAATATTGCTGTTAAACAACAAAAGGCTTTGGAAAAGGTTCAAAATATGCTAGACAAAAGCGATGACCTGTTAGGTGAGGAAATGGATTGAACTCAAACACTGACTGATAATCTTCAGCAACTACAGTCTAAGTTTGACAACCTTCAAAGTCGTCATGAAACTCTCTTAGCCGATCATGAGAAGCTTTCTTATGAATTTCTTCAAAGAAAGCAAGATCTTGAGAAGCTAAGGGTGAGTCATGAAGATCTTCAGAAGGAAAATGATTCATTACTTGCTCAACAGATCAGTTCTGCTCGGGAAGAATTTATTCCACCATGCTTGAAATGCATTGAACGTGAAACTGCTAATTCTTCACCTGAAAGTTCAAATGCTTCTATTGCTGCAAATTCTTTAACTATCTCTGTGGTCACAAATTCCTCATCTGAGGATACCACTAGTATCACTGACAAAAATGCAGGGTTGAAGGAATTGTATGTGACAGGCATGTACAAAAGCCTCAAAGGGCATCAGACTCTTTGTGATGTGCTCAAAAAGCAGATCTTGAACAGGAACCCTAGGAAAGAGGGTATTGCCTTTGAGAGTAAACTCAATGCTGATGGAACCTACTAGAAACCTGAGCAGTATCCCAAAACCTCATGGGTTGCTGCGAAGGGACCTCCCATAGATCCATCCACTTTATCTGGCTTTACTTGTGAATCCTCATATTCATCTGATGAGTCATTTGACTCCAACTATAAACTGTTCAAAAATCAGAATGGTGAAGTATTTGCTAGATATGTTGGAACTAACTGCAGGAATGGTCCCCCTATGAAGAAAAGTTGGGTTCCCAAAAAGTGCCTTGAAAGTCTTCAGTGAATGTCCTCTTGACACCACCTGTGAAGAATAGGAACCCCAGATCAAATTCTTCATATGGACCAAAGTCCTCACGTGGATCCAAGTCCTCATATGATCATCATCATGCTAACGCTTCTATTTTGCAGGGAAAATCTAAGAGTTCTGATTATGTGCATTATTCTTCAAATCATTATGTTCATAAGTCCTCGAAGAATTTCTCTGCTTACTCATATGCCTATACTAATCCCTCTCCTGTGAAACAAAGCGCTTTGGCTTCAATGCCACCTTTCTCTTATGGAGCTCGCAGAATGATGGACTCTTTGCCACCCCTCCAGATGTGGGTGGTGAAGAAAAAGAACTAACCTCTTATGCAGGGTCAGGTCTCCAGACAAACTAAATCGTCTGAAGAATTTTCTGGAGACCTGAAACGCTTAATAGGACGCAAGCTAATCATGAAGAAATGATTCATTCATTTCTCACATCCTCATACTGCTATATATACATATGTTGCATTAATTGATGAAATTATGTCTGATGAATTTGATGTCATATTCTTCACTCTGAAGTATATGAGTTCGTAAGAAGCACTAATTCATCTACATGATGATTTACCCAAAGCTACTGAGTGGGTCCTCGATAGTGGATGTACTAATCACATGACCAGTGACAAGAGCTTACTGATGAACACTCCTTTATCTCCATCACATTTGAAGCATATCACCTACACTGACAAAGGCAAAAGCAAGGTATTGGGTCTAGGTAGGGTTGCAATCTCAAAGGATCGACACATGGACAAAGTCATGCTTGTTGAGTCCCTCGGATTCAATCTCATGTCTGTCTCAATGCTTTGTGATCTTGATATGGTTGTTGTCTTTGGCAAATATCGCTGCTTAGTGCTCATGGAATCTGAAAATTCCAAAGTCTTCGAAGGCTTTAGGAGAGGAGACTTGTATATTGTTGATTTCTCTGCAGGACCACAGCCTGCCACTTGTCTACTTGCAAAAGCTTCAGAAGGCTGGCTATGGCATCGACGACTGGGTCATGCTGGCATGAGGAACTTACACACGCTCGTGAAGAAAAAGCACGTCATTGGCATTGAGGGTGTCAAATTCCTCAAAGATCATCTTTGTGGGGCTTGTGAGGCTGGAAAGATGACCAGAGCCAAGCACCCCTCGAAGACTATCATTACTACCTCTCGTCCTTTTGAATTGCTTCATATGGATCTCTTTGGCCCTACCCATTATGCCACACTAACAAATGCAGCATCTCTATATGGCTTTGTTATTGTTGATGATTATTCTCGTTACACATGGGTGCATGTCATTACTTACAAAACTGAAGTGCAGGAAGTCTTCAGACGATTTTCTTCAAGGGCTTCGACGAATTTCGGTGTAAAGATCAAGCATATACGCAGTGACAATGGGACTGAGTTCAAGAATACTGGTCTTGATGACTATCTTGATGAACTTGGTATTACTCATGAGTTATCTGCCCCATACACTCCTCAGGAGAATGGCTTTGTGGAGCACAAGAACAGGACTCTTGTTGAGATGGCTCGCACTATGCTTGATGAATACAAGACACCTCGTCGCTCATGGCCTGAGGCAATTGATACTGCATGCCACATCATCAACAGGATATATCTTCACAAATTCTTCAAGAAGACTTCATATGAACTCCTTACTGACAATAAACCCAATGTGAGTTATTTCAAAGTCTTCGGTGCTAAATGTTGGATTAGAGATCCCCATCACAATTCTAAATTTGCACCGAAAGCACATGAAGGTTTTATGCTTGGTTACGGAAAGGACTCGCACACCTACAGAGTCTTCAACACCTATCACAACAAGGTTGTTGAAACTATAGATGTGCGGTTCGATGAAACTAATGGCTCGCAAAGAGAGCACCTACCTCCTGTGCTAGATGAAATGACTCCTGAGGAATCCATCAAGCTAAAGGCTACTAAGGATGTCATACCTACTGAAGAATCTGCTGAAGAAGTCATTCGTGATCGTGAAGAAAATCATGCTGGTGCATCTGAAGAAAATGGCTCTGAAGAAAATGTTGAGCCAAATCAAAGTCGTCAACCTGCTCATCCTCGCGTTGCAAATGAAGTACAGATTGAGAGAATCATCAACGACATCAACGCACCAGGTCCTCTCACTCGCTCAAAAGCTTCACATTTGTCTAACTTTTGTGGGCATTTTGCTTTCGTCTCTATCACAGAGCCCACCAAAGTTGATGAGGCATTTCTGGAGCCTGAATGGATTCAAGCGATGCAAGAGGAATTACATCAATTCGAGCTGAACAATGTGTGGGAGCTTGTCAAGCGACCAGACCCATGCAAGCATAATATCATCGGCACAAAATGGATCTACCGCAACAAGCAAGATGAAAATGGCCTAGTGGTGAGGAACAAGGCTCGTCTTGTAGCTCAAGGCTACACACAGGTTGAAGGAATTGATTTTGATGAAACTTTTGCACCTGTTGCTAGACTTGAGGCTATTCGCATATTGCTTGCTTATGCTAACCATCATAATATCATCTTATATCAAATGGATGTGAAAAGTGCATTCCTCAATGGTAAGCTTGAGGAAGAAGTATATGTTGCTCAACCCCCAGGTTTTGAAGATCCTAAGCATCCTCATCAAGTCTTCAGACTCAATAAGGCCCTCTATGGCCTCAAGCAGGCCCCTCGGGCGTGGTATGATACACTGAAGGAATTCCTCATGAAGAAAGGCTTCAAACCCGGTTCACTCGACCCAACTCTTTTCACCAAAACATATGATGATGAATTATTCGTGTGCCAAATATATGTTGATGATATTATCTTTTGCTGTACTAACCAACATTACAGTGACGAATTTGCTTATATGATGAGTGAGGAATATCAAATGTCCATGATGGGAGAATTGAAATTCTTCTTAGGTCTTCAAATTCGTCAACAGCGCAATGGCATCTTCATTTCTCAAGAGAAATACCTCAAGGACGTTCTGAGGAAATTCGGTATGCAAGATTGCAAAGGCGTCAAAATCCCTATGCCCACAAATGGCCATCTATGCACCGATGAAAATGGTATAGACTTCGATCAAAAGGTATACCGCTCCATGATTGGCTCTTTATTGTACCTATGTGCATCTAGGCCAGATATTATGCTTAGTGTTTGCATGTGTGCCCGTTTTCAAGCTACACCGAAGGAATCACACCATAAGGTTGTGAAACATATTCTTCGATATCTAGCTCACACTCCAACACTTGGATTATGGTATCCCAAGGGCTCGGCTTTTGATCTCATTGGATATTCTGACTCTGACTATGCTAGTGATCGAGTGGATCGCAAGTCAACATCAGGTACATGCCATTTCCTCGGACGATCTTTAGTTTGTTGGTCCTCGAAGAAGCAGAACTGCGTACCATTCTCTACTGCTGGAGCTGAGTACATTGCTGCTGGTTCTTGCTGTGTTCAATTGCTGTGGATGAAGCAAACCCTCAAGGACTACGGCATCAACATGAAGAATGTGCCACTCTACTGCGACAACGAGAGTGCCATCAAGATTGCTCATAACCCAGTTCAGCACTCCAAGACAAAGCACATCCAGATTGAAAGTGCGTTATATCGACTAGAGGGGGGGTGAATAGGCAATTTTTACAAATTCATCACTGAGGAATTTCAAGGTGAGGAAATTCCTAAGCGACGAACTACTTAGCAGCGGAATGAGTACTCAGATGCAAGCATAACAGAGCAGTAGCACAGTCATCATGATGAAATGAAAACAAGCACAGAGTACGAGTAGCGTAAACACAGGATAAGCAGGCTGAAGACAAACTGACTGAAGAATTTGAACTGAGGAAATTGAGAAAGTCTTCAGACAAAGTCTTCAAACAGTAATGATCAAATACATAGCAAGTATGCGAGGAAATGAAAGGGTTGAGGAAATAGAACCAGTAGCTCGGTGAAGACACTGATTTGGTAGACCAGTTCCAACTGCTGTGACAGTTGTACGTCTGGTTGGAGCGGCTAGGTATTTAAACCTGAGGACACACAGTCCCGGACACCCAGTCCTGAACACACAGTCCAGGACACCTAGTCCTCACAGTATTCTCCTTGAGCTAAGGTCACACAGACCTCGCCCAACCACTCGTGGTAAGTCTTCAGGTGACTTCCAAACCTTCACATACTCGGTCACTCGGCAATCCACAATTTCCTCTTGGATGCTCTAGACCATGACGCCTAACCGTCTGGAGGATGCACAGTCCTCAAAGGTAACAAGCGTCGGTTCCACACAGGAACAATCTCTTCAGTGATGCTCAATCACTTTGGGTTTGTAGGTGTTTGGGTTTTTGGGTTTTTCCTCACTTGATGATTTTCGCTCAAAGTCCTCGGAGGATGGGATGCTCTAAATGACAAGTGTCAATCTATTTCTTGGAGCAGCCAACCAGCTAGTGGTTGAAGGGGGCGGCTATTTATAGCCTAGGGAGCAGCCCGACATGACAAGACATAAATGCCCTTCAATGATATGACCGTTAGGTGGGTAGGATATTTGGACAGCTGGCGCGTAGCACAGCAATGGTCGGGAATTTGAGTATCAAATTCCTCAGGGCTATCATGTTCCTCACTTGTAGGCAATCCGCACTGGCGAATTCCTAACTCCTCAGTCAGAACAAATTCCTCAGAGAACAGAAGAACTTCGTCTCTGTCACTGAAGAACTTGACTAAACTTTATGAGATTTCCAATGGCTTCACTCGAAAGGATTGGGTAGGTGTAGGATTTTGAGTTGAGCATCACTTGGAAATTTTTCCTTAGTTTTACCTCGACCCCCTTTAACAGTATGGTGTTTCCTATGACTCAAGAAGAAGAAAATGAAACTACGAAAACAAAAGTCTTCACGCTTCATAATCCTCGCATGAATATCAAGTCTTCAGGGTCACGCCAATTTCTTCACTTTCAAAGTCTTCAAGAAAACCAAAGTCTTCAGTTGAAGACATTCAATTTTAGGGGTCGACATTCATCGTAATTAACAAACTCCTCATAGACTTATAGACCTGTGTACACTCACAAACACATTAGACCCTTAACCTATAAGTCTTCAATACACCAAAATCACTAAGGGGCACTAGATGCACTTACAATCTCCCCCTTTTTGGTGATTGATGACAATATAGGTTAAGTTTTCAACGGGGATAAACATATGAAGTGTAAATACTAATATTGAGGAATTTGATTGCAAGATATAGAGGAACTCCCCCTGAAGATGTGCATATTTGAAGAATTTGCTTTGAAATAGCAAATGCACATTGTTGAGTAATATCATGGAGATCTCCTCCTATATCTTGAAATTCATACACGCATTTATCATATGATATGAAGAATTTGAAATGCATGATGAAATATGGTGTCTGATGGAATTCAGCATGCGTGCATTAAGGTACTTGAGGAAATAAGCATGCAGAAAGCAGTTCAAAAGTATCAGACCACCATAGGACTTAAGTTTACAACTCATCAGAGCAAACACCTCAGAAGAGCAAGAGTTGAAACTTAACAGAAATATAGCCCATATATAAGACCCGCTTGAAGACTAAACTCAAATTTCTCCCCCTTTGTCATCGAATGACCAAAAGGGACGAAAAATGAGGACTAACGCCCCTGAAGAATATCATCATCATGTCGATGGAGGAGCGCCAGCATTGTTGGGGTCGACTGTTGAGGTAGGGCCTACCGCAGTGTCGTTCAAGTCTTCAGCTTCATCCGTCTCGCGCGATGAAGAATATGAACTGGCAACAAGCTGAGGAACTTTGACTTTCTTGAATTTCTTCGAAGGTGGCTGGGACCAGTCAAAGTCCTGTTGGAAGCCCATCTCCTTGAGTTCTTCAGCACTATGAAGATTAGACAGAATCGCCCAAGTGCGGTCAAAGACTTCATGCAAGTAGTAGTGATTCTTCTTCACAGTATTTTGAGTGACTGTCATGTTCTGAAGAATTGCACCAAACTGACGCTTGACCCACTTATGATTTCGATCAACTTTCTGATGAAGACTAAGGAGAAGTTCACGATCAGTCATCACACGCGGAGCTGTGGCTTGAGGATGATGTTCGGAAGCTTTGGCGGCAGAATCTTGAGTTGCAGAGTCATCATTGGTGGAATAGGAAGTAGCTTTGCGAAACTGTCCATCCAATGGACGAGTACCTTCATCAATAACAGCAGCTTTGCCCTTCTCGTCAGCTGAGGAAATAGTCCGTTTGAGGACTTCAATAGGGGGCAAATAGCTGAGATGATTTTGAAAGTCAGCAATGTAATGAATTGAAGACCTTGATCTGATGAATCTCATGATCCAGGGAGCATAAGGCTTCAACTCAAAAGGTGACAGTGCAGCATTGGCCAAAGTCCTCATGAAGAAATCGTGGTAGTTGATAGGAATACCGTGAATGATATTGAACAGCAGATTCTTCATAATGCCAACAACTTCTTCATCATCAGAGTTGTGGCCCTTGATTGGACTGAGGGTTTTGGTCAATATGCGATAGACTGTCCTTGGCACATAGAGCAATTCCTTGACGAGGAATTTGGTCCTTGGAGCTTGGCCTGGCTTCAAAGGCTTCATCAGCACTTGCATCAGATGATCAGACAGTTCAGGTTCAACATAGAGAAGCCTAGCACCTTCAGTGGGAGGACTGACTAGGACGGCATGAAGCAATTCAGAGGCCGGTGCTTTGAAATGAGTATTATCGGTCATCCAGTCCAATACCCATGAATTGACATCATCAACATTTCCAGTAATGTGCAGTGTGGCGAAGAATTGAAGAATGAGTTCTTCATTCCAATCGCAGATGTCGGTGCAGAAATGGAGTAACCCAGCGTCATGAAGAACACTGAGGACTGGTGTGAAGCAGGGGAGCGATTCCATATCTACATGAGGAATTTGCTCATGTTCAAAGATCTTATCCTTATCAACCAACAATGAGGAGTAGAAGTTCATCTGGCTTGCAGTCCAGAAACGCTTGCGACGAAGACGAGCAGAGTCATAGGGATTGTAGTCAGTGAAGAATATGTGCTCATTGAAGAAATCCTCAGCATTAAACTTCTGCTTCTTGGAGTGAGGGTTCTATGGCTTGGGCTGAAGATTAACAGTTGAAGAATTTACAGCCTCTTGAGGTGTAGCCACTGGAGCCACTGGCTGAGGAATTTCAGCAGCAGCCTTGGCCTTCATTTCTTCAGACATATGTACATCAGCGCTAGTGACTGGAACTTCTTCAGGTATAGAGTGAAGTGAAGCTTGACGTTCATCAGAGCCCGTATGAATTTCTTCAGTTTGCACAGGAGACTGAGGAACATGATGTAGAGGGGTTGTCAGAGGTGAATTGGGGTGATGACTTTCCCAAAAGTCATCATTCAGAATAGGTGTTGTAGACCCAATATCCACATCCTCATCTTCTTCAGTTCCTTCGACGCCTGCCTCTTCAGCTGTGAACTGAGGCATGGGCGATGATACCAGTGGGGTTGAAGGGAAAGTATCCACTTCAATTTCTTCATCCATCTGCTCTGTCGAAGCAGCAGAAGGAATTTCTTCATCAGATTCACTTGGAATTTCATATTCCTCACCAAAGGGAATGATCTCCTTTGATGGCATGCTTGATATTGGAATAGCATCAATTGGGTTTTCAGATGAACTCCTCAAAGTCTTCAATTTCTTGGGGGCTGAAGACTCTGAAGATGCAGATGCTTTCCTTTTCTTCACAGTTGCTCGCTCCGCAGCCTTGGTTTTCTTCGCTTCTGATGCAGAAGGAAGGTTGATGCTTGTCATCGGTGCAGGAGGAGCAGAGGAAATTGGTTGAATTTCTTCAGGCACAACTGATGCAGTTGCCCTGGCTTGTTCAGATTCCTCAGGCACAGTAGCAGATGCTTCAACTGGCCTGGATTGCTCTTCAGGCGCAATATTGGAGGTTGCCCTGGCATTTTCTTCAGAGACTGGAATTTCTTCATCAGCTCTGGCGCTTTCATTTTCTTCAGCAGACTGAACAGATGTTCCAGTCTGAGGAAATTTGGGTTGCGATGAAGCTGCAACACTTGGAGTAAATCCTTTTGCCATTCTGACGAATCTGACTTTGGCACCTAGCCAATCTGCATGGAATGCATGAAATTCATCACTGAGTGCTTTGATCTCAGCCTGCATAGTCACAAGTTCTTCAGGAGACATTTTCACAACATTGTTCTTCAAAAAACGCTCCTTCTTGTACTGAGCCTTCTTCACCTGCCTGGCCTTTTCAAATTTCCATTTTTCTTCATTTATGAAGGCCGTCAACATGTGACTTTGACCAGGAGTGAGGTTTAATTCAGGCAAAGGTGTGTTAGGGTTCTTGTGCCATAGATCAATAAAATCAAGGATCTTCCTTGGATCCAGCATGAGGGGCACATCACTGCCTTTGGCTCTAGCGGCCCTTTGTTGTCGATCTCTGATGAGCTCAGCTAATTCTTCATCATCAGCTTCGTCTTCGCTTGACGGAACCTGAAAGGCGACTTGCTTCTTGTGAGGACTTGGCCTTGTGCCTCGTCCAACAGTGGCCTTTTTCTTCAGCAAGGTCGAAGTTGTTGAAGACTGAGGTGGAGCTGAAGAACTTGCAGAGACTCCTGAAGCAATTGAGATTCCAGTAGTCCTTTGGCATGTGGCAAGATGCACAGGTGCTGAGGACTTTGCAGGAGCAGCTGAGGATTTTGCAACCGAGGGAGTTGGAGCTGCTTTTGAGGAATTTGCTTGAGGAACAGGCCGTGAGGGCATTGCAGCTGAGGAACTTGTCTTAACAGCTGATTTCTTCAGCATAGCCTTCTTAGGCTTGATAGCAGAGGCCTCAGCGGCGGCAGCAACAGAATCTTCATTGAATTTCTTTACTGCCTCTTTAGCCACTTTGGCCAGCTTGGCTTGACGCTTAGCCCACTCCTGAGGAAATTCCTCACCTCTTCTGATGCTAGTGGGATCAGCTTCTTGGCCAGGAGCCAATGGAGGTCTTGGACATGGAGGGTTAACAGCAAATTTCTTCATGTACTTGGGAGTGACATAGCGATATTCCCTCCATTCTCTTGCCCATCTCCTCTCAATCTTCTGAATGCGTACTTTGCGCTGATTTTTGTTCTCCTTGCCATGAGTTGCTTCATCAGGAGTACAATATTCATCATAGATGTCATCAGGGATCTCAAAAGCAGTATTTGTTTCTGGCCTCTTTCCTCCCTTCTGAGGTCTTTTACCATCAGCCATTTTCTTCACTTGAGGGTTTTGCACAATCGAATTTTCTGATGAGGTGTGCAATTTTTCTTCAAGGAACGCTGCAAATGAGTTAAGTTGATGAGAACCTAGAGATTCAGCAGCGGACATGTGTACCTGTGAACAGAATATAGGTGCGAAGAGTTTTGGAGAGGTCATATGCGTTCTCAGAAGATTTTCAAAAGTATCAAGTTTGAGGAAATTTGACCAGGGGTGTCTTGAGGAATTTCACTAAGCATTTTTGACTTAGGTTCCAGAGTTGTGTAGATTGAAAATCCACACAATTGAGGAATCTTGAAGAAAAACGTTGCTTAGAGAAACTGATCAAGGACAGAAGCAAGTTGGTGTTTAAGAACATGAAAGTTGAAGAATAAACACCTTTTGAAGATTTTGTGGAAATCATCAGAATCAACAAGGGCAGTAAAAATAAATTTTATTTACCCTTGACGAAGAACACGATGAACTGAGAGTGGCAGTGGAGATGTTCGTCCGTTCAGATCTTCCACGCCCTAACTTGGCGATGGAAAACAACTACGGCGGCGGCGGAGTGAGGATTTCCGCGGCCGGCGTGAGTACGACGGTGACGAGGTCGAGGCAGTGAAGCTCTTCCTCACCGGCGACGATGGAGTGTAGCGGCGGCGCTAGGTCTGAGGGCTCGAGCGAGGGAGTAAGATCGAGCGGGGTAAATGAGCTCTGAGGAGGGTGAGGGGTATTTATAGCAGAGGTGAAAAACCGCTCGTCCGAAGAAAATGGACAAACGTGCCCCTGACCCTTCTCATCCTAGCGACATGTGTCACCCACGAACTGTGAAGTGGAGATCGTGTTAGATCGAGGGTGAATAGATAAATCTTATCGAGGGATAAGGAACGGTTTGAACGGCAAAAGCTGAAAATTCAGATAAGAATATTTTAATGTTTCGTTCGCAAATTCTTCAGCTGTCAAGGACACAGTGAAGACTTTGAACGGGTTTCAAATAGAACGCACATGAAGAATTTGTGAACGGACTGGATTGAGTTTAGCATTGAGGGGGAACGGGTCCGATCACATTCACTTAGAAGAAACACAACTTGAAGAATTAGCAATAAGTGAATGCTGTAGAGGACAGAAAACTCAAATATATATATATATATAGTCAATGAAGAACATAGACGGAAAGAGTGAAGATTTTGCAAAGTTGAAGAATTTGAAAATTTGAAGAATTTGCACAATGATGAAAAACTCAAATTTTGAAGATTTTCAACTTTTTGTGGTGGCGTGACCCACCGTGTAAGAATGATGATTTCAGACACCGCGTACAATTGTCGTAGGGCTCTGAGAATCAAATTCTTCATTAATTTCTTCACACTTAGAGGGTTAGTCTTCATTGATTAAAGAAAAACGTTTCTTCGTGTGTTGCACATCTAAGTCATCAATTTGCATAAGTGTTAGGATGTGTGTCCTTTTCAAAGGACATTCGAAGATTCTAAGATATTTAGCTCACACCGCAACTTGCTAAATCTCTTCTCATCCAAGGGCTTTGTGAAGATATCCGCTAGCTGTTCTTCAGACTTCACGGGATCAATAGAGATGTCACCCTTCAACACATGATCTCGAAGAAAATGATGACGAATCTCGATGTGCTTTGTCTTCGAGTGCTGAACTGGGTTATGAGCAATTTTGATGGCACTCTCGTTGTCGCAGTAGAGTGGCACATTCTTCACATTGATGCCGTAGTCCTTGAGGGTTTGCTTTATCCATAGCAATTGAGCACAGCAAGAACCAGCAGCAATATACTCAGCTTCAGCAGTAGAGAGTGATACGCAGTTCTGCTTCTTCGAGGACCAACATAATAAGGATCGTCCGAGGAAATGGCATGTGCCTGAAGTTGACTTGCGGTCCACACGATCACCGGCATAGTCAGAGTCAGAATATCTAATGAGATCAAAAACCGAGCCCTTGGGATACCATAATCCAAGTGTTGGAGTGTGAGCTAGATATCGAAGAATATGTTTCACAGCCTTATAGTGTGATTCCTTCGGTGTAGCTTGAAAACGGGCACACATGCAAACACTAAGCATAATATCCGGCCTAGATGCACATAGGTACAATAAAGAACCAATCATGGAGCGGTATACCTTTTGATCGAAGTCTATTCCATTTTCATCAGTGCATAGATGGCCATTTGTGGGCATAGGGATTTTGACGCCTCTGCATTCTTGCATACCGAATTTTCTCAGAACGTCCTTGAGGTATTTCTCTTGAGAAATGAAAATGCCATTATGTTGTTGACGAATTTGAAGACCTAAGAAGAATTTCAATTCTCCCATCATGGACATTTGATATTCCTCACTCATCATGTAAGCAAATTCGTCACTGTAATGTTGGTTAGTACAGCCAAAGATAATATCATCAACATATATTTGGCACACGAATAATTCAACATCATAGGTTTTGGTGAAAAGAGTTGGGTCGAGTGAACCGGGTTTGAAGCCTTTCTTCATGAGGAATTCCTTCAGAGTATCATACCACGCCCGAGGGGTCTGCTTGAGGCCATAGAGGGCCTTATTGAGTCTGAAGACTTTGTCAGGATGTTTAGGATCTTCAAAACCTGGGGGTTGAGCAACATATACTTCTTCCTCAAGCTTACCATTGAGGAATGCACTTTTCACATCCATTTGATATAAGATGATATTATGATGGTTAGCATAAGCAAGCAATATGCGAATAGCCTCAAGTCTAGCAACAGGTGCAAAAGTCTCATCGAAATCAATTCCTTCAACCTGTGTGTAGCCTTGAGCTACAAGACGAGCCTTGTTCCTCACCACTAGGCCATTTTCATCTTGCTTGTTGCGGTAGATCCATTTGGTACCGATGATATTGTGCTTGCATGGGTCCGGTCGCTTGACAAGCTCCCACACATTGTTCAGCTTGAATTGATGTAATTCCTCTTGCATTGCTTGAATCCATTCAAGCTCCAGAAATGCCTCATCAACTTTGGTGGGCTCTGTGATAGAGACGAAAGCAAAATGCCCACAAAAGTTAGATAAATGTGAAGCTTTTGAGCGAGTCAGAGGACCTGGTGCGTTGATGTCGTTGATGATTCTCTCAATCTGTACTTCATTTGCAACGCGGGGATGAGCAGGTTGACGACTTTGATTTGGCTCAGCATTTTCTTCAGAGCCATTTTCTTCAGATGCGCCAGCATGCTGTTCTTCATGTTCTGGAATGATTTCTTCAGCAGATTCTTCGGTAGGAATGACATCCTCAGTAGCTTTGAACTTGATGGTTTCCTCAGGCGTCTTTTCATCTAGCACAGGAGGTAGGTGCTCTCTTTGCGAGCCGTTAGTTTCATCGAACTGCACATCTACAGTTTCAACAACCTTGTTGTGATAGGCATTGAAGACCCTGTAGGTGTGCGAGTCATTTCCATAACCAAGCATAAAACCTTCATGTGCTTTCGATGCAAATTTAGAATTGTGATGTGGATCTCTAATCCAGCATTTAGCACCGAAGACTTTGAAATAACTCACATTGGGTTTCATGTCAGTGAGGAGTTCATATGAGGTCTTCTTGAAGAATTTGTGAAGATATACCCTGTTGATGATGTGGCATGCAGTATCAATTGCCTCAGGCCAGAAGTGACGAGGTGTCTTGTATTCATCAAGCATGGTGCGAGCCATCTCAACAAGAGTCCTGTTCTTGCGCTCCACAACGCCATTCTGCTGAGGAGTGTATGGGGCAGATAGCTCATGAGTAATACCAAGTTCATCGAGATAGTCATCAAGACCAGTATTCTTGAACTCAGTCCCATTGTCACTACGTATATGCTTGATCTTCACTCCAAAATTCGTCGAAGCCCTTGAGGAAAATCGTCTGAAGACTTCCTGCACTTCAGTCTTGTAAGTAATGACATGCACCCATGTGTAACGAGAATAGTCATCAACAATGACAAAGCCATATAGAGATGCTGCATTTGTTAGTGTGGCATAATGAGTAGGGCCAAAGAGATCCATATGAAGCAATTCAAAAGGACGAGAAGTAGTCATGATAGTCTTCGAGGGGTGCTTGGCTCTGGTCATCTTTCCAGCCTCACAAGCCCCACAAAGATGATCTTTGAGGAATTTGACACCCTCGATGCCAATGACGTGCTTTTTCTTCACGAGCGTGTGTAAGTTCCTCATGCCAGCATGACCCAGTCGTCGATGCCATAGCCAGCCTTCTGAAGCTTTAGCAAGTAGACAAGTGGCAGGCTGTGGTCCTGCAGAGAAATCAACAATATACAAGTCTCCTCTCCTAAAGCCTTCGAAGACTTTGGAATTGTCAGATTCCATGAGCACTAAGCAACGATATTTGCTAAAGACAACAACCATATCAAGATCACAAAGCATTGAGACAGACATGAGGTTGAATCCGAGGGACTCGACAAGCATGACTTTATCCATGTGTCGATCCTTTGAGATTGCAACCCTACCTAGACCCAATACCTTGCTTTTGCCTTTGTCAGTGTAGGTGATATGCTTCAAGTGTGATGGAGATAAAGGAGTGTTCATCAGTAAGCTCTTGTCACCGGTCATGTGATTTGTACATCCACTATCGAGGACCCACTCAGTAGCTTTGGGTAAATCATCCTGCAGATGAATTAGTGCATCTTACGAACTCATATACTTCAGAGTGAAGAATATGACATCAAATTCATCAGACATATTTCATCAATTAAAGCAACATATGTATATATAGCAATGTGAGGACGTGAGAAATGAATAAATCATTTCTTCATGATTAGCTTGCGTCCTTTCAAGCATTTCAGGTCTCCAGCAAATTCTTCAGATGATTTAGTTCGTCTGGAGACCTGACCCTGCATAAGAGATTAGTTCCTTTTCTTCACCACCCATATCTGGAGGGGTGGCAAAGAGTTCATCATTCTGCGAGCTCCATAAGAGAAAGGTGGCATAGACGCCAGACCACTTCGTTTCACATAAGAGGGGTTAGGGTAAGCATATGAATAAGCAGAGAAATTCTTCGAGGACTTATGAACATAATGATTTGAAGAATAATGAATATATTCATAGCCCTTAGGCTTTCCCTGCGAAACAGAAGTGTTAGCACGATGATGTTCATGTGAGGACTTTGATCCATGTGAGGAATTTGATTCATATGAAGAATTTGATCTGGGGTTCTTATTCTTCACAGGTGGTGTCATGAGGACATTCACCTGACGACTTTCAAGGCACTTTTTGGGAACCCAGATTTTCTTCATAGGGGGACCATTCCTGCAGTTAGATCCAACATATCTAGCAAATACCTCACCATTCTGATTTTTGAACAGTTTATAGTTGGAGTCAAAGGACTCATCAGATGAATATGAGGATTCACAAGTAAAGCCAGATAAAGTGGATGGATCTACGGGAGGTCCCTTCGCAGCAACCCATGAGGTTTTGGGATACTGCTCCGGTTTCCAGTAGGTTCCATTAGCATTGAGTTTCCTCTCAAAGGCAATACCCTCTTTCCTAGGGTTCCTGTTCAAGATCTGCTTTTTGAGCACATCACAAAGAGTCTGATGCCCTTTGAGGCTTTTGTACATGCCTGTCACATACAATTCCTTCAACCCTGCATTTTCGTCAGTGATACTAGTGGTATCCTCAAATGAGGAATTTGTGACCACAGAGATAGTTGAAGAATTTGCAGCAATGGAAGCATTTGAACATTCAAGTGAAGAATTAGCAGTTTCACGTTCAATGCATTTCAAGCATGGTGGAATAAATTCTTCCTGAGCGGAACTGATCTGTTGAGCAAGCAAAGAATCATTTTCCTTCTGAAGATCTTCATGACTCACCCTTAGCTTCTCAAGATCTTGCTTTCTTTGAAGAAATTCATAAGAAAGCTTCTCATGATCGGCTAGGAGAGTTTCATGACGACCTTGAAGGTTGTCAAACTTAGACTGTAGTTGCTGAAGATTATCAGTCAGTGTTTGAGTTCGATCCATTTCCTCACCTAACAGATCATCGCTTTTGTCTAGCATATTTTGAACCTTTTCCAAAGCCTTTTGTTGTTTAACAGCAATA
Organism: Thinopyrum elongatum; assembly: GCA_011799875.1. Taxonomy (NCBI): domain Eukaryota; kingdom Viridiplantae; phylum Streptophyta; class Magnoliopsida; order Poales; family Poaceae; genus Thinopyrum; species Thinopyrum elongatum. Next base: position 522,044,861 of record CM022303.1, read on the forward strand.
TTAGCAAGTTTGGAATAGCTGGGTTTGAGGTTATCATCAGATTCATCCTCACTTGATTCAGAGGAGGGATATTTGAGTACCTTGGCACCTTTTGCCATGAAGCAATAGGTGGGAGTATAGTCATCGTTGCCGTCATCAGCAGTGTTGGGGAAGCCATTTTCCTCAGTGTTGAAGATGGACTTGCTAACGTAAGCAGTAGCGAGGGCTAGGCTCGCCACACCAGAGTCTGACTCCTCAGATGCCTCCTCTTCCTCATGTTCCTCAGATTCAGCTTCAGAGTCCATTTCCTTGCCAATGAATGCCCGAGCTTTCTTGGAGCTGCTCTTCTTGTGAGATGAAGACTTTGAAGATCTTGACGATGAGGACTTTGAAGATTTCTTCTTCCTCTTAGAGTCATCTGAACTATCATCCTTGTATTTCTTCTTCTTTGATTCCTTCTCCCACTGAGGACAATCAGTAATGTAGTGACCAGGTTTCTTGCATTTATGGCAAGTTCTCTTCTTGTAATCACGGGATGAGGAATCTGATTTCATGTCATCACCTCTTAAGGATTTTCCAAATCGGCCACGTCTAGAGAACTTCTAGAATTTCCTCACGAGCATTGCTAGCTCCTGACTCAGTTCTTCAGGATCACCAAGGCTGCTACCAGAATCTTCATCTTCAGATTCAGAGACTGCCTTGGCTTTCAGTGCACGAGATCTACCATAGCTCGGTCGGTAGAGATCTCTCTTCTCAGCTAGTTGGAATTCATGAGTATTTAGCCTCTCGAGGATATCAGCAGGATCAAGTGACTTGTAGTCACCACGTTCTTGAATCATCAGTGCCAGTGTATCGAATGAAGAATCGAGTGACCTCAGCAATTTCTTCACCACCTCATGGTCCGTGATGTCAGTGGCACCCAGTGCTTGAAGCTCGTTTGAAATGTCAGTGAGGCGATCAAAGGTTTGCTGAACATTTTCGTTGTCGAGTCTTTTGAAGCGGTTGAAGAAATTGCGAAGAACGTCAACTCGAGAGTCACGTTGAGTTGAGACTCCTTCGTTGACCTTGGACAGCCTATCCCAGATAAGCTTAGCTATCTCCAAAGCACTCACTCCGCCATACTGCCCTTTGCTCAGATGGCCACATATGATATTCTTCGCTTGAGAGTCGAGTTGCTTGAATCTCTTCACATCAGCAGCGTTTACGGAAGGAGTGACAGAGGGAACACCCTTTTCCACAACATACCAGAGATCGTTGTCAATTGCCTCAAGATGCATGCGCATCTTGTTCTTCCAGTAGGGGTAGTCCATCCCATCGAAGGTAGGACACCCAGCTGAGACCTTGATCATGCCTGCAGTCGACATAACTAAAACTCCAGGTGGTTAAACCAAAATCACACAGAACAAGGGAGTACCTTGCTCTGATACCAATTGAAAGTGCGTTATATCGACTAGAGGGGGGGTGAATAGGCGATTTTTACAAATTCGTCACTGAGGAATTTCAAGGTGAGGAAATTCCTAAGCAACGAACTACTTAGCAGCGGAATGAGTACTCAGATGCAAGCATAACAGAGCAGTAGCACAGTCATCATGATGAAATGAAAACAAGCACAGAGTACGAGTAGCGTAAACACAGGATAAGCAGGCTGAAGACAAACTGACTGAAGAATTTGAACTGAGGAAATTGAGAAAGTCTTCAGTCAAAGTCTTCAAACAGCAACAATCAAGTACACAGCAAGTATGCGAGGAAATGAAAGGGTTGAGGAAATAGAACCAGTAGCTTGGTGAAGACAGTGATTTGGTAGACCAGTTCCAACTGCTGTGACAGTTGTACGTTTGGTTGGAGCGGCTAGGTATTTAAACCTGAGGACACACAGTCCCGGACACCCAGTCCTGAACACACAGTCCAGGACACCTAGCCCTCACCGTATTCTCCTTGAGCTAAGGTCACACAGACCTCGCCCAACCACTCGTGGTAAGTCTTCAGGTGACTTCCAAACCTTCACATACTCGGTCACTCGGCAATCCACAATTTCCTCTTGGATGCTCTAGACCATGACGCCTAACCGTCTGGAGGATGCACAGTCCTCAAAGGTAACAAGCGTCGGTTCCACACAGGAACAATCTCTTCAGTGATGCTCAATCACTTTGGGTTTGTAGGTGTTTGGGTTTTTGGGTTTTTCCTCACATGATGATTTTCGCTCAAAGTCCTTGGAGGATGGGATGCTCTAAATGACAAGTGTCAATCTATTTCTTGGAGCAGCCAACCAGCTAGTGGTTGAAGGGGGCGGCTATTTATAGCCTATGGAGCATCCCGACATGACAAGACATAAATGCCCTTCAATGATATGACCGTTAGGTGGGTAGGATATTTGGACAGCTGGCGCGTAGCACAGCAACGGTCGGAAATTTGAGTATCAAATTCCTCAGGGCTATCATGTTCCTCACTTGTAGGCAATCCGCACTGGCGAATTCCTAACTCCTCAGTCAGAACAAATTCCTCAGAGAACAGAAGAACTTCGTCTCTGTCACTGAAGAACTTGACTAAACTGTATGAGATTTCCAATGGCTTCACTCGAAAGGATTGGGTAGGTGTAGGATTTTGAGTTGAGCATCACTTGGAAATTTTTCCTTAGTTTTACCTCGACCCCCTTTAACAGTACGGTGTTTCCTATGACTCAAGAAGAAGAAAATGAAACTACGAAAACAAAAGTCTTCATGCTTCATAATCCTCGCATGAATATCAAGTCTTCAGGGTCACACCAATTTCTTCACTTTCAAAGTCTTCAAGAAAACCAAAGTCTTCAGTTGAAGACATTCAATTTTAGGGGTCGACATTCATCGTAATTAACAAACTCCTCATAGACTTATAGACCTGTGTACACTCACAAACACATTAGACCCTTAACCTATAAGTCTTCAATACACCAAAATCACTAAGGGGCACTAGATGCACTTACACAGATTCGTCATCATTTTCTTCGAGATCATGTGTTGAAGGGCGACATCTCTATTGATCACGTGAAGACTGAAGAACAGCTAGCAGATATCTTCACCAAGCCCTTGGATGAGAAGAGATTTAGCAAGTTGCGGTGTGAGCTAAATATCTTAGAATCTTCGAATGTTCTTTGAAAGGACACACATCCTAACACTTATGCAAAATTAATGACTTAGATGTGCAACACATGAAGAAACATTTTTCTTCAATCAATGAAGACTAACCCTCTAAGTGTGAAGAAATTAACGAAGAATTTGATTCTCAGAGCCCTACGACAATTGTACGCGGCATCTGAAATTATCATTCTTATACGATGGGTCACGCCACCAACAAAAGTTGAAAATCTACAAAATTGAGTTTTTCTTCATTTTGCAAATTCTTCAATTTTCAAATTTTTCAACTTGCAAAGTCTTCAAAAAATTTGACTGGTGTTCTTCATTGACTATATACATATATATTTGAGTTTTTCATGTACTCAACAGCATTCACTTATTGCTAGTTCTTCAAGTTGACTTTTTTCCTCTAAGTGAATGTGATCGAACCTGTTCCCCCTCTATGCTAAACTCAACCCAGTCTATTCACAAATTCTTCATGTGCGTTCTATTTGAAACCCGTTCAAAGTCTTCACTGTGTCCTTGATAGCTGAAGAATTTGCGAACGAAACGTTAAAATTTTCATATCTAAATTTTTGGCTTTTGCCGCTCAAACCGTTCCGCATCCCACGATAAGATTAATCTACTCACCCATGATCTCAACCTCTCTATACGTGGGTGACACATGTCGCTAGGATGGAAAGGGTCAGGGGCATGTTCGTCCAAAAAATTTGGACGGGCAGTTTTTCACCTCGGCTATAAATACCCCTCGCCCTCCTCAGACCTCATTTACTCTGCTCGAATGCACTCCCCTTGCTCGAGCTCTCTAACCTAGCACCACAGCTACTCTCCATCGTTGCCGGTGAGGAAGAGCTTCACTGCCTCGACCTCGTCGTCATCGTACTCGCGCCGGCCGCAGAAATCTTCACTCCGCCGCCGTCGTAGCTGTCTCTCACCGCCAAGTTAGGGCGTGGGAGATCTGAACGGACGAACTTCTCCACTTCCACTTCCAGTTCGTCGTGTTCTTCGTCCAGGGTAATTAAAATCTGATTTTACTGCCCTACTTTGATTCTGATGATTTCACAAAATCTTCAAAAGGTGTTTATTCTTCAACTTCCGCATCCTTAAACACCAAGTTGCATCTGTTCTTGATTTGTTTCTCTAAGCTATGTTTTTCTTCAAGATTCCTCAATTATGTGGATTTTCTAATCTATACAACTCTGGAACCTAAGTCAAGAATGCTTAGTGAAATTCCTCAAGACTCCCCTGGTCAAATTCCTCAAACTTGATTTCTTTTGAAAAAATTCTGAGAACGCATATGACCTCTCCAAATTCTTCGCACCTATACTCTGTTCACAGGTACAAAATGTCTGCTGCTGAATCACTAGGTTCTCATCAACTTAACTCATTTGCAGCATTCCTCGAAGATAAGTTGCACACTTCCTCAGAAACATCCATTGTTCAAAATCCTCAAGTGAAGAAAATGGCTGATGGGAAGAGACCTCAGAAGGGAGGAAAGAGGCCAGAAACTAATACAGCTTTTGAAATCCCTAAAGACATCTATGATGAATATTGTACTCCTGATGAAGCAACTCATGGCTAGGAGAACAAAAATCAGCGCAAAGTGCGTATACAGAGGATTGAGAGGAGATGGGCAAGGGAATGGAGGGAATATCGCTATGTCACTCCTAAGTACATGAAGAAATTCGCCGTTAACCCTCCATGTCCAAGACCTCCATTGGCACTAGGCCAAGAAGCTGATCCCTCAAGCATCAGGCGCGGTGAGGAATTTCCCAGAGAATGGGCTAAGCGTCAAGCCAAATTGGCTAAATTGGCAAAAGAAGCAGTGAAGAAATTCAATGAAGATTCTGGTGCTATTGCTGCTGCTGAGGCCTCTGCCAGTAAGCCTAAAAAGGCCATGCCGAAGAAATCTGCTGTGAACCCGAGTTCCTCAACAGCAATGCCCTCACGGCCAAGTTCCTCAAAGTCCTCTAAGCAAATTCCTCAGGCAACTTCTTCAAGGGCTGTGCCAATTCCCTCAGTTGCCACTAAATCCTCAGTTGCTGCTGCTAAGTCCTCAACACCAGTGCATCTTGCCACGTGCCAACGAACTACAGAAATCTCTATTGCCTCAGGAGCAACTGCAAGTTCCTCAGCTCCGCCACAATCTTCAACTGGTCCAATCTTGCTGAAGAAAAAGGCCACTGCTGGACAAGGCCCAAGGCCAAGTCCTCACAAGAAGCAAGTTGCCTTCCAAGTTTCGTCTGATGACGATGAAGCTGATGATGAAGAACTTGCTGAGATCATCAAAGACAGGCAAGAAAAGGCCGCTAGAGCCAAAGGTAGTGCTGTGCCACTCATAATGGATCCTAAAAGGATCCTTCATTTCATCGATCTATGGCACAAGGATCCAAATACTCCTTTGCCTAAATTGAACCTCACTCCTGGCCGAGCCACATGTTGACGGCCTTCATAGCCGAAGAAAAATGAAAATTTAAGAAGGCCAGGCAAGTCAAGAAAGCTCAATACAAGAAGGAGCGCTTTCTGAAGAAGCATGTTGTGAATATGACTCTTGAAGAACTTGTGAATCTGCAAAAGGAGATCAAAGCTCTCAGCGATGAATTTGACGCATATCGTGCAGATTAGCTAGGTGCCAAAGTCAGATTTGTCAGAATGGCCAAGGGGTTCAACCCAAATGTTGTAGCTCCATCGCAACAACAAATTCCTCAGGCTGATGCATCTGCTCAACCTACTGAAGAGAATGCTAGCACAGCTGATGAAAATCAGTCTGTTGAAGAAACTGAAAGTTCCAGGGCTGCTGAAGAAATTCCAGCTCCTGAAGAAATTGCCAGGGCAACCTCCAATATTGCGCCTGAAGAACAACTCAGGCGAGCTGAAGCATATGAAGCTGCACCTGAAGAATCTGAACAAGCCAGGGCAACTGCATCAGTTGTGCCTGAAGAAATTGCACCACTTTCATCTGCTCCTCCTGCAAAGTCATCACAGATGAAAGATATCCACCTTCCTTCTGCATCAGAAGCGAAGAAGACCAAAGCTGCAGAAAAGGCAGCTGTGAAGAAAAGGAAAGCATCAGAAATTGCAGAGTCTTCAGCTCCCAAGAAAGTGATGACTTTGACAAGCTCATACACCAACCCCATTGATGTTGTTCCTATCTCAAGCATGCCATCAAAGGAAATTGTTCCCTTTGGTGAGGAATATGTCATTCCAGATGACAGTGATGAAGCGAATCCTTCTGTTGCTACTTCAGAGCAGTTGGATGAAGAAATTGAAGTGAATGATATCCCTTCAACCCCACTGGTATCATCGCCCATGCCTCAGTTCACAGCTGAAGAGGCAGGCATTGAAGAAATTAATGAAGAAGATGAGAATGTGGACATTGGGTCTACTACACCAGTTCTCAATGATGATTATTGGGAAAGACATCATCCAAATTCACCATTGACCACTCCTCTGCAACAAATTCCTCAGTCCCCTGTGCAGACTGAAGAAATTCATACGGGCTCTGAAGGACATCAATCTTCCCTTCATTCTATTCCAGAAGTTCCAGCTACTAATGCTGAAGAAATGGAGACCAAGACTACTGCTGATGAAATTGCTATGGAAATTCCTCAGTCTGTGGCTCCAGAGGTTGTGCGCCAAGAGGCTGTGACGACTTCAACTGTTAATCTTCAGCCCAAGCCACAAAATCCTCATACCAAGAAGCAGAAATTCAACGCTGATGATTTCTTTGTTGAGCATCATTTCTTCACGGACTACAATCCATATGACCCTGCAAGACTGCGACGCAAGCGCTTCTGGACAGCAAGTCAAATGAACTTTTACTCTACCCTCCTGTTTGGTAAGAACAAGGTATTTAACCACGAGCAAATTCCTCATGTGCATATGGAGTCGCTTCCTTGCTTCCATCCAGTCCTCAGTGTTCTTCATGATGCTGGGCTGCTTAACTTCTGCACTGACATCTGCGACTAGAATGAAGAACTCATTCTTCAATTCTACGCCACACTGCATATCACTGGAAATGTTGAAGATGTGAATTCATGGGTGCTATACTGGATGACCGAAAATACTCATTACAAAGCACCGGCCTCTGAATTGCTTCACGCCGTTCCAGTTAGTCCTCCGATTGAAGGCGCAAGACTCATGTATGTTGAACCTGAATCAAATCACTTAATGCAAGTGCTGATGAAGCCTTTGAAGGTTGGCCAAGCTCCAAGGATCACCTTCCTTGTGAAAGAATTGCTCTATGTACTAAGGACTGTGTATCGCATATTGACCAAAACCCTCAGTCCAATCAAGGGCCACAACTCTAATGAAGAAGAGGTTGTTGGCATCATGAAGAATCTGTTGTTCAATATGATACATGGCATTCCCATTAACTACCATGATTTCTTCATGAGGACTTTGGCCAATGCTGCTCTGTCACCTTTTGACTTGAAGCCTTACACTCCCTGGATCATGAAATTCATCAGATCAAGGTCTTCAATTCATTATCAGGCTGACTTTCAGAATCATCTCAGCTATTTGCCACCTATTGAAGTCCTCAAGCGGACTATTTCCTCAGCTGATGAGAAGGGCAAGGCCGCTGTTATTGATGAAGGCACTCGTCCATTGGATGGACAGTTTTGCAAAGCTGCATCCTATTCCACCAATGATGACTCTGCAACACAAGATTCTGCCGCCAAAGCTTCAAAACAAAATCCTCAAGCCACAGCTCCGCGAGTGATGACTGATCGTGAACTTCTCCTCAGTCTTCATCAGAAAGTTGATCGAAATCACAAGTGGGTCAAGCGTCAGTTTGGTGCAATTCTTCAGAACATGACAGTCACTCAAAATACTGTGAAGAAGAATCACTACTATATGCATGAATTCTTTGACCGCACTTGGGCTATTCTGTCGAATCTCTACAGTGCTGAAGATCTCAAGGAGATGGGATTTCAACAGGACTTTGACTGGTCTCAGCCACCTTCGAAGAAATTCAAGAAGGTCAAAGTTCCTCAGCTTGTTGCCAGTTCATATTCTTCATCGCGCAAGACGGATGAAGCTAAAGATTTGAACGACACTGCGGCAGGCCCTACCTCAACGGACGACCGCAACAACGCTGGCGCTCCTCCATCGACATCATGATGATATTCTTCAGGGGCGTTAGTCCTCATTTTTCATCCCTTTTGGTCATTCGATGACAAAGGGGGAGAAATTTGAGTTAGTCTTCAAGCGGGTCTTATATATGGGCTATTTTTATGTTAAGTTACAACTCTCGCTCTTCTGAAGTGTTTGTTGGTTGAGTTGTAAACTTAAGTCCTATGTTGGTCTGATACTTTTGAACTGCTTTCTGCATGCTTATTTCCTCAAGTACCTTAATGCACGCATGCTGAATTTCGTCAGGCACCATATTTCATCATGCATTTCAAATTCTTCATGTCATATATTAAATGCATGTATGAATTACAAAGATATAGGGGGAGATCTCCATGATATTACTCTACAATGTGCATTTGCAATCCAAAGCAAATTCCTCAAATATGCACATCTTCAGGGGGAGTTCTTCTATATCTTGCAATCAAATATCAGTATTTACACTTCATATGTTTTATCCCCATTGAAAACTTAACCTATTTGTCATCAATCACCAAAAAGGAGGAGATTGTAAGTGCATCTAGTGCCCCTTAGTGATTTTGGTGTATTGAAGACTTATGGGTTAAGGGACTAATGTGTTTGTGAGTGTACACAGGTTCTATAAGTCTATGAGGAGTTTGATATTTACGATGAAAGTCGACCCCTAAAAATGAATGTCTTTAGTTGAAGACTTTGGTTTTCTTGAAGACTTTGAAAGTGAGGAAATTGGTGTGACCTTGAAGACTTGATATTGATGCGAGGATTATGAAGCGTGAAGACTTTTGTTTTCATAGTTTTGTTTTTCCTTTCTTGAGTCATAGGAAACACCGTACTGTTAAAGGGGGTCGAGGTAAAACTAAGGAAAAGTTTCCAAGTGATGCTCATCTCAAATCCTACACCTACCCAATCCTTTCGAGTGAAGCCATTGGAAATCTCATACAGTTTAGTCAAGTTCTTCAGTGACAGAGATGAAGTTCTTCTGTTCTCTGAGGAATTTGTTCTGACTGAGGAGTTAGGAATTCGCCAGTGCAGATTGCCTACAAGTGAGGAACATGATAGCCCTGAGGAATTTGAGAGCTCAAATTTCCGACCGTTGATGTGCTATGCGCCAGCTGTCCAAAATATTCTATCCACCTAACAGTCATATCATTGAAGGGCATTTATGTCTTATCATGTCGGGCTGCTCCCTGGCTATAAATAGCCTCCCCCCTACAACCACTAGTTGGTTGGCTGCTCCGAGAGAAACTGACACTTGTCATTTAGAGCATCCCATCCTCCGAGGACTTTGAGAGAAAATCATCAAGTGAGGAAAAACCCAAACCCAACACCTAAAACCCAAAGTGATTGAGCATCACTGAAGAGATTGTTCCTGTGTGGAACCGACGCTTGTTACCTTTGAGGACTATGCATCCTCCAGACGGTTAGGCGTCATGGTCTAGAGCATCCAAGAGGAATTGTGGATCGCCGAGTGACCAAGTCTGTGAAGGTTTGGAAGTCACCTGTGAAGACTTACCACGAGTGATTGGGCGAGATCTGTGTGACCTTAGCTCAAGGAGAATACGGTGAGGACTGTGTGTCCGGGACTGTGTGTCCTCAGGTTTAAATACCTAGCCGCTCCAACCAAACGTACAACTGTCACAGCAGTTGGAACTGGTCTACCAAATCACTGTCTTCACCAAGCTACTGGTTCTATTTCCTCAACCCTTTCATTTCCTCGCATACTTGCTGTGTACTTGATTGTTGCTGTTTGAAGACTTTGACTGAAGACTTTCTCAATTTCCTCATCCCTATTTCTTCAGTCACTTTGTCTTCAGCCTGCTTATCCTGTTTACACGCTACCTGTGCTCTGTTTTGTTTCATTTCATCATGATGACTATGCTACTGCTTTGTTATCCATGTACCTGAGTACTTATTCCGCTGCTTGTAGTTCGTTGCTTAGGAAATTCCTCAAGTAGTATTTCCTCAGCGATGAATTCATAAAAATCGCCTATTCACCCCCCCCATCTTCTAGTCGATTTATAACACCACTTCAATGTCCAAACACCGCGGAGTGGGTAACTTTTTTGAACTACGGGGAAAAAGTTGTGATGAACATACCCACCCCCCCCCCGCACCCCCCCACCCCCCCCCCCCCCCCCCCCCCCCTGGGTGTAGGTGTTGTAAAACTTCGGTGCAAATAGCATGGTAACATACTCATAACAAAGTTGATAACTCATGTACAAACACCATAGTAACTTTTTTTACACCAGAAATAGAAGTTGTTGAAAAACTGTTAGGGCATTTCCCGCCTTAGTGTTTTAGTGATGATGACAATACACTTTGCAGACTAATCGTGTGCCCTAGTTACCTAGGTACACTCTGTTTGGTGCAAGACGGTTAGGCATTCCCTCGGACAGAAAAGATTGAAGATGGTGTTTCCGACGTGTTTATTTCTTTGGTCATAGGAAACACGTACTATTAAGAGGTAATCCGCATTGGAAGGTACTGGGTGAATCAATGCACATACACATTCTTTTGCACCCACTATATATCCTTTCGTTTGAGGAGAGAGGCCCCCAAATTCTCTCTGTTGCAGTGTTTTTTGTGTCTGGCGGTTGTACCGCTTGCCCAAGCGATTGTACTGCTGGACCTATACTTTCGATTCAACCACCGCCCTAGGGGTGATACCCTAGGGTTTGCTGTCCTCAGGTGTTTCGCAAGCGGTTGTACCACTGCCTTCGGGCGGTTGTACCGCCTGATGCTTGGGAAACCCTAGGATTGGCGTCGGGCGGTTGTACCGGCCCAGTAATGCCCCACCACCGGAATTCTTTCTGTTTTGGAGGCGGTAGTTGGGTGGTGGTTGCCGGGTAGTTCTCGGGCGGCACTTGCCGACCGGTACTACCGGTGGTCGGAAGCGGTTGTACCGCCCCGTCCTTAGCCACCACCTATACTTGGTCCTGGCAGTTGCACCGGCATAACCACCGCTTTGGGGTGATTCCCCTCTATCGTTGAGGCGGTTGTTGGACGGTGGTGGAGCGGTAGTTACGACAGCTTCGGCTTGCCAGTACTACCGGTGGCTCCACCGATTGTACCGCCTAGAGCATTTCTGCAGGGTATCCCGCGAATCCTGGTTGTACCGGTGATTGGTGCGGTTGTACTACTGCATTGTAAAAACTGCTGTAACGGTTCGATTTTGGGGGACACTATTTAAGGAGGTGGTTCTTCCACCTACCACTTACCTCTTGCCTCCCTCTGTGCTCCATTAATGCCCTTCAATCTTTCTTGTCCTATCTCTCTCTCTCTCTCTTTAGTCACTCAAACTTGTTGATTTGCTAGGGATTGAATGAGGAGACCTAGATCTACACTTTCACCAAAGGAAATTTGATTCCCCTATACTTTCTTGTGTGGATTTTGTTACACTCTTGGGTGTTTGGGCACCCTAGACGAAAGTGGTCACCTCAGAGCCACATTCCATTGTGGTGAAGCTCTGTGGTGGTGTTGGGAGCCTCCAATTAAGTTGTGGAGAGAGCCCCAACCTTGCTTGTAAAGGTCTGGTTGCCGCCTTCAAGGGCACCACTAGTGGAATCACGACATATTGCATTGTGCGAGGGCGTGAGGAGAATACGATGGCCCTAGTGGCTTCTTGGGGAGCATTGTGCCTCCACACCGCTCCAACGGAGACGTACTTCCCCCTTAAGGAAAGGAACTTCAGTAACACATCCTCATCTTCATCGACTCCACTTGTGGTTATCTCTTACCTTTACTTTGTGCAAGCTAATATTGTGTTGTATCCTTTGCTTGCTAGTGTTGCGTTTGTTGTTAGCATCATATAGGTTGTTCACTTAGTTGCATATCTAGCCAACTTATTTGTTGCTAAACCTAAGTTGTCGTGAAAAGCTAAAATTGGTAGTTGCCTATTCACCCCCCTCTAGTCAACCATATCGATCCTTTCAATTGGTATCAGAGCCTCATCTCTTTATAAGGGCTTTACCGTCTAAAGAGTATGGTTGACGACAGGCCAAGGCAGGAGGAGTTACCCATGGACGAGGGAGTGCCCACGGTCACCCGTGAGGATTTAAATGAGGCTATTGCCACACTTAAATCGTCTATGGAAACCGAGGTCAAATCCTTGTTTAAAGATTTCCTTGATGGTCTCAAACTTTCTACCGATCCATTGCAAGTGGTTAAACCCACTATCTCAAAGTCGGATGCCAACTCCGGTAAGGAGGGGGCTAGTAGTGATAAGGCTAATGTGCCTCAAGGAAAGAATGGGTCGGGCATCCATGTCATGGTTGCCCCTCCCCCGGTCTATGGAGGACCGGCCCCCTCACCTCGTACAAACAACCTTGGTCCTCCTCCTAAGCTTGTGTTGAATGGTTTTACTAATTGGGTTTTTTGTATCAAGTCTCATTTGAATCACAACTCAACACATATTTGGAGAATCATTGAGCAAGGCTTCTACCCGCATGATCCAAACAACCTCACCCCAAGAGAAGAAGTGGACAATCAACTCAATCACTCTGCCTTGTTCATTCTCCAAGCCGCAATGCCTCCCGAAGAGCTCACTCACTTGCACCCATTCACTCTTGCAAAGAGATGCATGGGAACATTGTCTCTTTGTACAAGGGAAGCTCGAGCATTCAACGCTCCAACTTCGAGGTGATCCTCAATGAGGCCGATGAGTTTGTAATGATTGAATATGAAGATCCTCGTGAACTCTACCAGAGATTGACTACTCTCGCGGTCTCACTCCGAGATCATGGGAGCAAGGGTACATATGACAATTGGATCAAGCGCAAGTTCCTGAAGGCCATCATGCCCTACAAGAAGGCCATGTCATCCAGGATCCGTCAAAGACCGGACTTCCACACCTTGTCCTCAAGTGATGTGTTAGATGAATTCATTGCTATGAACATATTAAACAAGACCGTCGATAATGCCCTTGCGTGTGCTCAATGGTCAAAAAATCCCAACCTTGCTTTGAAGGCCAAGGCCATACCGGAAGAAGAAGAAGAAGAAGAGTAAGAAGAGGAGGGTTGCCCCGAAGACACCAAATATGCTTACCAAGAGCACATGGCTCTTGCGTCAAGGCAATTTTGGGGCAACAGGCAAAACTCAAGGCCCAACTTCTCCAATGTCGGTGTACTGAGACCTGGACCCCCAGTACCCCTGACTTATGCACAGGCAGCAGCTGTTCCCCGGCAAGGAAGCTTTCCAGGAGATCAAGACTCAAGACAAGATTGACAAGGCTCGCTAAAGATTCCCAAGCCAAGGGAGCCGCTCTTTGACAGATCAAGGAGCACATCAAGAAGACCAAGATTCAAGACCCCATTGTTAAATGCTAAATGGGGACAAGAGCAAGGCAGATCATCAAGGCTAATACCGAAGGCAACCTTTGCCGGCAAAGCCGATCCGGCAAGGGCGAAGGCCCGGCAAGCTCCATGGCCAGCAAGCACCCGCCAGCCGCCAACGCTCCACCTCATTGAGCAACTAGTCACTAATCGATGAGGTGTCTAGCCCACAGATGGTTTGGTGGATTTTGTCGGGCGCGTGGCAGCATGCTGGAAGAAAGATTACCTTTAATGACACCCGTCCTATGGGCGTGTCAAGCTAACAAGAGGCGGTTGGGCAAGCGGTGCGACAACCTTGCCAGGGCTCCTCCTCCACATGACACCTAACAGAGCATTAAATGTTTTTGTCCTAGTCCAACAGAGTTAGTATGATAGCACTATTTGCTGTCTAATCGACATGTATTTACTATTTTGCCACTGTGGTTACCCCTATAAGCTATAAAAGGAGGGCCAGGGCAACGTTTACAAGGATCGATCCTTTGCACAACTACACGCATAGCTGCTCCCTCTCACACCTTGCCGGGGTAGTGCTCCTTGTACTTGTGTTCCAACACATACACCCAATATAGCAAGCAGGAGTAGGGTTTTACTTTGTCTACACCATGTCATCTTGCTTAAGGTGTTACTCTGTTTGTCATGAACTTAATACCATATATGCATGCTGGATAGCGGTCGATTGGTGGAGTAATAGTATTAGATGCAGGCAGGAGTCAGTCTACTTGTCTCGGACGTGATGCCTATATACATGATCATTGCTGTGAATACGTCATAATTGTGCGCTTTTCTATCAATTGTCCAAAAGCAATTTGGTCACCCACCATATGCTATGTGTTTGAGAGAGAAGCCTCTAGTGCAAAATATGGCCCCCAGGTCTACTTTAATCATATTATAAAAACCAAAAATACTTTGTTGCAATTTATTTACTTTTCTTTTCATCTATCTATCACTATCAGAATTAATCCTTACAAGTAACGAGTTCAAGGGGATTGACAACCCTCTTGCCCGTGTTGGGTGCAAGTATTTGCTTTTGTGTGTGTAGGTGCTGACGACGAGAGTTTGCTTGGTTCTCCTATTGGTTTGATAACCTTGGTTCTCACCGAGGGAAATACTTACCTCTACTGTACTGCTTTACCCCTCCTCTTCGGGGAAAAATCCAATGCAGTTTACAAGTAGCATGCTCACATCTAGGGGGAGCCCATCTACATTTTCTAGACCTCCGATGCAAATCGTGTGGTTGTCATCATCCACCAAAAAGGGGGAGATTGTTAGGGCATTTCCCGCCTTAGTGTTTTTGTGATGATGACAATACACTTTGCGGACTAATCGTGTGCCCTAGTTACCCAGGTACACTCTGTTTGGCGCAAGACGGTTAGGCATTCCCTCCGGACAGAAAAGATCGAAGACGGTGTTTCCGACGTGTTTATTTCTTTGGTCGTAGGAAACCCGTACAATTAAGAGGGAATTGGCATCGGAAGGTATTGGGTGAATCAATGCACGTGCACATTCTTTTGCACCCACTATATATCCTTCCATTCAAGGAGAGAGGCCCCCAAATTCTCTTTGTTGCAGTGTTTTTTGTGCCTAGCGGGTTGTACCGCTAGACCTGTACTGCCAGTTCAACCACCACCCTAGGGGTGATACCCTAGGGTTTGCCGTCCTTAGGTGTTTCGCAAGCGGTTGTACCGCTGCCTCCGGGCGGTTCTACCGCCCGAGGCTTGGGAAACCCTAGGATTGGCGTTGGGCGGTTGCCAGTACCACCCCACCACCGGAATTCTTTCTGTTTTCGGGCGGTAGTTCGGCGGTGGTGGCCCGGTAGTTCCCGGATGGCACCTGTCGACCGGTACTACCGGTGGTCGGAAGCGGTTGTACCGTCCCGTCCTTAGCCACCACCTGTACTTGGTCATGGTGGTTGCACCGGCACAACACCGGCCTAACCACCGCTTTGGGGTGATTCCCCTCTGTTGTTGAGGCGGTTGTTGGGCGGTGGTGGAGCGGTAGTTACTGGCAGCTTTGGCATGCCGGTACTACCGGTGGCTCCACTGGTTGTACCTCCCAGAGCATTTCTGCAGGGTATCCCATGAATCCCGGTTGTACCGGTGATTGGAGCGGTTGTACCGCTGCAGTGTAAAAACTGCTGTAACGGTTTGATTTTGGGGGACACTATTTAAGGAGGTGGTTCTTCCACCTACCACTTACCTCTTGCCCGATCTCTCTCTCTAGCCACTCAAACTTGTTGATTTGCTAGGGATTGAATGAGGAGACCTGGATCTACACTTCCACCAAAGAAAATTTGATTCCCCCATATTTTCTTGTGTGGATTTTGTTACTCTTGGGTGTTGGGCACCCTAGACGGAAGAGGTCACCTTGGAGCCACATTCCATTGTGGTGAAGCTCCGTGGTGGTGTTGGGAGCCTCCAATTAAGTTGTGGAGAGAGCCCCAACCTTGTTTGTAAAGATCCATTGACGCCTTCAAGGGCACCACTAGTGGCATCACGACATCTTGCATTGTGCGAGGGCGTGAGGAGAATACGGTGGCCCTAGTGGCTTCTTGGGGAGCATTGTGCCTCCACACCGCATCTCCAACGGAGACGTACTTCCCACTAAGGGAAGGAACTTCGGTAATACACCCTCATCTTCATCGACTCCACTTGTGGTTATCTCTTACCTTTACTTTGTGCAATCTAATATTGTGTTCTATCATTTGCTTGCTAGTGTTGCGTTTGTTGTTACCATCATATAAGTTGTTTACCTAGTTGCATATCTGGACAACCTATTTGTTGCTAAACCTAAGTTGTTGTGAAAAGCTAAAATTGGTAGTTGCCTATTCACCCCCCTCTATTCAACCATATCGATCCTTTCAAAAACATATACTCGGTAACTTTTGTTTAAATAGCATAGTAATATACGCATAACAAAGCTGATAACTCATATACAAACACGACAGTAACTTTTTGACTAGGGAGACTTTTTTAGAAAAACAGATGCCTGATATTTTCTGTGTAAAAACATGGTAATATTCGACCGCATACCTGATAACTTACAAACAAACACCATGGTAACTTTGATCTGGGCAAAACATGTTGAAAAACATACCCGCGGTAACTTCTGCTTAAACAGCATGGTACTTACGCACAATAAACCTGATCATGAGTGACCAACAGGTCGGCCTCGGCACTGCACGGCCCAGCATGACCCGCAAACTTTCGTTTTATAAGGGGGTCATGCCGTGTTGGCATGTAGACCTCACCTCGTGGCCCAGACATGACAATGATGGTATTGCAGAACTGATAATTTACTTACAAATACCATAGTAAATTTTGACACGGACAAAAAAAGTAATTGAAACATACCCCCGGTAACTTCAGTGTAAAGACCATTATAAGTTTTGTATTGTAGGCGTGGTAACTTTTGACCTGAAAAAAAGGTCATCGAAACATACCAACATGACATCTAATTTCGAAGATCTCGTCGAGACAAAAAAATTATATGAAAACGGATTTTAAGTCGGAGCGATGGTTTGAGCTACAAAACATTTTAAAGTTTTAAAATAGGAAGAATTTTTTGCTGACATCATCTATTTTATCTGGTAGTGCATACATGGAATCGTGATCATCGCGGGCTGCATGCATTTCCTCTCTCATGGATGCTTTTTTTTCGGAAAAAAATTCAATCTATTCATCTTCAATTATGGTAGTACAACGAACACTAGAAATAATAAAAATTACATCCAGATCCGTAGACCACCTAGCGACGACTACAAGCACTGAAGCGAGCCGACGGCACGCCGCTGTCATCGCCCCTCCCTCGCCGGAGCCGGGCAAACCTTGTTGTAGTAGACAGTCGGGAAGTCGTCGTGCTAAGGCCCCATAGAACCAACGCACAAGAACAGCAACCGCTGCAGATGAAGAGTGTAGATCAAAAGGATCCAACCTGAAGACACACGAACGAAGACGAACGACGAACAGATCCGAACAAATCCACCAAAGATAGATCCGCCGGAGACACACCTCCACACGCCACCGATAATGCTAGACGCATCAACGGAACAGGAGCTAGGCGGGGGGACCTTTATTTCATCTTCAGGGAGCCGCCGCCGTCTCGCCTTTCTGAGCAGGACACAAACTCTACCAAAGCTTGAAAAAAGATCTAAAAATATAGCCCTCTCACCGGCAAGGGGCGAGATCCACTCCGCCTCCATGGCCCTAAGGCCACCGGAGACGGGACGGACCGGCGGCGGCAGAGTACCCTTTTTGGGCTTTTTGGAGGCGGCGGCTGGCTAGGTAAAGGGGCCAAGACACGTTCTCTCTCATGGATGCTATTAGCTATAGTAGAAAAAAAAGAATTAGATGAGTGATTAGTTAAAGAAAAAGCGTTCGGATATGTAGCAATCCACCTGACTGTTCGGTAGTTATCACAGTCCAATATTATATTTGTGAACAGAGGGAGTATCTAATAGTAATTTGATCATAGTACACAGTAGTGGTACAAGACTTCCTTTGCTTCGTGGTTATGCACGCAAAGAGAGAAATGAAATGAGCCCTGCTATGTTCACAAGTCAGTCATTCACGATTTGCCGGTTCCTTAGCAGCAGAACGGCCCAACCTTCAGAAACTCAGATCATCTTGCAGTGTTACAAACTTGTACAGGGTTTGGCATAGAAACTCCAGCCAGCTTTATTGTCTACACACGTAATCTAATGGAAATCTATATGTACCCCTGCTACATGCGGACCGCCTTGGCACTGTGCAAACTATTTACACTAAATAACACTGTCAGAATACGACGTGGCATATCCTTAATACTGCGTTATCTGATCTACTAGGGCTGACTCAGCTTTGGTACATATAGTGCGCACAGAAGCAACTGGGATGGATGAACCGAACGACAACGCAATGGAGATCTGCAGTTCAAAAGCGAGACGCCAGATGTACCACAAGTCCAGAAGGCTCCTAGTTGGCACCTCGAAATCCTATTCGCAATGGCGTGGTTGCATTACCGCCGGGCTAGCAAGTGGTTGTCCTCAGCAATGCAGATTTTGCAGAAACCTCTGTCGGTCTCCAGATTATAGTCTCAAGTTTGCTGCATAAGTTCTTGTAGAACTGCGATGGGTAAAGCCAAAGTTAGCATACACTACGAATGAACATTAAAACTCCTTTTGTTAACGAAATATCAATATCAGATCTGGATTAACTATTGTGACATTATGTGAATATTGTCTCTTTTTTAATGATTTTTTCAGAAGAATGACATAGTAAACTACTCCGTATCAAGTGTCAAAAGCAATATGCCCCCATGGTTTTGTTTTGGACAAACTTAAAGCCCAGCACAGATAGAGAATCCCCGGCCGTGCATGTGTACTTCTCCATGAAGTGATGGGAGTGACAGAGCATCCAACTTATCATAACATTGAATCAAAAAGCGACTTGCGGTATGTTGGTCGCAAAATTATGTCTGGTGACTGGTGAGCACCGTTCTCCAGTTTACCATACTTTTTTGCAACTAAAGAATTAATTACTTTTTCCTAACTAGGACAGCTATCTGGTGATGCTTTTTTCAGTGCTATTTCCTGATCACAACAACGCCCCAAAAGGTCAGTTAGGATATAAGACGTGATTGGAAAAGAACAGACCCTGTGGTATTCCAGAGTGTCCCCAGCGACCTTTCGAACATCCACCATAAACAGAGAAGGAGCAACTTCAAAAATCTGAAAATAACGCACTTCAAAGCATGAAAACACATGTGAAACATTATTTGCAAACAAGTAAAACCTGAAGTGCTTGATAAGGTCACCTGTAGAACAACAGCAAATGGGCTCATTTTGTTTGCCGATACTCCTTCAAGCCGCATCTATAGTAAAATTTAGCGATATGTATCAATACATTATCAAGATTACAAAAGAGAAATAATTACCCAAGAGTTGATCATTGAAGCAGTTATCCCACAAATACCTTGTAATTCTGTGAGTGTACCTTGAGACCCATGGAATCAGCCACAACTTCAATTGTACCTACAATAGTCTTTGCTGGTTTCCTGGAGACAAAACGAGTTTGGCGTTTGACATACTCCTACAAACAGAAAATCCACACATGAATTAGTGAGCAGTTCATGCAATGAAATTTCGAAAGAGGTATCAGACAAAATAGTATGTCTGTTATCCATGAGCACTGCAGTTATGAGTGATTAGATAGAGCACTAGAATTGCAAATATATTGTACTTTGACACTCAACAGGTGTGATGTAAAGATATTGAAAATTGTAAATGAGACCAATGGGTGCTTAAATCTAGAGATTATATGGATCCAGAACAGTTGATATTGATAATACCAAGACCAGTGAAGATAGGTCAGGTTAAGTCATCTTCCTTACAATGTGTATAAAATAGTAGCATTGCGCAGTAAATGGCACAGAGAAACACCAAATGGCATGGGCAAGTAGTGATAAAACATTGCTGATGAAAATAAGCAGAACAAGTTGATTCTCTGTATAATCTTTACCCTAATCGAACTTACTAATTACTACGCTAATCATAGTGCAAGTAAACACTCAACCATTCTGACTTAAAGATGGTAATGAAATTACCTGTTGCCTATCAAATAATGATGAAAGATCCAAACCTTGAGACAGTGTAATCATCTCAAAGGCATTCATTATAAGAGGACCACCATCCTTATGAGTCACCTCCTCAGATACATACTTGTCCTGAAGCAAGAAAATTTATGTGAATTCAATTTTGGAAACAAAATCTTTCTAATGGATAACAAACCATAGGCAGCATACCGATAACTATGAAAGAGAAAAATAAATACATGAAACACGAATAGATGAACCAAGTAAAAATTAACCCACAAACCTCAATATCATCAAAAACAGCTTGGACATCATCAAGGCTGACATTTTCATCTTCACCACGTCTAAGGGCTACATAATTCTTCTTAAACCATGTGTCTGCCCTTATTTCTTCAATAGTCATACGCTGCAAAATCGTGCGAAAGCCTATGAAACCAAAGGCATAAATTTGCAAATCTAGATAGCTGAAACACTCCATGCTGGTAAGATCTACTGCACTGCACTAGGTTTACAGATATGGTTCTAGTTAACAAGTTTGTGTCATTGGTTATGTATACAAGATTTACTTAACACATGCTATAAAACTAATATGAAGAAATATATGCTTAATTACATCTATGAAGTACCACATAGCTTAACGGAGATGGTGAGACTAAAGTAAATAAATAGTGACCAGAATCCTCTGGCAGCTTTAACTCAAATAATAACTTTGTCGTATTTGTGATGAAGTAAACTCGGGCCTGTACTTACAATTTTTGGATTTGGATCTAGTATTCTCTGGATCATTGACTTGGCTCCTGGAGAGAACCAATCTGGGCATGAAAATTGAGCTGCGGTTATCTTCGAATTTGAGAACAAACGTGTTAGCTTCCAAATATGAGCCAAATGATTATATAGATATAAGATACATCAGGCACATGAAACTAGTAAAGAAGCCAGTACCTTGTCATACAAGGTTGGAAGATCATTTTCTTCAAAAGGAAGGTACCCAGCCATTAACACGTAAAGAATAACACCACATGACCAAACATCTGCTGCAGATCCATCATAGCCATCGTTGCTAAGCACCTAAACAGCGATCCAAGTTAGAATCCAGAGCATATGTATATATATACTTAAAGCTCTAACTTCGTCTGAAGAAATATGTCAATTGCCCACACTGAGATCTCCATGAAGTACTCTTACATGCTCATTAGAATAACTAACTACAGTACAAACGTGGTAACCATGATAAATAAAAGGCACAAGTTAACTGCTCAAATACAGCACAAAACTGATGATTAGATTACTGAAAAGAATTACAGACAAACTGGCTGCACAGAATTGAGGTTTAGATCACTGAAAACAACTACAGACAAACTGACTGCAAGATAAGAAATTGCAAACTTAAAAATACAAAAACAACAGGTGGCGTTTTTCAAATCTGCAAGTCATTTTGCAATCTTAAATGCCTTAAATTGAAAACATATTTGTAAAGAAATTCAGAAAAAGAGAGTGCATCCCAGTGATTGCAAATGTCCATATCCACCCCTAGCATGCATACTAGTGTTATTTCTAATGTTATTCTGTGGGAATTTTACAGAAGAATTCCTGAATTTGAATTATAAGAGCTAACAGTTAGTTCTGTACTCAAAGACATCGTTTATTTTCAATAGTATGGTCATGTTTCAGTATAAGGGAAGTCAAAGTATCAAATGCAACCTGGTGTTTAGGCTAAAGGATAAGACACATTGCATACCACATTGCATACCTCAGGAGCAATGTAATTTGGTGTGCCACATGTTGTGTGAAGAAGGCCTACTCCCTGGAACAACACCGAAAAGTAAGAACTCTCGATCAACACAGTGAAATATAACTAAGCAGCTCCAGCAAACGAAATCCCTTACGTTTTGGGACAGTGTGCTAAGTCCAAAATCAGAAACTTTTAAGTTCCCTCGTGAATCAAGAAGAAGGTTTTCAGGCTACAAAACAAGGTTCAAATTGTCGAGCATGAGAAAATAGAACTTGTGAATAAGACAAAAGAAGTTGACACATGAATATCTTATCCAGCACAGACCTTCAGATCTCTATGATAGACTCCTTTGCTATGGCAATAATCAATGGCATCGATAAGCTGCTGGAAGTATTTCCTAGCTTCATTTTCACGTATCTTCCCTTGGCGAGCCTACATATAGTCAATATTGGCAAAGCTTAAGATTTGAATAAAATACACAACAGTGAATACAAAGTTTCTACACCCAACACATAATTTGTACAGATTCTACAGAAAAAAAATTAGAAAGATTCAAGAACATTTCTGGTTGCCAATGAATTGCTAAGAACTATATATTTTACTTTATATCAGACTGCGGTCTACCTTCTTATAAAGAAAACTATGTATTTTACTTTAGAACCTGTGCGGTTTTTATTTCCTGCATCGTGTAAGCGCATACACAAATATATGAACGAATGTTTTTTTTCTATTGGCTATTGGGAGCATATAACGGGTGATTTATAGAAACAATATCAGGATGAACTTTTGTTTGACGCAGTTCAGTGGGGCAGCACCGTGTCATTATTTTAAGAAGGTAAAATACTCCTAAATGACCTACGTATACATGGCTTGCAAGGAACCTAAAATTGGTCAACCATCACAAATTCCGGTCACCATGTAAATCTGTTTGAACTCAGTAGGTTAAAGTGTAGACCAGTCTTCTTACTATTTTATCAAATAGCTCGCCTCCAGTGATAAGCTCCAAAATTATGTATATCTTTGTCCGTCCAGCCAAAACCTACAAGATCGTCAATATGATAGTAATGAAAACTAAAATGGTAACAGAAAAGGAATATTGAAGATATTAGTCTTAGTAAGTGTGAGAAGTTGTATAGAGACAACAGAAAGTAGGCCTTTAGTATACCTCATTTAGTCTGACTATGTTGGGGTGTCTTACAATCTTCATTATAGATATTTCCCTTTTGATCTGTCAAGAAGCATGAGAACTGAGCTCAGTTTTACACATAGAAAATGAACATGGGAACTTTCCTGAAGCAAATCCTAGGCTAGGATGGTGGTATTTGGGGGGCTGGATATAGCTTATCGTTTTGTCATTTACGAATTGCATAATGCATAAACAGTGTAAAAGAAGGTGCCTACACTATTATAAACTCAGATCTGACACAGGTTGTCATACTAGGACCTCTTTGATTCGCAGGATTGTAAAAACGGAGGAATAGTATAAATCCTGCAGGATTTGAGTTTGTTTGATTGCATCACAGGAAAAACAAAGGATATTTTTTAAAAGGTTGGAGTGGATGCTAGATTCCTATGGAATGTACTACAAATGATACTTGGGAAAAATTCCTATAGGATTCAATCCTGCGAATCAAACAACCAATGTAGGAAAAATTCCTAAGGATTATTTCTCAAAAAATCCTATGAAAATCCTTTGATCAAAGAGGCCATAAGCGGCTAAGCCAGATAACCATTGGTGGTCATTTATCGATTTCTGGAAAATCCGTATCAAATGGACAAATTATGTGCACGAAAGTGCACACATTGGAGTAGTGAATCAAGCATCATCATGCAGTGGGAGACTAAGATTCATCAGTCTTACAGAAGCAGTAAGGCCCTAGAAAAGCTCATTTCACAGTCAAAGTACAAATGATTCCTTCCTATTATCAGATACCAATCTATCTCTAAAAGCAATACCGCCTCAAAACAACACTCACAGTTGAAGCCAATCATTTCTAGGCTTTTTTTGTAAATATAGAGTTGAATCCCCACCTTTTTGAAGAAGTCATTTGACATAGCATCCATTTTAGTATATAATAAGTGATGATCTCAGCTCTGGTTGAATACGACGGCGAGCTGTTCCTATCATAAAAGAGTAAAAGTTCTCCAAAATCGCGTCCTAAATGTTCTGAACCAGGGGAGTAGGAACTCAAATCGAACAAAAAGAGACATATTTTCTCCAAAGAAAAGTTCGAGGTGCTCCATATTAGCAGTTTATCAATCAGATGAAGGCATCGTCGCGCGCGCTCGCATTACTGTATGGTGCGCATTGTTCCGGAGGCATATTCCACCCACACCAGAATCCCCGACCTTTGTCGCCCCAAAATCGCACGGAATATACAAAGAATTATCCAAATTGCTACTAAAGCATAAAGGCTACCAGCCAACAGGAACAGCAACAAAAAAGAAATTGCTTGGATCAAAGCTGAGACGGGGGAGAGGGGAAGGGGTAGCAGGACGAGTTTGATTTGGATTCGTGCTAGTGGGAAGAACTGAGAGTGGATGGGTCAAGGGCAGGAGAGGGAGGGGCGGCTACCTGTTGCAGCATGCGGTGGTTGAGGATGGTGGCCTTGTCGAGCACCTTCATGGCGACGGGGACGCCCGTGTCGGCGTCGACCGCGAACTTCACCTTGGCGAACGACCCCTGCCCGATGGTCCGCCCCACCTCGTACCGCCCCACCAGCTTCTTCCTCGGCGCGCCCGCCATTCCCTTCGCCTCTCCTCGCAGCTCCCGCGTCGCACCAAAGCCGCCGGAATCGGGGACCCTCCGAGGTCGGGTTTGGAGAGCGCGCGCGCTCCGCTCCTCTGGGCCGTGCTTGCGTGCGTGCGTGCGTGCGAGGGAGGAAGCGAGCTGTGGTTGGGGTCCGGTGGTGCGCGAGCGCCGCGACCGCGATGCGATGGTTCTTATGGAAGGAGGTGAGCACGAGCGCGAGCGTGAGGATGGAGAAAATGACGAGCTGCCGCCGTCGCGTGGACGTGGTTCACCCTCTTTTACCTGTCATCAGGAAAACTCCGTTTTAGTTCTCGTACTTCATTCAATAAAAAAAATCTGTTTCGGAAATCGGAACTCGAGAGCATGGGGAGTTATATACTCCTATTTGCCTATTTTTTGCTTTTAGCGATCGCACACGCGTAGGATGAAAGAAAAGCACAAAGTCGATATTTGCCATTTTCTAACATATACTTGCCTTTTCTTTTGAAAAATTTCCAATCAATTCATCAAACATCTTGACACTATAAAGAACACAATAATTTATAGAAATTACATTCATATATCCGTAGACCCCATCAAACGTGTAGTCTCAATCAATCGATTAAGTGATTCTAAACAAATTTATCAATCAATCTAGGGCTCATGATTTTTTTAGAGTACGTCAATTGCGTAACATGTTTTCATATAAAGGGGCAAAAAATTTACAAGAAGATCGAGCTCGATGCGAACAACGACTCAATCACACCCACACCGACCACAACACGCTAGACTACTCTCGAGAAACGATCCAATCCACCTGCATCGCCCTGTTTCCAAGTAGCCAACTCCGAGATAGTGTTTTGCACTACCTGCCGCGGCCGAAACTGTTGATAAGTTCTACCAAAAACCCTAGCATTCCGTTGGTTCCGCAAGGACCAGACAATGATGATAACAAGAGAATCGAAGCCACGTCTGTCCCGTGCACCAAGCATCCTGCGAGTTTGCATCCACCATATAGGCAGAGTGTCTTCAATCATGGGTCTTTGGACTTGCAGCGGGAAGTGATGAAAGCTCGAGAGCCAAACTTCCCCAGTCTAGCCAAAACACATGAGAATGTGATCCACATTGTCTTCCTCTTGCAGGCATGTATAGCAAGGCGACAAAAAGATCCTAAAGGCCGTGGCAAGCTCTGCGGTCGGACGTCCAAACTCTGTATTGCACGGCAGGCCGGACAAAAAAAATTGCACTTGAGGGGGCCCAGCACTTCCTTATGCAAACGACCAACGCGAAACGTACCAGACCCCGAGAAAGACTGTTGTATGTGGACCTGGCGGAGTAGGCATCGGAGACTTCGTTGGGCCAGGAGAACGCGTCCAGCCTACCTGCTTCTTGTTGCACCTGCGAGGGTTTCATGAATTTCAATTGTGCATATGTTGTTCCTTCTTCCCACCCTCACAGTACTGTAAAGTTACAAGCTATCGCCAACCGTTCATTGGCCGAAGCCACCTTCTTCCTTCCCAAGCTACAACATAGTAGTCAGCTATTTAAAAAGAAGAGATGATATACCCTTAACGGACTCAGTTTGGGCATGCAAGCCAATGGGGAAGGTTCGGCGCGCGAGTGGGTCGCGGCTCAGGCCCATGAGTTGAAGACTTGAATCACATGTATTCTTGGCACTACTCTGTATTGTCGTCTTCCTTAGAGCTGCTAATATGCCTTCCATCTTGATAAGCGGCTTGGCCCCAAGTCGGGGCCCTCGGAAATAGCTGTTGCAAGCGATCTTCCCATGTAGGTTCTGGAGGCGGTGACCCACTCCACTCAACAGTGACTTGAGTAATGGATTTGTTGTCAATCCTTTGAACACATTGATGCAACACCTTCATAGGAATTTGCAAATGAGCTTCAAGAGATGGTAACTGATGATGTACATGATGTTTAGGCAGTAGGAATTGTTTCAACTGAGGAAAAAAATGTGAAACACATGGTGAAATTTTTTCCTGGACTCAGGAAGATCCAATATGTAAGAACTTCTCCATTTTTTCTAAAACTAGGTAGGAGCCAAAATATTTGAAAGATAGCTTATGATTGGCCATGTGAACAACTGATGCTTGAAAAACATACGACTATAACTACAAAAAAAACATTCCACCAATATCGAAGATGCTCTCATCAACTTGTTGTTTCATTCTTTGTTGGGGCAACTGTTGTCTCACAGATAACTGAATCACTTCTTTGAAATGCATCCACTATTGAACATCCACTGGAGCTAAAGTATCAGATAAAGGAATGCCAAAGTACCTGGGATTGTGACCATACAACACTTAAAAAGGAGCTTTGTCCAAAGATGAATGCCAATTTGTGTTGTACCAAAACTCGCAATGATAACCATTTGATCCATTTCTTAGGATGAGCAGAGATGAAACAACACAATTAACATTCCACTTGTTGATTAACTCTCTTTGTTTGACCATCATATTCTAGGTGATATGTTGTACTCATGTTCAACTGTGCACAAGTTCTCTTAACCAGAAATTGCCAAAAAGTACTAGTAAAAACTGTATCTGTTAGAGATTATGAACCTTGGCATACCATGTAGTGTATACACACTATCCAAAAACAATTCAGCAATATTTTGTGCATTATAAGGGTGCTTGACAGGAATAAAATGAACATATTTGGTGAACTTATAAATGACTACCATAATGCAACCATAATGGTGTGAAGAAGGCATACCAGAAATGAAGTCCATTGTGTTTGTTTCCCATGCTTTCCTGGGTACATGCAAATGTGACATCAACCCAGGATATTGAAATATTTAAGGCTTAATTAGCTTGCCGGTGGATAATATAGAACTAGACAAATTCCTGTATAAATGTTCACATTCCTGTCAACTTGAACAATGAGCGAACTCTTTTATATGTCACTGGAAAGCTTGAATGAACAACCATTGGACTAGCATGAAATGCATGACAATTGACTACAAATTCTCAGCAATACCAATCCGTATGCAATCCTTTTGATCAGGCCATTGACCAATTTGAAGTGAGGTTTAGCTTCACGTTGTATTACAAGTTGTTGTAACAGCTCTTATGACATTGTATCCTTGTCATAACTGAGTAGAATCTCTTCTAACCAACTAGACTAAGTGTAGGATATGGCTAACATATGGGAATAGCTATAAGTTCGCCTATATAAAGCATCATCAGTTGAATTGTCTGCCCCTTCTTATACAAGATTTTATAATTTAGCCACTTTAAGTTGGTTAATGCCTTTTGCTGCCAGAGTGTGTGAAGTCTCTGATCTGAAAAATTAGATAAACTCATTTGACCAGTCCTTAGAATAAAAACCTAAAATTGCAAATAGGGTCTCCACTGTTCAATAGCTAGAAGGATTGTTAAATATTTCGTTTCATACACTAACAATCCCATGTTCTTCGGTTCCAAAGCCTTGCTGACAAAAAGCTATAGGATGCCTATTTTGCATTAATATTGCACCTATTCCAACATCACAAGCATCTATTTCTAACACAAATTGCTAAGAATAATTAGGCAATATTAGCACGAGAGCATGTGAAAGAACATGTGGTGCCCCCATGTTTGGTTTTGGTAGTTGATGACAATCTCTATGGACTAATGGTTGCCTTGAGTTATTTTTAAGGGTGTGTCCATAGGTTTTTCTTGAAGTCCATGTGTTGGTTTCAAGGAGTTTATGTGATGACCAAGGTGCTATTCAAGGAATCCAAAGACTGATCATGTAGAAGACATGATACAAGGTTGATCAAGACCAAGTCAAAGAGTGAATCAAGTTGATCCACACACAAAGCGTACAAGATGTACCGTGAGGGATCAAGTGATCCCATGGTATGGTAAGAATTGTCCATTATACTTTGTGTACTAAACCCATGGTTTACGTGAGAGTTCTATGTAGGGTTAGGTATGTTTCCATGGGTTTGCATCAAGAGGAAGATCTCATACAACCCATGGAGGATGACATCAAGTGGTGATCGTCATCAAGATTGCAGTGTGCAAGTTCAAGTGGAGCATCATGAAGAGATCATGCTTGAAGCTTGCCGTCCATTATGGTGACAATGGACTTGTGAAGATGTGCCAAAGAGTGGCTCACCTATAGTGGAGTATGGGGGAGCAATCTACTTGTCTTCATCGAGCCAACACAATCAAGAAAGGTGGTCCAACTTGAGGAAGTCAAGATCGTCATCATCTAGCTCAAGTGGACTATGTGCAAGGCAAAGGTTTGCCCTTGATAGGTTTTCTATTTTACCGGTCTCATGGTGGTAGTTGGGAGACCGGGTTATAGGATTGATTGTCGTACTATCAAGGGGGGCTCTCAAGTTGGTAGCTTGATCGTATCATTCATAGAGAGCTCAAACCATTACATCCTTGCATCATATTTTTTGGTTCTTGTTTGGTGTTTCTCTTTGTGAGTTTTAGAGCTTATGGTGATCTTTATGACAAGCTCAAGTTCACCGAAAACGGAGTTCATATATGCATCTTCTATGATGTTTTTTATGTTGGAGTCTTTGCTGGTTCTTCATTCATAGAGGTTTCACATCTCTATAACTTAGGCATCTCATTGTTGGATGGTATTTGTCATCATCTATCCAACAAGTTTGAGTTTGCTCAATTCAGAGCTCATTTGCAGAAGTTATGGCAGCTCAGGCTTTCCTGCTTCCATCTGTTTTGCTTAGGCCTTTTTGTTGCTATCTAGCGGTAGTACCGCCCTGGGCAGTGGTAGTACCGCTTGCGTGGTACTTCCATGGTTTCAGTGCCACGGGCACTACCGCTTGTTTTCGGGGTTCTAGACTTGTTTTCCTCTGCGCGGAAGTAGAGCGACAGTAGTGGGCGGTAGTACCGCGCTGCTCTACTCTACTACCGCGGTTTCACCTGTACTCGCAACACCTAGTGGTAGTACCGCTGGTGGGAGCGGCAGTACTGCTCCGGCGGCACTACCGCCTCCTTGAGCTTCTCAGTTGCACGTTACGGCTGAAACTACCGTGCCAGCAGAAGTACCGCTCGCCCGAGCGGTACTACCGCTTGTGTGCGGGCTGAGTGCATAACAGTTGGATTTGGGAGGGCCTATAAAAGGGGTTCTTCTTCCCCATTGCATCTAATCCTTGAGCTCGTGTTCTTCCCCCATTGTTAACCTTCTTCGAGCTTGCTATCTCTCAATCCCTCCAATGATTCTTGCTAGTTCTTGAGGGAAAAGAGAGAGGAGATCTAGATCTACATTTCCACCAATCACTTTCTCCTCTATGTGAGGGGAACCCCTTGGATCTAGATCTTGGAGGTCTTCATGTTCTCTTCTTTGTTCTTCCTCTCATTTTCCTCCATAGCATTAGTTGTTGTGGTGGGATTTGGGAGAGAAGGACTTGGGCACTCTGTGTGCCCTTGCCATTGCATTTGGTGCATCGGTTTGAGTTCTCCACGGTGATACGTGGAAGTGAAGTTTGAGAGCTTGTTACTCTTGGGTGCTTGGTACCCTAGAGCTTGTTCCTCTTGGGTGCTTGTGCACCCTAGACGGTTGTTGGTGCTACGGAGCTCAGTCATTGTGGTGTGAAGCTCCGGGCAAGCGTCGGGGGTCTCCAATTAAGTTGTGGAGATTTCCCCGAGCAATTTTTACGGGTTCCGGTGACCGCCCCCAAGGGTTGCCAAAGTGTACGGGTTCGGTGACCGCCCCCAAGGGTTGCCATTTGTACGGGTTCGGTGACCGCCCTCAAGGGTCCCTTAGTGGAATCACGGCATCTTGCATTGTGCGAGGGCGTGAGGAGATTACTGTGGCCCTAGTAGCTTCTTGGGGAGCATTGTGCCTCCACACCGCTCGAAATGGAGATTAGCATCCGCAAGGGTGTGAACTTCGGGATACATCGTCGTCTCTGTGTGCCTCGGTTATCTGTTACCAGATCCCTTTACTTATGCATTTTACTTTGTGATAGTCATAGTGTTTCATATTATATATCTTGCTATCACTTAGTTGTTTATCTTGCTTAGCATAAGTTGTTGGTTGCACATAGATGAGCCTAGTTGTTTTAGGTTTTGTGCTTGACAAATTAAACACTAGTTTTATTCTGCATTTGTTCAAGCCTAAACCATAAATTGTTTTAAAGCGCCTATTCACCCCCCCTAGGCGACATCCACGATCTTTCAGCATGTACCAAAGCAGTCTTAAGTGTTCCAAAAGCAATTTCAGCAGCTCTGAGTCCACACAAAAATATTTCCCTTCTTGAGAAATTTAGTAAGAGGTTTGCTTATAATAATAACTTCCTATAGTAACAATAAGACATAAGAATCCACTCACTTCCGTAACAATCATAGGGGGTGGCCAATTTTGAACTACTACAACTTTACTTGGACAAGTGGAGACAACAATGGCACTAATGACATGTCCCAGATTAGCTATTTTTTGTTGTGCAAAAGCACATTTACCGATTTTTGCCTTCCATTATTCTTGGCTCAGTATTTGCAAAACCTCTTCCACATGAAGTAGATGTCACTCAAAGCTCTTGATGTGGATCAATATATCATAAAAAAAACAAAGCAGAGTTTCTCAAAGCACTAGCTAAGTCTTTGTTCATGCCACCTTGGAAAGTACCAGGAGCTCATGTTAGACCAAATGTCATTACAGTAAACTCATAGTGTCATGCATGTGTTTGAAATGTTGTTTTAAACTCTTCTCTAGGAGCTAATCTTATTTGATGATAACCAACTCTTAAGTCCAACTTGGAAAACAAACAAGCACAAGAGAGCTCATCTAATAGTTCATCTATTACAGGTAGTGGATATTTGCCCTTAATAGTCAGAGAATTTAAGTGTCCATAGTCAATCACCATCACTACAAAAAAAGACACATCAGTGACATTATGGCCCAAACGAAAACTTTTTCTGTCATGGTTATGACACTTCTATGACGATAATTGTGACAAAAATACGTATAATCACAGATGTGGTGGGCTCCTACTTCTATGACAAAAAATCATGATAGAAATTGGGCTTTTCATCCTGGGCGGGCCGGAGAGGCACCTGCATGACATTCTTTGGGCCATCCATGACAAAAAAATCATGGTAGAAGCGAGGGCGAGGAAAATTTCGGAGAGTTCCAGGTTAAAGTGGGTGGTCGGGGCCGAGCGATGCACTGTGGTTTGCGCGTTTCTCTCATACGTATGCACGTGTGTGTGTGAGGCGTTGGCTCTAACTGAACCCGAGGGAGGCATTCGCTTACCGAACCCAAGCGATTGCACTAGCTACGTTACTGAATCCGAGCGATCAATCCCTTGGCTGTTAACTGAACCCGAACGATTCCTTCGCTGCTGACTGAACCCGAGCGATTCCTTCGCTGCTACTGCTAACTGAACCCGAGCGATTCCTTCGTTGCTGCTACTTACTAAATCCGATCAAGCCCCCATGCGAGACGTAGCCAGCCGTGTTGGGTTGCCTCTTGATGAACAGTGACTGTTGCTACCGCGCGCGCGATACGTAGAACGAGTCGAGACGTGGTGAGTCGAGCTGGTTGGTTGACTGGATGAACAGTTCCCTATGGGGGTTGGATGAACAAGACCCCATGGTTGCCGCTGGATGAACAGGACCCCGAGGAGGTTGTCGCACCCCAGCCAGTTGGGGGTGGATGAACAAGACCCCCGTGTGGAGGCTGGATGAACTGTAGCAGGTGAAGGCTGGATGAACAGTAGCTGGTGAAGGTTGGAGGAAGTCGCGGTGGATGAATAGTAGCAGATGGAGGCTGGAAGAAGTCGACGGTGGATGAACAATAGCCTGTGGAGGCTGGAGCGAGGCAGTAGACGATGGATGAACAGTAGCCCGTGGAGTCCTGTTTTGCGGTATGCCACACCCCTCCCGATGAACAGGAACCCGTTTCGACCGTAGGCGCTCGAACAGAAGTCTGTTTCCTCCGTTTTGCGGTATGCCAGACCCCTCCCGATTAACTGGACCCCGTTTCGACCATAGGCACTCGAACGGAAGTCTGCTTCCTTCGTTTTGCGGTACGCTAGACCCCTCCCGATCAACAGGACCCCATTTCGACCGTAGGCACTCGAACAGAAGTCAGTTTCCTCCGTTTTGCGGTACGCCAGATCCCGTTTTGGCTGTTCCGTCCAAGTCGGTCGGCTCCCGATGAACAGGATGTGTTCCGACCCAGTCGCTTGGCTCCCGATGAACAGGACGCGTTCCCACCCAGTCGCTTGGCTCCCGGTGAACACGACGTTGTTTCCTCTGTTTCGACCCAGCCTATTGGCTGCCGATGAACAGGACGTTGTCGCTGTACGCGTTTGAGACCCCGCCCGTATGTACATACGTAACCGTATTAACTTTCTTGCAGCGTGTCTTTACATACGTGTACACGGTATAGACGGGACTGCGTGAAATGCTACATCGGCGGCTCTACCACGATACGTGCCGCTCCTTACTCGGCCACGGTTCATCGTTGCAGAGAGACCGATTGACCGCTATGTACGTACACGTTCACGACCAGACAGATAACACTATGTATGCTTCGACCTGGTGGGTCCCAGCTGTCAGGGATCATCAACTTTTTTTTGCACGTAATAAGAAGGCACTTCCTTGTGTGCGAAGATAGAGCCGGTGGGTCCCAGCTGTCAGGGGGACGTTTTTTTCCACTAAATACAGAGGCCCTTCCGGTGGGTCCGAGCTGTCAGGTGGAGGAATTATTATTTTGTGCGTAATAAGGAGGCACTTCCTTGCATGCGGCCGTGAACCCCAGCTATCAGCCTCTCCACGTACAGTCCTCTTCTGATGGCTGTCGTTCGTTGACCGCGTTGACGACGCCGTACTGAGAGCACCAAGGTGGTGGACGATGGCGCGACCTAGGAAGGGAATGACCCGGAGCCGGGGAAGGCGCGACACTGGATGCCCACGCGGAGGGGTGTATGAGGGTTGAATGGTTCGGCTGCGGTTTGAGACTGCCGTCGCCGAAGAATAACAAGGGGAGTGGGTGAGTAGAGGGAATGCCTGGCGAGCAGTGGGAGTAGGGTGGGGTGGTGAGCTGCTTCAATCTACTCCAGCGCCGACACGGAGCTTGAGAGGTACTTCAGGAGCGGATGCAGATTGTGGTCTGCATCGGCGGCATCTGGAAGATGGTGGATCGCGTGTTGGGTCCATCGTTCGTGGTTGGCAGGTATGGTTTCTTCCTTCGACGTCTTAGTCATGTGGGGGTGCTAGATCTGGAGTTCGATGACGTGTCCAGGGTATTGCCCCGGTCTGATTCGTTCAACGACAATGGTTTCACCTTTGACGAGCCACCTTGAAGGATCCCAAAGCTGCATGTCAGCGATGGAGCCGCGTCGAGTTCAAGTGTGGAGGTGATCCGTTATGTTTTTCTTTGGTGGCTGCTGAGTGGTGCCAGTGGCAGGTGACGAACGTTGGTGTAAAGTTTAGAGGATTCTTCGATTTTATTCGTAATTTTATTTCTTGCATGATGTCTTTTCAGTTTTGTCAGATCGATATATACATAAATTGTATTATGATCCTTATATAACAGTATAAATGAGACATCTATTACCATGGGAAAAAAAAGAAGCCGATGTGAGAATAGTTCTACTTCCGCTCTTTCACAAATCAAATCTGTCCAGATTAATTCCGCAAAAATAAAAATATGTCCAGATTAGTTTAGTATAAGCAAGTTTGGCAATCGTGATCTGCACCAGGTTGTAGACCGGATGGAATCATGGTGATCGTACCCTCCGTGCGTGCGTGGCGACGCGCTCCATCCAGCTGGCTCACCACGAGTGACGACACTACAATTGTATTATTGCTCAGTAATGTTCTCGTGTGTGGTTTTGTCAACCAGATCGACGCACCAATAATTGAATCCGGTGCGAACCAGGTTGGTTGGACTGGTCAGAGGGAGACGGACAGTGGTATTCCCAGCCCATCAGGGTTTAAATTCTGATGCTCATATTATTTCTGGATTTATTTTAGGATTTTTGGCGATGTGTTTTCAATGAGAGGAGACGTTTCCGTCGATGACGAGGCGCCTACGGTGACTTTGTAAATCTCAAGATGATATATCGGCTCAGTCTCTCGAAGGTGCTCATAGAGGTAGGGTGTGCGTGTGTGCATTCACATGGATGATTGTATGCGCGTATGTATGAGCGCTTGCGTCTGTACGGTGTTAAAAAAACAATTGAATCTGATCAGCTCCTAAAAAAAATGAATCTGGTCAGCGGATCGGGATCGGAGTACAATTTTCCTAGCTGTGAGCTATCCTATTCCTACACGTGGAATTAGGAGACGTCACGTTTCGCAACGATGACACCTTCGGCTTGAAAAAAAGATGATAACTTAGCTCTAGACAGATTGTGTGAGTTTTCTTCTCTCTTTTTTTCGGGTGAGATTGTGTGAGTTCATAGAATAAGTTTCTTTGTCAAAAGAAATGGTGTTTGCCTCAGACCTCTCCATGGCTTTCGTGTTTAGTTCTATATGGAATTCTCGATAGAGCAAAAAATCTCTACTCCTAAAGAAGTCTGCGGTCGTGATGGTCAGTTTGGTGTCATTTCGTTCGTTCACCTCCACATCCCACCGATCGAAGCAACCCATCCTCCCATCGATTTCTTTCCAAACCCATCGATAGAAGGACTTCCCTTCCAGGCTTCCACCCCTCCTCCTGTTTTAACAAGAAAAAAACTGCAGAAACCTACGCACGCATGATCCTCCGCTGACTTCTACGAACCATCCTCTCGATCTGGAGACGTCGCCGCCGCCACCCTGTCGCGTCTCTCCCTCTCTCGATCTGGAGACCCCGTCGCCGCCGCCAACAGTCCATCTCTCAGTGCCGCCACCCTCTCCCTCTCAGTTGTTACCCCACCTCCCATGGCGACCCAGCAGCGGGCGGGGCGGCCGATTTGCAGCAGGGCGGCATGAGAGCGGCGACCTACCGGAGGTACGCGGGATTGCTGCTACAGTGACTGATGCGGCGACTAGCAGCTGAGGCAGAGGTACGGTGTCCACTCCTCCCTTTGCATATCTTGGCTTGGAATATTGTTGGTTCAACGAACATCATGGAACGTGTCGGCGTACGACACCTATGGGATCCCAAGGGACCCCTTTACGATTCGGCAGGGAGAGAGGTATGCACAAAGAGCAGAACCAACGATCGACGCAGGGCAATTTACCCATATCTTTATTTTCTCTTCTTTCTTTTTCTCAAAAGACAGAAGGATTCCTCGCATGCACGTTTGCCGGGGGGGGAAGGAAGATATGAGTACCAGTTGGCGACGTTCAGAATTGGCACCTTACCGGAGGAAGAACAGCGACAGAAAGCTAAGTTCTAAAACTTAGAGCAAGTTTCTTTTATTACAAATTTATTTTCCTTAGACGATTTCGACTTTTGTATGGAAAACCTGCACGCGAAGGAACCCTTGTCGTAATCGGTTGCGCCCTTATTTTGTTTCGAGTCCGCTCAACAATTTAAGTGGCTGCACTGAGAACGCCAAGGAGTCTTGCCGGCCGCTGCACCTCCAGCAGGCTGCTGAAGTCCCGCACCCAGCGCTCGCGGCAGGTTGCGCGCCGGCGAGTTTTCAGTAAGCGTAGGGTGAACTCCATACATAAAGGAACCAGACAAGGGAAATAGCATGCATGTACCCAAACATAAGCAAGTTATATTACATTAATAAGTTGCCGCAGTTCTAACTTAAGACTTAATTGTCTTTGGCATGGAATGGCGACGGCAAGAAGAGGTGGAGCAGCTAATCTCTGCGCTGACCTTCGACCCTTTTGATTGAATCCACCTTCTCAAGGATAGGCGCGACAAGCTCCTCAAGTGCCTTGAGATTTGCGTCCTTTGGCAGGCGGCCGAGCACGTTGGTGAGGTCGATACCAGGATTATTATGCACCACCTTGATGAGTACCTTGCGGAGGATGG
This sequence comes from Thinopyrum elongatum, assembly GCA_011799875.1. Classification (NCBI taxonomy): domain Eukaryota; kingdom Viridiplantae; phylum Streptophyta; class Magnoliopsida; order Poales; family Poaceae; genus Thinopyrum; species Thinopyrum elongatum. The sequence continues at coordinate 522,081,326 of CM022303.1, forward strand.
CCCGGCAAAGCTGGCGGGATTCGTTGGCCAGTTGGGTCGCCCGGTTAGACTGAAGCAGCTTCAGAGCATCAATGATGCTTTCGAAGAACATGGTCAACCTGGCGCTCGAAGATATTCTTTCTTCGGAGGAATACTTGAAGTTTGGCAGGCCCATGGTTGACAGTTGTGCCGTGAGCTTCTCCGCAGCGTCGATGAGGCATTCAGTCCAGATTTCCACCCCCTTTTCGTAGTCAACTTGGGCGGCGGCGGCGCTCTTGAGCAGGTTCTTCTCGTCTTGGAGATCCTTGCTCAGGGCCTTCTCGTGGGCCCTGCTGTCCTCAAGTGACTTCTCCAACATGGTCAATTTCAGCCTCAGATCGGCAATAGCATCATTAGCTGAAGAGAGCTGCTTGGTCTTGTCGGACATGGCAACTTGCATCTCCGCCAGGGTGTGGAGGGTTTTTTCCCTGTCACCTTTGAGCGTCGAGAGCTCCTTGCCGTGTTCTTCAAGATCCACTTCTAGTTTCTTCACTTTGTCACTCAGCTCATTCTTGGCGGCCTCTGCAGCCTCGGCAGCATCGACGGCCTCCTTGAGCTTTCCGGCGTGATCTACAGTTAGAGCTTCGAGCGCCTCTTTGTGCTTCTGCTCCAGCTCCTTGGTCCGCCGCGCAACAAGCTTCTCGATTTCTTCATCTTTGCTGCGAAGCTTGGCGGCGAGCGCCTGCTCACGTGCGGCAAGGTCTTCCTCGTGAGCATCAAGCGCAATGCGACGCTCCATCAGGAGGGCATCTTCAGCAGCAATTCTTTGCGTAACTTCCTCTTGCGCCTTCTCCATGTCAAATTGCTTCAAGAGGAGCTCCGTCCAGCTTTGGCTCACTTGTTCACGATTGGCAGTCAGCTCTTGATAGGCCTCGGCGTACCAGATTTGCGTTTGCTCAACGCGCTTTTGGAAATCTGCTTCAACCGCTTCAACAACTGCAGGTCTGGAATGTACCTTCTCTTTTTGGGCACGGTGTAGTGCTTGGAGCTTGCGGAAGTTATCGCCCATGGCCTGAAGGAGTTGATCTTCCTCAGATTTGCTGCTGCAGACACTTGGTTCGTTGACGATCTCGAGCCCAGCAGCAGTGATGATTTCTTCATCAAAAGTTTCCCCTTTGGTCGGTGCCCCAATGCTTGCCGTCCCCGGCAAGTTGACAAACAGGTTCTCGCCAACTTTGAGATATTTGCTTGATGAGGGGACTTCGGATGTTGACGGTTAATCCTCAGCAACCGCCTCACCAGTAGCTGGGGGCTCCGTGGCCGGCGTAGCGCCTGGCGCTCCTGCAGCAGGAATGCCGTCAGTACGGCCACCAGCCTCCTTGCCGTCCTCTTCAGCAGATTCCTTGGCGGGTTCCTCCTGTGCAGTCTTGGCGGCCTCATCGGCAAAGGCGCCGCCGGCCTCGACGGTGGCATCCATGGCGGCCTCGCTGGCAGCGATTTTGTCGGCTTCGGCGGCAACATCCCTGGCGGTCTCCTCGATGACAGCGTCGATGTCCATGTGTTCCATCACAGGGAATTCTAAAGGACAAAGGAGAGAAACAGAATGAGATCAAGATTGAAGTTCAAGAAGACAAAAGAAAGAGAGATAAAGGAAAGAATAGCAAGCGCTCTGAGGCAATTGGTTACCTGCATCGAGCTGTTGAGAGGTGGCCTCGCCCCTCCCGGCAACCTCGGTTGCCGGGGGTAGGATGCCAGTACCCATGGTTGTCGGCTCCTCCTCAACCAAGATAAGCTCGTCGGTGTGATCTCTTGTCGGGGATGCGCTTGTGGGCGGCGTGGTTGACGGAGGTGGCACGACGGGGGTATCTCCCGATAACTCCCCTTGTTGCTGTCCTTCTCCTGCAAGCCCAAAGATATCAGCGGCAAAGATAGAAACCTCAGCATTCGCCGACGGAAAAAGAGTAATGAACTCACGCTGGGGGCTGTGCTGGGGGCTGCGTCGAGGGCTAAGCTCCGGGCTGATGGTAATAGTTTTCGGCGCGCTTCTGAAGCCTGCCGGGGGCTCGTCGCCCGTGGAAGTCTTTGCCCTCTTCGCCATCCTTTCTGCCAAGGTTTCTGCATCACTACAGAGACAAAACAAGCAAGTCAATAAGATTGATCCAGAATTTGGAAGATAAAGGCTGTGACAGGATACTTACTCTTCCTCTTCTCGCTCTGGACTGAAGCCGGAGATGTCGAAATCGACCTCCGTTGTAGTGTCTGTGTGGGGAGGCGGAGGAGGGGTCGTGGGTCGCTTGGCTGTAGCAGGCGCAGGGGGTTGGCGTGATTCCGCCACCTCAGCCTCCGGTGCGGTAGTGCGAGACGCCCCTGCCGCCTTAGCAGTTGCCGCTGGTGCGGGTCTCGCGCGCCGCGCAGGTTGCTGTCGAACTCCTTGCCGCGGCGCAGTCTTGCCGGGAGCCTCGCTGCTCGAAGAAGGTTGGCTTGCCGGGATGCCAGATGCAGCCTTTCGAAGAACACGCTTTGTCTTCTTCGGGGCTGGGAGCTCTTCTTGTGGTTCTTCTTCAGCCGCGTCTTCGTCGGACGAGCTCTCGGCGGCTGTGCTGCTCTGTTCCCCGGCAGCCTTGTCCTCCCCGGCAGGATTTTCTTCCACCACTACCTCTGCGTCACTGGTTTCCCATTCTATGAAGCCGACGCTACCAGCCTCCGCGGCAAGATTCGCCTCCTCCACCCTAGTGGCGATGTATGCCACTTCTTCATCGGTGGTAGCTCGGATGAGGTCTGCTTCCTCCCGGACGGCTCTCTCCGTCAAGTTATCAAAGAACTTTTGTGCCTCTTCCTCGGATGGCTCAACCCAAGTCGCGTCAAGACCGTGGGCGTTGAACAGTGGCATGGTGGCGATAATCGACCCCAGGGCAGAGTTGTTGCACAGAGGGACAATTCTTGCCGGCAACCGATGCTTGTTGTCGCGCTGGAATAGCCTTTGACGGAGAGCGCCAAGCTGCATAGCAGTCAAATTGTTGTTCAATCCGGGGCGCAGTCTCATGATGTCTGCTGCGTTCCGATATTCCCAAGCTGATCTCCCTGTATTCTGCAAGGGGGCGATGTGGCGGCGGAGGAAATCGAAGCCAACCATCTTCATTGTGAGCCCGGCAGCTTTCAAGCGAAGGATCCTGGTGGTGGCAATCGTGAGCTTTTCGTCTTCAGCAGCGAAATCGCTCTAGTCACTGCCGCGGACCGCCTTCTGCCGTCGAGGCAAACAGAACGGATGGGGATCTGCTTCCTTGATCCAGCACCACTCAGACCGCCATTCATCCCACTTCTCGCGGTAAACTCCTTCTGGGTATATTTCCTTGTTCCAAGCCCTTGGAATCTAGGCGATAGAACCAGAGAGGGCCTCCCCCTTTTGGATGCGAGGAATGAAGTAATGGCGGAAGAGGGCGGTACTGGGAACTACTCCGGCAAAGTTTTCACAAAGATGAGCGAAGACAGACATGCACATTACGGCGTTCGGTGTGAAATCAAGAAGATGGAAGCCGTATGTGTACATAATGTCGTTGAAGAAGTCGGAGAATGGAGGACAGAGCCCGCAATAGAAATAAGCGACGAAGAAGGGATATCTGTCTGATCCGCTTTTGGAACAAGAACCTAGAATCACGCGAGTGGCGGGGTGAGCTTGCGTCTCCCTCGCCCACATACACTGGTACCGGCTCTTCAGAGCTTTCGCATCAAGCGACGGGGCGGAGACGATGTACTTCTTCCGCATCTTCACCAGCTCGCTCTCCGGGACATCGGCTTTCGTCTCCTTGCCCTTGCCTTTGCTGGTCTTGGGCGGCATGGCGACTGCAGGGGCGGAAGCCGGGGATGGAGCGGGTGTGGAGGCGACAAGCGGATGAGGGAAAGCTTTGCTCTGAGCTCGAGAGAAGGAAGGCAATGGCGGATTTCAGATTGAGAAGAAGAAGAAAGAGGGGGTAAATAGGCAGCGCCTCTGCAGTTTCCTTTTTATGGGGAAGGAGCGAGGCCGCCTCTTTTACTGCCCAATGTGAATACGCCTCTACAAGCGCGCTGCGGCCGCGGCCGTTCAGCGCACGCACCCCACGTCGCGCATTCAATGCGTGTAGTGGGGGGATGCAGTAAGCGAAATCATCACAAGCAGTTAATCCCCTACCACGCGTGCCCGTGCACTGTTTGGGCCTAGCCCAACAACGCCTCGCATTCGTGTATGGCCTAGGCCCGGGGGCTCCTGTCGGTGTACTAAGTATTGGGACTTTAGTACCCCATACTTGTGCACGGGCAGTCGTAGCCAACCCCGCGGCAAGGCTTGCCGGGGGAGTAATTGGAGATTAGTGCAAGATTGTCAAGGGGACACTCAGACCGAGAATCAAAGGATCAGGAGTTAATAAGATCTGAAGACCGAAGACCAGGCCCCCGGCAAGATCTCGCCGGGGTGGCTCACGAAACCCGGCAAGATTTGGGCCCGGCAAGATTTGCACCCCGGCAAAATTCTATCACTGTTCCGCCGCTTCAGCACAGCAACCAGCCTGGCATCCTGGGCCCATTCCTAGATGCGTGGCAGGGGACCAGTGGAGGAGAGCTTAAGCGGTGCTGATGGGATGGCCCCTTTTTTCATCCCCAAAAAAGTGAGGACACCTAAACAGACACCTCACGGTGCATTAAATGCATTCATCCTAATTCGTCAGTGGTTAGGTATGATGACCCTGTAGCTACTTTACACCTCAATGTATGTACATTTTGCCACTGTGGTGACCCCTTTGAGCGTATAAAAGGAGGCTCAAGGCAACTGCTACAGGGAAGAGGATCTTCTGGCCCATTCCGCATGCGTAGCCGCTCTTTGAACGTACTGTTCATTGCAAGCGCTCCTGGAGCCTGGACTCAAGAACACTCATAATAAAACAAGGCAGGAGTAGGGTTTTACGCTGATTAGCGGCCCGAACATGGGTAAATCGCCCCGCGTCGATCGTTGGTTCTGCTCTTTGTGCATACCTCTCTCCCTGCCGAATCGTAAAGGGGTCCCTTGGGATCCCATAGGTGTCGTACGCCGACAGAACGTGGCAGATGAGTGCTCCTCTTCTCTTTCCCTCTCTGCTAAAAATAAGTTCCAATTATCGTACAAGTTCCCCGATATGGCTTGCTGGATTGGAATTTGCCGCTCGCTTGTTATAGTTTGGTCTACATCTAGAGGTAAATGTTTTGCATGAGGCCGTTGACTACTTGACAGCATATGCAATGTTGAATTCAGTGAGATATCTTGATTCGATTTCAATTTCGATGCAGAATTGAGATCGCAATTTGGTTGAAGTTTCGCATCTTTTACAGATATAGATTGATAGGATTTAATTATATAATTGGATGTATAATTATTAGAAAAAGATAGACCCCATGTTTTATGGATCTGAACTGATACTTGCTCATGCCCTCATGGTGAGAAATGTGTGGTTCATTTATTCAAGTGTCTTAATTTGTCTCATGTAGTAAAAGCTAGAGATATTTAACCTGACAGCCAAAACAGGATAGGATAAGCTCTTCCTTTTTATTTTGTGTTTGAATCAGATTTGGTAGTTCTCAATTTTATAGACATGTATTGATCTTGGTCTTGTTCTGTATGCAGGGTACTCGGTGTTTCACGATTTGTACTACAGATTTTCAGAATACTAAGGGCATATCATGGCTTGGAATGTTGTTGGTTCGACAAACATCATGGAACGTGGCAGATGAGTGCTCCTATTCTCTTTCTCTCTCTGCTAAAAAACAGTTCCAATTGTCGTACAAGTTCCCCAATGTGGCTTAAGCAGTATCTAGACAAATTCAGGTTACTAGACCTCTTTCATCTGCATGCCCTTTTTCTGTTATTGACCTACATGCTTCTGTCATTGTAGAACATTATTATAGATATTGGGTGTGCCATGTTTGGGTATGCTGATCAAGTTTTATCTTCCTTGTTGCAGTTTGCACAAGCTTTACCAGATATATTTGCCTGCCGGTCTGTACACTGGTTGCATTCTATGCCAGAGGCACCCAACGCGGGCGTCGACCTCCCTCCACTCCTTCAGCCACTGGATTCTGTCCACCCAGTGAGCCCTAGCTTCCGTACACCTCTATTGTAATTCAGTGTATTCTGAAAATAATCAACCTTTCATGTTTATTCTGATTCACCTGTCTAATATTTGGCACAAAAACACTCTTTGGGGGGATGCGATGCCACCGGTCCAGTTGTCGCAAATAGACGATGTTGTGTCCTGCATATTACCAAGAGGCACCACTGTATCATGGTTGTCATCACCAGCCCCCACCAGTGATTACGCCACACACAAATCAGGGGAACGCCAACACCGCCTTGGCTGAATATTTGTGGTATTTATTAGATATTAAATTTAATAAGGACCTTAGTTTGCATCGAGTTACTGACGACGCTTGTGACCAGCAGTGAAAACCACTAAGACCTTGAAACTCGATGTCAAGGCTTCTGACCCAACACCTATTTGCTTGGTTTTTATAAGCATCCTCCACTATTAGCAATCAGTGGCTTGCTTAGTCTCTAGATGATTCTAAAAATCACCCTATCTATTATGTAGGTTTAACATATATCTTGAGATTAACTGCTGAGAGGAGTTGCTGATGATGTAGCTACCTCTTAACTTTGCAGATTTTAAAAATACCTTCAACTTAATCAGTTATGCTATATTCACTGGTAGGTGATAAGTGGCATATTTGATTAATTAGTTTGCTCAATAGGAAGCTGGGCAAGTGGAGACTTGTACCAAAGTGTCATATTCCCACATTGCAACCTGATGTCTTTATTCATTGGGCCCCAAGATACTTAGTTCAACACTCATTCTGATTTTTCTTTGTTTTCATGCATATAATCTTTTAGTGGAATACTCTTTCAGCTATATAACTGTGATCAATCATGTATATTATCATTATGCGATGGTCCGCCCCCCTAGCTCCCAGTCTGCTCATTGGCTTAGGAAACTTCTTAAATGTATGTGTTGAATCATCACTTGGAGGTGGTAGTACGAGATTTTAAAATTTTGACAGTGTAGGAGATATCTAACTCCGTGGCAATGTCTGATGGCTGTTCTGTGAATTGCTCACAAGCCATGAAAAATTGGGGTTTAACACTGCCTATATTGTCATACACTCTCATGGTCTGGTGATAGTTTGAATTGCTTTGATCTTTGCTTTGTACTCCCTCCGTCCTGAACTACTTGTGACAGAGGGAGTACTACGGAAAAGAATAGCTTCAATGACAACATCCCTTTTGAGTGGGTGTTGTATTTTAGCAGACTTGTATTTGAAATAGTTGAGAGCCACTTTTGTTGTTTCTATATGGGTGCACACCAAATTATACCTTCCGAGAATATTAATATTCTCACGATTTACCTTCTGAAAATGGGAACTTGTAATCCTTCTGCAGGCGATGAGCTAGAGGCGGGGGACACAAAGGTAACTAAGCAGCCCCAGATTATGACGGCGCAGTGGTGCATCTGTGTGGGCATCAACACGAGCAGCTGAGTAGCTGCAACATAGGGTGGCAGCGGCGTGACAACATCGACATGAGTACCGGTGAGAAGAACGCGGTAGCTAGGATATAGAGCCAGGTGTTGTGTATGTGTAAGAATTTCATCGTCCTGATGAATGCACTGCTCTAATTTCTTCAGGATGCATCAGAACGCACTGCTACCAAGTGTAATACTAGAAAACCAACACATATAGTTAGTATTCTGGGGAATAAAGAAAACTGTGGTATAATGAGGACCCTGGTCTTCTGTGTAAACTAGATACTGATCCTAAATGGAATTTTCATGTAAAAATTACTAACTGAGTGGAAGAAGCGCACCACTTCATAGTCCTGAGCCAAAGTACAGCCAGTAAGTTCTTCGGCTGAGCTTGTGTTGGACGGTAGAAAGTTTTGACTCAGGTTGTTCTTTGTTCAATTGGCATGACTACTTGTAGGCGGTGTGGTATTGTTAGATTCAACATTTTTTCAGCTCGGTTGTTTCGGTCTGTGCTTATTGAAGTAGTCCGGCTAGGTAGTGTTCACATCGTAGTACCTAATACTTCCTCCGTTCCTAAATATAATACTTTTCATAGATTTCAATAAGAACACATACGGATGTATATAGACATATTTTAGAGTGTACATTCATTCATTTTGCTCCATATGTAGTTCGCACTGGAATATCTAAAAAGACATATTTAGGAATTGAGGGAGTACTTCACATGTGAATAATATTAATTTACTCAAGATACAAGCATTTATTTTGTATCACTATATTCAAGATAATATTAATTTATTCAATTGTCAGGATGTGCCTGACTATTTCATTTTGTATTTTATGCTCTCATGGAACGGTAAAGAACTGGCTTGTCCAATTTGTACAGTGAGTAATTTCCATTGCACATTTTTAGACATTCCGTGTGGAATATTGGTGTTAACTACATATATTGCCTGTGAATGATGGTTATGAGTTGAGAAAGAAGTTTTTATTATACTTGCTCAAATATTGTGCGAATGAAGCTAAAGACAACATTCCTTTATATTGCGCGAGAATATCTTAAATGCGTCAAGTAGATCTTAATTCCTAACAGATTATTAGTTGGATCATCGCTCTCTGTGTATACATCGTCAAATTACTTTTTGTATCGACCTACATTGCAAGTGAAGTATATTACAATTATTACTGGATATCTTTTCTATACATGTGAAATTTAACCTGCATTATGCTTATATATAACTCCAACAAAATATTTCAAATGCCCGTGGCAACGCACGGGCGTTCTACTAGTAAGTATTAAAGAGCCGCTTACTTTGTCACACAATGCATGATGATTTACCTCTTGAATGCTATTTTCAAATTACTTGATAAAATATTGACCGCAATATTGACTCTAGTGGAAGATAAGGTCATTCACCACATCCCGGCATCGTTTGTGTGGGGGTGACACATCATAGATGCTGCTGTAGTGTTTCATGAGGCATTGCAGAGGTTAAGACCGTGAGATTGATGGGGATTATTCTTAAACTCAACTTTGAGAAGGACTACGATAACTTCATTGATCTCTTTTTAGGGAGGTGTTGGTGAAGAAATGTTCCGTCCTCAGTGAATCGAGTGGGTGGAGCTGGAGATGGAATTGGGGAGTGTGTAGCACCTGAATGGGGAGAGCGAGGAACACTTTAGCACTTTTAAATGTTTACGACAAGGAGATCCTTTGCCTCCATTTGTCTTTGGATGTCGTTGTTAACGCACTGGGTGCAATGATGTCAACTACGAGAGGTAAATGGCATATTAGGATATTGGTCCCTCACTTGGTGGATGGTGGGTTGACACACCTTCAGTATGCGTATAACACTATATTCTTTTTTTAAACGGGTAAAAGATTGCCATTTTTATTAATTAAGAAGAGAGGGAGGGTTGTTCAGTTTATTTCAGAAAACCAGGTTAAACTGTTACAACCCAACCCATATTACCAAGAACATGGGCACCACTGGCGTACTTGGCTACCAACATGAATAACACAAAGCTGTCAAGAAGAAAATAACATTCGTTGAGGGGTCGCAAGCGTCATCATCATCAACAATAGTTGCATCGTCAAACACGGTGTTCTTTTAGAGCCATATGAGAAATCAATAAGAAGAATGATGTTCTTGTTGTTATGTTATGAAGAGATGGCATGGCTGAAAATCAACTTCCAGAAAGAGCGACACATTCGTGCTAGGGGACGAGGACAAACAACTGATGGTGGTTGACATGTATAACTACTTTGTTAGGTCATTCCCGCTAAAATATATGGGTGTGCCATTGTCGCCACATAGATTGAGAGCATTTAACTTCGATTTCCTTGTGCCCAAGATGGCGAAAAGGCTGGAAAATTGGCCACGGGTCATTTGTCCGATGGAGAGGGCAAGAAAATCATCACTGATTTGTGGTTTGGCATTATGTCGATTTACTTTATGGGTTTTTTTTTGTTAAGCGATGACACTTACCATAAATTGCATATGGTTAGGGAACTCACCATAAGTTGTTAGCTAATGACGCATAATGATGTCGGCCTGCATATGTTGGATTCTTTGTGATGCACACTACGAAAACATGTTGTGCTGGCTGAAGAAAAGAGTAAGTTCAAAACATTGATGGCCAAGCAGTATGTCATAGTATACATTTCGCTGTGTTTGCAACATCGCCTTTGGAAACATGCTTAATGATCAACACTTTCATTACTCATTGTCACAGTTGTTGTTGCGCATATGAGCACATCGTAGGACTTTGTTTAGTCTTTTTACATTTATCAAATAGTTATTTATTATTCATTGCATCCTCTTGTAGAAAATCTATGTGATACAACTTTGGAAAAGTCGCTGCCTTTCCCTTCCACATTGATTCATGGACATAACTATCCGCTCTGTCAACCTCAAATGGGAGAAGTGCAATGTTACTTGTTGGATTCCTTGGCGTTGATTTTTCTAACTCGTATAGGAATGCTATCAACGTCAATTCCAAGATTTCATTGTTATCGACCCATTTTGTTATAAGTCAAGATCATTTTGCATTTCACAAGTTTGGTGCCTATATTATGTCTAAACATCAGTACTCAAATATGTATGAACTGCAATTATTTCATGAAATGAATGTGGATGTGCTTGTATATTGTGCCTTCGTGGACATAATTATTTTGTGCTTTGTAGCTTGGGGCTGCACTACTAGCACAACTATCAGTGCACTCCCTGCAAAAGCAATCATATGTCATCATTGAATGACCAATTGGAATGGTTTGTCAGTGATGAATACACTCTTTGTGCCTTTTATATACACATTAGTGACTAGCCCCCGGTCAGTGGGAGGTATCATCACTGACCAGCCAACTGGCTCGACAGTGATGAAGAAGTCCTCGCTGGCCCGGAGACACTAATGGGCCGGTGGCATGTCAGTGTTGAGCACTTTTGGACGATCAGTGCTATGTGGCCTGCAGTAGTGCTCCTTGCGATGACTCCAAAGTTGAAGTAGCGCGCTCTCCGTACACACACAAATAATCACCGGCGATTGGGGTGGCGCGGCTGCTAACCACCATCCACTAATGGCGTGGTCGCTTCCTCGATTCTCGAGGCATCCATTTGGATGACCGTCACGCAACATCATCCCCGGCTATAAAAGCCCGATGGAGAGGCATCCCCATCACCTAAACCCTAGTCATCTCCTTCCCCTTCCTCGCCGTCTCATCCCAAGCCATCTCTTCCACAATGCCGACGCACCAGAAGGACACAACTTATATCCTTTTTTTAGGGGAACACACAGCTTATATCCTGAACCTCCCATCCTAGTCACAGCGGACCGGTAGTGCCTATCCCCCTCCCCCCGCGGCACTCTAGCCGCAATAGCCGGCGCTTCGTTGTGACGCCCCCGACTCAATCGTGCACTAATAATACACGCAAACATGCATGATCAAGCACCGGGACTCACGGGAAGATATCACAACACAACTCTAACACAAATAAACGGAGATCCACAATATTACAGACCAGGGATCTGAAGATCCGAATACATAAGTCAGTCATACAAATATTATCTGAGTACAGACATAGTTAGACAAGTTTTGCCTTAAGAAGGCTAGCACAAACAACGACACTAGATAGAAAGGCGTTGGCCTCCTGCCTGGGAGCCTCCGATCCTACTCCTGGTCGGCTGGCTCGATCCAGTAGTACGTGCCCTCTGGACCCTCCTGGTAGTAAGCTCCTGTGGTGGCATCTGGCTTCGGGACTCCATCGTCTGATGTATCATCAAGGTGGGGGAACGGGGAAAAAGGAAAGTAAAGCAACCGTGAGTACTCATCCAAAGTACTCAGCAAGCAAGGATCTATACTACATATGCAACATTATCAATGGAGAAAGGCCGTATATGTGGACTGGGCTGCAGAAATGCCAGAATAGAGAGAAGGCCTAGTCCTATCGAAGACTAGCATCTTCACGAAGTCATCATCTTGCAGCAGTAGAAGAGAGTAGAATAGCATTTTATTTAGCAAACATGTTGAAGCAAGCCTAGAGATCCTTCCTCGACTCCCAGCGAGAAAGCGATCCCGAAGCTTCAATCAAGTAACAAGTATCCAGTTCAAGTAGTAGATCGGGATACACAAACTGAGCGTCCTTTACCATAGGACCGGCTATCGATAGATCATTCATCCCTGCAGGGGTGCACTACTGTTACCCAACACGCTCGATCAACTCTGGCCGGACACACTTGCTGGGTAATGCCCGTCCTCGGGAGATCGACACGAAGCAGCGTCCTACCTAGGCTCGGCAGAGAGGTCAGCACACCGGACTAACCTATGCACCCAGAGGTCTTGGGCCTTCGCCCTGGGCACCCTGCGCGTTGTGAGACTGGCCGGGGTGCAGGCGCGACACTGAACTCGTCAGTGAAGTATCCAGCCCAATCCCGACAATCAGCCCGCACAGTGAATCGTGACGTCTGACGAGTTTTTGGGAGAAACGTACATCGCAGAGGGCCCCATAACCATAATCCCGCGTGGTGGTAGTGCGTATAGGGCACGTCGACCCTCTCAGATCACACACCCAAATCCAATAGGCTCATTTAGTATCACGCGGAGACAATCAGAGCCTCTGAAGCTCCGCCACAATATCACACTCGAGTGCCCTTCCGGCACACTCGACATCACAGATCTCCAGCGGGTACCCACCAGGGTAGACCCGCCTGTAACAAGGTCAAAGTAACCGTTTGGTCATATCATCAAAAGGGAAACCCGAGGAATCACCCTCGGCGGATTCCACTCGATGAAAACATCAGGGTGAACGTATGAGGCATCACCCTCGAGGTTCACACTGAGGGGTTGCACGACTGAGTCGTATCGGAAGTGGAGAAGGAGGAATCACTCTCGATGACCACGACCGAACAGCTACACTGCAGAGTATTCATCAGGAGTGCGTTACGAGGTATCACCCTCGGCACTCGATAGTAACTATGCAGAGTCGTACAACTAAGGGGGTGTGAAGTGAGGTGTCGGTCTCTGGTCGATGATCACGTTGATCGAGTCATCGATGATCAAGCAGGGGCAACAAGGGAAAGGTAGTGGGGTCACTGATGGTTCACTACCAACCTATACTAAACAGTTTATCATAGGCAGGTAAGGTAACAATGAACAAGTTACAACAACAGGCTATGCATCAGAATAGGAGCATACATTAACAGTAGCAAAATCTAATGCAAGCAGGAGAAATGGAATGGGCGATATCTGGATGCTCAAGGGGGGGGGCTTGCCTGGTTGCTCTGGCAAGAGAGAGAGGTCGTCAACGGGCTGCTCGTCTGGAGTGTAGTCGTACTCAGCTGCAGCGTCGACGGTCTCGGCGTCTATCGAGAGAGAGAAGGAGGGGGAGAGAAACAATAAATTCACGGCAAAAATGCAAACAATATGTATGACATGCCTAAATGATATGCCGGGGTGTTCTACTGCCTAACTAAATGATTTAGTTAATTTAGGAATTTAACCGGATTTATTTAATCAATGTTGGGCACTATTCATTTATCAAAATCGATCTAAAAGTTCAATGTTCATATAGCTAGGGGCATCTTACAAGAATACGGAGGGCGTATTCGGGTTCGTATCGAAATTCTGAGCAACTTTCATATATAAATTATTTTCATCGGAGTTACGGTTTATTTAATATGATTTTCTAAAGTTTTTATTAATTTCTGGAATTTAATTATTTATTTAAATTCAATATATCCGAAACAGTAATTGATAACATCAGCATGATCTAAGCATGGCATCAGCAGGTCAACAGGGGCTGACCAGGGTCAAACCTGACAGGTGGGTCCAGTGGGACCCACATGTTAGTGACCCAGCTAATTAACCAGGGTTAATTTAAACTAACTAAACTAATTAGGAGGTGGGGCCTAGTAGTCAGTGACTGTTTAGGATTTTAATTAACTAATTAGCTAATTAACTAATTATCTATTTATTTAAATTCGTTTAAATGGCTGGGCCCCACATGTCAGTGAGACAGGGGCGGCCACGTCAGCAGTTGACCTGGTCAACAGGTCAACTAGGGCCCAGGGTCAGTGGCACTGGGCGGGGCCCACCTAGGCCAGGTCAGCAGTGGCCGGCGATGCGCCGGAGTAGCTCCGGCGAGCCAAAACGCGGCGGCGCGCGGCGGGCTTGGCTCGGGTTTCGCACACAGGGGGTCCCAGGGGCTGCGGTTGCTTGCGTTCGACGCGGCTCGGCGTCGTGCGTCGAACGGTGGCGGTGCGGGGTGTTGGGGAGGCCGGAGCTGAGCGCCAGAAGCTCGCTGGCGGCGGGGTGGTTCGGGCGTGCGGCAGAGACAGGGCTACGGTGCGATTCTGGGCAAACCAGGGGGCGGGGCGAGGCCTACGTGCACGCGCGAGCAAAACGGGCGCGAGCTAATGACCAAAAGGTCGCCGGAACGACGCCGGCGACGAGGTCCGCGGCGGTGGGCGCGGCCTAACGCGGAGCGGTGGCTACGGTACGCTAGCGAGCTAATGGAGAGGGGGAGGAGGAGCAGGAGCTCACAGTGGGGCGTAGCCGTTCAGAGCGGGCGCGGGGAAGGCGTGGTGCAGCCAGAATCGTTGGTGAACGGCGGCGGGGATCTGAGGAGGAAGAAGATGGCGCGGGGTCGATGCAGGGCTCTCGGGGCTCGGGCTCGTGGTCGAGGAGGACGGGCCCGACGCGGCGGAGCTCGTGGACACGTCGGCGGGGCGAACGGGGCACGGTGGCCGTGGCTACGCCGGAGCCATGGCGGCGGTGGCGCTCGGCTGCTACGGGGGAGCGAGGGAGAGGACGAGTGGAGTGGCTAGGGTTCGTCCGCGAGGTCGAGGGAGTTGCTCTTATACCCAGCGCGCGCGCGGGCGCGCTGTCGAGCGGCGAGCGAGGGGGGCCTGGGGTGCGCGAGCGCGGTGTTCGACAGCGGGGCGGCATGAGCAGTGCGAGAGGAGGGAGGAGGTGCGGGGTGGGCTGGGCCGGTGCTGTAGCGAGCAGGCCCGAGTGCGCAGTAGCTTCTTTAGGCCTTTTTCTTTTCTCTTTTTCTGTTTTCTTTTTCTTTTCGGTTTAGTCTTTTTTTTTACTCCAAATGACTTTTGTAAAATATGGCACTTGCCCATATAATATCAGTGCAATATCCAGCCCTGGTATATAAAGGTTTAGGGGCCAAATGTTTTCACATGGATTTTATTTAAATAAAAAGGTGTTAACCAACCCTGTTTTTCTACTGTTAGAGCCACTTAGTTAATTTATTAATTGTTGATTACAATTTTAGAATAGTCTTTGTAATATTTATTATTTAATGAACATTTTAGTTTCTATGTTTGACAACTTTTATTTTCCACTTTCATTTAAGTTTGAATTTTGACTTAGGAGTTGAAATGCAATATGATGCTAATGATGATCATGCACTGTTAAACATGCTGACTTGTCATTATCAAAAGTGATTACTGTGGCTAATGACATGGGGTGTTACATTCGTCTTCCAACAATAGCGTGTGTGGTGCTTCATCCTCCCGCGGCGGCTCTAGTGATGCTGACTCCCATGGCGGCGGGCGGCGTTGACGTGGCGCCTTGGGTGCCATCGTACCCGTCAACGACGCTCGCCCTATTTGTGACGACCCCAGCTTAATTGTGCAGTAATCATACACGCAAATGCACACGATCAAGCCTAAGGACTCACTTGAAGATATCACAACACAACTCTAAAATATAAATAAAGTCATACAAGCTTTATATTACAAGCCAGGGGCCTCGAGGGCTCGAATACATAAGCTCGCATACAAGCGTCAACGGAAGCATAAGATATCTGAGTACAGATATAAAAAGAAAGACAGAATAAGCCTTTAAGAAGGCGGGGCAAAAGAAAACACTACGATCGAAAGGCGCAGGCCTCCTACCTGGGACCCTCCGAACCTACTCCTGGTCGTCGGACGGCTCCTCGTAGTAGTACTCGCCAGAAGGGTAGTAGTAGTAGCCGTCGGCGGGGGCAGCTGGCTCAGGGGCTCCATCATCTGGATGCACCAAAAGGATATGGGGAGAAAAAGAAAGCAAAGCAAACATGAGTACTCATCCGAAGTACTCAGCAAGCAAGGATCTACACTACATATGCAACATTATCAAAGGAAGGCTGTATATGTGGACTGGGCTGCAGAAATGCCAGAATAGAGGGGAAAATTGAGTCATATCGAAGACTAGCATCTTCAACATCTACAGCGGTCTTGCAGCATTAGAAGAGTGCAGATTAGCATAATGTAAAGTAACAGTAGTGTCATCAACCTCGCCCAGAGATTCTTCCTTGACTCCCTGCGAGAAAGCAATCCCGGAGCCATACTATCCAGTTATCATCTCAAGTGTCCAGTTCTAGTTGTACCGATCGGGATACAACTCCGAGTGTCCGTTACCGTAGGACAGGCTATCGATAGATGTTTTCTTCCCTGCAGGGGTGCACCAACTTACCCACCACGCTCGCTTAACTCCGGCCGGACACACTTTACTGGGTCATGCCCGGCCACG
Source organism: Thinopyrum elongatum (assembly GCA_011799875.1). Lineage (NCBI taxonomy): Eukaryota > Viridiplantae > Streptophyta > Magnoliopsida > Poales > Poaceae > Thinopyrum > Thinopyrum elongatum. The sequence goes on from CM022303.1 coordinate 522,097,823, forward strand.
GCCAAACGACACGCCGCAACCTGACCTAGGCTTAATAGAAAGGTCAGCACGCCGGACTAACCTATGCCCCCAGGGGTCTTGGGCCATCACCCCGGGTGCTCATGTGCGTTGCGAGGGCGGCCGGAAGCAGACCTAGCCCCCTTAATACAAGCGCGGGCTTAACCAGTCCAATCCAGCGCGCGCCGCTCCTCGCTGACGTCAATTAAGCTTCAGCTGATGCATACGACGCAGAACGCTCATACTATGCCCACGTGATGGTTAGTGCTATCAGGCCAGAGGCCCCTCGGATCAAATATCCAAACCGTTAGTGTATTGGTAGTGCGGTAACGAGCAGAGACTCACGAAAGATGTGACCCTGTCGCCCCGTCTCGAGGACTTGCGGCAAGGGCTAAGAATGCCCGGCCACGCCCCGTAATTATCTCGCGGGCACCTTCCAGGTCAACCCGTCTCCACATCACTCGCATCACATGCTCGCGCGGGTACCCCTCAGGGCCGACCCGTCTTTAGTAACATGGTTCAGTGTATAGTCATAGTAACCATAGTAACCGTGTGTCTAACACCAACGGGGAACCCTGAGGAATCACCCTCGATGGAATTCCACCTGATGTTATCGTCAAGGTGAACGAAGGAGGAATCACCCTCGAGGTCCACTTTTGAGGAGTTGCACGACGGTGTCGTTATCGGGAATGGAGAAGGAGGAATCACCCTCGATGACCATAACCGATGAACTAACCTACAAGGTTAACATCAGAAGTGCTGACGAGGTATCACCCTCGGCACTTGTTAGTAACCCAGTAATGTCGAGCAACTAAGGGGAAAGTGATGTGCGGTGCCGGGGCGTGGTCATCGATCCCGTTGATCGGGTCTTCTGATAATCCAGCGGGGCAGTCGGGACAAAGTGGGGTTCTCTGATGGGTCTCTACCCAGCCTATACTAAACAGTTTAGGATAAGCAGGTAGGTAACAACAGCAGGTTATAATAAACAGGCTATGCAGCAGAAATAGGATAACAGTAACAGCAGCAATTTCTAATGCAAGCATAAGAGAGAAAGAACAGGCGATATCGGCATGTTCAAAAGGGGGGTGCTTGCCTGGAAGCTCTGCGGCAATGATCTGGTCATCAGGGGCGTAGTCGTTCTCCGGAGCTGCGTCTGCCTCAGTGACTATGTCGGAGTCAGGGTCTAACGAGAGAGAAGAGGGGGAGGAAACAAATAAATACACAGCAAACAATGCAACACAGAGCATCCTATGCTAACGTGCAGTGCAGGGTTGCCTAAAGATGCATCTAAGTCATTTTAGTTATTTTAGGATTAAAGTGGATTTATTAACCGGTGTATATGCACTATTCATCTATCAGAAACAGGCGGAAAGTTACGGGTTCACCTATGTAGAGGGTTCCGACATCGAAACAGACGACACGATCAGATTCGTCTCGCCGTTCTGATCAACTTTCATGTAGAAAGTTTTTCGATCCGAGCTACGGTTTATTTTTTATGATTTACCAAAGTTTTAAGCATTTTTCTGAAATTGTTTTAGTTTACTAAATTCGTCAGAAAATAAATTATGATGTCATCCTGGCGTCAGCACTGCGTCAGCAGTCAACTGCCCAGTTGACTGGTCAAGCTGACAGGTGGGACCCACCTGTCAGTCTCTGCGGGGTTAAACAGGGTTAGTTCTAAACTAATCTGGGTTATTTAACTAGTGGGCCCAGCTTGTCGGTGACCTAACTAACAGTGGGTTAATTTTACTAAGTGCAATTAGCCACTAATAAAAGTACTGACATGGGGGACCCACATGGCAGTGTCAGCAGGGAACAGTGCCCCACGTTGACCAAAGTCAACATGGTCAAACAGACGACGGGGGCCCATAGGCAGTGTCTCAGGGTGGGCCCCACGCTTGGCCATGTCGGACGCCGGTGCCGGAGAAAGCTCCGGCGAGCTCCTCGCGGCGGCCGAACGCCAGTGTCGATGGGATTTCGCGTACGGGTCACCTTTTCGCTTGACTTTGGGTGCGTTCGAACGAGCAGCTCCTCCCGCGTCGATCTAACGCAGTCCGAGGTGCGAGGGTGGCCGGAGTGAAGCTCAACGTCAACTGCAGCGGCGCCGGAATACGGGCATCTCCGAAAACCGCACAACGAGCCGCGTTCGAGCCAACAAGCGATCCTAGCGGGCTCTACGGACCTCCAGCAACTCTATGGAGACCATGGCTTGGTCCGGGAATGGCCGGGATGAGCGCAACAAGCTCGCGGATGAGGCAGTGCGCGGCAATGGCAGCAGCAGCACGGAAATCAAACTACGGCGCGCGAGGAAGAGCCAGAGGGAGGAGGAGCTGCAGGAGCTTACGGCGCGGCACACGGAGGCCCTTGGGTGCTTAGTAGCGCAGAGATGAGAGGGAAACGGCGACGGCGATCTCGGCGACCTGAGGAAGACGACGATGGCACGGGGGCGATGTGAGGCCGCCGGGCTCGAGTTCTATAGCGCAGACGAAGTGGAGGACGCCAGTGAGCCTCCCGGACAGCACGGAAGGTCGGGCCGGCGCCGGTGGCCGCGAGGTCGACGGGGCAATGGCGGTGGCAGCGCTCGGCAGAGAAGAGAGGGAGCGAGCGAGCAAGGGAGAGAGGGGGGAAATGGAGGAGGCGACCAGGGGGAATGGCTCGGGCGCGGCCTTATCCCCTCGCGCCCCTGCTATCGTCGCGGTGGCGCGCTGCGACCGGCGGAAGCGCGGTCGTCCATGGAGACGACGACACGGAGGAAGAGGTTGGTGGAGGTGGGCTGGGCCGGCTCGGGCCTCAGGTGAGTGCCAGGTAAGTAGTTGGGCCTCGCCCACCTTCTCCTTACTGCATTTTCCATTTAATCAAAAACAGAAGCAGAAAATGATTTCTACGGGCCACCAAACATTTTAGAAAAAATATGGAACTGAGCCCATTAATCACTTTGCAATTTTAGGCTCTGCCACAAAAAGTTTCAAGGCAATTGTAAGTGGCTAGGTAATTTTAGAAATTGAATAAGGCAAGATAAATGTTGCTGGACCTCCAAAATAATTTCTAGGGGCATTTTGGGAATTTTGGTAAGGTTGGTTCCAATTTTATAAATTCCTTGGGATTATTTCCAACATGGTGAACTATTTTGTTTTACTGTTTGAAGAATTAATTATTTGACTTTTATTTTAAATTCTAATTAGAATTTGATTGGAGACAAGTGGCATTTTGACTCACTAAAATATGATGACATGGCAAATTAATTAGCTTGATGACAGGGTTAAGATCTGGGGATGTTACAAATCTCCTCCACTACAAGAAATCTCGTCCCGAGATTTAAGTGGGGAAGTAAAGGGTAACCTCGGGTGAACTGACCTTTGCAAGGTCGATTAACTGGTGGACAACTCAGGGAATGCGACAGGAACTATTTCTCGAGCTGAAACTTAGAAAACATCGAGAGCAAAGTAAGAAGTTATGATAGTAAGTTTCAAGCGAATGGACTTCCGATCGATACCTGAACAGAGTGTGAAAGGGGTTCAGAGTATCGGAGATATATCATCTCTCGGAAGGTGGCTCGTGATAACACACACAACCAAGAGCATAGGATACTTCAGAATCAAGGATGTACAGGAGAGTCGGGTTTCGATCCTGTGGAACTGTGGGGGGGTGTCGATCGAGAGTAGGGAGGACGGTGTCATCTTACACGGCCACGACAATAAGACATGTCAGCGAATAGTCTGTCAGCTATGTCGGCAACAAGGTCGGTACCAAGGGCGAGGGACGAAGAGAACCATTTTCTTGCTCGTTAAAACGAGGCGGACCAATAGGCAAAGTTCTCGTCCATCGGTGGTTACCGTATTGTCATCAACAATGGTAACAGGGTCTTACTGGCAGAGTTGTAGACCGAGACATTTTCATAGGCAGAGAATTAATACTGCCCATGTCATATAGATCACCAGAAAAGTTAAACAACCAATGGAAAGGAAAATGTGATTATCAGGATTAAACAGACCACTGGAAAGGAAAATGTGTTTCCTCACATGAACTAGGAGCATATCCTTTCCAAGGAAAGGCGAAGCATGATATACATGATAGGACAACTAGTTCGAAAGCAGTTAGATAAAGGGGCGAGGGGAGAATCATGATATTACCCAGGAAAATGTGATTATCAGAATTAAACAGACCACTGGAAAGGAAAATGTGTTTCCTCACATGAACTAGGAGCATATCCTTTCCAAGGAAAGGCGAAGCATGATATACATGATAGGACAACTAGTTCAAAAGCAGTTAGATAAAGGGGCGAGGGGAGAATCATGATATTACCCATACAACGGTGTTTGGATAATAGATGAAGAAACATGTAGCATTGCGCTTCCACTGTTCTCAATGATATTCGGAATACCACAGTCATGCTTCGAGGTAGCAATAACATGGTGTTTCAAGCAAAGATTGCATTCGAGCATCACCAGAAGTGCAAAGGAACAATTTCAAGAGTAGCAGGGAAATCAAGGTGTAAGCAAAACAATATTGTGAACATAGTTTGACACAAGCTTAGCCCATTGTCGGAAAAGTGCACCGGGAAGGAGGGCCAGGTAGCATGGATAAGATTAGCATGATAATGATATAGCCGATCAGGCTAGAAATGGCGTGATGTAGTATCAAACTCCCCAGCATCAAAGTACTAGGAGTACTAAATCACAGAGCGGAATCGATTCATTGTTCGGTGGTTTCAGTTGACGACAACCCAGAACCCGAGGAGTGACTATGACAGGGAAAGGTATCACTCCATCGGAAAATTCCTAGGACGTGGTACGATAGGATGATATCCCCGAGATAGTAGGGGGGTGTAATACTCGAGGTAGTTCAGTATAGAGGTTGGTCAGGCATATTGATTTGCAGAAGACAAGTGCTTTAGCTTGTCCGGGAAATGAAATCAAGGAGAAAATACGGTCGGAACCACGATTGCAAAGGATCAATTCATAGATACAAGATGAACTTGTACCAAAGAAATAATTATTTTTACGAGTAGCTTCCATGATAAGTTCTACATCGGGTCCATGGGCATGAACACAAGTTCAAGGTCGACTTCCACTTCTCCAATGCATAACCTTTCATTCACTTCTCGTTTTCGAAGAAATTGTAGTGCTGAAAATTTATCTGGTGAAGCACCAGAAGAGTATGACTCGCATAACTTTCGGGTTCACACGAATTAGGGAAAGCATAGGTTCAACCCTTCGGGACATTTTTACGAACCTATACAACACAATAACAGGAGCGACGGTACACACTCGAAAGCAAAGGGCTGGCGATTCGGAGTAGATGATACAATTCGCCAGAGGCATTTTGTATCAGGGGAAAGTCGTCAATGAGTTAAAATACGAAGGAGCTGACGGATAGTAAACCACCAAAAGATCAGGTGGTCCGCGAAGGATCTGATGTGAGTATCGGTACTCAACCAGAAGAAGAAGGGATGCAAAGGAATCGATTTATGGAAACATCTGAATAAGCCGAAGCTTGAATACGAAGGGTTTACGATTCGAAAATCGGGGGATCAGAGGCAGAGGCTCTGATAAAAAGATGAGTATGTAGAATAGAATTAGATGGCCAATCAATCAAGGATTGATTTACCGAGAACCAGCTCATATCCAGAATGATGTCTGAGCCGGAAAGATGAATTCTAGGAATCGACGGATGATAGGGATTATTCTTATTCATATTGAATCAATAGACTCGGAATGATAATGACAAGGAATGCTAATGAATATTGTGATACATATGGATTTATCCATAATGTAGGCAGACAAGACTTTCGGGAGCACTAGGCTGCAGAGGATCTTCGGGAGATCGGATAGCAATACGAAGTATTTCGTGAAACACAAGAACAACTGGGGATGAATGGATCCTCGGAAAAGTGAGGAATTATTCGTAAGTATGTTCAGGCGGAAAGGAACTGCAAGGCAGAGGGTTCAAAGAATTTTCGAAATGTCGGATAGTATTTCGATATGTCGGATGGAACAAAAGAGTAACTGGAATGAATATATGTATGACGAGTGTAAGTAGTTATTCGTCAGGATTTATTGGTGGTCAGGAACTACAAAGTTGTGGGCACAGGGTCTTGGGAATCATCGAGGAGTATCTTCAGAGTCTTCTGATGGGGCAGATGATCATCTGTAGTGAAGGGGCTCTCCGGGAGGAAGTGGTTACGAGAACCTAATGCCAGAGTTAGTAAAATCTTTAACCTGAATAGAAGAGAGATCAGAGTCCCAGAGTAAAGATGAGGAATAAAAGATCCTAATACCACCCAATTGGCGACGTGGGCCTGTAAGCCACACAGCCAAGTTAGTAAAACAGTTTTCAGTTACTACACTCAACTTTGGCCAAGGAGTTGGAAAGGGGGATCCTACAGGTAGTCGGCTCTGATACCAACCTGTGACGACCCCAGCTTAATCGTGCACTAATCATACATGCAAATGCACACGATCAAGCCTAAGGACTCACTTGAAGATATCACAACACAACTCTAAAACATAAATAAAGTCATACAAGCTTTATATTACAAGCCAGGGGCCTCGAGGGCTCGAATACATAAGCTCGCATACAAGCATCAGCGGAAGCATCAGATATCTGAGTATAGATATAAAAAGAAAGACAGAATAAGCCTTTAAGAAGGCGGGGCAAAAGAAAACACTATGATCGAAAGGCGCAGGCCTCCTGCCTGGGACCCTCAGAACCTACTCCCTGGTCGTCGGACGGCTCCTTGTAGTAGTACTCGCCAGAAGGGTAGTAGTAGTAGCCGTCGGCGGGGGCAGCTGGCTCAGGGGCTCCGTCATCTGGATGCACCAAAAGGATATGGGGACAAAAAGAAAGCAAAGCAAACATGAGTACTCATCCGAAGTACTCAGCAAGCAAGGATCTACACTACATATGCAACATTATCAAAGGAAGGCTGTATATGTGGACTGGGCTGCAGAAATGCCAGAATAGAGGGGAAAGCCTAGTCCTATCAAAGACTAGCATCTACAGCGGTCTTGCAGCACTAGAAGAGTGCAGATTAGCATAATGTAAAGTAACAGTAGTGTCATCAACCTCGCCTAGAGATTCTTCCTCGACTCCCTGCAAGAAAGCAATCCCAGAGCCATACTATCCAGTTATCATCTCAAGTGTCCAGTTCTAGTTGTACCGATCGGGATACAACTCCGAGTGTCCGTTACCGTAGGACAGGCTATCGATAGATGTTTTCTTTCCTGTAGGGGTGCACCAACTTACCCACCAGGCTCGCTTAACTCCGGCCGGACACACTTTACTGGGTCATGCCCGGCCTCGGCCAAACGACACACCGCAACCCGACCTAGGCTTAATAGAGAGGTCAGCATGCCAGACTAACCTATGCCCCCAGGGGTCTTGGGCCATCACCCCGGGCGCTCATGTGCGTTGTGAGGGCGGCCGGAAGCAGACCTAGCCCCCTTAATACAAGCGCGGGCTTAACTAGTCCAATCCAGCGCGTGCCGCTCCTCGCTGACGTCAATTAAGCTTCGGCTGATGCATACGACGCAGAATGCCCATACTATGCCCACGTGATGGTTAGTGCTATCAGGCCAGAGGCCCCTCGGATCAAATATACAAACCGTTAGTGTATTGGTAGTGCGGTAACGAGCAGAGACTCACGAAAGATGTGACCCCATCACCCCATCTCGAGGACTTGCGGCAAGGGCTAAGAATGCCCGGCCACGCCCCGTAATTATCTCGCGGGCACCTTCCAAGTCAACCCGTCTCCACATCACTCGCATCACATGCTCGCGCGGGTACCCCTCAGGGCCGACCCGTCTTTAGTAACATGGTTCAGTGTATAGTCATAGTAACCATAGTAACCATGTGTCTAACACCAAGGGGGAACCCTGAGGAATCACCCTCGATGGAATTCCACCTGATGTTATCGTCAAGGTGAACGAAGGAGTAATCACCCTCAAGGTCCACTCTTGAGGAGTTGCACGACGGTGTCGTTATCGGGAATGGAGAAGGAGGAATCACCCTCGATGACCATAACCGATGAACTAACCTACAAGGTTAACATCAGAAGTGCTGACGAGGTATCACCCTCGACACTCGTTAGTAACCTAGTAATGTCGAGCAACTAAGGGGAAAGTGATGTGCGGTGCCGGGGCCTGGTCATCGATCCCGTTGATCGGGTCTTCTGATAATCCAGCGGGGCAGTCGGGATAAAGTGGGGTTCTCTAATGGGTCTCTACCCAGCCTATACTAAACATTTTAGGATAAGCAGGTAGGTAACAACAGCAGGTTACAATAAACAGGCTATGCAGCAGAAATAGGATAACAGTAACAGCAGCAATTTCTAATGCAAGCATAAGAGAGAAAGAATAGGCGATATCGGCATGTTCAAAAGGGGGTGCTTGCCTGGAAACTCTGCGGCAAGGATCTGGTTGTCAGGGGCGTAGTCGTTCTCCGGAGCTGCGTCTGCCTCGGGGACTACGTTGGAGTCAGGGTCTAACAAGAGAGAAGAGGGGGAGGAAACAGATAAATACACAGCAAACAATACAACACAGAGCATGCTATGCTAACGTGCAGTGCAGGGTTGCCTAAAGATGCATCTAAGTCAGTTTAGTTATTTTAGGATTAAAGTGGATTTATTAACCGATGTATATGCACTACTCATCTACCGGAAACTGGAGGAAAGTTACGGGTTCACCTATGTAGAGTGTTCCGACATGGAAACAGACTACACGATTAGATTTGTCTCGTCAATCTGATCAACTTTCATGTAGAAAGTTTTTCGATCCGAGCTACGGTTTATTTTCTATGATTTACCAAAGTTTTTAGCATTTTTCTGAAATTGTTTTAGTTTACTAAATTCGTCAGAAAATAAATTATGACGTCATCCTGGCGTCAGTAGTCAACTGCCCAGTTGACTGGTCAAGCTGACAGGTGGGACCCACCTGTCAGTCTCTGCGGGGTTAAACAGGGTTAGTTCTAAACTAATCTGGGTTATTTAACTAGTGGGCCCAGCTTGTCGGTGACCTAACTAACAGTGGGTTAATTTTACTAAGTGCAATTAGCCTCTAATAAAAGTACTGACATGAGGGACCCACATGGTAGTGTCAGCAGGGAACAGTGCCCCACGTTGACCAAAGTCAACGTGGTCAAACAGACGACGGGGGCCCACAGGCAGTGTCTCAGGGTGGGCCCCACGCTTGGCCACGTCGGACGCCGGTGCCGGAGAAAGCTCCGGCGAGCTCCTCGCGGCGGCCGAACGCTGGCGTCGATCGGATTTCGCTTATGGGTCACCTTTTCGCGTGACTTTGGGTGCGTTCGAACGAGCAGCTCCTCCCGCGTCGATCTAATGCAGTCCCAGGTGCGAGGGTGGCCGGAGTGAAGCTCAACGTCGACCGCAGCGGCGCCGGAATACGGGCATCTACGAAAACGCACAACGAGCCGCATTCGAGCCAACAAGCGATCCTAGCGGGCTCTACGGACCTCCAGCAACTCGATGGAGGCCATGGCTTGGCCCGGGAATGGCCGGGATGAGCGCAACGAGCTCGCGGACGAGGCAGTGCGCGGCAATGGCGGCGGCAGCACGGAGATCAAACTACAACGCGCGAGGAAGAGCCAGAAGGAGGAGGAGCTGCAGGAGCTTACGGCGCGGCACACGGAGGCCCTTGGTGCTTAGTAGCGCAGATACGAGGGGGAAACGGCGACGGCGATCTCGGCGACCTGAGGAAGACGACGATGGCATGGGGGCGATGTGAGGCCGCCGGGCTCGAGTTCTATAGCGCAGACGAAGTGGAGGACGCCGGTGAGCCTCCCGGACAGCACGGAAGGTCGGGTCGGCGCCGGTTGCCGCGAGGTCGACGGGGCAATGGCGGCGGTAGTAGCGCTCGGCAGAGAAGAGAGGGAGCGAGCGAGCAAGGAAGAGAGGGGGAAATGGAGGAGGCGGCCAGGGGGAATGGCTCGGGCGCGGCCTTATCCCCTCGCGCCCCTGCTATCGTCGCGGTGGCGCGCTGCGACCGGCGGAAGCGCGGTCGTCCATGGAGACGACGACACGGAGGAAGAGGTTGGTGGAGGTGGGCTGGGCCGGCTCGGGCCTCAGGTGAGTGCCAGGTAAGTAGTTGGGCCTCGCCCACCTTCTCCTTACTGCATTTTCCATTTAATCAAAAACAGAAGCAGAAAATGATTTCTACGGGCCACCAAACATTTTAGAAAAAATATGAAACTGAGCCCATTAATCACTTTGCAATTTTAGGCTCTGCCACAAAAAGTTTCAAGGCAATTGTAAGTGGCTAGGTAATTTTAGAAATTGAATAAGGTAAGATAAATGCTGCTGGACCTCCAAAATAACTTCCAGGGGCATTTTGGGAATTTTGGTAAGGTTGGTTCCAATTTTATAAATGCCTTGGGATTATTTCCAACATGGTGAACTATTTTGTTTTACTGTTTGAAGAATTAATTATTTGACTTGTATTTTAAATTCGAATTAGAATTTGATTGGAGACAAGTGGCATTTTGACTCAGTAAAATATGATGACATGGCAAATTAATTAGCTTGATGACAGGGTTAAGATCTGGGGATGTTACACTATTGCGCCCCAAGTCGAAGCCCGAGCCCAAGGACTCGGTCGACATCGTACAACAGCTCTTCATCCTCGAATAGAAGGTGTGCCGCTGCAATGTATAGCGCATCCGCTCGGAGTTCCTCCGTGCAACCACTGATGAGGAGGTGGAGCGGCTGCCGCTCATGAGTCCTGCCCCCCACACCTTCTTCGACAACCTCCCGGAGGAGGACGACGACTAGATGGCGTTGTCGGCGGCGGCAATACCATAGGTAGGACTAGTGTGTAGAAATATTGAATAGCGACAATGCACATTTTTAAAATGTCGCTTTACGGCATTTGAAGTAGCAAAAAATATGTAATGCGACGACTTTTGGTCACTAATACAAGTTTATCGTATTTGCTGATGATTTGAGCTGGTTTTGTTCGATCAAATGTACCTTAAATTGAAGATACAAATTTGTAGCAAATGAAAAAAAAACAAATAAACCTAAAAAATATATAAGCTGTGTGATAGTGACTATTTTTGCACGTGGCCGCCACAGCCTCCAAATACATATGTAAGAGCATTTACAGCCGGACTTCAAATACCCAACCCCCTATATGTCCGTGGACGCGTCCGCGGACAGTGACTGATCAACCCTCATATTTCGTCCGTTACATCCAAGTACCTTAAATCCATACAAACCATGCCAAATAAAATTACATACTACGTATATATCCTATCGTCGGAGATATCCATGATCTCCATTCCGGGCTCCAGGTAGATTCCTGCCAGCAGCAACTCCGGCTCGTCCTCAGACTTTATCTCAGCGAAGATTTCGCCGATCTCCTCCCTCCGCTAGCGGAGGAAGCGCCGGTTGGCCTCCACCTTGGCCTGCGACTGGATGGAGTCAAGGATGGCCGCCTGCTCTGCCGTTGCTTCCGCTAGGGCCACCTCGAACTCCGCCATGGCGTCCTCCATGGCGAGTGGCGAGGCCTGCAGCCGGCTCCGCCTCCTCCTTCGGCTCTGCCTCCTCCATGGTGTTCTCCTCCTTCGGATCCACCTCCTCCATGGGCGCATCCTACTGCTCCTCCGGCTCCGGCGAGTCCGGAGGCAGGCTGACTGCGATCCAGGCTTTGCGCCTAGCCTAGATCTCCCCGAGCAACTGGAGGCGCCGCTCCGGCGTGAGCATAGCGTAGATGGTCACCTTGTGCCAGGCCATGACTGTTGGGCGATGACGACCGGAGAGGGAGGAAGTGGATGCGGCTCGGGCTGGCGGCGCGGAAAGGGAAGGAAGTGGATGCAGTTAGGGTTGGGGTCGCCGTCTGGCTTAAATAGTCGGACGTTGGCTCTGAGGGGGGGGGGGGGGGGGGGGCGGGGGGCGAGCCGTAGCGATGCCACGCCGCGAAGGAGACGCTTGTCGGACCATTGGTTTTTCGAGTGTAGGACCGGCACGAGGAGCATGTCTGGGTCGTGTGTTTTTTTTTAACCTGTCAGTGATCAGGCGGTTCACGCGGGCGTTTAGGGGCGATTTGGGGAGCCTGACTATAGATGCTCTAACGCTCTACCTGTCTTGTGGCAACATCACATATTGCCACTGCTAGAGTTGCTTTTAGGTGTCTTACGGCAGTGTTTTTGGCAATGCCAACCATGTACCTTTCTTTTCAAACAGGACTTTGGCGAAGAGAAGATATAGCGCACCTATGAGAAAAGGATGGTTTGCATTGCACCTCGGCGGTCGACCGCGGAAAACTCTCGTACTCCGCACAATAGGGTCGTCCACAGTACATTCCATCAAGTTAGGTTAGGACACCGTACGCCACACGCCCACAAGCAGCACTTCCACACGCAGTGAGAGTTTCTGTGAAGTGATCGCCATGAACAGCCGCGTGCACCACCGCACGGCGCACGCACGGACGACCCCGCGCCACAATTTCTCCCGACGTCCCACGTTCACGCGGCTGCTAATTAATTTTAGATTACCACTACGGAAAGGAACAAAGATCGCATGACCTCACGGCCGGCTCTAGTTCAACGCCCGCTGGCGTACGTGTGGGCGTGGAGGCTGCGACTGCTAGAAGAAGAGAAAAGATGATGGAGCCATGTGTCTGGTCGTTTTCCGGGCAAATTCAGAGCGGCGCGCGCGCGCGACGGCTTTGGAATTAAACGAGAGGTCAGCGAGCCACCAGGCATCCACGTCGATCTTGCGCTAATCTTGTTTAGGGGGAAAGGCTTTGTTTATGCTCTGGCATGTCTTTGTCATTTCGAAGCAATTTAGTTTGTGAGCATTGATCGCTGGGTCCTCTCTGTCAAATAAACAAGGTGTTCGGTCTTTTCGCACGCCTCCAGTAGCTTTCAGCTGTTCTCCCGTCTCTCTGGCTTTTACTATCGAGACGGCACAAACACGAAAAGAGTTTGGCCCTACTTCAAAGATAGATGGTGCAGATAGCCAACATAAACAAGTACGCAAGGGAACAAGCCCGGTATATGTTTTACATTAGCTGCTAGACAGCTAGAGACACCGGGATGATACTAGAATGCGGAGGCCAGACTGCTACCCATGTTCAGAAGACTGGTAATCTGCTTCACTTGCGTACACCCCATCATCCTCAACTCACGATCCTCCCATCGCTAAAAAAATGGCAAGTATGTACCCAATGTGTATATGATGATTTGCATTGGAGATCTAATAATTGTTTTGTCAAATCCATATCATAATTACTAAGAGCAAGTATAATAAGACAATGTAAGCAAGTTGTAAAGATTAAAGTATTATATTTTTACTGAGTTGAATGAGAGAAAGTGAAGAGAAAAGAGAAACGGGTTGTACATTAACAGTCAGCTGCAGCACGGACTACAAGAAATTGTGAACATGTAAGGTTTTTTTTTTGCGAGAAAATTTCCGATCTATTCATCTTCAATCATGGCAGTATAACGAATACCAGAAATAATAAAAATTACATCCAGATCCGTAGACCACCTAGCGACGACTACAAGCACTGAAGCGAGCCGAAGGCGCGCCGCCGTCATCGCCCCTCCATCGCCGGAGTCGGACATAAATTGTTATAGTAGACAGTCGGGAAGTCGCCGTGCTAAGGCCCCGTAGGACCAGCGCACCAGAACAGCAACCGCCGCAGATGAAGAATAACGTAGATCAGAAGGATCCAACTCGAAGACACACGAACGTAGACGAACAATGACGAGATCCGAGCAAATCCACCACCAAAGATAGATCCGCCAGAGACACACTTCCACACGCCCACCAACAGTGCTAGACGCACCGCCGGAACGGGGTCTCGGCGGGGAGACCTTTATTCCATCTTCAGGGAGCCGCCGCCGTCTCGTCTTCCTGAGCAGGAAACAAACCCTAGCAAAACTGAAAGAAACGACTAAAAACGGAGCCCTCCCGCCGGCCCTTGCCGAGATCCACCGCGCCCCCATGGCCCTAGGGCCACCGGAGAGGAGCGGATCTGCGGCGCCGCCGGCGGGAGGCAGAAACCCTAGCTCTTTTTATGGAGGAGTATGAGGCCAACCAAACCCTGGCTTTATAGCTGATCTTATTATATGAATCATTGTAAATGATTGAACATGTAAGATTGGCCGTGTCTATACTACTATATAATGTAGGAGTTTTAAACTTTTAAATCTCAAACCCAAAAAGCAATGTAAGCCGTTGATAGAGCCCATCAGATGGCTTAAAATGATGGGATTCACAGGTACAGTGTGGGTGAAGGTACTACTCACGCACGCACAGCTGTGTTACGGTGTGGCAGCTCTAACGCGTTTCATTTGTATCAAAGACTAGCGACTTATAATAGTGATAGCTTTCTTGCACAGAATATTGCGGTGTTTTGCAACAAGTACACATTTTCTACCCGACAATGTTGACCATATGCTATGTATTTAAAAATCTACAACGTTGACCATTTGGCTACGTAGAAATGATAAGGTGTTTAATGATAAAAGTACTTTTCTGATGCAGGTTATCTACAGATGTACCGGGACTCTTCGTTTATGGTCCTCTCTACAACGCATGAAGAATCAAGACCTGTTTACGAAGGTGTGTACACGATTGAAGGCTACGGCGAGGGTTACTTTTACTCAACATGGGTGGCAACATGATCTTAGGATTGCCCCCCATACGTTTTAGGCGTTATACGGACTCTACATGTCTCTTTCTATTTCGCCTTCTTATTTTTTATTGTGTGAGAGAACCTTTTTTGGCTGTGTGCATCTTAGTTATGCAGAGACCGGGTGTAATGCTTAAACCTTTTAAGTAATAAAGCACTTCTTTTCAAAAAATGTATTTAAAAATCTAAGCTGATATAAACAACATGGAAAGCTTCGTGACAACTGAACACAATTAACCGGGCAGGCAAGCACAATAAATAATTCTGGCAATTGGGTGTATTTTTGTGGCAAGCTATATGAAAATAAATATGGCAACTTGGCACAATTAAACTGGCAACTAGAGGGGAAAAAAATAACAAGCTATATGAAATAAAAATGGCAACTTAGCATAATTTAAAATTGACAACTAGAGTGCGATTTTTTTTGGCAGGCTATATAAAACAAAAATAGCAACTCGGCACAAATTAAATTGAAAACTAGAGTCTAATGTTTTTTTGGCAAACTATATTAAATAAAAACTGGTAACTATACACAAATTAAACCGACAAGTAGAGTGTAATTTTTTTGGCAAGCGATAAGAAATAAAAAAGAACAACTCAGCACAATTAAAACTGACAATTAAGTGTAAAAAAAATTGGAGGGGGGAGGGCAAACTATATGAAATAAAATTGCAACAAGACACAATTAAAACTGCCAACTAAAGTGTGAAAAAAATTAACAACTACATGATTTTTATGGGAGTCTCTTTTATCACGTACGCGCGCCCATAGAAACCCGATTAGCTGTCCGACACAAGGGAAGCGCTGCGTGCGGCGCCGCTACGTAGTCAATCTCAACATACAAACAACATGTTACCTGCATAACTCGTTACTGTTATTCTTTTTACTAAAACTCTAAAAAAATGTTTAAGACATTTGGGGAAACTTTAGAAAAATACGTTTTGGGTAGCTAAAAAAGAAATGGGGATATATAGTTCGATTTGTTAGAAAATGTTAGGTTGTTCTACAAAAAGTAAAACCTTAGAAAAAATTGCATGTAGACATTGGACCTTCGATTGGGTCAAGGATCGAGGTTGAGTTGCATGTTAAGGATGGACTTGCAAGTGTGACAAAAGGTTCGCCCCCCTTCCCTAGTTGCGTGTCGAGGGTAGACTTGGAAATAGGACAAAAAATGGTTAGGACCAGTTGCATGTCAATGATGAACTTGCAACTAGGACAAAAAGAGTGGGCCCTCGGTTGCATGTAGGGGGTGGACTTGAAACTGACAGGAGAAATGGCTATTGACTATGTCAATGATGGATGAAGAAAAGTCAAATCTAGTTCTGAGTCAAAGGATGGACTCGCATAGTGAGGCAAAAAAGGATCAAACAGCCTAGTTGCATGTCAATGGTGGACTTGCAACTAGGACAAAAAAAGGGTCGGCCAAGTTGCGAGACAGTGGTGGTTACAACCGTGATAAAAAAAGGTCAAACCAGCTGCGAGTCGATGGTGGACTTGTAAATGGGTCAAAAAACATCGGGCCCTGTTGCGAATCAAGGTGGACTTGAACTAGCGCAAAAAAAGGATCAAGAGCTAGTTGCATGTCAATGGTGAACTTGCAAACTAGGAAAAAAGAAGGGCTGGGCCTAGTTGCGAGTCGTTAGTTGACTTGGATCTACGATAAAAAAAAGAATCAAGAGCCCCGTTGTGAGTCATTGGTTATCTTGCAACTGGGATAAAAAGGGGGCGGATCCAGTTGCGAGCGATAGTAGACTTGCAATTACGACAAAGAAAAGTCAACTTA
The DNA here is from genome assembly GCA_011799875.1 of Thinopyrum elongatum. Taxonomy (NCBI): domain Eukaryota; kingdom Viridiplantae; phylum Streptophyta; class Magnoliopsida; order Poales; family Poaceae; genus Thinopyrum; species Thinopyrum elongatum. The sequence continues at coordinate 522,114,257 of CM022303.1, forward strand.
TAATTGTGAGTCGATGGTTGAGTTACAACTGAGGTGAATAAAAGTCAGGCCCAGTTCCAAATTGAGGATGGGCTTTGGACTTGCAACTAATGCAAAAAAAAGAGTTGAGCTAGTTGCGATACAAAAGAAACATCGGACCCAGTTGCGAGTTGAGGGTGGACTTGTAACTGAAGCAAAGAAAAGATCGACGGTCCAGTTGCATGTCAATGCTAGACTTCAAGTAGAAAAAAAGGTCGGACACAGTTGCGAGTCACTGGTTGACTAGCAACTCGGACAAAAAAGGTCGGGCCCAGCTGTGAGTCATTGGTTATGAGTCGATGGTTGTTTTGCAACTTGGATAAAAAAAGGGCAGCCTAGTTGCGAGTTGATGGTTGACTTGTATCTAGGATAAAAAAAGTCAGCCCCTAATTGCAAGTCGATGGTAACTTGCAGTTGAGAAAAAAAAAGTCAACCCAGTTGCAAATTGAGGTGGAATTGCAACTAATGCAAATAAAGAGTCGGTTCTAGTTGTGGTACAAAAGAAAAACATCAAGCCCATCTACGAATCGACGATGGACTTACAACTGAGACAAAAATGAGTTAGGGTGTGGCGCCCCCGATTCAATCGTACACTAATCATGCACGCAAACGTGTACGATCAAGATCAGGGACTCACGGGAAGATATCACAACACAACTCTAAAACATAAATAAGTCATACAAGCATCATAATACAAGCCAGGGGCCACGAGGGCTCGAATACAAATGCTCGATCATAGACGAGTCAGCGGAAGCAACAATATCTGAGTACAGACATAGGTTAAGCAAGGTGCCATAAGATGGCTAGCACAAACAGGGATACAACAGATCGAACAGGCGCAGGGCCTCCTGCCTGGGATCCTCCTAACTACTCCTGGTCGTCGGCGTCCTGGACGTAGTAGTAGGCTCCGCCCTGGTGGTAGTAGTCGTCGAAGGTGGCGTCTGGCTCCTGGGCTCCAGCATCTGGTTGCGACAACCAGCAAGAAGGGAAAGGGGGAAAGGAGGGGGAAAGCAACCGTGAGTACTCATCCAAAGTACTCGCAAGCAAGGATCTATACTACATATGCATGGTATATGTGTAAAGAGGCAATATCGGTGGACTGAACTGCAGAATGCCAGAATAAGAGGGGGATAGCTAGTCCTGTCGAAGACTACGCTTCTGGCAGCCTCCATCTTGAAGCAATAGAAGAGATTAGTTGGAAGTTAACCAAGCAACAACGTATAGCATAATCCTACCCGTCGATCCTCTCGTCGCCACCATGTGAGAGAGCGACCACCGGGTTATAACTGTCACTTGTAAGGGTGTGTTTTATTAAGTATCCATTTCTAGTTGTCATGAGGTCGGAATACAACTCCGGGTCGTCCTTTTACCGAGGGACACGGCTATTCGAATAGATAAACTTCCCTGCAGGGGTGCACCACATATTCCCCAACACGCTCGATCCCCTTTGGCCGGACACACTTTCCTGGGTCATGCCCGGCCTCGGAAGATCCACACGTCGCAGCCCCACCTAGGCTCAACAGAGAGGTCAGCACGCCGGACTAATCCTAGGCACTCTGGGGTCTGGGCCCATCGCCCAGTGCGCTCCTGCACGTTGCGTACGCGGCCGCGAGCAGACCTAGCAACCCACACGATCACGGCGGTTACGTTATCGCGGTCCAACCCGGCGCGCGCCGCTCAGTCGCTGACGTCAAGAAGGCTTCAGCTGATACCACGACGCCGGGATACCCATAACTACTCCCGCGTAGTTGGTTAGTGCGTATAGGCCAGTGGCCAGACTCAGATCAAATATCCAATCTCGTTAAACGTGTTATTATGAGATCACCGCGGACGACGACCAGGGCCAGGCCCACCTCTCTCCTAGGTGGTCACAACCTGCCCTGCCGCTCCACAACAAAGAGTCACTTAGGGGGCCGTCGAGGAGGCCAATCCTTTCAGCCCCCATTCGTGAACCACCTGCGGGTGCTCCTCGAGCCGACCCGACTTTAGTATCCATCTGATGTCACATGTAATAAGTAGTATACATATCCGCAATCGCCACCCGTGGCGAGCACGGCCCAATAATGTAGCATAGCAGACAGACGAGAATGTAGGGCCACTGATGACAAACTAGCATCCTACACTAGGCATTTAGGATTGCAGGTAAGGTATCAACAACAGTAGCAACAATGACAGGCTATGCAGCAGAATAGGATTAACCGAAAGCAGTAACAGGCTACACTACTCTAATGCAAGCAGTATAGAGAAGAATAGGCGATATCTGGTGATCAAGGGGGGGGGGCTTGCCTGGTTGCTCTGGCAAGTAGGGGTCGTCAACAACGTAGTCGGTCGGGGCACCAGCAGCTGCGTCGGTCTCGTAGTCTACCGAAGAGAAGAGGGGGAAGAAACAGTAAACACACGGCAATGATGCAACAGGGATGCAGGACATGTCTAAACGCAGGGCCAGGGTGATATACAGTCTAACTAAGCGATTTAGTTAATTTAGGAATTTATTCGGATTTATTTAATTAGGGTTGGACACTATTCATTTATCGAAATCGGTCTAATTGTTCAACGTTCTCATAGTTGCGGGCGTCTGACGGGAATACAGAGGGCGTATCCGGGTTCGTATCGTCGTTCTGAGCAAGTTTCATGTATAAAATATTTTCATCGGAGTTACGGTTTATTTAATATGATTTTCTAAAGTTTTTATTAATTTCTGAAATTTAATTAATTATTTAATTCAACATTATCCGAAACAGTGCTGATGATGACATCAGCCTGACCTCATGCTGATGTCAGCGGTTAATTAAGTTAATTACTAATTAACAATTAACTAAACTAATTAATTAATTAAATTAGTCTGATTAGGGTTAATTAACCTAACTAATTAATTATTTTATTTATTTTTATTTTTATTTTCTTAAAATCGTTTCTGGGCCGTGGGCCCGTTCGGTCAGTGGGTCAGGGGCATTAGGCCCCACCTGTCTGTGGCCCGAATGGCCACACGGGCACGGGCAGGCGCGCGGGCGCGGCCAGGCACGCGTGGGCGCGCGCGCACGCACTGGCCGAGGCCAGGGTGCGGTGGCCGGCCGGGGGTGGTGGCGAGGGCCAGAGGCCGGAGCGGGGCGCGCCGGCCGTGGCCGGTGGAGAGGCGGCCGCGGGGAGGAGCGCTGGGGGCCGGCGCCGGCGTGCGGCGTGCGGGCGGGCGGCGTGCGCGGCGAGGGCGCGCGGTGAGCGTGGATGCGGGGCGGCGCGCGTGCGCGTGCACGGGGCAGGGGAGGGGGAGGCCTGGGGCCTCACCGAGATTTGCAGGGACGGGGCAGCGGGCTCGAGCTCGTGGAGGGGGGGTCGGCGACGGGGTCGAGGCGGGGCGTCGGCGTCGAGCGCGAGGAGCTCGGGGTGGAGCCCGGAGACGACGGTCCGACGGGGAGGCCGGCGTCGGTGGATTCCGGCGAGGCGGCGAGGTCCAAGGGCGCCGGCGGTCCGCGACGGCGTCGGAGACGAGCGGAGACGGGGCGCGTTCGGGCGCGTCGGGGGCGAGCGCGCTGGGCTCGGGCCCGAGCGAGGGCACGTCGGGGACGAGGTCGCCGGCGGGGAGGGAGAGGCGGTGCCGGACGGCGCCGGAGGGGAAGCAGACCGCGGGGGGGGGAGCGCTCCGGCGAGTGGCGTCCAACGCGACGGGCGACATCGGCGGCGTCGGCCCGATCCAGTTTCTGGATCGGGAGGGGGGAGGAGTGAGCGAGGGGTGTCGGTGGGAGTGGATAGGGTGGGGGTGAGTGGATAAGGGGAGGGGGTGGGCCGCAGCTGGCCCGGCCTGTGGCTAGCTGGGCCATTCGGCCCAGGGAGAGGAGGGGGTCTTTCCTTTTCTGTTTCTTTTCTTTTCTTTTATTTCTTTTCTCTACTGTTAAATGTTTAGGCCCCAAATGGTTTTTTGTAAAAAGTGTGACCTATTTCATAAATACCAGTGCTTATTCCTTAACACCTAAAATTAGTTTGGACAAAACATAATTCCATATTTATTTCAGATTTAATAAATGGTTACTAAATATTATCTTTATCCACTGTTTGAGGTTGTTCGAGTCACTTATCCAATTCCAATGATGTTGGTTTCAATTTTAGAATAGCCTCTGGAATATTTGTTATTTATCTGACATTTTAGTTTCTATGTTGGACAACTTTTATATTCCACTTTCATTTAAATTTGAATTTGACTTAGGAGTGGAAAATGGGCAATTGGATGCTAATGATGATTATGCACTATTAATCATGATGACATGGCCTCATCAAAAGGGTGATCACTGTAGCTTAATACAGGGGGTGTTACAAATCTCCTCCACTACAAGAAATCTCGTCCCGAGATTTAGGAGGTAGAAAGAAACAAAGCGGGGTATTCATCGCGAAGACGATCCTCGCGTTCCCAAGTGGCCTCATCTTCAGAATGATTTGACCACTGAACCTTGAGGAACTTGATTGACTTTTGACGTGTTCGACGCTCGGCTTGATCAAGAATACGGATGGGATGTTCTGGATAAGACCGATCTTCCCGTAATTCAAGCACTTCATGATCCACAGCTCTAATAGGATCCTTGAAGCAGCGACAAGTATGATGTAACACGACAATACTTTAAGCAGTGTAATAGATACATAACAGTAGTCGATTAAGACATACAGATCCATACACAAAGTCGGGTACAAGCGGACAGCATAACAGCGCAAATTAAAAGCTAGACATACTAGGCGGCGCGCAGGCACGCGGTAAGGAAGTACACAACGAGACATAGCAAAGGCTACATCAACGTCGGAGAAAACCACTGTAACGGGGTAACTGCGAGTGCGGACGACGAATATTCGTCGCGGAAGGATCCTGTGCTCCATGTGCACTCTAATGCAGAACCCGGTCTCGAACTGTAAGAAGAGGTCCACGTGCAGGTGTGTGACCTCCCACAGCAGGCCAATCAATACCTGGCGGCATCTCGGTCCTGCGTGGGTAAAGAATATACTCCGGATGTATCCCTGCACGAACAGCGGGCATCAACTGCGTCATAGCATCGTAGAGACGTGCTCGAGTGGCAACCAACTCGACGGCAAGAGCCCGAACAGTGCGATCCAGAGCCTGAGTGCACTGAATCAGAACGCGGTGGTCATATCGGCGAGGCTCGTATGGGGCACAGATAGCTGTGTAGTATCCGGTAGCATCTCCAGCAGGGGCATACGGAATGTATCGGAACTCAGAGTCATCCAAGATAGCATTGTGCTCCCCTCGTAGACGTACGACAGCAGAGTAGGCGGCATCATGGACTGCCATCTCAATCGTCACGCCTAATCCGTGAAAAAGGTGTAGCTCGGTGTCTGAGTTGTTCTGCTGATCATAAATCCGAACTTCAGCATAGTACTGTTCCTGGTTGAACTCGCGGTAAACCTCATAAACCAAGTACTCAGGGTACCAACGGTAGCCAAGTCTGGTCATGAGAGCGATCAGGACAGCTGGAAACCCAGGGGTATTACGAGCCCAAGTGCGAAGCACAAGCTGTGTCGTAGGACGCGGTGGAAACAAACGGTCCATCTGAAACAGAGGAAATTCGGATTTGTCAAATGACAATGAGAAGTTTAACACAACTCGGAGAGAAAGGTTAGACAAAACAATGGAAAGGAAAATGATTATCAGACTAATCAGATCAACGGCAGGGAAATCGCACAGATATCCAGCTCTCCGGGTAGACAGAATTTACGAGATCCTAAGTGTCGGCGTTAGTAAACTTTATTTAACCCGAATAGAAGAGATATTAGAGTTCCAGAGTATAGACGAGGAATAAAAGATCCTAATACCACCCAGTTGGCGACGTGGGCCCGTAAGCCACACAGCCAAGTTAGTAAAACGGTTTTCTTTGTCTAGACTCAACTTCAGCCAAGGAATTGGAAAGGGGGATTCCTACAGGCAGTCGGCTCTGATACCAACTTGTGGCGCCCCCGATTCAATCGTACACTAATCATGCACGCAAACGTGTACGATCAAGATCAGGGACTCACGGGAAGATATCACAACACAACTCTAAAACATAAATAAGTCATACAAGCATCATAATACAAGCCAGGGGCCACGAGGGCTCGAATACAAATGCTCGATCATAGACGAGTCAGCGGAAGCAACAATATCTGAGTACAGACATAGGTTAAGCAAGGTGCCATAAAATGGCTAGCACAAACAGGGATACAACAGATCGAACAGGCGCAGGGCCTCCTGCCTGGGATCCTCCTAACTACTCCTGGTCGTCGGCGTCCTGGACGTAGTAGTAGGCTCCGCCCTGGTGGTAGTAGTCGTCGAAGGTGGCGTCTGGCTCCTGGGCTCCAGCATCTGGTTGCGACAACCAGCAAGAAGGGAAAGGGGGAAAGGAGGGGGAAAGCAACCGTGAGTACTCATCCAAAGTACTCGCAAGCAAGGATCTATACTACATATGCATGGTATATGTGTAAAGAGGCAATATCGGTGGACTGAACTGCAGAATGCCAGAATAAGAGGGGGATAGCTAGTCCTGTCGAAGACTACACTTCTGGCAGCCTCCATCTTGAAGCAATAGAAGAGATTAGTTGGAAGTTAACCAAGCAACAACGTATAGCATAATCCTACCCGTCGATCCTCTCGTCGCCACCATGCGAGAGAGCGACCACCGGGTTATAACTGTCACTTGTAAGGGTGTGTTTTATTAAGTATCCATTTCTAGTTGTCATGAGGTCGGAATACAACTCCGGGTCGTCCTTTTACCGAGGGACACGGCTATTCGAATAGATAAACTTCCCTGCAGGGGTGCACCACATATTCCCCAACACGCTCCATCCCCTTTGGCCGGACACACTTTCCTGGGTCATGCCCGGCCTCGGAAGATCCACACGTCGCAGCCCCACCTAGGCTCAACAGAGAGGTCAGCACGCCGGACTAATCCTAGGCACTCTGGGGTCTGGGCCCATCGCCCAGTGCGCTCCTGCACGTTGCGTACGCGGCCGCGAGCAGACCTAGCAACCCACACGATCACGGCGGTTACGTTATCGCGGTCCAACACGGCGCGCGCCGCTCAGTCGCTGACGTCAAGAAGGCTTCAGCTAATACCACGACGCCGGGATACCCATAACTACTCCCGCGTAGTTGGTTAGTGCGTATAGGCCAGTGGCCAGACTCAGATCAAATATCCAATCTCGTTAAACGTGTTATTATGAGATCACCGCGGACGACGACCAGGGCCAGGCCCACCTCTCTCCTAGGTGGTCACAACCTGCCCTGCCGCTCCACAACAAAGAGTCACTTAGGGGGCCGTCGAGGAGGCCAATCCTTTCAGCCCCCATTCGTGAACCACCTGCGGGTGCTCCTCGAGCCGACCCGACTTTAGTATCCATCTGATGTCACATGTAATAAGTAGTATACATATCCGCAATCGCCACCCGTGGCGAGCACGGCCCAATAATGTAGCATAGCAGACAGACGAGAATGTAGGGCCACTGATGACAAACTAGCATCCTACACTAGGCATTTAGGATTGCAGGTAAGGTATCAACAACAGTAGCAACAATGACAGGCTATGCAGCAGAATAGGATTAACCGAAAGCAGTAACAGGCTACACTACTCTAATGCAAGCAGTATAGAGAAGAATAGGCGATATCTGGTGATCAAGGGGGGGGGGGCTTGCCTGGTTGCTCTGGCAAGTAGGGGTCGTCAACAACGTAGTCGGTCGGGGCACCAGCAGCTGCGTCGGTCTCGTAGTCTACCGAAGAGAAGAGGGGGAAGAAACAGTAAACACACGGCAATGATGCAACAGGGATGCAGGACATGTCTAAACGCAGGGCCAGGGTGATATACAGCATAACTAAGCGATTTAGTTAATTTAGGAATTTATTCGGATTTATTTAATTAGGGTTGGACACTATTCATTTATCGAAATCGGTCTAATTGTTCAACGTTCTCATAGTTGCGGGCGTCTGACGGGAATACAGAGGGCGTATCCGGGTTCGTATCGTCGTTCTGAGCAAGTTTCATGTATAAAATATTTTCATCGGAGTTACGGTTTATTTAATATGATTTTCTAAAGTTTTTATTAATTTCTGAAATTTAATTAATTATTTAATTCAACATTATCCGAAACAGTGCTGATGATGACATCAGCCTGACCTCATGCTGATGTCAGCGGTTAATTAAGTTAATTACTAATTAACAACTAACTAAACTAATTAATTAATTAAATTAGTCTGATTAGGGTTAATTAACCTAACTAATTAATTATTTTATTTATTTTTATTTTTATTTTCTTAAAATCGTTTCTGGGCCGTGGGCCCGTTCGGTCAGTGGGTCAGGGGCATTAGGCCCCACCTGTCTGTGGCCCGAATGGCCACACGGGCGCGGGCGGGCGCGCGGGCGCGGCCAGGCACGCGTGGGCGCGCGCGCACGCACTGGCCGAGGCCAGGGTGCGGTGGCCGGCCGGGGGTGGTGGCGAGGGCCAGAGGCCGGAGCGGGGCGCGCCGGCCGTGGCCGGTGGAGAGGCGGCCGCGGGGAGGAGCGCTGGGGGCCGACGCCGGCGTGCGGCGTGCGGGCGGGCGGCGTGCGCGGCGAGGGCGCGCGGTGAGCGTGGATGCGGGGCGGCGCGCGTGCGCGTGCACGGGGCAGGGGAGGGGGAGGCCTGGGGCCTCACCGAGATTTGCAGGGACGGGGCAGCGGGCTCGAGCTCGTGGAGGGGGGGTCGGTGCAGGGGTCGTTTTTGGTAGGCGGGGCTTGTGTGCGTTGGAGTTTCGAGCTTGCGAGGGGTTTGGTTTTTGATGTGGGTCTCGGGGGTTTGGTGATGGTGTCTGGGAGGAGGTACGGACGGGGGGGTTACGGACGGGGTGGTGGAGGCCGGAGGACGTGGAGTAGGCGAGGCGGCGAGGTCAAGGGCGACGGCGGTCCGCGACGGCGTCGGAGACGAGGCGGAGACGGGGCGCGGTCGGGCGCGTCGGGGCGAGCGCGCTGGGCTCGGCCCGAGCGAGGGCACGTCGGGACGAGGTCGCCGGCGGGGAGGGAGAGGCGGTGGCGGACGGCGCCGGAGGGGAAGCAGACGGCGGGGGGGGGAGCGCTCCGGCGAGGTGGCGCTCCAACGGCGACGGGCGACAGTCGCGGCGTCGGCCCGATCCAGTTTCTGGATGGGAGGGGGGGAGGTGGGGAGGATGTGAGCGAGGGGGTGTCGGTGGGAGTGGATAGGGTTGGGGGTGAGTGGATAAGGGGAGTGGGGGTGGGCCGCAGCTGGGCCGGCCTGTGGCTAGCTGGGCCATTCGGCCCAGGGAGAGGAGGGGGGTCTTTCCTTTTCTGTTTCTTTTTCTTTTCTTTATTTTCTTTTCTCTACTGTTAAATGTTTAGGCCCCAAATGGTTTTTGTAAAAAGTGTGACCTATTTCATAAATACCAGTGCATTATTCCTTAACACCTAAAATTAGTTTGGACAAAACATAATTCCATATTTATTTCAGATTTAATAAATGGTTAGTAAATATTATCTTTATCCACTGTTTGAGGTTGTTCGAGTCACTTATCCAATTCCAATGATGTTGGTTTCAATTTTAGAATAGCCTCTGGAATATTTGTTATTTATCTGACATTTTAGTTTCTATGTTGGACAACTTTTATATTCCACTTTCATTTAAATTTGAATTTGACTTAGGAGTTGAAATGCAATATGATGCTAATGATGATTATGCACTATTAATCATGATGACATGGCCTCATCAAAAGGGTGATCACTGTAGCTTAATACAGGGGGTGTTACATAGGGTCAGTTGTGTAACGAAGGGTGGAGTGGCAACTAGGAAAAAAACAAGCCCAATCGCATGTCACGGGGTGGACTTGCAACTTGGACAAAAAGGTTGAAACCCCTAGTCATGTGTCGAGGATTGACTCTTAACTGAGACATAAATTGGTCATGCTCGATTGCATATCGAATGGTGGACTTGCAATTAAGACAAAAAAGGCGAGTTACATGTCGGGATAGACTTGGAACTGAAATATGAAATAGGTCGGGCGAGTGCCATGTCGAGGATGGACATGCAATCGCGAGACTGAGTAATGATCGAGCGGAATGCGTGTCGAAACTAGACATGCAACTGACCATAATTTCTTTTCACTAACTAACACAAAAGATTCATTCGTCTATACTGACTAAGGGAAAGTGTATTTGAAAAATGTTCATGAATTTGGAAACATATTCGCAAACTTAAAAATGTTCACATTTTTTAATTATAAATTGAATGAAAATTCAAAACAAATTCAAGATTTTAATTTTTTACAAATTTGAAGAATGTTCAATCATCAAAAGTATTTGTGATTTAAAAATGTTCAAATTTTATATAAAATGTTAAAAATTCTAATAACAAAAAAGAAAAGAAAAAATAAACGAAAGTAAACTTGGATGAATTTTTTAAAAATACGAAAAAAAGATGGGCTCGTCCATCTATTCCCAACCGCTCCCCTCCATCCCACAGAATAGAAAGCAACAGAAAACCTGGCAGCCCAAAAGTACAATGGCCACGGCCACACATAGACACAAACGGGCTGAGAAAAAAGAAGAAAATGACCCAACAATCGAACGTGATGCGCACATGAGAGAACAACTAATTGAGGGGTACCCCTTGCGGGAGCACCTCAAGGGTCACTTTTGGTGGGCTGAGAGTGCGCCACTTGGCGTGCTCTCGACCGTCGCCATGTGTTTTGTGTGTTGGGCTCTTGCTCGGGATTTTATTTTTTATTTTTCCATACGAGTTTTCGGGGTTTAGATGTTTTTTTTGCCTTTTCGGATTTTGCCTGTTTTTTCCTAGTTTTTTTTGGGGGGGGGTGGGGGGGGGGGGGGGGGGGGGGGGGGTAGAAAATTGCGCGAAAAACATATATTTTTATTCCGCGAGAGGCACAAATTTGCTTCTCGTTGAGGCACAACTTTGCTTCCGCGAGAGACAAAGCTGTGCCTCTCTTAAAAGAAAAAATGCATTGTTTTCCTTCCGCGAGAGGCACGAATTTGCTTTTAGTGGAGGAATAGGTTTACTTCCGCGGGAGGCACAGTTGTACCTCTCGAAAAAGAAAAAAAACAAGTTTGTTTCTTCTGCGAGAGGCACAGGTTTGCTCCTCGTGGAGGCACAGTTTTACTTCCACGTGACGCAGAGAGGAAACAAACACTTTTTTCTTCCGCGAGAGGCACATATTTGCTTCTCGTGGAGACAGAGTTCTGCTTCCGCGAGACGCATAAAACATGTTTTTTTTTCTGCGAGAGGCACAGGTTTGCTTCCGCGAGAAGCACGGTTGTGCCCCTCGGGAAGGAAAAAAGAAACCGTTATTTTTCTTCCGCGATATGCACAGATTTGCCTCTCGGAAATGAAAAAAAAGTGAGGAAAATCGTGCTTTCAGCTTTTTTTTCTCTTCTGGGTTTTCAGGTTTTTTCATGAAAAAAATCTTCAAAACCTATTAACATGAGATCTTGTTTCAAAGATCTCGACATGAGAAATCACACGGAGAAAATGATTCACGATTTGAATGCACGGTTTAAGAGATGAAATGTTTGAATAAACGAATCAACTAAAAAGGAAAAAAAAATCCCAGGCTGCGATAAGTGGCGCACATTGTCGCAACCTGAGAAGGTGGGAGTGACCTTTGCTAGGGGTACCCTTTAATTGGTGATTCTGAAAGAAACAACAACAGATTCAAAAATAGCACGAGATTTACAACAACTAGTCTAGATCCAAAGGCCGAAGACTAAGATGTGATATTTTTAATCTCATCTAGATGAGATTTAGAAAAAACAAAAAAACAAATAATACTTTCCGAAGTTCTGAGTAGGTTCCCATGAAATACATTGCAAGGGATTACTTGTAAAGCTTACTAAAGGTTTCATCATCGAACTTTTTTATAGAGATCAATTTTAAATCAACTAGGCCCTTAATTTTCATAACAAAATTAGTTTCATAGAAATGAAAAGAACTAGAGACCTCCTAGTCAGCGTCTTTGACGCGCCAACACCTATTCGGCGCCCTAAGCGCCCATTAAAAGGGTTACTCGTACGCAATGCAATCGCTAGATGATAAATGGGCCGGCCCATTCTAGTCTTGTCTCCTCCGGTTTTGGAACTTCCAGAAGGTTCCCATCGATTTTCTATGGAGCGGTTATCTTTATTTTATTGGCATGGGTTTATTTTCATTTTTTTCTTTTTTTCCCAACACTGGTTTTGGTCATTTTAATTTTTCTGTAGTTTTTCTTTTTGTTTTATTTTATTTTTTTCTTTTTTCCCATGTGTGACATTTTAAATCTTGAAGTTTTTTTTGCACTTTCAAGAACTTTTTATTGATTTCGTGAACCTTATTCAAATATTGAGTTTATGATCTTTTTCAAATTGATGGGATTGGATTCATTCACTTGCATTCCTGCTAGGACTAAAAAAGGTTGGTAAAAGGACTCTAAATCCTTTGAGTGGTTCGATTCCACAGCAGAACAAAGAATGAAATGAATGAAAGCCATGAAATTTTAACAAAATTACAAACTTTTTTCATTTCTCTCTGATTTTTCCCATATTTATGTACATTTAAAAAAATTGTGAAAAAGAACTTTGGAGAATTTTTTCCAATTCATGATCTTTTTTTATTTTACAAAAACAATTATGAACTTTTTTTCAAATTCGTGAACTTTTTCCAAATTATGAACTTTTTTCGAATTATGAACTTTTTTCAAATTCCTAGACTTTTGTCGAATTCATGATCTTTTCTCAAATTTTTGAATTTTTTTCCAATTTTCTTGAACTTTTTACTTTTATTAAAAATTTAAAAAATCATAAACTTTTTGTCAAATTCCTGAACTTTTTTTTTTAATTTACAAACTTGTTTTCAATTTTGTTGATTTTCTCCATTTATATATTTTTTAAAGTCAACTGTTGGCCGGGTAACCGTGAACGAGCGAGCGAAGGAAGAGGCGACCAGCGAGGGAAGGCGTTTTATTGGATCGACCCAAGTGAAGTTGCGTGCGCTCCATTTTCGTGATCGGGCACCTTAAGCGCCGATTAGGAGCTCTCCTTTGGCGCTGCCTAACCAACTCGATTTGTCCTAACCGGAGGCTTGGGCCGTATGCAAACTATATAGACTCATGGGCCTTAATACCTTGGAGTAGGTCATAGGGCCTATACTGCTATCTTCCTTTTTATTTTATATAAAGGGTCCTAAGTACACCCCTAAAACCGATTCAGTCGGAATGAAATTCCTTGCGAGACGCCACACAAAAACTTTTAGCTTCCACAAACTAGACAACTGTCTCTTATTTTCATCTATATTTGAATCCCCGAAATATGGAGGATTCAAAGTTCTGCCCAATATGTCGCTCCGCAACTAATACTTGGAGACATGCGCTAATAAATTGTACCATGGCGAAATGTGTTTGGTCCCCGGTCGATGATGAGTTGATTGATCAACTGATTTCTTGCACACATGAGGATGCGAAAAGCTTTGGTTGGTGGAGATGCAAATTTCATTAAGCCATTAGGATTTTGTTAAGATGCTCGTGACACTGTGGTCAGTATGGTGAGCAAGGATAAAAGTAATTCATGAAGAGCAGTATCAGTCTCCTCTAACAACATTTTCATTCATACAAGGGTATTTGACAAATATACAGAAGGTTGAGTTGGCGCACCATCACCCAACTGTGCAAGTTTCTAGATGGAGACTAGATGGAAAACCCCCTCCCCCCTCGTGAGCAGCTAAAATTTATGTTAACGTTGTACTGCTGACCTTGTCTCGGCGAAGATTGTTTAGGCCATGGCGACTAACGAGGCACTGACTCTAGCCAAGGATTTTGCTTGCACCAAGATAGTGGTGGTCACGCGTTGTCTATCTACCATGAATCATCTTAAGGCTATGTTCGGTTACGCCCAACCCTGCTAGGTTTCAGGGCCAATCTACACAGGTCCGCAGGGATTACCCCCGTCGGAGACTAAACCTGGGCCACCCAGTTTTTGTGTTCGTTTAAACCCCATGGAGTGAAGTCTGTTTTAAACCCCAAAGACATAGAGCGTGACGTAAATGAAACCCGACGTCTAAATCCCTGAAGTTCATACCCTAAACTCTTCGATCCCGGTTGTAATCACCCTTACACCCGTTTAGAACTGGATTTGCTTACGTGGCACCGTGGGATGATGGGATTGCAAATTAAAGACAGGCACACGTAGGATGGGGCTGTGCATGCCCTCGAAGCCTGCCGACACCGCTGATCCAGCTACTCTACGCCGCCACCGCCTTCCTGCGCTCCTCTCAGCCGACACCACGCGCAGGTTCTCCGCTGTTCGTCGTTGGCCCCGCTGGCCGCCGCCGTTCGGCTTGGAGTGCGCTGCTGCTCACACCGGGTGGCGACAGAAGGTGAGCTGGAGAGCGGCATGTCGGAGGAGCAATTGCTCCACGTGAAACTAGCTCCTGTTACAATCAAATCGAACTTACATGTTTGTGTGTGTTGCGTACGTATCCGGCCGGAATCAATCAGCTCCGTAGGTTTGAAGCTAGCTTGTACGTGCGTCTTGTCCGACACAGCAGCGACTAGGCATTTCGTCGAACAGCTTGGCCACGGTGGCGGAGTTCGAGAAGGCATGCAGGACGGAGGACGCCGGCCTCGGCCGCGAGCGCGCCAGCGTTTGGCTATGAGGGTGCTGCGATGTGCTGGACCGAACATGGTGGCTGCGTGCCCTGGACCAGAAGCAACCCCGTGGAGATGGACGCTGCCGGCTTCCATCTGCAGACATTTGTCGTGCCATGACGGAACAACGACGTCGACGAGATGGTCGGGGTCGCTGCTGCCGCTTCTGCAGCCCCGTCCCCACTGAGGTGCGCTTGCGCAGTGTCTTCAAGGCGGATTTAGACGGCCATGGTCGTCGCCGGCGCACGAGCCAAGAGTGCCGTGCTGGGGCACCCGTAGGCTGTGACGAGCCTCCGTAAGGAGCTGCACCGTCGTGGACGCGCCATCGGACGCCAAGCGGTGCCCGAACCTCCTCTTCTCGAGCAGCGGTGGCCGGAGGCTTTGGCACCAGCTTGATTGTTGGCCTTGCACAATGGCGGAGGCGCATTTGTTGAGTATGTATTTTGTATTGCACCTGTATTCGAGTTGTCGCCCATCTCCTAGTCTTGTATAGTTGAGGTAGAGGTAGAGGTATTCCTTGTATTATATATACGTGCACCAGCACTCCATCAATACAACGTTTATTGTATTGCAAATCTCTCCGTCTACATGCTATCAGTTTTTTTAGGTTATTTTCCTCGCTTCCGCTCCGCCGCCGCCGCGCCTCTCCTCGCGCCACCGCCGCCGCTCCGAGCCGCCGCCGCCCGCGCCTCCCGTCGCGCGCGCCGCCCAGCCGCCGCCGCCTGCGCGCCTCCCGTGCCGGCCGCCGCTCCTCCCCGCAGCGCTACTCCTCGCCTAGTCGCGCTCGATCCCTCGCCGCATCGCCCCGCCTTGCTAGTCGCGCTGCTTACACTCGTAGTGCAAAGCTAGTAAGCAAGCAAGGTAGCAGCTTAATCGATTGTAGCTAGCTAGCTCGTTCCAGCCGGGATCGATCCCAAGCCGCATCGCCCCGCTTGCGCTGCTGCCTCGCCCGATCGCCAGCTCGCCTCGCCAGCTTGCCTCGCCTGTCGCCGCTTCTGCCATCCCGCATCGCCGCTTCTGCCAACCCGCCCGAAGCCACCAGTCTTCTGCTGCCGCGGCTGCCCGTCTCTTCTCCCCACTGCAAAAAAAAAAAACCTAGCCGCGCCGCCATGTCTTCCCCGGGATTCTCCACCACCCGCTCGTCGAACCCGTTCGCCGGCCCAGCTGCGCCTCGTCAGCCCGCGCCGGCCGGCTACTTCCCCACGCCCCCCGCACCGGGTCTCCTTGGTCCTCGTCCCGCGGGCCACCAGGCGTTCCTCGGCGCCCCCTACCAGCCCTACGGTGCTCCGCTCGCTCCGCCACCTCTCGGTGGCTACGGCGCGCCCGCTCAGGCGCCACCCTATGGAGGCCAGCCGTCGCCGCCGGTTCCTGCACCGTGGGACCCCGCCCTCCCGGTCGCCCTACACTCGGCGCCGTCGCCGAGTCACTACGGAGGTGGAGGTGACTGGTACATGGACTCGGGTGCTACTGCGCACATGACAGCTCATCCCGGTAACCTATCTTCTTCCACTCCAGTTAACACTCCCACTCGTATCACCGTTAGCAATGGTTCTTCTTTACCTATCACACATGTCGGTAGCACTAGTTTTCCTTCTAGTTCCACACCTATCAGTATGTCTAATGTCCTTGTTGCACCTGACTTAGTCACTAGTTTAGTCTCCGTTCGTCGTCTTACTCGTGAGAATCCTCTTACTGTTGAATGCGACGGTGTTGGGTTTTCTATGAAGGACGCCCGTACCCGGATGGTGCTTCACCGCTATGATAACCCTGATGAGCTTTATCCCGTGCACGCCGGCGCCTCCACTTCCACACCTGTCGCTCTCGTCGCCGGTGTCGACCTTTGGCATGCTCGTTTGGGCCACCCCAACCCCACCGTTTTGTGTCAGATTCTTAGGAGTTTTTCTTTCTCATGTAATAAGCTCGACGAGCATACTTGCGAGGCTTGTCGTTTGGGCAAGCACGTGCGTCTACTTCAGTTTCCACTTTTCCGTTTCAGTTGCTTCATAGTGATGTTTGGACGTCTCCCGTTGCGAGTAACACGGGCTATCTATACTACTTGGTGATTTTAGATGATTATTCTCACTATGTGTGGACTTTTCCTCTTCGTCGTAAATCCGATGCTTTAGCCACACTCATCGCCTTTTATTCCTATGTCACCACTCAGTTCAGTCGCCCCATACTTGCACTCCAAACTGATAACGGAAAAGAGTTTGACAACATTGCTCTTCGCACACTTCTCGCCTCTCACGGCACCATCTTTCGTCTAACTTGCCCTTACACTTCACAGCAGAACGGCCGTGTCGAGCGCATTCTCCGCACTCTTAATGACTGCGTTCGCACGTTACTCTTTCACTCCAACGTGCCCGCTCGGTTTTGGCCCGATACTCTCTCCACCGTCACTCTTTTAGTTAACATTCGTCCGTGTCGTCCTCGGTGGAACTACGCTCCTCACCACCTTCTCTTCGGTACACCATCATCCTATCACGGTCTCCGCATCTTTGGGTGTCTCTGTTATCCTAGCACCGCGTCCACCACGCCACACAAACTCGCACCACATTTCGTCCCGTGCATCTTCCTTGGCTACCCTTCTAACACCAAAGGTTACCGGTGCTATGATCCTGTCACTCATCGTGTGTACACCTCGAGGCACGTGTACTTTGTCGAGATGGTGTTCCCTTTTTTTTCAGGTTCCTCCGGCTTCAGCTCCTTCGGCGCCGGCCCCCGCGTCCCCTTCCTGGAGCGATGCGCGGCGGCCACCCCCAGCGGCCCACCTGGCACGGCGCCTTCTGCCGCCATCACCCGGTTTCTCGACTCCCTCTCCCGAGGTCGACTCTGACCGGGCCCCCGGGTCCCTGTCTCCCTCCTCTGAGATTGAGCCGGTGGGCACCCTGCCCGCCACCCCTGCGACGGGCTCGACGTCCTCCTTGCCCGTCGCCCCTTCCGCCACCGGCTCGGCCGGCGCTGCTGCCGCCGCGGCCCCTGCCACGGGTGCACCCGTCGCCGCCGGCGCCCCTGTCGTCGCCGCGGCCCCTGCCGCCACCGTGGCCCCCGCCGCCGCGGCCGGCCCTGCTGTCCCGCCGCTTGGCGTGACTACCCGTGCCCGAGGAGGAGTGCTTTGGCCGAGCACGCGCTACTCCTCCGACGAGTCTGTGTGCGCCGCCTCGACGTCGACGCCATCACGCATCCCCACCCCCGCTCGCGCTGCCCTTCGGGATCCCCATTGGCTAGCTGCGATGCAGGAGGAGTTCGACGCCCTACAGTGCAACCGCACGTGGCAGCTTGTTCCGCGACCCCCTCGTGCCAACATCATCTCTGGCAAGTGGGTGTTTCGCCACAAGACTCGTCCGGACGGTTCTCTCGAGCGCTACAAGGCTCGGTGGGTGGTTCGTGGTTTTCGGCAGCGCGCGGGCGTGGACTTCACCGACACCTTCGCTCCGGTTGTGAAACCGGACACGATTCACGCCGTGCTCCAGCTGGCGGTCTCGCGCGCCTGGCCTGTGCACCAGTTGGATGTCTCCAACGCCTTCTTGCACGGCCATCTCGCCGAGCAGGTGTTCTGTGAGCAGCCCACTGGTTTCGTCGATGCCGAGCACCCCGACTTCGTGTGCTTGCTCTCCCGTTCTCTTTACGGGTTGAAGCAGGCGCCTCGGGCTTGGTACCAGCGTATCGCAGCCTTCCTGCAGTCTCTGGGATTTCGGTCCACTCGCTCCGATGCTTCACTCTTCGTGTATCATCAGGGAGCTGACACTGCATATCTGCTGCTCTACGTCGACGACATCATCCTCACGGCGTCCGCCCCCGATCTCCTTCAGCGGCTGACTGCTCGTCTTCATGATGAGTTCGCCCTCAAGGACTTGGGGCCCCTGCACTACTTCCTCGGCATCGAGGTGGTCCGACGGCCTGACGGCTTCTTTCTGCATCAGCAGAAGTACGCCCACGAGCTCCTGGAGTGTGCCGGTATGCTTAACTGCAAGCCGGCGCCCACCCCCGTCGACACGAAGGCGAAGGTCTCTGCTCTGGAGGGGTCTCTCGTGTCCGATGCAGCGTTCTATCGCTCCATCGTCGGTGCTTTACAGTACCTGACACTCACCCGACCCGACCTGCAGTACGTTGTCCAGCAGGTGTGCCTCCACATGCACGCTCCGCGTGACTCTCACTGGACCTTGGTGAAGCGTATTCTCCGTTATATACGCGACACCATGTCTTTGGGACTCACCCTGACGGCCTCCGCCTCCACCGACCTCGTGGCCTACTTGGATGCCGACTGGGCTGGCTACCCCGACACTCGACGCTCTACGTCAGGCTACTGCGTCTACCTTGGGCCCTCGTTGATCTCTTGGTCATCGAAGCGGCAGCCCACGGTCTCCCGCTCCAGCGCTGAGGCAGAGTATCGCGCCGTGGCTAATGCCGTGCCCGAATGCTCTTGGCTACGTCAGCTGCTCCAGGAGTTGCTTTGTGATGTTCACAAGGCCACTCTTGTCTACTGCGATAACGTCAGCGCGGTTTACCTCTCTGCCAACCCGGTGCACCATCGACGTACGAAGCATATTGAGCTCGATATTCACTTCGTGCGTGAGTAGGTTGCCCTTGGCCGTGTTCGGGTTCTTCACGTGCCGACGACGCAACAGTTTGCTGATGTGATGACTAAGGGATTGCCTACTCCCGTCTTTGAGGAGTTTCGATCCAGTCTTTGTGTCTCCGACGACGCTTCGACTGCGGGGGTGTGTTAAGTATGTATTTTGTATTGCACGTGTATTGGAGTTGTGGCCCACCTCCTAGTCTTGTATAGTTGAGGTAGAGGCCTTCCCTGCATTATATATACGTGCACCAGCACTCCATCAATACAACGTTCATTGTATTGCAAATCTCTCCATCTACAACATTGTCGCCGGTTGAAGTTGCTCCCGCATGCGTGCTCGAGGTCGCCGGCAGCAGGTCCAAAGGTTAGACGATAGTGCCACACACAGAGGGCATGCGCTCGGTGCGGGAGCCTGCAGAGCAAGCCAGGCGACCATGAGACCCACCTGTAGGTAGATGACTCACCTTGATCCCGTCCGTTCTCTGGCCAGGTAGAAATCCCCCTCATTGGATACAACCTAAAGGTCAAAAACGATCAGGATCAGGGAGGTCGGGGTATGGATTTCAGGGATTTGAACGTCGGGGTTCATTTGCGTCATGCTCTACATTCTCAGAGTTTAAAATAGACTTCACTCAACCCCGTGTGCTCTTTCCTTAGCCCAAACCCCTCTAAACCCACGCAGAAAAAAAATCATCCGCTAGCACCCTATGGAAGGCATCCCGAGCGAAGCGCTCGTATCATCTATCCTGAGCGAGGCGACAGAAGCAGTGGCAAGGAGGCAGCGGGGACGAGTGGATAGCAGCGGCGCAACCTACCCAGAGAAGGGTGCTCCCCGGCCTCGACGACCTGCCGGGAAGCCTGCTCGAAACCGCTTCTGCTTTGTCCCATCTCCCCCGCTGCCTTGGTACAAAGAATAGGTAGCCGCTCGCGACGAGAACTTCTAGTTCTCTCTCTAGCACCTCCACAACTCCAGTACTAGTGGATTAACAGAACATAGATTAAGGAATTAATCCCACTAGAGGAATGATTCCACGTGGGGGTTGGGTGGAGACACCCAAACCATGCAAGGATTAAATACACTAGTGGATGTAATCCCTTGGAACCGAACAAGGCCCGAGGAAAGATTACATGGGAGCATCTAAAGCAATCACCTTCGAGTTGAATAAGAGACTACAAGATTTTACTTCATCTGAAATTCTCCATGAGAAGTGAGAAGCTAATTTAGAAGCCCATTCATTGGCTAAAGCTGCAACTACTTTTGCCTTTTGATAGACATGATTGGTTGCCTTTTCGTGGACTCGGAAGCCTCCCGGCCTCCGCTTCGCCTAACCATAGGTGACACGGCGGCGTCCCCAACAGCGTCGTCGTCGTCCCCCACCCTCTCGCTCCTGCCCTCGCCGCCGCTGGAGGCCACCACTAGGCAAAGGCTGTGTCGTTATGGCGGTGGGGGTGGGGGGCCTCCCTCCCGTGGTGCGACGCCCCTGCTCCGCCCACAACTCCTTCCCCCTGCCCCGACGTGATCTGGTGATGCGTTCCCCACCCCCCTGCGGCTCTTCCGGCGACAACCCCCTCCCTTGATCTGGTGTGTGCGTGTCTCCCTCCTCCCTTGCGAGCTTTGGGTCGGCCCCCTCTGACACCGACCTTCGAGGGTACTGGTCCTGCCCGGCAATGGTTGTCTCTTGCAGCGCGCCGGCCAGGGCTTGGTTGCACGCATGCTCACGTGCACCACCCCCCAGCAAGGGTGACTCTAGCCCTGTAGCCATGAACCTACACCCCCTCTCGCGTCCATGGCCGACCGGGGTAGCTCTAGGCCTAGTGCGCCCCAGGAGTTGCACTCCTTCTGGCTCCTTTGGCTTGCCGGCGCCTCCGCACCCCCACCGTGCTGATGTGCTTGGTTGGCCGTCTATCCCGGCATGTCTTCGATTCTGGTGCATTCCGGGAGCTGCGTCCCCTTCCAACTCCTTGGGCTCATCGACCGACGTCCTTGCTGCTTCGGTCCCGGTGACCCGGATCTGCACTACCCTTCGGATCCTGGCTCGCATGGGCCTCAGGCCACCATCACATCCCCTGCCGCCTCTCATTAAGCCCAGCCGCCCACCTCCATGCCCCGTCTGTCTCTCTGTTGCTCGCGTGTCTGGCGCCGCCTGGTGCCTCTTCGGTGGAAGGCGTGGCTCCCCTTCCTACGGTCATGCATGGTTCTGCCTATGCCCAACTTCCTATTCTCCGATTCGTGCTCCGGCGGCTTGGTATTTCTCGGACAATGGCCAGGCGAAATCCCTGCATCCTATGCTGACAGCAGCGACAACCGCAGATATCATCCCCTTCTTGAGGCATGTCAGGCCGTTATCTGTGCCCCTCTTTGAGCAGCAGGGGAAACCCTAGGTCCGGTTATTCGGTTTGGATGGCGACGACGTCTCGGCGTCGTTCTCCTTCGTGAAGGCGCTGCCTTGTTTGCTCACAGTGTCTTGATTTTGGATTTGGAGATGTTGGTCATCTTGTTGCTGGTCTGGGGTACTTCTCAGGATGGTGAGTCTAGCTGTGTTTTTTCTCTGTTTGGGTCGAGCATCACATGTCTCTCTGTTCTGGGCATCATGTTCACGTATCTTGCTTTTGTACCATGCGTTGTACCACATCTTGTACTCGCTCTAAGTTCTTCTATCAATGAAATGATACACAAGCTTTACGTATTCACGAAAAAAAGAAATCAAATATTATTTGGATCCCAAACAACATTTTGAGTTAATAAAGTGGGAACGATTCTAAAAAAAAGGTCCACCAATAAAAAAAATGGCCCATTTATCCCTTGTTCTTTTAAAAGGGTCCCCGTACTACTAGAATACTATCTCGTGCATTTCTTACCCTCCCTCTGAAAATTCTCACAGGAAAGAAAATATCTCTGTATTTTCGCAAAAAAGAAAAAGAAATCTGCAGGACTTCACATCGTATCTTTCCCGGGAGACAGGCAGCGCCAATTCATCTGAATTGCGGTGAATTATTCACACATGTTGCTCCATGCATTCCTGATCGCTGATATCTGCGTGGGACAAAGTAAAATCTTCATCCATGTCTATGTGTTCGAGCGCGCATGATGTTAGGGCATCTTCAAGCTGGACCCGTAAACCTCCTGCAATCGTCCGGACCGCGCTGTCTGGACCACGGAAGCCATCCAGCGCGGCCATGTATCAGTCCGCGGGGCAGTTCTGACGCGATTTCTCCCGAAAACGGAGACAAAAGTGGGGGAGCTTTGCGGGAGTCCGGACACGCAAAACGTACGAATCCGACACCCCAGGCCCACCCAAAACCCTTCCCGGACCCCGCGACTCCATCCTTCCTTCTTTCTCTCTTACCGTCGCCGCCGCTCGACCACCCCGGCCACCATGACACACCCCTACCGAAAATATGCGTCTCCGTCACCTCCGGCGATCCAGCAGGGCTCCCCGCCGCTTCTCCTCCGTCTCCGTTCAACCCCCTGTCCTCCGACCGCCCCGCCAGGTACCATCCTCTACCATGCCCGGCAACTGTTCGATGAATCGTCGGAGCTGAAAACTGTTGTCCCTTCTTGTTTGTAGCAATGGATTCCGATTTGGAGTACATATACGAGCAGTATGTTGAGTCCTCCGATGGCTCGTCGGATGAGGAGGAGTACTGCTATGAGACAACGATGATGCAGGCGGTCCTTGAAGACGCGGAACATGCGGAGGAGCATGTTCTAAATTTTAAGGGCTCAATCAAGGGTCATTGAGTGCTCAAACGCAATAGAGTGCGCGTGCATTTGACACTGATGGCCGACTACTTTGCCCCGATGCACTCTTCGCTGACCATTTTCGCCGGTGTTTTCGGATGCGCAAGACCATCTTCGATTGTTTGTACCATGGCGTCTGGTCCTACGATGATTACTTCATCCTGAAGAAGGACGTCGCGAGAATGATTGGCTTATCTGGTTATCAGAAGTGCACGGCCGCACTCCGGATGCTTGCATATGGCACGATCGCTGATTCGTGGGACGAGTACCTACGGATGTCTGAGAGCACATGCGAAGATGGTATGGTCAGGTTTGCAACTGTCGTGGTCGAGGTGTTCGGACCTCAGTACCTGAGAGAACCAACTGTGGCAGACACCGAGAGGCTCCTGGCTATCTCAGAAGCAAGAGGATGGCCATGTTTGCTTGGATCTCTTGATTGTTGGAAAACGTTGCATGGAAAACAAAAAAAATTCTACGCACACGCAAGACCTATCCATGGAGATGCATAGCAACGAGGGGGAGAGTGTGTCTACGTACCCTCGTAGACCGTAAGCGGAAGCGTTTATTAACGCAGTTGATGTAGTCGAACTTCTTCGCGATCAAACCGATCGAGTACCGAACGTACGGCACCTCCGCATTCAGCACACATTCAGCTCGGTGACGTCCTTGCCTTCTTGATCCAGCAAGACGGCGAAGTAGTGGATGAGTTCCGGCAGCACGACGGTGTGGTGACGGTGGTGGTGATGCTATCTCCGCAGGGCTTCGCCTAAGCACTCCGAAAATATGACCGAGGGACGAAACTGTGGAGAGGGGCGCCGCACACTGCTAAGAGATTGTCGTGGTTATGTGTGGCGCCCCCTCTCACATATATATAGGTGGGGGAGAGGGGAGGTAGCCAGGAGGCGCCCCAAGTGGGGCCGAATCCCACTTGGGCTCCTGCCCCTAGCCGCGCCCCCTTCCTTATTTGTGCGCGGGAGGAAGGCAGGGGGAGGTGGCGCCCCCCCCCCCCCCCCCTCCTTTCCTTTCTCTCATGAGGAAGGAAAGGCGGGAGGGGCCAACCCTCCCCCTTTCCTTCCCCTAGGGCCGGCGGCCAGGGAAAGGGGCGCACCAGACCCTTGTGGGCTGGTTGATACGTCTCCAACGTATCTATAATTTTTTATTGTTCCATGCTGTTATATTATCATTCTTGGATGTTTTACAATCATTTTATAGCAACTTTATATTATTTTTTGGGACTAACCTATTAACATAGTGCCTAGTGCCAGTTGCTGTTTTTTGCTTGTTTTTAACTTCGCAGGAAATCAATACCAAACGGAGTCCAAACGCAGCGAAACTTTTTGGTGATTTTTTCTGGACCAGAAGACACAAGTTGGGCCAAGAAAGTACCTAAGGGGGGCTCCGAGGGGAGCATAACCCACCAGGGCGCGCCTGGGGGCCCAGGCGCGCCCAGGTGGGTTGTGCCCACCTCGGCCGCCTCCCGCACCGCCTCTTTGCTCTATAAATACCCCAATATTCCAGAAACCCTAGGGGAGTCGACGAAAATCAATTCCAGCCGCCGCAAGTTCCAGAAACCATAGATCCAATCTAGACACCATCACAAAGTGGTTCAACATCCTCATTGGTGCCTCTCCGATGATGCGTGAGTAGTTCATTGTAGACCTACGGGTCCGTAGGCAATAGCTAGATGGCTTCCTCTCTCTCTCTTTTGATTCTCAATACAATGGTCTCTTGGAGATCTATTTGATATAACTCTTTTTGTGGTGTGTTTGTTGGGATCCGATGAATTTTGAGTTTATGATCAGATCTATGTTTTTATCCATGCAAGTTATTTGAGTCTTTTTTATCTCTTATATGCATGATTACTTATAGCCTCGTATTTCTTCTTCGAATCTTTGGTTTAGTTAGGCCAACTAGATCGATTTTTCTTGCCATGGGAAGAGGTGCTTTGTGATGGGTTCGATCTTACGGTGCTTGATCCCAGTGACAGAAGGGGAACCGACACGTATGTATCGTTGCTATTAAGGATAACAAGATGGGGTCTATTTCTACATAAATAGATCTTGTCTACATCATGTCATCGTTCTTATTGCATTACTCCGTTTCTCCATAAACTTAATACACTAGATGCATGCTGGATAGCGGTCGATGTGTGGAGTAATAGTAGTAGATGCAGGCAGGAGTCGGTCTACTAATCTTGGACGTGATGCCTATATAATGATCATTGTCTGGATATCGTCATAATTATTTGAAGTTCTATCAATTGTCCAACAGTAATTTGTTTACCCACCGTATGCTATTTTTCTCGAGAGAAGCCACTAGTGAAATCTACGACCCCCGGGTCTATTTTCTCATCATATATTTTCAGATCTATTTTGCTATTTTCCTTTTTATTTATTTGCCACTTTTATTTTCAGATCTATATTTCTAAAAACCAAAAAATATTTTGCTTCACTTTATTTTATTCGCGATCTATTTATCCAATCTACTACCATTTATCTCCCATCCTTTTGTCAATTTCTGGCGCCGTTACCCGAAAGGGATTGACAACCCCTTTAACACGTCGGGTTGCAAGTATTTGTTCTTTGTGTGCAGGTGCTATTTATGTAGTGTTGCTTGGTTCTCCTACTGGTTCGATAACCTTGGTCTCATCACTGAGGGAAATACCTACCGTTGTTGTGCTGCATCATCCCTTCCTCTTTGGGGAAATACCGACGTAGTTCAAGCAAACATCAAAAGGAATTTCTAGCGCCGTTGCCGGGGAGACATCATCAACATCTACCAGGTTCCTAATCACAAATCTCATCTCCTTGCAATTTACATTATTCGCCAT
This sequence comes from Thinopyrum elongatum, assembly GCA_011799875.1. Lineage (NCBI taxonomy): Eukaryota > Viridiplantae > Streptophyta > Magnoliopsida > Poales > Poaceae > Thinopyrum > Thinopyrum elongatum. Next base: position 522,140,064 of record CM022303.1, read on the forward strand.
TTGCCTCTCGTTTTACTCTCCCCCACTTCACAAAAATTTGCCGTTTTATTCGCTCTCTTTTTCGTTCGCCGTTTTCTCGTCAGATCTGTTTTTTGTGTGCAATTTTGTTCGTCACTTTTGCCGTTATGGTTAGTTCCTCCTCTATTGCGTGTACCCCCGAGAATGAGGTCCTTAATTTCAAACAAAGGGGAGGGGAGAATTTAAAAGATGCTTGGTATAGGATTTGCAATGCTCATAATAGATCTATCCGTAAGCAATCTACCGTTGTTCTTCTTCGCTATTTTTATGTGGGCATCACCACTTGGTATAGATTCGTCCTTGATACGATTACCGGTGGAAATTTTTTGATGTGTCCCTCTCTTGATGCTTTTAATACTATGGGAAATTTAGTGCGATCACCACCTCTTATGGTTAATGAAACAACTTTAACTCCTGAGCAAGTTATGGAAAGACTTGATGCTATTGAAAAGAAAATGCTTACCGAAGAACATATTGAGAACTTGGATAAAAAGATACATAATCTTGCTAGTAAAATTGGGTCAAAAGCGGGAGAAGTTCTTAAGTTGTTAAAAGAAAAGGGGACCATAATTCATGAAAGAATTGAAGAAAGCCCGTCTCGGATCGATAAATTGGAAGAAATCTTTAGTAATCTAAGCACGGCTTTTGCTTCCACTAAAACTATTGAAAAACTCCCGTAAAAATTAGCAAAATTACTCAAGTTACTCAGAACAAGGGTGCAACTTCTAGTAATAATAATAAAGGAGACCTTAAGAAGATTAGTATTCACCCCGATTTTATTGAAGTGATAAGGGACCCTACCGGCAAGAATGAATTTCTTAAACTGGTTCCTAGAAGTATTGTTGTTGAGAATTTATATGCCAAATCTTTGAAAAATTCTAAGTGTTTGATTGAAGAGTTGGAAACCAAAGATGACAACACTTAGATCTTTGCTTTATGCCTAGCTAAGGGCGTAAAACGATAGCGCTTGTTGGGAGGCAACCCAATGAATAAAATTTATTTTTGTCTTTTTCTTTCTGTTCTTGGGTGTTTGCATAATTATGCTACTGTTATGATTGTGTTTTTTGTGTTTTAGTTAGTGTTTGTGCCAAGTAAAGCCTTTACGATAGCTTTGGTGATAGTTGATTTGATCTTGTTGGAAAACAGAAACTTTTGTATCCAGTAAAACAATTTTGAAAATTTACATAAGCGACGAAAAATTCTGAATTTTGTATACAAATTTGCTATGTTTTCTTAATTTTTCAGAATTTTTGGAGTTACATAAGTATGAGAACAATTCGTATCTTTACAGACTGTTTTGTTTTTGACAGATTATATTTTCTTTGTATTGTGTGCTTATTTTGATGAATCTATGGTTTTTATCGGGGGGTATGAGCCATGGTAAAGTTAGAATATAGTAGATATAATGCAAGAACAAAATTTGAATGGGTTTTCTACAGTACTTAAAGTAAAGATTGGTTTTCTTATACTAACGGATCTCACGAAGATTTTGTTGAGTTTTGTGTGATTGAAGTTTTCAAGTTTTGGGTGAGATTATGATGGATGAAGGAATAAGGAGTAAGAAGAGCCTAAGCTTGGGGATGCCCCATGGCACCCCAAGCCATTATCCCAAGAGAATCAAGCAACTAAGCTTGGGGATGCCCGAGTGGCATCCCCTCTTTCTTCTAACAACCATCGGAAATTTACTTGGAGCTATATTTTTATTCGTCACATATCATGAGTTTTGCTTGGAGCGTCTTGTATGATATGAGTCTTTGCTTGTTTTTCTTTTTATTTTAAGTCATGAATACTTGCTGGACACACCTATTTGAGGGAGCCAAAATTATGCTATGACTTGTCAGAATTGCTCTCTATGCTTCACTTAAATTTTTATGAGCTATGGAATTGCTCTAGTGCTTCACTTATATCTTTTTGAGCATGGTGTGCTTTAGTATTTTTGAAGAAATGCTCTCATGCTTCACTTAGATTTATTTGAGAGTTAGTAATTTTTTTTAGAAATTCTCACTTGCTTCACTTAAATTATTTTGAGAGAAGAATTTTTTTTTATGCTCATGTTCTTCACTTAGATTTGTTTGAGCTATCAAAAGCAACATATAAAATTAGTCCCAAAGTGATAGATATCTAAGAGGGATATAATAAAAACTTTCATGAAGATCATTGGACAAAATAAACTTGATTCCTTGTAATAATTTTGCGGTATGATGATATAATATGTGAGTCATGTTAATGAGTAATTATGGCTTAGTAAGAATATTAGTGTTAAGGTTTGTGATTCCCTATGCAAGCACGAAAGTCAATAGTTATGCAATGAAATTACATCCTACTTGTGGTGCATTATTCGGTGTTAGTTATGCTTAATGCTCGCTTATGAGATTTTTCGTTTCTTGGTTGGATGCTTCTCAATCTTTTGCTAGCCTTCATTTGCACTAAGTATGATCACTACTTGTGCATCCAAAATTCTTAAACCAGTTTTGTCATATGAGTCCACTATACCTACCTATATGCGGTATTTCCGTGCCATTCTAAGCAAATTTGTATGTGTCATCTCTAATTTCAAAATAAATTTCTCTTTTGTGTGCTCGTACCGCTCATAAAATGGTAGGGGGTGGCTGATATATTTCCATGCTAGATGTGTTATTCTCAAGATGAGTGTTTATTCACTTGTCATTGCATGAGAGTATGGCAAAGGTATTAGGGATGCCCAGTCCCGAAATAAAAAATGAATTTACTTTATGTTGTCAAATAATAAATTCCTTGGAAAGTGTTGGTATGGAGGGCACCCGTGGATACGGCTAGCCATGGAAAGTGAAAGTATGGTGGAAAAGGGAATAAACTTTATTTTCTGTTTGGGAACCGCCTATGATATATCTAGCATGGAAAGTATTGGAAACTACTCGATCGTTTTCGTTGACAGGAAAAGCATGCCACCCAAAATGTTTTATCTCTACTTTTTTTACTTTGAGCTCTGGCACCTCTGCAAATCCCTACTTCCCTCTGCGAAGGGCCTTTCTTTTACTTTACGCAATTTTTATTTTGAGTCTGCATATTCTCTTATAAAGCACCAACTAAGGGGCACTATGATCGTACTTGAGCATTGGGTGTAGCTAATATGCGAGTGTGTTTCATGAATGGATCAATGATTGAGCATAATGGGCTAGGGATAACTTGCTTTAGTGTTGATATTTTGAAGGACATGGTTGCTTGTTGATATGCTTGAGTATTGACTAGACTATTGCTTTGAATCATATAAAAGTCCAAATGTCCATGCTACAAAGAAAAGAATATGTGATGAACATGTTAGGCAGCATTCCACATCAAAAATTCTGTTTTTATCATTTACCTACTCGAGGACGAGCAGGAATTAAGCTTGGGGATGCTGATATGTCTCCAACGTATCTATAATTTTTTATTGTTCCATGATGTTATATTATCATTCTTGGATGTTTTACAATCATTTTATAGCAACTTTATATCATTTTTTGGGACTAACCTATTGACATAGTGCCCAGTGCCAGTTGCTGTTTTTTGCTTGTTTTTTACTTCGCAGGAAATCAATACCAAACGGAGTCCAAACGCAGCGAAACTTTTTGGTGATTTTTTCTGGACCAGAAGACACAAGTTGGGCCAAGAAAGTACCTGAGGGGGGCTCCGAGGGGAGCATAACCCACCAGGGCGCGCCTGGGGGCCCAGGTGCGCCCAGGTGGGTTGTGCCCACCTCGGCCGCCTCCCGCACCGCCTCTTTGCTCTATAAATATCCCAATATTCCAGAAACCCTAGGGGAGTCGACGAAAATCAATTCCAGCCGCCGCAAGTTCCAGAAACCACAGATACAATCTAGACACCATCACGAAGGGGTTCAACATCCTCATTGGTGTCTCTCCGATGATGCGTGAGTAGTTCATTGTAGTCCTACGGGTCCGTAGGCAGTAGCTAGATGGCTTCCTCTCTCTCTCTTTTGATTCTCAATACAATGGTCTCTTGGAGATCTATTTGATGTAACTCTTTTTGCGGTGTGTTTGTTGGGATCCGATGAACTTTGAGTTTATGATCAGATCTATGTTTTTATCCATGAAAGTTATTTGAGTCTTTTTTATCTCTTATATGCATAATTACTTATAGCCTCGTATTTCTTCTTCGAATCTTTGGTTTAGTTAGGACAACTAGATCGATTTTTCTTGCCATGGGAAGAGGTACTTTGTGATGGGTTCGATCTTACGGTGCTTGATCCCAGTGACAAAAGGGGAACCGACACATATGTATCGTTGCTATTAAGGATAACAAGATGGGGTCTATTTCTACATAAATAGATCTTGTCTACATCATGTCATCGTTCTTATTGCATTACTCCGTTTCTCCATGAACTTAATACACTAGATGCATGCTGGATAGCGGTCGATGTGTGGAGTAATAGTAGTAGATGCAGGCAGGAGTCGGTCTACTAATCTTGGACGTGATGCCTATATAATGATCATTGCCTGGATATCGTCATAATTATTTGAAGTTCTATCAATTGTCCAACAGTAATTTGTTTACCCACCGTATGCTATTTTTCTTGAGAGAAGCCACTAGTGAAATCTACGGCCCCCGAGTCTATTTTCTCATCATATATTTTCAGATCTATTTTGCTATTTGCCTTTTTATTTATTTGCCACTTTTATTTTCAGATCTATATTTCTAAAAACCCAAAAATATTTTGCTTCACTTTATTTTATTCGCGATCTATTTATCCAATCTACTACCATTTATCTCCCATCCTTTTGCCAGTTTCTGGCGCCGTTACCCGAAAGGGATTTACAACCCCTTTAATACGTCGGTTTGCAAGTATTTGTTCCTTGTGTGCAGGTGTTGTTTACGTAGTGTTGCTTGGTTCTTCTACTGGTTCGATAACCTTGGTCTCATCACTGAGGGAAATACCTACCGTTGTTGTTCCGCATCATCCCTTCCTCTTTGAGGAAATACTGACGTAGTTCAAGCAAACATCACTGGTGTGTTCCCTCTTTGGCCCATAAAGCCCATATAGCCTCCCGGGGCTTCCGGAACCCCTTCCGGTGATCCGATGACTACCCGGTACCTCCCAAAACTCTTCCGGTGTCCAAATAGCATCGTCCTATATATCGATCTTTACTTCCGGACCATTCTGGAGCTCCTCGTCATGTCTGTGATCTCATCTGGGACTCCGAACAACATTCGGTTACCAATTCACATAACTCATATAACACTATATCGTCAATGAACGTTAAGCGTTGCGGACCCTACGGGTTCGAGAACTATGTAGACATGACCGAGACACCTCTCCGGTCAATAACCAATAGCGGAACTTGGATGCCCATATTGGTTCCTACATATTCTACGAAGATCTTTATCGGTCGAACCGTTATGACAACATACGTAATTCCCTTTGTGTGTCGGTATGTTACTTGCCCGAGATTCGATCATCGGTATCTCCATACCTAGTTCAATCTCGTTACCGGCAAGTCTCTTTACTCGTTCCGTAATACATCTTCTCGTAACTAACTCCTTAGTCATTTTGCTTGCAAGCTTATTATGATGTGTATTACCGAGAGGGCCCAGAGATACCTCTCCGATACATGGAGTGACAAATCCTAATCTCGATCCATGCCAACTCAACAGACACCTTCGGAGATACCTGTAGAGCATCTTTATGATCACCCAGTTACGTTGTGATGTTTGATAGCACACAAGGCATTCCTCCGGTATTCGGGAGTTGCATGATCTCATAGTCGAAGGAATATGTATTTGACATGAAGAAAGCAATAGCAATAAACTGAACGATCATCTGCTAAGCTAACGGATGGGTCTTGTCCATCACATCATTCTCCTAATGATGTGATCCCTTTATCAAATGACAACTCATGTCTATGGTTAGGAAACCTTAACCATCTTTTGATCAACGAGCTAGTCTAGTAGAGGCTCACTAGGGACATGGTATTTTTTTATGTATCCACACATGTATTTAAGTTTCCGATCAATACAATTCTAGCATGAATAATAAACCTTTATCATGAATAAGAAAATATAAAATAACAACTTTATTATTGCCTCTAGGGCATATTTCCTTCAGTCTCGCACTTGCACTAGAGTCAGTAATCTAAATTACATTGTAATGAATCTAACACCCATGGAGTCTTGGTGTTGATCATGTTTTGCTCGCGGAAGAGGCTTAGTCAACGAGTCTGCTACATTCAGATCCGTATGTATTTTGCAAATCTCTATGTCTCCATCCTTGACCTTTTTACGAATGGAGTTGAAGCGTCTCTTGATGTGTTTGGTTCTCTTGTGAAACCTGGATTCCTTCGCTAAGGCTATTGCTCCAGTGTTGTCACATAAGATTTTCATTGCACCCAATGCATTGGGTATTACACCCAGATCGGATATGAACTCCTTCATCCAGACTCCTTCATGTGCTACTTCCGAAGCAGCTATGTACTCCGCTTCACACGTAGATCCCGCCACGACGCTCTGCTTGGAACTGCACCAACTGACAGCTCCACCATTCAATATAAATACGTATCCGGTTTGTGACTTAGAGTCATCTGGATCAGTGTCGAAGCTAGCATCGACGTAACCATTTACGACGAGCTCTTCGTCAAATCCATAAACGAGAAACATATCCTTGGTCCTTTTCAGGTACTTCAGGATGTTCTTGACCGCTGTCCAGTGATCCACTCCTAGATTACTTTGGTACCTCCCTGCCAAACTTATGGCAAGGCACACATCAGGTCTGGTACACAGCATAGCATACATGATAGAACCTATGGCTGAGGCATAGGGAATGACTTTCATTTTCTCTCTATCTTCTGTAGTGGTCGGGCTTTGAGTCTGACTCAACTTCACACCTTGTAACACAGGCAAGAACCCTTTCTTTGACTGGTCCATTTTGAACTTCTTCAAAACTTTGCCAAGGTATGTGCTTTGTGAAAGTCCTATTAAGCGTCTCGATCTATCCTATAGATCTTGATGCCCAATATATAAGCAGCTTCACCGAGATCTTTCATTGAAAAATTCTTATTCAAGTATCCTTTTATGCTATCCAGAAATTCTATATCATTTCCAATCAACAATATGTCATCCACATATAATATCAGAAATGCTACAGAGCTCCCACTCACTTTCTTGTAAATACAGGCTTCACCGTAAATCTGTATAAAACTATATGCTTTGATCACCGCATCAAAGCGTATATTCCAACTCCGAGATGCTTGCACCAGTCCATAGATGGAACGCTGGAGCTTGCACACTTTGTCAGCACCTTTAGGATCGACAAAACCTTCTGGTTGCATCATATACAACTCTTCTTTAAGAAATCCATTAAGGAATGCAGTTTTGACGTCCATTTACCAGATTTCGTAATCATAAAATGCGGCAATTGCTAACATGATTCGGACAGACTTAAGCATCGCTACGGGTGAGAAAGTCTCATCGTAGTCAACTCCTTGAACTTGTCAAAAACCTTTCGCGACAAGTCGAGCTTTGTAGACAGTAACATTACCATCAGCGTCAGTCTTCTTCTTAAAGATCCATTTATTCTCTATGGCTTGCCGATCATCGGGTAAGTCCACCAAAGTCCACACTTTGTTCTCATACATGGATCCTATCTCAGATTTCATGGCCTCAAGACATTTATCGGAATTTGGGCTCATCATAGCTTCTTCATAGTTCATAGGTTCGCCATGGTCTAATAACATAACTTCCAGGACGGGATTACTGTACCACTATGGTGCGGATCGTGCTTTGGTTGACCTACGAGGTTCAGTAGTAACTTGATCTGAAGTTTCATGATCATTATCATTTGCTTCCTCTCTATTTGGTGTAGACATCACGGGAACGGTTTTCTGTGATGTGCTACTTTCCAATTCGAGAGAAGGTACAATTACCTCATCAAGTTCTACTTTCCTCCCACTCACTTATTTCGAGAGAAACTCCTTCTCTAGAAAGGATCCATTCTTGGCAACAAAAATCTTGACTTCGGATCTGTGGTAGAAGGTGTACCCAATAGTTTCCTTAGGGTATCCTATGAAAACGCACTTTTCCGATTTAGGTTCGAGCTTATCAGGCTTAAGCCTTTTGACATAAGCGTCGCATCCCCAAACTTTAAGAAACGACAGCTTAGGTTTCTTGCCAAACCACAGTTCATACGGTGTCGTCTCAACGGATTTAGACGGTGCCCTATTTAATGTGAATGCGGCTGTCTCTAATGCATAACCCCAAAACGATAGTGGTAAATCGGTAAGAGACATCATAGAACGCATCACATCTAATAAAGTACGGTTACGACGTTCGGACACCATTACGCTGTGGTGTTCCATGTGGCGTGAGTTGTGAAACAATTCCACATTGTTTTAAATGAAGGCCAAACTTGTAACTCAAATATTCGCCTCCGCGATCAGATCGTAGAAACTTTATTTTCTTGTTACGATGATTCTCCACTTCACTCTGAAATTCTTTGAACTTTTCAAATGTTTCAGACTTGTGTTTCATCAAGTAGATATACCCATACCTACTCAAATCATCTGTGAAGGTCAGAAAATAACGATACCCGCCGCGTGCCTCAACACTCATTGGATCGCATACATCGGTATGTATTATCTCCAATAAGTCATTAGCCCGCTCCATTGTTCCATAGAACGGAGTTTTAGTCATCTTGCCCATGAGGCATGGTTTGCAAGTATCAAATGATTCATAATCAAGTGACTCCAAAAGTCCATCCGCATGGAGTTTCTTCATGCGCTTTACACCAATATGACCTAAACGGCAGTGCCACAAGTATGTTGCACTATCATTATCAACTTTGCATCTTTTGGCATCAATATTATGAATATGTGTATCACTACGATCAAGATTCAACAAGAATAGACCATTCATCAAGCGTGCATGACCATAAAAGATATTACTCATATAAATAGAACAACCATTATTCTCTGACTTAAATGAATAACCGTCTCACAATAAACAAGATCCAGATATAATGTTCATGCTCAACGCTGGCACCAAATAACAATTATTGAGGTCTAAAACTAATTCCGAAGGTAGATGTAGAGGTAGTGTGCCGACGGCGATCACATCGACCTTGGAACCATTCCCAACACGCATCGTCACCTCGTTCTTAGCCAATCTTCGTTTATTCCGCATCTCCTATTTCGAGTTACAAATATGAGCAACCGAACCAGTATCAAATACCCAGACGCTACTACGAGCATTAGTAAGGTACACATCAATAACATGCATATCAAATATACCTTTGTTCACTTTGCCATCCTTCTTATCCGCCAAATATTTGGGGCAGTTCCGCTTCCAGTGACCATTCCCTTTGCAGTAGAAGCACTGAGTTTCAGGCTTGGGTCCGGCTTTGGGCTTCTTCACGGGAGAGGCAACTTGCTTGCCATTCTTTTTGAAGTTCCCTTTCTTTCCCTTGCCCTTTTTCTTGAAACTAGTGGTCTTGTTAACCATCAACACTTGATGCTCCTTCTTGATTTCTACCTCCGCGGCCTTAAGCATTGCGAAGAGCTCAGGAATCGTTTTCGTCATCCCTTGCATATTATAGTTCATCACGAAGCCTTTGTAGCTTGGTGGCAGTGATTGAAGAACTCTGTCAATAACACTATCAACTGGAAGATCAACTCCCAGCTGAGTCAAGTGGTTATGATACCCAGACATTTTGAGTATGTGTTCACTGACAGAACTGTTCTCCTCCGTCTTGCAGCTATAAAACTTTGTTGGAGACTTCATATCTCTCAACCCGGGCATTTGCTTGAAATATTAACTTCAACTCTTGAAACATCTCATATGCTCCATGACGTTCAAAACATCTTTGAAGTCCCGGTTCTAAGCCGTAAAGCATGGCACACTGAACTATTGAGTAGTCATCAGACTGCGTTTGCCAGGCGTTCACAACGTCTAGATTAGCGGGAGTGGGCTTGTCACCTAGCGGTGCATCAAGGACATAATTCTTCTGTGCAGTAATGAGGATCATCCTCATGTTACGGACCCAGTCCGTGTAGTTGCTACCATCATATTTCAACTTAGCTTTCTCTAGGAACGCTTTAAAATTCAGGGGAACGGTAGCTCGGGCCATTGATCTACAACATAGATATGCAAAACTATTAAGACTAAGTTCATGATAAATTAAGTTTAATTAATCAAATTACTAATGAACTCCCACTTAAATAAACATCCCTCAAGTTATCTAAGTGATACATGATCCAAATCAACTAACCCAAGTCCGATCATCACGTGAGATGGGGTAGTCATCAATGGTGAACATCTCTATGTTGATCATATCTACTATATGACTCACGTTCGACCTTTCGGTCTCCAGTGTTCCGAGACCATGTCTGTACATGCTAGGCTCGTCAAGTTTAACCCAAGTATTCTGCATATGCAAAACTGTCTTACACCCGTTGTATGTGAATGTAGAGTCTATCACACCCGATCATCACGAGGTGCTTCGAAACGACGAACTTTGGCAACGGTGCATACTCGGGGAGAACACTTTTATCTTGAAATTTAGTGAAGGGATCATCTTATAATGCTACCGCCGTTCTAAGCAAAATAAGATGCATAAAGGATAAACATCACATGCAATCAAAATATGTGACATGATATTGCCATCATCATCTTGTGCTTTTGATCTCCATCTCCAAAGCATTGTCATGATCTCCATCGCCACCAGCTCGACACCTTGATCTCCATCGTTGCGTCGGGGCCGTCTCGCCAACTATTGCTTCTACAACTATTGCTAACGCATAGCGATAAAGTAAAGCAATTACATGGCGCTTGCATTTCATACAATAATTAAGAGACAACCCTAAGGCTCCTGCCGATTGTCAATATTACAAAACATGATCATCTCATACAACAACATATATCACATCACAACATGCCCTGCAAAAACAAGTTAGACATCCTCTACTTTGTTGTTGCAAGTTTTACGTGGCTACTACGGGCTTCTAGCAAGAACCGTTCTTACCTACGCAAAAACCACAAACGGTGATTATCAAGTTTGTTGTTTTAACCTTCTTCAAGGACCGACCTTAGTCAAATTCGATTCAACTAAAGTAGGAGAAACAGACACCCGCCAGCCACCTTTATGCAAAACTAGTTGCATGTCAGTCGATGGAACCGGTCTCATGTGCGTGGACATGTAAGGTTGGTCCGGGCCGCTTCATCCCACAATACCGCCGAATCAACATAAGACGTGGGTGATAAGCAGTATGACTATCACCGCCCACAACTCTTTGTGTTCTACTCGTGCATATCATCTACGCATAGACATGGCTCGGATGCCACTGTTGGGAAATGTTGCATGGAAAACAAAAAAAATTCTACGCACACGCAAGACCTATCCATGGAGATGCATAGCAACGAGGGGGAGAGTGTGTCTACGTACCCTCGTAGACCACACGTTCAGCTCGGTGACGTCTTCGTCTTCTTGATCCAGCAAGACGGTGAAGTAGTGGATGAGTTCCGGCAGCACGACGGCGTGGTGACGGTGGTGGTGATGCTATCTCCACAGGGCTTCGCCTAAGCACTCCGAAAATATGACCGAGAGACGAAACTGTGGAGAGGGGCGCCGCACACGGCTAAGAGATTGTCGTGGTCTTGTGTGGCGCCCTCTCCCTCATATATATAGGTGGGGGGAGAGGGGAGGCAGCCAGGAGGCGCCCCAAGGGTGACCGAATCCTCCTTGGGCTCCTGCCCTTGGCCGCCCCCCCTCCTTGTATGTGCGTGGGAGGAAGGCAGGGGGAGGTGGCGCCCCCCCTTTCCTTTCTCTCATGAGGAGGGAAAGGCAGGAGGGGCCAACCCTCCCCCTTTCCTTCCCCTAGGGTCGGCGGCCAGGGAGAGGGGCGCACCAGCCCCTTGTGGGCTGGTGTGTTCCCTCTTTGGCCCATATAGCCTCCCGGAGCTTCTCGGAACCCCTCCCGGTGATCCGATGACTACCCGGTACCTCCCGAAACTCTTCCGATGTCCAAATAGCATCGTCCTATATATCGATCTTTACCTCCAGACCATTCTGAAGCTCCTCGTCATGTCCGTGATCTCATCCGGGACTCCGAACAACATTCGGTCACCAATTCACATAACTCATATAACACTATATCGTCAACGAACGTTAAGCGTGCGAACCCTACGGGTTAGAGAACTATGTAGACATGACCGAGACACCTCTCCGGTCAATAACCAATAGCAAAACCTGGATGCCCATATTGGTTCCTACATATTCTACGAAGATCTTTATTGGTCGAACCATTATGACAACATACGTAATTCCCTTTGTCTGTCGGTATGTTACTTGCCCGAGATTCGATCGTCGGTATCTCCATACCTAGTTCAATCTTGTTACCGCCAAGTCTCTTTACTCGTTCCGTAATACATCATCTCGTAACTAACTCCTTAGTCATTTTGCTTGCAAGCTTATTATGATGTGTATTATCGAGAGGGCCCAAAGATACCTCTCCGATACACGGAGTGGCAAATCATAATCTCGATCCATGCTAACTCAACAGACACCTTCGGAGATACCTGTAGAGCATCTTTATGATCACCCAATTACGTTGTGACGTTTGATAGCACACAAGGCATTCCTCCGGTATCCGAGAGTTGCATGATCTCATAGCCGAAGGAATATGTATTTGACATGAAGAAAGCAATAGCAATAAACTGAACGATCATCTGCTAAGCTAACGGATGGGTCTTGTCCATCACATCATTATGTGATCCCATTATCAAATGACAACTCATGTTTATGGTTAGGAAACCTTAACCATCTTTTGATCAACGAGCTAGTCTAGTAGAGGCTCACTAGGGACACGGTATTTGTTTATGTATCCACACATGTATTTAAGTTTCCGATCAATACAATTCTAGCATGAATAATAAACATTTATCATGAATAAGGAAATATAAAATAACAACTTTATTATTGCCTCTAGGGCATATTTCCTTCATTGACTGCATGCATTGGACATGAAAGAACTGCCCGAAGGCTTTACAAGGGCAATCGGGGTCATGTTAAGAAGCCCACCATGATTCTTGAAGCAGTTGTGTCACAGTATCTTCGTTGGCATGTCCGGGTCTCACAATGACATCAATGTGCTGCAATGATCCTCGTTGTTTTTGCGAGGCTGACTGAAGGAAAAGCTCCTCCTTGCCACTATACTGTCAATGGACATGAGTACAACATGGGCTACTATCTGGTTGACGGTATCTATCCTTCATCGGCTACCTTTGTCAGCACCATCTCAAACCCAGTTAGCCAGAAAAAGGCTCACTTTGCCCAAAGACAAGAAGCAGTTAGAAAGGATGTCAAGAGGCCATTTGGAGTTCTTCAGGCCCGTTTTGCAGTTGTTCGTGGAGCTGCAAAACAATGGGATCCGGAGACCTTTGTGGGAGGTGATGACATGTTGTGTGATCATGCACAACATGATTGTCAAGGATGAGGGTGACGATGCTGCCGCAGCTCTGGAATTTGAGAACATGGTTGATCCTATCCAACTTCCGGACCAGAATCCGGCCACATTTGAGGAGTTTACTCAAATGCATCAACAAATTCGGCATCGACCAACTCACGAGCAACTCAAGGAGGATCTGATTGAACATCAGTGGACAGTGAAAGGGGACAACAATGTTGGGATGTAAAAGATTTGCACTTTTTTAAATTTTAACTACTGCTGCATGCGGCTATTGAACTTTTGTGCCCTTTGCATGCGGCTACTTGATCGTGCGGACTGGGAAAAAATCCGAAAGACCGAATGTATGAGGCTATGGTTGGACGTCGATCTCTCGCATCCATGTCCACGGACTGGTCCCCCTATCCGCGGACGGATGCGGGAGATTTTTTGTGGGTTGCCGTTGGAGATGCCCTTAAGTGCAAAGAGGCTATGAATGCCCATGAACGGGATGGCGGAATTGCTCGGCTCCAATCTTCAATTGATACAGCGGCTGGAGTGAACCAACCTGTGGTTGGATGGTTAGAGTGACAGTGGTATCCCCAGCTCACCAGAGTTCAAGTCCTGATGCTCGCATTATTCCTGGATTTATTTTAGGATTTTCGGCTATGCGTTTTCAGTGAGAGGAGACATTCTCGTCGACGATGAGGCGCCTACGGTGACTTCGTAAATCTCAAGATGATATGTCGGCTCAGTCTCTCGAAGGTGCTCGTAGAGGTAGGATGTGCGTGTGTATGTTTATAGGGATAGATGTATGCGCGTATATATGAGCATTTACGCCTGTACGGTGTTAAAGAAAAATACAGCGGCTGGAACCATGCAAACCTCGCATTCCTTGATTTCATGCAAGCGGCTCAGGGTGAGTGGATGGACGTGCGTGTATGGGTTGGTTCCAAGGAAAGGCTTTTTGCGTTGCGTTGCACCTCTCTCCTACGGTGCACTCCCCTCACCCCGCAACTTGTGGTCTACAGCCAACCGCTACTGAACTTCTCGTCGGTCAAATTGAATTGAAGAAATTCTTTACTTGGCCGATGGTAAGCACTAAGCAGCCGCTCCATTCCTTGGCGCCACAAATGAAGCGCTGCCTGCCGTCCGCGCCTAGGTTTCACCCTGCGGCTGCGAGCGCTAAGTTGGACGCCCCGCTGTGACTGGTGCGCACACACAAATCAGAGGACGCCGGCCGGGCCCAGCACGCCCTCTGCAATGAATCCACAGGAACGGCTACCCCATCCTTCGATTTTTCGTCCTCGATCTCAACGACTCCATTGCTTATACTACAACTAGAGCCAATTCTTTTTGGAATGGCATCTCCAACACCGACTCTCAAACCGCCCGCAACCGTCCGGATCAAGCAGCTTGAACGTGTTTTGCAATCCAATGCGACTTTGCATTGATCCTTTCGACAGCCCGGATGAATTTTTTTTCGCAAACCAGAGATAAACCGGGAGGGCTTTGCAAGCGTCCGGACCACTGTCACACCCACGTCTGATTAACCTGGCCCAGCCAAAAACTCCTCCCGCGCCTGCGCCCTTTCCCGCCTGAAAAGGTCAGCGCCACTCCAGAGCACCGGTGTCGCATTCATGCCGGCTCAGAGCGACACTACCTCTCACAGCGCTTCGGCATTGAAACGGCCCGCCGGGCGAGAGCGTCGCCCTTGCCGCTTCACGGTGCATGCGGCTGCCCCGCGTTCAAATGACAGTCCGTCCGTCCGCCTGCCTGCATTAAACATGTGTGCGGTTGCCGAGGAACAGCGAGCCAGCGCCACTCGTTCGTTCGTCTGCCGCCCACGATGAATCATGTCGCCGGTTGCCTTGCCATCCCCCCGCTATATAAGCTGCAGGCTCAACCATAGCCCCATCCATCATCCTCCACTCCCTTCCTCCTCTCTGCACCATGCCCGCCATGGCCTCCTCGAGCTCCAAAGCCGTCCGGGACAACCTCTTATCCGAGCAGAAAAAGGAGATCGCTGCCACAGAAAGATGGAGGTCAGCGCTACGGACGTCCCAATGGACGATGCGGCCGAGGACGAGCCAGTGCCACCCTCCTCGTCGGTCCATGCCGGCATCACCATGGGCGAGGCCCGTGCCCACTACACGGACATGGTGTTGGAGGAGAGGGAGGCCACGTTTCAGCAGACGTAGGCTGACCAACTCTACAACCTCCGCCTCCTCAACGAGCACCGGCGCGTGGAGGAGCTACTTGCCGCCAGCACGGCCATCGCGCCGATTGTGAACGTGGGTGAGCAAGAGGCGCTGTTCGACTCCTACCGCTCCGCCTGTAACATTCGCCGTGACTGCTGGCGCTACCGCCTACAAGGAGATGGACGAGGCGGCAGATGAGGTGTTCGGCAAGAGCGAGGACAAAGACGAGGTCGCCAGCTCGGCCGTGCCCCATCGAAACTTCCGCGGGCGTCGACGGCAGCGAGGAAGAGTAGCGCATGGGAGGTCGCCAGCGCTTGTATCCCAAGAAGGCCACCGCTCTTTCACTCCCACTGAAGCCAATCTTGGTGGGCTCATCATCATCGCCTGATTAGCCACTGGCAGGCTACGGAGGCGGAGGCGAAGGAGGGGCTTCATTTTTCGGGGCTCATGACCGGCCAGAGATGGGGATCGAACGCCGGTAGTCATTTTATGCTAGGTTAGAGTCCAGTCTAGTGCAAATATGTCGAAAACCATCCGGTTTTATGTAAAAATTAGTCAAGTTTCAATGAAATTCGTCCGGTTTGCTTAAATATGCATCAAATTTGTTTGGATGGCAGCCGGACGTATGCGGATAGCGTTCGTGACTGGCTCCCGCAACCGTATCCGCGGACGGGTCTATGCGGTGTCTGGTTTGCGGGTCAGCGTCGAAGATGCCGCTCTGAAAATACTCTACCCGGCTTATTCTAAAAGGCCAACCTAACATTTTGTTTTAAATGTCTAGTAGTTAACTGTTAAGTAGTAGGCTTCTAAAATACCATCTTTGTAACTAAATATAAGAGGTTTTTGCAGTTGAAATACCTTATATTTACTCCCTCTGTCCAGCAATATAAGATCGTTTTTCAAGCATAATCTTATATTACGGAACGAACGGAGTACTTATGAATGTAGTAAAAAAATGGTTTGCCTTCTAAAAATAAGCTTGGGAGGAAGCAAGCAACTTATTACCACAGCCAGCCATAAGCCCAAAAAAACTGGGCCCGAGACTTGTGCGTGTCCCATGTCACCCCTCCCTACCGCACATCCGCTTCATTTGCCTTGCCTACCAACTTGTGTATACTGTTATCCGCTAGCAAGCAACCGACGACGTCCTCGGGCACCGCGCCGTACCCGCTGTCGTGGATGAATGTATAATGATACTAATTGTCGAGTATCACATGTACAGGAACCAGCCTCCTAGGTTTTTTTAGGAAAGCCTTCATAGCACACTTCACTGATAATCAAAGATACATCGCTTGAGAGCATTAAAACCAGTCTCCTAAGTAGTTAGCCTTTTTAAAAAGCAACTTTAACGGATCCTCTAAAAGCTACTATATTTTAGGGGAATTGTTTTTAGGGATTAAGCATCATCTAGCAGATCTACTAAAACCTTTATTGAGCACCATTGGCTACTTCATAGCACTTGGTTCTTGTGTTTTTTGTCATGTTTCTGTTTAGAATGTGTTTTCATTTGAACCGTATGTTGTGTTTGAATTTGAATGATTAAGTTTAAAAACATTAAATTAGATGTGTATTTGAATGGTGCGTACTTGAATTCTTAAGTTTCAAATCAAGATGCTGCGATGATATATTTCCATTTAGGTTTGAATTGTACGGTACTTATTTTTCGAGAGCGTGAAAATTGGACGTCATTGAGCCTAAAATTGCAGTATTTAGTAGAGGTGTGCAATTCCAATGAGATGCATTTCTAGTTTGTAGCTTATATACGAACTGATTTGGGGGCGACGATTTGCAGAATGCCCGTCCATTCGAAACACAGCTTAGCATAATTTCAAGCAAGTCATGAATGGACAATCCATATAACTGTATCTAGCCTGGCGTAGTACACGGAGAGACGCAACAACGGCACGCCACCACCGTCCGTCACTCACTCACACGCAGGGATACGCAACAGCACAACCCATCACGGTACGGCCCTACACTCCAAGGGAAGATTTTCCGCCCCAGAATGATCTTCCCTTGCCGATGATAACCAACCGCTCCGTTCCTTCGCGCCACATATAACCGCTTCTCTGCTGCCGTCCGCGTGCTACTCGGTTTCACTTTCACCCCGCACAGCCAAGCTGGACGGGCGTCCACAGTAATGGCTGCCCACAGACCGAGTCACCGGAACAGCCAGCCGCGGGTTACGCCGTGGGCCGTCGCGCTCGCCCACCACCCCGCTTTGTGTCGCCTAGCCCGGAGCTCATACCGTCCGTCCGTCGCCCCCGGCCCCGACCCTTCCTTCCTACCCGGGCCCGCCCCCGCTGCGACGGCAACCACCGCGGTGGACCCGCCGGCCCCGCTGCGCATCCGCTCGCGCCCAGTCGAGGCCCTACACGTCGGCGTTCATCACGTGCCTCTTCGGCCCGGCCGCCGGATTTATATATTCGCGCGCCAGCCGTGCCCGCAGTGTCAGTCAGTGAGTGACGCGACGCGCTTGCCCGTACACTGCCAGTCCGTCTGAGATATTTTTCTCTCTCTTTGGGGTGAGGACGTGAGGGAGAGGGAGGCTGAGAGAGAATGCTGCTGCGGAGCGCGTCCTCGCCGCTGCTCAACGCGGCGCGCGTGCCGGCGGCCGCGGCGGTGGAGCATGTACCGGGCCACGGGCATCTCGCGGTGGCGTCGCCGGCGGGGCATCACGGGCCGAGGCAGCAGGGGGCGCTGTGCCGCGCATTGTCCGAGGCCGATCTGCTGGCGCCCGTGTCGCTCCCGGCCGCGAGGAGCCCCGCCTCCGCTTTGCTCGAGGAGGACGAGGAGGAGGCGCAGCAGGAGGACGAGGACGTGGTCGCGGTCGGGGTGGCGGCCGTGCCGCTGCGCCGGCTGCTGACGAGCACGGGGCTGGACGCAGCGGGGGAGGAACAGGAGGCCGGCGCCGGCGGAGCCCTGGCGCTCCTCGAGGGCGTCGGGGGAGGCGGCGGGCGCGGGACGGTGTGCGGCGGCTGGCAGGGCGGCCGCGGAGGAGACGGGGACGGCGACGGCCATGACCGCGGTGCCACCGACGCGCACTACCGGCGGATGATCAGGGCCAACCCGGGCAACTCGCTGCCGCTGGGGAACTACGCCAGGTTCCTCAAGGAGGTGCAGGGGGACGCGGCGAGGGCGCAGGAGTACTGCGAGCGCGCCATGGTCGCCAACCCCGGCGACGGCGACGCCCTGGCGATGTACGCGGGCCTCGTCTGGGAGACCAGCCGCGACGCCGAGCGCGCCGACGCGTACTACAGTCGCGCCGTCCAGGCCGCGCCCGACGACTGGTCAGTCTGCCAGCTCCACCGCACCACTTCGTTTCTTGCTTGCTTGACATGCGTTTGCGTGACAGTTTCTTGCTTCCCTTGCAGCTATGTCCTGGGATCCTACGCCGGGTTCCTGTGGGACGCCGAGGAGGAAGACGATCTCGACGACGGACAGACTACGGCAGCGACGCCGCCGTTCTTTGGGGCAGCTCAGCTTCCCTCCATCAGAGCGGCATTTTAGACGAAGAACCAATCTCACTACCAGTAAACAAACTGCATCTCGAACTCTGGAAGGAAGAGCGACATGCCGGGCCTCCGAGGGAAGCCGCCACCGTCACCGACCCGGTCGCGGCAGACCGTAGTACTCCCTCCTTCCATCTATATCTATATGGTCTAATGCGTTTTTCGAGGCTAATTTTGATCGAATGTTAAAGCAATAATATATGACATGCAACTTACACAGAGCACACCATCAAATTCGTATGTAAAAGGAGCTTTCAATGATATAATTTTCACATTATGCATGTCATGTACTATTAATTTTGTCAATAGTCAAAGGCGGTCTTGAAAAACGCATTAGGCCCTATATAGATGGAAAGAGGGAGCAGACTGAATAAACAAGTCCGGCTACCTGTGTGAAAGATGAATCTGGAAAGAGCACTACGCCTCTAAGCTTTGCAGGATCTGCGGCACTGTAGGATAAATATCTAGCCGAGCCTAATAAGGTTTTGCTGTGCTTGTACATGTAGAATGTTCCTGATAACATGGTGTATGTAGTGTATGTACCACTTGTGAATTACAGCAAACGTCAGAGCCATCTGTCCCAGCAGTTCAGCAGAAGCAGATCCATCTTCCATGTAGGAACAGAATACAAAATTACACTGAATGTCCAAGTTCATCACAAAATTGGTGCAAACTTTGCGGTAAAGAAGATAAAGAGGGAAAACTCATGCGGGAAAAAATAGTCTCTCGACCTGGAAATACAAGGTAGTCATATGCAAATGTTACTAACTACAGATAATACCACTCCCTTGTACTGTTTGAAAAACAACACAAACTGAGAAGATAAACAGTACATTGGCTGCTTGCCATGCTTCAAACTCCAGGTGATTACACTAATTCAAGCACATGATACCAGCCAGAAGTTCACTACCCAAATAACAAAAATGCAGACATGGGAGGCTGAGGCATGACTCTCAGCTTTCCGAAACACTGGACTCGACTGTTTTCTATGCGTTGAGCACATGGTCGTCTGGAGTAACTTGAGCACGGATTGGCGTCCGGATGGGATCTGCAGTTGACTTGCTAATTTCTTGCTGTTCTGCAGAAGATATAGAAGTTGCAATGTCAACGGAACCTGTCTGCTCTGACGGCAATTTGGGGAGAGATTTCCGTTGGGACTTCTTCGGAGCAGGTGCTGTCTTGGCGGTGTTTTGGGAGGCCCTTTGGTCGAGGCTCAGACGAACTGGACGGCTTGAAGAATTGGTACTTACTGCTGTGCCTGCTGAGGTTGTGTTCTTTGAGCGACCAAGCTTTGGTGATCTAGGTCTGGTGGTAGGGACCTAAGATGAATAGCAGTAAATAAGTAGTATTCTTCAGAACTAGGACACACCAATAAGCGAGTTAAAAGTGCTAGTGCAAATCATGGTAGAAAATTGAACCACCTGTCTACCAGGAAAATTAACGGTCCATTTTTAAAGCACTGTTAACAGTTAACTGCATAATAAATTAGGGATGGTCAACTTGCAACGAACTCATCAAAGAGGTAAATCAACCGAGTTTCAGATTTACTCAAATATATTGGCAAAAGAGACATGGATCATGTGGTGATGGACATTTTCATTTTAGTAATTAAACACCCAAAAGAAACTTGCATAATATTTAATATCTACAAGAAATCGAATCTTCTAAACAGCTGATGAAGTAACCATCACCTACAGTACAACTGCACTAGCTACAGAAAATAGTACTTTCGGCGTGGAAAACTTGGCTGCAAATAGAACGTTCTCCAGAGTTCTTGAACAAAGTAGTCATGCATAACCATGTGACAGCTGTATGCGATGTGGGTTGGTCACCCATGTGCTAGGGATAATCCATTTTATCTTTTAGTTAGGAATAGTATCATTTAGAGATAAGATAACCCTTAGCTTCAGCCTTCAGCCAATTAGAGATAAGATATTTCCTTGGATATGAAAATTGTTTCGATTCGGTTGTTAGTGCCAGCAACTTGGTACATCTATTTTCATTAAGCAGGAAGAACTACAGTATATCTCCTGTCCACTTCGTCTAACCCTCTCCCTGATTAGCCATGCAACCCAGCCATCCTCCCGGCTGTCTTTTGTGCTTTACCACCATGACATGTATACATGAAGCTACCAGCAAGGCAGCACTACTGGGATCACAATTTAGGTGTAGCAAGTGTAGTCTTAGATCTTACTAGAAGAATGCAGAAGTTATTCTTATGTAATCAGTAATCCAAGTATTGATAGGAAACAATTACAGTATTCTTTGGTTATATATGAAGGTATTGTAGCAAGACTTAAGTTTCCACAAGACAGCAAAGAAAAGTTTGCATTCAGGAGTTCCCTGCTTTCACAGTTATACAGGTTGCAAATATGCTAATAAGGTCTACAAGGCTGGTTGCAACTGATTCAGTTCTTAATTCGCTTGACAGAATGGAAGGAGGAAGCTCTCCCTGAGCAGGGGTCAAGATGGTTACCTTCTTCAACTCAACCTTGGGAGCTGGTGGTTCCTTATAAAAGCTGGGCATCGGTGCTGCCTTGAAATTCAAACTTTTCCGTAGCTGTCTGAGTTCAGCTTCTTCCATTTCCTGCACAGTGACAAACAAACAAATAAAGCAAACACTATTAGCAATGGACCATACAAAAAATCATTGATTTATTTTGAGGAAATGACAAATAAGAATATGGACCTTTGATTTTGCCTGCATGTTGTTTTTCTCCAATTCCTGTGCATGGATCTTCTCCTCGAGCTTCGAGTAGAACTACTTGATTGCAGAATGGGTAAGCAAAGGCATGAGATTAAAAAAAATGGCAAGTCGTCAAAGTGAAGAACAACTTACCTCCCTTCTTTTTTCAGCTCTCTCATTGCATTTGAAGGCAAACCCATATGAAGGGGTGCTGCCAACCTTCTGAGGCTTTACTCTTTCACAATTAGATTCTTCATCGTTTTTTACAACACGTTGGCTAGATGCTTTCTGAGTTTTCCTCTTCTCCCTGTATTTGAATGGAGAATATGACTGTAAGAAACTATTTTAATAGTGTAAATGCAATAGGTAAATAGTACAAGGGTTTACGGAAAAAAAGTTTTAAAATAATTCTTAGTTGGAAAGGAATTAGCTAGACTTGTGCACATGCTAAAGTTAACAATACAGAATGGGGTTTGAACTGTTTAAGGTTTCACAGATGGAGAATGCATTTAGAGGGTGGTTATATCCAAGTGCATTAGGAGAAAGTATATAGCTAGATTCGTCCAAAGGCTAAAGATGACAGCATCAGATTAAGTATGCAGTGAGTGCTTCAGGTTTCATATATGCAAAATGTATTGAGATGACACTTCTCAATATTGCAACAAGAATCACTTCTAAAAATTTGGTAGCACGGCAGCAAACAAGAAAGTAATCTAACAAACAGAAGGACACTAAGCGTGAATGCAATCCTTTTCGCATAATCTGAGAATCAGACCCTTTATGGTATGCAAAAACCATTTTCCTCAATAACTCACTTGTGCTACTAAAAAACTAGCTGTCCCAGCTGTACCATAAATAGACAGACTTGTTTTCACTCATATTAATCAGTTTACAAGAGGTGCAACCTACCATAATTGGGCACAGAGATTGCTGATGTTAAATCCATAAAACAGATACAACTAAGGAACCAATATACACACAAGAACAAACAAACAACATACTTTGAATCCTCGAGCGACAAGCTCTCCTTAGCAACTGGTCGAGAATTGCTCTTCTCCGCCTTCTGAATCAAAACAGACCAATCAATTCTAGTAAGATCAAAATGCATTAGACATACCGTTGCCTCCTCATATTGGACAACAAAGAGTTTTGCATTTCAGCACTATAAAAATGTGTATGCAATATCCAAGAAGTAATAGGGGAATGGAACTAAAAAATGAGCTTACTTTCTTAACATCAGCATCACCATTGCTTGAAGAGCTATCAACTAAATCTGGATCAGACACTCGTGCAATGGGTGCCTTAGTGGACGGAGAACTGGGAGTGTTTTTCTTAGCTTGACTCTTATCGCCGCTCCGTGGGCTCTGGCGCTGTGATTTGGTAACCTTAGGGGAACGGCTTTGGCTTCCCTAGAACGCATGAAAAATGGCAGAAAGCACAAAATTATCACCAAACCATCTATATGAGATCTCAGCAAGGACAATGTATCAACATGGCAAGCTCTCACCTTGGGAACCCTGGCCTTTATGTCCTCCGGTTGCGACTTTATGTCCTCCGATGGCGAGGTGGCTTCACCACCCACCTCTTCAGGTGGATTGATCACCTCACTCTCGCCCGAAAGCGCCACATCGGCCAACTCTTCGCTGTCTGGACTGTCTTTGGGCAGAAACTTCTGGCTCGCCCCATTGTCAACGCCCAACGCGCCCATGGCATCGGCAACCTCGGACACCGCATCCATCTCTCGCTACCACCTCAAGCAAGACTCTCGCCTGATCAGCGGTTTATCAAAAACAAGAAGCACGGCAGCTTGCACCCTAGCTCAACATCTCGAAACTCGCCGCGGCAAGAGAACAACCCCCGAAATCTGCGGAAAGTATACTGCTATAAGTTGGGCTAATCGACACCAAATTACATGGGAGGAAACGGGATTGGGTTCAGCTAAGATCGGCCATGGAGAACAAAGATCTGGGGAGAGGACCGGAGCCAGGGGAGCAGCAGTCAACGCGTGCTAGGGCTTTGCTTACCAGCAAGAGGAGCCGCGTCCGGGCGGATCTTCGCTCCCCGCAAGCCCAGCGGAGGAGAGGACGGAGGGGCGACGGAGGAGACGACCCCCTTCTCTCGGGGTGGTGGGGTACCGGCGGCTGCGGCGGCGGGACTGGCGCCTGGCGACGATGGGAGACTGGGGAGGAAGAAGGGCAAGCAGGCTGAGAGCAACGAGCACAGAGAGGTGAATCTGGGATGTGACGGCAGAGGGGAGACCTCCCACCAGCTCAGTTTGAGATGGAGACGCGTCAACACTGTGCGCGCAGTGTGCAGCGTCTACCTCCGTGTTCCACGGCTAGCTTTGGCTCCACACTGGTTGCAAAGAGACGAGAAAAGGTTGCATTTTTTTTTCAACACATACAATCGGCACATACGAACACACGCACACACATCCTACCTTTATGAACACCTTCAAGTTACTGAGCCGGCACGACATCTTAAAATTAACGAAGTTACCACAAGCCTCTCGTGCGACATAAACGTCTTCTCCCACTTAACAAACATCACCGTAAAACCTAAAACAAATCTAAAAAGATACGAGCATCGGTGTCTAAGTCTACGACTTAAATCTGATGGATTAGTTCCGCTATAAGAAACGCCGCAGAGAAAGTTGCGTCCGATCTCGTTCTTCTTGCTTGGCTGAATCTGCCATGGATCTTTTTTTCAAAGGGCAACTCCAACGCTGTTCGTTATAACGGACACAAAATGTTCGATGGCACGTGCGGACCAGTGATAGGGGCGGTCATCAGTCAACTGAAGATACCAAATGTTCTGTCAAATTTGAATAGATAATAAAACAGATGAAATTCATGCAAACCGGGTGATTGTTAGATTTTGATATGTTACAACCAAAAGGACGAAATTTAACAAAGTTTCAACTAAACTGGGCGAGAAAAAAACTAAACTGCACGAGGTACCGGACGATGACCTGGTAGGCATGGGCTCTGAGGTCGCTGGCACCTCCTTCGTCGTCTGCGTCAACGTCGTCGTTGCCACCATCGTCCGAGTCATCGTAGTAGTCGTCCTTCTAGTGGCGGAAGCCCCGCCAAGCGTTGTGGCAACCCTGGTCGATCGTCACTGCACGCTCACGACGCAACCACTCGACTTCTACAGCCTCACGCGGAGCCTTGGCCACCTCATCCTAGCGGCGACGATCGGCCGCGGTAGTGGACTCCGACCCATGCCCATGCCTTTCAGCTGGGCCAAGCGCTCGCACTCCTCCAGCCACACTTTGAAGAGTTGGTCGTTGATCCGGCGTCGGCGGCGGGAAGAGGTCTCCTCGGTTTTCCTGGACCGATCGATGGCCCAGACTGGCGCAACGTTAGACCTTGAGAGCAACGCCTGGCGCGCCGCCTCGGAGGTTGCCACCACTGTGGTGGAGGAGTCGATGTTACCACTGAGGTACTAGGTGAGGCGGTCGTGCGTTAGTGATCTCCAGGAGGGCTCCTGTTGGGGATATAACTATTGAGTATAAACCGCCCAGGAGGGGCCGGGTTATGCTCATAGTGATTTACCTGTATTGAAGCCCATGAAGACATAGAAGATGGCGACTTACGAAGGGGACTTAACAAGAAGGCCCAAAGCCCAAAGGCGAGTTAGGGCCCATAGATGTAAACCGCCATAAGTATATGACTTGTATTGTAAGATAGGAAAGAGGGGATACCGAGCCGGACACGTTTATGAGCCGGCCGGGATTCTGTGAACCGCCGGGCGTCAACCTGTGTATATAAAGGGACAACCCGGCGGCGGTTGAGGGACGGGAGACAACAGATCGAGAGCCAGATTAAGCGTATTCGCTCCCTGGTCATCGAAACCCTAGCAATACCACCTCAAACTGGATTAGGCTTTCACCTTCACCGCAAGGGGCCAAACCAGTATAAACTCCCCGTGTCCTTTGTCCTGATTAACCCCTTTAAGCTAACCTCATTGCGATGGCTCCACGACTAAGTCCTCACACTAGGACATCTGTCGTGACGATTCCACGACAGTTGGCGCCCACCTGGGGCCCGCGCATGGTGGTTTCGAGTTTTGAAGGGCAACTTCGAAGGGATCAAGGGATACGTTGTGGGCCGGATGACCAAGAGTCGTCGCGGCAAGCTCTACATCGACGACGAAGGCTGGGGCCCCGAGGCCGGCTCAATTGAGTACGGGTACCGGGTCCCCTTCGGTGGAATTCACGTCTTCATTGGCAAGATCGGCGAACCAGGCCCTGAGCCGGACACCTGCACCGACATCATCGAGACGGCTCAGCGTGCAAAACCCGCCCGAGTTCAGCCCTCCATGAGTCGTGCCTTCGTGGGATTCATCAATGGTGCGGAATCTGGGGATAAATCGGTATCTGACAGTGAGACAGTTGTCTATTCTGATGGCGAGTCATCCATCGGTGAAACCGAGTCATTGTACCAACTGCAAGACGGTCGGCTTGGGGGCTGTTCCGATGGCGATAGTATTCCGGACCCCTACGAGCCGCCGAACCGGGTTGCAATCTTCATGGCCGGTACGCAGCCAGTGCAGCACTCTTCAACTGCAGCGGCATTGATTTCCGGGTCAGCAGCGGCGACGGCAGCTGGGGCAGGAGGCCCTGCGCACCCGCCGGCTCAAGTCTTGTCCGGTTTACTAGACGCCTTGGCAACACTGCTGACGATGGAGGTTAACCCGGATAATCAAGATCAGCATAACGCGGAAGTCGTGAAATTGCGAGATCAGATAGCTCAAGCTAAGGAAAACCTGGCAGGTGAAGATGCCAGGATGGCTGCGGAGCGGGTTACGTTGGATGCTCAAGCGCAGCGGATTCAGTCGGAGTCTTACCGACTCATGCTAGATCAGAACGCTTCAAACGAAGTCATGAGGAGGAGGCATCAGTCTCGCCTGCCACCGGTTTACGAGGCGAGGAACCTCTTTAACACGCCAGGAGCAGGAACCAGTAACCCGCCAGTGGCGGACCGGGTTGAAGCGCCTGGGACGGGAGCGCCGGTTCAGCCACGCACCACGGATCCGCCTCGTCAGAACAATATCCCGCCGCAACACATGCCAACACCACCGGGTCATTACTCTAACCCTTTGGATAACATGATCGCTGCGGCGTCACGATTGGTGGCTATCCCGGTTGAAGGCGAGTCTCCAACGGTGGTTGAGATGCGGAGGGCTAGAGAGCTCCTTCAGACAGCATTGGTTCAGCAGCAGGCTTATTCTTACAGTCGAAGCCGGATTCATTCCACCCCTCGCCCAAGCCAGAGTTACAGTAGGCATATTGATGAACCAGCTGTGTCAAGCAGTGGGCGGAACCATAACCAGCCTCGTGGACATAACCCGGCGGGCGGTGGTGCTGATGCTCAGAACGTGGTGGATCAAGGTAGAGCACGTCGAGAGGCCGAGCTGGCGGCGCAATATGCGGCCCGTCAACCTTCTCCGGTTCGTCCGACAACTTCGGTGGAGCCAGGTGTAACCTTTAGGAATTTGGGCGTGCCATGTTTAGTGCCGGCCATACGTAATGAGCGTCTGGCCAAGGATTTTAAGGGCCCTCGCAAGGTGCCTAACTATACAGCCGATTTACCTCCTGAAGCATGGATCGAGAGTTATGAGATGGCCATGGAATTGCTATATGTTAGTGATGCGGCATGTGCTAAATATTTCCCCCTGATGTTGGATGAAACGGCTCGCACTTGGTTGAAGGGGCTCCCTGCCAACTCCATTGGGTCATGGGCCGAGTTAAAGGCCCGGTTTATCCAGAATTTCAAAGATACGTGCAAGCAGCCTATGTCAATTGTGGATCTGGATGCCTGTGTCCAAGAAGAGGGTGAGTCCACAACCCATTGGATGCGCCGAGTTTCGACCATCTTACATTCATCGGATCGCATCAATGCCGGTTCAGCGGTCATAATGTTGGAGAAGAATTGTCGGTTTACGCCTCTTAAGCAGAAGTTGGGTCGGCTCAAGCGCCACTACAATGACATGGGAGAGCTGATGACGGCTCTGGTTAAGTACGCTGACTCTGATGGTACCAAGGACCCCGAGTCTGATGATGACAAGCCGGGAAAGGGAAAGAAGAGCAACAGCACCAGAGGACAGCAGCATAATCCGGTGAATCAGGGAGGCAATGGTAAGCACAAAGCTGATAATAGTTTGGACTTTGTGGCTAACACCAACGCACAGAATAATGGCCAGCGTCCTAAAGGTAAACCGCCCCCACGGGCCGGAGGGTCAGGCTTTAATCTTGAGCAGATGCTAAATCAGCCCTGCCCAAGGCATGGGACGCGAGAAAGACCGTCTGGCCACCTCTGGAAGGATTGCTACATCATGAAGGAGTATAAAAATTCCAATCTTTTTCAAGACAATCATGGACCGGGTGGTGGTTCAGGGTCCGGTTCTCATGGGCCGGGTTACGGCGGTGGCGGTTCTAGTTCTGGATTCCAAGGTAATCAGGGCAATCAAGGCAATCAGGGTGGCTACCATCAACAGTCAGGTCAGGGGAATCAGCAGCAGCAATCTGGGTATCAGAGTAACCCAAAGCAGTTGAATAGTGGGCAGTACCACGTCTTCACCACAAATTTATGCAAACGGGATCAGAAGCTTCACAAAAGGGCAGTGAACGCCGTTGAATCGGCGGTTCCCCGTTACTTGCGCTGGTCTGAGCAGCCCATCGCGTGGAGTCGGGAAGATCACCCGCCCCGGGTTGATAATCCGGGTCACCTAGCATTGGTGGTTGCACCCCAGGTTGGAGGGTATAAGTTTACCAAGGTACTCATGGACGGAGGGAGCAGCATCAATATCCTTTATTACGAAACTTTCCGTCGCATGGGGTTGACAGATAAAAATCTTAAACCGTCGAATACAGTTTATCATGGTGTGGTGCCTGGTAAGTCGGCGTACCCCATTGGTAAGATAGCTCTGGAAGTTGCCTTTGGAGATGATCATGACTCTAGGTCAGAGACATTGACCTTTGAAGTAGTCAAAATTCACAGCCCGTATCACGCTCTGTTTGGACGGCCGGCTTATGCCAAGTTCATGGCACGGCCTTGTTATGTTTATCTGCAGCTCAAGATGCCGGGTTACAAGGGGACCATCACAGTACATGGGAGCCGAAGGATAGCCTTGGAATGTGAAGAGGGTGATGCGGCTTATGCTGAGTCGGTTTGTGCAATGGAGGAGTTAAAATTTTACAAGGACAATATTGATCCGACGGATATGACGTCTTTGAAAAAGCCAACTACAGAGCATGATCCGGTTTTGAACTTGAAATCGGCAGATGACACTAAGATGGTTGATTTTGTTCTTGGCAATTCATCCAAGTAGTTCAGCATCAGTGCTAATATGGATCCGAAATAGGAAAGCGCGCTCATCGAGTTCATCCGTGAGAACCGGGACATCTTTGCATGGAAACCTTCTGACATGCCAAGTGTACCGAGGGAACTCGCTGAGCACGCTCTCAATATTGATCCCAAGTTTAAACTGGTCAAGCAGTTTCTTCGTCGCTTCAATGAAGAAAGGCGTAAGGCCATTGGTGAGGAGGTAGCCCGGCTCTTGGCGGCTGGGTTTATTGTTGAAGTTTTTCATCCTGAGTGGTTGGCTAACCCGGTGCTGGTACTTAAGAAGAACAGCACTTGGCGCATGTGTGTGGACTACACGGATTTAAACAAGGCTTGTCCGGCTGATCCTTTTGCTCTCCCTCGTATTGATCAGATTATTGATGCTACGGCGGGTTGTGAGCGTTTGAGTTTTTTGGATGCTTATTCTGGTTATCATCCGATCAAGATGGCAGTTAAGGACCAGGAGAAGACAGCTTTCATAACTCCCTTTGGAGCCTTCTGCTATGTGTCTATGCCTTTTGGGCTCAAGAGTGCCCAGGCGACTTACCAGCGATGTGTGCAGAATTGTCTTCATAATCAGATTGGACGCAATGTTCATGCTTATGTGGATGATATTGTGGTGAAATCCAGAAAGAAGGAGACGTTGATAGACGACTTGAAGGAAACCTTTGATAATCTCCGAGTTTATAAGATGATGCTTAATCCAGCCAAGTGTGTTTTTGGTGTGCCGGCGGGCAAGCTTTTGGGCTTTCTGGTGTCTAACAGGGGCATTGAAGCTAATCCGGAGAAGATCAAAGCCGTTACTTCTCTGGCTAAACCGGCGTGTATCAATGATGTTCAATGTCTGGCGGGTCATATTGCGGTGCTAAGCCGGTTCATAAGCCGCCTCGGTGAGAAGGCCATCCCTTTGTATTAGATGATGAAAAAGACAGATGACTTCGTCTGGAGTGACGCTGCTAATGAGGCATTTGAGGCGCTTAAGAAGCAGCTGGCTGAGCCGCCGGTCCTAGCTGCACCCGTTAATAAGGAGCCGCTGTTGTTATATGTGGCTGCTAATAGCCGGGCTGTCAGTGTGGCTATTGTGGTTGAAAGGAAAGAGGCAGGCAAGGAATATCCGGTTCAACGGCCGGTTTATTATATCAGCGAAGTGCTTATTGAGTCCAAGCAGAGATACCCACATTGGCAGAAGCTTGTATATGGGGTTTTCATGGCAAGTCGGAAGCTCAAGCAATATTTTCAGGGTCACCCCATTACTGTGGTTAGCTCTGCTCCTTTAGGAGATATCATACAAAACAGGAAAGCAACAGGCCGGGTTGCCAAATGGGCCATTGAACTTGGGCCTCATGGTTTGAAGTATATGCCTCGCACGGCCATCAAGTCTCAAGCACTGGTGGAGTTAATCAATGACTGGATAGAGCTGCAGATGCCTGAGGAAAAACCAGATAACACGTATTAGACTATTCACTTTGATGGGTCCAGGCAATTGGAGGGCTCGGGGGCTGGAGTTGTGCTTTCTTCCCCTTGAGGTGATAAATTTTGTTATGTTCTCCGTTTAATGTTCCCTTGTACTAACAATGCAGCTGAATATGAGGCCTTGCTCCACGGTCTTCGGATGGCTAAGGAGATGAACTTAAGCCGGGTAAGGTGCTTTGGTGACTCAGATTTGGTGGCTCAACAAGTCTCTGGTACTTGGGATTCTAAGGACCCCCTCATGGCGGCTTATCGATGAGAGGTGGATGTTATTGCTGGTCACTTCAAGGGTTATCAAGTTGAGCATGTTGATCGGAGGAAAAATGAAGCGGTTGATGCCTTAAGCCGGTTGGGTTCTCAACGTAAACCGGTGCCACCTAATGTCTTTCTTGACGTTTTGCATAACCCGTCGGTCAAGTTACCTACAGAGGAGGATTTGGCTATTCCTGACCCGGAAGCTTAGTTGGTGGCGGCTCTTCATGTTATTCCTGATTGGACAGTTCCATATTTGGCATATATGACCCGGGGCGAGTTACCTGAGGATGAAACCTTGGCCAGGCAAATAACCCGGCGGTCCAAGTCAATGACAATTGTCAATGGAGAGCTGCACCATTGCAGTGTTACCGGGGCGTTTCAGCGTTGTGTTTCTCCTGAAGAAGGCTGTGAGATTCTGCGTGAGATCCATGAAGGAGATTGTGGTCATCACACCGGCTCTAAATCTCTTGTAGCCAAGGCTTTTCGTCACGGTTTTTATTGGCTGACGGCTCATGCTGATGCTGAGGACTTGGTCAAAAAATGTGACGGTTGTCAGAAGTTTTCACGTCGAACTCATGTTCCGGCTCAGGAGTTGAGAATGATTCCAATCACTTGGCCGTTTGCAGTTTGGGGGCTTGATATGGTTGGACCTTTTAAGAGGTCCAAGGATAAGAAGACCCACCTCTTGGTGGCGGTTGATAAATTCACTAAGTGGGTAGAGGCAGAGCCAGTCAGTAAGTGTGATGCAGCAACGGCGGTTCAATTCATGAAGAAGGTGATCTTCTGTTTTGGCTTTCCACACAGCATTGTAACAGACAATGGCACTAATCTCTCCAAGGGTGCTATGAAAGAATTTTGTCAACGTGAGCATATCCGGCTTGATGTATCGTCGGTGGCTCACCCCCAATCTAATTGTCAAGCTGAGAGAGCCAATCAAGAGATCCTGAGAGGCATCAAGCCCCGGCTTATGGTTCCCTTACAGAGGACGCCGGGTTGTTGGGTAGAGGAGTTACCCTCGGTGCTATGGAGCAGCAACACAACGCCCAACAGATCTGCGGGTTACACGCCTTTTTTCATGGTTTATGGAGCAGAGGCGGTTCTCCCCAGTGACATCCGTCACGACTCACCCCGGGTGGCGGCTTACGTTGAAGCTGATAATGAAAAGGCACGTCAGGATGCACTTGACCTGTTAGACGAGGCGCGTGATCTCGCAGCGGCTCGTTCGGCGATTTACCAGCAAGATCTACGTCGTTATCACAGCCGCCGGGTTAAGACCAGAACCTTTCAAGAAGGCGACTTAGTGCTCCGGCTTATCCAGGATCAGACTGATATGCACAAGTTATCCCCACCTTGGGAAGGACCCTTTGTGTTCAGCAAGAATCTGAACAACGGGTCATACTACCTTATTGATGTTCGAGACCACAAGGACTCACGCACGTCGGAGGAAGAGACTCGCCGGCTGTGGAATATTGCTCATCTTCGGCCTTACTACACCTGAGCCATTGGCTCTTCTGATGTACATATTTTTGACAATTTATATATTAAACCGGCACCCCTGCTAAAGCAGGGCCTCTGTCGTTTTTTCTTAATGAGTCTTTGGTTACTTGGGGGCCTCCGGCTTATGAGCGAAGTTATGATTACCCTTTGAACCAGCTTATAAGCCAACTGAAAAAAAAACTTGGGGGCTTGCTACCCAGGTTAAAGGTACCAAAGAGAGTCTGTTGCAAAATCACAGCTCAAACATAGGTGCCCCTTGAGCACAGCTCAAAAATATTACTTGGGGGCTCCTTGATTCTAAAGAACAAAGAGTTTGTATAACCCTTGTAATAGGCTTAAAAGCCAGGCTTGGAAGCCAGGTGTATTCACCTAAAACCCCGGGTTATCCTGCCTTTTTAAGTAAGCCACTCCGCCCAGGTATTCCTGGAATGACCCGCCGAACGTTTGACAAGTCAATCTTATACAGACCCTGAACTTGTCAAAGTTAAAACGACGATTGGTTATGTGAGGTCCATCTTATAAGGTTTGTATATAGGTTTAACTCAGTGGCTGTGCGGCCCGTGAAAGCACTCGATTTTTGGCCTGGCAGCCCATGAAAAGCCTCGTTTTTTCGTTTGTTTTATTCCACAGTTTTTGAGGTTTATTTGGTGAGGCTTATAATGCTTTATGATCATAATTCATCCGGTGTTTATTAACCCGGCCAGGCTTTTGACTATAAGTCGCCAGTATGAGATAAGATAATATCCGGTGTTTATTAACTCGGCCTGGTTTTGTTCATAAGCCAAGCAATCTATGATAATTACCAGTGCTCAAAGTTTGGGTTCTCCCCCTTACTACACCGGTTCGGTAAACCAACAGTGTGATCAAATATCACAGGTATGATATATTTCAAATTTGGTTATTCTGAAAAGTCCAGCCTTGGGTATAAGCTATGTTAGTTTCCATGGTTTTATATTGGGCGTTATGACCCGTCCAGCGGTAAACCGCCAGGACACTTTTAATCCATTGCATGCAGGAGCAGAGTCCACATTGTTAATATTATAAGCATAAGTGGCATATCTTAACATGGTGGATTAGCAGTGTCATGCAAAGTAAATATGCACGATGGCATAGCAGAACAAGAGTTTAAGCTAGCCTATTACAAGGCGTTTGGTGCCCAAAAGAATAATTGTTTTAACAAGTCTTAAAGAAAGCAGCTGCTAAACCGGCCCCCGGCTTACGAGTCCTGGCCTGGCTGACTTGAAGGTTGCGGATCGTCCAGCGCCGGTTCATCTTCCTCCTCTCTACCCAGTGGCTGGAAGTCAATGGTGGTCCAATCAATCCCAGTTAAGGCCTTGAATACAGCTTCATCACTTATAAGTGTGGAGGGGTCAACATTAGGGGCATAGGTATGCTTACGGATTGGAGGAATAAGGTCTGGAGCATCATAAGTTGGCGCGTTAACTCTCTTGTTGTTGGCATCATAAATCGACTGATAATGTGAAAGATCGGTTTCTTCAGCCAATTGGCTAGCCAATGGGCGCATTTCCCTCGTCAAGGCTCTGAGGTCATCGTTATTAAACTCTGACCCATCCTCCTTTATGCTCGGGTAGCCGTTTCCCACATCGGCCGGATCAAGATCAGATATCCAAGCTTTGGCCCGAGTCAGTGCAGTAAGAGCACCCGCCCTGGCAGCTGACTTCTTTAGCTCTTCAAACCATGCAGGCATCATCGCCAGCCTTTCCAACGTCTCCTTGATCAAGGTTGGGGGCGGTTTTTATGGGAAGCTGTGCAGATAACCCGTTGTACGCCGATATATAATTGCTCTATAAGTGTATAGGCGGCTTTCAATTTTTGCCGCATATCTGAGCCAAGATGAGCAATGCGAGTTCCTGCATCATCAAAAACATCGGTAAACCGGCAGTCTCTTACATAATACATGTTCAAAGCTTATGAAGAAGTTATTTACCAAATACGGCAGCGGTCATGGCATTTATTTGTTGTTTCAAGCCATTCAGCTCCTCAGCTACCGGATTAAGGGCAGCCTCAGCATCCTCAGCCCTCTTCAGCAGAGTTGACTTTTCTGTATCCCAACCTGCCCGCTCGTTCTTAAAGCTCTCCTTCAGTTTTTCCATTGCTGTTAAGGCACTGGTCAGTTCTTCCTTGGCTTTGGAGGTCTCGGCTTGTTGTGACTTGATATTTTCTTGAAGGTCGGCGATTTGAGATTCCTTCTTGTTAAGATCAGCCTGCAAGAAACATGTAATTAATTAGATAGCAGTGCATATTCAAAGTCCCAAGCACATAACAAGTAATATACTTGGCACTTGGGGGCTAATGTCTATTGCTTCTTATCAAAAAAAAAATTACAAGTCCCAAGCACATAGCAACTATCAGCTTGATGGTCAACCGGATTATAAAGGTCCTAAGTAAGAATTTTGAGCCTTACAACATAATTAGTCTCAACTTAACATATTTGTTAAGTCGACCCTTGGGGGCTACACAGGCAAAATTGAAGAGTTATTATTCTAAAGTCCCGGTTCATAGTGACATTATAAACCGGCCCTTGCGGGCTAGTGGAGTTGATCTATATGGTTCTTGAAAGTTTGCAGAACATTCTATTCTTTTATGTCCAGTAAACTTGGCGGCTAAGGGAAGAATATTTATGCAGAGTTAATAGCATTTACCTCATATCGCTCCTTCATCATGTTCAGTAAACCGGCTTCATAATCACGGCTTGGGTGTAAATGGTTTAAAAACCCAGAATGAATATCTTGGGCGCTGGGGTGGGCATAGCTTTCGAAGTCCACCTTCCACTTGCCCTTGTCAACAGCAGAAAATTCTTCTTTGGCACTATGTTTTGACAGAGCAGTGGGGTTGCCTGGGGCTGTACACCCGACACCGGTAACTACAACATCGTCGGCTTTATCATCAGCAGCCTTAGTTGGGCTTGGCGGGTTATCAGCATGCCCCATCGGATCAATTTCCATCTGTTCAACAAAGGTTTCATGATATTGCGGTGGTGGATCATCAAGAATAGCTTCAGTATTTGGTTCAAACTGTTCCGGGTTCTTTTTTGGATCAGTTGGCGCGTTGTCATCAGCCGGTTTGTTCAATTTGGCCTTTTTACTGGGTCTGGCCTTGGCTCTGACAGAGACGCAAATAACAGGTTAGTATAATGATCAAGCATAAGGTATAAGGGGTTAGTTAAAAATGCTCACCCAGGAACAGTTTTGAGGGTTGGGATTTGTGTCCCTGTGGACTCGCCAGAGGATGAATGGGAAGTTCCCTGATAGTTTGAATCAGACGGATTAAGAGGTTGTCGGAAATAACCCGCCTTGGGATAAGATGTGTAAGAAATAGAAGAGACCTCTGGGCGGCGTTTACGAACTGGCGAGTTCGGTAAACCGGAAGAAGTGACCACATGGCCGCTATGCCGGGTTGTGCGGCGAGCTTCGTGTTGCTGCTTCTTCAAAAGAAAGTTTGGATTCAAGTAAGCTAGGGGGTGAGAAAATCTTACTTTCCGGCTTGCTTGTCGGGTTTTCTGTGTGGGCAGAGGTTCTGAACCGGATGAGAGAATAGTTACCTCTACGTCATTTGCGCGGCTAGCTTCTGCGTCGTCCTGATAAAAATCATCGTCAATGAGATGTATGAAAAAAGAGCCAAGTGAATCAAGTTCTACCTCTGACTCCGGATTATCATCGTTAATGTTTAACTCGGTAGGCTCGGTGTTTTTCTTCTTAGCGGGCTTCTTGTTGACCTTGGTCTTGACACGAAGTGTTTTGGCCGGTTTATCCTGCGGTTTCTTCTTCCAGAACGGATCATCACCCTGTTTAAAGATTGAAAAGATCATAAAGGAGTATTAAGAATATGGATTAAAGCAGGAGTGGGGCAATTCTTACAGCTGGCGGTTTATTTGAAGCACAGAAAGGACTAAGTCCTGTTTTGCTACAGTCGGTCATCGGTTCATCCAACATCTTCTTGACAGATTCAGTAATTTCAGTATCAGTCAGCTGAATATCAGTGTGGCATTGAGGGTCTTTCACATCCCCTGTGTACTCACACATTAAACCGGGGCGACGGCTTAAAGGCAAAATGCTCCAAGATACCCAGCAACGGACAAAATCAATGCCTGTCAAACCGTTTGCCATAAAGGCTCTGAGCTTTGAAAGTTGTGGTGCATATTTGGACCGTTCCTTTGCATTGAGTCTTTGGGGGAATGGATGTGCATCGGTAAGCCGGTGAGCACGGTAACCCGGCAGAGGATTCTCGCCAGCTGGAGATGTATCTTGGCAATAGAACCAAGTTTGATTCCAATCTTTGGGATGGCTATGATGCCTAGCATGAGGAAAGCTGACGTCTTTTCTCTTCTGAATTGAAACCCCGCCAAGTTCAGTATTGGGCCCATCTGTAAATTCAGTACGGCGGTTTAAATAGAAGAAATCTCTGAACAGGTCGACTGTGGGCTCTTCTTGCAGGTAGGCTTCACAAAACACTTGAAAATTGCAAATATTGGACACGGAGTTAGGCCCAATATCTTGAGGGTGAAGTTGGAAGAAGTGAAGCACATCACGGAAATTTTTTGATCCGGGAGGGCTGAACCCTCGACTCAGATGATCAACAAAAACGATCACTTCCCCATCCTTGGGCTCAGGAGGATTTTCTGGACCGGGGGCTCTCCAGTGGATGTCTTCCTTTTTTGCTAAAGCGCCAGTTGTAACACACCCGTTCAGTTCTTCTTCTGTAACCCGAGATGGAACCCAGTTACAGGAATAAAAGGATTTGGCCATTTATACGATAACCTGGAAAAGATTTGTGCCGGTTTAAGGTTCATGGTTAACAGGCAGAAAGTGTTGAAGCATGCATGACAGTGACGTTATTAAATTACAAAGACGAGCACTTGGCGGTTTAAGAGGGGACTAATGGTACCTGGCAAGTTATTATTTTCTGAGGTTAAACCGCCTACATGGATATTGAAAGTATAGATCTGAAGTTGGAAAATGGCTAAGTGATGACAAACAGGTTTCACAGATTGGTATTGCAATTTTGGATCTACCGCATGTCAGGAAATGAAAATATATTCAGACCTAAAATACTGGTACTTGAGCAGTTTATGAAGGTCCAGATCGGATTTTTTCTACCTAAAAGAGATGCTCTGATGAGGAAAAAGGGACTAGGATTATTGCCGCACAGGATAAGTATCAAGTTTGAATCAAACCTCATGCTACAGCGAAGAACAGGTGAAGAACAGTGCCGAACCTCCATCAATCCGTTCGAACCCTAATGAGATCTACGGAGGGGGAAGGAGGAAGAACTTACCAAAACTGTTGATCGACGGAGGCGCGTGAGCAAAATCTGGACCAAGTCAGGTTGAAGCGGCGGCCAATAGTGATGCAGAGGAGAGGGTCGATGGTGGCGGCTGGACTTGAGGGCAGCGCGTCGCGAGGAAGACGATGAAGACAAAGAGGCCGAGGGGGGAAGTGAAAAGGACCCCTGTCCCTATTTATAAGGTGAATGGATAAGTGGCATGCGCGGGAATCGAGGAGCTCCAAATTGGGTGACATCATGGCGGGTTATCATGATCTCGGAAGAGGACGTCACGGCGAGTTACAAATTTTTGCGAAGGTAATGAAGAAGGAATTTTCCTAAGTGTTGAAGATTGACATGAACAAGTTCAAATCAACCTGGGGCCTAATGTTGGGGATATAACTATTGAGTATAAACCGCCCAGGAGGGGCCGGGTTATGCTCATAGTGATTTACCTGTATTGAAGCCCATGAAGACATAGAAGATGGCGACTTACGAAGGAGACTTAATAAGAAGGCCCAAAGCCCAAAGGCGAGTTAGGGCCCATAGATGTAAACCGCCATAAGTATATGACTTGTATTGTAAGATAGGAAAGAGGGGATACCGAGCCGGACACGTTTATGAGCCGGCCGGGATTCTGTGAACCGCCGGGCGTCAACCTGTGTATATAAAGGGACAACCCGGCGGCGGTTGAGGGACGGGAGACAACAGATCGAGAGCCAGGTTAAGCGTATTCGCTCCCTGGTCATCGAAACCCTAGCAATACCACCTCAAACTGGATTAGGCTTTCACCTTCACCGCAAGGGGCCGAACCAGTATAAACTCCCCGTGTCCTTTGTCCTGATTAACCCCTTTAAACTAACCTCATTGCGATGGCTCCACGACTAAGTCCTCACACTAGGACATCTGCCGTGACGATTCCACGACAACTCCTCCTTTTTTACAGCGACCGGGGAACCACTGGCTCCCGGACAGCCGACGGGGCGGCAACGATGGCGCCAACTCCTTCCCGTGGCGGGGATGATGTCCTAGTAAACGCACAGCGGGGATGGCGACTCCTTGGCGCAGCGTCCGATTTGGTTGTTGCAGTTGGTCGAAAGCGGAGGCGAGGGCGACGCCAGACTCCGATCAAAGCACGACCGCTCGAGCAACCGCGGCACCAGACTCCGGTCAAAGCGCGACCGCTCGAGCAACAACTCGATCTTCCGAGCGGCCTCGGGAGGAGGGGTGATGCTGCTCCTCCTCCTCCTCCTCCTCCGAGAAGAGCACCTTCATCTTGACCGTGGGAGCAATCGACGCCAATGGGGCGGGAGACCGTGGGCTGATGGGGAACGTTGCATGAAAAAAATCAAAAAAAGAATCCTACGGAACACCCAAGATCTAATCTATGAGATGCATAACAACGAGAGGGGAGTGAGTCTACATAACCTTGTAGACCAAAAGCGTTAGCGTATGTAACGCGGTTGATGTAGTCGTACTCTTTGCGATCTAGTGCCGAACGGACGGCACCTCTGAGTTTAACACACGTTCAGCTCGATGGCGTCCTCTCCTCCTTGATCCAGTAAGCGAGGAAGAGGAGGTAGATGAGATCGGGACCAGCCCAACGGCGAGGTGGTGGTGATGGGAGCGGAATTCCGGCAGAGCTTCGCCAAGCACGTACCGGAGAAACGTGAGAGGAGTTGGGAGAGGCAATGGGCAAGGGTCAAGGGGTGGCTTCCCCCATGCGCCTCCCCCTTTTATATAGGCTCGGGGCAGGGAAGGGCGTCCGAAACCCTTCGAGGGCCGGCCACAAGGGAGAAATCCCTTTAAACTTGGAGATAACATCTTATCTCTAGATTCAACCCTTTAAATTTAGAGATAAGTGTGACGCCCCCGGCTCAATCGTGCACTAATCATACACGCAAATGCACACGATCAAGCCTAAGGACTCACGGGAAGATATCACAACACAACTCTAAAACATAAATAAAGTCATACAAGCTTTATATTACAAGCCAGGGGCCTCGAGGGCTCGAATATATAAGCTCGCATACAAGCGTCAGCGAAAGCATCAGATATCTGAGTACAGATATTAAAGAAAACATAGATAGGCCCTTAGAAGGCAGGGCAAAAGAAAACACTACGATCGAAAGGCGCAGGCCTCCTGCCTGGGACCCTCCGAACCTACTCCTGGTCGTCAGCCAACTCGTAGTAGTAACCACCATCAGGGAGTAGTAGCGATCGTCGGCGTGGGCAGCTGTCTCAGGGGCTCCGTCATCTGGTTGCATCAAAAGGGATATGGGGGAAAAAGAAAGCAAAGCAACCGTGAGTACTCATCCGAAGTACTCAGCAAGCAAGGATCTACACTACATATGCAACATTATCAAAGGAAGGCTGTATATGTGGACTGGGCTGCAGAAATGCCAGAATAGAGAGAAAGGCCTAGTCCTATCGAAGACTAGCATCTTCAGGGGTCTTGCAGCATTAGAAGAGTGTAGACTAGTACCGTATATAGTAGTAGTATCATTAAGTCTCATCCTCACACAGAGATCCTTCCTCGACTCCCTGTGAGAAAGAAATCCCAGAGCCATACAGTCATCAACCTCATCCTGAGATCCTTTCTCGACTCCCTGCGAGAAAGTGATTCCAGAACCATAATATCCATATCTCATCTCAGCAATATGTTCTAGTTGTATCGATCGGGATACAACTCCGAGTGTCCGTTACCGAGGATCCGGCTATGCATAGATTAGTTCTTCCCTGCAGGGGTGCACCAACTTACCCACCACGCTCGCTTAACTCCGGCCGGACACACTTTCTGGGTCATGCCCGGACTCGGCCAAATGACACACCGCAGCCCTACCTACAGCTAAGCAGAGAGGTCCCCGCCGGTCTACATCCTAAGCGCTCAGGGGTCTTGGGCCATCACCCTGTGCACTCCGGGTTGTTGCGAGCAGGGTGAAGCCAGGCACCAGGATGGCGCCGGTCCGTCCCGGCCGCAATGTTGAACTGGACGTCTGACAGAGCTTTCGGCTGATGCATACGATGCAGAGTACCCATATTTATTCCTGCGTGATGGTTAGTGCTATCGGGCCAGAGGCCCACTCGAATCAAATATCCAAATCGTTAGTACCTTGGGGGTGCAATAACGAGCAGAGACTCATGATCGATGTGACCCCGTCGCCCCGTCTCGAGGACTTGCGGCAAGGGCCAAGAATGCCCGGCCACGCCTCGTATTCATCACTCGGGCACCATCCAGGCAACCCATCTTCATATCACACGCGGGTACCCCTCAGGGTCGACCCGCCTTTCCAAGTAACAGTGTAAAGTCCAAGTATCCGTGTGTCCATAACATCAAGGGAATCCGAGGTATCACCCTCGATGGATACCCACTCGATGTAACTGTCAAGGTGAACGTAGGAGGAATCACCCTCGATGGGTTCACACTTGATTTGTTGCACGACAGGGTCGTATCGGAAGTGGAGAAGGAGGAATCACCCTCGATGACCACGACCAAATAGCTACTCTACAGAGTTAACATCTGAAGTGCTACACGAGGTATCACCCTCGGCACTCGATAGTAACGCTGTAGTGTCGTTACAACTAAGGGGGTGAAGTGCGGTGCCGGGGCCTGTCTTCGATCCCGTTGATCGGGTCTTCTGTTAATCCAGCGGGGCAATCGGAACAAGTGGGGTCACTGATAGGTCTCTACCCAGCCTATGTGACGCCCCCAGCTCAATCGTGCACTAATCATACACGCAAATGCACACGATCAAGCCTAAGGACTCACGGGAAGATATCACAACACAACTCTAAAACATAAATAAAGTCATACAAGCTTTATATTACAAGCCAGGGGCCTCGAGGGCTCGAATACATAAGCTTGCGTACAAGCGTCAGCGGAAGCATCAGATATCTGAGTACAGATATTAAAAGAGAAACAGAAAGGCCTTTAGAAAGGCGGGGCAAAAGAAAACACTACGATCGAAAGGCGTAGGCCTCCTGCCTGGGACCCTCCGATCCTACTCCTGGTCGTCAGTCAACTCGTAGTAGTATCCATCCTCTGGGTAGTAGTAGTAGTCGATCGACGGGGCATCTGTCTCAGGGGCTCCGTCATCTTGGTCACGTCAAACTGATATGGGGAGAAAAGGAAAACAAAGCAACCGTGAGTACTCAGAAGTACTCAGCAAGTAAGGATCTACACTACATATGCAACATTTTCAAAGAGAGGCTGTATATGTGGACTGGGCTGCAGAAATGCCAGAATAGAGAGAAGGCCTAGTCCTATCGAAGACTAGCATCTTCAGCGGTCTTGCAGCAATAGAAGAGAGTAAAACAGTTCAATATAATGTAGCAGTATCATTAAGTCTCAACCTCACCCAGAGATCCTTTCTCGACTCCCTGCGAGAAAGCAATCCTAGAGCCATACAGTCATCAACCTCGTCCTGAGATCCCTTCTCGACTCCCTGCAAGAAGCAATCCCAGAGCCATAGTATCCAAATATCCAGTTCTAAATTGTATCTATCAGGATACAACTCCGAGTTTCCGTTACCGTAGGACAGGCTATCGATAGAAGTTTTCTTCCCTGCAGGGGTGCACCAACTTACCCACCACGCTCGCTTAACTCCGGCTGGACACACTTTCCTAGGTCATGCCCGGCCTTGGCCAAACGACACATCGCAACCCTACCTACAGCTCAGCAGAGAGGTCCCCGCCGGTCTACATCCTAAGCGCAAGGGGGTCTTGGCCATCGCCCCTCGCCCTCCGGGTCGTTGCGTGCCGGGCAAACCAGGCTCCACCCCTCAGGATGGTGCCGGCCTAGCCCTGCCGCAGTGCTGAACTGGATGTCTGACAGAGCTTTCGGCTGATGCTACGATGCAGAACGCCCATACTATGCCCACGTGATGGTTAGTGCTATCAGGCCAGAGGCCTGCTCGGATCAAATATCCAAATCGTTAGTACCTTGGGCTTGCGGTAACGAGCAGAGACTCATGAAAGATGTGACCCCGTCGCCCCGTCTCGAGGACTTGCGGCAAGGGCCAAGAATGCTCGGCCGCGCCTCGTATTCATCACTCGGGCACCATCCAGGCAACCCATCTTCACATCACACGCGGGTACCCCTCAGGGTCGACCCGCCTTTCCAAGTAACAATAGTACAGTCCAAGTATCCGTGTGTCCATAACATCAGGGGAATCCGAGGTATCACCCTCGTTGGATTCCTACTTGATGTACCTGTCAAGGTGAACTCGGAGGAATCACCCTCGATAGGTTCACACTTGAGGTGTTGTACGACGGCGTCGTTATCGGAAGCGGTGAAGGAGGAATCACCCTCGATGACCATGACCGAACAGCTACTCTATAGAGTTAACATCAGAAGTGCTACACGAGGTATCACCCTCGGCACTCGATATTAACGCTGCAGTGTCGTTACAACTAAGGGGGTTAAGGTGCGGTGTCAGGGCCTGGTCTTCAATCCCGTTGATCGGGTCTTCGGATAATCCAGCGGGGCAGTCGGGATAAGTGGGGTCACTGATAGGCCTCTACCCAGCCTATACTAAGCAGTTTAGGATATGCAGGTAATTATCAACAGCAGGTTACAATAAACAGGCTATGCATTAGAATAGGTAAAGTAGTAGCAGCAGCAATTCTAATGCAAGCATGAGAAAATAGAATGGGCGATATCGGGATAATCAAAGGGGGGGGGGGCTTGCCTGGTTGCTCTGGCAAGAAGGAGGGGTCGTCGGTGACGTAGTCGATCACAGCGTCATCAGCAGCGGTCTCGGGGTCTATCGGAGAGAAGAGGGGGAAGAAACAGTAAATATAAAGCAAACAAGAGCACGTCATGACAATACGCAGAGCTAGGGGTGTTCTGACGCGGTGCTACACGATATAGGTGAAGAGGGAATAACATCCGGGAAAGTTTCCCCGAAGTTGCATTTTCGGACAAGCGAACCGGAGGGGGAAAGTCCCATGTTCAGGTAGTTAGAGACATGCGAAGGACGATTATCCGGATCCGTCTCAAAATTCTGAGCATTTTTCATATATAAATTATTTTCATCGGAGTTACGGTTTAAAAGATATGATTTTCTAAAGTTTTTATTAATTTCTGGAATTGTTTTAATCATTTAAATTTGAATTATCCAAAACAGTACGAGGGTGATGTCAGCATGACGTAATGATGATGTCAGCAGTCAACTCTGGCTGACCAGAGTCAAACCTGACGTGTGGGGCCCACATGTCATTGAGACAGAGGCATAATTAGTGTTAATTTAACTAAGTTAGGTTAATTAGGGGGGGGTGTGGCCTACTGTCAGTGTCTGTTAACTTAATTAATTAGCTAATTAGGTTAATTAGCATGTTAATTAGGGTTTTTATTTATTTTAAAATGTTTTAAGGGGTGGGGCCCGCGTGTCAGCGACACGGGCTACCCAGTCAGCACCGCTGACTGGTCAAAGGGGAGCCTCGGGCCCACCAGTCAGTGACCCTGGTGGTGGGCCAGACGGGCCACGTCGGCGCCAGCCGCCGGAGACGCGCCGGCGAGCCCCGAGCGCGGTGGCGAGCTCCGGCGAGCTCGGGATTCAGCTGTGGTGCACGGTTTTGAGCGCGGTCGGTCGCGTTCGAAAGCAGGCGATGGGCCGCATCGAGTGGTGGTGATGCTTCGCCCTGGAGTGGCCGGAATCGACGTCGGC
Source organism: Thinopyrum elongatum (assembly GCA_011799875.1). Lineage (NCBI taxonomy): Eukaryota > Viridiplantae > Streptophyta > Magnoliopsida > Poales > Poaceae > Thinopyrum > Thinopyrum elongatum. Next base: position 522,184,409 of record CM022303.1, read on the forward strand.
GGTGAGCTAGGCGGACGCCGGGGCTCGGGTTCTAGAGGAAACGGCGACGCGGCGCGTTAGCGAGCAAGCTAAGTGCCCTGAGGGCCTCTACGTGCGCGTGCGAGCACAACGGGCATCGACGCGGATCAAAAAGGTCACCGGTTGGTCGCCGGTGGCGAGCTCGCGCGACGGCGGTTACGGCCTAGCTAAATGCGATGTTTGGGCACGAAAGGAAGGGAAGGAAAGAGGGGACCCGGTGCGACTGCTCACCGTGGAGCTCAAGAAAGGCTCGGCGAGGGTTTAGGAGCAGCAGTGGCGTCGTGGTTGGAGAAGATGGCCGGCGGCTCGAGCTTGAAGAAGGGCTCGATTCCGGAGCTGCAGCGGCCCCCGACTTGAGCTGATGGCCGGAGAGGAAGGAGAAGAGGTAGGCGGAGCTGGTGAGCGCGTCGGCGAGGAGAGTGAAGGCCGGTGGCCGCGTGCTTCACGGGACCACGGGCATGGCGGCGCTCGGGGGTGCAGAGGAAGTCGACGCAGAGGGAGAGGGAGGCAGCTAGGGTTCGTCCTGGGGGTGGAGGAGGGGTTCTTATCCCCTCTGGCGGGCGCGGGACGGCGCGGCGTCGAGCGAGGGGACGGCGCGGCGTCGAGCGCGTTCCCAAGTGGCTTCATCTTCAGTATCACTTGACCACTGCACTTTGAGGAACTTGGTAACCTTCTGACGGGTTCGACGTTCAGCTTCATTGAGAATGCGGATTGGATGCTCCTTGTAAGATAGATCATCTTGCAATTCGAGCATCTCGTGATCCACTGCGCGGTGCGGAGATTCCTTGAAGCATTTACGAAGTTGCGACACATGGAAGACGTCATGGATATGAGAGAATTGCGGCGGCAACTCCAATTTATATGCCACCTGACCACGTCTAGCAATTATGCGGAAAGGACCAATATAGCGTGGAGCTAGCTTGCCCTTGATTCCAAAACGGTGGGTGCCCTTCATAGGGGTGACATGTAGATAAGCTTGATCACCAGGTTGATAGATCAAACCCCATCGTTTGCGATCGTAGTTGCTCTTCTGGCGGTCCTGAGCCGCCTTGAGATTTTCTCGAACGATACGGACTTGTTCTTTGGCGTGTAGAATAATATCCGGACCCACGAGCGGTCGTTCCCCAGTTTCTGACCAATTCAGAGGGGTTCGACACTTACGTCCATATAGAACTTCAAAGGGAGCCATTTTCAAACTGGCTTGATAGCTGTTGTTATAAGAGAACTCGGCATATGGAAGAGATTCTTCCCACTTCTTACCGAACGATATGACACAAGCTCGCAGCATATCTTCAAGAACCTGATTGACTCGCTCAACTTGGCCTTGGGATTGGGGATGATAAGCGAAACTCTAGGTAATATGAGTTCCCATAGCTGTCTGGAAACTTTCCCAGAATTTGGAAGTGAAAAGACTGCCACGGTCCGAACTGATCTCCTTCGGAATACCGTGGAGTGATACAATTCTGGAGATATACAACTCTGCTAACTGGCTAGCAGTGATAGTTTCCTTGACGGGCAAAAAGTGTGCAACTTTAGAAAGTTGGTCGACGACGACAAGAATAGCATCGTGACCCTTCTGTGACCTAGGAAGTCCTGTAATGAAATCCATCTGAACCTTATCCCATTTCCATAGAGGAATAGGAAGTGGTTGCAGAATTCCAGCTGGTTTCTGATGTTCTGCTTTAACGCGACAGCACACATCACATTCGGCAACATAACGAGCAATGTCCTGCTTCATTCTAGACCACCAGTACCTTTGATGGAGATCACGATACATCTTGGTGCTACTCGGATGAATAGACAACGGGGTATCATGTGCCTCCTTCATGACTTTGTCAGTCATAAGCTCGAAGCGAGGTACCACAATGCGGTTTCTGAAATACAAGGTTCCATCTTCAGACAACGAGAAATCCCTGTACTTTTGAAGGCGAAGATCTTTCTTCATGAGATCAATTTCAGCATCTTTAGCTTGCGCATTCTTAACAGCTTTCTCAAGATCTGGTTGTATCACAAGGTTATTTAGAGAGCCCTGTGGAACAATACGCAGATTCAGCTTGCACAGTTCTTCAAAAAGATGAGGTTGAGCTCGCCTAACCATGAGGTTGTCGCAATAGGACTTGCGGCTTAAGGCATCAGCCATCACGTTAGCCTTGCCAGGGGTATAGGATATACCCAAATCATAGTCCGCAATGGCCTCCATCCATCTTTGCTGACGGAGGTTTAGAGATGGTTGAGTAAACAAGTACTTCAGACTTTTATGATCCGTGTAGATCTCGCAACGATTACCGAGAAGGTAATGTCGCCACAACTGCAATGCATAGATCACAGCAGCTAGTTCTAGATCATGTACTGGATAATTCTCTTCATGTGGGCGCAACTGACGAGAGCCATAAGCAATCACTTTACGCTCTTGCATTAGGACACAGCCTAATCCTTCACGGGATGCATCACAATAGATCACAAAGTCTTTGCGGGTATCTGGAGGAGATAGTACTGGGGCAGATGTCAGCTTGTCTTTGAGTGTCTAAAAACTTTCCTGACATTTGTCTGTCCATTCAAACTTAACGCCCTTGTGAAGCAGATTAGTTAAAGGTTTAGCAATCTTTGAGAAATTCTTGACAAAATGACGATAATAACTTGCAAGGCCAAGAAAACTTCTGACTTGCTTGACATTCTTCGATGGAGTCTAGTCAAGAATAGCCTGGACTCGTTCCGGGTTAATAGCAATTCCATCCTTGGAAATCACATGACCAAGGTAAGTTACTTCAGAAAGCCAGAATTCACATTTGGAATACTTGGCATACAACTGGTGTTCTCGGAGCCTTTCCAGTACAAGACGGAGGTGTTCGGCATGTTCTTCTTCATTCTTTGAATAAACTAGAATATCATCTAGATATACCACGACGAACTTGTCGAGGTAATCCATGAATATATAATTCATCAGACGGGAGAATGTGGCTGGAGCATTTGTTAAGCCAAATGACATGACAGTGTACTCATAAGAACCATAGCGGGTAACGAATGCTGTCTTGGGAATATCCTCTTCACGAACACGGATATGATTGTATCCCAATCTCAAATCAAGCTTAGAGAATACTGAGGAACCAGCAAGTTGATCATACAGATCATTGATTCTGGGAAGCGGATACTTGTTCTGGATTGTGGCTTGGTTAATGGGCCGATAATCCTGAACCAATCGGTTAGTTCCATCTTTCTTCTTAACGAAGAGTGAAGGTGCTCCCAAAGCAGAGGAACTGGGGCGGATGAAACCTTTCTTAAGTGACGTGTCGATTTCTTCCTTAAGCTCGAGAAGATGATGCGGAGGCATCTTATAAGGGCGCTTTGCAATAGGGGTAGTGCCGGGCTTCAAGTCGATGACAAACTCGACAGCTCTAGCAGGGGGTATTCCCGGAAGTTCTTCTGGAAATACATCTTGAAAATCACGAACCACTGGAATGTTCTCGATGCCTTCAAGAGGTGAAGCATTCAAGGCATTCAGAACATATATTTGAGTCTCAGCATCCTGAGCTATTCGAGCTGAGTATTGTACTTTCTGGCCAGAAGGGTGAGTGAGCCGAACTGATTCAGTGGCACAGTCAATCAAAGCTTTATAAGGCTTCAACCAATCCATACCCAGAATAATGTCTATGTTGGAGGTCTTGAGAGCAATGAGTGAAACGGGGAACATCAATCCTCCGATCACAATGTGGTTACCGTGGCTTACCCTGGTAGTTTGCTAATTAGCCTCGGGTGACTGAATTACCAAAGGGGTGCACATCTCCTCGAAAGGTATATCATGACTTCGTGCAAAACTTTCGGACATGAAGGAGTGCGATGCTCCAGAATCAAAGAGGACTGAAGCTGGGATTGAATTCACCAGAAGGGTGCCCATCACAATGTGGGTGTCCTGTCTAGCTTCTTCGGTCTTGACATGGTTAACATGAACAAGCTGACTATCAGGTGGTCTGGCATTACGATTTCTGCTAGGGTGGTTTCGACGGCCCTTTTTACGGTCAACAGAACAACGTGATGAATTTTGCGGCTAACTCTGAGGACAGTTGAAAGCACGATGCCCTGGCTGTCCACACTTGCAGTATAAACCATCATTATGGAGCGGAGCTACGGCATTGGTCTGTCCACCCTGGATCGTTAGCTGTCTTGGCGGCGGAGGCAGACGAGGTGCAACATAAGACGGCCTTGGTGTTGGAGTAGGTTGATGATGAACATTGTGTGGGATCCAGACTCGACGTTTCTGAACAGGCTGACTCGAGGTTGAGCCAGCTTCATGAGTGCGCTTGAGTGACTCCTGGTACTCAGTCAGAGCTGTTTCAACATGGAAAGATTTGCTGACAAGCGTTGCGAAGTCTGTGAAATCATGGACAACAAGTGCAAGTTTTATATCAGTACGTAGTCCTTCACGGAATTTCTCCTGCTTGCGAGTGTCAGTGTCGACGTCATCTTTAGCATAGCGGGACAATTCAAGAAATTTCCTCTGATATTCATCCACAGTCATTTTGCCCTGTGAGAGTTTGCGGAACTCCTGCTTCTTCTGGTCGATCAGACCTTGAGGAATGTACCGTGCACGAAAAGCTGACTGAAATTCCTGCCAAGTGGTTTCAGTCTCAGCAGGTAACATACCCTTGTGGCTTTCCTACCATTGAGCAGCTGGACCCTTTAAGTGGAATGTCGCAAAGGTGACGTGACTGTCAGGAGCAACATTAGCTGACTCCATTTCAAACAGGATGTCACGAAGCCAATCATCAGCATCCATAGGATTGGTGGAGTTGCGGAAAACGGACGGGTTGAGGCGCACAAATTCTGGCAGAGTTATTGGAGCATTCTGCTGTTGAGCATTCTGAGTAGGGAACTGGGCCAATATTCCGGTCATAACCTGACGGTTCAGTTCAAATTGCTGCATCATTGCGGCAATATAAGGTGGAGGTGGAGGATCGTCAGCCATCCTGCCAAATCAACAGGGGCAGTTTAGCAAGAAGAACTGCAGGTGTATGGAATGATTCATGAAGTAACACGCACAATAGAAGGAGGTGCAATAGATACTTCATCATATTCGCACCAGACATTCGAATCCGCACATAGCCTCGATTACAATCCGGCAATACGACAGCTGAAAGGGGAAGGCTAGACAACTAGGCGGCGCGCAGGCACGCAGCAAGGAAGTACACAACGAGACATAGCAAAGGCTACATCAACGTCGGAGAAAACTATTGGAGCGAGGAATCTGCAAGTGACAACACAGGGTGCCCTCGATAAGAGGATCCTGCTAGCAGAACCTGGCCCACAATCTTTGAGCAAGGGGGGATATTTTCAGAACACCGGGTGGATGTGATCACGAGAACCTAATGTTGGAGTTAGTAAAATTTAAACCCGAATAGGAGAGAGATCAGAGTCCCAGAGTAAAGGTCGAGGAGTCAAAGATACTAATACCACCCATTTGCCGACGTGGGCCCGTAAGCCACACAGCCAAGTTAGTAAAATAGTTTTGGACCACTAGACTCAACTTTGGCCAAGGAGTTGGAAAGGGGGTTCCTATGGTCAGTCGGCTCTGATACCAACTTGTGACGCCCCCAGCTCAATCGTGCACTAATCATACACGCAAATGCACACGATCAAGCCTAAGGACTCACGGGAAGATATCACAACACAACTCTAAAACATAAATAAAGTCATACAAGCTTTATATTACAAGCCAGGGGCCTCGAGGGCTCGAATACATAAGCTTGCATACAAGCGTCAGCGGAAGCATCAGATATCTGAGTACAGATATTAAAAGAGAAATAGAAAGGCCTTTAGAAAGGCGAGGCAAAAGAAAACACTACGATCGAAAGGCGTAGGCCTCCTGCCTAGGACCCTCCGATCCTACTCCTGGTCGTCAATCAACTCGTAGTAGTATCCATCCTCTGGGTAGTAGTAGTAGTCGATCGACGGGGCATCTGTCTCAGGGGCTCCGTCATCTTGGTCATGTCAAACTGATATGGGGAGAAAAGGAAAACAAAGCAACCATGAGTACTCAGAAGTACTCAGCAAGCAAGGATCTACACTACATATGCAACATTTTCAAAGAGAGGCTGTATATGTGGACTAGGCTGCAGAAATGCCAGAATAGAGAGAAGGCCTAGTCCTATCGAAGACTAGCATCTTCAGCGGTCTTGCAGCAATAGAAGAGAGTAAAACAATTCAATATAATGTAGCAGTATCATTAAGTCTCAACCTCACCCAGATCCTTTCTCGACTCCCTGCGAGAAAGCAATCCCAGAGCCATACAGTCATCAACCTCGTCCTGAGATCCCTTCTCGACTCCCTGCGAGAAGCAATCCCATAGCCATAGTATCCAAGTATCCAGTTCTAAATTGTATCAATCAGGATACAACTCCGAGTGTCCGTTACCGTAGGACAGGCTATCGATAGAAGTTTTCTTCCCTGCAGGGGTGCACCAACTTACCCACCACGCTCGCTTAACTCCGGCCGGACACACTTTCCTGGGTCATGCCCGGCCTCGGCCAAACGACACATCGCAACCCTACCTACAGCTCAGCAGAGAGGTCCCCGCCGGTCTACATCCTAAGCGCAAGGGTGTCTTGGCCATCGCTCCTCGCCCTCCGGGTCGTTGCGTGCCGGGCGAACCAGGCTCCACCCCTCAGGATGGTGCCGGCCCAGCCCGGCCGCAGTGCTGAACTGGACGTCTGACAGAGCTTTCGGCTGATGCTACGATGCAGAACGCCCATACTATGCCCACGTGATGGTTAGTGCTATCAGGCCAGAGGCCTGCTCGGATCAAATATCCAAATCGTTAGTACCTTGGGCTTGCGGTAACAAGCAGAGACTCACGAAAGATGTAACCCCGTCGCCCCGTCTCGAGGACTTGCGGCAAGGGCCAAGAATGCCCGGCCGTGCCTCGTATTCATCACTCGGGCACCATCCAGGCAACCCATCTTCACATCACACGCGGGTACCCCTCAGGGTCGACCCGCCTTTCCAAGTAACAATAGTACAGTCCAAGTATCCGTGTGTCCATAACATTAGGGGAATCCGAGGTATCACCCTCGTTGGATTCCTACTTGATGTACCCATCAAGGTGAACTCGGAGGAATCACCCTCGATAGGTTCACACTTGAGGTGTTGTACGACGGCGTCGTTATCGGAAGTGGTGAAGGAGGAATCACCCTCGATGACCACGACCGAACAGCTACTCTACAGAGTTAACATCAGAAGTGCTACATGAGGTATCACCCTCGGCACTCGATATTAACGCTGCAGTGTCGTTACAACTAAGGGGGGTGAGGTGCGGTGTCGGGGCCTGGTCTTCAATCCCGTTGATCGGGTCTTCGGATAATCCAGCGGGGCAGTCGGGATAAGTGGGGTCACTGATAGGCCTCTACCCAGCCTATACTAAGCAGTTTAGGATATGCAGGTAATTATCAACAGCAGGTTACAATAAACAGGCTATGCATCAGAATAGGTAAAGTAGTAGCAGCAGCAATTCTAATGCAAGCATGAGAAAATAGAATGGGCGATATCGGGTTGATCAAAGGGGGGGCTTGCTTGGTTGCTCTGGCAAGAAGGAGGGGTCGTCGGTGACGTAGTCGATCACAGCGGCATCAGCAGTGGTCTCGGGGTCTACCGGAGAGAAGAGGGGGAAGAAACAGTAAATATAAAGCAAACAAAAGCACGTCATGACAATACGCAGAGCTAGGGGTGTTCTGACGCGGTGCTACATGATATAGGTGAAGAGGGAATAACATCCGGGAAAGTTCCCCGAAGTTGCATTTTCGGACAAGCGAACCGGAGGGGGAAAGTCCCATGTTCAGGTAGTTAGAGACATGCGACGGACGAACGGACTGCGTATCCGGATCCGTCTCGAAATTCTGAGCATTTTTCATATATAAATTATTTTCATCGGAGTTACGGTTTAAAAGATATGATTTTCTAAAGTTTTTATTAATTTTTGGAATTGTTTTAATTATTTAAATTCGAATTATCCAAAACAGTACGAGGGTGACGTCAGCATGACGTAATGATGATGTCAGCAGTCAACTCTAGCTGACCAGAGTCAAACCTGACGTGTGGGGCCCACATGTCATTGAGACAGAGGCATAATTAGTGTTAATTTAACTAAGTTAGGTTAATTAGGGGGGGTGGGGCCTACTGTCAGTGTCTGTTAACTTAATTAATTAGCTAATTAGGCTACTTAGCATGTTAATTAGGGTTTTTTATTTATTTTAAAATGTTTTAAGGGGTGGGGCCCACGTGTCAGCGACACGGGCTGCCCAGTCAGCACCGCTGACTGGTCAAAGGGAAGCCCCGGGCCCACCAGTCAGTGACCCTGGTGGTGGGCCAGACGGGCCACGTCGGCGCCAGCCGCCGGGGACGCGCAGGCGAGCCCCGAGCACGATGGCGAGCTCCGACGAGCTCGGGATTCAGCTGTGGCGCACGGTTTTGAGCGTGGTCGGTCGCGTTCGAAAGCAGGCGATGGGCCGCATCGAGTGGTGGTGATGCTTCGCCCTGGAGTGGCCGGAATCGACGTCGGCGGTGAGCTAGGCGGACGTCAGGGCTCGGGTTCGAGAGGAAACGGCGACGCGGCGCGTTAGCGAGCAAGCTAAGTGCCCTGAGGGCCTCTACGTGCGCGTGCGAGCACAACGGGCATCGACGCGGACCAAAAAGGTCACCGGTTGGTCGCCGGTGGCGAGCTCGCGCGACGGCGGTTACGGCCTAGCTAAAAGCGACGTTTGGGCACGAAAAGAAGGGAAGGAAAGAGGGGACCCGGTGCGACTGCTCACCGTGGAGCTCAAGAAAGGCTCGGCGAGGGTTTAGGAGCAGTAGTGGCGCCGTGGTTGGAGAAGATGGCCGGCGGCTCGAGCTTGAAGAAGGGCTCGATCCCGGAGCTGCAGCGGCCCCCGGCTTGAGCTGATGGCTAGAGAGGAAGGAGAAGAGGTAGGCGGAGCTGGTGAGCGCATCGGCGAGGCAAGTGAAGGCCGGTGGCCGCGTGCTTCACGGGACCACGGCCATGGTGGCGCTCGGGGGTGCGGAGGAAGTCGACGCAGAGGTAGAGGGAGGCAGCTAGGGTTCGTCCTGGGGGTGGAGGAGGGGTTCTTATCCCCTCTGGCGGGCGCGGGACGGCGCGACGTCGAGCGAGGGGAAGGGAGGGCCGGGCGCGCGCGCGCTAGCTGTTCCACAGCTCGCCTGCGGCGTCAGGGGGTAGGGGGAGGGGGCTAGTTGGGCTGGGCCGGCTCCTGTGCGGCTGTGGGCTTAAGTGCACAGGGGCATTTTTCCATTTCTTCTTTTCTTTTTCTGTTTTCTGTTTTTCTTTCCTGTTTTGTCTTTTGTTTTTATTCCAAAACACTTTTGTAAAATATGGAACTTGCTCATATAATATCAGTACATTATTAGTCACTGCTAGAAATTGGTTTGGTGTCCATATCTTTTTATTTTGGTTTTATTCAAATAAATAGGTATTAACCAACCCTGTTTTGTGGTTGTTAGTCACATAATTTATTAAGTATATGTTGAATATAATTTTAGAAGGGTCTCTGGATTATTTACAATATTATGAACAATTTAGTCTTCAAATTTGAACAACTTTTATTTTCACTTTCAGTTTAATTTCCATTTGAATTTGAAAAGAGATATGATACTAATGATGATTAAGCACTGTTGATCATGATGACATGGCATAATCCAAAGGGTGATCACTGTAGTTAACCACTGGGGGTGTTACAGCCTATACTAGATAGTTTAGGATAAGCAGGTAAGGTTTCAATAGCAGGTTACAATAAACAGGCTATGCATCAGAATAGGTTAAACAGTAGTAGCAACCATTTCTAATGCAAGCATGAGAGAGAAAGAATAGGCGATATCGGTATGCTCAAGGGGGGGGAGTGCTTGCCTGGCTGCTCTGGCAAGAAGGAGGGGTCGTCGGAAGGCTGCTCATCAGTCTCCGGAGCTGCGTCGGTACCGGGCTCTATCGAGAGAGAAGAGGGGGAGGAAACAATAAATATAAAGTAAACAAGAGCATGACATGACAAAGCGCAGAGCTAGGGGTGTTCTGACGCGGTGCTACACGATATAGGTGAAGAGGGAAAACATCCGGGAATGTTTTCCCGAAGTTTGGCATTTTCGGACAGAGGAAACGGAGGGGGACGGTTGCATGTTCGCTATGCTATGGATGTGTGGTGGACGAACGGTCCGTGCATTCTGATTCGTCTCATCGTTCTGAGCAACTTTCATATATAAAACTTTTTCGTCGGAGTTACGGTTTATTTTATATGATTTTTCAAAGTTTTATTGATTTTCTGGAATTTACTGGAATTAATTTAAATTCGAAATTAAATAGGAAAACGCTACGGGTACCCAGCCCTGTGTCCACAGAGTGCACACAGTGGCTGACCAGTGGACCAGGTTGACCAAGTCAATCGCCCAGTCAGCAGTGGCTGACGTGTGGGCCCTGTGCTGAGTCAGCAGGGCACAGTCAGCAGACCTTATCCGTTAGAACAGTAAACGGTGGGCCCCACTGGTCAGTTAGTCATTTAATTAAACCGGTTTCTGTTAAACTAATTAACCCGCGCGGGGCCCGGCTGTCAGTGGGGATTAGTGGTGAGGGTTAGCAGTTAAGTACGCCACGTCGACAGGGTTAACGGCGGCTAACCGCCGGCGATAACAGGGGACGGCGGCGATGGCCGTCTAGCCGATTCCGGTGTCCGTTTGGACCGGGCCCAGGCTCTGCAGGACGGCCACAACACGGCGCATCGAACGGGCCTAGTGGCACGAGCAGCAACGGCCGGAGCCGTGCGCTGCAACGACGAACGGCGGCGGTCGGTTTCGGAGCTCGACGGAGTGACGTCTACGCGGCACGGGGAGAGGAGCAAAGCGGTCAGGGAGGATCGTGTGCTCACAGCGAACTTGTAGGGAAGGGCGGCGAGCTCGGGGAGGAGCTGGTCGTCACGGATCGGCGGCAAGCAGAAGGGGATCCCGTCGGGGAAGAACGGCGATGGCGACGGCTTGGCGGCATCCCGACTTGATCCGGTGGTGGTGGGTGATGCAGAAGAGCACGGTGGTCCTCCCGGACATCAGCAGGAGGCGCGGGGAGGCCGGTGGCCGCGCAGGCGAGCTGCGGCGGTGACAGCGCCTTTGGGCGTTGTGCGGGAGAGAGGGAACGACACGAGGGAAAGGATGAGCGAGCTAGGGTTAGTCGAGGGAGCACTGGGGGTGCTCTTATCCACCAGGGACGGGCATAGCGACGCGCTGTCGCGCAGGAGAGGGGGGGGGGGCCATGGCGCGCGTGGGCGCTGCGGGTGCGGCACGCACGGGGAGAGAGAGAGGGGTAGGGGATTAGGGGTTTAGGTGGGCTGGGCCAGTCGGCTGACTTAGGCCCAGACAGTGCGGCCCTTTTCCTTTTCTTTCTTTTCTCTTCTGCTTTATCTTTTCTTTTCTATTTTGCAAAATGTGTGGCCCCCATTTGAGTTTTGTAAAATGGGTGGCTTAGCCACATAATTGCAGTGTTATTTCTAGCTCTGTTATAAAAAGGTTTGAGGTCCAAATATTTTCATCTGAATTTTATTTAATTATAAAAGGATTAAATACTTCTGCTTTGCTGCTGTTTCTTGCTGTTAGAGTCACTTAATTAATTTGGTTAATGTTGATTTCAATTTTATAAATGCTCCTGGATTATTTGCTATTTAATGAACATTTTAGTTTTCCCATTTGAACAACTTTTATTTTCACTTTAAGTTTGAAGTTCCATTTGAATTTGAATTTGAAAAGGGATATGTTACTAATGATGATTAAGCACTGTTGATCATGATGACTTGGCATAATCAAAAGGGTGATCACTGTAGCTTAATACATGGGGTGTTACAAATCTCCTCCACTAAAAGAAATTCTCGTCCCGAGAATTCAGGAGGTAGAAGAAAAGAGGTCGGGGTATTCCTTGCGAAGATGATCCTCGCGTTCCCAAGTGGCTTCATCTTCAGTATGATTAGACCACTGCACTTTGAGGAACTTGGTAACCTTCTGACGGGTCTGACATTCAGCTTCATCGAGAATGCGGATCGGATGCTCCTTATAAGATAGATCATCTTGCAATTCAAGCATTTCATGGTCCACTGCTCGGTGAGGAGATTCCTTGAAGCATTTACGAAGTTGCGACACATGGAAGACGTCGTGGATATGAGAGAATTGCGGTGGCAACTCCATTTTATAAGCCACCTGACCACGCCTAGCAACAATGCGGAAAGGACCAATATAGCGTGGAGCTAACTTGCCCTTAACTCCGAAACGGTGAGTGCCCTTCATAGGAGTGACACGCAGATAAGCTTGATCACCAGGTTGATAAGTCAAACCCCATCATTTGTGATCATAGTTGCTCTTCTGGCGGTCCTAAGCCGCCTTGAGGTTTTCACGGACAATACGGACTTGTTCTTCGGCGTGTTGAATAATATCCGGACCCACGAGCGGTCATTCCCCAGTTTCTGACCAATTCAGAGGGGTTCGACACTTACGTCCATAAAGTACTTCGAAGGGGGCCATTTTCAAGCTGGCTTGATAGCTGTTGTTATAAGAGAACTCGGCATACGGGAGAGATTCTTCCCATTTCTTGCCGAAGGATATAACACAAGCTCGAAGCATGTCTTCAAGCACTTGATTAACTCGCTCGACTTGGCCTTGGGATTGGGGGTGATAAGCTGAACTCCAGGTAATATGAGTTCCCATTGCTTCTTGGAAACTTTCCCAGAACTTTGAGGTGAATAGACCACCACGGTCCGAACTAATCTCCTTCGGAATACCGTGGAGTGAAACAATTCTGGAGATATACAATTCTGCTAACTGACTAGCAGTGATAGTCTCCTTGACAGGCAGAAATTGTGCAACTTTAGAGAGTTGGTCGACGACGACAAGAATAGCATCGTGACCCTTCTGTGACTTGGGAAGGCCGGTAATGAAATCCATTTGAACTTTATCCCATTTCCATAAAGGAATAGGTAACGGTTGCAGAATTCCAGCAGGCTTCTGATGTTTTGCTTTAACGCGACGACACACATCACACTCAGCAACATATCGAACAATATCCTGCTTCATTTTGGACCACCAGTACCTTTGTCGGAGATCATAATACATCTTGGTGCTACCCGGATGAATAGATAGCGGTGTATCATGTGCCTCCTTCATGACCTTATCAGTCATAAGCTCGAAGCGAGGTACCACAATGCGGTCTTTTAAATACAAGGTTCCATCTTCAGACAGCGAGAAATCCCTGTACTTTTCAATGTGAAGATCTTTCTTCATCAGATCAATTTCAGCATCTTTAGCTTGCGCATTCTTAACGGCCTTCTCAAGATCTGGTTGTATCACAAGGTTATTAAGAGAACCCTGTGGAACAAAACACAGATTCATCTTGCGCAGTTCTTCAAAAAGACGAGGTTGAGCTCGCTTAACCATGAGGTTGTCGCAATAGGACTTGCAGCTTAAGGCATCAGCCATCACGTTAGCCTTGCCAGGGGTATAAGAAATACCCAAATCATAGTCCGCAATGGCCTCCATCCATCTTTGCTGACGGAGGTTTAGAGATGGCTGAGTGAACAAGTACTTCAGACTTTTATGATCCGTGTATATCTCGCAACGATTACCGAGAAGGTAATGTAGCCACAACTGCAGTGCATAGATGACAACAGCTAGTTCTAGATCATGTACCGAATAATTCTCTTCATGTGGGCGCAACTGACGAGAGCCATAGGCAATCACTTTACGCTCTTGCATTAGGACACAGCCTAATCCTTCACGGGATGCGTCACAATAGATCACAAAATCTTTGCGAGAATCTGGTGGAGCAAGTACTGGAGCAGATGTTAGCTTGTCTTTGAGTGTTTGAAAACCTTCCTGACATTTTTCTGTCCATTCAAATTTAACGCCTTTGTGAAGCAGATCAGTCAAAGGCTTAGCAATCTTTGAAAAATTCTCGACAAAACGACAGCAATAACTTGCAAGGCCAAGAAAACTTCTGACTTGCTTGACATTCTTCGGCGGAGTCCAGTCAAGAATAGCCTGAAATCGTTCTGGGTTAACGGCAATTCCATCTTTGGAAATTACATGACCAAGGTAGGTTACTTCAGAAAGACAAAATTCACATTTGGAGTATTTGGCATACAACTGGTGTTCTCGGAGCCTTTCCAGTACAAGACGGAGGTGTTCAGCATGTTCTTCTTCATTCTTTGAATAAACCAGAATATCATCCAGATATACCACGACGAATTAGTCGAGATAATCCATGAAGATGTAATTCATCAGACGGGAGAATGTGGCTGGAGCATTAGTCAAGCCGAAAGACATGACAGTGTACTCATAAGAACCATAGCGAGTAACAAATGCAGTCTTGGGAATATCCTCTTCACGAACACGGATCTGATGATAACCCAACCTCAAGTCGAGTTTAGAAAACACCGATGACCCAGCAAGTTGATCATACAAATCATTGATCCGAGGAAGCGGATATTTGTTCTGGATGGTGGCTTGGTTAATGGGCCGATAGTCCTGAACCAATCGGTTAGTCCCATCCTTCTTCTTAACAAAGAGTGAAGGTGCTCCCCAAGCAGAGGAACTGGGGCGGATGAAACCCTTCTTAAGTGACTTGTCAATTTCTTCCTTAAGCTCGAGAAGGTGGTGTGGAGGCATCTTATAAGGACGCTTCGCAATAGGGGTAGTGCCAGGCTTCAAGTCGACGACGAACTCAACAGCTCTAGCAGGGGGTATTCCTGGAAGTTCCTCTGGGAAGACGTCTTGAAAATCATGAACAACATGAATGTTCTCTATGCCTTCAAGAGGTGAAGCATTCAACGCATTCAGAGCATAAATCTGGCTCTCGGCATTCTGTATTATCTTGGCTGAGTAGTTGATCATCTGACAAGAAGGGTGTGTGAGCTGGACTGTCTTAGTAGCACAGTCAATCAAAGCATTATGGGCTGCCAACCAGTCCATACCGAGAATGATGTCTATGTCGGAAGGTCCAAGAGCAATAAGGGAAGCAGAGAACATCAACCCTTTAATTCTGATCTGATTGTTGTGACTTACCATCTTGGTTTGCCACCTGGAACGGAGAGTGATAATCTCTAATGGAGTGGGTAATGAGCTCATAGCTAACCCATGTATTTGTGCAAATTGTTGGGACACAAAGGAATGTGATGCACCGGAATCAAAGAGAACAGAAGCTGCAACTGAATTAACTGGCAGAGTTCCCATCACAATTTTAGGGGACTCACGAGCTTCTCCCATTTTGACATGAGTGACCTGGCCACGACCCATAGCAAGAGGCCTGGCCTTACGACTTCTGGAATGATGGGTTCGATGGCCCTTCGTACGACCATCAGGAGGACGTGGTGCAGCCTGAGGATAAGCCATGGCATTGGACTGTCCACCCTGAATCGTTAGCTGCCTCGGCGGCGGAGGCAGACGAGGTGCAACATAAGACGGCCTTGGTGTTGGAGCAGGTCGATGATGAACATTGTGTGGGATCCAGACTCGACGTTTCTGAACAGGCTGACCCGAGGATGAGCCAGCTTCATGAGTGCGCTTGAGCGACTCCTGGTGTTTAGTCAGGGCAGTCTCAACTCGGAAAGTTTGGCTGACAAGCGTTGCGAAGTCTGTGCAATCATGGACAACAAGTGCAAGGTTTATATCAGTACGCAGTCCTTCACGGAATTTCTCCTGCTTGCGTGCGTCAGTGCAGATGTCATCTTCAGCATAGCGGGACAATTTAAGAAATTTCCTCTGATATTCATCCACAGTCATTTTACCCTGAGAGAGTTTGCGGAACTCCTGCTTCTTCTGGTCCATCAGACCTTGAGGAATGTACCGTGCATGAAAAGCTGACTGAAATTCCTGCTAGGTGGTTACTGTTTCAGCAGGCAACATACCCTTGTGGCTTTCCCACCATTGAGCAGCTGAACCCCTCAGGTGATATGTCGCATAGGTGACGTAACTGTCAGGGATAACATTGGTCGACTTCATCTGGAAGGCAATGTCACGGAGCCAATCATCAGCATCCATTGGATCAGTCGAGCTACGAAAAGTGGACGGATTGAGGCGCACGAATTCCGGCAGATTTATTGGTGTAGGCTGTTGATGAGCATTCTGGTTTGGGAACTGAGCCAATATCCCGGTCATAACCTGACGGTTCAGTTCAAACTGCTGCATCATTGCGGCAATATAAGGTGGAGGTGGAGGATCGTCAGCCATCCTGCCAATTCAACAGGGGCAGTTTAGCAAGAAAAACTGTAGGTGTATGGAGTTATTCATGATGTAACACGGGAAATGAACAGGAAAGGCATTAGATATATGATAGTAGTCGTTAAAGACATACCAATCCATACACAGAGTTAGATTCAAAGGGATAGTACACGCTCGGGAACGCTCGCAGCTAGACAAACTAGGCGGCGCGCAGGCACGCGGTGAGGATTACAACAACATGACATAGCAAAGGCTACATCATGTTGGAGAAAACTGCTGGAGCGAGGAATCTGCAAGTGACAACACAGGGTGCCCTCGATAAAAGGATCCTGCAAGCAGAACCTGGCCCACAATCTTGAAGGAAGGGGGAAAATTTCAGAACACCGGGTGGATGTGATCACGAGAATCTAAGGTTGGAGTTAGTAAAATTTTAACACGAATAGAAGAGAGTTCAGAGTCCCAGAGTATAGACGAGGATAAAAGATCCTAATACCACCCAGTTGGCAACGTGGGCCCGTAAGCCACACAGCCAAGTTAGTAAAACAGTTTTCGGTTACTAGACTCAACTTCGGCCAAGGAGTTGGAAAGGGGATTCCTAGAGGCAGTCGGCTCTGATACCAACTTGTGACGCCCCCAGCTCAATCGTGCACTAATCATACACGTAAAAGCACACGATCAAGCCTAAGGACTCACGGGTAGATATCACAACACAACTCTAAAACATAAATAAAGTCATACAAGCTTTATATTACAAGCCAGGGGCCTCGAGGGCTCGAATACATAAGCTCGCATACAAGCGTCAGCGGAAGTATCAGATATCTGAGTATAGATATTAAAGAAAACACAGATAGGCCCTTAGAAGGCAGGGCAAAAGAAAACACTACGATCGAAAGGCGCAGGCCTCCTGCCTGGGACCCTCCGAACCTACTCCTGGTCGTCAGCCAACTCATAGTAGTAACCACCCTCGGGGAGTAATAGCGATCGTCGGCGTGGGCAGCTGTCTCAGGGGCTCGTCATCTGGTTGCATCAAAAGGGATATGGGAGAAAAAGAAAGCAAAGCAACCGTGAGTACTCATCCGAAGTACTCAGCAAGCAAGGATCTACACTACATATGCAACATTATCAAAGGAAGGCTGTATATGTGAACTGGTCTGCAGAAATGCCAGAATAGAGAGAAAGGCCTAGTCCTATCGAAGACTAGCATCTTCAGGGGTCTTGCAGCATTAGAAGAGTGTAGACTAGTACCGTATATAGTAGTAGTATCATTAAGTTTCATCCTCACACAGAGATCCTTCCTCGACTCCCTGTGAGAAAGAAATCCCAGAGCCATACAGTCATCAACCTCGTCCCGAGATCCTTTCTCGACTCCCTGTGAGAAAGTGATCCCAGAGCCATAATATTCATATCTCATCTCAGCAATATGTTCTAGTTGTATCGATCGGGATACAACTCCGAGTGTCCGTTACCGAGGATCCGGCTATGCATAGATTAGTTCTTCCCTGCAGGGGTGCACCAACTTACCCACCACGCTCGCTTAACTCCGGTTGGACACACTTTCTGGGTCATGCTTGGCCTCGGCCAAACGACACACCGCAGCCCTACCTACAGCTCAGCAGAGAGGTCCCCGCCGGTCTACATCCGAAGCGCTCAGGGGTCTTGGGCCATCGCCCTGTGCACTCCGGGTCGTTGCGAGCAGGGTGAAGCCAGGCACCAGGAGGGCGCCGGTCCGTCCCGGCCGCAATGCTGAACTGGACGTCTGACAGAGCTTTCGGCTGATGCATACGATGCAGAGTACCCATATTTATTCCCGCGTGATGGTTAGTGCTATCGGGCCAGAGGCCCACTCGAATCAAATATCCAAATCGTTAGTACCTTGGGGGTGCGGTAACGAGCAGAGACTCACGGTCGATGTGACCCCGTCGCCCCGTCTCGAGGACTTGAGGCAAGGGCCAAGAATGCCTGGCCACGACTCGTATTCATCACTCGGGCACCATCCAGACAACCCGTCTTCACATCACACGCGGGTACCCCTCAGGGTCGAACCGGCTTTCCAACTAACAGTGCAAAGTCCAAGTATCCGTGTGTCCATAACATCAAGGGAATCCGAGGTATCACCCTCGATGGATACCCACTCGATGTAACTGTCAAGGTGAACGTAGGAGGAATCACCCTCGATGGGTTCACACTTGATGTGTTGCACGACAGGGTCGTATCGGAAGTGGAGAAGGAGGAATCACCCTCGATGACCATGACCAAATAGCTACTCTACAGAGTTAACATCTGAAGTGCTACACGAGGTATCACCCTCGACACTCGATAGTAACGCTGTAGTGTCGTTACAACTAAGGGGGTGAAGTGCGGTGCCGGGGCCTGTCTTCGATCCCGTCGATCGGGTCTTTTGTTAATCCAGCGGGGCAATCGGAACAAGTGGGGTCACTGATAGGTCTCTACCCAGCCTATACTAGATAGTTTAGGATAAGCAGGTAAGGTTTCAATAGCAGGTTACAATAAACAGGCTATGCATCAGAATAGGTTAAACAGTAGCAGCAACCATTTCTAATGCAAGCATGAGAGAAAAAGAATAGGCAATATCGGTATGCTCAAGGGGGGGGTGCTTGCCTGGTTGCTCTGGCAAGAAGGAGGGGTCGTCGGAAGGCTGCTCGTCGGTCTCCGGAGCTGTGTCGGTACCGGGCTCTATCGAGAGAGAAGAGGGGGAGGAAACAGTAAATATAAAGCAAACAAGAGCATGACATGACAAAACGCAGCGCTAGGGGTGTTCTGACGCGGTGCTACATGATATAGGTGAAGAGGAAAAACATCCGGGAATGTTTTCCCGAAGTTTGGCATTTTCGGACAGAGGAAACGAAGGGGGACGGTTGCATGTTCGCTATGCTATGGACGTGTGGTGGACGAACGGTCCACGCATTCTGATTCGTCTCGTCGTTCTGAGCAACTTTCATATATAAAACTTTTTCATCGGAGTTACGGTTTATTTTATATGATTTTTCAAAGTTTTACTGATTTTCTGGAATTTACTGGAATTAATTTAAATTCGAAATTAAATAGGAAAATGCTACGGGTACCCAGCCCTGTGTCCACAGAGTGCACACAGTGGCTGACCAGTGGGCCAGGTTGACCAAGTCAACCGCCCAGTCAGCAGTGGCTGATGTGTGGGCCCTGTGCTGAGTCAGCAGGGCACAGTCAGCAGACCTTATCCGTTAGAACAGTAAATGGTGGGCCCCACTGGTCAGTTAGTCATTTAATTAAACCGGTTTCTGTTAAACTAATTAACCCACGCGGGGCCCGGCTGTCAGTGGGGATTAGTGGTGAGGGTTAGCAGTTAAGTACGCCACGTCGACGGGGTTAACGGCGGCTAACCGCCGGCGATAACAGGGGACGGCGGCGATGGCCGTCTAGCCGATTCCGGCGTCCGTTTGGACTGAGCCCAGGCTCTGCAGGACGGCCACAACGCGGCGCATCGAGCGGGCCTAGTGGCACGAGCAGCAACGGTCGGAGCCGTGCGCTGCAACGACGAACGACGGCGGTCGGTTTCGGAGCTCGACGAAGTGACGTCTACGCGGCACGGGGAGAGGAGCAAAGCGGTCGGGGAGGATCGTGTGCTCACAGCGAACTTGTAGGGAAGGGCAGCGAGCTCGGGGAGGAGCTGGTCATCGCGGATCGGCGGCGAGCAGAAGGGGATCCCGTCGGGGAAGAATGGCGATGGCGACGGCTTGGCGGCGTCCCGACTCGATCCGGTGGTGGTGGGTGATGCAGAAGAGCACGGTGGTCCTCCCGGACATCAGCAGGAGGCGCGGGGAGGCCGGTGGCCACGCAGGCGAGCTGCGGCGGTGACGACGCTTTCGGGCGCTGTGCGGGAGAGAGGGAACGGCACGAGGAAAAGGATGAGCGAGCTAGGGTTAGTCGAGGGAGCACTGGGGGTGCTCTGAGCCACCAGGGACGGGCACAGCGACGCGCTGTCGCGCAGGAGAGGGGGGGCCATGGCGCGCGCGGGCGCTGCGGGTGCGGCATGCACGGGGAGAGAGAGAGGGGTAGGTGATGAGGGGTTTAGGTGGGCTGGGCCAGTCGGCTGACTTAGGCCCAGTCAGTGCGGCCCTTTTCCTTTTCTTTCTTTTCTCTTCTGCTTTATCTTTTCTTTTCTGTTTTGCAAAATGTGTGGCCCCCATTTGAGTTTTGTAAAATGGGCGGCTTAGCCACATAATTGCAGTGTTATTTCTAGCTCTGTTATAAAAAGGTTTGAGGTCCAAATATTTTCATCTGAATTTTATTTAATTATAAAAGGATTAAATACTTCTGCTTTGCTGCTGTTTCTTGCTGTTAGAGTCACTTAATTAATTTGATTAATGTTGATTACAATTTTATAAATGCTCCTGGATTATTTGCTATTTAATGAACATTTTAGTTTTCCCATTTGAACAACTTTTATTTTCACTTTAAGTTTGAATTTCCAGTTGAATTTGAATTTGAAAAGGGATATGTTAATAATGATGATTAAGCACTGTTGATCATGATGACTTGTCATAATCAGAAGGGTGATCACTGTAGCTTAATACATGGGGTGTTACAATAAGACCTTATCTCTAGATTTAAAGTGGAATGGTGCGGCCAACCCATGTGGGCTGTAGACCCACCCCCTCGGTCCATGTGGTCCCTTCCCAGATCGTTGGGCCCCATGGTGGAACCCCTGAAACCTTCTAGAACCTTCCCGGTACTCTACCGAAAATTTCTGAACTTTTTCGGAAACCTGAATATGACTTCCCATATATAAATCTTTACCTCCGGACCATTCTGGAGCTCCTCATGATGTCTCAGATCACATCCGAGACTCCGAACTACTTTGGACTTTCCACAATTAATATCTCAACATTACCTAGTGCTACCGAACGTTAAGTGTGCAACCCTACGGGTTAGAGAACCATGTAGACATGACCGAGACACCTCTTCGATCAATAACCAATTGCGGGACCTGGATGCCCATATTGATTCCTACATATTGCACGAAGATCTTTATCGGTTGAACCACAATGTCGGGGATTCAGTTAACCCCGTATACAATTCCATTTATTCGGCGATATGTTACTTGCCCGAGATTCGATCGTCGGTATCTCCATACCTAGCTCAATCTCGTTACCGGCAAGTCTCTTTACTCATTCCGTAATACAAGATCCCGTGACTAAACTCATTAGTCACATGCTTGCAAGCTTCTTGTGATGTTGTATTACCGAGAGGGCCCAGAGATATCTCTCCGTCACACGGAGTGACAAATCCCAGTCTCGATCCATGCAACCCAGCAAATACCACTACAAAAAAAACCACTTCCGTGATGATACATGTTTGTCACAGTAGGTCATGTTTTCTGTCATGCATGTACATCCATGACGATTTTATGACAGAATCAAGATAGTCATACATGTGTTGTCGTAGAAGTGTTCCATGACAATACCAAAATTATCATCACGGAAGTGTCCACTTCCATGACGATAAATGCTGCGTCATGGAAGTGCTTTCGTCAAAGGTAACCGACACGTGGCATCCACCGTAACGGGTCGCCGTTAAGCTATCGGGTTCCGGTTTGGATCCGATAACCCGTTAACAGCCCGGACCAATGGGGATTTTCCACGTGTAAAATTCTCACTGGCCAG
The DNA here is from genome assembly GCA_011799875.1 of Thinopyrum elongatum. Taxonomy (NCBI): domain Eukaryota; kingdom Viridiplantae; phylum Streptophyta; class Magnoliopsida; order Poales; family Poaceae; genus Thinopyrum; species Thinopyrum elongatum. The sequence continues at coordinate 522,206,317 of CM022303.1, forward strand.
AGGAACCACGTGTCGGCTCAGCGTTGGGACAGATGTCATCCACTCATTGGACGGGAGGCGCCTATGATACGTCGACACGTGGCCGGCCCAACAGAGGCCCATTCAGGTGAAAAGGCCGGCCTGTTTGACTTGGTCAAAAGGTAGCGGGCCGGCCTGTAGGATCGAAAGTATGTCTAGAGGGGGGGGGTGATTAGACTACTTGACCAAATAAAAACCTAGCCTTTTTCCAATTTTAAGTCTTGGTAGATTTTAGCAACTTGGCACAAGTCAAGCAATCAACCTACACATGCAAGTCTAAGAGTATAGCAGCGGAATGTAAAACATTTGCATATGAAGGTAAAGGGAGGAATTTGGAGGGAGCAAACACAATGTAGACACGGAGATTTTTGGCGTGGTTCCGATAGGTGGTGCTATCGTACATCCACGTTGATGGAGACTTCAACCCACGAAGGGTAACGGTTGCGCGAGTCCACGGAGGGCTCCACCCACGAAGGGTCCACGAAGAAGCAACCTTGTCTATCCCACCATGGCCATCGCCCACGAAGGACTTGCCTCACTCGGGTAGATCTTCACGAAGTAGGCGATCTCCTTGCCCTTACGAACTCCTTGGTTCAACTCCACAATCTTGACGGAGGCTCCCAAGTGACACCTAACCAATCTAGGAGACACCACTCTCCAACAGGTAATAGATGGTGTGTTGATGATGAACTCCTTGCTCTTGTGCTTCAAATGATAGTCTCCCCAACACTCAACTCTCTCTCACAGATTTGGATTTGGTGGAAAGATGATTTGAGTGGAAAGCAGCTTGGGGAAGGCTAGAGATCAAGATTCATATGATTGGAATGGAATATCTTGGTCTCAACACATGAGTAGGTGGTTCTCTCTCAGAAAATGTATACTGGAAGTGTAGGCACATTCTGATGGCTCTCTCCTCGAATGAAGAGAGGGTGGAGGGGTATATATAGCCTCCACACAAAATCTAACCATTACACACAATTTACCAAACTCGGTGGGACCGAATCATGAAACTCGGTCAGACCGATTTAGTTCAAAATGTGAACGTTAGGATTTTCGGTGGGACCGACATGTCAACTCGGTGGGACCGATTTCATTAGGGTTAGGGCATAACGTAATCTCGGTGAGACCGATCACATAAACTCGGTAAGACCGATTTCTGTAATAGGCAAACAGAGAGTTGGTCAGGCAAACTCGGTGGGACCGATTCGCTCATTTCGGTGAGACCGAAATGTTACGAAAGGGAAACAGAGAGTTTGCATTGCGAACTCGGTGGGACCGATCGCTCATCTCGGTTAGACCAAAATGTTACGAAGGGAAACAGAGAGTTTGCAATCCCATCTCGGTGAGACCGAGATCCCTATCGGTGAGACCGAACTGACTAGGGTTTCTGGCAGTGGCTATGTCAAATGAACTCGGTGGCGCCGGATAGATCAAATCGGTGGGGCCGAGTTTGACTTTTGGTTTGGGACATATGTGGATATGAGAAAGTGGTTGAGGGCTTTTGGAGCATATCACTAAGCATTTTGAGCAAGCAAGCCATTAAGCAACACCTCATCCCCTTTTAATAGTATTGGCTTTTCCTATGGACTCAATGTGATCTTGACTCACTAAAATGAAAATGTAGAGTCTTGAGCTTTAGCCAATATGTGTCCTTAGCATTTTGAGGGGTCCACATTCCTAGTCCATGCCATGCCAATCATTGAACTTCCTGAAATAATCCTCTTGAAATAGCATTAGTTCAATGAGCTATATGTTGTTAGGAATTACCAAAACCACCCAGGGATAGTTGCACTTTCAATCTCCCCCTTTTTGGTAATTGATGACAACATATAGATCAAAGCTTCGACAAAAGATAATAAGATTTAGAACATTGTCGCTTTGGGAAGTATGTGATAAGTAAGAGCTCCCCCCTAAATTTTTGCATTATTTGAAATTTGCTTTTGAATGCAAATGCACAATCGATTAGGATCATGGGTTACTGTTCCATGTCACATACATCTTGGTGGAGCGCTCAAAATGATAGAAATTAAAAACATGCACTCATCACCAAGCAAAGTGAATGGTCATATATGGGAAATAAAAGATGATATCATTCAAGCAGGCATTAAAGTATGATATGATCAAACACATGATCATAAGACTTAAAGTATCAATCAAGCACACAAAAGTTTCAACCATATAGCAAGAGAGACAAAAGAAGCAAGAACACTCTCTCTCGAAGCCTATGATCTATACATTTCTCCCCCTTTGGAAACAAGTTACCAAAAAGTTCGAAAATGCATAGTGCTATGTGTCTCTCTAGGCTTGATCTTCGGGAGGTGGTGTTGAGAGAACTCCAAGGACAAAAGCATCTGTAGAAGTTGATGGAGCTGGTGGAGTTGCAACTGGAGGTGGCACTGAAGCTGTGGCTGCTGGTGCTGATTTAGTGGTTCTAGTGTCAGGCACTAGCACTGCAGCAGATCTCTGACCTCTGGGCACTCTCTGAAAGGCATCTGTGGTAGCCTGCCCTTTCTTCTCCTCTGCTTCCTCCTGGAGCTGCTCAACAACTGTCTGCATCTCAGTCACTTTCAGATCAAGATCATAGAATTTTGTCTCAATGATCCTCTCCAAGCTCTCCTGATTTTGAGTCAGGGTGGCCAAGCCCTTCTCAATCCTCAAAGTTGCTTGAATCAGATATGCAAGCTGATCTTGCTTGCTCTTCAAAAATACCTGAGACGCCTCTTCAACACTTGGCATCTTTGCAGCTTTCTCAGCCTTTGCCTTCTCTCTCTTCTCTTGTGCTTGCACAGATGTGGGATCTTCTTCATCCATCACAACAGTATTATCCTCAAATTCTGGTCTTAGGGGTAGATGCTCCTTATCCAACAAATAGGTGCCTGTGCCCATCTTGGAGTTGATGAGCACCTGAATATGTGGAGCATACCCACAAGATCTCTTCTGATCTGCAGCAGTCCTCTTGATTGTTTCAACAATCAGGCTCATAACTTTGAATTTCTGAGGCACATCAAATATCTACAGCAAGTTGATTGAATGACCTCTGATCATCTTGTGATCTCCAGATTTGAGCAACAGAGTATGCCTCAATATAGTGTTGATTGTAGCTAGACCAGACATCAAGTAATGAATAGATCCAAGTTTATGTGTATCCAAAGCTTTGTCAGGGATCTCTTTGTACATGTTGGCCATAGAGTTGTGGTCTTTCTTCTTCTTGGCATAAATGTCCAAGTCATCTTCATGCTCTTCAGGAACATTTATCAGTTTTGCCCACTCATTAACAGTTGATTGGTACCTTGTACCCTCTGACATCCATACAATTCTACCATCTGGATAAAAATGAGTTGTAGAGTAGAATTGCATGATGAGTTCATCATTCCATTTTGTCAGCTTCTGACCCACAAAGGTGTCAACTCCACAAGTTCTGAAGCTCTCATGCACACCTGGAAAATGATCTTCATTCTCATCAATGTACTTCCAGTCTGCCCACTTCATGTCACAAACTATGGGCTTCTTGTCAAGCAGAATGGTTTCATAGAAATCTTGTTCTTTGGCGTGGAACCTGTAGTCTACTGCAGTCCTCCTCCTCATAGAATAGGGATCACTTTGTCTCCAAAGTCTCAGACCAGCATCCTTCCTGATGCTCATATTTTCTGCCACTGGATGGCTGTCATCATGATCTGGAATCTTTGGTTTAAGTTTCCTAAGCACTTGGGCTTCAGGATCTTCTTCAGTTTCAGTTTCAGGCACTGGGGCCTTGTTCTTCTCAGCAGCTGGTATATTCCTAGTGCTCCTCTTTGGTGCAGTAGGTTTTGGAGCTTGAGCAGCAGATTTGGAGGCAATCTTGGGCTTTGAAGCAGTAGTCCCAGACTTGATGGCATCCCCCATCAGCTTTTGGGACTTGGGTGCTGGTGCAGCGTCCTCTTCCTCTTCATCCTCAGCTGGATCTCTCGTCATGGAGGGCTTGCCAATAACTCTGGCAATGGTCTTCTTGACCCTCTCCTTTCTTTTCTTGCCATCACCAGCAGCCTCTTCAACAGTCGATTTGGAAGTTTCAAAAGTTGAGGCTCTGGCCTTAGACATGGGCTCTCTCTTGGCAGGAGCTCTCTTGTTCAAACTAGGCTTTGTAGAAGCTATAGTGCCAAATTCTTTCTTGACAACTTTCTTCTTTGAGCTGACCTCATCCTCAACAGCAACAAAATCTTCATCCTTGGAATCTGAGTTTCTCTTTCTCCTTGTCCTGGTGGCTGCCTTGGGCAAATTGCTTGGGGTGCTCCTGCTACCTTCATCATAACTGCTAGAGGGACTAGTGCCCTCACTCATGTTCACTTGCTCTTCTGATTTGTTCTGGCTATCACTCTGGTCAAACATACTGGCAAAGCAAACTGATAGCAGACCCTATGAGTAGATATAGATGAGGTAGAGTGGATGAGCATCACAAAGTGCAGAGTTTTTGCAAAACAAATGAGTCAAAAACTTAGTTTTAGTTTTCCACAGAAAGCATTTCGGAGCTACTGATTTGTTGAACTCGGTGACACCGAAGCAACTTTTGGAGTCTAAACTAGTGAAATCAGTCAGACCGAGACACAGTTCGGTGACTCTGAGATTGCTAGGGTTTCACAGAGAGTCGAACTCGGTCACACTGATTTGCAATTTCGGTCAGACCGAAAAGTGCAAGTGCTATGGCCTAAGCCAAGTCGGTGAGACCGATTTCCACAATTCGGTCGGTCCGAGATGAGTTCGGCGGAAACTTAACCCTAAATTTTCAAATCAAACCTAATCTAATGGAGGTTTTCTCTGGATAGATTGATCTCATACGTGGTATAGAACATGGCATTGCATTGTGCTAAGAATCGGAGTTAGGAATTAGCACAAAAGGTCGAACTCATACCCTAGTTCGGCGGTGAGTTCGCTACGGCGGCAACGGCGGGGTTGAAATCCGTTGACGGCGACGGAAACCGGCAGCGGGAGGTCGCTGGCGATGAGGATACGATCCGGAGACCTGAGGCAGCAGAGCAGGACACGCGCGGGCTGAGGGGTTTTGAAGAAATTTCCAAAATCTCACCTGTCGGTGTGACCGAAAGGAACAACTCGGTGGCACCGAGATGCAGAATCGCAAGCGGTTACTGCAACTCGGTGTGACCGAAAGGTTCTAATCGGTTGCACCGAGATTGAAAGCCTAGATCAACTCAGTGAACTCGGTATGACCGAAGTGGATGAATTGGTCAGACCGAAATGCACAGAGAGGTTTTGGAAGTTTAAGTCTATGATGAATCGGGGACTCCGAGTGCTCCTCACACAGAGTGGTTCGAATCTGACTTGATCAAACTTTGTGATGTAGCATGAATAGAGTTTGAGACGAGAAAAGCATAGATAGCTAGAGGAAGTTCTTAGGCATTCTTGTCCATCCATTTGGCAAAAGAGAAAAAACCAAACAATCAAGGCAACAAATGGATGTCCTCGAATGAGTAAATATGCAATCAACATGCTCACACAATAAAGTGGCAAATGAAACATGTGGCAAAGCATGCACAAACACTCTAGCATCTATCAAGCAATTGGCGATGACTAGGTCATCTATATATGAGTATATTGACTTAGGAGTCAAATGAGAACATTTGATCATAGGTCATACTAATCGTTTAAGCACAAGTGGGGTTACCACTTTTACATAAAGCATTGTTGTGTTCACACCATTAGAGTTGCTTTAGCTCAATTGTTAGAGTAAAGCTCCCCCTAGATGTGATATCCCCCCTAAGAGGTATGAACTAACCTTGGGTTTTGTCGATGATGACTTCATGTAGATGTTGAAGATGTGGATGCTCAATGTTGATGTAGATCATTTGGAGCAATCCTTTGGAGTGAGTTGCACTTTCAATACCTACAAGGGTTAGTCCCACAAGGAACAAACAAGGATATCCATAGACATAGAGTGATGTTCACACAAGATGATGTCCATGAAAGCATTAGGTTACCTTGTCCCTTGTCTTACCAACAAGAGGGTTTGTGACTCCTTGAACTAGTGCAAGATATGGAAGTTGTTTGCACTTGTCCTTGCCAAAATGATATGAGTGAAGTATGTTGGCGGAGTCACCCTCAAGAACTCTCTAGTTCTTCTTCTTCGGGATCCACATCATCTTGATGGGAATCCTTGGAGTTGTAGTCGTACTTGACGAAGTAGAACTTGATGTAGTCTTGGGAACCCACTTGACTAAGGCCTTAGGAGCTTCTTCAAATGCATCAATCTTCTCTTGAAGCTTGTCCTTGCCTTTTTGCTTGTGGTCTTGTGGTGGAAGATCATCTTGAGCTTGTGTCCCTTGGAAAGAAGTAGGATCATACTTCTCTTGTTGAGGAACGAACTTCGTCTTGGGGTATTGATCTTCTTCCCACTCAACTCCATTGGCATTAAACTTTCGTTCAAAACCAACACCTTGATTCTTCCGGTGCCTTCCTTGCTTGCGTACAATTTCCTCAAATTGCTTACTCCCGGCAAGGCTTTTGTAAACACCTTTCTCTATAATTCCCTTCAATAAGTTGTTTTCTTGCTCAAGTGTGACTTGGCTAAGAGAATCATTAGTGGAATCAAGAGAACTACTAGAAGCAACAACATTGGATTTAACATGATTATTGTTACTACTAGAAGAAGAATCTTTCTTACTCTTGTTGCTAGATTTTACTTGTGGCATGTAAGTAGACAAGAGTAAATGCTTGGCAATGTAAGAAGAACTTTTCTTACGAAGATCATCATTGATTGCCTTTAAGAACCCATGCTCTTGCTCAAGGTTGAGCTTTTCAAAGCGTAGCTTCTCATGAGTCTTTAAAAGTTCTCGATGATCTTCTAAGGTAGTTTCATGAGCTAACTTAAGAGTGTTTAGTTCTTTAGTTAGATGCTCAATCTCCTTCTTAACATCATCATTCATTTTATCTTGATTAGCATGATTAATAGCAAGTTCATCATAGTTTTCATCACTAGAGTTGTCAACAAGTAAATCATCATCACCTAGCAAATCATCTTCATCACTATTGAAATCAACATACTCGGGGTGTGATACCTTTGGGCCTTTAGCCATGAAGCATCTTCCAATTCCTTCATTTGGTGAGTCAAATATGTCGTAGGAGTTGGTTGACACAAGTGCTAGACCGGCAACACCTTCATCTTGAGTATATTCGGAGTCGGAGTGATAACTTCTCTCGGAGTGATGGTCGGAGTCGAAGCCGGATACCCATTCACCAACGTGAGCTTGATGTCTTCGTTTTGTGTAGCTCTTTGATGATTTTTCCTTCCTTTCCGAATCCTTGCTTCTGCGAGAGGTTCTTCGTTCATAGCGATCATCTCTACTCCTTCTCTCCCTTGGAGATGATTCTTCTCTTCTACTTCTTCTTTTGGGTGAATCTTCTCTTCTTTTGTAGGGGGTTGTACACTCATTGGAGTAGTGTTCGGGCCTTCCACAATTGTAGCAATTACGCTCATGGATTGAAGATCTTTTGTCATTGTAGGACCTTGACTTCGAACTTCTTTCCTTGCTTCTGCTCTTGTAGAACTTGTTGAAGTTCTTCACCATTAGGCTCAATTCCTCATTGAAGGTTTGTTTCTCACTTGATGATGTAGGAGTATCACATGAGGCTTTGTAAGCACCACTTGACTTATTGTGAAGCTCTTCCTTATCCTTGAGTGACATCTCATGAGCAACAATTCTTCCAATGACTTCCGTTGGCTTGAGATCTTTGTAATTGGGCATCATTTTGATCAATGTGCACACGGTATCATATTTTCCATCCAAGGCTCTTAGGATCTTCTTGATGATGAATCTATCGGTCATCTCTTCACTTCCTAAGCCGGCAATCTCATTTGTGATGAGAGCAAGCCTAGAGTACATTTCAACGACACCTTCACCATCCTTCATTTTGAACTTGTCAAGTTGACTTTGAAGCACATCCAATTTGGATTCCTTGACGGAGTTGGTACCCTCGTGCATATCAATCAAAGTATCCCAAATTTCCTTTGCATTCTCAAGACGGCTGATTTTGTTGAATTCTTCGAGGCACAATCCGTTGAAGAGGATATCGCAAGCTTGAGCGTTGTATTGCAATATCTTCAACTCTTCCGCGGTAGCTTCACGGTTTGGTTCTCTCCCATCAAAGAATTCACCTTGCAAACCAATACACACAATAGCCCAAACGGCGGGGTCATGTCCAAGAATATGCATTTTCATCTTATGCTTCCAACTAGCAAAATTAGTACCATCAAAGTAAGGACCTCTACTGTGGTAATTTCCCTTGCTAGACGCCATACTCTCCTAGGTTGTGAAACCAAGGCTATGATCACCAAAAGCTATGGAGATCAAGGCAAATGGAGACCAAAGCTCTGATACCACTTGTAGGATCGAAAGTATGTCTAGAGGGTGGTGATTAGACTACTTGACCAAATAAAAACCTAGCCTTTTCCCAATTTTAAGTCTTGGCAGATTTTAGCAACTTGGCACAAGTCAAGCAATCAACCTACACATGCAAGTCTAAGAGTATAGCAGCGGAATGTAAAACATTTGCATATGAAGGTAAAGGGAGGAGTTTGGAGGGAGCAAACACAATGTAGACACGGAGATTTTTGGCGTGGTTCCGATAGGTGGTGCTATCGTACATCCACGTTGATGGAGACTTCAACCCACGAAGGGTAATGGTTGCGCGAGTCCACGGAGGGCTCCACCCATGAAGGGTCCACGAAGAAGCAACCTTGTCTATCCCACCATGGCCATCGCCCACGAAGGACTTGCCTCACTTGGGTAGATCTTCACGAAGTAGGCGATCTCCTTGCCCTTACAAACTCCTTGGTTCAACTCCACAATCTTGACGGAGGCTCCCAAGTGACACCTAACCAATCTAGGAGACACCACTCTCCAAAAGGTAATAGATGGTGTGTTGATGATGAACTCCTTGCTCTTGTGCTTCAAATGATAGTCTCCCCAACACTCAACTCTCTCTCACGGATTTGGATTTGGTGGAAAGATGATTTGAGTGGAAAGCAGCTTGGGGAAGGCTAGAGATCAAGATTCATATGATTGGAATGGAATATCTTGGTCTCAACACATGAGTAGGTGGTTCTCTCTCAGAAAATGTATACTAGAAGTGTAGGCACATTCTGATGGCTCTTTCCTCGAATGAAGAGAGGGTGGAGGGGTATATATAGCCTCCACACAAAATCTAACCGTTACACACAATTTACCAAACTCGGTGGGACCGAATCATGAAACTCGGTCAGACCGATTTAGTTCAAAATGTGAACGTTAGGATTTTCGGTGGGACCGACACGTCAACTCGGTGGGACCGATTTCATTAGGGTTAGGGCATAACGTAATCTTGGTGAGACCGATCACATAAACTCGGTAGGACCGATTTCTGTAATAGGCAAACAGAGAGTTGGTCAGGCAAACTCGGTGGGACCGATTCGCTCATTTCGGTGAGACCGAAATGTTACGAAAGGGAAACAGAGAGTTTGCATTGCGAACTCGGTGGGACCGATCGCTCATCTCGGTTAGACCAAAACGTTACGAAGGGAAACAGAGAGTTTGCAATCCCATCTCGGTGAGACCAAGATCCCTATCGGTGAGACCGAACTGACTAGGGTTTCTGGCAGTGGCTATGTCAAATGAACTCGGTGGCGCCGGATAGATCAAATCAGTGGGGCCGAGTTTGACTTTTGGTTTGGGACATATGTGGATATGAGAAAGTGGTTGAGGGCTTTTGGAGCATATCACTAAGCATTTTGAGCAAGCAAGCCATTAAGCAACACCTCATCCCCTTTTAATAGTATTGGCTTTTCCTATGGACTCAATGTGATCTTGGATCACTAAAATGAAAATGTAGAGTCTTGAGCTTTAGCCAATATGTGTCCTTAGCATTTTGAGGGGTCCACATTCCTAGTCCATGCCATGCCAATCATTGAACTTCCTGAAATAATCCTCTTGAAATAGCATTAGTTCAATGAGCTATATGTTGTTAGGAATTACCAAAACCACCCAGGGATAGTTGCACTTTCACGGCCCACGGAAAGCGTGTTAACGGCCTGTTCGCATATAGCCCATTTACAGCCCGCTAACTCACGACCCGTTATGGCCTATCCGAATTGGGCCCAGTAGCATCATCTGGGCCGTCCAATATGATTCCAACCCGTTGTAACTTCTGGCCCATGTATGGTCCATGACGTCTTTCGGCCCATACGAGGCCCTTTGTAACTCTGGGCCCATTTAAAGGCCTGTGGTGAAACTGACCCATAATGAACAGTGTATCGCTTCACACCCATTAACGGCCCTTATTCCGTTGGTCCGTTTCCAGCCCGTGTTACCTTTCGGCCTTCTAAGGGCCCATTTATTCTTGGGCTCATTTCCAGCATTCGGTTACTTATGGTCTGCTACTGGCCTGTTCCGCTTGTGGGCCAAATTCAGCCCGTGGTTACAGTCGGCCCGTTTGTGGCCCGTTAACCCATTGGGCTATTTTCATAGCGTCATCAAATACGGCCTATTAACGGCCCGTTATGGTCGGGCCATAAACACACAATTTCCACTCTAGCCCATTTACGGCCCATTTTGCAGACCGTTATTGGTCCATGAATAGTACGGCCCATGTTTAGCCGATCGATCATACGGCCCATAGAAGGCCCATTGATTATACGGCCCGTCGAGGGCCCATGGATCCTACGGCCCGTAGGAGGCCCATGGTCACTACAGCAGGTAGCAGGACCATGGTTACAACGGTCTGTATGTTGCCCATGGTTATTCTGGCCTAATTATAAAAAATAGGTTATCGTGGCCACTAGAAAAATGCGGAAAAAGAACTGCAGTGACTACAAGCAAACAACTAAACAAGAGAACAAGGAAATAAATAAGCAAGCAACTAACACTAGGCTATTACGGCTATTACACATATTACATCCACTGGGCATCAAAATTCACTACCAGTGCAAATATAGGGAACAAAGCAGCATATCACATACACTGGTTGTCAAAGTTGGCGACCAGTGCAAATAAATGCCACAACAAAACAAGTCCATAACTGAAACCACTTCAAAAGATCTCAAGAAACAATATCCTGGGTACCCAGCATGTTGGCAAGATGCCTAGCAAGCTTATTAACTTTCTCTTGTTTGGCGCTTAAATCCTCCAGCGCTTACTGTTGCACCAGAAAGTACGCATCTGAATTATGTAGGGACTTCCTCAGTCCTTCGGCTTCGTGTTGCAGCACATCTAATCGATGTCTTTCAACTTGAAGTTGAGACTCAAGAAGACGAACTAATTTAGGCAGCGAGTTCGAAGAGCTTGTGCCAGCAGTAGTGGCCAGTAACTCGAACACTACATCAAGACAAGACTTTGGGGTTGTCTCACTGTCGTCAAGATAGTTTTTATCAGCTTTCTTGGTGACCAACAGGGATGTCTCACTATCTTGAACCTTATCTGCATTACTTCCTTTACCATTGCGTAACGGGGTACTCTTCTCCAATATTTTGTCCGCATTCTAAAAGAGAAACAAGCAGACACATCACAGGTTTACCATGTTGTATATGAAACTCATTTTGGTAAATCAGTTCCGTAGTAAAGTGGACAGGATAGCAGCATGAAACAAACATATATCTATGTACCATGGTCACTGTATGGTCTATATCATTCTAGTTTTTGTTGCCAAATCAAGATAGGGACACAATTCAAATAATATTTGTTTAAGACAAAGCAGCATAGACAGAATATAAGTGTGGGAAACTACACGGCAATAACAACACTTGTAATGTGCATGACATGAGAACATAACTGTTTATTCAATTGAAACTAAAATCAACATAGAGCAAGTTACAACAGCAAACCAGTTAAAGAAACAGGTTTAAAACATACCTGTTGCACCATTGGAGTTTCAATTCCATCCTTCAAATTTGAAAATAGTTGGTATGAGTAAATACAGTGATGCAAGAGCAAAGGAGTATGAACCATAGCTACAGAACCTGACCTGAGAACAATTCTTCTTCTGCTTTAAGCGTTGAGTTGGGGTTCGGAGTGGTGGTCCTCGTGCTTTGGGCACTGCAGTTGCCTTACTAACTGCTCGTGTTTGGGTGCTCTATGGTGGAGACAGTGCTGTGTCAACTGGAATTGGGTTACTATCTGCTGGGGTTGGGGTTAGAAGGGGTGTAGCTGGTTCTCTGTCCAACTGGGTACGGGTACAATCTGCGAGAGTCTAGGTTATGTGTGGTGGGACTGGTTCTTGCGCAAGTACAACCGTGGTTCTATCTGCATCGACTGGTAGCACTATCTTTTCTGAAGATCGTGTTGTTACTCCCTTAGATACTGCCATCACCCCCTCCAATTCAAATGGCTGATAAACAAGAAAAGTAATTGAATGTACAGACATTGTATGATAGACAGGTGCAATGGATAGTGGGGAATAAAAAAGGGCATGAAATAATTCACATTTATGTTGTCTAACCAAATAGGATAGCATGACACAATTTCACATATATGATGGCTAACTAAACAAGATAGCATGACACAATTTCACATATATGATGGCTAACTAAACAGGATAGAAAGACATAATTCAAAATATGATGACTATGTAAACAGGATGACATGATATAACTATATGATGTGTTTATTAAATAGGTTGGCATGCCATAATTCACATACATGCCGCCCATGGAAACATGATAGCATGATATAATTCACGGATAGAATGACATAATTCAAAATATGATGATTGTAAACACTAAACATGATGAGATGATATAACTATATGATGTCTTTATTAAATGGGTTGGCATGCCATAATTCAGATAGATGTTGTCTATGTAAACATGATGGCATGATATAATTCAAATATATGATTTATATACTAAGCAAGTAAGCAGATGGCAATCACATATATGATGTAAAAACTAAGCAATGCAAGACAACATATGCATGATATGAGTAATATAACCCTGCCAAGTTTGAGCATAGACCTCAGGGGGGAAATAGGACTAGTCAACTGTCTCTGAATCCTCCTCTGAGAAGCTATCTGTAGCCAGCAAGATGTCTGCTTCAGCAGGTAGCATTGTCTGCTCTGAAGACCTTGTTTTCACTCCAGATACTTCCATCACCACTTCAAATGGCTGATGCACAGGAAGAGTAGTTGAATATACAAATGTTGTCGACAAATGGAATACGTAATACAAAAAAAGCATAGCATGATATAATTCACATATATGATGATTGGCTAAACAGCATGACATTGCATAATTCACATATATAATGTCTTGCAACAAGATAGCATTGCATAATTCACATATATAATGTCTTGCAACAAGGTGGCATTGCATAATTCACATATATGGTAATTAGACACTAAACAGGTGGCATTCACACAAAGCATGTCTAAACTAAGCAAATGACATAGCAATGCAAGACACCATACGCACGATATGAGCAACATAACCCTGCCAAGTTAGAGCATACACCTCGGGGGGAAATAGGACTGGTCATCTGTCTCTGAATCCTTCTTTGAGGAGCTATCCGTAACCAGCGAGATATGCGCTTCATCAGATAGCATTGTCTGCTCTGAAGACCTTGTTTTCACTCCAGATTTTTCCATCACCGTGTCAAATGACTGATGCACACGAAGAGTAGTTGAATGTACTAACATTGTTGACAAATATAATACGTAATGAAAAAAAAGGATGGCGTGATATAATTCATATATAAGATGACTGGCTAAGCAGGATGGCATTGCAAAATTCACATATATGATGCCTGGCTAAACAAGATGGTGTTGCATAATTCACATATACGATATACAAACTAAACAGATGACATTCACATAAAGCATGTCTAAACTAAGAAGATGACATATTTGAGAGTTAATTACACGTTAGTACCACATTTGGGGCGGTGGTGGTGGATTGATACCACTTTTGGTATTTTTTCAGTTCAGTACCAACTCTGGGGCGAGACGTTGCGAAAAAGGCTAAACACTGTATTTCTACGTATTGACGCTGAAACTGACAACTGGGACCCGCAAGTCAGGTGCTGACGTGGCATATTCTTTCGCGAAAAAGACCCTTACTTTTTATTTAATCACGCATATATCTCTTGATTTCCGAAAAAGGGTCCGGCTAGAAAAAAATAAACAAAAATTACAATCGCGCGTGGCCGCCGGCCAGGATTCGAACCTGGGCGGTAGCGTTCGCAGCGCGCCGTCGCTGCCACTGCGCCACTGTCTACTTTGATTCAATTACCACGCATACGCCTTTTTATACTTCTTGTTGTTTCGTTTTTACTTCATATATGTTGTTTTTCGTATCTGTTTTATCTTTTTTCAGATCTTGGGTATTCTTCGTATCGTACACAGTGTGTGTATCGTATATAGAAAAGGTTATATACATATATATAGATACATCATATATTAAAAATGTTCAATATATATATGATGAACGTTTTTATAATACGAAAAAAGTTCATCTTATATTTTTTTTCATATTCTACTTAAATAAGATAATTGTATATTAAAAAAGATATATATATATATATATATATATATATATATATATATATATATATATATATATATTGACTTGTGATAATATTTTTTAAATATGATACACTTTTGTAATATACGATGAACTTTTCAATATATGATGCAATGAACATCTTTTTAATTAGAAAAAAGTCCATTTTACTCCCCTGAAGAAAATGGGTTGTTCGCATAACCCCCTAAACTTTTTTTTTTGGTTCACTTAACCCCTTAATCTTATCAATACCGTTCAAAAATCATCATTGGTGGTTTGCACAGGTGGTTTTGCTGACATGGCCGAGGTCAAAGTGGTTTGTTGACTAGTGGGCCATGTCGTAGTGCGTTTGGCTATCGTCTTCCTCAAGCACGCGACATATGTGCTCGCCGCCGCCACCGCCACGCTCTGCCTTCTCCCTCCTCCGCCATCCACTGCTACACTCTCCCTCCTCTGCCTCCACCGCCACGCTCGCCCTTCTCCCTTGTTTGCCCTCTCTCGCAACTCATTCTTCCCCCTATCTATCGGATTCGAGCACCGCAACGAACAACATAGAGCGCCGCCCGCCGTGACGTAGCCACCAGCCACCCCTTGCCAAACCACCGTGTCCCAAGCCTCCAACATCTCACGCCGGTCCTCTGCAAGAAAGGATTCGAGCCCCGAAGCCCGAAGCCGACCCAATCGAGCTGTCTTCTCCAACTGCGGCCGCCGAACGCCGGCGACCGATTTGCCGCGCATAGACAAGCCCCAGCCTAGCCTTCGCCTCCATTAGACTCGCGCTGAGTCTCTCCCAGTTTTCCCTCTCCTCTAGAGCTCGGACTGATGTTAGCTATCGTCCACGCGAGTTGAGCGCCGCCGTCCGCCCTGGCCGACGTGCTCCTCGTTCTGAGCTCCCCTTGTGTCGTTCTGCTGCCTGTCGTGCTCCCCTTGGTCCGTAGATTCCACACACCAGCCTAGTTTGCTGGGGTTCTGGCTGTAATGCCGATGTCGTCGGAGCCGTGGCTCTGCCGCCGCTCAGATCCGCCGCTTGCCTGCTTCTGGCCACCCCACAGCCTCCCGCGACCAACCATGGACACGCGCGAGCGTGGGCTACACCCTAGTAATCTCGAACACCGCTGTTGTGGCATCTGGTGGTACACCGCTGTGATTTGAGGTCGCCGGTGGTTATCCCCAGCCGTGCCGACATGGCATCATTAGTTTATAGGATGATTAAGTTTAGTCTGAAACACTGACATGTGGGCCCCCTCTGTTAATTAATGATGCAATTAGGGCTAAATTAATCACACGTTTTTCTCTGCGCAACCGAGATGTGGGCCCCATGTGTCAAGTTTGACTTGGCACAGTCAGCGTTGACCAGGCCTAGTAGTCAGTGAGGTTGTCTAGCTGAGAGGGACCCACCCGCAGGTCAAAAACCGCCTTTGACCATGTCCAGGTCAGCATCCTACCGAGGTAAACCAGTCAAGGATGTTATTTGACCGGTATGGGATAGTTGAGGGGGGGGGGTAAGGGAACCCAAAAAATATCAGGGGGTTATGTGAACCACCAAGTTTATTCAGGGTAGTAAAATGGACTTTTTTCTTTTAATTATGTGATGCGATGAACATTTGTAATATCATATAACCTTTTTTAGTATCGTATAACATTTAATACGAAAAACTTAATATACATATTATACAGACATATATGTTCAGTCAGACGGCATATATGTTTTTATACACTTTAAACATGTCCTAGCATTTTTTTACTCTTCCTTTTTTTCTATGTCTTTTGTTCGGATTTCTTTTATCTTTTTTCAGTCTTGGGTATTCTTTGGCCATACGTAGTGTGCGTATCGTATATTAAAATAAGATCATTGTATATATAACTGTTCATCGTACATTATAAAATAATGTTGAGTGTGTATTACAAAAAATATCGTACTAAAATGTTCATTGTAAATTTAAAAAATGTTGACAGTGTTGAAAAAGGGTCCTATGTATATTGTATATTATATAATTATAGTCACTGCCCAAAATTGTATAATACAATATATGTAGATATCTGAGTTTTTTTAATATACTGTAATTTTTCAATATACGTATAGTATTATATAATTATAGTCACCGCCCATAATGTTGACAGTTTACATATTGTATATTATCTATATTAATACACATAGGATATTGTATATTAGATAATTATACAATATATACGCGGTGACTATAATTTTTGAATAGTATGCAGTGACTATAAGTTTGTACACAATATATTATATAATTATAGTCACTGCCCATAATATGTGTAATTTTTAAATATACGATACACATACTGCGTACGGCCCGAAGGATACCTAAGATCTGAAAAAGGATAAAAGAAATCCGAAAAAAAAGACATATACAAAAAAAGGAACAGTAAAAAAGGCTAGGACATGTCAACTGTACAGTATATAAATATATGTGCCTGTTATATTACAAAGTGGAGCAGTGGCGGGGTGGTGTGCGCGCGTAAGCGTCGAACGCGACGGCTCAGGCTCGAATCCTGGCGGGCGCACGAATGCACGTACAGTTTTTGGGTGATTTTTTTCCGGCCAGACCATTTTTTGGGCAAAAACGGATCGATGCGTGATTAAATAAAAAATAAGGGTCTTTTCCGTAAAAGAACATGTCTCGTCAGCATCTGACAAGCGGACCCTAGCGGTCAGATACACCGTCAATACACTATTATATGCGGTTTAGACTATTTTGTAACAGACCGCCCGAAACATGGTACTGAACTGTGAAAATTATCAAAAGTGGTACCAATTCGCCACTATCGCCCCAAATGTGGTACTAACGTGTAATTAACTCCATATTTGATGTATAAAATAAGCAATGCAAGGCACCATATGCATGATATGACCAATATCAGCATGCCAAGTTAGAGCGAAGACCTCAGTGGGTAAATAAGAGTGGTCTGCTCATTCTGAATCCCCCTCAGAACAGTTATCTTCCTCTTGATTACAATCTGAAATGGGTGGAGGGGGGCTGCCTTTTCGCCCACCATGGAGCGACGTCTGCATGAAATTTTATTGCCACGCAAGGCTCGTCTCTTTTGCTCTACATGTTCAGTTCCATTGTGTACAATAACTGACATGCATAGGAATAAAATATAGTGAGATTATGTAAGGAGTGCATGCAGAAATTCAGAGTGATGGTAGCAACATGTGGATAGACCCAAAACCAATGATAGCAGGCAGATAATGACTTCAGTTAAAAAATACAGATAATGGCTTCTTTACTGTTTGTTTCTCACCCAACATGAAACTCATAGTAGACACCAGAGATTAACCAGATAGTAGACAGATACTATTGATTGAGGCCCCGATATGTACCCCATAACCATTTAAAAACTCAAGTTTGAGCATTAGTTTGGAGCTGACTTAGAGTCTAATCAGTGAACATGACGATAAAGTAGCATGTAATATTAAGCGATGCATAACGTAAGCAGACACGAAAGAGTGCGACCTCTCTTGCGGACCCGTGTAGTCCTCAAGGTCATCTGCTCAGTTGATAATGGTAATGCAGTTGTCGTGGCTGCCGGCGGTGGGGAAGAAGATCTGAGGCGGCGAAAGACAGTCTGGAGGTTCGATCCCTGTTATGGTGGACCCTTCTGTCGTTGGAGCAACTGAGCTGGGGTGGACGACGGCGCGGCAGGAGCCGGACAAACCACACAAGGTTTTCTTTGACAACTATCTGTAAGAGAAGTAATTCTGTAAGGGCTCGTTTGAATTGAAGGATTCTAACAACGCAGGGATATAAAATACACAGTAATAGGATAGGAATGCATGTGCAAAATAGAGAATTTAAAATCACAGGATTTTTGTCAATCTGGGTGTTTGGTTCACAGGAATTGGAAGGTCACAGGAATGCAAAGAAGCATGGACAAATTAAGTCAAACCACAAGAAAATGTACATTTATAATGCTATTATGCTACTATCACTTAGTCTTGTTCTTCATGAATAGGAATTTGAAAAGGAGGGCTAAGTGGATATTAAAATTCCTACGATTTTTCTTTGAAAGAGGCACTAAAGGAACAAATTCTACAGTTTTCCTTTGCTCCATTCCTTTGAACCAAATGCATTAATAGTAGTACCATAGGAAACTTTCCAATTCCTATGTTTTTCCTTCACTTTTCCTTTCAACCATTGGCAATTCTAGTAGGCAGGCTTGAACAGGCAAAAGCCTACACCCCAAAAAAGTTTTTGTACTACTTGTACTATTTTGGACCCAGGCCACTGCCCTACTAACTCAACTCCCAGGCCCATCTACACATGCACAGCTCAAACGCACAGAAATAAATAATGATGGCTTTTGAGAGAGTCCATCACGGATAGCTAAGTTGCCTGGTACCTCACTGCTTGTTATATAGGAGAAGCTAATCGTATTTCACGTTACTACGTGTGCTCAGTGGACAATATATATAACATGTAGAGTAAAAAGAGCGATGCCGCAAGTGTACAACCTCTTTGGCGAAGCCATGTCGATCTCAGCATCATTGGATTGGTCGCTGAGGATGCTGCGGCTGATGTGGCAGTCGGAGGAGGGGAAGAAGATCTTAGGCGCCTGGAGATGGAGCCAAGGATACTGCTCTGCTGTGATGGAGGGTTTCGTCGTTGGAGCAGCTTCGATGAGGTGTACGACGGCGAGGCTGAAGCAGGACAAGAGAGACAACGTTAACCTCAAGTGGTATTCTAATAGCATCTCCGATAGATGATGTAAAATACATAACCAAAAAGTGCTAGATGTAAAATACATCAGCCGCTCATCTCTGAACTTAATTGTCGAAACTGAATTTTACTGTCGAAACTGAATTTTGCTACCAAAACTGAATTTTGTTGTCGAAACTGAATTTTACTATCGAAACTGAACACACTGGTAGCAGAAAAGCAGTGCACTAATAGTTTTGGCCGCTCGAGCACTAGTGGCAGAGTAGCAGTGATCTAAATCGGTAGCCGCTCTAGCAGGGACCCTACTACCAGAGAGCAGATGGGGTAGAGCAGCAGCAGCGCCTAGAGCAGCAGCGCGTGCGAGAGCCGGGGCAGCTGGTCGTGTAGCAGCATCTCGGGTAGCAACAGCAGGAGCTTGAGCGAGAGCCAGAGCTGCTGCTCGTGCAGCAGCAGCGCGAGCAAGAGTAGGCCAGCAGCGCAAGCAAGAGCAAGAGCAGCAGCAAGAGCAAGACCCAGAGCAGACCAGGCAGGGGACCAAGAGCAAGAGCAAGAGCAGCAGCGCGAGCAAGAGCCAGAGTAGACCAGGCAGGGGAACGTGATCAAGAGCAGAGCAGCAGCGCGAGCGAGAGCCGAAGCAGCAGCAGCAGGGCCAGCGAGAGCCGGAGCAGCAGCAGCAGCTTCGACTGATGTGGACGTCACTGCCGAGGGAGCGACACCGTGGAGGAAGTGGCCGGCGACACCGCCGTAGATGGAGCCGCGCCATGGCGGCTCGGGACCGAGCGCCAACAACACCGTGAGATCGAATCAAGAAGGAAATGCAGCGATTAATGTAGAACCTCTTTGTTGGCGCTGATTAGGCCTCAGCTTCATCCGAGGAATCGGTGATGGTGCTGCTCTTCCGGTGGTGCAGGTGAAGACAGCGCTGTGGGAATGGAGGTGGCGCGAAAGACGAGGCAAATGTCGGGGCAGCTCCTTGGAGGTGGAGGACAGGGTGGCTAAACCGGCGGGACAACGAGATCGATGACGGATCCTCATCCGGTGCGGTGGATGAGGGACGTCGAGCTGTTGCGATGGACGATGTCGTCGGGGAAGAGGCTCCGGCTGGGTGGCGCACGGAGGAGGGTGTGGGGCTTCGCGGGTTTTCGCGGCCTCAGTGTATGAATGTGGGGCGGAGGGGATGGGAGGGGAGAACCATGGCTTAGGGACGCGCTTGTCCGAAATGTGGGGTAAGTTACGAAAGTAGCCCCACCGATTTGAACTAAGTGGTTCTTTCGGTTCAGGGGTATCATGGGAATTTCGCGTGTCGGGATTTCGCATGAGGTGGGAGTTTTCACGCGCGTTGTAATTTTGGGATTGCAAGGCGCGGGTCGAGATGGAGGGAATTTTAGGAGCACAACGAGGCAAAGAGATATCTTAAAATTTCGGGATAACAAGGGGCGGGTTGAAATTTCCAGATAAGCCTAACATGTACTGTACCAAATCAATTCGCACTTCCCTCGACGAAAAAAAAAAACAAAAAGAAATCAATTCGCACCACACAAGAGAGTCTAGTCCCGTTTTACTATATGAGTTACTACAAATGCCATTCAAAACTTTGAATCCATGTTATGTTCAATTAAAATATTTCGCTACGTGTATAATGCATGCAACCTGCTACTCAAATGAACATTTTAGTGCATTCCAAACGAATATACTACCACTTCAATATGAACTAAATTTGAATTCGTTTCTCTATTTGAATAAGATCTACAATCATGATTGTTGTGAAGTTAAACCATTTGAATTTGTTTCTCTATTTTAATAAGATCTACAATCATCATTATTGTCAAGTTAAACTATCGTTTGTATATTATCTTCATAGCACACCACATGATTACTGTCGAGTTAGATATGAACTATGTGTACTATATGAACTCGAACTCGATTTTTTGAATCCACTTTATGTTGATTTCAAATCACAGTATATTTCAAGCTCTAGCTAGATCTTCATAATCTAAACCATGTCTCATATGTATAATGTGTTTATCACATAATGTATGGTGCCCCGCCCCCTACGCCTACAAGTATTTAGCTGTGAGTTGCAAACGCCACACATTATCACAAATTCAAATAAAATGTGAGATTGTTCGATATATAGTATGGCTTAGATTGTTCGATATTTAGTTGTGAGCTGCAAACGCCACACATTATCATAAATTCAAATAAAGTGTGAGATTGTTCGATATATAGTATGGTTTAGATTGTTCGATATTTAGATGTGAGTTGCAAACGCCACGCATTATCACATTATAGTATAACATGTCCAAAACCACACCACGCGTATCACCGCTATATTCATGCATGAATAGGTTTATAACACTATGATCTCTTATTCAAATATATGAATCCACTTCCATATCAAATTATGATCTTTGTTAGTCTCTTACACCCACACAATCCTCTAACCTTTGTACCTAGCACTAACTTTCTCTCGTGCATGCACACGCCCTCCCCCTCCCTCGGCATTCTATCCATCGCGCACATTCATTTTTTTTCTTTAGGTCGTTCTCCCATGGTCCCCACAACTCCTTCTTTCTGACACACACCAATCGATAAACCTCTCTAGCGATGTCTGCCTACCACATACACACACACACACACACACACTTTCCATCTCCTCCTTTCTCTGACCATGCCTCGTGTCTCTCATACGGTCCCACACACATGTAAACTCTCGCCCCTCTTTTCATCGATCTCACAATCGCACACTCCTCCCCCTATCTAGTAGGCCTCTCGCACCACCTCCTAGCTCCATCCCTCTCTCTATCCGTCTCTCTGGGCCTTATTTGCCTCTAGTTAGGTCGTTTATAACTCGTTTTCCCCACGCGCCGATCGACATACCTCATTAGTTATGTCTCTTCCTTCCTCCGACACACAACAATTGATCTACCGATCTAGTTAGGTCTGCTTACCAAACACATGGTCCCCCTTCATCATCCATGCATGCCTCCCGACACATCTATCACGCACACGCACACACAGAAACACATCCCCACTCTTCTTGATATTGCAGTTGTACCCTCAGTTTGTCTAGTAGGCCTCTCCCACCATCTCCGAGAAGCAACTCCACCACCCCTCCAGCACTCTACCTCTCTCTCTCTCTCTCTCTCTCTCTCTATCTCTCTCTCTGTCCCAACCTATTTCCCGTCCTTCACTTATGTATGGATGTCGACCGATCTCCCTCATGACATAGCTAGGTCTCTCCTTCTCAACACATATATGAGTCGATCTACCTCTCTAGTTAGGTCCCCCCCCCTCTGCCTCCCACCCCCCCCCCTCACACCCACCGATACATCGAGCGCTCTAGTCATGTCTCCCTGCCACACACAAACTTGCCCTCTGCCCTCTGACGTTCCGGTAGGTCAGTCGCCCTATATCTTTGACGTGCACACACACAATTTCGATGGCTCTCTTCATCGATCTCGCACCCACATACTTGATCCTCTCTTTGACTCTATCGATATCTATGACCCCTCCCTCTCTTCTCGTGGATCGCCCCCTCTATATATGATATAGATATGCCTCTATTTCACACACATTGCATGTGTCACATTTTTGTTTGAGATATCATCGACACATATCCTCTAACCTTTGTAGCTAGCACTAACTTTCTCTCATGCATGCACACGCCCTCCCCCTCCCTCATCATTCTATCCATCGCGCACATTCATTATTTTCTTTATGTTGTTCTCCCATGGTTTCCACAACTCCTTCTTTCCGACACACTCCGATCGATAAACCTCTCTAGCGATGTCTGCCTACCACATACACACACACTTTTCATCTCCTCCTTTCTCTGTCCATGCCTCATGTCTCTCATACGGCCCCACACGCGTGTAAACTCTCGCCCCTCTTTTCATCGATCTCACAATTGCACACTCCTCCCCCTATCTAGTAGGCCTCTCACACCACCTCCTAGCTCCATCCCTCTCTCTCTCTATCCGTCTCTCTGGGCCTTATTTGCCTCTAACAAATGGATGTACACCGACCGATCTCCCACTATACATATAGCTAGCTAGGTCGTTTATAACTCGTTTTGCCCACGCGCCGATCGATCTACCTCATTAGTTATGTCTCTCCCTTCCTCCGACACACAACAATTGATCTACCGATCTAGTTAGGTCTACTTACCAAATACATATGGTCCCTTCATCATCCATGCATGCCTCCCGACACATCTATCACGCACACGCACACACAGAAACACATCCCCTCTCTTCTTGATATTGCAGTTGTACCCTCAGTTTGTATAGTAGGCCTCTCCCACCATCTTTGAGAAGAAACTCCACCACCCCTCCGTCTCTCTCTCTCTGTGTGTGTGTGTGTGTGTGTGTGTGTGTCCCAACCAATTTCCTGTCCTTCACTTATGTATGGATGTCGACCAATCTCCCTCAAGACATAGCTAGGTCTCTCCTTGTCAACACATATACGAGTCGATCTACCTCTTTAGTTAGGTCTCTGCCTCCCCCCTCCCCCCCCCACACACCGATACATCGAGCGCTCTAGTCATGTCTCCCTGCCACACACAAATTTGCCCTCTCCCCTCTGACGTTCCGGTAGGTCATCGCCTAATTCCTCTTTTGACGTGCACACACACAATTTCGATGGCTCTCTTCATCGATCTCGCACCCACACACTTGATCCTCTCTTCGACTCTATCGATATCTATGACGCCTCCCTCTCTTCTGTGGATCGCCCCCTCTATATATGATTAGATAGGCCTCTTTTCACACACATTGCTGTGTCAATTTTTTGTTTGAGATATCATCGACACACATATTCCCCAAATACATTCACAGAAATCACCCCCCCCCCCCATAACAAAAACCCACTCACGAACGCACACGCCATCTCTCTAGGTTTGTATCTCCCTCACACACACACCCACGTAGGTGGGGGACGTGCACGAAGAGAATAGGTGCACGCACGACGCACGTACTCCCGTCTCTTTCCCAACCACACCCGCGCGGGTACACGGTGGAGCTCATTTCTGTATGAAAAGGCAGCCCACGTGGTAATTTGACATGTGTACTGGTTGTCCACTTGATGGAGGATCGTGTACCACAGGTGAACAAACAAATTGCGACTTGACGCGTTATTTAAAAAAAGAGGCAAACCATGTGGGGCCTACCTTAGAGGCAAGGCTCTATACACTGGAGATGCTCTGTACTACTTTTGATGTGTCCCATCAACTCGCAGAATGAGGAAAAGCTTGCTTAGTACGCCCTCTCCCCCGCCCACGGGCGCGGTGGCTCACAGAGTCGCAGGACGCGGAGAAGCTTGCTTACTACGCCTACGCCCGCTCCTTCACCCACGCGCGCGGTGGCTCGCAGGATGAGGAGAAAATTTTACCACTCCCTCCGTCAGACGTATATATACTCCTCGTCCCTACCTTGGTTAGAGAGATTATCATATTGTTTGAAATATATGTCTTTTAGCAGATTTCAATATGAACTACTAGTACATACTCCAAACACTGATGTATATAGACGTATTTAAGAGTGTAGATTCACTCATTTTGCTCCGTATGTAGTCCATATTGAAACGGACGTAGTAGTACGCACTCTCCCTCGCCCCTCGACCCTCGCCCATGTGGTGGACGTGCAGCAATTCATTCGGTCTCAGATAGCCAGAACCGTATAATGTAGTACCATCATTGCTCGACTTATCGAAGAGGCGAAGAGCCAAGCGCAAGGTTAATGTTTTTGAGATGCCAAGCTCAAAGTTTATAGGAGAACGAGTAGTAGTAGTACTAGTAGTACGTATTGTATGAGGTAGACGGCAACAAGAACGTATGTTTTGCGTGACAGTCTCTTCTTACAGGACGTGCTAGACCTAGTGGACCTCATTGTTGCAATGGGTGTATCATAGATGGCACAATTCAGAGTGGTGGGCTGCGGGAATAATTCAGAGCTGCTTAGTCTTAAACCCCATGAAGAAGTCCCATCAAAAGGAATAGCCATCCTCTACACGTGCTCCTATGTAAAATGAGTAAATGAGACAGAAAGAGAAAGAGACAAAGTAAAAAAAATCACCAGCCTTAGAGCCAGCCCTATTGTATGAGTGAATGGTATTTCTACGTCGTGATTGACATGGCTATATTATTAACCATGCTACGAAGGTAGCAGCGGATTTTTATTTATTTGCGGAGGTAGCAGCGGATGGATATTCAACGAGGAGTGAAATGATGGCTGCTTCTTCGGTCAAACATAGAGAAAGGTGGGCCTCGTGATTTGATGGATCATTAGTCATTATTACTGCCTATACTCTTTGCCCATATAATAACCGTGTGGTAGAGTAGTTGGCTATACTTTTAATAACCATGCTTGAAGAGAAGAGGTGCACGCACCCACGCACGTAGCACTCTTTGCGTCTTCCCCAACCACACACATGACACGGTGGACTCATTTCTGTATGATGATATAGCCCACGTGATAATTTGACGTGTCTAGTAAGTAGTAGTTACTCACTTAATGGAGGGTCGGGAACCACGCATGAACGGTGCCGCGTTACTTATAACTAAAGTTTTTTTCTTCAGTGGCACGTACGCAATATAAATATGTTCATATGGAGGGAAAAAGAAATCGATCCACTATATACATAGCCAGGAGCCTACACGGTTGCTTGCTGGGGTTGCTCTCTTCACACTCTCTCGCACAAAACGACTGTGGCCACATCTCTAACATCCGGGCGGATCACGTCCGCCTGGGGAAGGGGTGGATGCTTTGTGTAGATGCGGTCGCCGTCACCGACGGCGAAAACCCACTGTCGACGCGTCCTGATCAGGGGTCCCTGCCATTCTCTCTCACAAAGCCGGTGCGGTTGCCTTCGTCCCTTGCTCAATGCCGCGACGTTGGCAGTTGCCGCCTCCCACCGCCCTCCTCTAAGCTAGCTACATCCCGACATCCCTCAGGTACAACTTCCTTTACAGCTGGCTTGCACCACTGCCCCAGATGCCCACATCGCTCCATGTGGATATTTCTCTACTTCTTTGCCCCGCACGTACCTCTACTGGCTTCTACTGTATTTGTGATGAGTTTATGTCTCATCAACTAGTCCCACTAGTCTTATTCTAATCACTCTTCTTCAATTTCTTTGCCACAGGGATGCTCAGCTCGATTTTAGTGAAACTGCACAAAATGATCCGATGGTCAAAGGGTTGCAAACTTCATTTCTTTGGAAGGTTCAACGTCGCCAGCAAATTAAAGCCTGGTTAGGGTTTAGGGTTCAAGACCTAGGGACTGCATGGATCATTTTTTCTTTAGCTGTCTCTGTTCCAAAATAAGTGTCAACTTTAGTAGTACAACTTTGTATTAAAGTTGGCATAAAGTTGAGACACTTATTTTGGAACGGAGGGAGTACATATTTGCTATGATATGTGAATCATTGAGATGCAATAGCATGCATGTTAGTCTCCTTTGTATTTGATGGGATGTTGCAACGGGGCAACCTTGGATGCAAGATACATGAAACAGAAGCTTGAAGCTTCATAGCATTGTACAAATTTATCTCGCTGAGAAATTACAGTACGTACTACTATTACTATGTACTAAAGAGTTAGGTGTCGCACGGTGTCCAAAAAATATGGTGATAGTGTGAGGTGGGCCATGTAATCACTGAGCTGGCGTGTTTTCACTGCTTTTGCACTCCTCCGCTGTAAGAATGGAGAAAACTGTAAAGAGTGGAGACGCTCTACCTTCTTTCACCGAAACGTGGGACATCCAGCATCCGGTGCACGTGTCATGCACCAAACTAAAGTGTACAGTGCAACTGAGACTCAGCACGGTCGTACCACCTCAGTAATAATGACCAATGAGCCGTCAAATCACATAGACCCGGCAGTAAGTTGGACGGACGTAGCAACCATCACTCTTGAATCCGCTTCTCCCTTCAACGCAGGCGCCAGTGAGAGGTTGCGTCCGCTCTGCCTGGGCATGAATGTGGCACCGATTCTCTGGAGCAGCACTGACCGTTTCGGGCGGGAAGCGCGCGCGGCCGATGGAGGGGGTTTGGGTGGGCCAGGGTGGTCAGGAGCGGGCATGGCTGCTGTCCGGATCGGTCGCCCGGAAATGAGAGGATGCACCGACTGTCACGACTAAATCGTAGTACTACACACAATCTCTCAGTAGGTCGATGTGTCGCTCTCTCTAACACACACATGCTATTAAAAATAAACACACACACACACACACACACGCACACAGGTTAATGCGCCAGCGGTCAACCGCTATATCTACGGCCGCGGGATTTGATGCATGCGGCTACCGGATTTGGAGCATTCCGGCCGCCTGCGACTGCGCCTTGCCATGGATTGTCCGGGTACCGGGTCGCACAACAATGGCAATGCCTCCATGTCGCATGCAGTTTTAGTTGTTGTTCACTTCGGAGGGTCATGTACCACACGTGAATGATAGTAAGTGCGACCGGGAGGCGTGGAGCGTTAATTGCGAATTGACTCCTTCGAGCGTTAAATTTTCTTCGCGTATTAGCATTGCCCTCCGTCACAGTTTACAGGGAGTGCTTCAATTATCATGCATTTCCACCACCGGAGGGATTTTAGGCGCGTTTGGTTTAATGCCCAATTAATTAGGGCATCGTATCTGCAATCAAGCCCAAAAATTTCTCTCCATGCAGGTGTGTACGCGGGGTGGAATAAATGCATGCATGTGTGTACGTGGACTGAAAGCACTCCATGCATGTGTGTACGCATTAATTTCTCCAGTAATTGGGCGCCATGGTATAACTCCCAATGCTATTTTTTAGTCCAATCGCTAATCACCTTGGTCCGAGAGATTGTTGATGCGTGCCCTGTAAACTGTGACGGAGGGAGAAATTAAATAAAGAGTTCCGTTTCGTGCACAATTTAAAACGATTTTTATGGAGAGAAAAAGAAAACCACTCCAACTATATACTAGCAAGATGCCCGTGCGTTGCACGGAACATCAAGATGCATTTCTATGAGTAGTTTATCTTGTGGGAGATAAGGATGAACGTGGGAAGGCCTTATCTGCAAATGTGGAGAGGAGTGCAGGTATCTTTTTACAAAATTGTCATAGTTTCCTTCCTATCCGTCAGATATAGATCGGACGGCCTATATTGCAGGATGGCAGACACACCATCATCACCAACTCTGTTTTTCATAAGAGTAATAAATATATAGATAGAGTAGAGATACGCTGCAGCCTCAGTGCTTGTTTTCTAGGGTTTGCTCTCTTCACACTCTCTCCACTATATATATACACACTAGAGCCTCAGTGCTTGTAGTTGCTCTCTTCACACTCTCACCCTCTCCAGATCTAAACAAGACTACGTTGGCCTCTCTCCCCTCACTGCTGGTCAAAGAGCCGACAGCATCCCATCCGCCGGGGAAGGGAATGAGGCTTAACGCTATCGCCGTCGGCGAGGGAGGGAATCCACTACCGGCGCCGCTGTTCTCTTTCACCCAGCGGCGGCGCGAGAGGGCCTCCGACCCCTTCTTCCTCACTGCCATACATAGTGTGGGCAAATCGGCCTCCGGCCGCCCACTGAGCCACACCCCGAGAACCTTAAGGTATAATTTACTTAATCCACATGCATTGCTCTAGCTGCATGCGGATTTTTTTCGCTTCTGCACTCGAATCTAGGTGTTGGATCAAACAGGAAAGTAGTGGGGAAAGTTGTATAGCATGAATCTAGGACGTGGTTCAAAGAGGAAATGAAGGGGGAAAGTAGTACAGACTGGCTATCCAACACCTACGTTGGTCGAAAAGGGAAAACAATGACAAACGCAGTACATACATCTGTAACGAACTGATCTTTCTGTGGGCGGGGACAAGGCTGTAGAGTTTGAGCAGGACTAGATTTGCTGCCCTCACATAGGGAAAGGTGTCTAAAGATAACAAAATTGGGACCAACACAAATATGCTCCTTGGTTGTTTGTTCTTTCTTGCAACAGACTGTGCATCACCCCTTTATATATCGGTAGATGCACATGGTGCTGGTGCGTCCACTATCCCGTACAACTCTTTAGCTGTAGTTAATCTAATAATGCCGCTGGAAAATTGATGCAATGCCACAGTTAAAAGCAAATTACATGTTTAACGGATTTTATTGTTAATATAATCTCTCTGTTAATATGAATCAATGCCACTATTTGAGAAATGCTACTGTCTTGCTTTCTTTCCCATTTAGATAAGTTAGATGCTTCTTTTTGTGGGCTTTTGTGTCATCCACCGTTATTGACCAGTAATTGTTTCCTTTGCACCTCTGTGTAAACAGGGTTATCTACTTCACCTCGTTGCTATTGGGACCTTTTGTTGCACTGCACAAAATAGTTTTGTTTTAAGAGTGTTTTGTGCAGTTCAACCAAAATGTCACACCGACAATGTTGCTTGATTGCTTGATCTTAGTGGAACTGCACAAGAGGAGATCTGACTTCCTATCCATGTTGGCAAATTTGTTTCAGATCTTCTTCTTATGAGTTGATTGAATTCCACGTCATGAGAGGTCAGTACTGGCCTTCTTCCACATGATTGTGCAGTGTGCTTTCATATGTTGTGCTACTTATATGGTAATGTTGCTTGATTTTAGTGAATTGCACAAAAGGAGACCAGACTTCCAATCTGTATGTGCACCATAATATCCCATTGAGGTAAGATAATGATATTTCACAACTGTTGGCCTGTATTTTGCTACTGTCATCAGAAAAGTAATGTTGTTGTTTAGTGCTATACTTGTGCTCCCTAATTGACATGCCAAATCTTACATTGAAGGCGAAGCTTCTCTGTTATTGAACCAAGTGATGAAGGGGAAGAACAAGCAGAAGAAGAACAAAAATCAACTCCCGGTGCTGTAATGAAGCACTGGAACTATGATGACACAAGTAATGATATAGTTTTGCATCTTAATTTATTGCTATGGCTGGAACGAGCAATTGTTTTGCCACTGTGATTTGATGCCACTCTTAATGTAATATGTAATTATCTCTACTTGTGCAAACAGGGATCTTGTTTGAAGATAACATATATTTTAGTGGAACTGCACAAGAAGATGTTGGAAACATTAAACTAATCGAGGAGTTTATAGTAAGCATGGCAACCACAGTAGATAATAATGGATGGTTCCGGAGAAGTGCGTCATCTGCATGCTCTACACAATAAGCCTCCTCACAAAAGGTTGGTACCGGCCCACGGATTTCATCCATATGATTGAGCTTTGTCATCTCTATTGGTGTTGTGCTACTGTTTAGCTACTGTCATGAGAAAGTGGTATTGTTTCGCATGTTAATCTAAGGCTGCTAGTAAATTGAGGCACCGGTTTGCCACCGTTATAGCCACTGATAAAATTAAGTAATAATACAGTTCAAGTTGAGCTGCAGTGTTTGGTATCATATCATTTATTATGAGGATAATGAGGATGCATCTCTTTGTGACTATACATTTCATCAGTTACTCCCATTGTTAATGTAATGGCTATTTTAAATATTTCCCTTCCTTTTTTTTGAGCAAACAGGGATGCTAGCATTTAGTTGTTCTCTTGTCTTTGCACAATAGGATCATTCTCCTCTGAAGAAGAATATGGAGTACGTGAAGTGCCTAGTTCCGATTATGCCAGGATGAAGAAGCCAAGCCTCTCTTCTTATCAGAAGGAGCAATTGAAGGATAGTTACATTAATGCCCACAAGAACAAACAAACTTCAGCTCAGAAGGACTCACGGATCTCCATCTTTGTTGCTGTGATGGCCAATACAATGTTGTTTTAGGATTCTTTCCGATGAGTTCCATTTTTTTAAATGTGTGCTCTGCATGGATCATGTAGATGCCTGTTTAAACTGTAGATTCATAACTGTAAATTCATAATATAGTTTGCTTTATACTAATCACATTTTTGTATTTATGCAAACATGGATGCTCAGCTTGATTTCAATGGGAACTGCACAAAATGTTCTGATGGTTCGTGCTCTCCATTATACTTCATCATGCACAATACATCGAATGTTCTCGAATCATTCATTTCCACCTCCAGCCACAAAATTAGCTACAAGAAAGGCGGTGCCGATATATTCAAGGCATTGCAACATATAAAGGCGAAATCCTACAAGCTACGCGCGAAGTTGGTTGATTTTAGTGGAACTGCACAAAAAGACAACTGGTTTATTTAGCACGAGGTGACATGTCAATGTGCAAACTGATGGCAAACCCCGCCCATTCCACAATCGTAGGCATTTGATATTTGGAATGGGAAAACGTTGTCAAAGTTTGCTCATTGATGTACGCAAAGACACGCATTTGATATTTTGGAATGGGACAACCTTGTCAAATTTTGCTCGTTGATGTTAGCAAGAAGACATGCGTTTGATATTTTCGAATGGGACGCCTTTTGCTGTCAGCAGCATCGATCGATTTTTCTTTATTCTTTAATTGTGAAGTATTGGCTCTGACATGTGAATCACTGAGATGCATAATCATCGATTGTTTTGAATGTT
The DNA here is from genome assembly GCA_011799875.1 of Thinopyrum elongatum. Lineage (NCBI taxonomy): Eukaryota > Viridiplantae > Streptophyta > Magnoliopsida > Poales > Poaceae > Thinopyrum > Thinopyrum elongatum. Next base: position 522,238,034 of record CM022303.1, read on the forward strand.
CACTATGAATTGCCAGGCCTGTGAGTTTGATTGCAATGTACAGGCACTCTAAAAAGCTGCTCAAACTTTTTGTACGTGTGAAACTGCTGCAAACGAGGTGATCACCATGCGTCCTGAGAATAATGCTAGTACGTATTGTTTTGCATGTTCATCCAATGCCAGTGATACAAGAATTCAAACTAATCGAACTAAATTCGTTCATACACGGCCGAATTTCATATAAACATGCCGGATTTCATTACATTTCATACATTCTTCAACTAAAAAGGGGTGCGCTGGAGGTATAACTAATTAACCTAATCTATGATCTCCGGCGCCCATTTCCCGTGTCCGGCTCCAGCACAGCTCTCTGACTCCACGTCGCTGCCAAGAAGCTAATCGGCCGTCAATGTTCAACTTGCCAAGCTTGGCTTCAACCGGAGGGTAGGAGCAGTGGCCTTACTTGGACCCGAGCGGCGGCGACCTACCGTGTTCTACTCTTCCTTGTTTTCTGTGTGGCACGGCCTCGTTGGCAGTGGGGCGAGGCCTCGATGAAGCTGGCGATGTCCTCTGTCTCGTTGCCGGTGGGGCGGCGCCTCGGTGGAGCGGGGGAAATCCTCCCCCTCGTTGCTGGCAGGGCGGGGCCTCAGCGGAGCCGGCGATGTCCTCTGCCTTGTTGTTGGCGGGGCGGGGCCTCACCGAAGCCGGTGAAGTCCTCCGCCTCGGTGCCGGCGGGGCAGGGCCTCGGCGGAGCCAGCATTGTCCTCCGCCTCGTCGCCGGTCTCGCCAAACAGCGCCTCGCCCGCTTCATCGCCCTCTTTGTAGGCGGCCGCAACCTCCACCACCCGCATGCGGTACTGCCAGCGCGCGAGGCGGCTCTCGCGGGCGGAGCGGTACGACTCGAGCAGCGCTTCCTGCTTCGCCCGCTTCGCGGTGATCTGCTCCTCTGCCTGCAGGTGCGCCTGGAGGACATGGTGGTTGTAGGCGGCGGCGGCCTGCGCCTCCCGGAATTGCTCCTCACACTTCTGCCTCACCATGTCCATGTATTGGGCACGGGCCTCGCCGATGGTCATGGTGCAATGCACCAGCGAGGATGGCGCCGGATCGTCGACTACCACGTTCTCCATTGGGACGTCGTCGTCCTTCGACTGCCTGCTGCTACTTCTTGAGCTTGCGTTGGTTTTTTCCTTGAAGAGAAAAGGGTGATGCAGCAAAGTAGAGATAAGTATTTCCCTCAGTTTGAGAACCAAGGTATCAATCCAGTAGGAGACAACGCACAAATCACCTAATACATGCACAAACAATCAAACAACTTGCACCCAACGCGATAAAGGGGTTGTCAATCCCTTCACGGTTATTTGCAAAAGTGAGATCTGATAGAGATAGATAAACGGTAAAGTAAATATTTTTGGTATTTTTGATTTATAGATCGGAAAGTAAAAGATTGCAAAATAGTAGATCGGAAACTTATATGATGGAAAATAGACCCGGGGGCCATAGGTTTCACTAGAGGCTTCTCTCAAGATAGCAAATAATACGATGGGTGAACAAATTACTGCCGAGCAATTGATAGAAAAGCGCAAAGTTATGACGATATCTAAGGCAATGATCATGAATATAGGCATCATGTCCGTGTCAAGTAGACCGAAACGATTCTGCATCTACTACTATTACTCCACACATCGACCGCTATCCAGCATGCATCTAGAGTATTAAGTTCATAAAGAACGGAGTAACGCATTAAGTAAGATGACATGATGTAGAGGAATTAACTCAAGCAATATGATGAAAACCCCATCTTTTATCCTCAATGGCAACAATACAATATGTGCTTTGCTTCCCCTACTGTCACTGGGAAAGGACACCTCAAGATTGAACCCAAAGCTAAGCACTTCTCCCATTGCAAGAAAAACCAATCTAGTTGGCCAAACCAAACCGATAGTTCGAAGAGAATTACAAAGATATCAAATCATGCATAAAAGAATTCAGAGAAGATTCAAATAATATTCATAGATAAGCTGATCATAAATCCACAATTCATCGGATCTCGGCAAACACACCACAAAAAAGTATTACATCGAATAGATCTCCAAGAACATCGAGGAGAACATGGTATTGAGAATCAAAGAGAGAGAAGAAGCCATCTAACTACTAGCTATGGACCCGTAGGTCTGTGGTAACCTACTCACGCTTCAACGGAAGGGCAATGGAGTTGATGTAGAAACCCTCCATGATCGAATCCCCCTCCGGCAGGGTGCCGGAAAAGGTCCCTAGATGGGATCTCACGGGTACAGAAGGTTGCGGCGGTGGAAAATTCTTTTCGTGGATGCCTCTGGTGGTTTTGGGATATTTGCTAATATATAGGCGAAAGAATTAGGTCAGGAAGGTCACGGGGGGCCCACAAGGGTGGGGGGCGCGCCCTACCCCCCTGGGCGTGCCCTCCGTCCTTGTGGCCGCCTCGTGGCTCCTCCGACTTCATCTCCAAGTCTCCTGGTTGTCTTCTGGTCCAAGAAAAATCATCGCGAAAGTTTTATTCCATTTGGACTCCGTTTGGTATTCCTTTTCTGCGAAACTCAAAAACAGGTAAAAAACAGAAATTGGCACTAGGCTCTAGGTTAATAGGTTAGTCCCAAAATTAATATAAAATATCATATTAATGCATATAAAACATCCAAAACAGATAATATAATAGCATGGAACAATAAAAAATTATAGATACGTTGGAGACGTATCAAGCATCCCCAAGCTTAATTCCTGCTCGTCCTCGAGTAGGTAAATGATAAAAACAGAATTTTTGATGTGGAATGCTACCCAACATATTTATCCGTGTAATTTTCTTTATTGTGGCAGGAATGTTCAGATCCATAAGATTCAAAACAAAAGTTTAATATTGACATAAAAACAATAATACTTCAAGCATACTAACAAGGTAATTATGTCTTCTCGAAATAACATGGCCAAAGAAAGCTTATCCCTACAAAATCATATAGTCTGGCTATGCTCCATCTTCATCACACAAAATATTCAAATCACGCACAACCCCAATGACAAGCCAAGCAATTGTTTCATACTTTTGATGTTCTCAAACTTTTTCAACTTTCACGCAATACATGAGCGTGAGCCATGGACATAGCACTATAGGTGGAATAGAATATGGTGGTTGTGGAGAAGACAAAAAGAAGGAGATAGTCTCACATCAACTAGGCATATCAACGGGCTATGGAGATGCCCATCAATAGATATCGATGTGAGTGAGTAGGGATTGCCATGCAACGGATGCACTAGAGCTATAAGTTTATGAAAGCTCAAAAGAAAACTAAGTGGGTGTGCATCCAACTCGCTTGCTCACGAAGACCTAGGGCAATTTGAGGAAGCCCATCATTGGAATATACAATCCAAGTTCTATAATGAAAAATTCCCACTAGTATATGAAAGTGACAACATAGGAGACTCTCTATCATGAAGATCATGGTGCTACTTTGAAGCACAAGTGTGGTAAAAGGATAGTAACATTGTCCCTTCTCTCTTTTCTCTCATTTTTTTTATTTGGGCCTTCTCATTTTTTTGGCCTCTTTTTTTTCGTCCGGAGTCTCATCCCGACTTGTGGGGGAATCATAGTCTCCATCATCCTTTCCTCACTTGGGACAATGCTCTAATAATGAAGATCATCACACTTTTATTTACTTAACAACTCAAGAATTACAACTCGATACTTAGAACAAAATATGACTCTATATGAATGCCTCCGGCGGTGTACCAGGATGTGCAATGAATCAAGAGTGACATGTATGAAAGAATTATGAATGGTGGCTTTGCCACAAATATGATGTCAACTACATGATCATGCAAAGCAATATGACAATGATGATGCGTGTCATAATAAATGGAACGATGGAAAGTTGCATGGCAATATATCTCGGAATGGCTATGGAAATGCCATAATAGGTAGGTATGGTGGCTGTTTTGAGGAAGGTATATGGTGGGTGTATGGTATCGGCGAAAGTTGCGCGGTACTAAAGAGGCTAGCAATGGTGGAAGGAGGTGGGCCCAAACGGACTCCAGATCTGGCCTCCCAATGAAGAACAGGAGGTGGGCTGTTCCATCTCGTGAAACATGATAATTCTTTCTCCCCTATTTTTTTCTCCGAAAACGTGAATTTATAGTGTCAGAGTTGGAGTCTGCGGGGCCACCAGGTGGGGACAACCCACCTGGGCGCGCCTGGAGGGGGGGCGCGCCCTGGTGGGTTGTGCCCACCCAGGTGCCCCCCTCCGGTGGTTCTTGGCTCCAGAAATTATCTTTATTTGTACAAAAAATCCTCGCAAAGTTTCGTTCCAATCCGAGAACTTTTATTTCAGCACAAAAAACAACACCATGGTAGTTCTGCTGAAAACAGCGTCAGTCCGGGTTAGTTTCATTCAAATCATGCAAATTAGAGTCCAAAACAAGAGGAAAAGCATTAGGAAAAGTAGATACGATGGAAACGTATTGTAACACCCCCTGTCATTGGCTACAGTAATCACTTTTGATAATGACATGTCAGCAAGCTTAATAGTGCATAATCATCATTAGCATCATATTGCATTTCAACTCCTGACTCAAATTCAATTTTTAAATGAAAGTAAAATATAAATGTTGTCCAACATAAAAACTAAAATGTTCAGTAAATAACAAATATTGCAGAGGCTAGTCTAAAATTGAGACCAACAAATAATAAAATAATTAGGTGGCACTAACATAATTAAAACAGTAAGGAATAATGCATTTTAATTATTATGAAAATTGTGTGAACTCCTATTGACTCCAAACCAATTTTTGGTAGTGGTAGGTAATGCCTAGTATTTATTGGAGCAATTCCTATGTTTTACAAAATTCAATATGTGGCCTAACAATTTGCTAAAGTGAGACAAGTGAATAAATAAAAAGAAAAGACAAAAGAAAAACAGAACAAAAAGAAAAGAAGAAAAAGAGAAACACCCCCCCGGCCCAACTGGGCCATCCCAGGCGGCCGCCCAGCCCCCCCCCCTGGCCTATACCCTCCCCAGGCCGAACCCTAGCGTCACCCACTCCCCACTCTCCCCCCCCTTGAGCATTCCAGATATCGCCCATTCTATTCTCCTCCTTGCATTAGATTTTGCTACTGTTAATGTATGCTCCTATTCTGATGCATAGCCTGCTGTTGTAACCTGCTCATTGCTACCTTACCTGCCTATGATAAACTGTTTAGTATAGGTTGGAATGAACCATCAGTGACCCCACCACCTTTCCTTTGTTGCCCCTGCTTGATCATCGACGACTCGATCAACGTGATCGTCGACCAGAGACCGACACCTCACTTCACACCCCCTTAGTTGTATGACAAGTTGGTATCAAAGCCGACTGCCTGTAGGAAGCCCCCTTCCAATTCCTTGGCCGAAGTTGAGTCTAGAAACCATAAAAACTAATTTACTAACTTGGCTGTGTGGCTTACGGGCCCACATCGCCAACTGGGTGGTATTAGGATCTTTTATTCCTCGTCTATACTCTGGGACTCTGATCTCTCTTCTACTCGGGTTAAATAAAATTTTACTAACGCCGACACTTAGGATCTCGTAAATTCCGTCTACCTGGAGAGCTGCATATCTGTGCGATTTCCCTGTCATTGATCTGATTAGTCTGATAATCATTTTCCTTTCCATTGTTTTGTTTAACCTTTCTCTCCGAGTTGTGTTAAACTTCTCATTGTCATTTGACAAATCTGAATTTCCTCTGTTTCAGATGGACCGTTTGTTTCCACCGCGTCCTACGACACAGCTTGTGCTTCGCACTTGGGCTCGTAATACCCCTGGGTTTCCAGCTGTCCTGATCGCTCTCATGACCAGACTTGGCTACCGTTGGTATCCTGAGTACTTGGTTTACGAGGATTACCGCGAGTTCAACCAGGAGCAGTACCATGCTGATGTTCGTATCTATGATCAGCAGAATGACTCAGACACCGAGCTACACCTTTTCCACGGTATTGGCGTGACGATTGAGATGGCAGTCCATGATGCCGCCTACTCTGCCGTCGCACGTCTCCGAGGATAGTTCAGCGATATCTTGGATGACTCTGAGTTCCGATACATTTCGTATGCCCCTGCTGGAGATGCTACTGGATATTACACAGCTATCTGTGCCCCGTTCGAGCCTCGTCGCTATGACCCGCGCGTTCTGATTCAGTGCACTCAGGCTCTGGATCGCACTATTCGGGCTCTTGCCGTCGAGTTGGTTGCCACTCGAGCACGTCTCTACAATACTATGACGCAGTTGCTACCCGCTGTTCACGCAGGGATACATCCGGAGCACATCCTTTACCCGCGCATGACTCAGATGTATGCTGGTATTGATTGGCCTGCTGTTGGAGGTCATACACCTGCACGTGGACCTCTTCTTACAGCTCGAGACCGGATTCTGCATCAGAGTGCACATGGAGCACAGGATCCTTCCGCGATGAACATTCGTCATCAGCACTTGCAGTTACCCCGTTTCGGTGGTTTTCTCCGTGTCGGTGTACTAAGTATTGGGCCACTAGTACCCCGTACTTGTGCACGGGCAGTTGTAGCCATCCTCGCGGCAAGGCTTGCCGGGATCAGCTCGAGGTCGATTCATGCCATCAAGGAAATCATCAAGTCAGAGATCTAAGGATCAACAAATAAGCAGAGCTGGAATCTGACGGCCAGCTTCCCCGGCATGATCCTTGCCGGGATGGCCTTTGGGGCCCGGCAAGACTTGGCGCCCGGCAAGGCTTGGCGTCCGGCAAGGCTTAGCGCCCGGCAAGATTCGGCGCCTGGCGGGATTCTGCCACTGTGCCACCGCTTCGGCACAGTAACATGTCTGACATTCTGGGTCCTTCCCTAGATGCGTGGCAACGCGCCAGTGGAGGAGAGCTTAAGCGGTGCTGATGGGATGGCCCTTTTTCCATCCCCAAGAAAGTGAGGACACCTAAATGGACACCTCATGGTGCATTAAATGCGCTTGTCCTAATCCGTTAGGGGTTAGGTATGATACCCTGTAGCTACTTTACACCTCAATGTATATACATTTTGCCACTGTGGAGACCCCTTTCAGCATATAAAAGGAGGCCCAAGGCAACTGCTACAGGGGAGGAGAACTTCCGGCCCATTCTGCATGCGTAGCTGCTCTTTGAACGTACTGTTCATTGCAAGCACTCCTGAAGGCTGGGCTCAAGAACATCAATAAGAACACAAAGCAGGAGTAGGGTTTTACGCTGATTAGCGGCTCGAACCTGGGTAAAAACCTCCCGCATCGATCACTGGTTCTGCTCTTTGCGTATACCTCTCCCCCGCTGAATCGTAAAGGGGTCTCTCGGGATCCCATAGGTGTCGTACGCCGACATCTTTGGCGCGCCAGGTAGGGGGACAGAAGGTTACGTGAACCTGATCTAGTGTTCGTCGCCTTAGTTTCTTCATCATCTTCATCATCATGCCACCCAAGAAGAAGAGCGCTGCAACAGCGCAACCGTCCGTGTCCGTTTTGCCTACACCTTCGCGTACAGGCGACGGTGTGGGTGCAGAAGGAAGAGGACTAGAACCCCCGCGGCGTTTTGGTGATCCAAGCCAAGCGAGTGGTATCGTTCGCAGTGGCAGTGGTAACCTGCACGCCGCTGGATCTAGAGATGGTGCTGTGTTGCCTACGTGTGGCACAACTAACTCTAGGGATCGAAGGGCGCCTGTTGGAGCTCCCGCGCCGGCGCAAGCCTCGCGACCTACTCAGGTCGTGCAAGATGAGCGACGTCATGGCGCTGGTGGTTTGGGGTGTCCCCATGAAAAGGTTTCTGCGCATCGATCCCAAGATGCGCGGGGCCAGCATGCACACCAAGCTGCCGGCGGAGGTGGCGCACGGTCGCGTGACCGTGGTGGTGCTCCTTCTAACATGGTTGGGAGTCAGAGCACCTCACGTACCTCGCACTTGTCGCCGCCACCTACGCCAGCGGAAGCCTTGGCACATGCACAGCTGCTCCTCGATTTTCCTCCCGCCCCAGAGAAGATGGAGGAGTGGCGAGCTACTATCCAGAGCCTTATCGGCTTCACCAACAAAGATGGACCGCAAGAGGCAGGGCCCTCGCAGCGGAAGCCCATCGATCCGGCGCGAGCCGATGTAGAGAAAACCGGAGGTGGTGCAACCACAGTGCACTCCCCTCCGCGGCACCAGCGGCGGCTGACAACTCAGCAAGTCGACCGCCATGAAGAAGTTTCCACGGCGTCGTCCGATCCATGGATGCGCCATGATCAGCGTCTGGTTCTCCAGGAACGAGGCAAAGAGGACGCTCGAACAACCATCGAGCGGCGACGGGAAGTGCGCTATCAGTCTGATAAGCGCGCGGGGCCGGCTGTCGACGAGCCTGCGCCAGGGGACGTAGGAGACTTGCCTTATGAGGTAGGGACTCCGGCGTTTACCCGTGAGCTGCGGCAAGTCCGGTGGCCCAATTCCTGAACCTTTAAGCCAGAGGTCCCGGAGAAGTATGACGGAAAGACCCATCCCTCGGAATTCCTGAGCATCTACACCATTGCGGTGCAGGCTGCCGGGGGTCGAGATGATAAGATACTTGCCAACTACTTCCCGTTGGTGCTTAAGCCCAACGTCAGGTCATGGTTGATGCATCTACCGGAGAATTCCATTTCTTCCTGGTCAGATCTGTGCCATCAGTTTGTTGGCGCCTTCGTTGGAGGCCACCAAGCTCCTGGCCAAGAAAGCGATTTGCACATCATCCCTCAGAAGGAGGGCAAGTCCCTGCGCAAGTTTATGCAGAGGTTCAGCCGAGTGCAGTACAATATTCCCGACGTTCATCCTGCCGCTGTCATTAGCGCGTTCCACCAGAACGTGCGTAACCGCAGAATGCGGGAAGAGCTGGCAATGAACAAAGTCCAGAGTATTGCCGAGCTTTATGCTCTGGCTGACAAGTGCGCTCGAGCTGAAGAGGGGAGGAAACTCCCCGGTGAGGCTGTTGGCGCGGCAGGCGACTCCGAAGAAGAAGACGCCGTGGCCCCGTCAAGGAAAGGCCGGCGGCGAAGCAGGAAGCGCGGAGGCAAGGCCGTGCTTGCTGTCGAGGAATCCGACAACCCCGGCGCCGCCAAGAAGGCCAAGGTTAGCGACCCCGGCAAGGATCTTGCCGGGTGCCCTTCCTGTCAGGCCTTGGCGGCTGCCGACAAGTCGGAGAACCCCGGCAAGCAGTATTGCAAGATCCATCGCACCAAGGGCCACGATCTCCAGAACTGTCGGCAAGTTGAGCAACTTGCCGAGAAGCAGAGGGCCGAATACGAGAGGCGAGATAAGGAGAAGGCCCAAGATGGTGCTGAGGGGTCCGGCAAGAAATGCGGTGGCCGAGGGGGTCGCCGCGGCAAGGCCAAGCAGCAGAAGGATCGGCCCGCTCGGGGCCGAGATAAAGAAGGAGATGATGATGAATCCAGTGAGCAGGAATTCCAGAAGGCTACGGAGGCTATGTGCATTGATGGGGGTGCCTCGCTGCATTCTTCCCACCGCCAACTTAAACAGTGGATGCGGGAGGTTAATGCGGCAGAACCATCCCCCGATGCGTGTAGGCCCCTGAAGTGGTCCAGCACGCCTATCATCTTTGACGCCGAGGATCACCCTGATCGCACAACTGCGGTCGGGTGTTTGCCATTGTTGGTCTCGCCAACAATTCGCAACCTCAAGGTGACGAAGATGTTAGTTGACGGCGGGGCCGGCCTAAACTTAACCTCACCGGATGTGCTCACAAAGCTTTAGATTCCCGACGAAGACCTCGAGGAAACGGGTACGTTTCAAGGGGTCAATCCGGGAAGAACCCAACCTAAGGGCAAGATCACGCTGCCGGTAACATTTGGCAGCGAGCTTAACTTCAGGACCGAGAAGGTGGTGTTTGATGTCGCCAAGATCCCCATGTCATATAATGGGATCCTTGGTCGGCCAGCGCTGGCTAAGTTTATGGCGGCATCACACTACGCATACAATGTTTTGAAGATGCCCGGGCCGTTGAGCGTCATCACTATCCATTCCGATAAGAAGGATGCGCTCATCTGTGCCGACCAACTTTACCGGGAAGCAGTCAGCACCTGCCATCAAGGCATCTTCTCCTGCCGCTGGAACTCCCGGGGGGAAGAAGAAGACCGGCAGGAACCTTGGCCCGAACTCCGGCAAGCGCACCTCCTCGGAGTGCTGCGCTTCCGTCGAGGACGTACCAGAGAGTTCCACCAGCAAGAACAAGAAGTCCAAGGCTGCTCCGCCGGAAACCAAGAAGGTGCCTGCCAGGGAGGACGGAATGGGGGGAACTTTCACCATAAGTTCCGCCCTAGATGACAAATAGGAAAGCGCGCTTGTTGCTTTCCTGCGGGCGAATGTCGACGTGTTTGCATGGCAACCGTCTGACATCCCCGGTGTTCCCAGGAAGGTAATTGAGCACCACCTTGCTGTCTGTCCTCATGCGCGGCCCGTCAAGCAAAGGGTGAGGAAGCAGGCCTTGGAGCGGCAAGAATTCATTGCCGAAGAGATTAAAAAGCTGGAGGCGGCAGGACTGGTCAAAGGGGTACTTCATCCAACCTGGTTGGCTAATCCGGTCGTAGTGCGGAAAGCGAATGGGAAATGGAGGCTTTGTATCGATTATACAGATATCAATAAAGCTTGTCCAAAAGATCCTTTTCCCTTGCCGCGCATCGACCAGATTGTGGATGCCACCACTGGTTGTGATCTCCTGTCCTTCCTTGATGCCTATTCAGGGTATCATCAGATTTTTATGGCAAAAGAAGATGAAGAGAAGACCGCCTTTATCACCCCATGTGGTACGTATTGTTTTATACGAATGCCTTTCGGGTTGAAAAGTGCTGGTTCTACATTTGCCAAAGCAATCCAGATTGGTTTTGAGCCACAACTTCATAGAAATATGGAGGCGTATATGGATGATATAGTGGTCAAAACCAAGGATAAAGCAACGCTTATTCAAGATTTAGAAGAAACATTTGCAAACTTGCGCAAGATCAACTTGATGCTTAATCCTAAGAAGTGCGTGTTCGGTGTTCCTTCCGGCAAGCTCCTCGGATTCTTTGTATCTTGCCGGGGAATCGAAGCGAACCCCGACAAGATCAAAGCCATTGAGCAAATTGAAGCGCTGAGACGCGTCAAGGATGTGCGTCGTCTTGCCGGCTGTGTTGCTGCTCTAAATAGGTTTATTTCCAAATCTGCTGAGCGTGCCCTACCCTTCTTCAAAATTTTGAAGAAGGCAGGTCCAATGAAATGGACTCCGGAAGCGGAGGCTGCGCTGCAAGATTTGAAGAAATACCTTTCCTCTCCGCCGACGCTAGTCACGCCTAAACCACAAGAGCCGTTGCTGCTGTATCTGGCGGCAACGAATCAAGTGGTTAGTGCTGCGCTAGTGGCGCAGAGAGAAGCTGATGAGGAAGCAACACCAGCGGCAGGACCGCCGAATGACGCGGCAAGATCTTCCCCGGCAAGGGTTGATCCCGGCAAGACAGAATCTGCGCAAATAGAACAACCTGTGCAGAAGAAGAAGATGGTGCAGCGCCCAGTTTATTTTGTTAGCTCTCTTTTACAGGGAGCTAGGTCAAGATATTCTGGCGTGCAGAAGTTGCTTTTCGGCCTCCTTATGGCCTCGAGGAAGCTGCGCCATTATTTTCAAGCACATGAGATTACCGTCGTCACTCGCTTTCCGTTGCAACGGATTTTGCAAAATCCAGAGGCAACCGGCAGGATCGTGGAGTGGGCGTTGGAGCTGTCCAGCTTTGGCCTTAAGTTTGAAAGCACCTCGACAATTCAGAGCAGGGCCTTGGCGGAATTCATTGCAGAATGGACCCCGACGCCGGACGAAGAAGTTCAAGAAACAACTCTCCCCGGCAAGGAAATCGATCAGCAATGGGTTATGTACTTTGACGGGGCTTTCTCGCTGCAAGGCGCCGGTGCTGGCGTGTTGCTTGTCGCACCCACCGGAGAGCACCTCAAGTACGTAGTCCAAATGCACTTTCCCCGGGAGAGTTCGACCAACAACACTACAGAATACGAGGGTTTGCTTGCCGGTCTCAGGATCGCGGCGGACCTTGATATCAAAAAGCTCGTCATCAAAGGCGATTCACAGCTTGTCGTCAGGCAAGTTAACAAGAGTTATCAAAGTCCATTGATGCAAGCCTACGTAGATGAAGTGAGGAAATTGGAAGAGCGCTTTGACGGTCTCCAAATGGAGCACGTTCCTCGTGCCGAGAACAATATTGCTGACGACCTGTCAAAGCGTGCTGCCCTCAAGTTGCCTGTGGAACCAGGAACTTTTGTGCTCCGATTGACTCAACCATCCGTGGCGCCATCGATGCGGCAAGAAAAGAGAAGGAAGTTGAACTCTGGCCAGTACTTCCCGGCAGAGCTCCCCGGAGCCGCCGGCAAGGAAGTTGCCGGGATCGACATGCCTGCCGGGGAACAACAGGCTCCGGCAGGGCCTCAGGCCCTTGCTGTCGAGACGAACGTTTCCCCGGCAGAGGAGATGCCTTTAGTCCTAGCTGTCGAGCCTCAGGCTCCAGCATGGGCGCAGCACATTGTCCATTTCCTTCAGACAGGTGAACTCCCTGAGGAGCAGGAAGAAGCAGAGAGAGTAGCCCGTCGGTCTGTTATGTACAAGTTCGTCGATGACGTCCTGTACAGAAAGAGACCGAACGGTGTGAAATTGAAGTGCATTCCTCGAGAAGACGGACTAAAGCTGTTGGCGGAGATACATGGGGGCATATGTGGTTCTCACATAGGGTCAAGAGCGCTTGCCGGGAAAGCATTCTGGCAAGGTTTCTTTTGGCCTACCGCCCTCCAGGATGCGACTGCACTAGTAACCAAGTGTGAAGCGTGCCAGTTTCATTCGAAGAAATTACATCAGCCAGCTCAAGCTCTTCAAACAATCCCTCTCTCCTGGCCATTTTCGGTCTGGGGGCTCGACATACTGGGCCCCTTCCCCCGTGCTACCGGGGGCTTTGAGTACTTGTACGTTGCTATCGACAAGTTCACAAAGTGGCCGGAGGTGGAAGCAGTGAGGAAGGTGACAGCGCAGTCAGCTGTCAAGTTCTTCAAAGGAATTGTTTGCCGTTTCGGTGTGTCTAACAAGATCATCACCGACAACGGCACGCAGTTCACAAGTCGCACCTTCATGCAGTACGTCCAAGACCTCGGCGGCAAGATTTGTTTTGCCTCTATTGCTCACCCGAGAAGCAACGGCCAAGCGGAGAGGGCCAATGCTGAAGTGCTGCGCGGTCTCAGGACCAGAACTTTTGACAGGCTGAAAAGGTGTGGAAGACGCTGGATTGATGAGTTGTCGGCAGTTCTTTGGTCAATCAGAACGACACCAAATCGAGCCACCGGCCAGACGCCCTTCGCTCTGGTCTACGGAGCGGAGGCAGTTCTCCCCACGGAACTCATATACGGATCTCCTCGAGTGCTCGCTTATGATGAGCTCGAGCAAGAGCAACTGCAGCAAGATGACGCTGTGCTCCTTGAGGAGAATCGTCTTCAGGCTGCTGTGCGAGCTGCACGCTACCAGCAAGCTTTGCGTCGCTATCATAGCTGCAAAGTTCATGCCCGAAGCCTTGAGGAAGGCGACCTTGTTCTTCGACGGATTCAGTCCGCCAAGAATTCAAACAAGTTGACGCCAAAGTGGGAAGGCCCTTATCGGGTAGTATGAGTCACCAGGCCCGGCGCTGTCCGCCTGGAGACCGAAGATGGCGTTCCAGTGAGCAATTCCTGGAATATCGAACATCTTCGCAAGTTCTATCCATAAGGCGCGGTTGCCGGGGGCTCCCGGCAACCACCCTTTTGTACAAGTCTTGCCGGCAAGGCATGTGATCCTTTGTACAAAGCCAGACGCAGACCCTGAGCACAGATGAATAAATTTAAGTGTTGTACATTCCCTTATTGATTCCCATGTTCATATTTATATATGCATGTTTGTCTAAGATGTTGTATGACACCTGATCCCGGTAAGTTCTAACGAACCGCCAAGGTTTCATCCCTTTATTTTCTCTTCTTTCTTTTTCTCAAAAGACAGAAGGATTCCTCGCGTGCACATTTGCCGGGGGGGAAGGGAGATATGAATACCAGTTGGTGACGTTCGGAAACGTCCGGAATCGACGCTTGCCGGAGGAAGAACAAAGCCAGGAAGCTAAGTCCTAAAAACTCAGAGCAAGTTTTTCTTTTATTACCAAGTTATTTCCTTGGACGATTCCGACTCTTGTATGGAAAATCTGCACGCGAAGGAACCCTTGTTGTAATCAGTTGCGCCCTTATTTTGTTTCGAGTCCGCTCAACGATTTAAGTGGCTGCACTGAGAACGCCAAGGAGTCTTGCCGGCCGCTGCACCTCCGGCAGGCTGCTGAAGTCCCGCACCCAGCGCTCGCGGCAGGTTGCGCGCCGGCAAGTTTTTCAATAAGCGTAGGATGAACTCCATACATAAAGGAATCAGACAAGGAAAATAGCGAGCATGCACTTAAACATAGGCAAATTATATTACATCCATAAGTTGCCGCAGTTCTAACTCGAGACTTAATTGTCTTTTACATGAGATGATGGCGGCAAGAATAAAAGGGGAAGCACTCAATCCCTGCACTGGCCTTCGATCCTTTTGATGGAGTCCACCTTCTCAAGGATTGGCGCGATGCGCTCTTCAAGCGCCTCAACATTTGCATCCTTTGGCAGATGGTCGAGCGCGCTGGAGAGGTCGATGCCGGGATTGCCGTGCACCACCTTGATGAGCACCTTGCGGAGGACAGCCCGGCAAAGCCGGCGAGTCTTGTTCGCCAGTTGGGTCGCCCGGCTGGACTGGAGCGCCCTCAACGCGTTGATGATGCTTTCAAAGAACATCGTCAACCTGGCACTTGGAGATATCCTTTCCTCGGAAGAATATCTGAAGTTCGACAGGCCCATGGTTGACAGTTCTGTGGTAAGCTTCTCCGCGGTGGCGATGAGGCGTCCGGTCCAGATCTCCACTCCCTTCTCGTATTCGTTTTGGGTAGCGGCGGCGCTCTTGAGCAGGTTCCTCTCTCCTTGGAGATCCTTGAGTAGAGCCTTCTCATGGGCCTTGCCGGCCTCGAGAGACTTCTGCAGCGTAGTCAACTTCAGCTCCAGAACCGAAATACTATCAGCCGCAGAGGAGAGCTGCTTAGTCTTGTCGGACAGGGCAACTTGCATCTCCGCCAAGGAGTGGAGGGTTTTTTCCCTGTCCCCCTTGAGCATCGAGAGCTCCTTGCCGTGTTCTTCGAGATCTGTTTCCAGCCTCTTCACTTTGTCGCTCAGCTCACTCTTGGCGGCCTCTGCAGCTTCGGCAGCATCGACGGCCTCCTTGAGCTTGCCGGCATGACTTGCAGTCAGAGCTTCGAGCGCCTCTTTGTGTTTCTGCTCCAGCTCCTGGGTCCACCGCGCGACAAGATTTTCGATGTCCTCATCCTTGCTACGAAGCTTGGCGGCGAGCGCCTGCTCACGTGCGGTGAGATCTTCTTCGTGAGCATCAAGAGCAACGCGGCGCCCCGTCAGGAGAGCATCTTCGGCAGCAATCCTTTGAACAACTTCATCATGTGCCTTCTCCATATCTGATTGCTTCAGGAGGATCTCATTCCATTGCTGGCTCACTTGTTCTCGGCCGGCAACCAGCTCTTGGAGGGCCTCGGCGTGCCAGATTTGCATTTGTGCGACGCGCCTTTGAAAATCCGCTTCGGCTGCCTCGACAACTGCCATTCTGGAGTCCGCCTTCTCTTTTCGGGCGCGATGGAGAGCCTGGAGTTTGCGGAAATTCTCACCCATGGCCTGAAGGAGTTGATCCTCTTCTGACTTGCCGCTGCTAGTGCTGGGATCGTCAACGACTTCGAGCCCGGCAGCGGCAATAATTTCCTCGAATATTTCTCCTTCGGCTGGCGCCTCAGTGCTTGCCGTCCCCGGCAAGTTGATGAACAGGTTCTCGCCAACCTTGAGATACTTGCTGGATGAGGGGCCTTCAGATGTCGATGGCTGGTCTTCAGTGGCCGCGTCACCAGTGACCGGGGGCTCTATGGCTGGTGCAGCGCCTGGCGCTCCTGCGGCAGGAATGCTATCAGTGCGGTCCTCAGCCTCCCCGTCGCCCTCTTCAGCAGGTTCTTGGGCGATTTCCTCTTGTGCTGTCTTGGCGGCCTCCCCATCAGGAGCACCACCAGCCTCGGCAACATCATCCTTGGTGGCCTCGCTGGCAGCGATCCTGTCCGCTTCGGCGGCGGCATCCCTGGCGGTCTCTTCGATGACGACGTCGACGTCCATGTGTTCCATTACAGGGAACTCTGAAGGGCGAAGGAGGAAGACAGAATAAGATCGAGGTTGAAGTTGAAGTGACTAAAGATAAAGAGATAAGAGAAAAAGAATAACAAGCACTCTGAGGCGATCGAGTACCTGCGTCGGGCTGTCGAGAGGTGGCTTCGCCTCTCCCGGCAACTCCGGTTGCCGGGGGTGGGTTGCCGGAGTCCGTGCTTGTCGGCTCCTCCTCAATCAGGACGGGCTCGTCGGCAGGATCTCTTGCCGGGGATGTGCTTGTGGGCGGAGCGGTCGATGAAGGAGGCACAATGGGGATATCTTCTCCTTGTTGCCGTTCTTCTCCTGCGAACCCAAAGATTTCAGCGGCGAGAATGAAAGCCTCAGCACCAATCAGCAGAAAAGGAACAATGAACTTACGCTGGGGGCTGTGCTGGGGGCTGCGCTGGGGGCTGTGTTGAGGACTAGACTCCGGGCTGACAATGACAGTTTCTGGCATGCTCGTGGAGCCTGCCGGGGGCTCGTCGCCCGTAGAAGTCCTTGACCTCTTCGCCATCCTCTCCAGCAAGGTTTCTGTGTCACTGCAGAAACAATACAAGCAAGTCAGTAAGATTGATGCAAATTGGAAGGTAAAGGCTGTGGCAAGTACTCACTCTTCTTCCTCTCGCTCTGGACTAAAGCCGGAGATGTCGAAGTCGACCTCCGTTGCGGTGTCTGAGTGGGTAGGCGGAGGAGTCCTAGGCCGCTTGGCTGTGGCAGGCACCGGGGCAGCTTCCGGTGCGGTAGTACGAGACCCTCCTGCCGCCCCAGTACTTGTCGCTGGTGTGGGTCTCGCGCGCCGCGCAGGCTGTTGACGAGCCCCCTGCCGCGGTCCGGTCTTGCCGGCCATTTTCTTGCCGGGGGCTTCGCCGCTCGAAGTAGGCTGGCTTGCCGGGATGCCTGATGCAGCCTTCCGAAGAACACGCTTTGCCTTCTTCGGAGGTGAGGGCTCTTCTCGCGTCTCCTCTTCGGCCGTGTCTTCGCCAGACGAGCTCTCAGTGGCTACGCCGCCTTCTTCCCCGGCAGGCTTTGCCTCCACTACCACCTCTGCATTGCTGGCTTCCCACTCTGTGAAGCCAACGTTGCCGGCCTCCGCGGCAAGATCTGCCTCCTCCACTCTGGTAGCAATATAAGCTACTTCCTGGTCAGTGGTGGCTCGGATAAAATTTGACTCTTGCCGGACAGGCTTCTCCGTCAAGTTGTCAAAGAACTTCTGCGCTTCTTCCTCGCTTGGCTCGACCGAGGTCGGGTCAAGGCCGTGGGCGTTCAACATCGGCAAGAAGGCAATGATTGACCCCAAGGCAGAGTTGTTGCACAAGGGGACAATCCTTGCCGGCAGCCGGTGCTTGTCTTCGCGCTGGAATAACTTTTGGCGGAGAGCGCCAAGCTGCATGGTGGTCAGATTGTTGTTCAGCCCGGGGCGCAGTCTCATGACATCTGCCGCGTTCTTGTACTCCCAGACTGGCCTTCCCCTGTTCTGCAGAGGGGCGATGCGGCGGCGGAGAAAGTCGAAGCCGATCATCTCCATCGTCAGCCCGGCAGCCTTCAAGCGAAGGATCCTGGTAGTGGCGATTGTGAGCCTCTCGTCTTCCGCAGCGAGATCGCCCCAATCCTTGCCGCGGACCACCTTTTGTTGCCGGGGATGACAAAAAGGATGAGGATCTGCTTCCTGGATCCAGCACCATTCGGCCCGCCACTCGTCCCACTTTTCGCGGTAAACTCCCTCTGGGTATATCTCTTTGTTCCAAGCCCTTGGAATCCAGGCAATAGATCCAGAGAGAGCCTCTCCTTTTTGGATACGAGGGTAGAAATAATGGCGAACAAGAGCAGAATTGGGGATCACGCCAGTGAAATTCTCACAGAGATGGGCAAAGATAGACATGCAAAGCGCTGCATTCGGCGTGAAATCAAGAAGGCGGAAGCCGTATGTGTACATGATGTCGTTGAAGAAATCGGAAAAGGGGGGACAGAGCCCGCAATAGAAATATGCAGTGAAGAAGGGGTATCTGTCCGATCCACCTTTGGAGCAAGCACCTGGGATTACGCGTGTGGCAGGGTGAGCTTGCGTTCCCTTCGCCCACATGCATTGGTATCGCCCCTTCAAAGCTTCGGCATCGAGCGTCGGAGGGAAGATGACGAGCCTCTTCCGCATCTTCACCAGTTCGCTCTCCGGAACTTCGGCTTTCGCCTCCTTGTCCTTGCCCTTGCCTTTGCTGGCCTTGGGCGGCATGGCGACTGTGAGGACGGAAGCTGGGGGCGGAGCGAGCGCGGGAGCAGCGGGCGGAAGAGGAAAAAGGTTTCGCTTTGAGCTCGAGAAGAGGAAGGCGATGGCGATGGCCAGATTGAGAAGAAGAGGGGGGTAAATAGGTTTGTGCCTCTGCGACTTCTCCTTTTTATGGGGAAGGAGCGGGGCCGCCTTGTTTATTCCCCAATATGAATGCGCCTCTATAGGCGCGAGACAGTTTGCAGCCTTTTTGGCATGCTTCCCACGTCGCGCGCTCCGTGCGCGTAGTGGGGGGCACAGTAAAACGAGATATTTACGAGCAGTTAATTCCCTGCCACGCGTGCCCGTGCACTGTTTGGGCCTAGCCCAACAACGCCTCGCACTCGTGTATGGCCTAGGCCCGGGGGCTCCTGTCGGTGTACTAAGTATTGGGCCACTAGTACCCCGTACTTGTGCACGGGCAGTTGTAGCCATCCTCGCGGCAAGGCTTGCCGGGATCAGCTCGAGGTCGATTCAAGCCATCAAGGAAATCATCAAGTCAGAGATCTGAGGATCAACAAATAAGCAGAGCTGGAATCCGAAGGCCAGCTTCCCCGGCAAGATCCTTGCCGGGATGGCCTTTGGCGCCCGGCAAGGCTTGGCGTCCGGCAAGGCTTAGCGCCCGGCAAGATTCGGCGCCTGGCGGGATTCTGCCACTGTGCCATCGCTTCGGCACAGTAACATGTCTGACATTCTGGGTCCTTCCCTGGATGCGTGGCAACGCGCCAGTGGAGGAGAGCTTAAGCGGTGCTGATGGGATGGCCCTTTTTCCATCCCCAAGAAAGTGAGGACACCTAAACGGACACCTCACGGTGCATTAAATGCGCTTGTCCTAATCCGTCAGGGGTTAGGTATGATACCCTGTAGCTACTTTACACCTCAATGTATATACATTTTGCCACTGTGGAGACCCCTTTCAGCATATAAAAGGAGGCCCAAGGCAACTGCTACAGGGGAGGAGAACTTCCGGCCCATTCTGCATGCGTAGCTGCTCTTTGAACGTACTGTTCATTGCGAGCGCTCCTGAAGGCTGGGCTCAAGAACATCAATAAGAACACAAAGCAGGAGTAGGGTTTTACGCTGATTAGCGGCCCGAACCTGGGTAAAAACCTCCCGCGTCGATCACTGGTTCTGCTCTTTGCGTATACCTCTCCCCCCGCCGAATCGTAAAGGGGTCTCTCGGGATCCCATAGGTGTCGTACGCCGACACTCCGACGTTGATGTAGCCTTTGTTATGTCTCGTTGTGTACTTCCTTACCGCGTGCCTGCGCGCCGCCTAGTATGTCTAGCTTTTGAATTTGCGCCGTTATGCTGTCCGCATGTACCCGACTCTGTGTATGGATCTGTACGTCTTAATCGACTACTGTTATGTATCTGTTACACTACTTAAATTGTTGTCAAGTTACATCATGTTTGTCACTAAATGCTTGCAATTGCTTTTACTAAACTACCCCCTGTTGATACTTAGCAGGATGGTTAGACCAGGTGGTCGTGGTCGTGGTCGTGCCCCTGAACGCCCACCACCGCCAGACTATATGGCGGCTATGATGCAATAGTTTGAGCTTAACCGCCAGTTCATGGTTGGAATCATGGCTCAGTTTCCGCATCAGAACAACCAGAACCAGAACCCAGCTTCAATAACTTTGACAGAGTTTATGCGACTCAACCCAACTCAGTTCCGCAACTCTGACAAGCCACTGGATGCTGATGACTGGCTCCGCGACATCACTCACGAGATGGAGTCAGCTAATGTCGCCCCTGCCAACTACGTCAACTTCGCGGCCTTTTTCTTAAAGGGCCCCGCAGCTCAATGGTGGGACACACACAAGCATACTCTGCCTGTTGGTACAGTCATCACCTGGTATGAGTTCCAGGCTGCTTTCCGTACACGTTACATCCCTCAGGCAATTATGGAATGCATGAAGACCCAGTTCCGTAACCTCACTCAGGGCAACAAGACCGTCGAAGCTTATCAGCGGGAATTTCTGGACCTCTCCCGCTATGCTGAAGAAGACATCGCTATAGACTACACCCCGACCTCAAGCTTGCACTAGCTGCTCAAGACTTCAATGACTTTTCAACTCTGATGAACAAGGCTATTCTTGTTGAGACCGCTCAGATGGAATACAAGGACTCGTAGAAGCGCTATCGTGATGCTGGCTCATCTTCGGGCTCAGCATCGAAGCGTCGAGTTTGGATTCCCAACAATGCGTTCCGTTCCAATACCTCTGCGCCAAAGAACAACTATGATGCACCACGTCTGCCTCCTCCACCACCGAGGCAGCCAAAGCTCAAGCTATTCAAAACAATGCTCCTCTTCGTCTTGAAGATGGTCTATGCTTCAAGTGCCGCAAACCAGGTCACCAGGCTAAAGACTGCCGCCAGAATCAGAATCAGTTAGCCTTTCCCCGTGCTGGCCGTGGCAATGGTCGTGGCAACAATCAGACCCGCAACTATAATACTGGGTCTGCTGCACATGGTCGTGGACACGCCTACAACATTGACATTGAAGAAGTCCAGGATCAACCTGCTACTGTGATGGGTACCCTTCTTGTTAACTCAGTACCTGCTTCTGTTTTATTTGATTCAGGAGCATCACATTCATTCATCTCTGGAAAATTTGCATTTATGCATGGCATTCGATATGAGAAAATGCATACCCTGTTAGTCATTAAAACTCCCGGAGGTCACTGTCATGCTGACGTAATAGCACCAGACGTTACCGTCGAAATTAAAGGATTGGAATTCCTTGCCTCGCCCATCGTCTTGAAATCTTCCACCATAGACCTCATTCTTGGAATGGATTGGTTGAAAGCTCACATTGCTTCGATCAATTGTGCCACTAAAGTCGTCCAACTTCTTCACCCCACCGATGAGATAGTGAACTATACCGCCCGCATTACTCGGGACGCCGAAGCTCAGATATATGCTCTGAATGCCTTGAACGCCTCACCTCTGGAAGGAATCGAGAACGTTCCTGTCGTTCAAGATTTTCCAGACATCTTTCCAGAAGAACTTCCAGGAATACCCCTGGCTAGAGCTGTCGAGTTTGTCATTGACTTGAAGCCTGGCACTGTCCCTTTTGCCAAGCGACCTTATAAGATGCCTCCGCATCACCTACTCGAGCTTAAGGAAGAAATCGACAAGTCACTTAAGAGTGGTTTCATCCGCCCCAGTTCCTCTGCTTGGGGAGCACCTTCACTCTTCATTAAGAAGAAGGATGGAACTAACCGTTTGGTTCAGGATTATCGGCCCATTAACCAAGCCACAATCCAGAATAAATACCCACTGCCCCGGATCAATGATCTTTATGATCAACTCGCTGGATCATCGGTGTTCTCTAAACTCGACCTGAGGTTGGGTTATCACCAGATCCGTGTCCGTGAAGAGGATATTCCCAAGACTGCATTCGTCACTCGTTATGGCTCCTATGAATACACCGTCATGTCATTTGGCCCAACGAATGCCCCAGCTACGTTCTCCCGTCTGATGAATTATATATTCATGGATTACCTCGACAAATTCGTCGTGGTTTATTTGGATGATATCCTGATATATTCTAAGAATAAAGAAGAACATGCTGAACACCTCTGTTTGGTACTAGAAAGGCTTCGAGAACACAAGTTGTATGCCAAGTATTCCAAATGTAAATTTTGGCTTTCTGAAGTAACTTACCTTGGACATGTGATTTCCAAGGATGGCATTGCTGTTAACCCCGAACGAGTTCAGGCTATTCTTGACTGGACTCCCCCGAAGAATGTTAAGCAAGTCAGAAGTTTTCTCGGACTTGCTAGTTATTGCCGTCGATTCGTTGAGAACTTTTCCAAAATTGCAAAACCATTGACAAATCTGCTTCACAAAGGTGTTAAATTTGAGTGGACAGAAAAATGTCAAGAAAGCTTTCAGACACTAAAAGATAAATTGACATCTGCCCCAGTATTAGCACCCCCGGATTCGCAAAAGGATTTCGTGATATACTGCGATGCCTCCCGTCAAGGATTAGGCTGTGTCCTAATGCAAGAGCACAAGGTAATTGCTTATGCCTCCCGACAATTGCGTCCTCACGAAGAAAATTACCCAGTGCACGATCTCGAACTTTCTGCGGTTATTTATGCCCTGAAGCTATGGCGGCATTACCTTCTCGGTAACCGTTGCGAGATTTATACGGATCATCAAAGTTTGAAGTATTTATATACTCAACCGGATCTGAACCTTCGTCAACAAAGATGGCTCGAGACAATAGCCGATTATGATATGAATATCTCATACACCCCTGGCAAGGCAAATGTAATGGCCGATGCTTTGAGCCGCAAGGCTTATTGCAGCAACCATACGGTTCAGGAATCACAACCTCTTCTTTATGAAGAGTTTCGTAAATTGAACCTCCATATTGTTCCACAGGGTTATCTCAATACCCTCGTTGTCAAACCAGATTTAGAACACAGCATCAAAACTATGCAACGGTATGACTCTGAAGTTGAAAGGATCAAGCGATTCCTTGAAAAAGGAAAACCGTCGGAGTTCCCTCTTGATAATGATGGGATCCTATTTTTCCAACACCGTCTCTTCGTACCTAAGTTCAAAGATGAGAGGGAACACGTTATGATGGAAGCTCATGACACTCCTCTGTCAATTCATGCTGGTAGCACAAAGATGTACCGTGACATTTGTCAGAGATACTGGTGGCCTAATATGAAGCGAGATATTGCTCGTTATGTTTCTGAGTGTGACATTTGCCGCCGCATTAAAGCTCAACATCAAAGGCCCGCAGGAACTCTGCAACCCCTTGCAATTCCTGAATGGAAATGGGACAAGGTCCAAATGGATTTCATTACTGGTTTTCCCAAATCTCAGAAGGGTCATGATGCTATTTTTGTCGTCATTGACCGATTCTCTAAGGTTGCTCATTTTCTACCAGTTAAGGAGACAATCACTGCTAGCCAGTTAGCAGACTTGTATGTTTCCCGAATTGTGTCACTCTATGGTGTTCCGTTGGAGATCAGTTCTGATCGTGGTAGCCTCTTCACCTCCAGATTCTGGAATAGTTTCCAAGAAGCTATGGGAACACATCTGTCGTTCAGTACCGCTTTTCACCCTCAGTCACAGGGTCAAGTTGAACGAGTTAATCAAGTGCTCGAAGATATGCTTCGAGCTTGCGTCATCTCCTTCGGTAAGAAATGGGAGGAATCTCTCCCGTATGCCGAATTCTCTTACAACAATAGCTATCAAGCTAGTCTGAAGATGGCACCGTTTGAAGTTCTATACGGTCGTAAGTGTCGAACCCCTCTGAATTGGTCAGAAACTAGGGAACGCTCACTCGTCGGACCGGACATTATTCAGCAAGCTGAAGATCAAGTCTGCATTGTCCGTGAACATTTGAAAACTGCTCAGTCTCGTCAGAAAAGCAACTATGACCGAAAGCACCAGGAAATGGTCTATCAACCTGGCGAGCAAGCTTACCTCCGCGTCACTCCGTTGAAAGGCACTCATAGGTTCGGAATCAAAGGCAAGTTAGCTTCTCGCTACATTGGCCCGTTCCGTATTCTTGCCCGTCGAGGAGAGGTGGCATATCAATTGCAATTGCCGCCAAATCTTTCTCAAGTACATGATGTTTTTCATGTATCCCAACTCCGTCGCTGCTTCAAGGATCCTATTCGAGCTGTGGATCACGAAGTGCTTGAATTACGGGAAGATCTGTCTTATCCAGAATATCCCATCCGTGTTCTTGATGAAGCTGAACGTCGGACTCGTCAAAAGTCAATCAAATTCCTCAAGGTTCAGTGGTCGAATCATTCTGAAGATGAGGCCACTTGGGAACGCGAGGATCGTCTTCGTGAAGAATACCCCGCTTTCTTTCAGTCTTCCTCTTAATTCTCGGGACGAGAATTCTTAATAGATGAGGAGAGTTGTAACACCCCCTGTCATTAGCTACAGTAATCACTTTTGATAATGACATGTCAGCAAGCTTAATAGTGCATAATCATCATTAGCATCATATTGCATTTCAACTCCTGACTCAAATTCAATTTTTAAATGAAAGTAAAATATAAATGTTGTCCAACATAAAAACTAAAATGTTCAGTAAATAACAAATATTGCAGAGGCTAGTCTAAAATTGAGACCAACAAATAATAAAATAATTAGGTGGCACTAACATAATTAAAACAGTAAGGAATAATGCATTTTAATTATTATGAAAATTGTGTGAACTCCTATTGACTCCAAACCAATTTTTGGTAGTGGTAGGTAATGCCTAGTATTTGTTGGAGCAATTCCTATGTTTTACAAAATTCAATATGTGGCCTAACAATTTGCTAAACTGAGACAAGTGAATAAATAAAAAGAAAAGACAAAAGAAAAACAGAACAAAAAGAAAAGAAGAAAAAGAGAAACACCCCCCCCGGCCCAACTGGGCCATAGCCCAGCTGGCCGGCCCAGCCCGCCCCACCCCGCCTAGTACCATCCCCAGGCCGAACCCTAGCGTCACCCACTCCCCACTCTCCCCCCCTTGAGCATTCCAGATATCGCCCATTCTATTCTCTTGCTTGCATTAGATTTTGCTACTGTTAATGTATGCTCCTATTCTGATGCATAGCCTGCTGTTGTAACCTGTTCATTGCTACCTTACCTGCCTATGATAAACTGTTTAGTATAGGTTGGAATGAACCATCAGTGACCCCACCACCTTTCCTTTGTTACCCCTGCTTGATCATCGACGACTCGATCAACGTGATCGTCGACCAGAGACCGACACCTCACTTCACACCCCCTTAGTTGTACAACTCTGCGTAGTAACTATCGAGTGCCGAGGGTGATACCTCGTAACGCACTCCGGATGAATACTCTGCAGTGTAGCTGTTCGGTCGTGGTTATCGAGGGTGATTCCTCCTTCTCCACTTCCGATACGACTCTGTCGTGCGACCCCTCAGTGTGAACCTCGAGGGTGATACCTCATACGTTCGCCCTGATGATTTCGTCGAGTGGAATCCGCCAAGGGTGATTCCTCGGGTTTCCCCCTTGATGTTATGACCACATGATTACTTGACCTTGTTACAGGCGGGTCCACCCTGGTGGGTACCCGCTGGGGATCTATGATTTTCGGGTGTGCCGGAAGGGCACTCGAGTGTGACATTGTGGCGGAGCATCAGAGACTCTGATTGTCTCCGCGTGATACTAATTGAGCCTATTGGATTTGGGTGTGTGATCTGAGTGGGTTGACGTGCCCTATACGCACTACCACCACGTGGGATAATGGTTATGGGACCCTCTGCGAAGTACGTTTCTCCCGAAAGCTCGTCTGACGTCACGATTCACCGTGCGGGCTGATTGTCGGGATTGGGCTGGATACTTCACTGACGAGTTCAGTGTCGCGCCTGCACCCCGGCCAGTCTCGCAACGCGCAGGGTGCCCAGGGCGATGGCCCGAGACATCTGGGTGCATAGGTTAGTCCGGCGTGCTGACCTCTCTGCCGAGCCTAGGTAGAGCGCTATTTCGTGTTGATCTTCCGAGGACGGGCATTACCCAGCAAGTGTGTCCGGCCAGAGTTGATCGAGCGTGTTGGGTAACAGTAGTGCACCCCTGCAGGGATGAATCTTCTATCGATAGCCGGTCCTACGGTAAAGGACGCTCAGTTTGTGTATCCTGATCTACTACTTGAACTGGATACTTGTTACTTAATTGAAGCTTTGGGATCGCTTTCTCGCTTGGGAGTCGAGGAAGGATCTTTAAGCTGTACTTCAACATGTTTGCTAAATAAAATGCTATTCTACTCTCTTCTACTGCTGCAAGATGATGGCCTTGTGAAGATGTTTGAAGATGCTAGTCTTCGATAGGACTAGGCCTTCTCTCTATCCTGGCATTTCTGCAGCCCAGTCCACATATACAGCCTTTCTCCATTGATAATGTTGCATATGTAGTATAGATCCTTGCTTGCTGAGTACTTCGGATGAGTACTCACGGTTGCTTTACTTTCTCTTTTCCCCATATACCCCACCTTGATGATACAAACAGACGATGGAGTCCAGGAGCCAGATGCCACCACCGGAGCTTACTACCAGGAGGGTCCAGAGGGTACTTACTACTGGATCGAGCCAGATGACCAGGAGTAGGATCGGAGGCTCCCAGGCAGGAGGCCAACGCCTTTCAATCTAGTGTCGTTGTTTGTGCTAGCCTTCTTAAGGCAAAACTTGTCTAACTATGTCTGTACTCAGATAATATTTGTATGACTGACTTATGTATTCGGATCTTCGGATCCCTGGTCTGTAATATTGTGGACCTCGGTTTAAATTGTGTTAGAGTTGTGTTGTGATATCTTCCCGTGAGTCCCTGTGCTTGATCGTACACGTTTGCGTGTATGATTAGTGTACGATTGAGCCGGGGGCGCCACACGTATCAACTCCCCCAAGCTTAAACCTTTGCTTGTCCTGAAGCAATTCAGTTGATAAACTGAAAGTGAAAAAGAAAAACTTTTACGAACTCTTTTGCTCTTGTTTACATAAATAAGCTTAAGTAGCACCCAGGTTTTCAGCAAAGATCATGACTAACCATGTCGACAATAACTCTTAAAAATTATATTAACTCATATCAATGGCATAATCAGCTAGCGAGCAATAATAAGATATCTCAAATAACAACACTTTGTCAAAGCAACTATGATATAATATGACAATAGTGGTATCTTGCTAGCCCTTTCTGAGACCGCAAAACATAAATGCAGAGCACCCCCAAAGTTCAAGCAGCGACTAAACATTGTAATTCATGGTAGAAAAGATCCAGTCATGATTCACCCAACATTAGCTACACACAATGCATGAGGATGACAATAGTGCTCTCAGGATCTGGTGCTTATTTGAGAAGGTGATGACACAACATAAAAGTAAATAGATAGTCCCTTCAGCCGAGGGAAGTAGTGATTTGCAGAGGTGCCAGAGCTCAAGTTTTTAAAACAGAGGTAAATGAAATTTTGAGAAATGCACCCTTCTTGTTTACTTCGCGACCATTAGTTATCGGTATCTTCCATGCTAAACACATTAGTAGCGGTTCCCAAGCGATAAAAGTAAAGGTTTACTCCCCCTCCACCAACAATCACACTCCACGGCTTGTCCGAAACAACGGGTGCCGTCCATACCAACAACAGTCCTGGGGGAGTTTTGTTTAATTATTTGCAATTTGATTTTAGGACTGGGAATCCCTATTACCGCCCCTCTCGTGCAAGGACGAGTGAATAAACACTCATCATAAGAATAACCCGCTTAGCATGGAAGATACTGACTACCTCCTGTCGCTCTATGAACAATGCAGGCACACAAAAAGGATATTTATTTGAAGTTTTTAGAGGTGGCACATGCAAATTTACTTAGGACCGTAGGGTAATACCGCATATAGGTATGTATGGTGGACTCATCTGGAATAACTTGGGTTTCAGGATTTTGATGCACAAGCAGTACTCCCGCTTAGTACAGGCGAAGGCTAGCAATTAGGTTGGGAAGTGGCCAGCTAGAGAGCGAAAACAGTCATGAACATGTATTACGCATAAGTAACATTGGATACTAGCATGAGTAGGATATGAACACCATGAACATAAATATCATAGAGGCTATGTTGGTTTTGATTCAACTACATGCATGAACATGTGCCAAGTCAAGCCACTCGAACATTCAGAGGAGGATACCATATCATCATACTACATCACAATCATTTTAACATTATGTTGACATCCAAGATAAGTCATTATCCACTCCTAGCTACTTAAGCATGGCATGAGAAACTATAATCTCTAATTGTCATTGCAAACATGTTTGATCATAATAGGCTGAATCATGGATACTAGTTTAAACATATTTACAAAAACAGAACAAGTCGAGTTCATACCCGTTTCTCTCTGCCACAGCCGGTTCACCAAATATCGTCATTATTGCCTTTCACTTGCATGACTGAACGATATGAAAATGATAATAGTGCAAGAATGCCTTGGACTAAGCTGAGATCTGCAAACATTTTATTCAAGAGGAGAAGACAAGGCAATTTGAGCTCTTTGTTAGATTATCAGTAATGCATATGAGAGCCACTCAACATTTTCATCGTGGCCTTCTCCTCGGTATGACTCAATAAAAAGAAAAGAAATTCAGAGGAACACACTGGAATATTTTTGGAGTTTTTGGTTTTCTGAAAGAAAACAAACTAAAGAAAAAGAAAAACAAAAACGAGAAAACTATTTACATGGGAAAGCTCCCAACATGCAAAAGAAGAATAAGGAAATCTTTTTGGGTTTTCTTTTAAAATACTACAACTAACTACACTAGAAAGAAAAACCGAAAAGAAACAAGGAATATATTTTTTTCTCAAAGTTTTTCAAACGCATAAAAAATAAAGCGAGAAAATAAATTTAGCATGGATAATACAATGAAAAAGTATGAACACCGACAACTGGAATGAAAATGTGTGAACATGAATGTAATGTCGGTGGAAATACGTACTCCCCCAAGCTTAGGCTTTTGGCCTAACTTGGTAATCGCTGTCAGTGGCCTGCATAGTGGTCGGAGAGATAGCTCACGGAGGCTCTAGGTGCAGTCGCCTCAGCCCGTCGTGCAGCCACAACCTCCGCGTTGTGTGCTCGGGCCTCGCTCTCAAGAACATAATATCTTCCCTTACTGCGAACATCAAAGAGAGCAGGCGCAGGAAAAAAGGTATCCACCACGGACCTTTTATTAAATAACAGGTTATATGTAAAGTTATGGGCTTCACCACTAAGGATCTTATGACGTTTCATGGCATCAAAGTCTAAGTACTGAGTGGGTAGGATGGGATCATAAGGCCAAGGTGAAACACCCAGCTCCTTTGCTAAATGTGTGGCATAAATTCCACCATAAAAATATCCACTACCAGCGTTGTGTTGCAACCTGCGTGCAACAATCGCTCCGAGGTTATAACTTTTGTCACCAGTGAGAGCGGTGCGTATGAGGCTTAAGTCAGGAGCGCAAAGTGTACTACAATCTTGTTTGCCTACAATGCATTTTCCATTAAATAGTGCAAAGTATTGAATTGAGGGAAAATGAATGCTCTTTATTCTACCTTGCGTCACTCCTCTAGTCTCACCAAAGCAAAGGCTAGTCAAGAATATCTCAAACTCAGGTCTTGGTGGTTCATTTAACGATCCCCAAAATGGAATTTTGCAGTAGTTAGAAAAAGTCTCTAAGGGTAGAGTGAAAGGATGGTCATACAGTTTAAACAACACTCTAGACTCACGAGGATGGAATTTAAATTCTTTAGTAAATGATTCAGTGAGATTGAGGTTTTGGTTGCACTTATCTGCAATGTAGGGACCGAGCTCGGCATTGTGAACATATTGCTCAAATTTTTCTTTAATACCTACACGCACCATATAATCATTGCATGGCCATAAGCATGACTTGGTGGCGGCATCTCAAATAGAATTTTCACTTGGTTCAACATAAGACCGGCGAATGGAGCTGCTACTAGAAGATGCCTCCGAGGACCTCCTCCTCGAAGAACTCCTTCCAAAGAGGTTCATCATATTTGCGTACAATTTTCTGAAAAATTTTGGGTCACAAAATTTTGTCAACAAAACTTCACAAGATTGATAGCAACTACTCATAGGGATGCATAGAGGCCATATCAAGCATCCAAACTACTTAGAACTCTAAGAATTCAACATGCAAGCTCATCTACAGCAGCACCAAGAGTAACTAATTATTCAAAATATAAACCACTAAAGCAAAAACTAATTGGACCAATAGAAGAGTCACATACCAAGCAACAATCCCCCAAAACAGTTTCAGAAATGGAGCTTCGAGCAAAGAGATCGAAATCCGTGGGTTTGAGAGCAAGAACACGAAGAGAGAGCAATGGTGATTTTTTCTGGAGGTAGGTGATGACATGGGCTAAAGAGATAAGTGAGGGAGCCCACGTGGGAACCACAACCCACCAGGGCACGCCTGGGGGTGCTGGCGCGCCCAGGTGGGTTGTGCCCACTTGGTGCACCCTCCTCTGATGTTATTTGCACCAACAATTCTTAAATAATCAGATAAAAATCGTATTAAATTTTCAGAACATTCTGAGAACTTTTATTTTTGAGTCATTTTTTATTGCACGAAAAATTTAGAAAACAGACTAAACAAGGCATTTTATTTTATTTAACTAAGAAAAACAGAAAATAAAAGTAAAGGTAAAGGACAGAAGGCAGTGCTCACTAAATTCATCAACTTCATATTTCCCAAAAATGATTCATTAATAAGGTTGATCAAGTCTTATTAACAACCACCCTCGGTTAGCATGAAACCGAAGAACTTTCGTAAAACACTAAGTTACCTCAACAGGGATATGAATGTCCCCAACAATAAGCATTTCATATTTATTTTTGACAATAGGTAGAGGTAGTTGAAAACTTCCAATAGTGATTGTTGGAGATTTTTCAATAACATTAATACCATTCACTTCGAATTGTTTCTTCGAAAAGTGCACCATATGCTCATTACCATTGATATGAAAAGTGACCTTGCTTTTATTGCAATCAATAACAGCCCCTGCAGTATTCAAGAAGGGTCTACCAAGGATAATCGACATGTTGTCATCTTCGGGCATCTCAAGTATAACAAAGTCAGTTAAGATAGTAACATCAGCAACAACAACGGGCACATCCTCACAAATACCGATAGGTATGGCAGTTGATTTGTCAGCCATTTGCAAAGATATTTCAGTAGGTGTGAGTTTATTCAAGTCAAGTCATTTATAAAGAGAGAAAGGCATAACACTAACACCAGCTCCTAAATCACACAAAGCGGTTTTCACATAGTTTCTTTTGATGGAGCAAGGTATAGTTGGTATTCCCGGATCTCCAAGTTTTTTAGGTACTCCATCCTTAAAAGTATAATTAGCAGGCATGGTGGAGATTTCAGCTTCTGGTATTTTTCTCTTGTTGGTGATGATGTCTTTCATATACTTTGCATAAGGAGGCATTTTCAAGATATCAGTCAAGCGAGTACGCAAAAAGACTGGCCTAAGCATTTCAGCAAAGCGTTCAAATTCTTCATCATCTTTCTTCTTAGTTGATTTAGGTGGAAAGGGCATAGGTTTTTGAACCCATGGTTCTCTTTCCTTACCATGTTTTCTAGCAACAAAGTCTCTTTTATCATACCTCTTATTCTTGGGTTCTGGGTTATCAAGATCAACAGCTGGTTCTATTTCAACATCATTGTCTGGTTCCTTTTTATTTGTTTGGGTATCTTCATGAATCTCATCATTATCTTTTTCATTATCAGAAGGTGAGTGTTCATTACCAGATTGAGTTTCAGCATCAGAAATAGAGACTTCATTATCATTATCAGGAGGTTTTTCTACTTCAGATTCACTAGAGGCATGCAAAATACTACCATTTTTCTTTTTCTTTTTCTTTTTAGAAGGACTAGGTGCATCAGTGTTAACTCTTTGAGAGTCTTGTTCAATTCTTTTAGGGTGTCCCTCAGGATAAAGAGGTTCCTGAGTCATTCTACCTCCTCTAGTCATTACTCTAACAGCATGATCATTGATATTATTATTCATTTCATCAAGCAACTCTCTTTGAGATTTAGCAACTTGTTCTAATTGAGTTTGAACCATAGAGGCATGCTTTCCTACAGCTTTGACATCATTTGAGATTCTAAATAACAAGTCACTCAAGCGAGCAGTCATATCAGAATTGTATTTCAATTGTTTCATAACATTTGCATTGAAGTGATCTTGCTTTCTAATATAATTATCAAACTCATATAAGCATTGACTACGATGTTTATTATAAGGTATATCACCTTCATCGAACTTCAATAAAGAATTTACCTCTACCACCTTGGGTGGTGGTGGTGTTTCAAGCCCATGTATTTCTTCGATAGGTGGTAAATTTTTAACATCCTCTGCTTTAATACCTTTTTCCTTCATAGATTTCTTTGCCTCTTGCATATCTTCAGGACTGAGATATAAAATGCCCCTCCTCTCCAGAGTGGGTTTAAGTGGTGGTTCAGGAAGGATCCAATCATCATAATTTTTCAATATGTTATTCAATAATTCTTCAGCTTGTCCAATAGTTCGTTCCCTGAAAACACAACCAGCACAACTATCTAGGAAGTCCCTAGAAGCATCAGTTAGTCCATTATAGAAGATATCAAGTATTTCATTTTTCTTAAGCGGATGATCAGGCAAAGTATTAAGCAATTGGAGAAGCCTCCCCAAGCTTGTGGGAGACTCTCTTCTTCAGTTTGCACAAAGTTAAATATTTCCTATAAGGCAGCTTGTTTCTTATTAGCAGGAAAATATTTTTCAGAGAAGTAGTAAATCATATCCTGGGGACTACGCACACAACCAGGAGCAAGAGTATTATACCAAGCCTTAGCATCACCCTTTAATGAGAATGGAAATAATTTGAGAATATAATAATAGCGAATCTTCTCAACATGAGCAAAAAGGGTGGCTATGTCATTCAGCTTAGTAAGGCGTGCCACAACAGTTTCAGTTTCATAACCATGGAAAGGATCAGATTCAACAAAAGTAATTAACTCTGGGTCGACAGAGAATTCATAATCCTTATCATCAACAAAGATAGGTGAAGTAGCAAACTTAGGATCACATTTCATTCTAGCATTCAAAGATTTCTCCTTTAGTTTGGATAATAATTTCTTAAGATCATCCCTATGATTGCAAGCAAGAAAGTCTCTAGTTGTCTCCTCATCCATAACATAACCTTCCGGTATCTTAGGCAATTCATATCTAGGAGAACTAGATGTAATAGGTGTTTCAAGATTTTCAGTTTCGAGTTCTTTATTAGTTTCAACAATTTCATCAGTTTCAGCATTCTCAAGAGCTTTAGTTCTAGCAAGTTGTTCATCGAGAAATTCACCTAGTGGCACACTATCATCAAGCAATGTACTAGCATCATCATGAGTAACATTCATGGCAGAAGTAGCATCATCAATGAATTGCAACATATCATAATTAATAGCATGTGGTGGTGTTGCAAGTCTACTTATAACAGAAGGTGAATCTAAAGCGGAGCTGGATGGCAGTTCCTTACCTCCCCTCGCCATAGAAGGAAAAATCTTAGTCTTAGCATCCTTCATATTCTTCATAGTGATAACTTGATAATAATCCCAAGTAACTCAACAAATATAGCTATGCTCCCCGACAACGGCGCCAGAAAAAGGTCTTGATAACCCACAAGTATAGGGGATCGCAACAGTTTTCGAGGGTAGAGTATTCAACCCAAATTTATTGATTCAACACAAGGGGAGCCAAAGAATATTTGCAAGTATTAGCAGTTGAGTTGTCAATTCAACCACACCTGGAGATTAATTATCTGTAGCAAAGTGATCAGTAGCAAAGTTATATGATAGTTTTGATAGTAGTAGCAACAACAATAGTAACAGTAACAGTGATAGCAATGATTTTGTAGCAAGTGTAACAGTAATGGTGGCAGT
This sequence comes from Thinopyrum elongatum, assembly GCA_011799875.1. Classification (NCBI taxonomy): domain Eukaryota; kingdom Viridiplantae; phylum Streptophyta; class Magnoliopsida; order Poales; family Poaceae; genus Thinopyrum; species Thinopyrum elongatum. The sequence continues at coordinate 522,272,054 of CM022303.1, forward strand.
AGTAACTTAGCAAGAACAATATGAGAGAAATTCATAGGCATTGGATCGGTGAATTCGTTGGATGGTATTCATCATATAACAGTCATAACCTAGGGTGATACGGCACTAGCTCTAGTTCATAAATATAATGTAGGCATGTATTCCGTAAATAGTCATACGTGCTTATGGAAAGAACTTGCATGACATCTTTTGTCCTACCCTCCCGTGGTAGTGGGGTCCATATGGAAACTAAGGGATATTAAGGCCTCCTTTTAATAAAGAACCAGAACAAAGCATTAACACATAATGAATACATGAACTCCTCAAACTACGGTCATCACCGGGAAGTGTCCCGACTTCTGTCACTCCGGGGTTGCCGGATCATAACACGTAGTAGGTGACTATAACTTGCAAGATCGGATCTAGAACATAGATATAATGGTGATAACATAAATGGTTCAGATCTGAAATCATGGCACCCAGGCCCAAAGTGACAAGCATTAAGCATGGCAAAGTCATAGCAACATCAATCTCAGAACATAACAGATACTAGGGATCAAGCCCTAACAAAACTAACTCGATTACATGATGAATCTCATCCAACTCCTCACCGACCGGCGAGCCTACGAAGGAATTACTCACTCCCGATGGGGAGCATCATGGAATTGGCGATGGAGAAGGGTTGGTGATGATGAAGATCAAAGATCCCCCTCTCCGGAGCCCCAAACGGACTCCAGATCTGACCTCCCGATGAAGAACAGGAGGTTGCGGCGGCTCCGTCTCGCGAAACACGATAATTCTTTCTCCCCTATTTTTTCCTCCAAAAACGTGAATTTATAGTGTCAGGGTTGGAGTCTGTGGGGCCACCAGGTGGGGACAACCCACCTGGGCGCGCCCTGGTGGGTTGTGCCCACCCAGGTGCCCCCCTCCGGTGGTTCTTGGCTCCAGAAATTATCTTTATTTGTACAAAAAATCCTCGCAAAGTTTCGTTCCAATCCGAGAACTTTTATTTCTGCACAAAAAACAACACCATGGTAGTTCTGCTGAAAACAGCGTCAGTCCGGGTTAGTTTCATTCAAATCATGCAAATTAGAGTCCAAAACAAGAGGAAAAGCGTTAGGAAAAGTAGATACGACGGAGACGTATCAGAGCCCCCGACGTAGCAGTTCAGGCAGTCCCTTCTAAACAGTGTACACATACGTACAACCACATGCCAAAAAATACGGCCACGTATGTACATACGGGCGGGGTCTCGAACGCCTAGCTACTCGCGCATACATACGGCCAGGCCACATGTACATGGAGAGGCAACGGACGGCAGCAACGGCGTCCTGTTCATCGGAAGCCAATCGGCTGGGTTGGAATGGAGAAACTGCGTCGTGTTCATCGGGAGGCAACCGAATGCGTCGTGTTCATCGGGAGGCAACCGGCTTAGACGGAACAGCCGAAACAGGGTCTGGCGTACCGTAGTACGAAGGAAACGGCCTTCTGTTCGACCGGCTACGGTCGAAACGGGGTCCTGTTGATCGGGAGGGGTGTGGCGTGCCGCAAAACGGAGAAAACAGACTTGTGTGGGAGCGCCTACGGTCGAAACAGGGGTCCTGTTCATCGGGAGGGGTGTGGCGTACCGCAAAACGGGACTCGACGGGCTACTGTTCATCCACCATCTAGTGCCTCGCTCCGGCCTCCATAGGCTACTGTTCATCCACCGTCGACTTCCTCCAGCCTCCACCTGCTACTGTTCATCCACCGCGTCTTCCTCCTGCCTCCATGAGCTACTGTTCATCCATGGGCTATTGTTCATGCAGCCTCCACCGGCTACTGTTCAACCAGCCCTACATGGCCGGGGTCATGTTCATCCACCCCTAATCGGCTCGGGTGTGGCGGCCTCCTCGATCGGGGTCATGTTCATCCTGCGGCAACGGCCTACTACCACAGGCTCCTGTTCATCCAACCCCCACCAGGAATTGTTCATCCAACCCCAACAACAATCACTGTTCATCAAGAGGCGGGTTCGATCAGCTTTAGTTAGCAGCAGTAGCGAAGGAATCGCTCGGGTTCAGTTAACATCCAAGGGATCGATCGCTCTGGTTCAGTAACGTAGCTAGTGCAATCGCTCGGGTTCAGTAAGCGAACGCCCCGCTCGGGTTTAGTTAGAGCCCAACGCCTCGCACACACGCGCGATGTGTACAAGAGAAACGCCCAAACCTCCGTGCATCGCTCGGCCCCGACCACCCATCGTAACCGGGAACTCCTCGAAATTTTCCTTGCCCTCACTTCTACCACGATTTTTTCCGTCATGGACGGCCCAAAGAATGTCATGCAGGTGCGTCCCCGGCCCGCCCAGGATGAAAAGCCCATTTTTTGTCATGATTTTTTGTCATAGAAGGAGGAGCCCACCACATCTATGATGATACGTGGTTTTGTCACAATTATCGTCATAAGCATGACAGGAAAAAAATTCGTTCGGCCCAAAATGTCACGGATGTGTCTTTTTTTTGTAGTGTACTTTTGGAGATACCTGTAGAGTATCTTTATGATCACCCAGTTATGAAGTGATGTTTGATAGCACACAAAGTATTCCTCCGGTATCTGGGAGTGGCATGATCTCATGGTGTAAGGAATAGATACTTGACATGAAGATAGCTGTAGCAAATAAACTAAGTGATACGATCTGATGCTAAGCTTACGGTTGGGTCTATCCAACACATCATTCTCCTAAATGACAACTCATGTCTATGGTTAAGAAACCTTAACCATGTTTGATCAACGAGCTAGTCTAGTAGAGGCTCACTAGGGACACGGTGTTGTTTATATATCCACACATGTATTTAAGTTTTCGGTCAATATAATTATAGCATGAATAATAAACATTTATCATGAACAAGGAAATATGATAATAACCAATTTATTATTGCCTCTAGGGCATATTTCCAATAGTCTCCCACTTGCACTAGAGTCAATAATCTAGTTTACATCATAATGTATCCAACACCCATAGAGTTCTGGTGCTGATCATGTTTTGCTCGTGGAAGAGGTTTAGTCAATGGGCCTGCCACATTCAGATCCGTATGTACTTTGCAAAGTTCTATGTCTCCCTTCTTGATGTAATCATGGATGGAGTTGAAGCGATGTTTGATGTGCTTGGTATTCTTGTGAAACCTGGGCTCCTTGGCAATGGCAATGGCACCATTGTTGTCACAGAAGATAGTAATTGGATCCAATGCACTAGGTATTACTCCCAGATCGGATATGAACTCCTTCACCCACACTCCTTCTTGCACTGCTTCTGAAGCAGCTATATATTCCGCTTCACATGTAGATCCTTCTACGATGCTCTGCTTGGAACTACACCAACTGACTACTCCTCCATTCAAAATAAATACGTATCCGGTTTGAGACTTTGAGTCATCCAGATCAGCGTCAAAGCTAGCATCGACGTAACCCTTTACGATGAGCTCTTCTTCACCTCCATAAAGGAGAAACATTTCCTTAGTCCTCTTTAGGTGCTTAAGTATATTTTTGACCGTTGTCCAGTGATCTACTCCTGGATCACTCTCGTACCTACCTACCAGACTTATGGCAAGGCACACATCAGGTCTGGTAGACAACATGGCATACATTATAGAGCCTATGGCTGAGGCATAGGGGACGACTTTCATCCTTTCTCTTTCTTCTGCCGCGGTCGGCTTTGAGTCTTACTCAACTTCACACCTTGCAACATAGGCAAGAACCCCTTCTTTGGCTGGTCCATTTTGAACTTCTTCAAAATCTTGTCAAGGTATGTTCTCTGTGAAAGTCCTATCAGACGTCTTGATCTATCTCTATAGATCTTAATGCCCAATATGTAAGCAGCTTCATCTAGGTCTTTCATTGAAAAACTCTTGTTAAAATAACCTTTTATGCTTTCCAGAAATTCTATATCATTTCCAATCAATAATATGTCATCCACATATAGTATTAGAAATGCTACAGAGCTCCCACTCACTTTCTTGTAAATACAAGCTTCTCCGTAAGTTTCTATAGAACCAAAAGCTTTGATCACCTCATCAAAATATATATTCCAACACCAAGATGCTTGCACCGGTCTATAGATGGATCGCTGGAGCCTGCATACCTTATTAGCATCCTTAGGATCGACAAAACCTTCCGGTTGCATCGTATACAACTTTTCCTTAAGGAAACCGTTAAGGAATGTTGTTATGACGTCCATCTACCAGATTTCATAATCGAAATATGCGGCAATAGTTAACATAATTCTAACAAACTTCAGCATCACTACGGGTGAGAAAGTCTCATCGTAGTCAACCCCTTGAACTTGTCAAAAACCCTTTGCGACAAGTCGAGCTTTATAGACGGTGACATTACCATCGGCGTATGTCTTCTTCTTAAAGATCCATTTGTTCTCAATGGTCTGTCGGTCATCGGGTAAGTCTACCAAAGTCCATACTTGGTTGTCATACATGGATCCTATCTCGGATTTCATGGCCTCAAGCCATTTGTCCGAATCCGGGTGTAACACCCCAAAAATTTAACCATAATTTTATTAAGTAAAATTTCGCTAGAAATAATTTTTTTGAATTATACTAGGTCATTTATTAATTTGAGAGTCTTTTCTGTTCTCTGTTTTCCAAAACTCTTCCCTCCATATAGAAACTTTTGCAATAATATTGTGGGTTTGAAAGGTTTTTCTTAACCATTTCATTTACCTTTTAAAATTTCAGTAGGAAATATTTTCATAATAAAAAATTGCCACAAAATAATTCTTTTAATGGTATTTTCAAAATTTAGAATGTTTGTGTTGCACTAAAACTATCTCAAATTTATTTCTAAAAATTCCCTCAAGCACCACCCCTGCCCTATGACACTACCCAATGCAATTTCTCTCACCAAAATGTTCTTTTACTATTTTAAATATTCCCAAAACTAACTATCATAACTTCCTAGCATCCTTTGAGTTTACAAAGGAACTCCATTCTCCCTAACCCTTCTGACCGCACCAAAATTTCAACAGCAAGACCTTAGTACTATATTCAATTTCTCCAAAATTATTCAGGTCCATAGTTCAAATAATTCAAATTTCATTTGACTGAAATTTGGACCAGATTTGGAGTCCTTGCTCAAAACCATATCTCCCCTGCTCCAAAAATTCTGAAATTTTTACACTAACTCAGAATTGCATCACACAGACCCCACAACAAATTTCATATTTTTCAAAAATGCCTAGCTAGCATTGGCATTTCGTCGAACACCTTCTGTACACAAACTGATTTTTAGACAAAAATCAGAGGAATGCACTACCGTGCACTCCACTTCTCCCCGTCTTCAATTCCCACTATCCTAGCGACGCCCTGGCCTGCTCGCGAGCCGCTCAGCACCAACCAGTGGGGCACCAGACCGATGCAACGGCTGCCGGCCAAGCCACGGGCGGCCGCCAGCTGATCACCGCCACCGACGCCCCATAACTCCACTGCACCGTCCAGGCCTACCTCTCCCTCCACGCGGCACCACCTCACGACGCCAGACCGCCCAGGGCCCCGCTGTCAGTCATCGGAGCTGGCGCCATCCGCCATGGCCGTACATGAGCTCCACTGTGGGGAAGTGGATAGAGCTTGAATCCTTCTGCGCTGGCACTTCGAGAAGCTCCCTTCCGCCTCACTAACATCCACCGTCCAAGCCCATCGCCCGTACCCACCTCTACCGACCACCGTAACTCCATCGTGATCCACTCCGCTCCGGTCATCCTTGCCCGCCTATATAAAGGCCGCCCCTGGCCTCATTTCGAACTCACCCCACCTCCACCCATCCGCAATCACACTCTAGAGGGATCGAATGGCCTCGGGGAGGTCTTCTTCTCCAACTCCGACGGCCCGATCCGCCTCTGCTTCCGAGAAGAAGCCGACGTCGTCCTTCCACCCCCACCTCCCAAATTTCACCAGTAGCCCCCTAATCCACTCCCTCGTCTGTCCTGCACGTCAATTTGATGATTGAAGGTCCCTCCGACAAGATCCCACATCACCCGAAGCCGCCGTCCGCCGGAGTTGATGCTGTCGTCGCTGTCGTGCACGCCGGCGGCCAACTCCACCACCCACTGACGCGGAAAGGTTCGACGAGCACGCCTGCACCCTCGACATTCCCTGGATTGCCGTCGATCGCCGCCGGTGACAACCCTCACCCCTCTGTTCTCACCCGCAAAATTCAAACCTGACGGGTGGGACCCACCCGTCAGTGTTTTATTCCTTTTTCGTTAATTCTCTGGCGTCTTTTCCCAAAGTGCATTTCTGGCTCTAGGAAAGCGTATTTTCTGCCGAGGCCCTTTCTGTTGATAACAGTAAGGGCCCAATAGCAGTTATTTTATTTACAGAGAGGTCCCTTATTTTAAAATCCTCACTACTTTTTAACCACAGCTTCAAATGAATTGATTCTTTTTTGTCATTCCTCAATTTTCATCTAGTTTGTTTTAGTATTTATTTCAAAAATTTCCAAACAACTCTTATGTACTGTTTTGAAATTATGTGGTAATTGCAATATTTCGAAAATAGGAAAAATGGAGGGAACATTATTTTCACAAAATTATGGATTGTACTCAGCACCTCTACATACCCAAGGCAAGCATCTTGAACACTGGATATGGTCAATGCATGGTTAATAGTTGTAACATGAGTATGTTGAATTCGAATAAAATTTGCATATAGCTAGTTATGCATGCATGATTCCTTGATAATAGTGCATCTTCATGAAGTATGAGTGAGGATGGTTACTTTCACATGTCACGTATGCCTATGCTGGTCCAGACTAATCTGCAGGAAAGAATCAGTCATGAGAGAAGTGACCGTGAGACTGAAATCTTGTTGTGACGAGAATGATCAGTGGGGGCATGTTGGGACATGCCAGATGGTGACCCTGTTGGATACTACTAAGGAAATATTTTGTGCTAACCACTGCAAGAAAACATGAACCTCGTGAGTCGATCGTAGATCAAGTCTTGTTCCGGTAACCCCCCATACTTGTTTCGTGCTGCCACTTGTCCCTGCCACAGGCAGGGTATGGTTCAGTAAGTTGTTAACCCTTTTCGTGCACACACCGTACAGAGAGGCCATGGTGAAAGATACCAGAGGCCTCTGGTAGGCATGTCACCTGGTCAGGGGCATGGGTGTATCCGGCTGGGCCGAGAGGGGGCACCCCTTGGAATCTGCGCGTTATGAAATAGTGAACCCATGCTATTCGAGACGATGGTATCCCCGTCTTAGAGTTTTTCTTGAACGATGCCTTGGGTGATTCCTGGCATCTGGAAAGTTATTCTGGCATGTGCTGGTCAGGTGTGTTTTCAACCAAAAGACTGTAATCGGAATTAGTCAGTGTCTCGGTGTTGCCTAAAGAAATCCTTTTCTTGTGGGTAAAGAGTGCACCCTCTGCAGAGTTTTAAAACTTATTCGAATAGCCGTGTCCGTGGTTAAGGACTACAGTCTGGGTTGGTCACGTGTCGGTTTTAGTGTCGGTCTTTGGAGGAAAAATAGTTAAATTGAGCATGATTCATTCTTGCAGGATGATTATTGTCACCAATAACGCTAACATGGATATCCTTGTTATCATGAATATGGTTGCTATAAATATTATTGTTATTATGGACTAACCCGTTTCTCTTATTTGAATTTACTGAGTGTCACTTGGGATGGCCAGACTACCCGTGCACTCAGTTTTATTTTATTTTCTGAGTATCACTTGGGATGGCTAGACTACCCGGATACTCATTTTTATTTTCAAGACCTCTCGAGTTGTCGCTTTCAGACACCCGTTTGGCATTTCTTTTCAAGACCTCTCGAGGCGTCGCTTTCAGACACCCGTTTGGCATTTCTTTTCAAGGCCTCTCGAGGCGTTGCTTCCAGACACCCGTTTAGCATTTTTCTTGGAATTCCTCGGGCGGTCCAACGCCCGATGTTCCATTTTATTCTCTTGGTTTATTACTAATATAGTTTATTTATTCATCCGCACCGTATTAATAGTTATCATGACATGCTTTAGTTTCAGTCAGCATATGCATATAACTTTAATCCACCATGAACATATGCATTCGGTATATCTTTTGTTCATAGTGTTTGCGAGTACATTCAAACATACTAACAGGCTTGTCCCTGGCTATTGTCTTGGCCAGATCATGATTTGGAGAGGAGCACTGCGAAGACACCCCACAACCTAGGAATTGAGGATAGCAGCCACGTGAGATAGGAGTTATCCAGGTCAGCTGTTCCTGTGGGAATGGAGTCCCATCAACATTGGAGATCCATGAGTCGTTTCCGTCATCCACCACTAGAAATCATTGTTGGACTCAATGGACCTTTATGGTCTTGTACTCAAATTCTTGTATCTGCTTGGAATTCTGTATCAAGGAAGCGTCCACCAGCAAACAATAATCCTGGGGCTGGTAAGGACACAAGGGTCATTTGCTGGGATTTTGCGTCCCGGAAAACCGGCCCTGACACCAGGCTCATAATTGCTTCTTCATAGTTCGTAGGTTCACCATTGTCTAATAACATGATTTCCAAGACATGACTACCGTACCACTCTTGTGCGGAATGTGTCATGGTCGACCTACGAAGTTCAGTAATATCTTGATCCAAAGTTTCATGATCATCATCATTAGATTCCTCTTTGGCTGGTGTAGGCATCACGAGAACTTCTTTCTATGATGTGCTACTTTCCAATTCGAGAGAAGGTGCGATTACCTCATCAAGCTCTACTTTCCTCCTACTCACTTCTTTCAAGAGAAACTCCTTCTTTAGAAAGGACCCATTCTTGGCAACAAAGATCTTGCCCTCAGATCTGTGATAGAAGGTATACCCAATGGTCTCTTTAGGGTATCCTATGAAGATGCACTTCTCCGCTTTGGGTTCGTGCTTATCAGGCTGAAGCCTCTTGACATAAGCGTCGCATCCCCAAACTTTAAGAAACATAGCTTAGGTTTCTTGACAAACCATAATTCATACGGTGTCGTCTCAATAGATTTAGATGGTGCCCTATTTAAAGTGAATGTGGTTGTCTCTAATGCAGAACCCCAAAACGATAGTGGCAAATCGGTAAGAGACATCATAGAATGCTCCATATCCAATAGAGTACGATTACGATGTTCAGACATGCCATTATGTTGTGGTGTTGCAGGTGGCGTGAGTTGTGAAACAATTCCACATTGTCTTAAATGTGTGCCAAACTCGTAACTCAAATATTCTCCTACACGATCAGATCATAAGAATTTTATTTTCTCATTACGATGATTTTCCACTTCACTCTGAAACTCCTTGAACTTTTCAAATGTTTCAGACTTATATTTCATTAAGTAAATATACCCATATCTACTTAAGTCACCTCTGAAGGTTAGGAAATAATGATATCCATTGCATGCTTCAACACTCATCGGACCGCATACATCGGTATGTATTATTTCCAACAAGTCACTTGCCCGCAGCATTGTAACGGAAAACGGGGTTTTAGTCATCTTGCCCATGAGCGCATGGTTCACATGTTTCAAATGATTCATAACCAAGTGGTTCCAAAAGTCCATCAGCATGGAGTTCCTTCATGCGCTTTACACCAATATGACCTAAGCAGCAGTGCCACAAGTATGTGGTACTATCATCATTAACTTTGCATCTTTTGGCATCAATATTATGAACATGTGTATCACTATGATTGAGATTCAACAAGAATAAACCATTCACATTTGGTGCATGACCATAAAAGATATTATTCATGTAAATAGAACAACCATTATTCTCTATCTTAAATGAATAATTGTCTTGCAATAAACACGATCCAGGTATAATGTTCATGCTCAACTCAGGCACCAAATAACAATTATTTAGGTTTAAAACTAATCCCAAAGGTAGACGTAGAGGGAGCGTGCCGACGGCGATCACATCAACCTTGGAGCCATTTCCAACGTGCATCGTCACCTCGTCTTTAGCTAGTCTCCGTTTATTCCACAGCTCCTGTTTCGAGTTACAAATATTAGCAATCGAACCAGTATCAAATACCCAGACGCTACTATGAGCATTAGTAAGGTACACATCAATAGCATGTATATCAAATATACCTTTATTGACGTTGCCAACCTTCTTATCTGCCAAGTACTTGGGGCAGTTCCGCTTCCCGTGGCCATCCCCCTTGCAATAGAAGCACTCAGTCTCAGTTTTGGGTCCATCCTTGGGTTTCTTCACCGGAGCAGCAACTGGCTTGCCATTCTTCTTGAAGTTTCCCTTCTTTCCCTTTCCTTTCTTGAAAGTAGTGGTCTTTTGACCATCAACACTTGATGCTCCTTCTTGATTTCTACTTTTACGGCCTTAAGCATCGTGAAAAGCTCAGGGATCGTCTTCTCCATCCCTTGCATATTATAGTTCATCACGAAGCTCTTGTAGCTTGGTGGCAGTGACTAGAGAAATCTGTCAATTGCTACTTGCTACTTGTGAGCTGCGTTGGGTTTTTCCCCAAAGAGGAGAGGAGATCCAACAAAGTAGGGATAAGTATTTCGCTCAGTGAGAACCAAGGTACAATCCAGTAGGAGAATCACACAAAGCCTCATGAACAACACCTACACATACAAAAGCAAATACTTGCACCCAACACTGGCAAGAGGGTTGTCAATCCCCTTGAAATCATTATTTGCAAGGATTAATTCTGGTATTGATAGATAGTAAAGTAAATTGCAAAACAAAATAAAAAGGAATAAAATTGCAACAAGGTATTTTTGGATTTTATAATATTATTAAAGTAGAGCCGGGGGCCATAGTTTTCACTAGTCTTCTCTCTCGAGCACATAGCATATGGTGAGTGAACAAATTACTATTGGGCAATTTATAGAAAAGAGCATAGTAATGACGATATTCAAGGCAATGATAATGTATATATGCATCACGTCTGAGACAAGGAGATCGACTCCTGCCTGCATCTACTACTATTACTCCACCAATCGACAGCTATCCAACATCATCTATGGTATTAAGTTCATGAAAAACATAGTAACGCCTTAAGCAAGATGACATGATGTAGAAAAACTAAACCCAATCAATATGAAGAAATCCCGTCATTTTACCCTCAATGGCAACAATACAAATATGTGTCTTGTCCCCTACTGTCACTGGGATATAGTGAAGGAAATAGGCCCTAGAGGCAATAATAAAGTTGTTATTTATATTTCCTTATATCATGATAAATGTTTATTATTCATGCTAGAATTGTATTAACCGGAAACATGATACCTGTGTGAATATATAGACAAAACACAGTGTCCCTAGTATGCCTCTACTTGACTAGCTCGTTAATCAAAGATGGTTAAGTTTCCTGACCATAGACATGTGTTGTCATTTGATAAACGGGATAACATCATTAGGAGAATGATGTGATGGACAAGACCACAGTGTCCCTAGTATGCCTCTACTTGACTAGCTCGTTAATCAAAGATGGTTAAGTTTCCTGACCATAGACATGTGTTGTCATTTGATAAACGGGATCACATCATTAGGAGAATGATGTGATGGACAAGACCCATCCGTTAGCTTAGCATAATGATCGTTAAGTTTTATTGCTATTGCTTTCTTCATGACTTATACATATTCTTCTGACTATGAGATTATGCAACTCTCGAATACCGGAGGAACACCTTGTGTGCTATCAAACGTCACAACATAACTGGGTGATTATAAAGATGCTCTACAAGTGTCTCCGAAGGTGTTTGTTGGGTTGTCATAGATCGAGAATAGGATTTTTCACTCCGAGTATCGAAGAGGTATCTCTGGGCCCTCTCGGTGATGCACATCATATGAAGCCTTGCAAGCAATGTGACTAATGAGTTAGTTGCGGGATGATGCATTACGGAACGAGTAAAGAGACTTGCCGGTAACAAGATTGAACTAGGTATGAAGATACCGATGATCGAATCTCGGGCAAGTAACATACCGATGACAAAGGGAATGACGTATGTTGTTATGCGGTTTGACAGATAAAGATCTTCGTAGAATATGTAGGATCCAATATGAGCATCCAGGTTCCGCTATTGGTTATTGACCGGAGATGTGTCTCGGTCATGTCTACATAGTTCTCGAACCCGTAGGGTCCGCATGCTTAACGTTCGATGACGATTTGTATTATGAGTTATGTGATTTGATGACCGAAGTTTGTTCGGAGTCCCGGATGAGATCACAGACATGATGAGGAGTCTCGAAATGGTCCAGACATAAAGAATGATATATTGGACGATATTATTCGGACACCGGATGAGTTCCGAGAGGTACCGAGTAATTATCGGAGTGCCGGAGGGGTTACCGGAACCCCCCGGGGAAGTAATGGGCCAACATGGGCCTTAGGGGAGAGAGAGGTCAGGCCACGAGGAGGTGGCGCCCCCCCCCCTTGGGGAGTCCGAATAGGACTAGGGGAGGGGGCGCGGCCCCCTTTCCCTCTCCCTCTCCCTCTCCCTCTCCCTCTCCCTTCCTTCTTCCCTCTTCCACCAAGTGGAATCCTACTAGGACTTGGAGTCCTAGTAGGACTCCTCCCTCTTGGCGCGCCCTACAGGGGCCGTCTGGCCTCCCCCTCTCCTCCTTTATATACGGAGGCAGGGGGCACCCTAGAACACAACAAGATCAATTGTCTTAGCCGTGTGCGGTGCCCCCCTCCATAGTTTAACACCTCGGTCATATCGTCGTAGTGCTTAGGTGAAGCCCTGTGCCGGTAACTTCATCATCACCGTCGCCACGCCGTCGTGCTGACGAAACTCTCCCTCGTACTCAACTGGATCAAGAGCTCGAGGGATGTCATCGAGCTGAACGTGTGCAGAACTCGAAGGTGCCGTACGTTCGGTACTTGATCGGTTGGATCGCGAAGACGTTCGACTACATCAACCGCGTTAAGCTAACGCTTCCGCTTTCGGTCTACGAGGGTACTTGGACACACTCTCCCCCTCTCGTTGCTATGCATCTCCTAGATAGATCTTGCGTGAGCATAGGAATTTTTTTGAAATTGCATGCTACGTTCCCCAACAGTGGTATCAAAGCCAGGTCTATGCGTAGATGATATGCACGAGTAGAACACAAAGAGTTGTGGGAGATAATAGTCATACTGCTTACCACCAACGTCTTACTTTGATTCAGCGGTATTGTTGGATGAAGCGGCCCGGACCGACATTACATGACCGCGTTCATGAGACTGGTTCTACCGACGTGCTTTGCACACAGGTGGCTAGCGGGTGTCTATTTCTCCAACTTTAGTTGAATCGAGTTTGACTATGGCCGGTCCTTATTGAAGGTTAAAACAACACACTTGACGAAAAATCGTTGTGGTTTTGATGCGTAGGTAAGAACGGTTCTTGCTATAAGCCCGTAGCAGCCACGTAAAACTTGCAACAACAAAGTAGAGGACGTCTAACTTGTTTTTGCAGGGCATGCTGTGATGTGATATGGTCAAGACATGATGTGATACACGTTATTGTATGAGATGATCATGTTTTGTAAAAGTTATCGGCAACTGGCAGGAGCCTTATGGTTGTCGCTTTATTGTATGAAATGCAATCGCCATGTAATTGCTTTATTTTATCACTATGCGGTAGCGATAGTCGTAGAAGCAATAGTTGGCGAGACGACAACGACGCTACGATGGAGATCAAGGTGTCAAGTCGATGACGATGGAGATCATGACGGTGCTTTGGAGATGGAGATCAAAGGCACAAGATGATGATGGCCATATCATGTCACATATTTTTGATTGCATGTGATGTTTATCTTTATGCATCTTATTTTGCTTAGTACGGCGGTAGCATTATAAGATGATCCCTCACTAAATTTCAAGGTATAAGTGTTCTCCCTGAGTATGCACCGTTGCGACAGTTCGTTGTGCCGAGACACCACATGATGATCGGGTGTGATAAGCTCTACGTTCACATACAACGGGTGCAAGCCAGTTTTGCACGTGTAGAATACTCGGGTTAAACTTGACGAGCCTAGCATATGCAGATATGGCCTCGGAACACTGACACCGAAAGGTCGAACGTGAATCATATAGTAGATATGATCAACATAGAGATGTTCACCATTGAAAACTATTCCATCTCACGTGATGATCGGACATGGTTTAGTTGATATGGATCACATGATCATTTAGATGACTAGAGGGATGTCTATCTAAGTGGGAGTTCTTAAGTAATATGATTAATTAAACTTTAATTTATCATGAACTTAGTCCTGATAGTTTTTGCATATCTATGTTGTAGATCAATGGCCCGTGCTACCGTTCCCTTGAATTTTAATGCGTTCCTAGAGAAAGCTAAGTTGAAAGATGATGGTAGCAACTACACGGACTGGGTCTGTAACTTGAGGATTATCCTCATTGCTGCACAAAAGAATTATGTCCTTGATGCACCTCTAGGTGAAAGGCCTGCTGCAGGAGCAGATGCTGATGTTATGAACGTCTGGCAAGCTCGATCTGATGACTACTCGATAGTTCAGTGTGCCATGCTTTACGGCTTAGAATCGGGACTTCAAAGACGTTTTGAACGTCATGGAGCATATGAGATGTTCCAGGAATTGAAGTTAATATTTCAAGCAAATGCCCGAGTTGAGAGATATGAAGTCTCCAACAAGTTCTATAGCTGCAAAATGGAGGAGAACAGTTTTGTTAGTGAACACATACTCAGAATGTCTGGGTACCATAACCACTTGACTCAGCTGGGAGTTAATCTTCCGGATGATAGTGTTATTAACAGAGTTCTTCAATCACTGCCACCAAGCTATAAAGGCTTCGTGATGAACTATAATATGCAAGGGATGGAAAAGACAATTCCCGAGCTCTTCACGATGCTAAAGGCTGCGGAGGTAGAAATCAAGAAGGAGCATCAAGTGTTGATGGTTAACAAGACCACTAGTTTCAAGAAAAAGGGCAAAGGGAAGAAGAGGAACTTCAAGAAGAATAGCAAGCAAGTTGCTACTCCCGGGAAGAAGCCCAAGTCTGGACCTAAGCCTGAAACTGAGTGCTTCTACTGCAAAGGGACTGGTCACTGGAAGCAGAACTGCCCCAAGTATTTGGCGGATAAGAAGGATGGCAAAGTGAACAAAGGTATATTTGATATACATGTTATTGATCTGTACCTTACTAATGCTCGTAGTAGTACCTGGGTATTTGATACCGGTTCGGTTGCTCATATTTGTAACTCGAAACAGGGACTACGGATTAAACGAAGATTGGCTAAGGACGAGGTGACGATGCGCGTCGGGAATGGTTCCAAGGTCGATGTGATCGCCGTCGGCACGCTACCTCTACATCTACCTTCGCGATTAGTTTTAGACCTGAATAATTGTTATTTGGTGCCAGCGTTGAGCATGAACATTATATCTGGATCTTGTTTGATGCGAGACGGTTATTCATTTAAATCAGAGAATAATGGTTGTTCTATTTATATGAGTAATATCTTTTATGGTCATGCACCCTTGAGGAGTGGTCTATTTTTGTTGAATCTCGATTGTAGTGATACACATATTCATAATATTGAAGCCAAAAGATGCAAAGTTAATAATGATAGTGCAACTTATATGTGGCACTGCCGTTTAGGTCATATTGGTGTAAAGCGTATGAAGAAACTCCATGCTGATGGGCTTTTGGAATCACTTGATTATGAATCATTTGATACTTGCGAACCATGCCTCATGGGCAAGATGACTAAAACTCCGTTCTCCGGAACAATGGAGCGAGCCAATGACTTATTGGAAATAATACATACTGATGTATGCGGTCCGATGAGTGTTGAGGCTCGCGGCGGGTATCGTTATTTTCTGACCTTCACAGATGATTTGAGCAGATATGGGTATATCTACTTAATGAAACATAAGTATGAAACATTTGAAAAGTTCAAAGAATTTCAGAGTGAAGTGGAGAATCATCGTAACAAGAAAATAAAGTTTCTACGATCTGATCGCGGAGGCGAATATTTGAGTTATGAGTTTGGCCTTCATTTAAAACAATGTGGAATAGTTTCGCAACTCACGCCACCTAGAACACCACAGCGTAATGGTGTGTCCGAATGTCGTAACCGTACTTTATTAGATATGGTGCGATCTATGATGTCTCTTACTGATTTACCACTATCGTTTTGGGGTTATGCATTAGAGGCAGCTGCATTCATGTTAAATAGGGCACCATCTAAATCCGTTGAGACCTCCATATGAACTGTGGTTTGGCAAGAAACCTAAGCTATCATTCCTTAAAGTTTGGGGCTGCGATGCTTATGTGAAAAAGCTTCAACCTGATAAGCTTGAACCCAAATCGGAGAAATGCGTCTTCATAGGATACCCAAAAGAGACTGTTGGGTACACCTTCTATCACAGATCCGAAGGCAAGATATTCGTTGCTAAGAATGGATCCTTTCTAGAGAAGGAGTTTCTCTCGAAAGAAGTGAGTGGGAGGAAAGTAGAACTTGATGAGGTAATTGTACCTTCTCCCAAATTGGAAAGTAATTCATCACAGAAATCAATTCCAGTGATGCCTACACCAATTAGTGAGGAAGTTAATGATGATGATCATGAAACTTCGGATCAAGTTGCTACCAAACCTCGTAGGTCAACCAGAGTACGTTCTGCAACAGAGTGGTACGGTAATCCTGTTCTGGAAGTCATGTTACTAGACCATGACGAACCTACGAACTATGAGGAAGCAATGATGAGCCCAGATTCCGCGAAATGGCTTGAGGCCATGAAATCTGAGATGGGATCCATGTATGAGAACAAAGTGTGGACTTTGGTTGACTTTCCCAATGATCAGCAAGCCATTGAGAATAAATGGATCTTCAAGAAGAAGACTGACGCTGACGGTAATGCTACTGTCTACAAAGCTCGACTTGTTGCGAAAGGTTTTCGACAAGTTCAAGGAGTTGACTACGATGAGACCTTCTCACCCGTAGCAATGCTTAAGTCTGTCCGAATCATGTTAGCAATTGCCGCATTTTATGATTATGAAATCTGGCAAATGGATGTCAAAACTGCATTCCTTAATGGATTTCTCAAAAAGAGTTGTATATGATGCAACCAGAAGGTTTTGTCGATCCTAAGGGTGCTAACAAAGTGTGCAAGCTCCAGCAATCCATTTATGGACTGGTGCAAGCCTCTCGGAGTTGGAATATACGCTTTGATAGTGTGATCAAAGCATATGGTTTTATACAGACTTTTGGAGAAGGCTGTATTTACAAGAAAGTGAGTGGGAGCTCTGTAGCATTTCTGATATTATATGTTGATGACATATTGTTGATTGGAAATGATACGGAATTTTTGGATAGCATAAAAGGATACTTGAATAAGAATTTTTCAATGAAAGACCTCGGTGAAGCTGCTTGTATATTGGGCATCAAGATCTATAGGGATAGATCAAGACGCTTAATAGGAATTTCACAAAGCACATACCTTGATAAAGTTTTGAAGAAGTTCAAAATGGATCAGTCAAAGAAAGGGTTCTTGCCTGTGTTGCAAGGTGTGAAGTTGAGTAAGACTCAATGCCTGACCACTGCAGAAGATAGAGAGAAAATGAAAGTCATTCCCTATGCCTCAGCCATAGGTTCTATCATGTATGCTATGCTGTGTACCAGACCTGATGTGTGCCTTGCTATAAGTTTAGCAGGGAGGTACCAAAGTAATCCAGGAGTGGATCACTGGACAGCGGTCAAGAACATCCTGAAATACCTGAAAAGGACTAAGGATATGTTTCTCATTTATGGAGGTGGCAAAGAACTTGTCGTAAATGGTTACGTCGATGCAAGCTTTGACACTGATCCGGATGACTCTAAGTCACAAACTGGATACGTATTTATATTGAATGGTGGAGCTGTCAGTTGGTGCAGTTCCAAGCAGAGCGTCGTGGCGGGATCTACGTGTGAAGCGGAGTACATAGCTGCTTCGGAAGCAGCAAATGAAGGAGTCTGGATGATGGAGTTCATATCCGATCTAGGTGTAATACCAAGTGCATCGGATCCAATGAAAATATTTTGTGATAATACTGGAGCAATTGCCTTAGCGAAGGAATCCAGATTTCACAAAAGAACCAAACACATCAAAAGACGCTTCAACTCCATCCACGATCAAGTCAAGGAGGGAGACATAGAGATTTGCAAAATACATATGGATCTGAATATTGCAGACCCATTGACTAAGCCGCTTCCACGAGCAAAACATGATCAGCACCAAGACTCCATGGGTGTTAGAATCATTACTATGTAAACTAGATTATTGACTCTAGTGCAAGTGGGAGACTGAAGGAAATATGCCCTAGAGGCAATAATAAAGTTGTTATTTATATTTCCTTATATCATGATAAATGTTTATTATTCATGCTAGAATTGTATTAACCGAAAACTTGATACATGTGTGAATACATAGACAAAATGCAGTGTCCCTAGTATGCCTCTACTTGACTAGCTCATTAATCAAAGATGGTTAAGTTTCCTGACCATAGACATGTGTTGTCATTTGATAAACGGGATCACATCATTAGGAGAATGATGTGATGGACAAGACCCATCCGTTAGCTTAGCATAATGATCATTAAGTTTTATTGCTATTGATTTCTTCATGACTTATACATATTCCTCTGACTATGAGATTATGCAACTCCCGAATACCGGAGGAACACCTTGTGTGCTATCAAACGTCACAACGTAACTGGGTGATTATAAAGATGCTCTACAGGTGTCTCCGAAGGTGTTTGTTGGGTTGGCATAGATCGAGAATAGGATTTGTCACTCCGAGTATCGGAGAGGTATCTCTGGGCCCTCTCGGTGATGCACATCATATGAAGCCTTGCAAGCAATGTGACTAATGAGTTAGTTGCGGGATGATGCATTACGGAACGAGTAAAGAGACTTTCCGGTAACGAGATTGAACTAGGTATGAAGATACCGACGATCGAATCACGGGCAAGTAACATACCGATGACAAAGGGAATGACGTATGTTGTTGTGCGGTTTGACCGATAAAGATCTTCGTAGAATATGTAGGAGCCAATATGAGCATCCAGGTTCCGCTATTGTTTATTGACCGGAGATGTGTCTCGGTCATGTCTACATAGTTCTCGAACCCGTAGGGTCCGCATGCTTAACGTTCGATGACAATTTGTATTATGAGTTATGTGATTTGATGACCGAAGTTTTTTCGGAGTCCCGGATGAGATCACGGACATGACGAGGAGTCTCGAAATGGTCCAGACATAAAGAATGATATATTGGACGATATTATTCGGACACCGAATGAGTTCCGAGAGGTACCAAGTAATTATCGGAGTGCCGGAGGGGTTACCGGAACCCCCCGGGGAAGTAATGGGCCAACATGGGCCTTAGGGGAGAGAGAGGGCAGGCCACGAGGAGGTGGCGTGCGCCCCCCCTTGGGGAGTTCGAATAGGACTAGGGGAGGGGGCGCGGCCCCCTTTCCCTCTCCCTCTCCCTCTCCCTCTCCCTCTCCCTCTCCCTTCCTTCTTCCCTCTTCCACCAAGTGGAATCCTACTAGGACTTGGAGTCCTAGTAGGACTCCTCCCTCCTGGCACGCCCTACAGGGGCCGGCCGGCCTCCCCCTCTCCTCCTTTATATACGGAGGCAGGGGCAACCTAGAACACAACAAGATTAATTGTCGTAGCCGTGTGCGGTGCCCCCCTCCACAGTTTAACACCTCGGTCATATCGTCGTAGTGCTTAGGTGAAGCCCTGCGCCGGTAACTTCATCATCACCGTCGCCACGCAGTCGTGCTGACGGAACTCCCCCTTGTCCTCAACTGGATCAAGAGCTCAAGGGACGTCATCGAGCTGAACGTGTGCAGAACTCGGAGGTGCCGTACGTTCGGTGCTTGATCGGTTGGATCGCGAAGACGTTCGACTACATCAACCGCGTTAAGCTAACGCTTCCGCTTTCGATCTATGAGGGTACGTGGACACACTCTCCCCCTCTCGTTGCTATGCATCTCCTAGATAGATCTTGCATGAGCGTAGGAAATTTTTTGAAATTGCATGCTACGTTCACCAACATATAGAGCACCGCAAGATTGAACCCATCACGAAGCACCTCTCCCACTTAAGATAAATCAGTCTAGTTGGCCAAACCAAACGGATAGATTGGAGAGAAATACAAAGCTATAACAATCATGCAAAATAAAGTTCAGAAAAGACTCCATTACTTATCATAAATATTTAGATCATAAACCCACAATTCATCGGATCCCAACAAACACACCGCAAAAGAAGATTACATCGGATAAAACTCCAAGAACATCGATGAGAACATTGTATTGAAGATCAAAGAGAGAGAAGCCAGCTAGCTACTAGCTATGGACCCAAATGTCTGTGGTGAACTACTCACGCATCATCAGAAGGTAGCAAGGATGACGTAGAAGCCCTCCGTGATCGACTCCCCCTCCTGCAGAGTACCGGAAAAGGCCTCCAGATGGGATTGTGGAAGAACAGAAGCTTGTGGCGGCGAAAAAAGTGTTTTAGGTGTCTCTCTATTGGTTTCCTAATATTTGAGAATTTATAGAAGTGGAGTTAGGTCAGACGGAGCCTCGAGGGGCTCACAAGGCATCAAGGCGCCCTCCTGGGCTCGCCCTGTTGCCTTGTCGTCTCCTCGTACGTCATCTGGTCTCCTCCTGAAGCTTCCAGGGTCTCTTATGTCCAGAAAAAATCGTCAAAAAGGTTCGTAGCGTTCAGACTCCGTTTGGTACCGATTTTCTGGAAAACCAAAATCAGGCAAAAAACAACAACTGACACTGGGCACTAGGTTAATAGGTTAGTCCCAAAAAATGATATAAATAGCATATAATTGCATATAAAACATCCAAGATTGATACTATAATAGCATGGAACAATAAAAAATTATAGATACGTTGGAGAAGTATCACTACTTCATCCAAAAGATTAACTCCCAACTGGTTCAAGCAATTGTAGTACCCAGACATCTTGAGTGCGTGCTCACCAACGGAGTTGTTCTCCTCCATCTTGCAACTATAGAAATTGTCGAAGGTGTCATACCTCTCAACCCGGGCATGAACCTGAAATACCAATTTCAGCTCCTGGACATCTCATATGCTCCATGGTGCTCAAAATGTCTTTGGAGCCCTGGTTCTAAGCCATAAAACATGGCGCACTGAACTATCGTGTAGTCATCATTTCTTGTCTGCCAGACATTCATAGTGTCTTGATTTGCGGGAGCGGGTGGCTCACCTAGCGGTGCATCAAGGACACACTACTGGAAACAGAGAATTTGCCATCAGTCAACTCTTTGTCGTCTGCTAGCGGATGGCAAAGAAGGTCTTTGTCGTCAGCTCACAAAAAGAAGACGACAAAGAACAAGCTGATGGCAAAGGTGCAATTTGCCGTCAGCCAATTCTTTGCCGTCGGCTAGCGGACGGCAAAGAATCTTTGCCGTCCGCTAGCAGATGGCAAAGAGGTCGGGTGGGATCCATTTTAGGGCAACGCTGTAACGGCCCACCCCCAACCTCTTTGCCGTCCGCTAGATGACGGCAAAGAGGTTGGCCCATCCAAACTAACGATACCCCCTTCCTATCTCCCCGGCCCCACCCCTCTCTCTCTCTCCCCTCTCTCTCCACCCGCGCCAGCACCGCCGCCGCCCCATCGCCCCCGCCGCGCCCCGCATCCACCCCGCCGCAACCACCCCGCCCCCCCACCACCACCCCTCCCCCCCCACCTGCCCTTTCGTGCCCACCGCGCCCCCACCGTCCCCTTCTCGCCCCTTCACGCCCTGTCTCGCCCCTTCACCCCACCCCTCCCAAGCGCTCACCATCACTCTCGTCCACCTTCGCCCCCGTCACCCCCCCGCCCTGTCGCCCCCCGCCCCGCCCCGCCTCCCCGTCGTGCCCACGCCGTGGCTGCCCCAGGCCGCCCCGCCCCCTCCTCCATCGGCCTCCACCTCCACCACTCCGGTGAGCCCCCTCCCCCTCTCTTTTTTCATTTATTTCTATGTTTTAGTGTAGTTGTTTAGTTAGATTTGTTTAGGTTTAGGTTTGATTTATTTAGTTTAGTTTAGGTTTAGGTTTAGGTTTTTTTTCTTCTGTTTTTTTTAGGTTTAGGTTTGTTTAGTTTTGTTTAGTTGTTTGGTTAGAAGAAAGAAGAAGATGAAATAGAGGGAGAAGAGAAGAGGAGAAGAGGAGAGAGGAGAAGAAGAGGTGAAAAAAAGAAGTAGAAAAAGTAGAAAAAGAAAGAAAAGAAGAAAAGAAGGTCGGGGTCGAGGGTCGAGGGTCAAGGGTCGCCGAGGTATCGCGGGGGGTCGCCGAGGGGTCGAGAGTCAAGGGGTCGAGGGTCGAGGGGTCGAGGGGTCGAGGGTCGAGGGTCGAGGGTCGCCGAGGGGTCGAGGGGTCGAGGGTCGATTTCAATGTGCTATGTTACTCATCTATCAATTTCAATGTGCAGTTGTTTCGTCGATGCGAGGGTCTGGTGTTCGACGAGCTCCGCCCCTGCGTTCGTGGGTGAGCACAAATGACATCTCCTCCTCCCCCTTAATTATTTGCTCTGTTTCAGCCTTCGTGCCGATGACACTAGCTAGGTAACTACAGTCGTATAACCAGTATGCGTCTCCCATCCGAAAGGGTTGCATCGATAAATATGCATTCAGTTGCATATTTATCACTGTAACTCATTCGGATTGTCCAGCGATTTCCACGGACAGCCCGAGGATGTGTAGATTGGGTACGTTCTCCATGCTCTACCCATTCTGAGACAAAATTTCGTCAACGCCTCCCTGTTGTTCTCCGGATGCACATTCTCTCGGCTTTTTGCCGAGACGTGTATCAGGAGAACAGCGGGGAGGTGCTGCCGAAATTTTGTCTCGGAATGGGGTAGAGCATGGAGAACGTACTCAATCTACACATACTCGGGTGGGATTAGGACCTATCTTTACCTATTAGAGTGTAGGTTGCATGGACGTAATAAAATTGACAAACTAGATTAACTGATGAATATACATGCTGAATTATATATATTTCTTGTTTGTCCAGTAGCTAGGCAAGATGAGTGATCGTGCGTGGATGTACACCGGTCACACTAGTCAGAAAGAGATTACCAATGAATGGTTAACAAAAACCAAGGGGTTTGTGAAAGCCGCATTTGCAAATGGCCAGAGGAAAAACTGGTGCCCCTGTGTCCGGTGCAACAATTGGGAAAAGAAGACAGAGGATGAAATGGGCAAACACCTGCAGAAGAGTGGTTTTACGCCCGGTAATACGGTGTGGACATTTCATGGTGAGTCTGCCCAACGTGCCAGAGCTGAGGTGGTTTGTCGTCGCACCGACGAGCATGGTACCGGGATGGAAGACATGGTGCAAAACTCTTATGATGCTAGGGATTCGGACGATGAGATGGAGGAATCTGCAAAGGCCTTCAATGAAATGTTGGAGTCTTCAAAACGTCCTCTCCGCGAGCACACTGAGCTTTGTCAGCTGGATGCCATCTCACAAATAATGGCTCTGAAGGCTCAATTCAACTTGGGCAGAGAATGCTACGACGCGATGATGACAGTATTTGGACGCTTTCTAATAAAAGGCCATGTAATGCCTGCAAACCTGTACCAGTCAGACAAAATCCTCTGTGCTCTTAAGATGCACTATGAGAAGATACATGCCTGTGAGAAAGGATGTGCCTTATTTAGGCTTGAGTATGCAGACTTGAACTATTGTCCCATTTGCATGTCTTCCAGGTATGTTGTGGTAGACAACGGTATGGGTGAGAAGACGCAGACCAAAATCCCTGTTAATGTTCTTCAGTATATGCCAATCGTACCAAGACTTCAACGTCTTTTCATGGTCGAAGAGACGGCCAGACAGATGACATTGCACAAAACGGGCAAAAGAACCGAACTAGATGCAGATGGGAATCTGATGATGGTACACACATCGGATGGTGAAGCGTGGAAGCGCTTTGATGCATTACATGCGGAAAAAGCGGCAGATCCAAGGCATCCTCGAGTCGCCATCGGCACGGATGGGTTCAGTGTGTTTGGTCTGACGGCAACCCAATACAGTTGTTGGCCCGTATTTGTCATTCCACTCAATCTCCCCCCCCCCCCCGGACAGATTATGCAAAGAAAGAACATTTTCCTGACGTTGATAATTCCAGGGCCGAACTATCCGGGGAAGAATATGAATGTGTACATGCAGCCGCTTAAGGACGAATTGCAAAAAGCTTGGGATGATGGGTTCAAGACATACGACGCCTTTAGCAAACAGAACTTCATAATGCGTGTCTGGTACATGTACTCGACGCATGACTTGCCGGCGTATGCGCTATTCGTTGGTTGGTGTGTGCATGGAAGGTTCCCGTGCCCCACATGCAAGGCAGCTCTTGAGTTTCATTGGCTATAGGTGGGTCGCAAGTTTTCTTGCTTCGACTTGCATAGACAGTTCCTGGATCCTCGCCATAAGTTCAGGAAAGACAAGAAGAACTTCATCAAAGGTAGAGTTGTCAAAAATGCTGCACCACCTCCGGTTACAGGCCAAGAGACCCTGGATCAGTTAAATGCTCTCGAGCCAGATCCAGAGCGTCCAGGGTATTTCAAGGGGTATAATTCGGAACACGCCTGGACTCACAAGACATGCTTGTGGGATCTGCCTTACTTCAAAGACCTCCTTTGCCCACACAACATTGACGTGATGCACACTGAAAAGAATATCGCCAAGGCCCTATTTGGTACATTGTTCAGCATAGAGGGGAAGTCAAAGGATAATACTAAGGCTAGAGTCGATCAAGAGGAGCTATGTGATAGACCATTACAAAACATGAAAGAACCGAAAGGAAAGCAGAACTGGACGAAGCCAAAGGCATGGTTCAATCTTGGAAGGCCAGCTATGAGGGAAATTATCTTGTGGGTGAAAATGCAGCTGATGTTCCCCGATGGGTATGCATCGAATCTAAATAGGGGAGCAAGTCTTGAAAAATTGAAAATATTTGGTCTCAAGAGTCATGATTGGCACATATGGATTGAGCGGGTAATGCCGGTGATGTTGCGTGGCTTTATCCCTGAGGATGAATGGCTAGTACTGGCAGAGCTGAGCTATTTCTTCCGTGTTCTTTGTGCGAAAGAACTATGGCCTGCCGTGCTAGAAGAAATGGAAGAGATGGCGCCGGAGTTGATGTGCAAGTTAGAGAAGATCTTTCCACCAGGCTTCTTTAATCCAATGCAACACTTGACTTTGCATCTCCCGACCGAGGCAAGATTGGGGGGGTGCAAAATCGTTGGTGCTACGCAACTGAGAGGATGCAGAAGACGCTCCGTGCAAAATGTAAAAATAAACGTAGAATTGAAGCATCGATGGCCGAGGCATTCATTACTGAGGAGGCGGCAAACTTCGTGACAGCACACTACGAAGCCAAAAATCATCATTTGCATAATCCGAAGCCTCGATACAATGCTGGCGACCCTAAAAAAGGAGGATCCAACCTCCGCCTATTCAAAGGGAATCTCGCACCAGCCGGTGCTTCGAAACCAATATCGTTGGATGTCGAAGAATGGCGGACCATTTCATTGTATATCTTCAACAACCTAACAGAAGTGCGGCCGTACATCAAGTAAGTTCTCGCGGTACATTGTTTCGCAACTTCTAATTGCTTTGAACTGCTCTTATTCCCGGATATTTTTTGATACAGTCGATACGTCACCAAATTCTTGGATGGAGCGGAGATCGAAAAGGAATCCATCAAAGAGTATGAGCTTCTGGCAAAGCAAGGAGGCGGCTTTCCCGGTTTCATATCTTGGTTCAAACAAACGGTAATTTCCATTAGACCATTCTCATTTCTTCGTCTAATTTGCGGCTAATGCAACAATCCTTTCGTATTAAACTTGTAGGCTAATTCAGAGTCTATGGACGCCGAATTGAGACAAGTCGCTAATGGTTTTGATTTTAAGGTCCGTTCATTTGACAAATACGACATCAACGGGTATCGCTTTCGTACCTACGGCAAAGAGCTATCTATGGCCGACCGAAAGTCTACAAATTGTTGTGTCTCTACTATCGGCGATGGAGGTATCGAGTATTATGGGAGAGTTGAAGCAATTTATGAACTTCTATTCTATGGTGAAAACCCACCGAACGTCGTAGTCTTCAAATGTTATTGGTTCCAGCCGAAGGAGACTAGAAGGACTCATGAACATATAGGGCTAGTCAAAATCAAACAAAGCACCCATTTAGATGTTCCCGATGTCTATATTACGGCTCAACAGGTGACCCAAGTTTTCTATCTACCGTGGGCCTGCCAAACTGATCCAAATCTGAATGGTTGGGATGTCGTTTATGAAGTGCCGCCACGTGTTAGACCACCTCCCCCCAATGAAGAGGATTATGAACCTCACATTAACCCAGACACATATGAAGGTGAATTCTTCCAAGAAACACGTCTTTCCAAAAAACGCTTCAAGAAACGCTCTACTTCACCCCAGAACATTGAAGTAGACAGCGACAGTGAATCCGACTTCACCCCTGAGCCAGAACAAGAAGAGCCTGAACAAGAAGAGGTTACTGTTGCGGATGACTTGTCAATGCTTGACCGATTACATAAAGGTGGCCTTCCACATGTTGATGCCGCTGAACCCAATGAGCACTTCATTCATAATAGTGATGATGATGATGCATTTATTGATCCCAGAGCATTTATTGAACCCGACGATCAAGATTATTATTAGGTATTCAATTTTTTATGTTGTACTTGATTTATATAGTTACTTGTATGACTGTATGATTTATATAGTTACTTGTATAATTTTCTTACTTTGTATGATTGTTTGTTATACATAGTGCCATGGTCTTGATATCCGTCCCCGTCGGCCCTCGCCCGGATTATGATTCGGATGTGGTATATTCTCTTTTATAACTATTTGTTGCATTTCACATTTATGACAATTATGGCCATCAAGTTGACATAGAGATATTTTTATCTAGGAGGTATGTGAACCGGAAATTGCAACCGACCCTCTTGTCAAGAAGTTAAATTTAGTTGAAAAAGAAAATGAGTATTTAAAAGAAAAAATGAAAAGAATTGAAGAAGAGAAGATGAAATTGGAGTTGTATGTTGCCGATGTCGTTGATGATCACAAGATGAAGATGGATGCAATGCGCTTGAAGATGGATGCAATGCACTTGAAGATTAAGAAGATTAGAAAATATGCCATTGATAATGAGGCTTGGTATCATTATGCCGTTGGATCAACTGTTACCTTAGTTGCGATCTTCATCGCATTTGTTGTGATGAGGGTAAGTTTTCTCTAGTGTTTTGCTTGACAAATGCATACTTAGCTTCGTACATGCTTGTTAGCCCTATTATGCCACATACTTAGCTTATTTTCCCCAAAAAAGACGTACTTGGATAATTATCCCCCAAAATGACATAATTAGCTTATTTAGTTCATTTATGACATAAGTAGCTTATTCATTTCAAAAATGGCATAATAACATTGGTTCTCTCATAGATGTCATATACTTAGCTTATTTTCCTCCTAAATGGCATAATTACCTAAGTTAGATAAAAAATGAGCTATACTTACGTAAGTTGGCTCAAAAATGGCATCATCACCTAGGTTAGCACAAAAATGACCTATACTTACCTTATTTTCCTCCAAATTGACATAATAAGCTTAGTTAGCTAAAAAATGGCATAATTACCCATGTTAGCTCTAAAATGACACAAATAAGGAATAAGAAGAAGAAAAACAAGAAAGAGGAGAAAAAGAAAGAATAGAAGAAGAAAGAGAAGAAAAAGAAAGAATAAAAGAAGAAGAATGAGAATGAGGAGGAAAAGGATAAAAAGATAGAAGAGAAGAAGAAAGATGAGTCTTCTTCTAGTCTTCTCTTCTTCTTCTTCTTCTTCTTCTTCTTCTTCTTCTTCTTCTTCTTCTTCTTCTTCTTCTAGTCTTCTTCTTCTTCTTCTAGTCTTCTTCTTCTTCTAACGTTCTTACTCCCATTTTTGCAGGTTTGATTCACTTCATGGAAGCAGCATTGATGGACTGCTAGTGTTTAGTTCTTGTTTTCATTTGTATTGATGAACAATGTGAAACTATGTATGTATATATGGATGAACTCCGTGAAACTATGTATGTATTGGATCTTTTAATACCCTATGTGTTCTGTTGCATTGATGGACTGCTAGATGTTTGATACATGGGCTATGTTTGAGGTTGAAACTATATATATCATATATATCTTTTGAAAATGCAGGGATATAACAGAAAATAGAAACAATGCAGCCTCTTTGCCGTCTACCACCAACGGCAAAGGGCTCTTTGCCGTCCGCCACAGACGGCAAAGAGGCCACGTGGCAGCAACCTGTGCAATCTCGGAGCTGACCCATTTGGTTACTTTGCCGTCCGTGGCAGACAGCAAAGGCTATGGGAGTTTGCCGTCGGTGGCGGACGGCAAAGACTTGGGGGGCATGACATGTGGCTGACGTCAGATAGCAGACGACAAATGGGAGGGCATGTTTGCCATCTGCTGGCAGACGGCAAAGGCTGCCATTAGCCACCTAACATGGCTAACGCCTGTTATTTGCCGTCCATGTTCTTTGCCGTCTGCCACCGACAGCAAAGGTTCTTTGCCGTCCGCTTTGAGGAAGCAGACGGCAAAGAACCTGTTTACCGTCAGGTTCTTTGCCGGGCAGCTTTGCCGTCGGTGGCAGACGGCAAAGAGGTTTGCCGTCCGCTTTTGGTACCTTTGCCGTCCGCCATGGCAGACGGCAAAGAAGCTGATTCCTGTAGTGACATAAGACTTCTGTGCAACAGCGAGGATAATCCTTAGATTACGGACCCAGTCCGCATAGTTGCTTCCATCATCTTTGAACTTTTCTTTCTCTAGGAACGCATTAAAATTCAGGGGAGCTACAACACGAGCCATTGATCTACAACATAATTTTGCAAAGACATTTATACTAAGTTCATGATAATTGGTTTAGTTAATAAAATTACTAGTGAACTCCCACTTAAATCAACATCCCTCAAGTTGTCTAAGTGTTACATGATCCAAATCAACTAACCCATGTCCGATCATCACGTGAGATGGGGTGGTCATCAATGGTGAACATCTCCATGTTGATCATATCTACCATATGACTCATGTTTGACCTTTCAGTCCTCCGGGTTCCGAGGCCATGTCTGTACATGCTAGGCTCATCAAGTTTACCCCAAGTATTCTACATGTGTAAAATTGGCTTACACCTGTTGTATGTGAACGAAGAGTCTATCACACCCGATCATCATGAGGTGCTTCGAAATGACGAACTTTCGCGATGGTGCATACTTAGGGAGAAAAACTTTTATCTTGAAATTAAGTGAATGGATCATCTTATAATGCTACCGTCATCCTAAGAAAAATAAGATGCATAAAAGATAAACATCACATGTAATCAATATGTGACATGTTATGGCCATTATGATCTTGTGCTTTTGATCTCCATCTCAAAAGCACAATCATGATCTCCATCGTCACCGGCATGACACCATGATCTATGATGGCCCACAAGTATAGGGGATCAATCGTAGTCCTTTCGATAAGTAAGAGTGTCGAACCCAACGAGGAGCAGAAGGAAATGACAAGCGGTTTTCAGCAAGGTATTTTCTGCAGGCAATGAAATTGTCGGTAACAGATAGTTTTATAGCAAGGCAATTTGTAATGAGCAAGTAATAGTAACAGTAACAGAGGTGCAGCAAGGTAGCCCAATCCTTTTTGTAGCAAAGGACAGGACGGAACGGTCCCTTATAATAAGCAAAGTGTTATTGAGGACACACGGGAATTTCATCTAGTCACTTTCATCGTGTTTGTTTGATTCGCGTTCGTTACTTTGATAATTTGATATGTGGGTGGACCGGTGCTTGGGTGCTATTATTACTTGAACAAGCCTCCCACTTATGATTACCCCCTCTCGCAAGCATCCGCAACTACGAAAGGAGAATTCAGATAAATCTAACCATAGCATGAAACATACTGATCCAAATCAGCCCCTTACGGAATAGCGCATAAACTAGGGTTTAAGCTTCTGTCACTCTAGCAACCCATCATCTAATAACTACTCCACAATGCTTTCCCTTAGGCCCAAAGATGGTGAAGTGTCATGTAGTCGACGTTCACATAACACCACTAAGGGAAACAACAACATACATATCATCAAAATACCGAATGAATACCAAATTCACATGATTACTTATGACAAGACTTCTCCCATGTCCTCAAGAACAAACGTAACTACTCACAAAACATATTTATGTTCAAGATCAGAGGGGTATTGAATAGCATAATGGATCTGAACATATGATCTTCCACCGAATAAACCAACAAGCATCAACTACAAGATGTAATCAACACTACTAGCAACCCACAGGTACAAATCTAAGGTTTTGAGACAAAGACTGAATACAAGAGATGAACTAGGGTTTGAGATGAGATAGTGCTGGTGAAGATGTTGATGAAGATTGGTCCTCCCACGATGAGAGGATCGTTGGTGATGACGATGGCTTAGATTTCTCCCTCCCGGAGGAAAGTTTCCTGGCGGAATCACGCTGGAGAGCAAAAGTGCTCCTGCCCAGGTTCCGCCTCGAGACGGCGGCACTTCGTCCCGAAACCTTCCTTATGATTTTTTCTAGGGCAAATGGCCTCATATAGGTGAAGATGGGCCCCGGAGCCCTACCAAGCTCAAGGGGCGCGCCTAGGGGGGTGGGGCGCCCCCCCAGGCTTGTGGCTGCCTGGTGGGCCCCCCTCTGGTACTTCTTTCACCAATAATTTTAATATATTCCAAAATAATTCTCCATCAATTTTCAGCTCATTTGGAGATGTTCAGAAAAATGCCTCTGATATAGCCCTTTCCGGTCCAGAATTCCAGTTGTCGGCAATCCCTCTTTATGTGAAACTTGCAAAATAAGAGAGAAAAAAATATAAGAATTGTATCATAAAGTGAAATAACAGTCCATAATACAATAAATATCAACATAAAAACTTGATGCAAAATGGACATATCAATCTCCATCATTGTGTCATCATATGGTTGTCTCCACCAACTATTGCTTCTACAACTACTGCTAACTCATAGCGATAAAGTAAAGCAATTATGTGGCGTTTAATGATTGACACGTAGGTCATACAATAAATTAAATACAACCCTATGGCTCCTGCCGGTTGCCGTACTCATCGACATGCAAGTCATGAACCTATTACAAAACATGATCATCTCATACACCAACATATATCACATCACGTTTTGGCCGTCCACATCACAACATGCCCTTCAAAAACAAGTTAGACGTCCTCTAATTGTTGTTGCAATTTTTACATGGATGCTAATGCAAACTATAAGAACCATTCTTATCTACGCAAAACCACAACGGTGATATAGAAGTTGCCTTTTAACCTTCTACAAGGACCGCCATTGTCAAATCAGATTCAACTAAGGTGGGAGAGACAGACACCTGCCAGCCACTTTTATGCAATACAAGTTGCATGTTACCCAGTGGAACCGGTCTCTTGTGCGAAGACAAGTAAAGTTGATCTGGGCCGCTTCATCCCACAATACCGCCGAATCCAAATAATACAAGGGAGGTAAGCAATCTGAACATCAACACCCATAACTTTTTTGTGTTCTACTCGTGCATACACATCTACACATGGACCTAGTTCATGATGCCACTGATGGGGAACGTTGCATGAAAATCAAAAAATTCCTACGAAACACCCAAGATCTAATCTGTGAGATGCATAGCAATGAGAGGGGAGTGAGTCTACGTATCCTTGTAGACCGAATGTAACGTGGTTGATGTAGTCGTACTCTTCACGATCCTATCACGATCCAATCCGATCTAGTGCCAAATGGATGGCACCTCCGAGTTTAGCACATGTTCAGCTCAATGGCGTCCTCTCCTCCTTGATCCAACAAGCAAGGAAGAGGAGGTAGATGAGATCGGGACCAGCCCAACGGCAAGGTGGTGGTGGTTGCAGCGGAATTTCGGGAGGGCTTCGTCAAGCGCGTACCGAAGAAACGTGGGAGGAGTTGGGAGAGGCAACGGGCAAGGGTAAAGGGGTGGCTGCCCCCCATGCGCCTCCCCCCTCTTTATATAGGCTAGGGGTAGGGAAGGGTGTCGAAAACCCTTCTAGGGCCGTCCATAAGGGAGATATCCCTTTAAACTTGGAGATAACATCTTATCTCTAGATTCAACCCTTTAAATTTAGAGATAAGACCTTATCTCTAGATTTAAAGGGGAATGGTGTGGCCAGACCATGTGGGCTATAGCCCACCCCTCGGTCCATGTGGGCCCTTCCTGGGTCATTGGGCCCCATGATGGAACCCCCGGAACCTTCTAGAATCTTCCCGGTACTCTACCGAAAATTCCTAAACTTTTTCATAACCCTGAATATGACTTCCCATATATAAATCTTTACCTCCGGACCATTCTGGAGCTCCTGGTGATGTCCCGGATCCCATCCAAGACTCCAAACTACTTTCGAACATTCCACTATTAATACCTCAACATTATCCTAGCGCTACTAAACGTTAAGTGTGCGACCCTACGGGTTCGGGAATCATGTAGACATGACCGAGACACCTCTCCGGTCAATAACCAATAGAAGGACCTAGATGCCCATATCGATTCCTACATATTCCACGAAGATCTTTATTGGTTGAACCACAATGTCGGGG
Organism: Thinopyrum elongatum; assembly: GCA_011799875.1. Lineage (NCBI taxonomy): Eukaryota > Viridiplantae > Streptophyta > Magnoliopsida > Poales > Poaceae > Thinopyrum > Thinopyrum elongatum. The sequence goes on from CM022303.1 coordinate 522,304,700, forward strand.
ATTCAGTTAATCCCATATACAATCTCCTTTGTCCGGCAATATGTTACTTGCTCGAGATTCGATCGTCGGTATCTCCATACCTAGTTCAATCTCGTTACCGGCAAGTTTCTTTACTCGTTCCATAATACAAGATACCGTGACTAAACTCATTAGTCACATGCTTGCAAGCTTCTTGCGATGTTGTATTACCGAGAGGGCCCAGAGATATCTCTTCGTCATGCGGAGTAAAAAATACCAGTCTCGATCCATGCAATCCAACAAATACTTTTGGAGATACCTGTAGAGTATCTTTATGATCATCTTGTTACGAAGTGACATTTCGTAGCACACAAAATATTCCTCCGGTATCCGGGAGTGGCATGATCTCATGGTCTAAGGAATAGATACTTGACATGAAGAAAGTTGTACCAAATAAAGTAAGTGATACGATCTTATGTAAGGTTTTGTTGGGTCTATCCATCACATCATTCTCCTAATGATGTGATCCTATTATCAAATGACAACTCATGTCTATGGTTAGGAAACTTTAACCATCTTTGATCAACGAGCTAGTCTAGTAGAGGCTCACTAGGGACACGGTGTTGTTTAGATATCCACACATGTATTTAAGTTTCTGGTCAATACAGTTCTAGCATGAATAATAAACATTTATCATGAACAAGGAAATATGATAATAACCAATTTATTATTGCCTCTAGGGCATATTTCCAACATGGGCGGTGTCACTATGATTCGGAGCTCCTGCCAGATCCGAAGTAATGCGCGCAGAATCACTTGCTGCCGTGAAACTTGTTCGTCGTGACGGCCGGTTGGAGCAGCAGTGGTGGGAGTAGGAAATTGGTGGCCAAACAGTCCAGCGGAAAGCTGTCCGGACTGTTCGGCCACTAAGGGCATCTCCAACGGCAACAAGCAAATTTCCTCCCGCATCCGTCCGCGGACAGGGGGGGCAGTCCGTGGACACGGATGCGGGAGGCTGCCATCCAACGCTAGCCGCATACATTTCAAACTCTTTTTCAACAAACCTGATGAAATTCATGCAAACTCGGCCGATTTCATATAAACATGGCGGATTTCATACAAACCAGATGAAAACGGTTACATTTCGGACATATTTTAACTAAAAAGGCAAAACTATGTGGATGTATAATCGCGCGGAGCTCCACTCCCACGACACGGATACACTACATTAGTTTACGGCTGGCCGCGGTGGATCCCTTTGTCTTCCCCATGTCCGACAGCCAGCTAACCCGACTGTTGGGAGCCCCAGAGGCATATTCTTCCCCCGTATCTTCCCTACGTCTGGCTATGCTGCACATCGGAGTGTCAAAGAGGGTGCTTCAGCCGGAGGGGAAGGTGCTTCCGTGGAGCCCAAACGGGTGTGCCCAAGATGGTTTGAGGTAAAGACCGGACAGGTCATCGGCTGTACAAGCCGGTGACGTGCCAGCGGTGGCCTCCATGGGATACAAGCGGTGGCGGCCTCCAGTGTTCTACTTCTCCTCGATGATGGCGGTGGGCGCGAACGTGCGAGCCGCCACCTCATCGACATCCGCGCAACCGGCTTCTTTCTTTGTGTGCATGGCGCGGCTACGCGCACGTCGACGGCAGATGGCGCGGTCGCAGGCACTGGAGGCGGTGATGTCCATGTCGCCGTGCTCCCCGCCGTGCCAGGATGGAGCAACTAGCCACTCCTTCGCGAGCTGGCTTTGAGCGGCGAGTTGCTGAACCACGCGCCGGCTTGGGGTGACAACTAGCTTCGTCGGGCTAGGCAAGGGAGGTGGAGCATCGACCGGCTCGCTCGTATCCGGCGGGCTCGGTGAGCCACATAGGTGGCTTTTATGCCAGAGAACTGCTCTTCTGGCTCGTCAGATGCCATCAAAAGAGTGGAGAAAATGGTGAAGGAGGAGATGGGGAGTGATGGAGTGGTGCAATTCTTGCCCGGTGTCTGGCCTCATTTAAATAGAGGGCGGACGACAGGAACTTGCCCGGCATTGCGTTTAATGCCGGCCCACTCGTGAACGGACGTGTGGCCGGAGTAGGTTTCTCGGCTTTCACGCGGGTTTAATGGAGGCGTTTAAATTCGGCGAGGAGGCGTGTTCAGCCGGGCATGTAGCGGGCGGCGCTATGAGCCGGCGCGCCGCTTCAATGGCAAAGGCAGTGAGAGGTCGCGTCCGCCCTAAGCCGCCTTCAACGTGGAGCGGCGCGCTCTACAACAGCATGAATGCGAGCAGCTAGACGACGAGAGGGAAGCGCGCACGGGCGGGGGAAGGGGTTTTGGGTGGGCCAGGGTGGTTAGAAGCGAGCGTGACAGCGGTCCGGACTCCTACAAACCCCCCACCCCCCATGTTTGTCTCCGGTTTGTGGGAGAAAACGAGTCCGGACCGCTCCGTGGACCGATATAGGCCTGCATTGGATGGCTTCCGCAGTCCGGACAACACGGCCCAGACGCATGCGGGAGGTTTGAGGGTCGGCTTTGGAGATGCCCTAAGTCAGCCTAACAGACACAAGCAAAGCGCCACGTCGAACAGTCCGGCTGGAGTGTGCGGACAGTCCAACCATTAGCTGGACAAAACATGCCCTTGAATTCACGTCTAACCCATTGTCGGGCATATGGTTTTGGCTCTCTGTTGTCCCATCGCAATTAGCCGGACAATCCAGCAACTATGCGGATTAAACAATTAACAATTTCCTACGTAATTGGCTGACCCTTTGTCCAGCTGGACATTTTGGCTACTCTCTCTGTACCTGTGCATAAGTCATCTTACGTTGTGCATTGCGACCAAGGCGAAGGGGAAAACGAGAGAACTTAATGTTTATTTGCTAATTAATACCATTGCATGCAATGAACTGACCACTGCATGTCATGCTAGTTAGTCTCAAGTCATTAAAAGCCCACGTCTCTTATTGGTTGATTCCTTTATTCATATCAAGAAATAAGAAATGAGGTGGGAGTTAATGCACTGCGCCTAAGTGTTTTAGGATTATTTGGTTTTTGTAAGATGACTTGTGCACCGGTACAGAGGGACTAATGTTGTTTGAAAGCAGTTGGCGACCAATCCGGCAGAAAACTGCTGCCATTTTGAGTGGGATTTGGGTAGGCTTTTGGCATTGGACCCAGATGGGATGTTACGATGATTGTGAGCTAAGAAAATATTTCGCAACCCCTTTGCCCCCCCCCCCCCAAAAGTTTGGGATCCCTATGAAAGGACCAAGATGTCACCTAGACGAGGAGACGAATAGGTGATTTTATTTTTTTAACGGATTTGGCTTTATCCTAATGCGGAAATAAACTAGACAGATACTTTTCAAGCGCAAATCCTAAATATATTAGGCTCAACTAAGGGCATCTCCAATGGCAACCTACAAATTTCCTCCCGCATCCGTCGTCGGACATGGATGCGGGAGGACGCCATCCAACCCTAGCCGCATACATTTCAAACTCTTTTTCAACAAACCGGATGAAATTCATGCAAACAAGGCGGATTTCATATAAACATGACGGATTTCATACAAACCAAATGAGAACGGTTACATTTTGGACATATTTTCAACTAAAAGCTAAAACTATGTGCATGTACGGTCGTGCGGAGCTCCACTTCCATGACACGGATACACTACACTAGTCTATGGTCGGCCGGGGCTTGTCTTCCCCATGTCCGACAGCCCGCTAACTGGAATAACCGGACTGCTGGGAGCCCTGGAGGCATGTTCTTCCCCCATATCTTCCCTATGTCTGGTTGCGCCGCTCATCAGAGCGGCAAAGAGGGTGTTTCAGCCGGAGGGGAAGGGTGCTTCCATGGAGCTCAGGCGGGTGCCCAGGATGGTCTCAGATAAAGGAGAATCGGCCGGGTAACCGGTTGTGCCCTTCCTAGGACCCAAGTGGCCGCGGCCTCCCATGTTCTACTTCTCCTCGATGATGGTGGCGGGGGCGGACGTGCTAGCCGCCACCTCATCCACATCCGCGTAGCTAGCTTCTTTCTCTGCGTGCATGGCGCGGCTATGCGCGCGTCGACGGCGGATGGCACGGTCACAGGCATTGGATGCGGCGATGCCCGTGCCGCCGTGCTCCCCGCCGTGTCAGTGTGGAGCAACTCGCCACTTCTCATCGAGTTGGCCTGGAGCGGCGAGTTGCTGAACCATGCGGCGGCTTGGGACGACAACTTGCTTCGTCAGGACATGCGCGGGAGGTGGAGCAGCGAGTTGCCTCGCTCATATCCGGCGGGCTCGGCAGGCCACCCAGCCGGATTGTATGCCGGAGAACTGCTCTTCGGAAGCCATGGGAAGAGTGGAGAAAATGGTGAAGGAGGAGATGGGGGAGCGGCGGAGGGGTGCAATTCTTGCCCGGCGTCTGGCCTCGTTTAAATAGAGGGCAGATGGGAGAAGCTCAGCAGGCGTTGTGTTTAATGTCGGCCCTCTCATGAGCGGACGTGTGGCCGGAGTAGATTTCTCGGCTTCCACATGGGTTTAATGGAGGCGTATGAATGCGACGAGGAGGCGTGTTCAGCCAGGCATGCAGCGGGCTGCGCCCTCGGCCGGCGCACCGCTTCAATGGCGGAGGCAGTGAGAGGTCACGTCCACCCTGAGCCGCCTTCAATGTTGAGCGGCGCGCTCTGCAGCGACATGAATGCGGGCAACTGGCGGGAAGCACGCGCGGGAGGGGGGTTTTGGTGGGCTAGAGCGGTCAAAAGCGGGTTTGGGATCGGTTCGGACTCCCACAAACCTCCCCAACTTTTGCCTCCGGTTTGCGGGAGAAATCGAGTCCGGACCACGCCGCTGACCGATACAGGCCCGCATTGGATGGCTTCCGCGGTCCGAATAGCGTGGCCCGGACGGATGCAGGCGGTTTGCGGGCCACCTTGGAGATGCCCTAACTGCACCAACAATGTAAGCTAACCAAGATGAACCCAACAAGAATACAATCAAGTACGCATAAGTTGCACAAACTTACACAAGGTATATAACAAGATGGAAATGAACAATATACACAAGCACAAGTAACCAGTACAAGCGTACACAAGTTATATCATCAGATACGGAATTGAATGCTACAAGCTAGCAATTCACATTAAGCACAAGGTATATCAATAATAGAAAGTATGAATTGTGGAAAGTAAAGGGGACAAGAGACTATTGATTGTTCCAAAAGTTCAAGTATCCACTAATACTCTAATCTCCGTTGGAGGGATGGATGTTACCACTAAGGCACACCAACACCACAAAGTCTCACCCTATTCTCCCTTTGAGATATCAGCACGAAGGCTATTCCAATCCACTATGGTTAGCTTCTTCCCCCACTCTGGAGATGGCAAGCTCCAAGATCACTTCACAACCCTCACGAAGGAGCAACTCGGGCCTCTTCACTATCTCCACAAAGAGGTCACCGAGGCCAATCCACTAAACCGTCTAGGAGGCGGTGGCCTCCACGAGTAACATGCTCATGGGCTTTCCTTGAACAAATTAGCGCGAGAACTCAAACCGATGCAACAGATGCAAAGAAAGAACACAAGAATGCTCAAATCTCTCTCTCTCTCTCTCTCTCTCTCAAATCCCATACAAAGCAACTAATGCTATGGAGGAAGGGAGAGGAGAGGAGAGGAATAACAAAGGAGGTAAAAAATGACTCCTGGATCCATGGGATAGTTTCCACCCAAATGTATTGGAGTCTTGAGGCTTGGGGAGGAGGAGAGAGCTCAAAAGAATGGAGAAATTTCATATCTAGATCCACACCTCTTTTGGGAAGAAGTGGACCTTATAGATGAGGCCCACCAAATATGCCCGTTAGGTGTAGAAAATCACAGCCTGGAACCTTTAGACTCATTTACTAACCTTCTGTTTTACCCAGAGGTCCCTCGGAGGCTCATGGCTACCCCGGAGGGTCCGACCCTCTAAAAAACAGAAAATATGGAACATGCATAACTTTTTCATACGAACTCCAATTTTGATGATCCTGGGCTCGTTTTAAAGCTATTGACAGCCCAATGTCCTCACATAGAGAACCACCCAAGATCAAATAAAGTGAAGGGTGCAAATAATGCACATGTTTGAGCACTATATGCACGACATGGTCAAGTTACTATCACGAAAGCCCCTCTTGATAGTATGACTATCAAACCTATGATTCGGTCTCCACCAAGCACCTTGAGACCGGTAAGAAGGAAAACCTAACTAGGTTATAATTTGCCTTGAGCATGTTGTTGACGTTCACGCTTGGCTGAAGTTGGAAACATAATCTTCACCATGTCACTTGGTGAAGACTTGAGGTAGCCCCCCCATAAGCCATGTGGGAAGCATGTCTTGTATCACATCTTCACATGTATCAATAATACCTATATGGACCTTCACATGATCATCCGCAAGCTTCAAGCATGTGTTCCCTTGTAATGCTTATCTTGAACTTGCCCTTATCAACCTTGATGAGGATCCTCACTTGATGTCATCCTCACATGGGCTACTTAACATCTTTATTGTGATGCAAACCCATGAGAACCACCTAACCGACATAGATATAGAAAAAAAATAGTATGGGTTAGTCCACAGAGCATAATTCATAATTTCTTACCATACGAAAAACTCCCATGTGGAAAATTATTTGTGCTTGTGTGTTGAACTAGAATTCGATCTTTGAGCTGTATATTGGTCAACCTTTATCTTTAATCCATGATGTCTTGAAAGCCACTGTGAAATCTTCTCAATACTTCATTGCTTCAAGACAGGATGACCAGTATCTCAATTCTCTTATCAACATATTTAGTTTCTCCATGTATATCAAATTGGTCATCACATGCTCTTCTAAATGCTCCATCACAATCTCTTGAGAGGCACAATGAATTCTTCGCTTGAATTACTTGCTTCAAGACTTGATAACCATGACTCAACATATGAGGTCATCATGGTATCATGTTCAAGCCATATATATAATTCTTCTCTTTAATCATTCTCTCAAGATCTTGATCCTTCATAGCCAACTCATATAAGTCAAAGCATGACAATATTTGAGTTCCTCCATTGGACTTCAACTCAGTCACTTCTTGTACATCACATGGACTTCATATTGATTATACTTGATTCAGTCATAGAACTTAATCGTGAGGCTGCCAAGTCCATTTATTTTGCTTCTTCTTGATCATAATATATTCACCACTATAACTTAATGATCTTGGTACATATCTTGATGTTGATGGCATTCATTATAAATCCATTCAATCTCCAATACTCAGTGAATATCTTTATCATGTTGGCTTTCATCCTTTAGTCCATCCACTATTCTTCATGCATTGCCTATGGAACTTACCTTCAAATACATCTCAATGGAAACCATCAGACCATAGGGATTGTCATTAATTACCAAAACCACACATGGGGGCTACATGCACATTCACCCTATATCTCAAGAACAAAAAGGGAAATCTTCACTTCTCTTCATTCTCGCACACGTCTTGAGTCACTTAACATTGGGGGCAGGGGAGGGTCTATGATCTTCACACGAAGTATCCACTGGGACTAAAACATGCGTATTTACTTAACAAACATATTAGTCCCCTATAAGTATATTATCATTGATATCAAAATACGATTAAGATCATGATTGCACTTTCATTTGGCATGGGGCGAAGGATGAGGCCAATCATATGTTGTGTCAGTGGCATTCGTAGTTTCACTAGGGGACTTAGTTCCAGAGGATACAGGTTGTGAGGAAACCGTATCCCTCGCGTCGTCCCTCTGGGCGACAGGAGGCCACCGGATCCACTTTTTTCGGTAGCCTTCGTCGTGCGCCCTCTCCTTGCCGCCGCTGGTTGACACCGCGGCGCTTGCCCACGCGGCTGACAGCGGCAACGAGACTCCATTCCATTAGCGTTGGGTGATGTGCGGTCGGTGGTCGGGCACCGTGAAGGAGGGCAATGCAGCGCGACACTTGTTCGTGCCTGGGCGGTAACATGTGAGCTTTCCCTTCCCTGATGGTGTTGTTGTAAGCATGAGGCGGGTGCACCAAGAGGCGGAGGTCACCTAGAGCCACCATGGCCCAACCTAGCATTGTTGCCCGCGTGCCTTTGCTCGGGCTCGGGCATCGACAATATGGCCAACACGTTTTTGGGTGGTGTTGGACGAGGATGATTGTTTGGCAATGCATCCATGGTCACGACATCTACCAAAAGGTGGTCGCCAGAGGGGCTTTGACCTTCCAATCTGACAATAAAGGTGATGATGGTCGGCGATCATATCGGTCCATATTTGCAGCCGAGAGTGCGGAGCTGTCGCTCATCCCTGCATCAGATAGTTTGTGATCTGTGTCACTACGGACGAAGAATGGCGACAATCTTGTCCTTCTCGTAGGTATGATTTGTTGCCATAGGTGAGGACGGCAGGGCTAGTGGCGACGTGTGCTGATGTCGTGCAATGTTGATCAGCCATCGATTGCTACTTGTGAGGATGATGCGGGGTCTCCGGAGCGTCCCAAACCTGGGATTTTACATCACTTCCGCCCTGTCAAAGGCTTCGTCATGATGTGGGGGAGCGGATCTTGCACATATGCAACTGCAGATATTGTTGCAAGTGGAGGAGATAACACATGACTTTGATTGGGTGGTACTTTTTGAGTAACCGGTCTCGAGCTCCCAGATGAAAACCCTAGGCATGCCCCTAGTTTGTTATACCTGGCGGTTCTATGTGTCGTTTTCTTGACAGAGGCATTGCTTGAAGTTTGGCCGGACTTGATCTTCAAGGTGAAAATGCACGGTCTGACCTTTGATGGTTAGATCCAACGATGGTGACGCTTGAGCGTGGTTCCCTTCTTGGAGGCATTGCTTTTGGAGAACCTTTCTCGTAGTCCATGTGCTGTAAGAGATGGTTGGTGCCAATTGTCACCACTATCCGTCGTCAATCAATGTCTTCGTTGCTTCGATTTTTTTTCTTTTTCTCCATCCGCATACATATCTTTGGTCTCGTATGATTTTGCTACTTGCCGATGTGATCTTTTGTGTATGTTAGTGTTGGATGTACGCATCCAAATTATGCAGAGGCTAGATGTGTACTTAATATGATTGTATGCCTTGATGCTACATTATGATCCCATAAAAAGCGTCCTTGTTGGGAAAAAAGAGTAGTTTCACGGGAGCCTAGAGTCTGGTGGCACGCTGGAGGAATCTTTGGTTGTGTGCGTGATAAGCATTCAATTTTAGCAATGAGCTCATGTCAATAATGTTGGAATTATCGAGCTTTAGCCCATTTGTTATATCACATAATTCCTAGGAAGATCCCAAGGCCCATGTGACACGTTCATGCATGACAAGAAAGAAGCTGGAATATTTTGCGCTAGTGGAAAATGAAACCAAATGGTTGTGAATGTCACATTCATCTCCCATTTATGTCATTGTTGTTTCAGTTTCGTTGTTCCATTAGTATTGTGGTTTCTCTTCCTTCATTCTGTGTGTGCTACCATCGCTTTGTCATGCAAGAGAGAAGTTGGGAATCTTTAACACTAGTGGGAAGTGAAAATGAATGTTGTGAATGTTTTAATTCATCTCAACATTGATGCCATTAATATTTTAGTTTCATCTTCCCATTAGTGTTTCTGTTTCGCTTCCACTTCTTGGAGTCTATAAGATAGGTCACTCCTCTTCTCCATATATATGCTAGTTTATCTTCTACCTCTGGTTCCAAGCTTTGCGCCTTCTACGGCTTTCCCATCTTGCTTCTCGGCGTGCACCAAGAAGTTAGACAGTAGGCCTCTGAAACTCCGCCTCTTCTGATCTAGTACGGGAGAGGGGTGACAGGTTTTTAGGGAGCGCGATTGCTGGATCCTTGTTCATCGTGGCTATGAACGATGACATCCCCAACAATGAGTTCCCCAATGAAGACTACTCTCCCGACGTTGACCACCTCGGCGACATGACAAACGATGCACCTTCATCCTCTTCCGCTACTCCGTGTGTCATCTTATCCTCACTGTTAGGATTAGCGTTTGGTTTACTACTAATAGCAACCGATATGAATATAATACTTGTTTCTTATCATCTTGATTGCATAACTAGTTTCAGCAATATGTTACTTGTTTTGGTTATCATTGCTATTATTTTATTCATATTTTATCCATTGCTTTTCTGGATTAAACTTAGTGGAAAATTCCTCAAATATTTAACATCCAGAAACCTGAAATGTGTAGGCAATTTTATCCAATTGCATTTATTACGACTCTCAAATATCCTAAGTTGGAGGGTGTGAACTATAAGAGATGGCATGCGAGGGAAGTTCTCTGACTTACCACCATGAATTGTTTTGATGCCTCTAAGGGCAAGCCAGATGGAGAGCTCACTCTTGAACAGGAGCAAGCTTTCAAGGCTAGATACACCCTCTTCAGAGGTGTTGTTCTAAGTGTTCTTGGTGACTAGATGTTATATCCCTTCATGACCATCATGGTCGGTCAGGATATGTGGGATGCACTTGAGGCCAAGTTTGGGGTCTCAGAGGCAGGAAGTGAGTTGTATGTCATGGAGCAATATCATGACTACAAGATGACCGATGATCGCTCCGTCGTTGAGCAGGCTCATGAGATTCAATCACTCACTAAGGAACTTGAGCATTTCAATTGTGTGTTACCGGACAAGTTCATTGCCAGAGGCATCATTGTCAAGCTTCATCCTTTGTGGAGGAATTATGCTACATCTCTCAAGCACAAGAGACAAGAGTTTATTGTTGTTAATCTTATTGGCATTTTTTATGTAGAAGAGAAGGCAAGGGCGAAAGACACACATACTCATTTTCCATGAGGGAAACTCTAGTGCCAACTTGGTACAGAAGAAGAGTTTGCAACCCTAGAAATTCAAGAACATGAGCAACTATGCGGGCAAAGAAAAGTTCAAAGGCAAGAACAAAGTCCAACAGTCTGCCAACTTCAAGAAGAAGGAGGCCTATAAGAAGAATGTATAATGCCATGTATGCGGTGGAGAAGATCATTAGGCTTCATCCTGCAAGGACCGTTGGGACTTGCGTCGGAATGAGAACAATGGCAAGACCGCTAACGTTGTAATTGGTGATTTGAGATGAAAGATGTCGCATATGGTAAATTTTCTACCATTTTATTAGTATGTCTTTCTCCTGATTGGTGGATTGACACTGATGTAAATATACATGTGTGTTCTGATATCAAAATGTTTTCTTTTCTTATCACGTCTCAAGAACTACACCCATGTTAATGGGAACAGATCAGATGCTTTTGTTCATGGTGTTGGCATGGTCGATCTGAAGTTTACTTCGGAAAAGATCATGCGGCTAAAGAACGTGCAACATGACCCTTCTCTAAATAAAAATCTTGTATGTGGCTCTCGTTTGTGTTGAGATGGCTATAAGTTGGTATTTGAGTCCAATAAGGTTGTAGTGTCTAAATGTGGACAATTTGTTGGAAAGGGCTTGTTCCAACAAATTGTCCACACTTAGACACTACAACCTTATTCGACTCAAATACCAACTTATAGCCATATCGACACAAATGAGAGCCACCGACAAGATTTTTATTTATAGAAGGGACATGTTGCACGTTCTTTAGCGCACAATCTCTCCCAAAGTAAACTTCAGATCGATTGTACCAACAGCATGCACAGAAGCATGTGACTTGATTCCATCAACACGATTGTAGTTCTTGTGACCTGATAAGAAGAAAACATGTTGATATCAAAACACACATGTATATTTGCACTAGTGTCAATCCACCAATTAGGAGAATGACATACTAAAAGAACGGTAGAAAAATTACCATATCCGACATCTTTCATCTCAATATCGTCAATAACAACATGAGCGGTCTTGTCCATGTTCTCATTCTGACACACGTCCCAACGGTCCTTGCAGGATGAAACCCAATGCACCTCATACATGACATTATCCTTTATTCTTATAGGTCTCCTACTTATTCTTGAAATTGGCAGACTGTTGGACTTTGTTCTTGTCTTTAAACTTTCCTTTGCGTGCATAGTTCTTATTCTTGAATTTCTAGAGTTGGAAATTCTTCTTCTGTACCAAGTTGGCACTATAGTTTCCCTCATGGAAACGAGAACGTGTGCCTTTCGCCCTCGCCTTCTCTTCCACATCAAGAGTGCCAATAAGATTAACAATAGTAAACTCTTGTCTCTTTTGATTCAGAGAGATAACAAAATTCCTCCACGATGGAGAAAGTTTGGCAATGATGCCTCCGGCAATAAACTTGTCCGACAACACACAATTGAAATGCTCAACTTCCTTAGTGAGCGACTGAATCTCACGAGTCTACTTAACCATGAAGCGGTCATCAGTCATCTTGTAGTCATGATATTGCTCTATGACATACAACTCACTTCCTGCGTCCAAGACCACAAAATTGGCTCCAAACACATCCCACATATCCTTACCGACCATGATGATAATGAAGGGATCGAACATTTTGTAGCCAAGAACACTCAGAACACCTCCAAGAGGGTATCTATAGACCGGAAAAGTTGCTCCTGTTCAGTAGTAAGCTCTCCCTCTGGCTTGTCCTTAGAGGCATGAAAATAGATCATGGTGGTAAGCTAGAGAATTGCCCTCGCACGCCACCTCTTATCATTCACACCCTCAGACATAGGAGTCTTGGAAATCACAACAAATGCAATTGGAGAAATTGCCTACACATTTCAGGTTTTTGGACTGTTGAATATTTCAAGATTTTTCCAATAAGTTTAATCCATAAAAACAATGGATAAAACATGAATACCATAATAGCGATGATAACCAAAATAAGCAACGAATTTTTGAAACCAGTCATGCAATCGAGATGATAAGAAACAATATTATATTCATATCGACTCCTACTAGCAGTAAAGCAAATGCTAATCTTAGTAGTGAGGATAAGATGACATACAAAGCAATGAAAGAGGATGCAGGTTTGCCGTTCGTCATGTCGCGATGGAGCTGGTCGACATCGGGGAAGTAGTCATCCTTGGAAAACTCATTGTCGGGGATGTCAATGTTCGCAATCACGATGAACAAGGATCCAGCAGTCGCGCAAGAGCGCTCCCCAAAAACCTGATCACCTCTATTCCGTAGCGGATCACAAGAGGCGGAGTTTTGGAGGCCTACTGTCTCACTTCCCGGTGCCGGGAAGCGAGATGAGAAAGCGATAGGCGACGCAAAGCTTGAAACCAGAGGTAGGAGTTGAAGTAGCATATATGGAGAAGAGGCGCAACCTCTCTTATAGACTTCAAGAAGTGGAAGCGAAACCAAAACACTAATGGAAAGATGATGGAATATTAATGGCATCAATAGAGATGAATGAAAATATTCACAACGTGAGTTTCAGTTCCCACTAGTGTAAAAGGTTTCCAACTTCTTTCTTGCATGACAAAAGGATGGTAGCATGCACGTAATGAAGGAAACGAAACCACAATACTAATGGAACAACAAAACCGAAACATTAATGTCATCAATGAGAGGAATGGAACATTCACAACCATTCAGTTTTGCTTTCCACTAGCACAAAATATTTCTGCTTCTTTCTTGTTATGTATGAACGTGTCACATGGGCCTATGAGATTTTCCTAGGAATTATTGGATATAACAAATATGATAAAGCCGAATAATTCCAATTATACCTGATAGTTGTTGCCAGCCTCATCATGGATAAAAATGAAATGGTACCACTATCCTTCTTCCTCTGACAGCAACTTATTTTTTTTTCAAGAGTACACCAAAGGCATTACCATATTTTATAGAAAATAGAAAATATTTACCAGTCTACTACAAATGCGAACATTCCGATAGACAAGAGTCCCACTAGATACACCAACAACTGAAGAAAAGCCTAGGCTAACTTCTCACAAATCGTTGCAAACCACCAACACAACACCCGCTTGCCTCCACTCGGCGACCTCATTCAACACTTGAGCAGAAAGATCGAAAGTGACTTCCAATTATCGAAAACCCTGACAAGACCAGCCATTTCAACAATGGTGGCTCCTTCCATTTTTTCGGCAGAGCAGCTTCCAGCTCCTCAATGTTGACTTGAGAACGCCACAGAGAAAATAAACGCATTACTAGTTCAGATTCTTCACAAGCAAATAGTAGTACTAGTATGTTTTAGCAGACGCCTCTCGCCTTTTAGCTAAGCAGGTGTCCCCAGCAACGTCAATAAGATATTCCCTCCGTCCGGAACTACTTGTTGCAGAAATGAATAAAAATGGATGTAACTAGAACTAAAATACGTTTAGATACATCTATTTCTCCGACAAGTATTTTCAGACGGAGGGAGTACGAGTCTTGGGAGGAGCACAAAGTCTACAAACAGCTGGAGGAGCACTGGATTTCTTAGAAGAGACAATGTATATATGTATCCTTTCACACAGCGCGAGAGTGACATGGACGAAACAGCACCAGATGATCACACGTATACCAATATAAACATAGGCGAGCCGCAATATGTTGGCTGAGAATTTGGCAGAGGAACAAAGAGGGTTTACTCCCTTAACCTGGCACCATATTACATCTAGCTCCGTTTAACTCCATAGATAGATATATTTCTTTGAGGAATGGAATGGCAGCACTCCTGCCGCTATCGGCAGATTCTCAATTGCACAAGACAACAATGCATAAATCAACCATGGATGACTCACAAGTCCTGCATTGACCAGAGCACCGACGAGTCATGTTGGCTCACAAGTCATGCACTTGAGTACTCTGTTGACCCAATTTGTCAGCAACTTGAAAACAGATAATTAAGTTCACTGAGCCATGAACTATTGAGCAACTTGCCTTGCTCAATCCATTATATATAACAATGCAAAGCAGGAAAGCGCACTTGCTTGCGTCTACCAGAACCAGAAAGAAGTGAGCAAAAGCAGCCGGCCTTGGTAGAAACATGGTAGGCGCAGAGCTCCCCATGCTAGTTTCTCTGCTGCTCGCACTTGCTGCTAGCACGGGGTCAGCACCCATTCCACACACCGGAACCGCCACAAGTAATTCAAGCGACCACTCTGCTCTCCTATCATTCAAGTCGCTCATAAGGGACGACCCCTTGCAAGCTCTGGGGTCATGGGGCAACCGGTCCATGCCCATGTGCTAATGGCACGACATGGCGTGCGGCAGGCGGGGACGCCGCCGTGGCCGGGTTGTGGCGTTGGACCTCGGCGACCTCAACCTTCTGGGCGTGGTCTCCGGCTCGGTGGCCAACCTTACATTCTTGAGGAGGCTCCACCTCCCTGGTAACCACCTGCACGGCGCCGTGCCATCAGCACTTGGCCACCTGCAGTACCTGAAGCGGCTCAACCTGTCGGACAACTCTCTGGACAGCGCTATTCCGCCGTCGCTTTCGCGGTGCCGGCAGCTCGACAGCATCAGCCTTGGATACAACAGGCTGAAAGGGAAGATACCATGGAAGCTCGCAGCCTTGCCCAGCCTTGGTTTACTCGAGCTCCGCCGGAACGAGCTCCAAGGGGAGATACCACATGAGCTCGGCTCCTTGCGCAATCTTGTGGTACTCGATCTAGGCCACAACAAGCTTGGAGGAACCATCCCTTCGGAGATCAGCAACCTTGTGAACCTGGAGTTTGTGGACATTTCAAACAATATAAGCTAACAGGAGAAATACCCCCTGGCATAGGTAACCTTGTCAAATTAGACATGCTCTCTCTGAAATCAAATCAATTATCTGGTTCTATTCCAAGTTCAATAGGAAATCTCTCGGTACTGGGCTTTCTTAGCCTGGCCACAAATAACCTGACAGGGAGTATTCCAGCATTACAAAATCTTTCATATCTCTCGTTTACTCGATTTAGCAAACAATGGCCTGACAGGATGCATCCCATCTGGGATAGGAAACCTCACATCACTCTCTGCCATATCTCTTAGCCGAAACCATCTAACTGGCCAAATTCCAGCATCACTAGGGAACCTCAGCTTGCTTGAACTCCTTTATCTATCATTCAATAATCTTACAGGTCCCATACCTCACTCCATTGGAAACCTACACTCGCTCGCTGAAATTGACCTCGAAACAATGAATTAAGAGGGCCATTGCCTCCTTTGCTATTCAATCTTTCATACCTCCAAGTTATCAATGTACAAAGCAATTATAACCTCAATGGGTCTTTTCCATTTGACATGGGAAACAATCTTCCAGGTCTACAGGTCTTCCTTGCAGCTTATAATCAATTCCATGGTCCTATTCCTCCCTCTTTGTGCAATGCCTCTATGATTCAAATGATCCAGCTCCTTCATAACTCCCTAACAGGAACAATTCCCAGTTGCCTAGGAATTCGCTTGAGGAGCTTGTCCGTATTAACCATTGCCGAAAACCATATTCGAGCAACACAAGATGCCGACTGGGGCTTCGTGTCCAGCCTAAGCAATTGCAGTAATTTGCAAGTGTTGGATTTAGGTGGTAATATGCTTGAAGGTGAAATACCAAGTTCGGTAGGCACCCTCTCCACAAATCTAGAGTTTCTTAACATGCAAGATAACAACATAACGGGGAAGATTCCTGAAGTAGTGGCGAACTTGACCAATCTGCACGCACTTTTTCTAGATAGTAACCATTTAGAGGGTACTATTCCAACCTCTCTTGGCAAGTTGAAGAGACTAAATTTGTTAAACCTAGGAATGAATGACCTATCAGGATCGATTCCCCCCACATTCGGCAATCTTACACAACTAAGCAAACTTGATCTTGGTGGCAACATGCTTACTGGAAGCATACCTTCTAGTCTTATAGGGTGTCCATTACAAAAATTAGACCTTTCGAACAACAACCTTGTTGGTCCAATACCTAGGGACCTATTCCTTATAAACACATTGTCCATCTATATGAGAATCCAAAACAATCTATTAACCGGGGATTTTCCTATAGAATTAGGTAACCTAAAGAATATTGGGGAACTTGATTTCTCCGGCAATCTGATATCTGGAGAGATTCCGATCTCGCTTGGAGGGTGCCAGACACTGCAGTTTCTGAATGTATCTCGGAACAACCTTCAAGGGACAATTCCGTCATCAATCATGCAGATGAAAGCCCTATTGATGCTTGATCTTACCCATAATAATCTCTCAGGGAGCATTCCTGGGTTCCTCGGGAGCATGGAAGGGCTTGCTAGTTTGAATCTCTCATTCAACAACTTGGAGGGTGAGGTTCCAACAGATGGGATCTTCAGCAAGGCAGCCTCCGCCTCAGCTTCAATTATGGGAAATGATGGCCTGTGTGATGGAATCCCTCAACTGAAGTTGCCATATTGTTCCAACCTCACCACCATGAAACCAACTCAGAAACTGGTCATAATATTCTCCATATGTGGAGCAGTCGTACTTATTGCATTAGTATTTGCACTGTCGACATTCTACAGTAAGAGCAGGAAGATGAAAGCAAACAAGTAGACATCATCCATCGGCGAGCAATATTTAAGGGTTTCTTATGCTGAACTGGTCAGTGCAACTAATGGTTTTGCTTCAGAGAACCTCCTTGGTGCAGGAAGCTTCGGCTCGGTATACAAGGGAACAATGAGGATAGATGACCAGCAAGTAGTGATTGCTGTGAAGGTGCTCAACCTCACACAGCGAGGTGCATCTCGAAGTTTTGTTGCAGAATGTGAGACCCTGAAATGTGTTCGGCATAGGAATCTTATGAAGATATTGACAGTGTGCTCAAGTATTGATTCCAATTATTCACTGTGATCTTAAGCCTAGCAATGTTCTCCTCGATGGTGAAATGATTGCTCATGTTGGTGATTTTGGGCTTGCAAGGTTTCTACATCAAGACTCAGAGAAATCAACTAGTTGGGCATCAATGAGAGGCACAATCGGCTATGCCGCTCCAGGTGAGCTTTTAGCTTTTGTAGCACTTAACTCTCTTCTAAAATAACCCCCTTCAAAATTCTGGAATTGGTTTTCAAGATTGAACACCCCGCCCACCACTCTTTAGTTAAATATGGCTATTTAACCTGCTCATTTCATTTTGCTCACATTTTTCTGTCAATTTCAGAGTATGGACTGGGTAATGAAGTTTCAATCCATGGTGATGTCTACAGCTATGGCATACTGTTGCTGGAGATGTTCACTGGAAGAAGGCCAACAGACAGCGAATTAGGAGAATCCTTTGGCCTTCACAAGTATGTGCAAATGGCATTGCCAAAAAGGGCAGCAGAGGTCATAGACCGAGACTTACTAGCAGAGGCAGAAGATGGCAAAGAAAGCAGCTCAAACTCTAACAACAATATGGATGTGAGAATTGCTTGCATCACTTCAGTTCTGTGCACTGGGATTTCATGCTCATAAGAGACACCAACGGATCGCATCCAAATCGGGGGTGCTCTGAAAGAGTTGCTGGCAATAAGAGACAGATTTGACAAGGAGTTGTGCGCGGAAGGCGAGCCAGCAAACTAAAGCATAAGCCATTCAAGCAACTAGGACCGGTCAGTAAGGACAGCAAGTTGCCATTTCAATAGGCTCCGGCTAGTTCCAAATAAAAAAGGGTAGTTGTGTTTTGTGGAATATTTGATGTATTGCCGTAATGGTATATATGTACTGTTGAATTGTACGTATATATGGTGTTGTATAAACCATATGTTCTAGAATAAGTCCATGGTGTAGCGCATGCGTCTGTTTGTTGTAATAATCAGCCCGTTATTAAGATTAGCGTGAGGGTCATACCGGCTGATCTCTCTGTAATCTGTCAATCACCATGGACCTATATAACACGTACGCGTCCCTGCCTAACAGCATACGCTTCCAGCCCCACTTTTTTACTTTAATAAACTGCCTTATGTATTCTGCACGACTACAATTTTTTACTGGGAATATGACCAGAACAATGAACACATCTTACCTAGGAGTACAAGATTGCACGCTTTCACATCATTCCCTTCACGCAATACTTAGCTTATTCGCTTACATCCTCGATTATCACCAGGATTTCATCCATGACTGGGTTCTTCTTCCCTTGGAGCTTACAACGTGCGCACATCACACGTGTAAACTAGCACTAATCGCGGAGATGGATTGGTAAGAACGGAAGGAAGGAGGCGTTACCTCCGTCTTGGTGGTCGAGGACAAGCTAAGCAGCTAAGCCAGGATGCCGCCGCAGCGGAGGAATCTGACGGCGGAGTTCGTCGCGGCGAAGGGGAGCGGCGGGTAGAGTAGAGACGCCAACCGGCGGCCGAGTGGCGGCGAAAGTCGAGGACCCCGACGAAGCAGAAAGCAGATGTAGCAGGCTCGTGCTTGTCATGGGCTAAAAGTAAACGCTATTTGGGTTATCTTTTGGCCCAACACACTGGTATTGGATGCGTGGGCTAAAAGTGATTTCGACCTCATTAAAGTGTCGGTTGTGGGATAGTGGGGAAGTTAGAGCCTAATTTATCCTCGATTGAGGTTCTCAAAAAAAAAATCCTTGATTGATGTGTCCTGGTCGGGGGCGCACGATGATTAACTCCTACCAACCTCTCCTCCCTAAGGGCACGCGAGTAGTACTTTGCTTTGAGGGCTAATAAACTTTCACAAAAAGTATTTGAGTTCTTTATGACTAATGTGAGTTTGTGGAGCCGGCACCGCGGATCCCCCCTCTCCCCCTCTCCCCCTCCCGCGACGCGCCCGCGCGCGCCGAGGGGGAAACCCTAGCCACCAGGCCCTCGGCACCGCCTCCCTCTCCTTCTCTCCGCCGCCGCCGGCAGGCGCTGACGGGCAAAGCCCGGATGGCGCGGGCCCCTTCCTCCTCCTCTGCCCGTGGAAGGCCGACGCGGGGCGGCGATCTCGAGTGGCGGCGCTGGGCGGCCGCGGGGCCCAGCGGCGCGATGGCGGGGGCGTGATGTGGCGGCGCGTCTGGTTGGTGGCTGTGCGCCGGTGCTCTGCTTCCCGAGCGTGGTGCGGCAGCTGCGGAGCTCCTGACCCGGGAGGTGGCGCGCGGTTGGCCTACCGACCGTATCCGGGCGGGTCTGGAGGTGGGGGTCGGCTGGCGGCGCGGATCTGGTGGTTCCGGCGGCGGTGTACTCTCTGGATGCTGTCTCTTGGGGGGCTGGTGTGGGGGCGGCGCGGATGTCCTGGGCGGATCGGCCGGTCCTCCAGGCGGCCTCGGGGCTGAATCTGGTCGGGGGTGGTGGATGGCGTTCGTCGAAGTGCAGGGTCCGGGAGCCGACCTAGTCAGCGTTGGTCTTCCCTCGCGTTAGTGCTCTCCTTCCTGTTGCTCCATTGTGGTGTCGATCCGAGTAGGCACCCGTGTTGCTGTTATGCTACAGACGAATCGACGGGGCTGGCCATGGATGTGGCGGTGTGCGAGCTTGACTCGGTCTGGTTGTGGACCGGGCCGGGACTTGCTTGGCGGTGGCCGTCGGCAGCTACTAGGCCGTGTTCCCCATAGTCGACGATGATTATCGGGGGACGCAGGTGTGGATGCCCCCTACTGTGGGGGCGCTCACCCAGGCCGGGTGGCTGATGTCGGGCTAGGAGCGGAAGGAGACACCTCCCGTTCCACCCACCGTGGCTGCGCGTTGTGAGGTCGACGGTTGGCGGTGACTCGGGACATGGATGCCGGGGCGGCGGCCCCGGATGGTGGGCTGCATGGTTGGCTCTTCGGCGAGCACTATAGCGGCGGTGGTGGCTCCCCTCTTGGTCGTGTGGGCGACGAGGGGGTAGCGTCAGGTGGCTCGGGCTCGCACTCCTTCGCTGGGGCGACGCCTAGATCCAGATCTGGGAGTCTGGAATCGTCGCGGTTACCCTGGTAGCCTCGTGTGGCACGGGTGAGCTGTCGAGCGAAAGCTCCGCGCTTTTGCGCCACCGCCGACGACGCTCGTGGGCGCTGCTTTCTTCTTGAAGACGTCGTTGTGGATCTCCTCTCCGTGCCAGGGTTCCGACCGAAAGCTCATGTCCACTTTGGACTCGGCAGTGGCGACGCTTCGCACCGTCTTCCCTCCTGAGGGCGTTGTCATGGAGCTTAGGTGTGCTAGGGCGTAGCGTGGCATTGTATCTAGACTTACCTGTGTTATCCTTCGGTAGCGTAGTTTCCTGCGTGATCCGACTATCTTGGGATCTGCTTTGTAAGAGGGCTACCTCTCCACCTTGTATCGTTCGGCCATGTATTTTGTTCGGTTGCTGCTTTATCTATAAAGCGGGGCGAAAGCCTGTTTCGAGAATGTGAGTTTGTGGACTATAAGCACTTCTTCCTATCCATATTTTGCTAGCCTCTTCGGCACCGTGCATTGTCAGTTCTCACCTCGAGACTTGATGCAAACTTTACCGATGCATCCAAACCCTGTGATATGATATGCTCTATCACACATAAGCCTTATTATATCATTCCTCAAACACGGACACTATACATAACTATCATGGCATTTCCATAGTCATTCTGAGAGGCATTCATATCTAGTCATATCCTTCAGTTTGGACTTTCCTAAAGCTTCCAGGGCCTCTTCTGTTCCAAAAAAAAAATCACCGTAAAGTTTCATCGTGTTTGGACTTCGTTTGGTATGGTTTTCTGCGAAACAAAAAGATGGGCAAAAAATAGTAACTGACACTTGACACTGAGTTAATAGGTTAGTTCCCAAAAAGATATAAAATGGCATATAAAGCATACAAGATTGACAATATAATAGCATGAAACAATAAAAAATTATAGATATGTTGGAGACGTATCATCACCCAGAGCCGCCATGTCCCAACCTAACGCCATCGTCCACACCGCCGGATCAGCACAACCTCTGCTCGGGCTCGGGCGCCAGCAATCTGGCCAACGAGTTGTTGGGCGGTGTCGGATGAGGATGACTGTCTGGCAATTGCTCCATGGTTGTGGCATCTACAAAAAGGTGGTCACCGAAGGGGCTTCGACCTTTCAATCCGATGACAAAGACGATGATGGTCGGTGATCAGATCGGTCCAGATTTGCAGTCAGATGGTTTGTGGTGTGTGTCACCAAGGGCGATGAATGGCGGCGGTCGTGTCTTTCCCATCAGGGATGATTTACTGCCAAAGACAAGGATGGATGGCTAGTGGCGATGCATGGTGATGTCGTCTAATGTAGATCAACCATCGGGTGCCACTTGTGAGGACGATGCGGGGCCTTCGGAGCATCCCAAACTTGGGATTTTGGTAATGTCGATGTCCTTCCTCCTTGTCAAAGATTCTGTCATAATGTTGTGAGTTGCTCTTGCGCGTATGCAACTGTGTGGATTGTGGCAAGTGGAGGAGACAACACATGACTTTGACTGGGTGGTGCTTCTTGAGTAACCGGTCTAGAGCTCCGAGGTGAAAACCCTAGGTGTGACCCTAGTTTATTATACTTGGTAATGGCAGTGTTCTGCGCGTCGTTACCTTGATGAAGTCATTGCTCGGAGTTTGCTGGGACTTGATCTCTGCAGGGAGAAAACCCATGAGTTGACCTTCGATGGTTGGATCCGGCGATTGTGTCACTTGTATGTCGTTCCCTTCCTGGAGGCGTCATTTTTGGAGAACCTTTTCTCATAATCCTTGTGCTGTCAAGAGATGGTTGGGGCTGATGGTCTCCGTTGTCTATCTTCAATCATTGTTGTTGTTTCTTTTTTTTACCATCCACGGACATAACTTTGGTCTCGTATAACTTTGCTCATTGGTCGTTGCGGGTGTGATCTTTTGTGTGTTAAGTGTTGGAAGTGTATTATGATTGTGTCCTTCAATGTTAAGTCAATTAAAACTTCCTTTATTAGAAAAAAAGTAGCTTCACTGGGAGCCTAGAGTCCGGTGGCGCACCGGAGGAGTCTTAGGGTGTGTTAGTGATGAGCTCATGTCAATAATCGTACCATGATAAGGATTCAATCTTAGCGATGAGCTTGCCAATAACCGTACCAAGATAGTCATTGCCAGCCTCATGGATAAAAAGGAAATGGTGCCACGATCCTTCCAACATCGACTTGCTCAATTATCGGAACACCTGACAAGACCGGCCATTTTCAACAATGGTGGCTCCTTACAATTTTCGGCAGAGCAGCTTCCAGCTCCTCAATGTTGACTGACAGAGAACACGGCAGAGAAAATAAACGCATCACTAGTTCAGATTCTTCACAAGTAAATACTAGCATGCTTTACCAGATACCTCTTTGCCTTTTAGCTAACAGTGGCTCTAGTAACGACAATCAGATACGAGCCTTCGGAGGAGCACAAAGACTAGAAACAGCTGGAGGAGCACTGGATTTCTTCTTCTTTTTTTTGCAGGGAAGGAGCACTGGATTTCTTACAAGAGACAATGTACTATGTATATGTATGTATCAATGTATGTATGTATCCTTTCACACAGCGCGACGGTGACAAGGATGAAACAGCACCAGGATAATCACATATATATATACCAATATAAACGTAGGCGGGCCGCAGTATGTCGGCTGAGAATTTGGCACATTGCAAGTTTACTCCCTTGGCATGATATTTCATCTAGCTCCCTTAACTCCAAAGTCTGCATCCACTCCAACTCCATGTACGGTCTCAAGGTAAAAAATCAAGGCCACAACAAGCTTACATGAACCATCCACTGGAGATCGGCAACCTTGTGAGTCTTCAACGGCCTGCACACTGGAAACAATACAGGGGGAAGAAATACCACCTCGCATAAAGATTTCCTAGTGAACAACTAGTCAGTTAAGTCGAGCCATCGAGAACCTGCTTAGTTTGTTTTTTGAGATAAACCCGAACATGCCTTTCTGTTTTTTCTCTTCCGGCTTTGCCCGCTTTTCCCACTCTGTGTGCCCTTGTATGCATAGTTCTATTTCTTCTTAGTCTGCAAACAGAAACGGTAATGCATCTTTTTCCTTTGCATAAGAGTGACAGAGGGGGAAAATAGCACAATAAAAATAGTCAGATGTTGATGACACGCAAGTCACAATGCATTAACAAGAGAATTGACCAGTGAAAGCTACTTTCTTGATTAGCTTATGTATCCTCAGTTTGACAGTGCACTTGGAAACAGGGACAAGTAGCGTTCACAAAAGAAAAGACACAAGAGACAACCGATACTAATTAAGTTCAAGAACTGAAGAAGACCTCTTTGACGAGACAATGCAAATCAGTTTCCAAGAAACTTCCTGCATGAATTATTGAGCAACTTGCCTTGCACCCATCAATCTATATAACGTAGAGAAGAACAGTACACTTGTCTACTGGAATTAGGGATGGCACCCGCAGGGTTTGGGTACGGGTGGAGCCACCCCATACTCTTACCCGTCCCTCCTGAGCTTACCCATCACCCTTACCCATACCCGTGAACGGGTACAATTTGTTCCCATACCCGTTACACCCGACAGGGTAGACGGGTACCCGCGGGTAAAATTACCCATGTTTGCAAAGCATCAATTTGAGCAACTCATAATCATAAAAAACGACATATAATCATAATTTACAACAATGCATACTTATAAACAACGGCACATCATAAACAACAACACATTTAGTAAAAAATCGCTTTCTCATAGGTAGTAACACATCAAAATAGCATCATATAGTTCACAAATTCATGACAAAGTGTAGATTGTGGAGATAATTTTTGAGTTCACATAGATTTTATATGGGTACATGGGTATGTGGGTATGGGTTATACGATCCCATATCCATGCCCGCTCTACCCGATGGGTTTCAGATTTCCCTATTTATATACACATGGGTAACTTTTTGTCCCATACCCTTACCCTAATAAAGTTTTTACCCGCAGGGTACGTGGGTAATGGGTACCCATTGCCATCCCTAACTGGAATCAGAAAGAAGGGAGCAAAAACAGCCTTGGTAAAAATATGGTAGCTGTAGCTTTCCCCATGCTTGTTCTTCTGCTCCTTGCACTTGCTGCTAGCACGGGGTCAGCACCTATTTCACATGCTGGAATCGCCACAAATAATTCCAGTGACCACTTTGCTCTCCTTTCCTTCAAGTCGCTCATAAGGGATGACCCCTTGCAAGCTCTAGAGTCATGGAGCAACCGGTCCATGCCTATGTGCCAATGGCACGGCGTGGCATGTGGCAGAAGAGGACGCCGCCGTGGACGGGTCGTGGCGCTGGGCCTCAGCGACCTCAACCTTCTGGGCACTATCTCCACCTCGGTGGCCAACCCTTATATTCTTGAGGTGGCTCCACCTCCCCAGTAACCGCCTGCATGGTGCCATGCCATCAGCGCTTGGCCACCTGCGGTATCTGAAGCGTCTCAACCTGTCGGACAACACTCTGGATGGTGCTATTCCGCCGTCGCTTTCACGGTGCTGGCATCTCGAGAGCATCATCCTTGGATACAACAGGCTGAAAGAGAGGTACCACGGGAGCTTGGTGCCTTGACCAACCTACATTCAATTGTGCTCTACCAGAACGAGCTCGAAGGGGAGATACTACATGAGCTTGGCTCCTTGTACAATCTCAAGGTACTCAGTCTAGGCTACAACAAGCTTTCAGGAACCATCCCTTTAGAGATCAGCAACCTTGTTAATCTGAAGTTTCTGCACATCGGAAACAATGAGCTAACAGGAGAAATACCCCCTGGCATAGGTAACCTTGTCAAATTAAACGCACTCTCTAAGTTCGAATCAATTCTCTGGTTCTATCCCAAGTTCAGTAGGAAATCTCTCAGAACTGGCCTTTCTTATTCTGCACACAAATAACCTAACGGGGAGTATTCCATCATTACATAATCTTTCATCTCTCTCAGTGCTTGAATTAGCAAATAATGACCTGACAGGATGCATCCCATCTGGGTTAGGAAACCTCACATCACTAACTTCTATAGATCTTCAGCACAACCATCTAACTGGACAAATTCCAGCATAACTAGGGAACCTCAACTTGCTTGACAGTCTTGCTCTGTCCTTCAATAACCTTTCAGGTCTCATACCTCACTCCATTGGAAACCTGCACTCCCTCTCTGATATTGACCTAGACAATATGAATTAGAGGGGCCATTGCCTCCTTTGCTATTCAATCTTTCCTACCTCCAAGTTCTCAATGTACAAAGCAATTATAACCTCAATGGGTCTTTTCCATTTGACATGGGAAAAAACCTTCCAAATCTACAGCTCTTCTTTGCAAGTTATAATCAATTCCATGGTCCTATTCCTCCCTCTTTGTGTAATGCCTCTATGATTCAAATGATTGAGCTCGTTCATAACTCCCTAACAGGAACAATTCCCAATTGCCTGGGAAGTCACATGAAGAGCCTGTCCGTATTAACCATCGCCCAAAACCAGATTCAAGCAACATAATATGCCGACTGGGGCTTCTTGATCAGCCTAAGCAATTGTAGTAATTTGCAAATGTTGGATTTAGGTGATAACATGCTTGAAGGTGAAATACCGAGTTCGGTAGGCACCCTCTCCAGAAATCTAGAGTACCTTAACATGGAAGATAACAGCATAACGGGAAAGATTCCTCAAGTAATAGCAAACTTGACCAATCTGCACACACTTGTGCTATATGGTAATCATTTACAGGGTACTATTCCAACTTCTCTTGGCAAAATGAAGGGGCTAAATTTGTTAATCCTAGGAATGAATGACTTATCAGGATCTATCCCTCCAACATTCGGCAATCTTACACAACTAAGCGAACTTGATCTTAGTGGCAACATGCTTAGTGGAAGCATACCTTCTAGTCTTATGTGGTGTCCACTACAAAAATTAGACCTTTCAAACAACAGCCTTGTTGGTCCAATACCTAGGAACCTATTCCTTATAAACACATTGTCCGTCTATATGAAAATCCAAAATAATCTATTAACCGGGGATTTGCCTATAGAATTAGGTAACTTAAAGAATATTGGGGAACTTGATTTCTCCGGTAATCTAATATCTGGAGAGATTCCAATCTCCCTTGGAGAGTGCCAGACACTGCAGTATCTGAATGTATCTCGGAACAACCTTTAAGGGTCAATTCCATCATCAATCGAGAAGATGAAAGCCCTATTGATGCTTGATCTTTCCCATAATAATCTCTCAGGGAGCATCCCTGAGTTCCTCAGGAGCATGGAAGGGCTTGCTGGTTTGAATCTCTCATTCAACAACTTGGAGGGTGAGGTTCCAACAGATGGGATCTTCAGCAATGCAGCTTCTGCCTCTGCCTCAGGTATGGGAAATGATGGCTTGTGTGATGGAATCCCTCAACTGAAGTTGCCACATTGCTCCAATCTCACCACCAAGAAACCAACTCAGAAACTGGCCATAATATTCTCCATATGTGGTGCAGTTGTATTTATTGCATTGGTATTTGCACTGTCGACATTCTACAGTAATAGCAGGAAACTGAAAGCAAACAAGCAGACATCATCCATCAACGAGCAATATTTGAGGGTTTCTTATGCTGAACTAGTCAGTGCAACTAATGGTTTTGCTTCAGAGAACCTCCTTGGTGCCGGAAGCTTTGGCTCAGTGTACAATGGAACAATGATGATGAATGACCAGCAAGTAGTGATTGCTGTGAAGGTGCTCAACCTCATGCAGCGAGGTGCATCTCAAAGCTTTGTTGCAGAATGTGAGACCCTAAAATGCGTTCGACATAGGAATCTTATGAAGATAGTAACGGTGTGCTCAAGCATTGATTTTCAAAATCGTGACTTCAAGGCCCTTGTGTACGAATACCTACCAAATGGAAATTTAGACAAATGGCTACACCACAATCCCATGGAAGATGGTGAAAATAGGAGACTACATTTCCGTGTGAGACTGCAGATTGCAGTTGATGTAGCATCATCACTCGAATACCTTCACCAACATAAGCCAATGCCAGTTATTCACTGTGATCTTAAGCCAAGCAATGTTCTCCTTGATGGTGAAATGGTTGCTCATGTTGGTGATTTTGGGCTTGCAAGGTTTCTACATCAAGGCTCAGAGGAAACAACTAGTTGGGCATCAATGAGAGGCACAATAGGCTATGCCGCTCCAGGTGAGCTTTTAGTTATTGTAGCATCTTATTCTCTTCTATAACCCCCCTAGGCTTTCTTATTACTTCACATTTTGATGCAACTACTTACCTTATAAATTGGAAAAGAACTAGATATGTATTTTAACCTCTCCATTTCAGTTTGCTCACATTTTTCTGTCAATTCCAGAGTATGGACTGGGCAACGAAGTTTCAATCCATGGTGATGTCTACAGCTACGGCATACTGTTGCTGGAGATGTTCACTGGAAGAAGGCCAACAGACAGCAAATTTGGAGAATCCTTGGGCATTCACAAGTATGTGCAAATTGCATTGCCAGACAGGGCAACAGAGGTCATAGACCGGCACTTACTAGCAGAGACAGAAGATGGGGAAGAAAGCACCTCAAACTCTGACAGCATAGTGGATCTGAGAATTGCTTGCATCACTTCAGTCATGTGCACTGGGATTTCATGCTCACAAGAGACACCAACGGATCGCATCCAAATCGGGGGTGCTCTGAAAGAGTTGCTGGCAATAAGAGACAGATTTGACAAGGAGTTGTGTGCGGAAGGCGAGCCAGCAAACTAAAGCATACGAAGCCATTCAAGCAACCAGGACTGGTCAATAAGGATGGCAAGCTGCCATTTCAATAGGCTCCAGCAAAAAGTATTGCCGTAATGGTATAAAAAAGTATGTGTTTTGTGGAATATTTGTTGTATTGCCGTAATGGTATATCTGTATTGTTGAATTGTACGTATATATAGTGTTGTATAAACCATATGCTCTAGAATAAGTCCATGGTGTAGCG
The DNA here is from genome assembly GCA_011799875.1 of Thinopyrum elongatum. Lineage (NCBI taxonomy): Eukaryota > Viridiplantae > Streptophyta > Magnoliopsida > Poales > Poaceae > Thinopyrum > Thinopyrum elongatum. Next base: position 522,333,333 of record CM022303.1, read on the forward strand.
CATGCGTCTGTTTGTTGTAATAATCAGCCGGTTATTAAGATTAGCGTGAGGATCATACCGGTTGATCCCTCTGTAATCACCATGGACCTATATAACACGTACGCGTCCCTGCCTAACAGCATACGCTTCCAGCCCCACTTTTTTACTTTAATAAACTGCCTTATGTATTCTCCACGACTACAATTTTTTACTGAGTATATGACCAGAACAATGAACTCATCTTAGCTAGGAGTACAAGATTGCACGCTTTCACATCATTCCCTTCACGCAATGCTTACCTTATTCACTTACATCCTCGATTATCACCAGGATTTCATCCATGACTGGGTTCTTCTTCCCTTGAAGCTTGCAACATGCACACATCACACGTGTAAACTAGCACTAATTGCGGAGATGGATTGGTAAGAATGGAAGGAAGGAGGCGTTACCTCCGTCTTGGTGGTCGAGGACAAGCCAAGCAGCTAAGCGAGGCTGCCGCCGCAGCGGAGGAATCTGACGGCAGAGCTCGTCGCCGGGAAGGGGAGCGGCAGGTAGAGACGCCAACCGGCGGCCGAGTGGCGGCGGAAGTCGAGGACCCGACGAAGCAGAGAGCAGATGTATAGCAGGCTCGTGCTTGTCATGGGCTATAAGTAAATGCTATTTGGGTTATCTTTTGGCCCAACACACTGGTATTGGCTGCGTGGGCTAGAGAAACCATGGTTCCCCTAAAAAAAGAGAAAGAGAGAGAGACCATGGTTCCCATCTAGTCCTATAACCTTTCTGTAGCCAGCAAGAAATCATTTTTTAATAGCACCAAAGCACATGTAAAACCTCTCAAAAACATGCTCATCATCCTTCACATCATCTGCCAGTTTGATAGCAACAGTGCTACCTGGGTTAGTTCTCAGCAATTCCAATTGGTAGTCAAAAACCAAGGAATATTCTCCTTTAGTGCTATCTTTGTATTTCTCCATCACTAATTTCTTGGCCCTTTTGCATTGTGCAATAGTGACATCTGCAAACATGTCCTTCAAAACAGTTTGCTTCAAGTTTTCTAATTTCCATGTTGGATTTGCTTTTATCAGGGCTGCATACTTCTTAGCAATAACAACAGATGTCACTAATTTGTTGTCTCTTCTTGGAATACAGTGATGCTCATCGACAAATGTTGAGACTTGCAACCATTTGTGCCTAGTGGTCCTTGATGCATAAATGACCCACTTACATCCAGGCCAAGAACACTATGCTCTGACTTTGTAATGTTCATCTTTGCTGAACAACAAATGCCTGTGAGTTTTAATTCCATAGGAAATCACTGCTTTCTTCATGTGCTCTCTGCTTCTAAAAACCATGCCAAGCTGAAAGTTGGGTTTTTCAGCTTTGTTATCAAATCTAGGCCATTTGCTCTTCCTTCTTACCATAGTGGTACCTCCTTCTCCATCACTTTCTTCATCATAAGAGAAGTCATCCTCATCAGAGTCAAAATATGGAGTTTCAAAACCAGCATCCAAATCATCATTAGATTTACATTGTACTTTATTGTCTTGCATTATAATTCCACTTCTCTGTCCAAGCTTCTTAGCTCTCATTCCTCCTAATCTCTCTTGCAAGATTTCTCAGTTCCTCTGCCTCTGAATCCTCTCCAGAACTACAATCAGGTATTGGCTCATATTCACTGTCCTCTTCATCGGATTTGTCAACGGGAGGTGCTTCTGCTGCTGGAACATGTTCAGTTGATATATCATTATCTGCACCAACTATTGCAGCAACTTCTTTATCTGTTTCAGTAGCTCTTACATCAAACTGTCCCACAATTTCAGATGTAGTTGCAACAGATTGTGCTACTGTTTTAGTTCCATTTGCAGCAACCGCCCTTCTTCTGACTTCCATCTTAGGAGGTATAGCAACTTCAGTTGCACTAAAGTGTGCCTCCAACTCAGTTGGACTTGCGGCAACTTCTCTCTCCGTTTCATGAGCAGACGATGCACTAACTTGAGCTTTTTCAGCAGCACTTACCATCTCATCAACCACTTTAGTGTCAGCAACTTTCACACTAATAAGTGGTAATTTTGTCCCTTTGTGCCTAGAGTAAGTTTCTCTTACATTTACTGACACCAAACCTGCATATATGTCAAACTGCTCATCACCTACACATATGTCAAACTGCTCATCACTACCAGATAGCATGGTTTGGTCTTGGTGCATTTCTTTATCACGGACAAAGTGCTCCTGCTGAATTGGCATGTTCATTTCTTCAACAAAAACATCAGCATAACCACCATCTTTTATTCCAACGTCCATCCTCTTCACCGAATCATCATCAGACAGGAACATAAGACCATCACTGACTTTTTTTTCCTGGAAGTAACCAATGTAATTTGTAGCTGTAAGTACCTCTGCAGTGACCTCTTTCCACTTGATGAATATCTTCTACATAGTTACATAATTCTCCATAGGACAAATTATCCCTTGGAATGAACATCTCTGCCACCAATTCCCCAATGTAATCCAACTTTCCATCCACTTGGTGAAATGATCCATAGTAATGAAACCTGACAAAGAAGTTGTCCAATGGATCGGGACCAGGAGAACCTACAAATTCAGACAGGAAGAACTGACATTCAGAAAACAAATAAAGTTGAATCTTTAGCTCTGACCATACAAAATTCAGACAAGAACTAACATTCAGTCAAGCATGGCGGATCATTTACTCTGAACTGAAAGTATGTACAGTGCAACTTCAGTTCATTCAGGAAAAATATGTCCACTTTTCTCCTAAACCAAACAGGAAAATCATCTACAATAGATTCAGACAAATATGTGCACTGAAAGTTCATTCAGCCTCATTTACTATGTAGGAGAAAGTGCAATTTTTCCTACACCAAATTATCTTGAAAGATCGCTCCTTTTCCTACCAATTCTCCTTGCATTCAAAGTTCAGTCAGCCCCACTTTTTTTTCTGAACTATCATAGGAACAGGGCAACCACCCACAACAAATTCTCCATTTACTCTGTAGGAGAAACATGACATAAGATAGAGAGAGATATATGGCCATCGGTTCACAGAGATATGGCCACTTTTTTCTGAACTAACATAGAACGACACCTGAACAGGGCATCATCCAAAAAGCTACATCTACCCCTAAAATCGTAGCACTAAAACGATCAATTCCCCTCATATGAACCCACGCCTCTACAGCACACGCGATTCCGCTGACGCTCGCGATTCCGTCGGCGAACGACACCTGAACCAAAACAGAGTTGCAGCAGAGATGGAGGGAGACGCACCTGGACACATGGTTTGGTTCCGCCCGCTACGGATGAGCGACAGATGATGGAGGCGACGGCGGATGGCGCCTGCGATTGCCAAGCCCTAGCGAACGAAAGAGGGGAGGCGATTCTTCTGGAGGCGGAGCTCTGACAAAGAAAAAAGGAAGGAGATGATGGAAAAAGGAAGAAAGGAGACAACCATCTGACTAATGGGACCCACACTGCCTACTCAGCGTTCTCTGCCCAGTCAGGGCGTAATCAGCATCATGGGGGGACAAAAACCGCTCCAGATTACATATAAACCGCTCAAGGGGGTTATTAACCCGGTTTTAGTAATTTCAGGGTGTTATTTGTCCCGGTTTTGAGTTCAGGGGGTTATGTATTCCAAAGAGTGGATTTGGGGGTGATTTGTATACTTCTTTCTATTGGCTGCATTGGTGTATACCATGTCAAAAAAATGCCTAAAAAATGTCAAAAAAAACATTGTTGTATCTCTCCTTTTTTTAAGAAACAGTTATGATGATTTCACAATGTTTGATGACTCATTCCATGATTGCAATTTTCTATTGATAGCTTAACAAGCTGGCTTCTTGGTAATTGACGACCCATTCGGGACGGGGCGGTAACCAATGTTTGATAACCTAATTTCATACAAATTTTAGGAATTTCATGGGTAACTCTATTTTTATCTTAATGAGGGGAAGAAGTTCTGAATAAGTCGCAACACCTACAACCCCTCTTGCTTTAGATCACATAAGCAACCTTGTTCATCACTGAAGCACAAAGATACTTGTTTGTCCTCAAGGCTACTGCACATTGTAGTAAACTAGATAATTCTCTGCGCGTTGCTGCGGAAAATATTGCCTACAATTGTGTTTTTACTCGGCGCATTAACTCTCGTAAAAGGATCAAAATGAATAAATGATTTTGCTTGGTCAAAAATACTTTAGAATGATACATTACTTATACCATTCAAAGTTTGAACAATAGAGAACAATAAAATTAGAGGATTATATGGAAATTTAACAGCAGAACCAAAGGTTCATGGCTTCAATGCATGCCGCCATCTCGGCTTATTCTGCAAGTGGAAAAAACTTTCAAGCTACAACATCACCACCTAGATATAACCCCAAGTATGAACTCTCACGTGCATTTACATTGATTCATCCCTCAACAGGAGGTAAACATATGCCATTAGTCTTCAAAGAATCATAAGGCTTCATCTTCTAAACATTCCTTTAAATTATTAGAGAAATATGGATATAAGAAAAACATCATCTGATACAGTGTGTATAGGCATGCAGGGACAAAAAGTGTCCACCTTCCTTCATTTTCCTCGTAGTAGACAATACTATGAGGAGAGTTAGTACAGCAGATATTAACACATGAAAAACACTCCAAGGCAACTTCATAGTAGAAAACACTATAAGGATGAGAGTTAGTAGCGGTATGCATACACTTTGATGTAACGCCTGATATTAACACATGAAAAACAGTGAAATGCAACTGTAGAATGAAGGCAAAAGCAACCTGTAAACGTCAAGGTACTTCTATTATTCAGAGAAGATAGATTAATCTTGCATCATCGTTAATTAATATATGAACGACAAAGAAGATTATGGATGGCATATCATCAAAGTAAACATCTGCACTATTGTAAAGTAACTTCATCGGACATTTTCTTTTTTTAGAGGAAAACATCGGACATTTTCAACAATACCCAATAGTAAGATATGTGCACACGTGTGGTCCTGAAACAGGAATAGAATAACATCAGCTGCATCACTTGGACGATAGCACTTCCTTCCTCAATGGTTCAGCGACATGGTTGATACAATTCAGGGTTTTGTGCATACAAAATGTATTAGAGAAAATTAGATGAACCAGTTGCACTTTTGCACACCTTAATTTGTTTGGAAGGGCGGAGGGTGGGTCTCTGGGTAGTTACACAACTATCTTTTCTGCAGATCATGATGTACATGTGGGGGAACCCCTCGGATACACCAGTGTTGCGTATCTTGATCAAGCCCACGGTCCAACCGGCTGCTGCTATCGTTGGCCACGGTGTGCTATGGGCGTTTATCAGATGGCGAGAGTACTACAGGAGAGAAATAGTTCCATGTATTAGGCATTGGTTTGACAGATAATTACATGGGTGTGTGGGCATGACGCCCATCAGATCTGCCCTCACCTTTCTCATACATTTGCCAAAACTCAAAAGAGGAAACTGCCAAATCGTACCTATAATTAAGCAGACACAGGTCGATCTGCCATGGACGTCGAACTGCAATCAGTTTACTGGGCAAACAAAATTTAGGTCGCTTGTTGGCGACTCTATCTGCTGCAAGAGAGAGAGAGAGAGAGAGATCTAACTTGACTTTGGTACCTGCTGATCTGCGGCGGCGGTGCGGCTAGTCCAGATCCGATAACCATGAAATCGAGGAGACGATTGGTGAAGGTTGGAAAGAGAGGATCGGGATGGGAGGAGACAGATGGGATGTGTAGCCAGGCAAGGGAAGAACAAACGTCATGAAGAGGAGAAGGGGAGAACATTGGGCTGTGGGCGTTGCTTGGAATTTGGTGGGGAAAGGAAAAACGTGCGTACTCATATTGAGAGGGCCGGTCCTATCCCATTCTGTTCGCTGATCAAGCGGTAACAGACACTGATCTGGTAGGGCTGCTGTTGTGGTTGGGCCCATCCGTAAGCCAGTAATAAAATGTTGACGTGGCAGGTTTGCTGAGGTGGATAGGCTGCATGTCAAGAAAAATAAGATAGTGGGGATGAACTATTTAGGTATTATAGATTATAGATATATCAAGGACATACGACGACCATGCATATAGGATCACACACCACAATTCCCACACTCCCTTGTTCCAGAGCAGCGCCACCCAGCTTCAGACTCTCAGAAGAGATAAAACCCTACGCCCTGGTTGTGTTGCATTCATTTGGATGGAATACAAAGTATAGGTTGATCTACCACGAGATCGTTGTGTCTCGTCTCTAAGATGTTTCGAGATGTCCTATCGACTAGCCTAGACTTGGTTTATATAAGATACCGGAAGCCTACGATAACAGGAGTCTTAGTCGGCTACGTCGGTGGAGGGGAGTCCTCGTATTGTACGGCAAGACTTCTGGAATCTTCCTTGTATGCATCATGGGCTGCCCGAAGTGGCCCGGGACAGAACCGACAAGGAGGTCCTCAACCCGATCCACCTAGGAGGGAGTCGATGTGGTGAGAGGCCCCCTAGCCAGGACACCATCAGTAGCCCTTGAACCGGTCTTCAAGTCTGGCCACACCTCGGCTTATTTGAGCTGCTCGTCGTCTTTAGTCGCCGGTCTTGAAACTAGTTCAACGAGAACTTGCCCCGATCAGTGTCTTCCTGCAGCCGAGCTTCGATGTTGGACTGCATCCGAGATGACGTAGACCACCTCGGTCTTGAAAACGTTGAAGGAGTATAGCCGAGCTACATGTCGGAAAGGTTTCCTAGGCAGCTGATAACCCACAAGTATAGGGGATCGTTTGTAGCCTTCTTCGATAAATAAGAGTGTCGAACCCAACGAGGAGCTAAAGGTAGAACAAATATTCCCTCAAGTTCTATCGACCACCGATACAACTCTACGCACGCTTGACGTTTGCTTTACCTAAAGCAAGTATGAAACTATTTTGCAAGAATAAAACTACGAGTACTTTGCGAGAATAAAACTATGAATAAATTGCAAGGCAATAAAAGTGGATAGCTTTTGTCAATAAGAAAGTCATTTGTCCCTAGGCAATCGATAACAAGTACCGGTAATCATTCTTGTAATTTTATATGAGGGAGAGACATGAGCTAACATACTTTCTCTACTTGGATCATATGCACTTATGATTGGACCCCTAGCAAGCATCCGCAACTACTAAAGATCATTAAGGTCGTGAAACCCAACCATAGCATTAAGTATCAAGTCCTCTTTATCCCATACGCAACAACCCACTTACTCGGGTTTAAACTTCTGTCACTCTCGCAACCCACCATAAGCGAATCATGAACATATTGCAACACCCTACAATGGGGGTCCCTCACGTTTGCGCGAGACGGAGGGCACAGTAGGACAGCACCATAAATAAAATATACAATCATACCAAGCAAGATCACGATTAACCCATAGGACAAAACGGATCTACTCAAACATCATAGGATAACCAAATATCATTGGGAAATAATATATGGAGTTGAGCACCATGTTTAAGTAGAGATTACAGCGGGGAGAAGAGGTGTTACACCGCTGCATAGAGGGGGAGAAAGTTGGTGTAGACGGTAGCAAGATTGTTGATGTAGATCGCCGTCACGATCCTAGCCCCGGCGGCACTCCGGCGCCACCGGGAGAGAGGGAGAGAGAGCCCCCCTCCTTATTCTTCTTCCTTGGCCTCCCCCTAGATGGGAGGAGAGTTCCCCCTCTGGTCCATGGCCTCCATGGCGGCGGAGGGACGGGAGCCCCTCCGAGATTGGATCTCCCTCTCTATTCTCTTCTGTTTTGCGTTCCCCAGATCTGGCCGAAAACCGTTTCTTATATTCCGGGAAATCCGTAACTCCGATTGCGCTGAAATTTTAACAGGATTTTTTTTCCGGATATAAGCTTCCTTGCGCCCGAAGTAGAGCTCCAACCGACGTACGAGGTAGGCATAAGACACCTGGGCGCGCCTGGGCCCCCAGGCGCGCCCTGGTGGGTTGTGGTCACTGTGGGCCCCCTCTTCTGATGATTCCAACTCCCAAAAATTACAAATATTCCAAAATAATTCTCCGTAAAATTTTATTGCATTTGGACTTCGTTTGATATGGATTTTCTGTGAAACAAAAAACATGCAACAAACAGGAACTGGCACTGGGCACTGGATCAATAGGTTAGTCCAATAAATCATATAAAAAGTTGCCAAAAATATGTGAAAGTTGTATAACATTGGCATGAAACAATCAAAAATTATAGATACGACGGAGACGTATCAGCAGCCAGCCGCCCACAGCCGGCCTCCATGTCGGACTGCTGTCGAAGTTGTGCGTACCACCTCGGTCTTTAGTTGTCGATGTATATGGTCGGCCTATGTGGGAAAAGTTTTCCCGCCAAACCGACTTCCGTGAGCCAATTTTTCATGGATTTTGCTGACTCATACAATTTATTCTCTGTCGGGATGTATAGCCAGTAGCCCTCAAGATGAGTGCCGACTCAAAATTGTGTATGCACCTGAAGGATAGGATAAATCTTTTGATCCCAGTAGCCCCCGAGACTCAGGTCGATTTGCCAAATTGGCCCGATCGAATCCTCACTTGGTAGCATACTTTGAAAAAAACTAGCGGGTGGGGCGCCACCTGGTGGCGCCGCTTGAGAGGAAGCTGGCCGGTGCCAGGTGGGAGGCGCCCCTTCAACTTTCCTTTTTATATTGTGTAGTGGTATTGCATCATAGGCATAATAAGCAGTAGGGAGCCTGGATAAACCAGGAATTTCAGATCATCAGGAACAAAATTAAAAGATCATTACACACTTGATTGAACGAGTGATACATGCATCTTGGTTCTAAAGGTCATTGATAAAGAGTACTGAAATCGTCTCCACAAAAAGAAGGGGGAACAGTGATCGTGGATGGAGTGGCTAATCTTCATCTCGAGCTCAATGCATCCACTGTCCCAGATGCCGGGCTAGTCTTCGTCGTTGTCATCACCGTCGGTAACCACTGTATCTTTTTGAGCCTCACCTCACAATTTCAGTGTGAAATTCAGAAACAAAGAGAGGCAGTGGATCGAGAGGACGGGGAGGAAGAGAGGCATACTTGGCCGCAGCGGATCCCACACCGGTGCTCCTCCTGGATCCAACTGACGCTGCTCTCCTGGCCTTGCTACGAGGAGGCTACAAAATCAACAAGTTCAGTGCTTCTATGGAACCTACAACAGAGATCAGATCAGTATGATCGTGGGCATCCAAATGCAAGAGAGAGAACATAAATTGGTTCATCATGACCCACTTGCTGACCCATTGCTGGAAAGCTAAGTGATATGACTTCATTACCTGTGATGAGAACAGTGAGAGATCTAGCTCTGTACTAATAAACTATAAAAGTTTAGTTCTGTAAACATATGTTGGAAAGCTAAACAAAGTCCCAAATCCATCCTCATTATTAAGCATGGATGATTACGCCTAAGTAACTTTTCAATCAATAGGGTATGATAAAAAAAAGTAATGTAATTAACATGGAGACTCGCTTCAAAATCATCAAGATGCTTTGTAGCATCAATGGAGATGTTTGCCACTATTGCATTTGAAGCTTTACTGAACCACTTAAGTATTCAACTCCTAGTTGATCCTGGATAGAAGTTCAGGGAAAAAGATACCATCATGAATATTTAGTAACTTGACCTCAATAAATCCTTCATTTGTCATTAATTAATCCAGTTAATGCATACAGTACATAGGTAGGTGGACTATTGATTGCTGAAAGATGTATTGCACATATCTCCAAATCAGTAATATAAATAGTACTGTTATTAAATTAGCACAACTAAAAATTAGATTAAATCATATGCATGAAAATTATAATGGATTAATTTCTCTAGCTTCTATTGTTGAGATAATAGCTCTGCTCTGTTTAGTGTTGAAGTTTCTTCATGATACACGAGATGAACATGCAAATAAAGAAACTGAGTTGAGATCTTATTTGGTCTGGCATCCAGGTAAAAGGCGAACGCCATACACCAAAAACCATGAACATCAAGGTAAATAGAAGCAACAACAATAAAAAATCCTGATATTACCTACTGTCCCAAAAATTTATCCTCATGTCGGATCCATAACAGGGAGGAGAGACGAGAGGCAAGTTGTCCTGAGGCGTTCATGTGACCAAGGGCATGCACGAATGAATCGATGAAGAACCCAAGGCTCACACGACGCCTCTGCTGCTCCCGCAGCATCCGTCCATTTCAGCATCGTTCTTCATGATGTCGAAGACGAGGAGGAGAGAGGCGGCTGCTTGGCCAGCGAGCCAACCACAACACACTTCACCGACCCGACTCGACCTCGTCCTCCTCCACATCCTCGTCGGCGGCGCCTTCCCCTCATTACTGGACTGATTACATCAGGGTGCAAGACTATGAGTAGACTCGCATGCCGAACTTCACTACCCTCATACATATTCGAACTTGGTCTTCAAGCAGTTTCACTTGTAGGTGGCCAGAGATTTGCATCAATGTCATATGTTCAACAATCTCTCCAGCGACTGAAATATTCTTATCTATGGGCTCGAAGCAACAAAGTATATCCAATGAATAGTGCTCAAGCCATACACTAAAATGCAAATACATGATCCAAAAAACCAATTCAGTTTGCAAGAAAATATATTCCTCTAGCAGAGACCTGAAAAAACAGAATATTTTTAGTTTGCAAACGCATACCAACAAACAAGAACACTTGAAGATTAACTGAGGCCTCACTACCTTAAACTGAGAAAGAAGACTCATCAAAGTAAAACACTATAGTAATCAGGATGTCCTACAGTTAACAATGTATAACAAAAAGGACAACTTATAAATGATATGGTATGCGACTGAATTTATATTAATGAGAGGCTCATCTAACTTGAAGGGAGAACCAAATTTAACCAATTGAACTGAGAATCAAATTTAACCAATGAGCTAAAGTTGCCTTGAGATGCTATATAAAGTATAATCACTGTAAACCAAATCCTTACCACGGGCTCATTTGAATTCTTTTTAATAGCTCTAGTATAGTGAGCTGTTGGTTCCTGATATTTTCTCTTGTAGAAGAGTTCATTGCTTGCAACATGCATAGCGGTGTACATTCAGATTCCAGAAGCAGCAGTATTTGCCGACCAATTTGACATCATAATTATATCTTTTGCTTATTCCCAAGTAGATCGTGTCACCTCTGCCCCCAGCTCCCATCTACCTATCCCTCTGGTGGATTACCCTGCAGGAAATACCGAAAAGCTATGTCATCTCAAGCATCAGTATGAACTCATTCAAGCACAAGTATAACATAGGAATGAGCTGAAGGTTAGCACCACAGATGCACATGTCTAAACTAAAAAATATATAACACTACTTATGCAAACACCACGGCACCACACAGCAATTCAGCTGGCGGCTTAGTATTCTTATGTACCGAACATCTAAAAACTTATTCCCAGATGTCTTGCAGATATGAACTTCACAACTGAAATTTCAAAATACGTAGCTTGGTAACATGACTAAACTTTCTAAATTTCAAGCAATACCAAACAACATTACTTACAAGTTACGGCACTGCAAAATAGAGTACACTTTTTGGCAGTAGTGCAGCTTGCATTTGACGAGAACCAGGGCATCTTCCTACAAAATGATCAGCTTTATTAAGCATCGAAATGATAACTACATCACACATGACTCCTGAGCACCAGACCATTAGACAACAAATAATGGCAGCCATAGTGCTGAACTTCACACCGGTAAAGCACAAGGATAGCGAGGTTTCCAGTAAAAGCTAACGGACAAATAAAACCAAGAAATGTTCAGAAGCATTAGAAGTCAGCACACATAGGATTTAGTAAATCAATTACCTCAGATTTTGGAAGGAAAATCAAGGAAAGGAAGGATATGTAGCCCAGGACTTCCCAATCGCCTTGTTCCTTTCAGCTGCTGCAGGAAAAAAATCAATCAAAAGATCAAAAAACCTACAGCGTGTGTCAGCCACTGAAGCCGTGCAAGCTCTAGGCCGACTTGATCCCTCGATTAATTAGTCAGAAACCCACTGCCTGGAGTAGTACTTATCCAATTAGGAGCGGCAACACGAAACACCCATTCAACCATGCACCAAACACCTCGGTTATCGTCCAAAGGAAATCTAAAACATGGTCATATATCATGTCGAAATTTATATGCAGCTATGAACCTGTTTCTGATTCTCAAAAACTACACTCGTTGATATTAGAAGCGGCAGAACCATGTGAAAGTTGTTTTTCTGTCTGTTGAAATTTTCAAGTATTCAGTTCATATATATACAAGTCCATTTCAGTGTCAAAGTGGGTATGATATTTACCACACACGTCCATTTCTGTGTGTTTAAAATTTGAGAAAAGTATGTTTTTGGTCCCTCAAGTTTCCAAACAGTACAGACTTGGTCCTTTAAGATTTTTTGGTATACATTTGGTCACTCAAGTATTAAAACCGGACAAGTTTGGTCCTAAACCATATTTTGACCCCGTTGACCGGGTTTGACCGCCACAAAACCGCCTGATGAACAGTAAATTCGAGTTTTTTTTCAAAAAAATCTGAAATTTTTTGGGGTCCAATATGCTTACATGCACAAGGTGCGACCAAATTTTCGTAGTCTTTCGACACTCGAGGAGCTCGTGACAAAAAAAAAACAAAAATATCTGTCCGATGAATAGTAAATTCAAAAAATTCTGAAATTTTTTGGGGTCTAATATGGTTACATGCGCAAGGTTCGACCAAAATTTGGTGGTGTTTTGAGACTCAAGGAGCTCGTGACAAAAAAAAACAAATTTTCGCTCACAAAAAATAGCCAAAATTTGTTTTTTTTGCTAGAGCCCGTCCTACGTCATTTCATGAAAAAATGTTGGTCGCACCTTGCGCATGTAACCATATTGGACCCCAAAAAATTTCAGAATTTTTTGAAATTTTTTTGATTTTTTTGGAATTTACTATTCATCGGACAGATATTTTTGTTTTTTTTGTTATGAGCTCCTCGAGTGTCGAAAGACCACAAAATTTGGTCACACCTTGTGCATGTAAGCATATTGGAAGATTTTTTGAAAAAAAACTCGAATTTACTGTTCATCAGGCGGTTTTGTGGCGGTCAAACCCGGTCAACGGGGTCAAAATCTGGTTTATGACCAAACTTGTCCGGTTTTGAGACTTGAGGGGCCAAATGTATACCAAAAAATCTTGAGGGACCAAGTCTATACTTTTTGGAAACTTGAGGGACAAAAAACATACTTTTCTCTTAAAATTTCTAGTACTCAACAAACATAGGACATGAAAAAAAATGCATGTTGCTGTCAAGAGATTTACAATTGTCGACAATTCATGTGATTTGTTAATTACTGAACCTTTGGAACTTTTTGACATGGTAACCACTGGGAGCAGCATATGCACTTTGGAGTATTTGACTTCAACAACGACATATAAGACTACCCCTCTGTCAGTATACTCTGATGCGTAAGAGATAGGTATACTTATAGGATTGGCGATGTCTAACTGGGATAGCAAGCCTAGCATATGATCAGGCATTTTAATACTTCAGCACAAGGTTAGGAAGAATGCCCTGTTTCCCCTTTAGTTCATCACACCTTATTGCAGCAGTAGCTTGTTATTAATTGAGCTTGTCAGTGATCATAAAATTATAATATCCCCATAGTGGATACATTTTGCAAAAGGGTGTCACTTAAACATATTAATCTTAAACATTAGGTCAGGAGTATCATAAGCTCGGAAAAAAAACTTACATAAAACATTACGTTTGAATTAAATCAAGTCTTTTGGTGTCATCCGAGTTGGTCTTAAGATCGCATGTGGAGTTCTTCTCATGCCAATTTAGGCAAACTAAATTTAAGTGGCACAAAGACAAACCAGGCAATATGGCTATTGGCCGAGTACTCAAGCCAAAAAAGGAGCAGTAGAGAAAGACCTTTTTTTGCGTGGAAGTAGAGAAAGACTTCAAAACAACTAAAGGAAGAAAACACTTAGGCTAAAAACGACGCATATTAAATTAAGAGCCCCCAAGTCCGGTGAGACTTGGGTAAAGAAAGTGTTTTTAGAAAAAATGAACAATAATTTTATTGTACACAAATATAATGCTTGGTCAAACCAAACAAAATATAAAATTGAAAAAAAATAAGCACAAAAGCGACTTAATTGGTTTATACTCCCAGTGTTCATGATGTGGTCCGGGCTTGCGGCGGGACGAGGTCCCAGCCCCCAAGCTAGTCCCGACAAGGCAGAGCGATGAGCTCGGCTCGACGAAGTGACGACACAACACCGTCGACGTGGCGAGGCGGAGCCCTCGGTCTAGCTGGTGTGTTGAAGCAAGTCGGCGGGGTAACGACGAAGCCCCCAGGCCATCTGAGGTGACGAAGCAAGTCGACGAGGTGACGCCGGAGCCCCCACATCAACCGATGTGATAGAGCACGCCGGCTTGATGAAGCGACGACGCGGGATGCTGACGCGCCCGATCTGTGGGGCGACGACTTGACCTTGGCAATGACGAACCCTTGGTCGGCTAACCAAGGTGGCGATGTGACGTGATTAACGTCGGTCGGACATAGCAACGACACGGTGATGCCAACGCAGGTCCTCATTTGTGGAATCTCTAGGTCGGATCAGTGTGACACTAGCGCGACCATGAATAACACCGGATTTACTCCTTAGCACGCGCGCGTTGCGACGGGCGAACGGACAGCGTTCTCTCCTTCCAGTTTCCTTTTCTAAGCGACATGGTAATCATGAGCAGGCCCACCATGTGACCCGCGTGAGGAGGCATGCAAGGAAGGATAGCAGTACTCCTTCAAGCATCTGGACCCACCACTTCTTCCTCCCCGTTAAATTTACTCACACATGCAAGCACAAGGGCCCACCAGCTCCCCTAATCTCTCGCCCCCCCCCCCCCCTGATTCAACGGGGTGGGGTGGGGGTGGGAGCGTTTTATCCCTTAATCTCTCTCTTTCTAAAAAGGAAACCCAACTACTTAATCAACGAAACGCTCCTGGTCGGAAACCGAGCGCTCCGACGGTCGCGCGCGGGTTAGCCATGCCCGAATAACACCTCAAAAAAGGCTCAAAATTTGTAGGCACGTGTTTGAGAACAAAACACAATACCCTACAAAAAAAATCC
Source organism: Thinopyrum elongatum (assembly GCA_011799875.1). NCBI lineage: Eukaryota > Viridiplantae > Streptophyta > Magnoliopsida > Poales > Poaceae > Thinopyrum > Thinopyrum elongatum. The sequence continues at coordinate 522,348,459 of CM022303.1, forward strand.
TCCAAGAAAGATGTCTGGTAGTCTCTTCATGAAAAAAGATGAACTCGGATCGGATATCTTTTCACACAGAAAACATATTCGAAAACTGATGCACTCCCCCCCCCCCCCCCCCCCCCCGAGTTTGCACCGTTGGGCCATCCTCAAAATTTGAGGGCTTGTCGGCATGAAAATTTCGCATGATCTGAACGGTTAGATCTCCAAAGAATGTCGGAGTTAGTATCTGGACTCTTTCTTCCGAACTCACGCGGATTTTGGTCCAGATCCAATAGGGTCTCGGTATATTAGCAAATGTTAGAGATTCTAGCTTGGGAACGTGCTAAAATTTTATAGGGTTGTTTTATACTCAATTCCGCACAATCCCACCAAAGGAATCATCAAAACGATGCTCGAGGAGGCGGGGACGACAAAAACAAATCAGTTGTCCAGAAAATCTTGCACGCTTGCGCGAGGGCAAAATTGACGTTGATCCCCTGAGCTCCATGGACGAATTTTCCCGTGATCCCAGTCGAGATTGAAGCTGATGTTGATGAAGACACCCATCGATCTCTGACAGATCCAACATGGGGTGCAGTTCTTGACCTGGCCGAGGTGACCAGTTGAGTCAGCAACGAACGAGGTCGCACCGAAGACGAAAATCTATTCCGACGAAAAATCGCGTCGGAACAGATCCGAACTCCCATCAAATCGTTGTCATTACGTAGCGGGACCTGCATGGACTACCAATGACGGAGTCGATTCTGTCAGATCTCAAGCAAGGAGTGTCGAGCTAGTAGCCTAAATGCGATGATAACAAGGACACGAGGTTTACCCAGGTTCAGTCTCTCTGAATAGATAAAACACTACGTCCTGCTTATGTTGTATTAATTTGGATGAAGTACAGAGTACAGGTTGATCACCACGAGATCGTTGTGTCTCATCTCTAAGATGTTGTCAGATGTTCTATCAACTAGTCTAGCCTCGGTTTATATAAGATACCGGAGGCCTAGGATAATAGGAAACCTAGTTGGCTATGTCGGTGGAGAGGAGTCGTTGTATTGAACGACAATGCTTCTGGAATCTTCCTTATACGCGTCACGGGCTGCCTGAAGTGGCCCAGGACAGAACCGACAAGGGGGTCCTCAGCCCGGTCCACCTGGCCGGGACTTGACATGGTAGAGGCCCCTTAACCGGGACACCGTCACTCCCCACATGGCAGCTCCCGGATATTTCCAAGATCAAAATGTAATGCACGAGCTTTTGGACAGTTTGCTAGAGCATGAAAAAAATCCCCTCATTTGCATTAAATATTGCAGGTGTTACAAGTTGCCTAATTGCTGCACTTCCAACTATCAGCGGCGGCTTCACACAAACACTTCTAATTTTTTTGGACATTCATCTTCCAGATAAGGTTCCAAACATCTCTATTTTCATCCGTCGCCTCATTGTTCTAACCCACCTCCTCGACCGCCATTTTTTTTTAAGAGCTACCTTACACCCACTCTCCGTAAGAAAAAAAATCTGAGTTTTCCTCATAATACTATGCCACGGAATCTTCGCCCGAAATAGAATGGATATGAAATCTCATGATCGACTCGACATGATGGGAGTAAAACACATACCACACCACATCCTCATCACATCTCCTCGTACGCAAGGCAAAAAGGTTCAGAAACCCATTTCAACCGCGCTCTATTCCCCTTTCGAGTTATTTTGAGACCAAAATTCCCTTGTATCCAGTTATCCCATCATCTATTAACAATTTCCCCATTATAAACTCCCCAAACAACTCCTTGCTTGAGAAGGTCCGGGCCATGAAACAATATCCTGCAACGAGGGAGAGGCACTACGCGTGAAAGCTATATCTAGAAGAAGTCCATTTAGAAAATATTTTGCCTTAAGAAGACAAGCACATGGAGAATTAGGATTATCTAGGAAACACCTAGCCTGTCTAGCCAACAGTGCATGATTAAATACGCATGTGACGACCTCGGCTTAATCGTGCACTAACCATACACGCAAATGCACACGATCAAGCCTAAGGACTCACTTGAAGATATCACAACACAACTCTAAAACATAATTAAATTCATACAAGCTTTATATTACAAGCCAGGGCCTCGAGGGCTCGAATACATAGCTCGATGGCATACTAGTGTCAGCGAAAGCATCAGATATCTGGGTACAGATATATTACAGAAATGAAGATAAGCCTTTAGAAGGCGGAGCAAAATAAAATACTACGATCGAAAGGCGTAGGCCTCCTGCCTAGGATCCTCCGAATCCTACTCCTGGTCGTCTGTCGGCTCCTCGTAGTAGTACTTGCCGGGAGGGTAGTAGAAGTAGCCGTAGTCGTCGACGGGGGCAGCTAACTCAGGGGCTCCGTCATCTGGCGGCGTCAATTGGATATGGGGAGAAAAAGAAAATAAAGCAAACGTGAGTACTCATCCGAAGTACTCAGCAAGCAAGGATCTACACTACATATGCATCATTTTCAAAGGGGGCTGTATATGTGGACTGGGCTGCAGAAATGCCAGAGAAGAGGGGAAAGCCTAGTCCTATCGAAGACTAGCATCTTCAATCATCTTCATCGGTCTTGCAGCATTAGAAGAGTGCAGATTACACAATGTAAAGTAGTAGTAGTGTATCATCAACCACGGCCAGGGATCCTTTCTCGACTCCCTGCGAGAAAGCAATCCCAGAGCCATACTATCCGTTTCATCTCAAGTTCTAGTTGTACCGATCGGGATACAACTCCGAGTGTCCGTTACCGAAGGACAGGCTATCGATAGATGTTTTCTTCCCTGCAGGGGTGCACCAAGTTACCCACCACGCTCGATTAACTCTGGCCGGACACACTTTTCTGGGTCATGCCCGGCCTCGGCCAAACGATACGCCGCAACCCGACCAAATACTTAACAGAGAGGTCAGCACGCCGGACTAAACCTATGCCCCCAGGGGTCTTGGGCCTTCGCCCCGGGAACTCCTGCACGTTACGTTCACGGCCGAGAGCAGACCTAGCAACCCCTTAATACAAGCGCAGTTGCGTAACCAGTCCAACTCGGCGCGCGCCGCTCAATCGCTGACGTCCATTAAGCTTCGGCTGAAGTATACGACGCAGAACGCCCATACTATGCCCACGTGATGGTTAGTGCTATCAGGCCAGAGGCCCCTCGGATCAAATATCCAAATCGTTAGTGTGTTGATAGTGCGGAAACGAGCAGAGACTCACGAAAGATGTGACCCCGTCGCCCTGTCTCGAGGACTTGCGGCAAGGGCGAGGAATGCCCGGCCACGCCTCGTGTTCAACCCTCGGGCACCATCCAGGTCCACCCGATTCCGCATCACTCGCTAATAAGCTCGCGCGGGTACCCCTCAGGGCCGACCCGTCTTTAGTATCATGTTACAGTGTACAGTCATAGTAACCAAAGTATCAGTGTGTCTGACACCAAGGGGAACCCTGAGGAATCACCATCGATGGAATTCCCTCTGATGTTACCGTCAAGGTGAACGGAGGAGGAATCACCCTCGAGGTCCACACTTGAGGAGTTGCGCGACGACGTCGTTATCGGGGGTGGTGTAGGAGGAATCACCCTCGCTTACCACGACCGAATAACTAACCTACAAGGTTATCATCAGAAGTGCTGACGAGGTATCACCCTCGGCACTCGATAGTAACCCAGCAGTGTCGGCAACTAAGGGGGATGTGACGTGCGGTGTCGGGGCCTGGTCTTTAATCCCATTGCACGGGTCTTCTGATCATCCAGCGGGGCAGTCGGGATAAGTGGGGTCTCTGATGGTCTCTACCCAACATGTTCTAAGCAGTTTAGGATAACAGATAAGTATCAACAGCAGGTTACAAGTAAACATGCTATGCAGCAGATATAGGATAACAGTAGCAGCAGTAACTTCTAATGCAAGCATAAGAGAGAAGAGAGTGGGCGATATCGGAATGCTCAAAAAGGGGGTGCTTGCCTGCAAGCTTTGGGGCAAGTGGCTGGTCGTCGGGGACGTAGTCGTTCTCCGGAGCGGCGTCTGCCTCAGGAGCTACGTCAACGTCGGGGTCTAATCGAGAGAGAAAAGGGGGAGGAAACAGGTAAACATAATGCAATCAAATGCAACACGGGGCATGCTATGCTACAATGCAGTGCAGGGTTGCCTAAAGATATGTCTAAGTCATTTTAGTTACTATAGAATTAAGGTGGGATTTATTTACCAATGATTATGTACTATTCATCTACCGGAATCGGACTCAAAGTTATGAGTTCTCCTACGTAGGGGGTTCCAGCATCGAAACAGACGACACGATCAGATTCGTCTCGCCGTTCTGAGCAACTCTCAAGTTTTAAGTTTTTCGATCTGAGCTACGGTTTAAAAGTTACGAATTTTCGAAGTTTAAATGATTTTCTGGAATTATTTTAATTAACAGAAAATGATATATGACGTCAGTATGGCTCAGAGATGACGTCAGCAGTCAACAGAGACGCTGACCTGGTCAAACCTGACATGTGGGTCCAGTGGGACCCACATGTCAGTCTCTGTTGGGCTAACTGTGGATTAATTAAACTAACATAGTGATTAGTGGGGTGGGCCCCTGATGTCAGCGACTAATTATATAAATAATTAATTAACAGGTTTTAATTAATAGTTTTGTTTATTTTAAAAATGTTTTAACTGGTGGGGCCCGCATGTCAGTGGGCCTGAGTGCCCAGTCAGCATAGTTGACTAGGTCAAAGGGGTCAGCGGGGCCCACCCGTCAGTGACTCAGGGGGACCCACACGTCAGGCCACGCTGGCGCCGGCCGGAGACAGCTCCGGCGACCTCAAACGCGGCGGCGCGTCGCCGGAGTGCGTCGGATTTGCTCTACACATCACCAAATCACGCGCGGTAACTTGCGTTCGAACGGCCGTAACGATCCACATCGACTGGCGGCGGCGCCGGACCGAATGGTCGCCGGAAAAGTGGCCGGCGACAAGCTTTGGCGGCAGCGCGATCGGGACCTCGTCGGGGACTAGGTTAGGAGGCACGGGGAGACACGCGCTCGGGCTGGCTGGGCTCCTGGGAGCACCAGGAGCACAGCTGTGGCCTCGGACGAGCGTGGCAGCGCCCTTAGCGGCGGCCACAAGCTCGACGGCGGCGAGCAGAGCACGTACGTGTCGGCGGCTAACTACGGCGCACGGCGAGGCCAACAGAGAGGAGCAGTAGATGGAGAGGCTCACCGAGCGGCACGCCGATGGCCCTTGGAAGATTAGGAGCTGCAGAGGCGTCGCCCGCGAGAAGGGAGATCACCGGCGGCCGAGGAAGAAGACGAGGTCGATCCAGCTCCTCAGTGCTTCCCCGCTCCAACTGAGACCACCGTTCGATGAAGTAGTCGATGGCGGAGCTCCTCGACAAGTCGGCGGAGCGAGGTGGTAGCAGTGGCCGCGGAGATGGGCGAGGCACGGTGGCGACCTCGTCGGGCGCCGATGGGGAAAAGGAGGAGAGCGCGAGGGGAGAGGGGAGAAGTGAGCAAGGAGGCCACGGGAAGGGAGGAGGAGTTCCTTATCTCCTCCTCTGCTCCTGTAGTGTCGGCGGGCGCCGGCGTGTCGCCGCCCGGCTGGCGCGCGCGCACGACCATTGCGCAGCCGACACGGGGAGGTGGGAGAAGGTAATGGGCCTGGTGGGCTGGTCCAGGGGCACTGTGCACTTAGGCCCAGTGCACAGTGCCTCGTTTCATTTTTCTTATTTCTGTTTTCTATTTCCTTTATTTATTTTCTGTTTTGTATTAGTTAGGACATTTTTACACTTTTTTGTAAAATATGAGATTAGGCCCAAATATTACAATGCAATATTCCTTGTCACCGAGAACTTGTTTGAGCGGATTTGGATTTCATTTGAATTTGAAATGAATTTAATTAGATTAAATAATTCTATTTTGGTACTGTTTCATGTGGTTTGAGTCATTTAACCAATCCAAGTATCATTGGTTATATTTTTACAAGTGCTTCTGGAATATTTGCTATTTAGTGAACATTTTTCCAAAAGTGTTTGAGCAAATTTATTTTGCACTTTTGAATTTGAGTTGATTTTCAGAATGGAGTTTGAATTGTTTTGGTTAATCACTATGACTAAGCACTGCAAATGATATGATTTGGCATTATTAGCAGTTAATCACAGTGACTAATACACAGGGGTGTTACAACGCACATGTCTCAAAACCTCATGCATCCATGCCCCTTTGGTCTCACCACTTTATCCCAGGCGAGCCAGTGATAGAAACTTTATCACCCTACCCCCATCCCTACCAGGAATCTCGAATCAAGGGAGAGAGATCATCACAGAGACCACCCGGAATTTTAAAGACCCACATAACATAGGTTGGCAACGCCTATAAAACTGTTTTTTAAGATTTTTTTTTAGCCTCGTACGACATGTTCTGCTCCGTCCAATCCAGTGCACGCTTCATAAACTTGTCCATGGTGGACTAGGATTTTTCTTGTTTCATACATCCCTCTGGACTGGCAGACCCAAATATTTATGTTCAAAACTATCTCCCACCACTTTGAGAAGCACTAGGACCGGAACTTGGTTTTCAATACTACACTTTTTACCAGCTGCGATGGAACACTTCGAAGGGTAACCAATGCTTGATCGAGGACTGGAATTGTTATCCAATAGCCGGTTCATAATTTTCTATAGCCTTCTTGGTAACCAACGCTTGATCCAAAGTTGCTTTAAAGAACGACATTGTCGTATATCTGAAGTTATGCAATACTATGAGATCGACTCAATTTCCCAACTCAAAGCCTGCTACTCTTTCTATCCGAGTTTGCAAAGCATGCATGGGTTCTTGGCGACACATAATACACATTTCATTAGTCGAATTGAGAATCTACTCGTGCACGCCTTATGGATCCGGATAGAGGGAGTACATGTCTTAACCAACACGCTCGATATATGCACTAATAGTCTCAATACCTTTCATTTGTCTAACTTTTGTTGGCATGTCTTAAGTTCAACACAGCCGGTCCCTAAATCTTAAACCCTCAACACACTCGATCTATGCACTAATAGCCTCAGCCAGGTTGAGGCCCTAGTGTGTCTGACTATGTTGATTTTGAGTGATAATGTTGCTTTGTGCACTCGCCTAGTGGGCGTCTCAAGATTACAACACACAAAATGCACATACTATTGAAGACGTAATAATATGTTTCCCATTTCTCTTACAAATGTGGTTAACTGTGGTTTTGGTTGTTGCAACAATAAACTTTTAAGATTGTTCAAATTTTGTTAAAGGGTTTCCAAAACTGAGATATCATAAGATGGTGATGACCAGTGGAGGAGAGAGAGAGAGAGAGTATGATGTGTCTGTTGTTCAAAAAACATAATGTTTCTTTTTTTTCATTCAAAAGGCTTTCTTAAAAAATAATATAGGAATTTTCCTAAGGATTTCTTCATACTATAAGTTTTTTTTTTCATGTATTACATCTGTATGAAAAGTTCTTTGTTTTCTTATATTACAAACTTTTACACAGATACAATATTACTTCCTCCGTAAAGAAATATAAGAGCGTTTAGATAACTACTTTTAGTTATATAAACACTCTTATATTTTTTTTACGGAGGGAGTATAATATTCAAAGGGCATCTCTAGTGGAAAAGCCCGTTTCCCCCAATATGTTGGCGCGAACGTTCGAACGCAAAAACACATGTCAAACTATCTCCCCTAAAGTTGGGCTAAAAGTTCGGACTCTCTCAAACCTAGCCATACATGGGTGAAAAATAAGGTTGTCCAGGCATGTCCGCCGCGTTGGCCTGACACATCGGCCCTATCGCAAACCCAACAAAAAGATTCGTTTGGTTCTCACTCTCTCACCACTATATTCTATCCTCTCCTCCCCCGAACCCTAGCCCAATGCACCCAAACCCGCTTCGTCTCTGCTCGGTTGATCGGAGCAGAGGGGAGAGGATAGAATAGAAAGAGAGCGTGGACCAAACTAGGGTTTTGCTGGGTTTGGGATGGGCCCGGTGTTGGGCTGATATGGCAGACATGTTCAAACAACTCCACTTCTCTCACCCACGCGTGATCATTGAAGGATGTCCAGACATTTTGCTCAATTTTAGGAAGCCCGTTGGGTGCACGTTTTTTCTATCGGGACTGTCCACGCGGACATACCTGGAAATGGGCTTTGCTCTCGGAAACATTACATTACACTGCAGTCCTGCATTTTGTTGTCCATTGAAAAACATTATTTTTGATTCGCCAAAAAAAGTTATCTTTCATCATAATAAGAAAGAAAAAACTCACAATACCTTTTTTCTGGAACGGAAAACCTACCATCTTTGAGACCCCTGCGTACTCGATCGGAGAAGGGGCGTGTTACGCGTCGGCCGGCGGATCTTTTTAAAAGATCCACCGCCTCGCGAGCCGTCCGATCTAGGTTGCTCACGTACGATCCGTCTTTGCAACAAGAATATTGTTTCAGAAACAACGACGACTATTGCAACAAGAGCTTTTGTTTCAGAAACACATCGGTGACTATTGCAACAAGAACTTTGTTTCAGAAACATTGGTGGCGTTGCAAAAGCATCTCTGCGTATGGTCCCTCTTTGCAACAAGAGCTTTGTTTCAGAAACAACTATTGCAACAATGGCTTTGTTTCATAAAAAATGCCGCGCGGGGCGGGGATGGATTAGCAGGGAGGGCTCCCCCGACACCGACATCAACGATGGAGAGGCCATGCGCTGCGCCGCGCGCCATTGGAACGACGACTGCGCCACACTTTCGCCGACGTTGGGTGGTGGCTTGGCGATCCCGATCTAGATGCAGGGCAGGGAGATGTGAGCGGCAGGGCGGCCGGCTGACGACAAGTGAGGCGGCGAAAGAAAAGATGAGGGATGGAATTGGGGCGGCGAAGGCCCGCCTCGCCGGTGAACGACGGCTGCCGGAGGGGCCGGCGGCGAGCACGGGCGAGCACGCGTGTACCTGGCCATGTAGTCCGTCTGCAGCAGGTGCTGAGTTGCAGAAGTTCTTCTGAAACAAGGGTAGAGTTGCAAGAACGTGAAGTAGATGGGGATGGCTACTGGCCGTCCGATCAAAACAGATCAAACGTCCACGGAGGCAGTCGACGCGCACCGAAAGATCAGCCGGATGAATACAAACGTTTCTATTTCAGTTTCATTCCATCCCGAGAAAACAAAACAAAACAAATATACTTTCTCGGAGAGCAACAAGAGTCCACTAGTCCTACTCCGGTCCGGCCCTCCCCGCAGCCGCCGCGCGCACAGGCACAGCCCACAGCCCCAAACCAGAGCGAGCGGTCGGCGGCGCGGCGGAAGGGGGAATGATGGATGCGCGGCGGTGGCAGTCCCCGGCGGCGGCGGCCGCGGCAGCCGAGGCAGCGGCGGAGGACGCGTCCGGCGGCGGGGGCGGGCCCTCGAGGCGGCCGCCGCGCCGCGGCCTGCACCGCGCGTCGCCCTACGGGCTGGGCCCCCGGCGGTGGCTCCCGAAGCCCCCGGTCGCCTCCAGTGTCTTCCCCGCGGCGTCCCGTGACCACGCCGCCGCAGGTATATCCTCTCCCCCACCATTGTTATGTTCCGGGATTGACACCAATCTAGGGTTGCATAAGCACCGCAGAAGCCTGCCGATCCGGTCCATTTTAGCTGATTTATTCATGCCTGAGAACTTCATTTTGTTTTATCTATCTGATGTGGCTTGGTACAGTACCATTTTCCTCCTTGGAACGTAATAGTATGTTTTGTTTGCCGAGTCAGCATGAGGTCAAGCCTGTGAGCTGAATCCTTGCCGTGGTACAAGTTTGTGCAAGCGTCCAGCCAGCATTGTAGATTTGTAGTAGAATTTCTGCAGTAAGCGGAGTAGTTTCCACGAGTTCAGTTCACTATTGGATACTAATTCATCCTGTGTCTTGTGTTCACCGATGAAGCGATTCCTTATTTGATCTGGGTATTGGATAATATACACCTCTTTGCATCATTTATTATTGTTTCAATTTAATCTATGACGTGATCTAAAATTTGGATTGTCTCATATGGTTGCTGCCTCATTGGTTAATCCAGAGTGATTGTTCGAATAAATTAATGCAAAAGTAGCTCCTTCTTTTTCTTGCAAAGCATGTCTAAGGTGGACCCCTTGTTGCTGCTTCTAATGTTTGCAGACGATAATCGGATGGGTCAATATAAACCAATGGATGCAGCGCATGAAGCGAGCAGAGTAACACATGAAGTAAGCAGGGTACATTTTAATTATGCATTGAATGCATTAGCTTGCCTTCCTATGATTTGTATAACTTAATGGATCTGCTATATATAGAGCTTCTTTGCATACTTCTTTACGTTGTCTCAAATGCCATGCTGCCACAGTTACAATGAACTGTAGGCCATGTCAAGTATTGTGCAGAGTGATCTATTCAATGAGTGGCACACAGATGTTTCACGGCAAAGAAATTAATATAACAATGCATACCGTAGAAGTTCTGCTCTGTTCATAGTAAAAGAATCCAATGTTCAAATGGTTTTCCTTCATCTGTCCAGATCACTAGAAAATAGTCCATTTGACATTTCCCTCATCAGGTTAATGCCCGAATCGGTTAATCTTTTTAAGTGCATGTACTGGTGGAACTGAAAGATGATAACCATATATGTAATTCTGAGCTGATATATTGTTTGAGAGCTGCAAGGTCAATTGTTCACTTTGTGATTTTACTCTGTTAGCATGGTTGGCGACTAGTATTACATTCGACTTCCAGTTATGATGTATCTGCTGGTGAATTTCTGTAACCTCTGATGTCTGATCTGCCTGAAACTGCAGAATAAGTCTATGGAACCAAATACCAATGCTATAACCAATGTGGCCCTAACGTTCTCAAACGAAGCCAACCTGCTGCCTGAAGGTGATTACATAAATCGAAGCAGTGGACTTGCTGAAATCGAGAAGATCATCAAACAGAAGCAATTTTCTAGGTAGGTTTTGTGGTGCGTACTTTTAGACTCTGTTTTAATTCAATCTTCAAATATATTTCGCTGGATCCTTTTGTAAGTGTGGAAATGTGGGAAACCAAAACCATATTCCTTTTTGTCCAGAACTAAAAATACCCCCTTACTTAACTGTAAGATGGGGAAAACAATAGAAACACTGTTATGTGAGGAACCACATATGGTCGGAGGACCCTAGCCCCGGTCGCATCACCCCCTGGTCCATCCCAAAGTGGTTAGGATTTCTGTACTGCTACAAGTTAATTATTAAGGTTCAGATTCGTATTAGGTGCAGAGTCCAGATTAGTTATTAGGTTCAGAGTCCAGATTAGAACCTGTTTCAGAGTCCAGATTGTATTTCCTTTGAGTTGGCTTGTCAGCCAAGCTATTCCTGTTATGTATGGGGCTTCTCCCACGTCAATAAAGCATCAGAATTCAGAGTATTACTATCTATTAGGCCTAGATTAATTAGTGTTTGTTGCAAACACAAGTTAGAAGTTCAGAGCCATTCTTTGCAATGGGTTGTTTGCATGTGTCAATAAAGTTGAGAAAAGGAAGAATACATTAATAACTCTATTTTTACAACTAATCTGATAGATGAAATGCTTGGGTAATTGATTCTGGGTAATAAAGATCTAATTTTACAACTAGTCTAATACTAGATTATATCTTTGGCTAATTGGTTGTGGCCTTTAAGATTGTACTCATAATTATTTTCCCAATTGTCAGATTAGTATACTGCTGTTCTTTCTTATGGGGAGTCTTTTGCTCGCTGTAGTGGCGTAGTCTTCTGAATTCTGTTGTGCCTATAAGAGTGTTTACTGGAGTGTTCCCTCTCATTATTATTTTCATCTTGCCAGGGGTTTCTTAACTGGAGTAAACACACATCATTCAAAATTAAAAAAATATGTCTCTTACCCTCTTTAGCTTCCCACTAGCTCCATAGCATATACCAATTGGTTATCTAGTCTCCGCCTTAATTCTTATTGACTGAAAGCACTCAGGTTTTACTTTTGACCAAAAGCACTCAAGTTTTACTTTTGACCAAAAGCACTCAGCTATTGCGTTTTGTTCATTGAAATTTGAAATGTCAGCTGAATGGATTTATTTATTTTGCCTTACAGGGATGAAACAGAACGTTTGATAGAGATCATGCGTTCGAGGACTCCTGATCTCCATGACGACGATCAGAGAGCTACGCAGTCTTTTGCGAAAGAAACTGAAACTACACCATTTTCTAACAAACTGGTGATACCTGCAAAGCCAGATGAACGAAATTGGGGGACTGATTTGTTTGCACAGTCAAATGTAAGATCATCATATCTCTACAATTTCATCTCCTAATTATTTCTGTACAAACGGTTCTTAAACAAATGCTGAGACTATTATCCCTGTTATTTCTTATCTGTATGGAATACGATTTCCAGGTTCCGTCTGTTTGTTTGTGAAATTCAAATGTGTATGCCTGTATAATACTAGTTTCCTGACTGCGTTGCCAATATGAAAATCTTTATAGTTTTCTTCATCTACAATATTTTGAATTAATTTATTTTTGTCTACTAGTAAATTTCTATGTTGTGCAGGCGCAAAATTTATGCAAATTATTTTAAAAATATCATAATATACCCGCTTTTCCTGCCTGATTTCTTGTTCATCTGATCTTATGATTTTCATTGGCTTTCTAGGTGCATGATGCTACTTCACCCATTGAACTTGCTAGAGCTTATATGGAAGCACAGACCTCAGCAAGTGTACATGAATCTCAAAAGAGAAAATTCAGAGCTTTGAGTCATGGAGTTGAAATTGAGAATTCAGCATCTAAAATATTCCCTAAAGTGGCCATGGACTCTCCTGTGCGCTGGCCAGGTTCAGTTGTCCGAGACCATACAAACCACTACCTTACACCACAAAGTAATAAACGAAGAGCTCTTCCTCCTGCATCCTCTCGCTCACCATATACTGGCTCAGTTTTCCGAAGATCTGTCAAGGTCTGTCCGGTTATGATTTTTATGTGATTCCTGCCATGTGTCACATTTCTGGGGCTGTAATTGTGTCTGTTTACTGGTATGTGCTTACAGAGAACAGGATATCTTGATACCTATAGTAACTCATCTGGGCGGCCACAACTTTCAACACCTTTTTCCGTTGGAAGTAAGGTATTGCTTAATTACTCATGGTTTTTTGTTCTCACCATGATGTATCACTTTTCTTTTGCTTCATTAGTTCGTTGATATTCAGTTTTGAGTAATAAGCTCATTTAAGATGGATATGTCCATCATGAGATCATCCATCATTTTGTGGCATGGCTTGACATTTTCTTTATCTTCTGTTCTCACTTTAGCCGTGAAATAGGCATTGACAGACCAACTGATACCTCATACCAAACAAGAAGGCTAGGTTGGAGTTAGGATCATACACTCCTAGAACAATCCACCCTTCAAACCAATCACTCCAAATCGTATATTTCCAGATTGCAATATTCATTGTTTGGAATACTGTGACCTAGTTGATCATTTAAGATTGGAACTATTGTGATAACTACTGAAGCTAAGATGACTGCATTGAATTATTATGTAATTTTGTGGCGTCATCTTTCATATTGAAACCTGAGTAGATTTGCATTCCTGTAGTTCATTCAGTATATCCTCAAAAGTTTTGGACTACGATTCGCAACTGAAAATGGGTTACAACATTGTCGCTATCTTTAAAACCTTTAGTGCTGACTGCTGACTTCCTATCTTTAAAACTTCAGTGCTGACTGCTGAGGTCTGAAGGCATTAACTGTTTGGATTATCTTACATCTCATAATTTGCATGCATAATTCATCTGTTCTGACCCATTTTCTGAAAATATAGGCAATGCTAGAGGATAAAATGACATCAACTGATGGTGTTCTTGGAGTGCAACCATCAACCTCTTCCGAAAGAGTACATGCAGATGCCGTTGGCACTGATACTCCACATACATTCACCCTAGAAAGACCTCACGGCAAAGGCACCATAGAAAGTGGCTCGACTACTGGACGTATACCAGTGGCAGACAATATTTCCAAGCATGCTGCTGTATCTGTTCACCCCAAGTCAAGCCAGACAGCTCAGAAAATACTCCAGCATCTTGAGAGGACAATTCCATCCCCGACAGTAAAGCCAGAGCTAAGGCGAACTGCAAAGAGAACTATTCCCCCTGTTGTCATCAGCAGCCCGTATAAAATGCCTGACTCCGTCACTAATAATGCTCCCAGACAGAACAGCCTCGATGAGCGTGCCAGTGCTTATCAGGCAATTTCAAATGTGAAGAAGGTATATATCTCAATGTATTTCCAGCGCAATAATCTTCTTACTTACTATTTGTGAAATGCATCTACTGAAGTTTACAATTCGGGATTCATATTTATGACCAGCCATTGGCCAATGTTTGTATAGTCAATGGCTATTTAAACTAGGCTGAAACACTTGAAGAATTATGTTAGTGCAATGCAGCTGAATAGTGTTTCCTTGCAACGTTTTCTTCTGACTACAGGCTACTCATTTAAGTTTTATGTAGTATTGGTACTGTTTGTTAGTCATTTAGCATTGATTGATTCCGTTTATATAGCCGATGCCTGGCAGAACCATACTATGAACATTTATTTACTCAGATAGCTGTGTTTACTTGTGCAGGTTCAAGAACCTCCAAGCAGCTCCAATTGTGAGGAGCCGGCTCCGAAGATCCAGAGCCCAGTGGCCACCCCAGAAGTTGCTGAAATGACCAGCTCGCAGCATCCTTCAAAACCCAATGTGGCAACTGCACCAGCTGCAGCAGTCTCGGATAAAAGCGCGACCAATGGTTTCATGTTCTCATTCCCTGTCACCAAAACCTCAGTTTCGCTTCCAGAACCGCCACCCACGCCAACTTTCTTCTCACCGCCGAAAAGGAGCCTGCCAGCTGACATCCAAGATATCCCCAAGTTCACCTTTGGCTCATCAAGTTGTACAGACAATCTCGTTTTCTCCGTCGATTCGGCGAGCGGCTCTGCTGGTGCAGATGAAGTGGTTCCAACCTTCAAGCTTGGGTCGGACAAGAAGCGTGAACTGTCGTTCGATGCGGCTGGGAAAGATGCAGTTGTCTCTTAGAGACGGGCATCCTCTGCTATCTGAACCCTCTCGCACTTGTTATTTGCTGGGATGACGGCACCATTTATAACAAACAATACGCGACTTATACAAGAAAACATGGGCCTCGCATACCCCAGTATTTTCTACGTACTATATTTTTGTGGATGCTCCTGTCCTGAGTTGTGTGCCATTTGCAGGATCTCCCTCCTGTGGTTCTCTCAACCAGGCCTGGAGCTGGGGTCAGTTGGGCATCAGCCAATTTGGTGTCCAGACGGCTTTTGTATGCCTGAATAAAACTTCATAAAGCAATACCTTTTTGGTCCAAGGTATGCCTCTGATTATCTATCTAATCTGTTGGAAAGGACCTTCTTTTCTCCGTGGAAGCGCGTCTGATCCCGCGCGTTTTGACGTATCATCCGACTTGGAAAAACCAAAACAAAGGGGGGTGATCTGGTTCCCAAAGACCCAAAGACAGGAGTCGAGTCCGAGTCATGAGAGTGACCGGCTGATGCAGAAAGGCATTGACTGATTGCGTTTTCGCGCTGGCCTGAAGCCTTTGAACTAAGCATGGCCAAAATATAGGGTGTCACGCTCATTACAGGAGTATTATTAATAGTGATAGTCCATCTCATGCATGCATGGTGCTAAATAAAAGTTAACTTTGACCCTTTGGCACGGCTGATTGGGGGTAGGGTTAGGGGACGGCGTCGCCTTCGTGACAGCGTTCGTGGCCTGGAGAAAGGGGAATCTTGTCCGTGCCATTATTGTAGACTTGAAGTTATATCTGCCCGGCACGGCGGGTGTGATTTGAGCGGTGGATCGTCTGATTATGGGGTCGATGATGTTTCAGTCTCAACGGCCGATCACACCGTGTGCAGTAGTGTCCCTAAGAGAGCTGGTGTAGTGGGGCGTCCAACGCGGACGGAGGAGCTTGGAAGCTTCAAAGAAGCTGAAAAGTACGACCACAAAGGATTCTACAGAATGTGTATCTAACTATCTATGAAAACTACTACTGCTACTTGACGGTGAAATCCACTAACCGCATGAATCCCAAAAGAAATTCGAGACACCATCACAAAATCGTGCTGATTCCTCTACCCAACCTTTTCTTCTTCAGATCAGATGCGATCCCTACAACAATTTTCATCTTGACGATCACGCCGTGATGATTGATTACCTACTGCTACTGTACCTTCCTCCATGAGCGCGGAGGACGACCCAGAATCCCTTTCTCTGGCACAAAGGGCGCGCCCCATGCCACTGCTGATTCCAACGTGATCGTGTCAACGTCACGTCGTCTGGGCCCTCCCTCCGTGACCGTGTGGGCGTGGCGAAAGCTTTCTTTGCGTTGCGGTACGGTGCAAAAGCAAATGCAAGGCAGAATATGGTCGCTGTCAAGGCATCAAACAACAAACAGCCGACCGGTCGACTAGCTAGCTAGGGTTTCTACGACTGCTTAGGACGCTGCTTCAGTGACGTAACTGCAGGTGCAGTTGGGTCACTGGCCCACATGTCAGTGACCCAACTGCACCTGCAGTTAAGTCACTGAAGCTCAGTCCGCTGCTTACGCACGCAGCCACGCTGGTCGGCCTGCAGCTGATACGCAGGACGAGGGGAGGGCCAAACGCGTGGTGCTTCTCGTCCTTTTCAGTTCCGGTCCCCCAGCTCTCCTAATATCCCATTCACATTTTCGCACAAAAGGTTGGGAGAGACCGATTTGTTTCGAAACATGATTTGTCATTTTTACTTAGCAAAGAAGAAGACAACTGCCCGGTTAATTAGAACATGACAGTGCAGACTGCAGAGGGTCTTGGCCGACATGGCTGCCTACGTAGACACACACCACACACACTCACAACCGATAAGAGGGCATCCGCCACACATGTACCAAGAGATTGGGACTTTGGTTGCTCATGAACCAGCTCGGCTAGCAAGATGAGAATGCCCATTGCACAGTTTGGCTATTGGTGTCTCCGTTCAACTTGCATCGTTGAGCTCCTCAAATTGGATTGTAATCGTATCTCGAATCAATAAAGCTTTTGGTTTAGAAGAAAAAAATTCATGACCCTAGATATAATATACAAGTTGATATTTTTGCCATACTTTTCCACAAAAATAAAGTAAAATAAATCCCATCATGCCAAAAAGAACAAATCCTGAGACACGACACGGTTTTTAAAATACGGCTGTTACCACAATATCGTAGGAAAGATAAAGGCGTTTTAAGGTAAACTCTTGCTATTCAGCAGACACCAGACAAAGTACAAATAGCAGATGCTATTTTTTTTAATGAAATAGCAAAATTTTATGGTGTCATGTCTTGGTGAATGGGAAAGGACGAGAATATTCAGATGTTTTTCCTCATTTGCATCCTTTTCATATGTTAAGCCAATCAGCAAGTCTTTGGTTGCAAAGCCACTTGTTGAGGAGCAACTTTAGGTGTGTGATGACCACAGCCCACAGCTTAAAGCACCACCTCACCACGGGATGGCAACTTACATCTAAAAAGAAGGCCTTGCAAAAAAAGGTGAGCATATAGCACGAAGTAGAACCACCAAAGAAACAAAAAAAAAGGTAATACCAGCCACACAATCACTAACCTTTAATTAGTTGATCAACACGTCATCAAGTTCAACAGGCCAAATGGTTACCTATGTACTTTTTTTGATAGAAACATTACAAAAAAGAAGGTGATATCAGCCACACGATCACTAACCTTTAATTAGTTGATCAACACGTCATCGAGTTCGACAGACCAAATGCTTACCAAAGTACTTTTTTGATAGAAATTACAAAAAAGTCGCTGATTCTTCAAAGTGTAAGCTCTTGTTGCATCTGCGTTACAACTTTTTTGTCTCTGAGACCTTTTTTTATGTATAATGTTGTTAGACAAAAAAATATAATGAAATGAAGAAAAGGGATGGACCTCCTCGGGGAATTATATACACATCTTACAACTTTTTTTAGGGAATCTTACAACTTCTTTTAAGTACACGCAGCATTACCCCCGCAAAAAAACATATCCTTTTCTTTCTTAATAAAGTTTGAACCCACATCCTCTTGGTAAGCATGTGGGTGTCTGGAGCACATGCATTTCATAAATTTCTCTCTTGATATCATACCGGCATTATACCAGTGAAGCGGGCTAGTTAGGACTATAGAAAAGTCACATAATTCTTCAAAGAAAGAAAAAAAAGAAGTCCCATAATTCCCCAGGAAAATGAAAAGGAAAGTCGCATAATTGACCGACATCTGTATTGCCATGCCAGACGATGAATAGATGGGGTGTTTTTCCCGAAGAAAAGAAAAAAAAAAAGAAATTTGAGGCGACCACAAAAGAGAGATGCCACACGAGGCACACTCGAAGGGGCAATCTGCAAAAGAACCGCAAAAGGACTAGTACTAGACGCGTCTGCCGTCCACCACCGGTCCACGACGGACACGCACGCAGAGCACCGCCACCGCCGGCCCCGGTTAACCCCCCTCCTCCTCCCCTTCCGTTTCAAAAATCAAACCACCCGGACGGAAACCCTCTTTCCTCTCCCCCCTCCCTCCCGGCCGTTGCGGTGGCGAATCCGGGCTGCAACGCGGGGCCGGCGGCGTGACCCTCCGTCCGTCCCCTCCTCCGCCGCGTCCCCTTCGCAGGGTCGCCAATCCACTTCGTCCCACGCCCACCCCGCCCCGCCTCCCCCAACTTTTCCCGATCTCCTCGTCGCTAAGCAAACAAACCCCTTATTAACCCCCCGCCGAATCAGAGGTTAGCCGAGAGAGAAGGGCGCCACCTTGCACCAGCCAGTACCCCGCTGCCCGGTGCTAGTAGAGTAGAGCAGAGCCGGAGGGGAGCGCCTGGTACGTGCTACTGGGTGGGTGGGTTCAGGCCACTTCTTGGCCGGATTGGTTTCTTGTTCGCGGAGTGTTCTTGCCAATTCTTTCTCCTGCTCCAGTGCGTCCGGCGGCGGGGTGTCCCGGTGAGGAGAGGGCTGCCAAGATTGCGAGGGGGCGAGGGGGGAGCAGCCGCCGGTGCCCGGCCTCGGAGCGGCCGCCCCAGCCCGTCTATGGACGTTGCCGCCCCGGCTCCATGCCACGGCCTGGAACCAAATTGCCGAGCAAGGCGCGGCTTGCCTGCCCTTCCGACGCCGCTGCTCACTCTGGTGCCCGTCTTCTGCTTGGTTCTTGCTCTGGATCGACGGATTGCCGCGGGCCTGCTATGACGGTGGTGATGGGTCGGCGCCGGTGCGCTCACTGGATGCTGCTGCTCTTCTGTTGCCTCCTCCTCACGTCCCCCTCACATGGTACACAGTCAGTTTTTTATTATCCAGTTCAATTTAGTGTTGTTTTGTCTAGATCATGAAATTCATACATCAAGTTTACTGTCTAGCTGAGTAGGCTTTTGCAACAAAATAACCACCGGCTTTGGTGTCACAAACTGAGATTTGACTGTTGGTGCTTGCTGTTTACCAGGTCATCGTCACAATCGACCTGCTGACGCGTTTGTCGGGGCATACGGGATAAACTACGGGAGAATAGCGAACAACCTCCCGTCCCCGGACAAGGTGGTGGAGCTCCTCAGGAGGTCCAAGATAAGGAATGTCAAGATATATAATGAAGATCATGCTGTGCTCGATGCGTTCAAAGGGACAGGGATCAACCTGGTCATTGCTATCAACAATGGGTTGCTGAATGCTCTTGCTGCAAATGAGAGCGTTGCGATTGACTGGCTGAATGAGAACATGCAGCCTTACATTTCTCAGACACGCATTGTTGGAATCACTGTGGGGAATGAGGTGCTGGGAGGCGATCCGAGCTTGGCCGCTCCGCTCGTTGAAGCTGTTAAGAATATGTACAATGGTCTCAAGAAACTGCATCTGGATGACAAAATTGAGCTTTTCACACCTCACTCAGAAGCTGTTTTCGCTACATCCTATCCGCCCTCTGCATGCGTTTTCAAGGAAGAAGTTATGGTGTATATGAAACAGCTGCTGGACTTATTTTCACGGATCGGCTCACCTTTCTATGTCAATGCATATCCCTTTTTGGCTTACTTAAGTGATCCGGGGCAGATCGACATTAATTATGCTCTCTTTCAGCCCAACCCTGGAATAGTTGATCCGAATACTAGTCTGCACTATGACAACATGTTTGATGCTCAGATAGATGCAGCTTACGCTGCTCTGCAGGCTGCTGGTTATAATGACATGGAAGTCCGGGTGGCAGAGACTGGCTGGGCTTCTAGTGGAGATCCAAATGAAGCAGGAGCATCAGTTGAGAATGCAAGGACTTACAATTACAACCTCCGTAAGAGGCTCTTTTTGAGGAAGGGAACTCCTCTCAAGCCAAAGATACCAGTCAAAGCATACATCTTTGCCTTGTTTAATGAGAACTTGAAGAATGGAGATCCTACTGAGAAGCACTATGGGCTCTTCAATCCAGATGGAAGGATTTCATATGATATCGGTTACTCAGGTCTATTACCTTCATCAGCACCTGCATCCTTGCTGTCAATTAAGGTAAGCATTTACTTCTCGCCCATCTACTTGTTTGCCTACTAGTCTTTGTTTTCATTGTATTGTCTCGTTTATATTATAGTAAGGTCTTTGCTCCAGTAATCCACTTTCTCAACATTTATGAACTTCAAAGCAGATTAGAGGTGGATATCAAAAGTTCCAAAGTCATCAATTGCCACTCAAAAGGGTACAGTAGTCAATCAGACATAGCTTTCAAGTCCAAACCTCATGACATCTTTAACAAAAGGGGCCCTATCAATTTAATTTCTCCCGTGCATCATGGATCATGGCACTTTCAGCTGTGTATCAGTATTACAATTCGATACTTAGCTAAGAAAATCAATTAAAAAAACACCATCCCTGTCTTGGGCGGAAGGATTCAAGGCCGTGACGGCCCGAGGTCTGCTGGGGTTCCATCATTCACACATGGGATGAATGTGGCGGTCAATTGTTTGCCGTCCTTATCCAGGTTGTGTTTATTGGAATATATGTTCGTTAACGACCGTGGCCTGTTATTGTTGTGGATGAACGTGTTCTTCGTCAAACTGGATTGGTACTAATGTTGTCCAGAGAAGAAACGAACTCGCGTGCTTTCAAAACAATTTAAATGCCAATGTGTTATATTATTATGGAACTTCTTACCCAGTTGGGTTAAGCCAATTTCATTGCACTAATAAATTCCTAGCAAAAAAATTGGGTGACCGTCAATCCCTCTCTTTGAACGTAAGTTGTTATGAGTGCAGTGCATAATTGAATGAGGTATTGCTCTGCAAGTTCATGTTCTGAACTCTCTAACACTTCACCTGCAAATAATTTATGGGATCTTTTAACCAAACTTCCTAGAATAATTGGCTTCCTGTACTTTATCCTACTAGAACAACCACTTATATTCATTAAAATCGCCTCGGTTCCAGGTATTGTGTAATAAAAAATGATCCCCAATTTGATCTACTGTATTTGATATACTTCTATTAGTCAGTTTTGCCTATTTCTTGCTTACCTATGATGATAGCACATCATTACGATAGAAGGTAGCCTGATTTGACATTGTGATTTATGTTTGCAGGAGATGCGAGCCTGGGGTTGGATTGCACACTATTCGGCTGCGGTTATCCTAGCTATTTTCTTGTTTTGGGCTTAGTGACTTGATGATTATAGAATAGCACATCTGTTAAGGGTACAATGAAGATGAGGAGTTAGAATGCCTGCCTGCTTGTACTGGGAAACTCAGAATGGAAATTCGAATAATGGTTCCCTGCGCACCAGTTTCGTTTGTGTTCCCTTCACTCCTTTTACCTGTGAAAAGAACATGGTTTTCAATTTTTACTGTATATATATATATATTTTAGCATTAGAAATGCAGTATGAAGCTTATCATCCTCAGCAACCTATCAATTTTTACCATGCCAAGTTCCAAGAAAAAATGGATTTCAACGCATGAGATGTTTTTCCTTTCTTTTCCTTTTTCAGTCCACCTGATGGTTTCCATTGGAACTGCCAGGCTGGCAGGATTAAGAAACCATTGCTGGTTGTTTCTTCCCCCGTAAGTAAGTGTATCCCAGACATAATTACGTGCTGCACTCAAGGCACCTGCTTTTGGAACTAGACTTTAGAACCACTAGAGTTGTTGTATACTCTGAATTGTGAAAGCATAGATATGAAATCATACTGTTCTTAAAATCATGGAAACCACAAAACAATACTCTGAATAATACTGTGATTTTCAATGCCTTTCATACTGCTAAGCTGGCCTGTACCACTTAGCTGAGCTAGGGGGGCTGCAAAAGGTAATGACTGGACCAGCATGGTCAGTTGATTTACCTCCAATAATCGTTGTACTTATGTCCATTGGGATCCACGTGGTAATAAGCATGATGGCTCGTGATATTTTTTTAAAAAGCATGATGAGTCGTAGCTGAAGCAATCGTATCTTAAACAATCGTTCTTCACATCATCAGCTCTGTAAGAAAAAAAAGAAAACAGGCCTGCCTGCTTCAGTAGTGGACAGTCCTTTATTCTCTCGCCGTCCTTTCTCCCCTTGCAACTTTTGATCTATCTTTTCTTCAAAGGGTATTAATATCAGGGAGAAAAAGGAGAAGTAGGACTTTCAGGATGTGCCAACTCTTTTGAATTATGATTTTTTTTTTCTCTCGGAGGGGATGCCAGTGAGTGAGTGAGGCAGTGGTGAGCATTGGATCCCACTGCAGTGTCATATTATTGTTATTGCAGGACTATGTACTGGCTGGCCTTTCGGCTTTTGGCATGATATATAGATACGCGTTGGGCGTGCAGTGTACGGTGGTGTTTAAAAAAAAAAGGTACTGTATGATGAGTAATATTTAACTTAACGGCAAATAACTCAAAGCCTGAGTGAGCAGAGGAGCTATTCCTGAACCAACAAGTGACGATCCAAACAACTAAAGAGGACATAATATTCCAAATCACAATCTAAAAAACTATAGGTGACAGTAATATAGTGCCATGTGTACTCAGCCAAAATCTAGCAATATACCCCCTCCCTCCGTCCCGTAATATAAGACGTTATACATCCACAAGAGAAAAGGCTGGCAATCTGGAAAATATCATGCATGCCTTTCTTGCCCTCCTCTTGTGCGAAACTAAGCTTGAGTCAAAAACTCACCTTGCTCGTTTTCATGTTTATTAATAAATGCCGCATATTTCTTTCTCTTGTAAAAAAATGTGTATGACATGGTTTAATAGAAAGTTAGAGCTATGTAGACAAATCTTGGAATCGAAAGATTTTAGGCTCCATGGAATTAAAACCGAGTACATGAGGTGCGATTTCAGTACTATTAGGCACGAGGAGGAGGTTAGCCTTGATGGGCATGTGGTGCCTCATAAAGACATCTTTTGATATTTTGGGTCAATGTTGCAGAAGGATGGAGATATCGATGAAGATGTGAACCATCGAATCAAAGCCAGATGGACGAAGTGGCGCAAGCTTCTGGTGTTCTCTGTGACAAGAGAGTGTCACAAAAGCTAGAAGACATGTTTTATAGGACGACGATTCGACCCACAATATTGTACAACGCTGAGTGTTGGCCGACTAAAAGACGACATGTTCAACAATTATGTGTGGCGAAGAGCGCATGTTGAGATGGATGTGTGGCCACTCAAGAAAGGACCGGGTCCAAAATGATGATATACGAGATAGAGTTAGGGTAGCACCGATTGAAAAGAAGCTTATCCAACATTGTTTGAAATGGTTTGGTTATATTCAGCGCGGCCTTCAGAAACTCCAGTGCATAGCGGACGGCTAAAGCGTGTTGATAATGTCAAAGAGAGTTTGAGGTAAACCAAACTTGATATAGAAGGAGTCCGTAAAAAGAGATCTGAGTGCCACCAAACAATTAACCATGAATAGGGGTGCGTAAGAGCTTGCTGACCATGTGCGAGAACCATGAGTTGATTGTGAGATATTACGAGTTTCATCTCTAGCCTACCCTAATTTGGTTAGGACTAAAGGCTCTGTTGTTGTAGTAAAAAAAAACATGTATGCCTTACAGATCTCAATATATTTTTTCTAAACAATAATGGAATATCTTCTGACAAGCAAACATTCGATTCTGCCTTGAGAGAACTGAGAAGCATATATACGCATGCAGGATAAAATCACTAGCCCTCACACATAGGATGAGATATACGATCATCACAACCATAACTTTCTTATTACTCAGATGGACAGAACGAACTTCACACACACAAGCGCGCGCAATATATGTTTGTATACAACAGCAGCAACATCAATATTTACTACACCCAAATGTTGTATAACTGTAGACCACTGATGGGAGGAACCTCACACAGGGCTAATTCTTCATGCATGACTGTAGACCACTGTACTACACACACACCTTCAACACAAGACCTAAAATTAATTAACACTTCGACACCCAACCCCTTTTATTTATATCTATCTTACAGAGGGGTGGTTAATACGTACATACAAATCCATAAGTAAGACAACAAACACTTCACACAATCATACCGCAGCCTTCTTCACACCATAGGACAGGAGCAGGAGATACTTGCCAGATGAAACGAACCGTGTCGAAATGGAGGTGAGGCGGAGGAAAGCCTTGGGCGCTAGAGCCAGCTGCTGCGACCAGAGGCGCTGAATTCCTTGGCAGGCTTGGAGCTGCGAGGCGCCGAGGTACTGGCCTCGGCGTTGTTGCTGGAGTCCTCCCCGAAGCTCAGACCATTAGCAAACATTGACACGATGTTACCGCCGTGCACCCGGCCCTCGTGAAGAGGCGCGCGACCAGGAGCCTCCACTGGAAGCATGGAGATGCCGCGCCTGCTGGTTTCGGAGTTTGCAGGTTGGCTCCGACGATCAAGGGAAGCAGCGCTGCTTGTAATGCTGAAAGCGGCCAGCGTTCGGCCACCGTGGATACGGTCATCATCCAGCAGCGGGTTGTGATGAACGCACATGCCTTTCTTGCCTCTTGCAAGGCGGTCACAGGGAGGACTGCCAGCTCCGAGGTCCGACCCTGGGTGGCCCCACGTGCAGCGTTTGCCCCCGCCGTGTGCCTTGCAGAAGTCGGTGCTTCCCTGTGCGCTCTTATCACACCCAGCAGATATGCACCTCTTGCCCCCACCATGACCAACGCAGCGATCGGTACGACCTCGAGCGCTCTTGGTGCATCCTTCCACCACACACCTCTTGCCACCTCCATGCGCAACGCAGAACTGTGTACCTCCGTGCACACATTTTGTGCAGCCTTGAGCCGAACAACGTTTGCCTCCTCCATGCCCTTTGCAGAATGGCGTGCTTCCCTCAGCACCCTTTGTACAGTCAGGGTGCGTGCATCTTCTGCCACCACCATGCGATTTGCAGAAATCAGTACTTCCCTGGGCGCCCTTCGTGCAACCAGCATGCTGACAGCGAGGTCCGCCTCCATGGGCAATGCATAAGCCTGAACGCCCTTCCGCGCTCTTTGTGCAGTTCTCCTGTTGACACCTTTTCCCACCACCATGTTTGATGCAGCGGCCAGATTTCCCTCTTGCTGCCCTTCTGCAGCCGTCATGGATACAACGCCGACCACCGCCATGGCCTATGCAGTAATCAGTACGGCCTTCAGCGCTCTTGGTGCACCCAAGGTGCCCACAGCGCCGTCCCCCTCCATGAGCTTTACAGAAGATGGTCTTGCCCTCGGCGCCTTTGTTGCATCCCTCTTTACGGCACCTTCTCCCCCCACCATGTGCAATGCAGCGCCCTGACGAACCTCTAGCCCCTTTTCTACATCCTGGATATGAACAAACTTTTGTACTGCTGATGCGATGTTGTGGGCTAACAGACCCGGAAGTACAGGTTGCTGGACTTTCTTGTAGTTGGAGCAATGTTGGCAGTGAAGCTGGACCCTGACTCTGGTTAGAGCTGCCTGATAAAACTTGCCTTGGAGAAAACCCAGTCATCATTGCAGTCTTATTAAGGAAAGAAAGGAACTGACCACCAGACGGTCGACGAAGAGATGTAGAACCTTCGTCAACTCTTGGGACTAAGTCCATAATGTATGGCTGCAGAAATGTGTTGTTCTGTTTGGTTGCTGAAGTTAGGTCTTGGCCAGTAATAGCAGATTGACATGGTCCAACAGACAAAGATAACTCGAGATCCAGCCCAGCCTTCGCCGAAGTTCTCCTAAAATCACTAGCCTGCTTATCCAGCCTGGAAGTACCTTCACTGCCCAGCGTAAGATAATTTAAGCCCAAATCAACAGAAGAACCTTCATCACTACCCTTGGGAGAAGATATGGTGCAGCCAGCAAGCATACTTTGCTTGCTGGAATCTGAGTTTGATGAGTTGCCCAGACCAAGCGACAAGCCATCGAACTTTCTCTTGGTTCCTCTTGGTTGGTTGTACAAATAACCGTGAGCTTGCACATCAAGTTGACTATTACTGTCTGTGGGGTGACTGGCTACGGGGACGACAGGGAACTTGCTCACAATGGCCTTTGGATTTGAGAAACTTATAGTAAATGCTGACTGCCCGGGCCTAAGGTCCATTGTTCTCAGTGCCCAAGCTTGACTCACTTTCGGCTTAAATAATGGTCAACGAAACTACCAAGTTAGAAAACCTAAGGCATTTAGCAGTACAAGTTATCTTTGCAACCACCACTGACAAACCCTGAAGTATCTCTACGATCCATTTTCCAGTGCTCTACGCAGAGATAAAGTTATTTCTTCTCGAAGCAGCGACAATGCTAAAACTTCAGAGGAATCACACCAGGGTTTTATCTGACCAACTGAAACACGGCTGCAGAGAAGGAAAGGGCAATGGTCAATCAATGATCATGAGTCGACATAATGCACAAACTCTGATATACAGCTGAAAGAGAATTACTAAATTAGTGTTGAAGTGTTGTAGGGTATTGTTCAATCATGTAACACTACCATCTGAGGCATAATGTCAACTTTTGCTAAAGGATAGGGATAAAGACAACAATTTGAATTGCATGTCATTTCAAAAAGAGAAAACTTGAATTGTAGGTCTCTGAAATCTGGTCTAAACTTAAGGAATCAAAAGTATGACCCCTCTTACTGAATAGCAAGCATATTAATTATTAAGTACATAGAGAAAAATTCCAACTGTGTCATTAAAAAGAATAGAATTCCAAAACTATTTTTCATCGACCAAAGTGAAATGGTACTATATGAAACAGTTAAATGAAACAGCAAGAATCTAGTCATCTAATAGCACAATAGAAAAACACAAATCAATCTGCTCAGTATGGGGAGTAGTCTACTGCTGGCAGTTACATACTTAAACAACAAAAGAAGAAAGCACCATGTCTTAATGACTGGAAAAAGGCGAGAAAAGAAACAGCATATATCTGCAAGAGATGACTTGATGCAACTGCACTGTTGTAGTACTAGATAGGGACACTTTACACCTAAGGCACATGCAAAATGCATAGGACAGGAATATTCTAACTTTCTTCTCACCCCAACAAGCAAAATGGAATCTGGTTTCAACTACTAGTCAAACTGAAGAAATTCTGCACACTAAATCACAAAACAGAGGTACTTAATGACCTAATCACTTTTGGAAGCTCAAATTGAGGATCATTTGAGATTCGCCCAAAAGAAAATGGTCCGAGGGATGTTAATTACTTTCAACTCGAAACAGAAAAGACAGTGCAAAGCAGGACAGGTCCAAATGTTTACGCTCTTTACATATGGGCAAAAGCTGCTTTTAATTTCTTCACACAGATGTTCTTATTCCAAGAATATCGTTTACACCTATAGTTTTTCTGTCCCACAGATGGTATATCACCAGCAAAACATTGCAGAGAGATATTCCCAACACAGACAAAAACTAGGAATCCAGAAGGAGTATTTCACTTCTACGCAAACTTATGCATGTTCCACAAAGGTGATCAGTGAACAGGAGCCCGCTAAAATAACAAGCCCAACAACCACACGACATACCAAACCGCGGACCCAGCAAAGATAAATTCACGGCGCTCTCTATAGGCCAGGGCCGGATCTAGGTGGTGCGCATACGGCGTACGCAAAATTTGCAGAGGTCATCGCTGGATGGCGAAAAAGCTCGTACCTCGAAAAGGAATGTCCAAGATTGCTGACGAGGCGGCGGCCGCCGCGACGCGACGAGGAAGAACGGGAGCGGCGGAGGTGTAAGGACGCGTGTGACGGGAGGAATCGGATGCGTCCGGCGGCGGCGGCGCCGCGGCAGCGGGAGGGGGGCAAAGGCGGCGGCCAGGAGAGGGAGGGGGAAGAGGAAAGGAAGGGGATGGTGGAGGGGAGCCGCTTATGTAGAGGATCGAGTGCTGCCCAGATTGGCGTTGTGGACGACGCCGCAGGCGCACGAGAGCAAATCAAAATCCCTTCTTTTTCTGTGTCTGTTTTCTTCGGAAATGGAGCGTGTGATGGATGGGAAGAAGCGACGGATGGGGAGGGGGGAGTGGCACAATATTCTTTTCGAAGCTTTGTCATGTAGGTCCCTGTGGTTGCTTGTAATTGCTGAGGGTATCTTTGGATTGTCAGCATTTCAAAGATTTTTTTGCATGTCCTTTGAATCTAAGGCCTCCTTTGGTAGGGATGTAAATGGTACGGATAATTTCCAATCCGAATCCGTATCCGCATCTGTTTCAAAAGATATGGTATGCACTTGCACGAATCTGCCAAATATGGATGATGATATGGATTTTGGTCAACCGGATATCCGGCGGATATGATATCGGTAATATCTCGATATTTTTTTGCGGATTATCCAAGGTCATCAAATAGAATTATCCAATAAATCTAGGCCAATCAACAAGCCCAAATATTGAATTAGCCCACTAATTAGAATTGTTGTCGTATTGGTGTGAGTGTCTATAAATCCTTGTCACTCTCTAGTGTTATGCGGTTGGATAAAAAGTTGTGCTCATATTGTTTGCATAGTAGAAATAAAATCATGTCTCATTGCACGTATGACCCAATACTTTTTGTTTGTTTTCGCTCTGAATTTGTAGTCCTATAAAATCCGCATTCAAATCCATATTCGGTCATTATCCACTCCGCTACAAATCCGACAAAATATACGGTAAAAATATGAGGAAGGCATTATCCGATCCATTTACATAACCATCTCTTTGGTTCATATGATAGGAATGACGCTCAATTCCTATAGGGAAGAGATATCATTTGAAATATAGGACATGAATTGTTTCATTAAATCTTGGTTAATGTTTTTTCCTTTGAAATGTGAAGGGTTGGTTTCTATCCTGCATAAAGAAAAAGGGTTTCCCCCCGCTTTATATTATAAAGCAACAACCACGGCACAAAGATACGGTAGCAAGGGTCCGACCAGCGGAGCACACACGGACAAACACACACAACAATACAAGCTACAAAAGTCTTGCTGGGGGATCAGCACAACAAGCCCCGAAAGCAAATATCGTAAGCTAATCTGGCTCCGGTGGAGGCAGGGGAAGCGGCGGTGTGAGCGGCGGAGCAAGTCTGGATGCGGAGGAGCGAAGCGCGGCGATTATCCGGTCGATGGAGAAGTGGTCCTGGCGCTTGCTAAGCGGCCTCCAGAGCTATAGATAGCCACACAGTTTGTATATGGCGTCAGTCACACGAAGCGGGATAATGTGTTCAATCACCAACTTATTACGGACATTCCATAAAGTCCACAACAGCGACCCAACCAACACCCATAGGGAGGGTCGCTCTGTACTAGGAAATGTGAGAACCTCCGCAAACATATCCGAGAGGTTGGCATGGCACCAACTGCCACCCACCATCTCATGAACGCAACTCCACAAGAATCTCGCCGAGGGACATACAAAGAAAATGTGATTCAAGTCCTCAGGGACCGAACACAGGGGGCATAGCCCGTCTGAGGGGCCGTTGCGCTTAAGCACATCCGTGCCAGAGGGGAGGCGGCCCCTGACTAGTTGCCACATGAAGATCCTAATCTTCAAGGGCAGTTTAATCTCCCAAAAGAGGTTAAGATCCACTGGTCCTGGGGTGGGCAGGATCGCCCGATAAAGCGATTTAGCAGAAAATTGGCCCGTCGGCTCGATGTCCCACCGTGTCGTGTCCGGCCCCAGCGCCGGGGTGTGGAGAGCCACACATGCGATAAGGTCATCCCAGAGGTCCCGCTCTATGGGACCAAAGGTATGCCGGAAGGCGATGCTACCTAGGTTAGTTAGGGCGGAAGCGACGGTCAGGTTTGGGTCCACACAGATGTTAAACAACGGTTGAAACCGGATGGCAAAGGGTTGGGGGCCCGACCACTGGTCTAACCAAAATAGGGTGGTGGTACCGACACCAACCGGAATGGAAGACCCAATGTGAAGGATTGGCAATAATTGGATGATCGTTTGCAAGAATTGGGAACCCCGCGATCTCTGCGCAAATGCTAGGCCCTGGCCAAGCAAATATTTTCACACAGATGATATCCAGCCAGAGCCCACCCTCCCCTGAGGCGATCCTCCATAGCCATTTGGATAGGAGATAATGCCCAAGCCGCCTTGGTCCTTGGGTCTGCACATCTCGGACCATCTCACGATATGGTATTTCTACTTATTGTCCTTCCCTGCCCAGAAGAACCTGGATTGGTATTTGGCTATATCATGATGGAGGGATTCATTTAAACTATAGAATCCCATGAGGTACATAAGCAAGTTGGTCATCGAAGAGTTGATTAGGATAACCCGAGCCGCCTTGGAGAGCCACATCCCTTGCCAAGGTTCAACTCGATACTGGACCTTGGACACCGTCGGACGAAGGTCCTTTGCTAGTATGAGGGTGTCACTAATGGGCATGCCCAGGTAGGTCGTCGGGAAGGAACCAAGCCGACAGTTAAGCCGGCTCACGATTCGCCGTTTCTCCTCATCGGAGTACCCCAACACTATCACCTCGCTTTATAGAAGTTAACCGTTAGACCAGACATCTCCTCGAAGCATAATAACAGGAACTTGAGGTGTCGGATGTCCGCGTCTGACCCTTCCACCATCAAGATCGTGTCATCCGCATATTGAAGGTGGGTGAGGCCACCACCCGCTAGTAGGTGCGAGCAAATACCCTTTATATGTCCCGCTTGCTTGGCCGAATCTAATATCGCCGCGAGGGCATCGACCACCAAGTTAAATAAAAAAGGACATAGGAATAGGAATCCATTCCTACAAACCAAAGGGCTCCAAAACAAATTTTCCTTAAAAAATCCTATTCTATACAATTCCTACAAAAATCCTACAAACCAAAGGAGGCCTAAAGAATGGTGATGTCTAAATTTCTATGCCTCCATTCCATAGGAATTCTCACTTGAACCTCTTTTTAGTTAAACTCATTTGCGTAAGAGTATTATCAAGCGGTAATCCACATCTGAGCCCAGGCTCATCCACACCCAGCGAACACTAAATTAAAAAAATAGTAAATAAAGTAAATAAAAACAAATGATTTTTTGCCGTCGAAGATGCTCAAGTGAACTAGCCGCATACAAAATTTCATCATGAATGGACATTTGAGTAGCTCTCAGGAAAAAATCGTTCTCAATAGTGTCTTTTTTCAAAGTTTCTTAAATATTTTTTTGATGAGCGCTCCTCAAATGTCCTTTCACCAACAAATTTTACACGCACCTAGCGCCTAGAGCATCTGCGATGCTAAAAGAATTTTGATTTTTTGATTTATTGTTTTGCACCTACATTTCTATCAAATTGTTGTTTCTTTCCCCTATTTCTATGTCTCTTGATCCTACAAGTCAAAGAACTAAAGTATTTATACTTTATTTATCATGCTAGGGACAGTGAAAGATATTTGGGCTTCAAGTAAAAAAAGTGAAACAACCATCTTATTTCCTCCTTTTTTGAAGAGCCCACTTCTTATGTTGTTACCTATTATATAGGATCGCTTTGGGAACATTCTTTGTTGGGATCTAAGTTCCTCGGGTAAATCTAATTCTAAGAGCCCTTAGGCCTTGTACAATGCTAAATGCTTAGGGAGGTGCTTAGAAAAATGAACCTATTTTTTTTAAGCACCAGTGCCTATTTCTACAGAAGAGATGCCTAATTAAGTGTTTACCCTATACAAATAAGAACCGGTGCTTAAAGAAACACCGGTTTATTTATCTAAGCACCTTGCATTGTATAAGGCGTTATAAGCTTTGCTTGCAGAAAATTCCAACCCCACCACACCAATCACCATAGGCATATGTCTTCTTTGGTAAAAGGAAATAGCTCAAGTAGGTTTGGAAACATAAGTAGATGGCGCCAAGAGTTCAAAATTTTGCCATGAGGCTCCTTCTAAAAGCACCATCCACAGGTATAAGAGCATTTAGATTATCTATCCATACAACAATGTTGCATGTGTAATCAACAGGAGGAGATTTGCTTTTTTTTTTCTTTCATTGTCCTTTGCTAGAGCTGCATGGTTCAACCACCCATGGTATACAGATCTAATCTTCTTACCAAAAACCATGTCTCCTTACAAATCATCATCTAGAGTCTACTATCCATGAATCACCCACATGCCACCATTGAAAAAAAAAACCTTTTTGTGGTGCCTGTGGAAAATGGGTCTTCCTCACCAGGCACACCAAGCTGAGAGGGCCATTTCATCATGCCTAGCCCTCTTGAAAGATGTACATGATCATGGGGATGCGTCAGTTCAAGCGCAACACTCTCTTCCATTGCAGGGACATTGATACGTCTCCAACGTACATGATCATGGGGATGCTATTATATTATCAATCTTGTATGCTTTATATGCCATTATATATAATTTTGTGGACTAACCTATTAACTTAGTGCCCAGTGTTAGTTCCTGTATTTTTGCCTATTTCTTTGTTTCGCATAAAAACCATACCAAACGAAGTCCAAACACGATGAAACTTTACGGTGATTTTTTTGGGACCAGAAGAGACCCTAGAAGCTTCAGGAAGAGACCAGAAGATGCACAAGGGAGTGACAACCTCACACAATGCACCCTAGGGGGAGGCGTGCCATCAGCGCTTGTGGGGCCCACGTGGCTCCATTTGACCTAATTTCTGGCCTATAAATTCCTTAATATTCCAAATCCCCCAGACCGAGACCCAAAATAATTTTTCCGCGGCCGCAAGCCTCTGTTCTCCCGCGATCCCATCTGGAGGCATTTTCTAGTACTCTGCTAGAGAGGGTACTCTGCCAGAGAGGAAAACCATTGGGAGGCAACTTCATCAATTTTGCTGCCTCCATGATGATGTGTGAATAGTTCCTTCAGGACCTACGGGTCCATAACAGTAGCTATATGGCTCTCTCTCTCCCCCCTTTTGGTCTTCAATATAACGATCCCTTCGGAGATCTATACGATGTAATTCTCGTGGTGTGTTTGTTGGGATCCAATGAGTTGTGGGTTTATGATCAAATTATTCATTGAAAGTATTTGAATCCTTTTGAGATCTATTTCTGTATGATTTTATAGCCTTGTATTTCTCTCCAATCTATCCATCTTCTTTGGCCAAGTAGATTGATTTATCTTCAGTGGGAGTGGTGCTTTGTGGTAGGTTCAATCTTGCGGTGTCCTTACTCTTTGACAGGAGGAGTTGCAAGGCATGTATTGTATTATCGCTACTAAGGTTAAAACGACAGAGTTCGAACATATTGCTTGGTCTTACTTTGTCTACATTATGTCATCTTGCTTAAAGCGTTACTCTGTTTATCATGAACTTAATACTTTGAGATGCATTGCTGGATAGTGGTCTTGGGGTGGAGTAATAGTAGTAGATGCAATTGGATTATGCGGTCTACTTGTCACGGACGCGATGTGTATATATGAATCATGCCATGAAGAATCATCATAACTATGCGCTATTCTGTCAATTTCTCAACAGTAATTTGTTTACCCACCGTTGCTATGCTTATGAGAGAGTGAAAGTGCGTTATATCGACTAGAGGGGGGGGGGTGAATAGGCGATTTTTACAAATTCGTCACTGAGGAATTTCAAGGTGAGGAAATTCCTAAGCGACAAACTACTTAGCAGCGGAATGAGTACTCAGATGCAAGCATAACAAAGCAGTAGCACAGTCATCATGATGAAATGAAAACAAGCACAGAGTACGAGTAGCGTAAACACAGGATAAGCAGGCTGAAGACAAACTGACTGAAGAATTTGAACTGAGGAAATTGAGAAAGTCTTCAGACAAAGTCTTCAAACAGTAATGATCAAATACATAGCAAGTATGCGAGGAAATGAAAGGGTTGAAGAAATAGAACCAGTAGCTCGGTGAAGACACTGATTTGGTAGACCAGTTCCAACTGCTGTGACAGTTGTACGTCTGGTTGGAGCGGCTAGTATTTAAACCTGAGGACACACAGTCCCGGACACCCAGTCCTGAACACCCAGTCCAGGACACCTAGTCCTCGCCGTATTCTCCTTGAGCTAAGGTCACACAGACCTCGCCCAACCACTCGTGGTAAGTCTTCAGGTGACTTCCAAATCTTCACATACTCGGTCACTCGGCAATCCACAATTTCCTCTTGGATGCTCTAGACCATGACGCCTAACCGTCTGGAGGATGCACAGTCCTCAAAGGTAACAAGCGTCGGTTCCACACAGGAACAATCTCTTCAGTGATGCTCAATCACTTTGGGTTTGTAGGTGTTTGGGTTTTTGGGTTTTTTCTCACTTGATGATTTTCGCTCAAAGTCCTCGGAGGATGGGATGCTCTAAATGACAAGTGTCAATCTATCTCTCGGAGCAGCCAACCAGCTAGTGGTTGTAGAGGGCGGCTATTTATAGCCTAGGGAGCAGCCCGACATGATAAGACATAAATGCCCTTCAATGATATGACCGTTAGGTGGGTAGATATTTTGGGACAGCTGGCACGTAGCACAGCAACGGTCGGAAATTTGAGTATCAAATTCCTCAGGGCTATCATGATCCTCACTTGTAGGCAATCCGCACTGGCGAATTCCTAACTCCTCAGTCAGAACAAATTCCTCAGAGAACAGAAGAACTTCATCTCTGTCACTGAAGAACTTGACTAAACTGTATGAGATTTCCAATGGCTTCACTCGAAAGGATTGGGTAGGTGTAGGATTTTGAGTTGAGCATCACTTGGAAATTTTTCCTTAGTTTTACCTCGACCCCCTTTAACAGTACGGTGTTTCCTATGACTCAAGAAGAAGAAAATGAAACTACGAAAACAAAAGTCTTCACGCTTCATAATCCTCGCATGAATATCAAGTCTTCAGGGTCACACCAATTTCTTCACTTTCAAAGTCTTCAAGAAAACCAAAGTCTTCAGTTGAAGACATTCATTTTTAGGGGTCGACATTCATCGTAATTAACAAACTCCTCATAGACTTATAGACCTGTGTACACTCACAAACACATTAGACCCTTAACCTATAAGTCTTCAATACACCAAAATCACTAAGGGGCACTAGATGCACTTACAGAGAGCCCCCAGGTCCATTCTCCATATTTACTAAAACCCTAAAATATCAGTGCATACACTGGCGTTGTCTCGCGAGGTGACTCGAGGTGACTAGGTCTTCCGCCTAGCGCCGCCCACCTCAGATCCCCTCCCCTCGCCACCGTCGCCAGCGGCCACTGGCCGGCCCACGGCGGCGGCGAGGCCGCCCCACCTCCTTCCTCCTCATCTCCTATGTCTCCATCGCCAGCTCCTCCCCGTGCTGCGTCATGCGTCGTCGCTGGTCTGCGGCGGTGGTTCTCAGTGGATCTCGTCCTGGGAGCTTGGGGTAGGGACCCCAACGTACGCTCGAGCTCTTTGGAGCCGGCGACCCACGGATCTGACAGGGGGTCGGCCTTTGGTCAGGTGCGGGCTCCGATGAGCTAGATTTCATCCATGAGCGCTTCGTTGGCTCGCGCGGATTAGAGCAGCGGCTGGTTCACCATGGCACGACTGGGTGGCGGTTGCGATGTTCTGGCCCTGCTTATCCTCGAGCACCAAGTCGCCGATTTGCTTCATGTCAGCCTCCTCGATCTGGACATCGACGAGTTCCGGTCTTCCTCTCGGAGATTTCCATAGTTTGGCGCATGACGTCACTGGATATCTTGATCGGAATCGATTCGGTCATGCCATTGTGGCTTCATGAGGGCGTGTCATGAAGCTTTGCTTTCTTGTTACTGCCATGGGACATGTCTGCATATAGATTTCTATGGTATGGACAGAGGTGAAGAAAGTTATGGCGGCTGTGATCGGAGGTCTGCAATTGCGGATAGGTATTTTGGTTGCGAGGAAGACTGGCGGCACATGTTCTTACTGTGTGTCGTGTGTTTGGTGACTTGCAGCAGCGGCCTTGGCAAGAGGGGGTGGCAGCATAGGTGGACTGCATTTTTTATGGTGCTCCTTGAGTACCGAGTTGCAATTTTCAGGGTGAAAGCCCAAGGTCTGGCCTTCAGTGGTTGTACCTGGCAATGGCCTTACTGAAGGCATTGTTTTGTTAGCTCGTACTTTCTCCAGGGTAAAAACCCAATATCTTCAATCGGGCGACGACAAAGCTTGTGCATTGTTTCCTTCTTGGAGGCGTTACTTTTGGAGAATCTCTTGTGTAGTCCTGGTGTTGTATTCGTTGGTGGTTCGAGTGTTGCTGTTGCAAGTGTTTCATCACCGCAACAGGGGCTTTGTTTTCTATTTCTCTCTTTTTTATTTTCTTTTTTTGCTTGTGTGCATCCTTGATGTTTTTGGACATCTTGTTGTTGCAGAGGCTGGGTGTAATTGATATCTTCGCGATATTAATATATTCCCTTTATCAAAAAACTAAAACCTTAAAAACTGCTCACTGTTTTATTTTGCTTTTATTTTGTTTTATTTATCTATCTACCACTATCAGATTTAATCCTTGCCGAGAACAAGGGGATTGACAACACTCTTGCCTTCGTTGGATGCAAGCATTTGCTTTATGTGTGTGCAGGTACCGTTCACGTTGTTTGTGTGGTGTCTCATATTGGTTCGATAAACCTTGATTCTTAAGTGAGGAAAATACTTTCTATTACTGTCCTATGTTTACCTTCCTCTTCGGGGAATCACAACAATATCACAAGTAGCAGACATGCAATTTCCTTCGATCATCTTATTGAGGGGGAAAAGTCTTCTCGAATGTTGCATTCAATAACACTGGGATTCCACGTTTGCTGTTACAGGTACATGAATCCACAATTTTATCATGTCAACCAGTGGCTCGGGATCCCGCAAGATCAAGGTTCAGGCTTCTTCTGCTGCCACCCTTTCGCCCCTCTAGCCCGAAGCATCAACTCTACCTTTTGGAGCCAAGATTGCAACTTCATTTCCCTGCAACAGGCCACCTTCCTGTCTTATTCCCTCAATCTAACCAAGGTGGCTGCTGGCATGAATATCACTTAAAAATTGTGAGGAAGGAGATCAGGGCTTTATTGTAGAATTCATCTAGGTTGCACAGATAGACCCCTCGATTTACCATATATCTAGGAACTTGAATGGGGATGCCCACAACTATACTCACCAGACTCTCAACTCTTCAAATGAGCCTGTTTCTTGCTATACAAATTCAATTCATAATGATAGCCATTGTCAGGTTGTCCAAACTATCTAGAATGCCAACATCGGTAGCTATGTAATTAACATTGTAATATGCTATTGAAATGAATGGAAGTTTGGCTCATATCCATGTTCAAAAAAGGTAAAGTGTTGTTTTTCCTCAAAACAACAAGATTTGGGTATCTTTGGACCGTAACAATAAAAGTACGGGTATAGGAATAACATCGGAATGAAAATTCACATAGTATGAAATTTCCATAATATATCAAAGATATATTATTTAAAACACGATGCATCTGGTGGTACAGAGGGGGGGGGGGGGGGGGGGGTGGGGTGGGATGAGGGAACTGTGGACCGGATCAAATGAAGAAGAGATAGATAGGGGCCAAAAGGCATTAAGGTGAATCCATGTGATGGCTGCTTCCGTTGGATGGGGAAAATTTAGATCCTATGTGGTTCAGAGAAATTCCTTGGGAATTTTAGTGGTCTATAGTTTCCATAGGGATTTTTTTTCTGCATTAGTGGGCTCATTCCGCAGGAATTTGCGTTGCACATTCCATTGGGAAATTTGGCAACTTGTACTTTCCAGGGAAAAACAACACCCGCAAACGTCAGCATGCGATCGTTTTTCTTGGCCTAGATCAATGGGCACGTGTTGCAATATGGGTTTTCTTCTTCCAAAAAGTAATGTTTTTCTTGTGTTGCGTACGTAGGGCATCGCAAAGCAGCTCTGTTGGCCGGTTGTTTCCTTGTTGCTAAAAGGAGACGGTGACCGGCTGAGCCGTGACAAAGTTTCTCCATCATCTGTGGAAACAAAGCGGCGTCACCTTCTAATTGCGAGGATCGATGAACCTAACCACGATCATTGACCAGGTCCAACGGCGAGCAAAATGATGCTTAGCTCCTCACAAGAAAATAAAACCTTGCACCGTATATATACGTATTACACTATTCGGTCGCTGTAGCTAGCCTTGTAGGCTTCGATTACTTGTTCAACCTCGCGGCGTCTTTTCTATACCGTATGTATATATCCTAGGCCAACCATGTTGTTTATAGCATTGTAAATTGGCGGCGTGAACGACTAGCCAGCTTGCTTCGGCGCCAAGTTGTTAGCATTTTTAATCCAGGGCTCGAAGCCGCAGGGGTCCTTCCGATCGACCGATCATCGTTAGGTGATTGGTCGGCTTTAATTTGGACCTCTGCGATGGTGCGGTGCAAATGCGTATGGCGTCGATCCCATCATCCCATGGCCGGGGTGGGTAAGAGACAAAGGTGTCGTCACTGTTTAAATATATCAGGTTGAGTGCAGGAGGATCCAACAATGCCTGCTGCGCCATGGGAGGGATGGGGACGGGTTCGCCGGTTACGTTCGGAGACGGCGGGAAAAACCTCGAAAGTTAAAAACGACGTACGCGCAAATCAGGGAGCGCCAGTGATTGACGCACTTAGTTTGGAGCTTGGAGTCAAGCTTAGACAGGAGGTCGCCGAGGCCTCCTCCTCAAGATACTGCCGCTCTAGGAGATTCCGAACCCGCCGGACGTCGTTGTCCGGCTCGACGTGCAGTCTAGTCACCACGCACGTACTGTGATGCATCAGCGTGCAGTTTTTGCAGTTAAATTTACAGTGGCTACCTGGGACACGACGCTTGCTCCCACCGATACCGCGGTGTTGTGAGTTAGACGTGTTCACCGACAAGAAGAAAAAAAATACTCGGCCGCAACAAATGGAAAACACTCACCAAGCGGTCAGCTTGGTAAGCTACCTACAAAAATTTGCAAACAAATGGAAAACACTCTAGCAACAAATCTACATCAACGGTGAAACCAAAACATTTTTGCGAAACAAATCAACATCGGGGACGGTTGTACTACCGGCTCGTCGGGATCAAATCTTAGGCCCTGTTTGTTTGGACTTTTGCTTCTACTTTTGCAGCTTTTGCATTTTGACCAAAAAGCCATAAAAGCTCCTAAATAGGTATTTTTGGAGCTGTTATGATTTTTGGAGCTCAATATTATTATATTGATTCATCAAAAGCTAAAAAAGCTTCAAAAGAACATATTTAGGAGCTTTTATGGCTTTTTGGTCAAAGTGAAAAAGCTGCAAAAGCAGAAACAAAGGCCAAACAAACAGGGCCCTAGTGTAAGGAGGCATATTCTTTTCATCGTCTCACCAATAACAAGATGTATACGATGACCTCATGAAAAGATGGGCATGCTTTCCTGTGACACGGCTTCGGACGACATGCGGTGGTCGGTGCTCTACATCGCCGATCTCCGGGCAGCGAGTGTGCTCGTCTACCGCCATGGAATCCTTCTCCGGCGAGGTGATTCTCGTCAGCTGATTGTGCTCAACGAGGACGAGATTGTCGATGACTCGATGTGCGGGCGGGCCGTGACGGTGAGGAGGTAAGAGAAGGTGTGAAAATCCAGTTTTCGTGTCATGTTGCATGGTTGGTGCGGTGCAGGGTGATACATTGCACGTTTCGCAAATCGAGGAGAGAGGAGAGGGCGACACTATGACTCCACGCCTGGGAAGAGGAGTATTAGCTACACCCCAGTGTTGCGGCTCCCCTCGGTCCCTTCGTCTGCGCCGTGATTCCCCTGTCGCTTCGATTCATCCTCTTCATCCACGCTTGGTCGTCGTTCCCCTTACCACTCTGATCTAGATGACAGAGTGGGAGACTCGTATGGCAAGGATCGCTGGCGGCGATGCACTGAAGATGGTAAGGCTGCATGAGATAAGCTCGTGGTCCGCGAACTCGAGCGAGATGGCCAAGGAGGCGATGGGCATCTGCAAGGATCTGAGTGTGGAAGAGGACGTGAGGCTCTTTCCCGATGGGAAGGCGAGGCTACCACTCAAGATATTGCTTTGGGCCATGGAGGAAGCGATATCGACAGATCCGGTGTAGGCGCGGATGTGGGCGGCATTTCGCTCCCGCATTCGAGCTCCTCCGGGCATGGTGGAGCTCGCGATGGGGGTGGTGATGGCTTTGCCAACGCCGGGAACGAAGGACCTACCGATTCTCATCGAGGACGATGAGCCCAGCAAGCGAAAGAAGGCGATAAGGGAGGTGGTACACACGCCGCGGCGGGTGCCGCGCTTTCCTCGCTGATCTCCTTGCCTGCTCAGGTTCGCTCTCCGCTGCGGCGGAGTAGGGGTTTCCCCTGCCTGTAACCACTTCTGGTTACTTGTTGGGGAGGATTCTAACGAGGAGCCTGAGTTCTCGTCTGATTTCACAAGTAAGTCTGATTCCTCACCAAAACATCTATGTTATTCCTTTACCTCTAGTAAGGAGAGGATTGGTAGTTCTAATCTAAAGTGGGGAACAATATAATCCAAAATAGAAAATTGAATACACCCGGTCTTCGTGATAAAGAAGATTGTAGTAGATGTTTTGCTTTTTCTACGAATAAATAAACTAATGAACATCAACCTTGTCCCTCTATTCTGCATTTATATGATTGGGACATAAATTTTGTTGAGGGAAATTTGAACAGGAAAATTACTTGTGGGATAGATGTTAGAGATCATATGCTTGATGGTAAATTTTCTGGCTATCTCTGAATTCTGGATGATATGCTAGATTGTGGTGAATTGGTTGTGAATAATTTTGGTATAGAAAGGTACTATACTAGGAGGGAGCAAAAATGGATGAACCTAGACCTGGGGTTTCAAAAGGGTCAGCTGGTACTCATGGGCTAGATATTTGACCTTATTTTAACCCTGATGGGCTTGGGATTGGGGGTGAGGAAGCGTATTCTGGAAATGCGCTTATTGGCACTTTTCGTTATGTAAATAGCCTTCATCTGCCCCATATGGGACTTGACGGGGACCTGCCTAAACAATTAGGGTTTCCTGGTCCACCACCAGGGTTGCAAGGGGATATCATGCCTGGAAATTATGGTGGACCTAGAGAAGCGAGAAGAGTCAATAGGGGGAGTCACAGAGAATTTCCAATATAGAATAAGAGAAAATGATGATGGTAGATTTAGAAATAAAATTTTAGAGATGGATGGTTGGAAAACAATGTGAGGGATGAAGATTTGAATAGAAATAAAGGATATCATGATCTTGGAGGCTCAGTGCTCAATGTTGGTGGTGTGTAATCGGGAGGCCAAGGTTTTCATGAGAAGAGGAGTAATTTGGAGATTGGCAACTCACAACACGGTGATAAGGTAAATTCTATAACTATGATCATATCCGAAACAATTTTATTCAAGATTTGGCAC
The DNA here is from genome assembly GCA_011799875.1 of Thinopyrum elongatum. Lineage (NCBI taxonomy): Eukaryota > Viridiplantae > Streptophyta > Magnoliopsida > Poales > Poaceae > Thinopyrum > Thinopyrum elongatum. Next base: position 522,390,221 of record CM022303.1, read on the forward strand.
AACAACAGAAGTGGTTTGTCACTCTAATTGGTCAGCTTGCTCAAACCAGTCAGCAAATCAACCCACCTTTGATTGCTAGTTCCTCAAACTCTGGTTGTCAGATGCTGAAGCTTGCTAGTGATCTTGACAAGGGGGGAAGCTTGTAGATAGTGTTGCTGGTGGTAGTTTGGGAAATTTGAATAATGGTGTAGGAATTGCTGGTTGATGTCTACTACACAACTTATTCTTGTAGACTGATGTTGGGCCTCCAAGCGTAGAGTTTTGTAGGACAATAGTAATTTTTCCTCAAGTGGATGACCTAAGGTTTATCAATCCGTGGGAGGCGTAGGATGAAGATGTTCTCTCTCAAACAACCTTGCAATCAAATACAAGAAATCTCTTGTGTCCCCAACATACCCAATACAATGGCAAATTGTATATGTGCACTAGTTTGGCGAAGAGATGATGATACAAGTGTAGTATGGATAGTAGATATAGGTTTTTGTAATATGAAAATATAAAAACAGCAAGGTAAGAATACTCCGAAGTTCTTATCTAGCGGAGAACATAAGATGAAATTGTTGTAGGGTACGAAACCACCTCAAAGTTATCTTTTCCGACCAATCTATTGAGCCATCCCTATAAGTGTCACAAACAGCCCTAGAGTTCGTACTAAAATAACATCATATGATACACATCAACCAACTCTAATGTCATCTAGATACTCCAATGTCACCACAAGTATCAGTGAGTTGATTATTCGATACGCATCAAACAACTTCAGATTCATAATATTCAATCCAACACAAAGAACTTCAAAGAGTGCCCCAAGGTTTCTACCGGAGAAAGTAGGATGAAAACGTGTATCAACCCCTATGCATAGATTAGCCCAGTGTTACGATAATCCGCAAGTTGAATACCAAAACATATATCGAGTGAATCAATAGAACACCCCATTGTCACCACGGGTATCCATATGCAAGACATACATCAAGTGTTCTCAAATCCAAAAAGTATTCAATTCGATAATAGTGAAACCTCAAAGGTAAAAACTCAATTCATCACAACAAGATAGAGAGGGAGAAACAACATATGATCCGACTATATTAACAAAGCTCGCAGTACAACAAAATCGTGCCAAATCAAGAACACGAGGGAGAGAGAGAGAGAGAGAGAGATCAAACACATAGCTACCGGTACATACCCTTAGCTCCGAGGGTGAACTACTCCCTCCTCGTCATGGTGGCCGCCGGGATGATGAAGATGGCCTCTGGTGATGATTTCCCCCTCCGGCAGGGTGTCGGAATAGGGCTACACATGAGATCGCTTCAGTACAGAAGCTTGCGGCGACGGAGCGGAAGTTTTAGGTTTCTTTTCGGGGTTTTTAGAATATATAGGAATATTTGGCGTTAGAATCTCATCAGGGGGTGCCTGAGGGTCCCACAAGCTCGGGGTGCGCACCCTAGAGGGGGCGTGCCCCCTATGCTTGTGGCTCCCTCAGCAATCCCCTGGTGAGGGAGTCCTAGACTAAGGGGTCCCCGGGCCGTCGACCTATTGTATATGGGCCGGACTGATGGGACACTATGGGGCCAAGCTAGAGTGCGGACCCGTGACCGGACAAGAGATCTTCAGGGTCGTGGTGTGCCCTCCAAGTCAGGATTAGCGTGATCTTTCCTTCATTGTAACCGATCGCATGTAACCCTAACCCTACTGGTGTCTATATAAACCAGAGGGTTTAGGGGCTTTAGGGCTAGAGCTACATTCATCACCTCATTACCTTAGGGTTTAGGGCGCTTGATCTCGAGGTAGATCTACTCTGTAACCATACCATACATCAAATACAATCAAGCAGGACGTAGCGTTTTACCTCTTCGACAGGGCCCGAACCTAGGTAAATACCGTGTTCATCGTCCCTTGTTCCCCATCGATCCTAGATCCACAGCTCAGGACCCCCTACCCGAGATCCACCGGTTTTGACACCGACATTGTTGCTTTCATTGAGAGTTCTGCTGTTGGGTCACCAAAGGATCGATGGCTCGCCTGATCATCGGAGAAGGCGTCAGCTCCGGGGACCTCTTTGTCCCCGGCCAACTCTTCGCATTCGGCAGCATCGTGCTGCACGCCAACCCAACTGGTCATCTAGATCAGATCAACAACTTCGCCCCGAGCACCGGATTCAATTTGGCAAACTGGAGTATGTTGCGGACGCCCGAGGCGATCTGGTTTTTACCGGATTCGCTGCGCCCGCTCTGGAGCTGTCCCCCGATCCAATCTACGGATCGACCCCAATCCCTCATTCGCCTCGAGCTCGGACGTCTCCACCTCAAACGGATACCGGGAATCCCTTTTGACCGCGCCCCCAATGACCAACGAAGACCCATCTTTGGGCCACAATGCGGAAGTAATGTTCAGACGCCGAGAATCGCTTTCGACCGAACCCTCTCTTTGCAGCACGCCTACGGCCTTGAGCCCTAGCGACGGGTCGACGTTCAGTGGCCAGGAGTCATCCCTAGCCGAACTCCCCCTCGACAACTTGGCTTCGAGCCCCAACACAGAAGCAGTATCCGGAGACCATGTCTTGCCCTCGGTCCCTTACAACTATCTGGCCCCGGGCCTCGAGGTTAACTCGGCCCTCAGAGATCAGGATCCGGCCCAGGCCCGGATCGTTCCCTTCCCCGCCACATCGGAAACCGGCCTTCGGCGGCCTCCGCTTACCAGTCCGACGACCCTCACCTTATTAAACGAGGCGTTGGACCGAATCCAGATGATGGCTACTCGGGAGGACCCGCCCTCGACTTGCATTCAGCAGCCCTTTGAGGCATACCCCGGGGAATTTTGCGTCCCACCCACCACCCACCTTGTGGCCACAGTCGAGGATTTAACCGACATGTTGGACTACACTTTAGAAAACGCCTACTCCATGGACGAGGGTAGCGGAGCCATCGCCAATGCCGACGCCGCACCCCCCGTCTCCGGCCGCTGGACGACCATGTCCACTTATGGCATTTACATGGTGGACACTCCGAAGGACGACGGCACCCCCAGGAAGGATAGCGGCAAACCCAGCGATGAGCCACACAGGTGTCGCAGACAATGCCGCCGCTCCAAGGCACGTCGAAGCCATGCAAGCAACACGGACACCGGAGAAAATGGCACTCCAGACAACGCGGACAACCTCGATGACCGCGGCGCCGACGAGCAACCTCAAGCCGATCACGAGGAGGAAGACCCGCTCAACCTAGAGGACCTCGGTGATTCCGAAGACAACAACTACCTCCCCCCCTACGAAGAGGAGGTTAGTTTGGGCGACGAGGATTTCATCGTCCCCGAAGACCCACTGGATCAAGAGCGGTTTAAACGGTAGCTCGTTGCCACCACGTGTAGCCTGAAGAAACAACAACAGAGAATAAAGGCCGAGCAAGACACCCTCAATGTCAGATGGACCAAAGTCCTAGCTGTCGAAGAAGGGTACGGCTACGAGTGGCAGACCAAAAGTTACTCGATGTGAAAGCTTCTGCCGCAGTTTGACGATGAGGCCATAGAGCCAGTACCTGCGCGACACACACAGGCGGACCAACCGGACCACCCCCCTCGAGGACAGGATAGGCCGGCCGACAATATGGGACAGCCTCTCGCTCCACCTCGCCGTCAAGGCAAGGAGCCAGTTTGGCCAGCCTACGAGTACGACCTACGACGCGACCTAGACGCCCGCGCAGGTCTGACTAGGTCTATTTACGGACCCAAAGACAACTCTCCTGTTAGACGGGACAGTTACCAAGCTTGGCTAGACCAAAACGACAGAGCTCGGGAACAACAGCAAGCCCGGATGACAGACGGTCTCCGGCGCGCCGTAGCCCGAGTCAGGGGCGCCGCTCACCTTCTGTGCTTCACGGATAGAGTGATGCAACACCAATTTCCGGAGGGCTTCAAGCCCGTAAATATCAAGCCCTATGATGGGACAACGGATCCGGCCGTATGGATCGAAGACTTCCTACTGCACATCCACATGGCACGAGGCGACGACCTTCACGCCATCAAATACCTACCATTGAAAGCTCAAGGGTCCGGCTCGACACTGGCTAAATAGCCTCCCTGAAGACTCTATAGGAAGTTGGGAGGAGCTCGAGGACGCCTTTCGAGCCAACTTTCAGGGCACTTATGTCCGGCCCTCGGACACCGATGACCTGAGCCACATAATCCAACAACCCGACAATTCTAGAACCAGTTTTTGACCACGAAGAACCAAATCATCGACTATCCGGACGCTTAAGCCATAGCCGCCTTCAGGCACAGTATTCGAGATGAATGGCTAGCACGACAGCTCGGCCAGGACAAGCCGAAGACAATGGCGGCGCTTACCTCCCTCATGACCCGTTTCTACGCCGGGGAGGATAGTTGGTTGACTCGTAGAAGCACCAACCCGGAAGCCCCCGACACCTCTGAGGTCCAGGACGGGAATGGAAAGCCACGGAGTAACAAGAACAAGCGCTGCCACAATGACGGCGAAACCGACGAGACGGCAGTAAATGCCGGATTCTGTAATCCGAAGTCCGGGTCACGGAAAAAGCCTTCTAAAGGCAACCAGGATGGACCAACTAAATTGGACGCAATCCTGGACAGGCCCTGCCAGATTCATGGCACCGCCGAAAAACCCGCTAACCACACCAACCGTAATTGTTGGGTGATAAAGCAAGCCGGCAAGCTCACAGCCGAAGACTCAGGCAAAAGCCCACGAAGCGAGGACGATGACGAGCTCCGCAGGCCGAACAGTGGAGGCCAAAAACCCTTCCCTTCTGAGGTCAAGATGGTGAATATGATCTACGCCACCCATATACCAAGGAAGAAGAGGAAGCGCGCGCTACGGGATGTGTACGCCGTCGAGCCCGTAGCACCGAAGTTCAACCCGTGGTCGACCTGCCCGATCACCTTTGACCGCAGGGACCATCCGACCAGTATCCGTCATGGAGGATCGGCGGCCCTGGTACTTGACCCCATTATCGATGGGTACCACCTCACAAGAGTCCTAATGGACGGAGGCAGTAGCCTCAATCTGATTTATGTAGACACGGTGAGAAAAATGAGGATCGATCCGTCAAGGATCAAACCCAGCAACACCACCTTCAAGGGGGTTATTCTGGGCGTAGAGGCCCGCTGCTCAGGCACGGCAACGCTGGAAGTGGTATTCGACTCACCAGACAACTTCTAATCCAAAGACTTGATCTTCGATATCGCCCCATTCCGCAGTGGCTATCATGCCCTCCTCGGCCGAACGGCGTTTGCCAAGTTCAATGCCGTCCCACACTACGCATACCTCAAGCTAAAGATGCCTAGTCCCGCGGGCGTCATAACGATAAATCGCAACACGAAGCGCTCGCTCCGCACTGAGGAACACATTGCAGCCCTAGCAGTCGAAGACCAGTCCGTCGCCAACAGGCCAAGGTATCAGCCCGCCGTAAAGGCAAAGGATACGCTTAAATGGGCTCGAGCCTGATCCCTGTCATGGGAGCCCGCCTGTGTTCGCCACAAATAGGGATACACTCCCCACGGTACGCCCGCCTTCCCCACACGTTACGTGCCTCGTCAGCACAACTTCGCACTCAAGATACCATGGGCGGCCGTGGGGGCTTATAACACCATATGTTCGGCTCAACCGAACTATGGCACTACCATGTCCTCGGACGACAATGGGTAGGACCCCGGACTCGCTCAACATCAAGCTACGATGGCAAGGCTACATCTTCAGGCCCTTGTTGAGGGACCCCTCACCAGTATGCGGTGTTCCACATGGATATCCAGCTCACTCCCTCCCACCTCGCAGAAGAAAAGGCGCAGACGTGCAGCAGGGCACAGTTGAGGCTTTAACCCACGCATCAAGGCCCTATGTAAACCTTTCTCTGTAAAATTTTTCTTTTCTTACTTATTATAAACGCCTCAGCAGTTCAAATTATACGGATAGACATCCAGAGCTTATGGAAAATAAAAACATCTTTTACGGTGTCCGGGCATCCACATTATTAGGCCCTCTTTCTTTCTTTTATCCTTTTTTCCGCTCTTCGAACAACTGGGCATGCACACATTGTGTAATAAATACAAATCGGTTAATTGACCAAAGGCCTGATTTTCCCATCAGCTCCACATTTTAAGTTCGGCACCACTTCTCGTCGAGTGTTCGGTGTCTCGGATATTGCACTATATGCATTAGTTCTGAACTATGTCTTGGGTCAATAGTTGGGTTGCCCGGCTCCTGTGCTTGCCCTCTTATGTTCCACACGTTCGGCTAAGAAGGTAAAGGGAGAACCCCTGCGGTTGTGCTTTTGGCTAGTCCAGTCAAGCATCTCAGGGGTGAAAGCCGAAAACTGACCGTCATAGTAAGCGAGAATTGGTCAGCGATCCGACGACAAGTGTTAGCCTAAGAAATCGTTGGCGATTTATCCGTGTCATACGCAGGGTTTGTCCTAGCACAAACCACGTGATTACAAAGGCATGCCTCGGCTCCCACATACATCACAAAAACCTGGGGGCTAGTCACTAGCCCCCGCCGTCAAGCTCCTATGGCTAAGTGAAAGCGATAAAGCCGCATAGTCTGATTGCCTAGTTTCTCTCTCGCACTACCGCCTTCGGGCACCGAGACATCGGCTAAGGGTAATAGTGTGGAGACGAAACACCCCTCAAAACATTTACTTGGGGGCTGAAATCGACGACTGGTAACTTTCAGAATAATAAATGGCCGCACAGGAGTCAAAATTAACACACCATAATATTCAAGAGAACTGCATTATAAAGCATAAGGGTTCGATCTACAATTTAACCCATCTTCACTCAATGATTACATCCTTGGAACACTAGCCCTCTATCGCCCGAGCACCATCCATGACCTGTGCAAAATACAGTTCGGGGCGGTGGTGCTCCTTACCGATGGGTGGAGGACCAGTGGCCATATCCATCGGCTTGATCTTCGGCCAATGCACCATGGTCTTTGCAAAGGCCAGTCTAGCCCCCTCCAGGCAGGCAGAACGCTTCACGGCATCAAGCCGGGGCGAGGCGTCACGCAGCTTCTGCACCAACCCAAAGTAGCTGCTCGAAATCGGCTCCGAGGGCCACAGCCGGATGCAGATATCCTTCATGGCCGACCCGGCCATCCGATGCAGCTCCATCAGCTGCTTCATATGGTTGGTGAGGAGGGGAGGATGCTCGGGCGCCTGGAACTGCGACCAGAAGACCCGCTACATGGGGTCCTCTTCATGCTTGGCGTAGTGCTCCGACGCATCCGCCACACTCCTAGGAAGCTCGGCGAAAACGCTTGCGGAGCGCCAGATCCGCGTCAGCAAGGCGAACCTGGTGCCAGAAAAAACACTCTGTAGTGAGTACGGCTTACCATCCATGATCTGCCTCAATTGGCGGAGCTCCTCGCGGGCGCCCCGCACTTCGGTCCTCGCCTCTCGGAGCTCTTTCTCCACCTTGGATAGCTCGAAAGACTGCCCTTTGTGCTTCCTCTCCAGGGCCTCACATTTCATGACGACGTCCTTGAGCTCCACCTGCACTTCAGCCAGTCGAGCCTCGTGCTTCCCACCGTCAGTCTTTGCCGCCTCCAATTCGGTCAACTCCTTTTCAGCAGCCGCCTTCTTCTCGGCCGCCTCGGCCTTGGCTTTCTTAAGCGCCGCCCTGAGGCTCTCAACCTCCGTGACAGCAGCTGTACTAACCAAATAATAGGGGCTCAGTATACAATCTGGAACGTCAGTATTCGACAGTATTAGCCATGTATTTTAACACAAGCTTACCTTGTGCCTCATCAAGACGCTTGTTGACGAGGTCAAGCTCTTCATCGGAGCGTTTTAGCTTCCGATCCATCTCCTCCAGGGCAGCGGCATTAGCAGCCGTGGCCAAGGATGATGCCTGCGATGTCAAATCAATCAACAAGCCTTATAAGCTGGTCTACGGGCATTTGACCCTCTGTAAGGGTTTTGGAACCCATACAGAGTCTCAGGGGCTGGCATATGTACGGCCTACTCAAGTTTTTGCTAAGAAAGTTAAAGCCATATTTATGGAAAAAGAATATTACTTGACTTACCTCAAAGCCTGTCAAGAGGCCTTGAACGACATTGTTCAGTCTGGCATGGACGGACCGAACACCCAGCAGAACCGCACCCATAAGGGCGCGGTGTTCGTCAACGATGGTGGAGTTGTTCACCAGCCCCTCCATCATGTCCGGCCAGCTTGTCGATGCCTGATTATTGGAGCTCGACGCGAGCGGTGGCGCCTTGGCTCCTCCTTCGTTGGAGGGCGGGACCGGCACGCCCGAGGGCCTTGGGGGCTTCGGCGCGGCTGGTCAGGAGGGTCCAGATGATCCGGATTCCCCTCCCGTGTTCACCAGGAGGGATGCGTCCTCCCGGTCTTTGGCGGCTGAGGCATCAGCCTCAGCCATGGTTGTGTCGCTGTTGGGTAACGTTGCATGGAAAACAAATTTTTTTCTACGCACACGCAAGATCTATCCATGGAGATGCATAGCTACGAGAGGGGAGAGCATCTTCACACCCTTGAAGATCGCTAAGCGAAAGCGTTTATCAACGCGGTTGATGTAGTCGTACACCTTCACGATCTGTCCCGATCAAGTACCGAACATACGGCACCTCCGCGTTCAGCACACGTTCAGCTCGATGACGTCCTCGCCTTCTCGATCCATCAAGAGAGGTGAAGTAGTAGATGAGTTCCGGCAGCATGACGGCGTGGTGATGGTGGTGGTGAAGAACAATCTCCGCAGGGCTTTACCTAAGCACAACGGAAACTATGATGGAGGATAAACTAGAGGGGACGGGGTTGCCGGCACACGGCTTGGTGAATCTTGATGTGTCTTGGGTGCTAGCTGAAGGAAATATGCCCTAGAGGCAATAATAAAGTTCTTATTTTATATTTCCTTATTCATGATAAAGGTTTATTATTCATGCTAGAATTGTATTGATCGGAAACCTAAATACATGTGTGAATACATAAACAAACACCGTGTCCCTAGTGAGCCTCTACTTGACTAGCTCGTTGATCAAAGATGGTTATGGTTTCATAACCATGGACATGAGTTGTCATTTGATAACAGGATCACATCATTAGGAGAATGATGTGATGGACAAGACCCATCCGTTAGCTTACCATAATGATTGTTCAATTTTATTGCTATTGCTTTCTTCATGTCAAATACATATTCCTTCGACTATGAGATTATGCAACTCCCGGATACTGGAGGAATGCCTTGTGTGCTATCAAACATCACAATGTAACTGGGTGATTATAAAGATGCTCTACAGGTATCTCCGAAGGTGTTTGTTGAGTTGGCATAGATCAAGATTAGGATTTGTCACTTCGAGTTTCGGAGAGGTATCTCTGGGCCCTCTCGATAATACACATCATAAGCTTGCAAGCAAATGACTAAGGAGTTAGTCACGAGGTGATGTATTACGGAACGAGTAAAGAGACTTGCCGGTAATGAGATTGAACTAGGTATGAAGATACCAACAATCAAATCTCGGGCAAGTAACATACCGATGGACAAAGGGAATTACATATGTTGTCATAACGATTCGACCGATAAAGATCTTCGTAGAATATGTAGGAGCCAATATGGGCATCTAGGTTCCGCTATTGGTTATTGACCGGAGAGGTGTCTCGGTCATGTCTACATAGTTCTTGAACCTGTAGGGTCCGCACGCTTAACGTTCGATGACGATATAGTATTATATGAGGTATGTGATTTGGTGACCGAATGTTGTTCGGAGTCCCAGATGAGATCACAGACATGATGAGGAGTGTCGAAATGGTCGAGAGGTAAAGATTGATATATAGGACGATGGTATTCGAACACCGGAAGTGTTTCGGGGGGTACCGGGTACTTATCGGGTCACCGGAAGGGGTTCTGGGCACCCCAGGCAAAAGATATGGGCCTTATGGGCCAAGAGGGGAAATGCACCAGCCACAAGGGGCTGGTGCGCCCCCCATATGGGTCGGCCTAAGGAGGAGAAGGAAAGGGGAGAAGGGAAAGGTAAGTGTGGATTAGGATTCCCACTTCCTTCCCTCTCCCCCCTCTTTCCTTCCCCCTCCGACAAACATGGCAGGGGGGCGCGACCAAGCGCAGGAGCCCAAGTAGGATTCGGACCTACTTGGGGCGCCCCTTGGCCTCTCTCCTCTCCCTCCCACCTATATATATGAGGAGGGGGGCGCCTAGCACACCCCAGACAATTGCCTAGCCGTGTGCGGCGCCCCCCTCCACCGTTTACACCCCCGGTCATATTTTTGTAGTGCTTAGGCGAAGCCCTGCGGAGATCACTTCACCATCACAATCACCACGCCGTCATGCTGACGGAACTCATCTACTACCTCGACGTCTTCCTGGATAAAGAAGGCGAGGGACATCACCGAGCTGAACGTGTGCAGAACACGGAGGTGTCGTGCGTTCGGTACTTGATCGGTTGAAGTGCGAAGAAGTTTGACTACATCAACCGCATTGTGAAATGCTTCCACTTACAGTCTACGAGGGTACGTAGATACACTCTCCCCCTCGTTGCTATGCACCTCCATGGATAGATCATTGCGTGTGCGTAGATTTTTTTCCATGCAACGATTCCCAATAGTGGTATCAGAGCCAGGTCTATGCGTAGATGATATGCACGAGTAGAACACAAAAAAGTTGTGGGCGGTGATGTTCATACTTCTTACCACCAACGTCTTATTTTGATTTGGTGGCATTGTGGGATGAAGCGGCCCGGACCAACCTTACATGTCCACGCACATGAAACCGGTTCCACCGACTAACATGCAGCTAGTTTTGCATAAAGGTGGCTGGCGGGTGTCTGTTTCTCCTACTTTAGTGGAATCGAATTTGACTGCGGCCAGTCCTTGAAGAAGGTTAAAACAACAAACTTGATAAATCACCGTGTGGTTTTTGCCGTAGGTAAGAACGGTTCTTGCTAGAAACCCGTAGCAGCCACGTAAAACTTGCAACAACAAAGTAGAGGACGTCTAACTTGTTTTTGCAGGGCATGTTGTGATGCGATATGGTCAAGACATGATGTGATATACGTTATTGTATGAGATGATCATGTTTTGTAAGTTGTCGGCAACCGGCAGGAGCCTTATGGTTGTCTCTTTATTGTATGAAATGCAAACGCCATGTAATTGCTTTACCTTATTGCTATGCGTTAGCAATAGTTGTAGAAGCAATAGTTGGCGAGACGACCACAACGCAACGATAGAGATCAAGGTGTCGAGCCGGTGATGATGGAGATCATGACGATGCTTTGGAGATGGAGATCAAAAGCACGAGATGATGATGGCCATATCATGTCACATATTTTGATTGCATGTGATGTTTATCTTTTATGCATCTTATTTTGCTTAGAACGATGGTAGCATTATAAGATGATCCCTTCACTAAATTTCAAGATATAAGTGTTCTCCCCGAGTATGCACCGTTGCGAAAGTTCATCGTTTCGAGACAACACGTGATGATCGGGTGTGATAGACTCTATGTTCACATACAACGGGTGTAAGACAGTTTTGCACATGCAGAATACTTGGGTTAAACTTGACGAGCCTAGCATGTACAGACATGGTCTCGGAACACTAGAGACCGAAAGGTTGAACATGAGTCATATAGTAGATATGATCAACATAGAGATGTTCACCATTGATGACTACCCCATCTCACGTGATGATCGGACATGGGTTAGTTGATATGGATCATGTATCACTTAAACTACTTGAGGGATGTTGATTTAAGTGGGAGTTCATTAGTAATTTGATTAATTGAACTTAATTTATCATGAACTTAGTCCTGATAGTATTTTCAAATCTATGTTGTAGATCAATAGCTCGAGATGTAGTTCTCCTATTTTTTGATATGTTCCTAGAGAAAACTAAGTTGGAAGATGATAGTAGCAATGATGCGGACTGGGTCCGTGATCTGAGGATTATCCTCATTGCTGCACAGAAGAATTATGTCCTTGATGCACCACTAGGTGACAGACCTATTGCAGGAGCAGATGCAGATGTTATGAATGTTTGGCAAGCTCAATATGATGACTACTTAATAGTTTAGTGCGCCATGCTTTACGGCTTAGAACCGGGACTTCAAAACATTTTGAACACCACGAAGCATATGAGATGTTTCAAGAGCTGAAATTGGTATTTCAGACTCATGCCCGTGTCGAGAGGTATGAGACCTCTGACAAATACTTTACCTACAAGATGGAGGAGAATAGCTCAGCCAGTGAGCATGTGCTCAGAATGTCTAGGTGCTACAATCGCTTGAATCAAGTGGGAGTTAATCTTCCAGATAAGATAGTGATTGACAAGAGTTCTCTAGTCACTATCACCAAGCTACTAGAACTCCGTGATGAACTATAATGTGCAAGGGATGATGAAAAATGATTCCCAAGCTCTTCGCGATGCTGAAATCGACAAAGGTAGAAATCAAGAAAGAGCATCAAATGTTGATGGTTAACAGAACCACTAGTTTCAAGAAAAAGGGCAAGGGATAGAAAGGGAAATTCAAGAAGAACAGCAAACAAGTTGCCGCTCCCATGAAGAAGCTCAAAGCTAGACCCAAACCTGAAGCTGAGTGCTTCTACTGCAAAGGAAATGGTAACTGGAAGCGGAACTGCCCCAAAAACTTGGCGGATAAGAAGGGTGGCAAAGTGAACAAAGGTATATTTGATATACATGTTATAGATGTGTACTTTACTAGTGTTCATAGTAGCCCCTGGGTATTTGATACTGGTTCAGTTGCTAAGATTAGTAACTCGAAACAGGAGTTGCAAAATGAACAGAGACTAGTTAAGGGCGAGGTGACGATGTGTGTTGGAAGTGATTCCAAGGTTGATAAGATCACCATCGCACACTCCCTTTACCTTCGGGATTAGTGTTGAACATAAATAAATGTTATTTGGTGTTTGTGTTGAGCATGAATATGATTGGATCATGTTTATTGCAATACGGTTATTCATTTAAGTCAAAGAATAATTGTTGTTCTGTTTACATGAATAAAACCTTCTATGGTCATACACTCAATATAAATGGTTTATTGAATCTCGATCGTAGTGATACACATATTCATAATATGGATGCCAAAAGATGCAAAGTTGATAATGATAGTGCAACATACTTGTGGCACTGCCGTTTAGGTCATATTGGTGTAAATCACATAAAGAAACTCCATGCAGATGGGCTTTTGGAATCACTTGATTATGAATCATTTGATACTTGAGAACCATGCCTCATGGGCAAGATGACTAAAACTCCATTCTCCGGAACAATGGAGCGAGCTAATGACTTATTGGAAATAATACATACCGATGTATGCAGTCCGATGAGTATTGAAGCACGCGGTGGGTATCGTTATTTTCTGACCTTCACAGATGATTTGAGTAGGTATGGGTATATCTACTTGATGAAACACAAGTCTGAAACATTTGAAAATTTCAAAGAATTTCAAAGTGAAGTGGAGAATCATCGTAACAAGAAAATAAAGTTTCTACGATCCGATCGTGGAGGCGAATATTTGAGTTACGAGTTTGGCCTTCATTTAAAACAATGTGGAATTGTTTCACAACTCACGCCACCTGGAACATCACAGCGTAATGGTGTGTTCGAACGTCGTAACCGCACTTTCTTAGATATGGTGCGATCTATGATGTCTCTTACCGATTTACCAGTATCATTTTGGGGTTATGCATTAGAGACAACCGCATTCATGTTAAATAGGGCATCGTCTAAATCCGTTGAGACGATACCGTATGAACTGTGGTTTGGCGAGAAACCTAAGCTGTTGTTTCTTAAAGTTTGGGGATGCGATGCTTATGTCAAAAGGCTTCAGCCAGATAAGCTCGAACCCAAATCGGAGAAGTGTGTCTTCATAGGATACCCTAAAGAAACTATTGGGCACACCTTCTACCACAGATCCGAAGGCAAGATCTTTGTTGCTAAGTTTGGGTCCTTTCTAGGGAAGGAGTTTCTCTCAAAAGAAGTGAGTGGGAGGAAAGTAGAACTTGATGAGGTAATTGTACCTTCTCCCGAATTTGAGAGTAACACATCATAGAAAACAGTTCCCGTGATGCCTACACCAACCAGAGAGGAAGCTAATGATGATGATCATGAAACTTCAGATCAAGTTACTACAGAACTTCGTAGGTCGACCAGAACACGTTCCGCACCAGAGTGGTACGGTAATCCTGTCCTGGAAGTCATGTTATAAGACCATGGCGAACCTACGAACTATGAAGAAGCTATGATGAGCCCAGATTCCGACAGATGGCTTGAGGCCATGAAATCTGAGATAGGATCCATGTATGAGAACAAAGTATGGACTTTGGTGGATTTGCCCGATGATTGGCAAGTCATAGAGAATAAATGGATCTTCAAGAAGAAGACTGACGCTGATGGTAATGTTATTGTCTACAAAGCTCGACTTGTTGCGAAAGGTTTTCGACAAGTTCAAGGGGTTGACTATGATGAGACTTTCTCACCCGTAGCGATGCTTAAGTCTGTCCGAATCATGTTAGCAATTGCTGCATTTTACGATTATGAAATCTGGCAAATGGACGTCAAAACTGCATTCCTTAATGGATATCTTAAAGAAGAGTTGTATATGATGCAAGCAGAAGGTTTTTTTCGTTCCTAAAGGTGCTAACAAAGTGTGCAAGCTCCAGCGATCCATCTATGGACTGGTGCAAGCATCTCGGAGTTAGAATATATGCTTTGATGAGGTGATCAAAGCATAGGGATTTATACAGACTTACGGTGAAGCCTGTATTTACAAGAAAGTGAGTGGGAACTTGATACGTCTCCAACATATCTATAATTTTTTATTGTTCCATGCTGTTATACTATCATTCTTGGATGTTTTACAATCATTTTATAATTATTTTATATCATTTTTTGGTACTAACCTATTGACATAGTGCCCAGTGCCAGTTGCTGTTTTCTGCTTGTTTTTTACATCGCAGGAAATCAATACCAAACGGAGTCCAAACACAGTGAAACTTTTTGTGGATTTTTTCTGGACCAGAAGACACCTGTTGGGCCAAAGAAGTACCAGAGGGGTGCTCTGAGGGGAGCACAACCCACCAGGGCGCGCCTGGGGGCCCAGGCGCGCCCAGGTGGGTTGTGCCCACCTCGGTGGCCTCCCGCACCGCCTCTTTGCTCTATAAATACCCCAATATTCCAGAAACCCTAGGGGAGTCGACGAAAATCAATTCCAGCCGCCTCAAGTTCCAGAAACCACAGATCCAATCTAGACACCATCACGGAGGGGTTCATCATCCTCATTGGTGCCTCTCCGATGATGCGTGAGTAGTTCATTGTAGACCTACGGGTCCGTAGTTAGTAGCTAGATGGCTTTCTCTCTCGTTTGATTCTCAATACAATGGTCTCTTGGAGATCCATATGATGTAACTCTTTTTGCGGTGTGTTTGTTGGGATCTGATGAACTTTGAGTTTATGATCAGATCTATGTTTTTATCTATGAAAGTTATTTGAATCTTCTTTGATCTCTTATATGCATGATTGCTTATAGCCTCGTATTTCTTCTCCGATATTTGGGTTTTGTTTGGCCAACTTGATCTATTTATCTTGCAACGAGAAGAGGTGCTTTGTGATGGGTTCAATCTTACGGTGCTTGATCCCAGTGACAGAAGGGGAACCGACACGTATGTATCATTGCTATTAAGGATAACAAGATGGGGTCTATTTCTACATAAATAGATCTTGTCTACCTTATGTCATCGTTCTTATTGCATTACTCTGTTTTTCCATGAACTTAATACACTAGATGCATGCTGGATAGCGGTCGATGTGTGGAGTAATAGTAGTAGATGCAGGCAGGAGTCGGTCTACTAATCTTGGACGTGATGCCTATATAATGATCATTGCCTGGATATCGTCATGATTATTTGAAGTTCTATCAATTGCCCAACAGTAATTTTTTCACCCACCGTATGCTATTTTTCTCGAGAGAAGCCACTAGTGAAACCTACGGCCCCCGGGTCTATTTTCTCATCATATATTTTCAGATCTATTTTGCTATTTGCCTTTTTATTTATTTGCATCTTTTATTTTCAGATCTATATTTCTAAAAACCCAAAAATATTTTGCTGCACGTTATTTTATTCGCGATCCATTTATCCAATCTACTACAATTTATCTCCGGCCACTAGCCATTTCTGGCGCCGTTACCCGAAAGGGATTGACAACCCCTTTAACACGTCGGGTTGCAAGTATTTGTTCTTTGTGTGCAGGGGCTGTTTACATGGTGTTGCGTGGTCCTCCTACTGGTTCGATAACCTTGGTCTCATCACTGAGGGAAATACCTACCGTTGCTATGCTGCATCATCCCTTCCTCTTTGGGGAAATACCGACGTAGTTCAAGCAAACATCAGAGCTCTGTAGCATTTCTGATATTATATGTGGATGACATATTGTTGATTGGAAATGATATAGAATTTCTGGATAGCATGAAGGGATACTTGAATAAGAATTTTTCAATGAAAGACCTCGGTAAAGCTGCTTATATATTGGGCATCAAGATCTATAGGGATAGATCGAGACACTTAATAGGACTTTCACAAAGAACATACCTTGATAAAGTTTTGAAGAAGTTCAAAATGAATCAGTCAAAGAAAGGGTTTTGCCTGTGTTACAAGGTGTGAAGTTGAGTCAGACTCAATGCCCGACCACTGCAGAAGATAGAGAGAGAATGAAAGTCATTCCATATGCCTCAGCCATAGGTTATATAAAGTATGCCATGCTGTGTACCAGACCTGTTGTGTGCCTTGCCATGAGTTTGGCAAGGGGGTACAATGGTGATCCAGGAGTAGATCACTGGACAACGGTCAAAATTATCCTTAGTTACCTAAGAGGACTAAGGAAATGTTTCTCGGTTATGGAAGTGATAAAGAGTTCGTCGTAAAGGGTTACGTCAATGCAAGCTTTAACACCGATCTGGATGACTCTAAGTCTCAATCTGGATATGTATTGAAAGTGGGAGCAATTAGCTAGAGTAGCTCCATGCAGAGCATTGTAGACATAGAAATTTGCAAAATTCATACGGATCTGAATGTGGCAGACCCATTGACTAAACTTCTCTCACAAGCAAAACATGATCACACCTTAGTGCTCTTTGGGTATTAATCACATGGCTATGTGAACTAGATTATTGACTCTAGTAAACTCTTTGGGTATTAGTCACATGGCGATGTGAACTATGAGTATTAATCACATGGCGATGTGAACTAGATTATTGACTCTAGGAAACTCTTTGGGTATTAGTCACATGGCGATGTGAACTAGATTATTCACTCTAGTGCAAGTTGGAGACTGAAGGAAATATGCCCTAGAGGCAATAATAAAGTTCTTATTTTATATTTCCTTATTCATGATAAAGGTTTATTATTCATGCTAGAATTGTATTGATCGGAAACCTAAATACATGTGTGAATACATAAACAAACACCGTGTCCCTAGTGAGCCTCTACTTGACTATCTCATTGATCAAAGATGATTATGGTTTCCTAACCATGGACATGAGTTGTCATTTGATAAGGGGATCACATCATTAGGAGAATGATGTGATGGACAAGACCCATCCGTTAGCTTAGCATAATGATCGTTCAGTTTTATTGCTATTGCTTTCTTCATGTCAAATACATATTCCTTCGACTATGAGATTATGCAACTCCCGGATACCGGAGGAATGCCTTGTGTGCTATCAAATGTCACAATGTAACTGGGTGATTATAAAGATGCTCTACAGGTATCTCCGAAGGTGTTTGTTAAGTTGGCATAGATCAAGATTAGGATTTGTCACTCCGAGTTTCGGAGAGGTATCTCTGGGCCCTCTCGGTAATACACATCATAAGCTTGCAAGCAAATGACTAAGGAGTTAGTCACGAGGTGATGTATTACGGAATGAGTAAAGAGACTTGCCGGTAACGAGATTGAACTAGGTATGAAGATACCGACGGTTGAATCTCGGGCACGTAACATACCGATGGACAAAGGGAATTACGTATGTTGTCATAACGGTTCGACCGATAAAGATCTTCGTATTATATGTAGGATACAATATGGGCATCCAGGTTTCGCTATTGGTTATTGACCGGAGAGGTGTCTCGGTCATGTCTACATAGTTCTCGAACCCGTAGGGTTCGCACGCTTAACGTTCAATGACGATATAGTATTATATGAGTTATGTGATTTGGTGACCGAATGTTGTTCGGAGTCCCGGATGAGATCACGGACATGACGAGGAGTCTTGAAATGGTCGAGAGGTAAAGATTGATATATAGGACGATGGTATTCGGACACCGGAAGTGTTTCGGGGGGTACTGGGTACTTATCGGGTCACCAGAAGGGGTTCCGGGCACCCCCGGCAAAAGATATGGGCCTTATGGGCCAAGAGGGGAAACGCACCAGCCAGAAGGGGCTGGTGCGCCCCCCATATGGGCCGGCCTAAGGAGGAGAAGGAAAGGGGAGAAGGGAAAGGTAAGTGTGGATTAGGATTCCCACTTCCTTCCCTCTCCCCCCTCTTTCCTTCCCCCTCCGACAAACATGGCAGGGGGGCGGCCAAGGGCAGGAGCCCAAGTAGGATTCGGACCTACTTGGGGTGCTCCTTGGCCTCTCCCTCCCACCTATATATATGAGGAGGGGGGTGCCTAGAACACCCCAGACAATTGCCTAGCCGTGTGCGGCGCCCCCCTCCACCGTTTACACCCCCGGTCATATTTTTGTAGTGCTTAGGCGAAGCCCTGCGGAGATCACTTCACCATCACCGTCACCATGCTATCGTGCTGACGGAACTCATCTACTACCTCGACATCTTGCTGGATCAAGAAGGAGAGGGACATCACCGAGCTGAACGTGTACAGAACGCAGAGGTGGCGTGCGTTTGGTACTTGATCGGTTGAAGCGCGAGGAAGTTCGACTACATCAACCGCGCTGTGAAACGCTTCCGCTTACGGTCTACGAGGGTAAGTAGACACACTCTCCCACTCATTGCTATGCATCTCCATGGATATATCATTGCGTGTGCGTAATTTTGTTTTTGTTTTCCATGCAACGATTCCCAACACTAGCCCTGCCCCTCTATTTATATGTTGAGCCCTGGGGTCAAAACTTGGAGTAAAAGCCTCCTCAAAGTTTGTTTTGCCCAAAGGCAAGAGTCCTTCTCGTACTCCAGGACCTAGACACCAGGGTTCTTGGCGTTTAGCCCCTATACGCCAGGGTTCCTAGCGTCTAGCCCCCTGGCCTCCGCAAAACTCCTTTTGCACCTTCCTAAAGCCTCATGGGCTTTACCCCTTGGCCCAAATAAAGTGTCCTCGCACCAGAACATTTCGGTAAACATTCGAAACCACTTCCGATGAATTCCGGAACCCTTCTGGAGACCAAACACTATTATCCCATATATCAATCTTTACCTCCGGACCATTCTGGAGCTCCTCGTCTTGTCCGTGATCTCATCCGGGACTCCGAACAACATTCGGTCACCAACATACATAACTCATATAATACTATATTGTCAACGAACGTTAAGCATGCGGACCGTACAGGTTCAAGAACTATGTAGACATGACCGAGACACCTCTCCGGTCAATAACCAATAGCGGAACCTGGATGCTCATATTGGTTCCTACATATTCTACGAAGATCTTTATCGGTCGAACCTTTATGACAACATACGTAATTCACTTTGTCTGTCGGTATGTTACTTGCCCGAGATTCGATCATCGGTATCTCTATACCTAGTTCCATCTCGTTACCGGAAAGTCTCTTTACTCGTTCCGTAATACATCATCTCGTAACTAACTCCTTAGTCATTTGCTTGCAAGCTTATGATGTGTATTACTGAGAGGGCCCAGAGATACCTCTCCGATACTCGGAGTGACAAATCCTAATCTCGATCTATGCCAACTCAACAAACACCTTCGGAGATACCTGTAGAGCATCTTTATGATCACCCAATTATGTTGTGATGTTTGATAGCACACAAGGCATTGCTCCGGTACCCGGGAGTTGCATAATCTCATAGTCGAAGGAATATGTATTTGAAATGAAGAAAGCAATAGCAATAAACTGAACGATCAATATGCCAAGCTAACGGATGGGCCTTGTCCATCACATCATTCTCCTAATGATGTGATCCTGTTATCAAATGACAACACATGTCTATGGTTAGGAAACCTTAACCATCTTTGATCAACGAGCTAGTCTAGTAAAGGCTTACTAGGGAGACGGTATTTGTTTATGTATTGACACATGTATTTAAGTTTCCGATCAATACAATTCTAGCATGAATAATAAACCTTTATCATGAATAAGGAAATATAAAAATAACAACTTTATTATTGCCTCTAGGGCATATTTCCTTCAGTCTCCCACTTGCACTAGAGTCAATAATCTAGATTACATTGTAATGAATCTAACACCCATGGAGTCTTGGTGCTGATCATGTTTTGCTCGCGGAAGAGGCTTAGTCAACGGGTCTGCTACACCTTTTCATGAATGGAGTTGAAGCGTCTCTTGATGTGTTTGGTTCTCTTGTGAAACCTGGATTCCTTCGCCAAGGCTATTGCTCTAGTGTTGTCACAAAAGATTTTCATTGGACCCGATGCACTAGGTATTACACCCAAATCGGATATGAACTCCTTCATCCAGACTCCTTCATGTGCTGCTTCCGAAGCAGCTATGTACTCCGCTTCACACATAGATCCTGCCACGACGCTCTGCTTGGAACTGCACCAACTGATAGCTCCACCATTCAATATAAATACGTATTCGGTTTGTGGACTTAGAGTCATCCGGATCAGTGTCGAAGCTAGCATCGACGTAACCCTTTACGACGAGCTCTTCGTCACCTCCATAAACGAGAAACATATCCTTAGTCCTTTTCAGGTATTTCAGGATGTTCTTGACCGCTGTCCAGTGATCCACTCCTGGATTACTTGGGTACCTCCCTGCCAAACTTATGGCAAGGCACACATCAGGTCTGGTACACAGCATAGCATACATGATAGAACCTATGGCTGAGGCATAAGGAATGACTTTCATTTTCTCTCTATCTTCTGCAGTGGTCGGGCTTTTAGTCTTACTCAACTTCGCACCTTGCAACACAGGCAAGAACCCTTTCTTTGACTAATCCATTTTGAACTTCTTCAAAACTTTGTCAAGGTATGTGCTTTGTGAAAGTCCTATTAAGCATCTTGATCTATCCCTATAGATCTTGATGCCCAATGTATAAGCAGCTTCACCGAGGTCTTTCATTGAAAAATTCTTAT
Source organism: Thinopyrum elongatum (assembly GCA_011799875.1). Taxonomy (NCBI): domain Eukaryota; kingdom Viridiplantae; phylum Streptophyta; class Magnoliopsida; order Poales; family Poaceae; genus Thinopyrum; species Thinopyrum elongatum. The sequence continues at coordinate 522,411,511 of CM022303.1, forward strand.
TCAAGTATCCTTTTATGCTATCCAGAAATTATATATCATTTCCAATCAACAATATGTCATCCACATATAATATCAGAAATGCTACAGAGCTCCCACTCACTTTCTTGTAAATACAGGCTTCACCGTAAGTCTGTATAAAACCATATGCTTTGATCACCTCATCAAAGCGTACATTCCAACTCCGAGATGCTTGCACCAGTCCATAGATGGATCGTTGGAGTTTGCACACTTTGTCAGCACCTTTAGGATCGACAAAACCTTGTGGTTGCATCATATACAACTCTTCTTTAAGATATCCATTAAGGAATGCAGTTTTGACGTCCATTTGCTAGATTTCATAATCATAAAATGCGGCAATTGCTAACATGATTCGGACAGACTTAAGCATCGCTACGGGTGATAAAGTCTCATCGTAGTCAACTCCTTGAACTTGTCGAAAACCTTTCGCAACAAGTCGAGCTTTGTAGACAGTAACATTACCATCAGCGTCAGTCTTCTTCTTGAAGATCCATTTATTTTCTATGGCTTGCTGATCATCAGGAAAGTCCACCAAAGTCCATACTTTGTTCTCATAGATGGATCCTATCTCAGATTTCATGGCCTCAAGCCATCTGTCGGAATCTAGGCTCATCATAGCTTCTTCATAGTTCATAGGTTCGCCTTGGTCTAATAACATGACTTCCAGGACAGGATTACCGTACCACTCTGGTGCGGATCGTGCTCTGGTTGACCTACGAAGTTCAGTAGTAACTTGATCTGAAGTTTCATGATTATCATCATTAGCTTCCTCTCTAGTTGGTGTAGGCATCGCGGGAACGGTTTTCTGTGATGTGCTACTTTCCAATTCGAGAGAAGGTACAATTACCTCATCAAGTTCTACTTTCCTCCCACTCACTTCTTTCGAGAGAAACTCCTTCTCTAGAAAGGACCCATTCTTAGCAACAAAGATCTTGCCTTCGGATCTGTGGTAGAAGGTGTACCCAATATTTTCTTTAGGGTATCCTACGAAGACGCACTTTTCCGATTTAGGTTCGAGATTATCAGGCTGAAGCCTTTTCACATAAGCATCGCATCCCCAATCTTTAAGAAACGACAGCTTAGGTTTCTTGCCAAACCATAGTTCATACGGTGTCGTCTCAACGGATTTAGACGGTGCCCTATTTAACGTGAATGTGGCTGTCTCTAATGCATAACCCCAAAACGATAGTGGTAAATAGGTAAGAGACATCATAGATCGCACCATATCTAATAAAGTACGGTTACGACATTCGGACACACCATTTCACTGTGGTGTTCCAGGTGGCGTGAGTAGTGAAACAATTCCACATTGTTTTAAATGAAGGCCAAACTCGTAACTCAAATATTCGCCTCCGCGATCAGATCGTAGAAACTTTATTTTCTTGTTACGATGATTCTCCACTTCACTCTGAAATTCTTTGAACTTTTCAAATGTTTCAGACTTGTGTTTCATCAAGTAGATATACCCATACCTACTCAAATCATCTATGAAGGTTAGAAAATAACGATACCCGCCGCGTGCTTCAATACTCATCGGACCGCATACATCGGTATGTATTATTTCCAATAAGTCATTAGCTCGCTCCATTGTTCCGGAGAACGGAGTTTTAGTCATCTTGCTCATGAGGCATGGTTCGCAAGTATCAAATGATTCATAATCAAGTGATTCCAAAAGTCCATCTGCATGGAGTTTCTTCATGCGCTTTAAACCAATATGACCTAAACGGCAGTGCCACAAATATGTTGCACTATCATTCTCAACTTTGCATCTTTTGGCATCAATATTATGAATATGTGTATCACTACAATCGAGATTCAACAAGAATAGACCACTCTTCAAGGGTGCATGACCATAAAAGATATAATTCATATAAATAGAACAACCATTATTCTCTGACTTAAATGAATAACCATCTTGCAATAAACAAGATCCAGATATAATGTTCATGCTCAACACGGGCACCAAATAACAATTATTGAGGTCTAAAACTAATCCCGAAGGTAGATGTAGAGGTACACTACTGGAATCAGGATCTTTGCCGTCAGCTAGCTGACGGCAAAGGAGGTCTTTGCCATCAGCATACAGAAAGCTGACGGCAAAGAAAGAGCGGACGGCAAAGACGGTGTTTGCCGTCAGCCAGTTCTTTGCCGTCCGCTAGTGGACGGCATAGAAGCTTTGCCATCCGCTAGCGGACGGCAAAGAGGGAGGGTGGTGTACCAGCGAGGGCCTCCTAACGGCCACTTTCTTTGCCGTCAGCTAGCGGACGGCAAAGAATATTTGCCGTCGGCTAGCTGACGGCAAAGAAAGTGGCCAACTAACGTCCGTTAGCTAGGCTCTTTGCCGTCCGCTAGCTGACGGCAAAGAGCTGTGACCTAAACTAAATAGCCGCCAGCCCCACATTCCTCTCTCTATCCCCCCTCTCTCTCCCTCCCTCATCACACATGAGCCGCCCCCGCCGCTCCGCTGCCCCGCCTCGCCGCCCCGCCGCACTGCCCCGGCCACCCCGCGCCGCCCCTCCGCCCCGCCCCGGCGCCCCGTCCCGCCGCCCCGAGCCGCCCCGCCCCGGCGCCCCGCCCCATCGCCCGGCCACCCCGGCCCCCCTCCTCCATCCGGCACCCTCTGCCGCGCCTGAAGGTGAGACATCCCTTTTTTTCTTTTTTTCTTTTTTTTTAGATTTAGTTTAATTAGGTTTAGTTTAATTTAGGCTTGGTTTAGTTTAGGTTTTGTTTCTGTTTTTTAGGTTTAGATTTAGTTTAGTTTAGGTTTAGTTTAGGTTAAGAAGAAAGAAGAAAGATGAAAAAGAAGAAGAAGAAGAAGAAGAAGAAGAAGAAGAAGAAGAAGAAGAAGAAGAAGAAGAAGAAGAAGAAGAAGAAGAAGAAGAAGAGGAAGAAGAAGAAAAGGAGGAAGAAGAAGAGGAGGAGGAAGAAGAAGATTAGGGGTGCATCACCGACGAGACCGGGTCGAGCGGGTTAGGCGGTTCCTCGTTGTCGATGGAACCCTAAATAGCAAGTATCGTCGGTGCGAGATACATGTGGCCGTCGGTGTCGAACACTACATCCACGGCCCACAAGTGACGCTGGCATCCGGCATCCCACAGCAACAGTTCTCGGCGTCGATGGCGGTCGAACACCATTGCGAATTTGTCTGGCAGCCTCTGCGATGACGATTAAAAGGCAAGTGTTGAAACTTGAAACACCCAAACTGACTCAAGTCGGTTTGGTTGTTTGAAAATTTCAAAACTTGGCTTTAATCCTCATCGCAAAGGCTGCCAGACAAATTCGCCAAGGTGCTCGACCGTCATCGGCCACCAGAACTATTGTTGCGGGACGCCGGGCGCCGGCTTCACTTGTGGGATGTGGATCTAGTGTTCAACGCCGAGCGCCACATGTATCTCGCACCGATGACACTTGCTATTTAGGGTTCCATCGATGCCAAGGAACCCCCTAACCCGCTCGTCCTGTTGTAAATATTTAGTTAGGTCGACGGAAAAAACAAAATTGCTATGTTACTCATCTTTCGATTTAAATGTGCAGTTTTTTCGTCGCTGCGAGGGTCTAGTGTTCGACGAGCTCTGCCCCTGCGTTCGTGGGTGAGCACAAATGACATCTCCTCCTCCCCCCTTCATTTGCTCTATTCCGGTCTTCATGCCGATGAAACTTGCTAGCTATAGGTGTCTTCAATCATCAGTATGCGTGACCACTATGCGTCTCCCGTTCGAAAGGGTTACATCTATAAATATGCATGCATTTGCATATTTATAATCATGATTCTTTCGAATTGTCCAACGTTATCCATGGACAGCCCGAGTATGTGTAGATTGGGTTCATTTTCCCATATGCTCAGCTCCGGATCCGATGCAGAATTTCGTCAGTGCCTCCCTGTTGTTCTCCTGGTACACATTCTCTCTGCTTATTGCCGAGACGTGTATCAGGAGAACAGCGGGGAGGTGCTGCCGAAATTTTGCGTCGGATCCGGAGCAGAGCATGGGAAAACGAACCCGATCTACACATACTCGGGTGGGATTAGGACCTATCTTTACCTATTAGCATGTCGGTTGCATGGACGTAATAAAACTGACAAACTCCATTAACTGATGGATTTGGTTTGCTTAATTATGTATATATTTCTTGTGTGTCCAGTAGGAAGTCAATATGAGTGATTGTGCATGGATGTACACCGGTTACACTAGTCAGAAAGTTTGGACCGAGGAATGGTTAACAAAAACCAAGGGGTTTGTTAGAGCCGCATTTGCAAATGGCCAGGAATTTAGCTGGTGCCCCTGTGCCCTTTGCGACAACTATAAAAAGAGGGACGAGCTTGAAATGAGTAAAGACCTGCAGAAGTTTGGTTTTACGCCTGGTTACACGGTCTGGACATTACATGGTGAGTCTGCCCAATGTGCCAGAGCCGAGGTTCGTCGTCGCGCCGACGAGCATGGTACCAGGACCGCAGACATGGTGCAAGACTTAGACGATGCTCGGGACTCGGACGAGGAGATGGAGGAATCTGCAAAGGCCTTCACTGAAATGTTGGAGTCCTCAAAACGTCCTCTCCACGAGCACACTGAGCTTTGTCAGCTGGATGCCATCTCACAAATAATGGCTTTGAAGGCTCAATTCAACTTGGGCAGAGAATGCTACGACGCGATGATGACAGTATTCGGACGATTTCTACCCAAAGGCCATGTGCTACCTCCAAACCTGTACCAGTCATTTGGATGTTCCCGATGTCTATATTACGGCTCAACAGGCAACCCAAGTTTTCTATCTACCGTGGGCCTGTCAAAGTGATCCAAATCTCAGTGGTTGGGACGTCGTTTATGAAGTGCCGCCACGTGTTAGACCAACTCCCCCCAATGAAAAGAATTATGAACCTCACATTAACCAAGACACATATGACGAAGGAGAATTCTTCCAAGAAACACGTCTTTCCAAAAAATGTTTCAAGAACCGCTCTACTCCACCCCAGAACATTGAAGTAGACAACGATAGTGAATCCCACTTCACCCCTGAGCTGGAACAAGAAGAGCCGGAAGAAGAAGAAGTTACTGCTGTAGATGACCTGTCAATGCTTGAACGATTACGTAAAGGTGGCCTTCCACATGATGATGCATTTATTAATGATGATGATGAGCATGTCATTACCGATAGTGATGATGATGATGCTTTTATTAATGATGATGACGAGCACGTCATTACCAATAATGATTATTAGGTATTCAAATTTTTATGTTGTACTTGATTTATATAGTTATTTGTATGATTGTATGATTTATATAGTTGGTATTTATAATTTTCTTACTTTGTATGATTGTTTCTTATACATAGTGCCATGGTCTTGATTTCCGTCCCGGTCGGCCCTCGCCCGCTTTATGATTCGGATGTGGTAAATTCTCTTTCATAACTATTTGTTGCATTTCGCATTTATGCAAATTATGGCCATCAAGTTGACATAGAGATATTTTAATCTAGGAGGTATGTGAACCGGAATTTGAAACGGACCCTCTTGTCGAGAAGTTAAATTTAGTTGAAAAAGAAAATGAGTATTTGAAAGAAAAAATTAAAAGAATTGAAGAAGAGAAGATGACATTGGAGTTGTATGTTGCCGATGCCATCGATGATCACAAGATGAAGATGAATGCAATGCGCTTGAAGATGGATGCAATGCGCCTGAAGCTTAAGAAGATTAGAAAATATGGCATTGATAATGAGGCTTGGTATCATTATGCCGTTGGATCAATTGTTACCTTAGTTGCGATCTTCATCACATTTGTTGTGATGAGGGTAAGTTTTCTCTAGTGTTTTGCTTTACAAATGGATACTTAGCTTATTTTCCTCCTAAATGGCATAATTACCTAAGTTAGATAAAAAATAAGCTATACTTAGCTTATTCAGTTCATTTATGACATACTTAGCATACTTAGGTAAAAAATGGCATGATAATCTTTGTTAGCTCCAAAATGATATAGACTTAGCTTATTTTCCTCGAAAATGACATAATAACCTTACTAAGCTCCAAAATGACCTATTTACCTACCTTAGCTCTAAAATGACCTACACTTAGCATTTTTACCTAGCTTAGCAATAAAATGACATTTTTACCTACCTTAGTTAGAAGAAGAAGAAGATAAAGAAGAGGAGAGGAGAAAAAGAAAGAGAAGAAAAAAAATCTTCTTCTTCTTCTTCTAACTAATCTTCTTCTTCTTCTTCTTCTTCTTCTAACTTTCATCTTTTCCAATTTGCAGATTTGCTTTACATGAGGAAGCTTGGATTCATGGAGTGTACTATTCTTGTGGTGCTTCCTTGTTGTTTATGAAAACTTGTTTGGATATGTATGTCTATATGGATATGTTGTTGGAAACTTGTTTCTAGTTATGTATATATGGATATGTTGGACTTTGTTGAACTATGTTGTTGGATTGGATGAAATATGTTGTTGGACATGCTGTTGGATATGTATGCATGTATATCTGTGTTTGAAACCATGTCTAATTAATGGGATTTAAATAAAAACAGGGGATATATAGCCTCTTTGCCGTTCGCTAGCAGACGGCAAAGAGGACACGTGGCAGTCACCTGTGCAAACTGGGAACACTGGCTGCCTATTTGGTCATTTTGCCGTCTGCTGGCGGACGGCAAAGTGACCATCTATGCCGTCTGCCAGCAGACGGCAATGATTCAAACCTCTTTGCTGTCTGCTGGCGGACGGCATATCTGGACACGTGGCAGCTTCCCAGTGCTGCCTAGCTGGGCTCTTTGCCGTCGGCCAGCGGACGGCAAAGAGCGCCGTTAACCCCTAACGGCTCTCACGCCACCGCACTGCCGTCAGCTGTCTTTGCCGTCTGCTGGCCTCGGATGGCGGACAGCGTAATCCTTTGCCGTCCGTTTCTAAGAAGCGGACGGCAAAGAAGGCCTTTGCTGGCAGGCTTTCATCCGGACAGTTTGCCGTCCGCTAGCGGACGGCAAAGCATTTTGCCGTCCGTGATCTATGCCTTTGCCATCCGGCATGGCGGACGGCAAAGAAGCTGATTCCAGTAGTGGTAGCGTGCCGACGGCGATCACATCGACCTTGGAACCATTTCTGACGCGCATCGTCACCTCGTCCTTAGCCAATCTTCGTTTATTCCGCAGCTCCTGTTTCGAGTTACAAATATGAGCAACCATACTAGTATCAAATACCCAGGTGCCGCTACGAGCATTAGTAAGGTACACATCAATAACATGTATATCAAATATACCTTTGTTCACTTTGCCATCCTTCCTATCCGCCAAATACTTGGGGCATTTCCGCTTCCAGTGACCACTCCCTTTGCAGTAGAAGCACTAAGTTTCAGGCTTGGGTCCAGCTTTGGGCTTCTTCCCGGGAGCGGCAACTTGCTTGCCATTCTTTTTGAAGTTCCCTTTCTTTCCCTTGCCCTTTTTCTTGAAACTAGTGGTCTTGTTAACCATCAACACTTGATGCTCCTTCTTGATTTCTACCTCCGCTGCCTTTAGTATTGCGAAGAGCTCAGGAATTGTTTTGTTCATCCCTTGCATATTATAGTTCATCACGAAGCATTTGTAGCTAGGTGGCAGTGACTGAAGAACTATGTCAATAAGACAATCAACTGGAAGATCAACTCCCAGCCGAGTCAAGTGATTTTAATACCCAGACATTTTGAGTATGTGTTCACTGACAAAACTGTTCTCCTCCATCTTGCAGCTATAGAACTTGTTGGAGACTTCATATCTCTCAACCCGGGCATTTGCTTGAAATATTAACTTCAACTCTTGGAACATCTCATATGCTCCATGACGTTCAAAACGTCTTTGAAGTCCCAGTTCTAAGCCGTAAAGCATGGCACACTGAACTATTGAGTAGTCATCAACACATGACTGCCAGGCGTTCACAACGTCCACAGTCGCTGGAGGGGGTGGCACACCTAGCGGTGCATCAAGGACATAATTATTTTGTGCAACAATGAGGATAATCCTCAAGTTACGGACCCAGTCCGTGTAGTTTCTACCATCATCTTTCAACTTAGCTTTCTCTAGGAACGCATTAAAATTCAGGGGAACGGTAGCACGGGCCATTGATCTACAACATAGATATGCAAATACTATCAGGACTAAGTTCATGATAAATTAAGTTCAATTAATCAAATTACTGATGAACTCCCACTTAAATTAACATCCCTCAAGTTTTCTAAGTGATACATGATCCAAATCAACTAAACCATGTCCGATCATCACGTGAGATGGAGTAGTCTTCAATGGTGAACATCTCTATGTTGATCATATCTACTATATGACTCATGTTCGACCTTTCGGTCTCCAGTGTTCCGAGACCTTGTCTGTACATGCTAGGCTCGTCAAGTTTAACCCAAGTATTCCACGTGTATAAATCTGGCTTACACCCGTTGTATGTGAACGTAGAGTCTATCACACCCAATCATCACATGGTGCTTCGAAACGACGAACTTTGGCAATGGTGCATACTCGAAGAGAACACTTTTATCTTGAAATTTAGTGAAGGGATCATCTTATAATGCTACCGCCGTTCTATGCAAAATAAGATGCATAAAAGATAAACATCACATGCAATCAAAATATGTGACATGATATGGCCATCATCTTTTTGTGCTTTTGATCTCCATATCCAAAGCATCGTCATGATCTCCATCGTCACCGGCTCGACACCTTGATCTCCATCATTGCGTCGGGGTCGTCTCGCCAACTATTGCTTCTACAACTATCGCTAACGCATAGTGATAAAGTAAATCAATTACATGGCATTTGCATTTCATACAATAAAGAGACAACCATAAGGCTCCTGCCGGTTGCCGATAAATTACAAAACATGATCATCTCATACAATAACGTATATCACATCATGTCTTGACCATATCACATCACAACATGCCCTGCAAAAACAAGTTAGACGTCCTCTACTTTGTTGTTGCAAGTTTTACGTGGCTGCTACGGGCTTCTAGCAAGAACCGTTCTTACCTACGGCAAAAACCACAACAGTGATTTATCAAGTTTGCTATTTTAACCTTCTTCAAGGACCGGCCACAGTCAAATTCGATTCAACTAAAGTAGGAGAAACAGACACCCGCCAGCCACCTTTATGCAAAACTAGTTGCATGCTTGTCGGTGGAACCAGTCTCATGTACGTGGACATGTAAGGTTGGTCCGGGCCGCTTCATCTTACAATACCGCCGAATCAAAATAAGACATTGGTGGTAAGCAGTATGACCATCACTGCCCACAACTCTTTGTGTTCTATTCGTGCGTATCATCTACGCATAGACCTGTCTCATGATACCACTGTTGGGTAACGTTGCATGGAAAACAAAAAAAATTCTATGCACATGCAAGATCTATCCATGGAGATGCATAGCTACGAGAGGGGAGAGCATTTTCATACCCTTGAAGATAGCTAAGCGGAAGCGTTTATCAACGCGGTTGATGTACTCGTACACCTTCATGATCCGTCCCGATCAAGTACCGAATGTACGGCACCTCCGCATTCAGCACACGTTCAGCTCGATGACGTCCTCACCTTCTTGATCCAGCAAGAGAGGCGAAGTAGTAGATGAGTTCCGGCAGCAGGACGGCGTGGTGACGGTGGTGGTGAAGAACAATATCCGCAGGGCTTCGCCTAAGGACAACGAAAACTATGACGGAGGATAAACTAGAGGGGACGGGGTTGCCGACACACGGCTTGGTGAATCTTGATGTGTCTTGGGTGCTAGCCCTGCCCCTCTATTTATATGTTGAGCCCTGGGGTCGAAACTTGGAGTAAAAGCCTCCTCAAAGTCGGTTTTGCCCAAATGCAAGTCCTTCTCGGACTCCAGGACCTAGATGCCAGGGTTCTTGGCGTTTAAGCCTAGACGCCAGGGTTCCTGGCGTCTAGCCCCCTGGCCTCCACAAAACTCCTTTTGCACCTTCCTAAAGCCTCGTGGGCTTTACCCCTTGGCCCAAATAAAGTGTCCTCGCACCAGAACATTTCGAGAAACATCCGAAACCCCTTCCGGTGAATTCCGGAACCCTTCCGAAGACCAAACACTATTATCCCATATATCAATCTTTACCTCCGGACCATTCTGGAGCTCCTCGTCATGTCCGTGATCTCATCCGGGACTCCGAACAACATTCGGTCACCAACATACATAACTCATATAATACTATATTGTCAACGAACGTTAAGCGTGTGGACCCTACGGGTTCAAGAACTATGTAGACATGACCGAGACACCTCTCTGGTCAATAACCAATAGCGGAACCTGGATGCCCATATTGGTTCCTACATATTCTACGAAGATCTTTATCGGTCGAACCTTTATGACAACATACGTAATTCCCTTTGTCTGTCGGTATGTTACTTGCCCGAGATTCGATCATCGGTATCTCTATACCTAGTTCAATCTCGTTACCGGAAAGTCTCTTTACTCGTTCTGTAATACATCATCTCGTAACTAACTCCTTAGTCATTTGGTTGCAAGCTTATGATGTGTATTACTGAGAGGGCCCAGAGATACCTCTCCGATACTCGGAGTGACAAATCCTAATCTCGATCTATGCCAACTCAACAAACACCTTCGGAGATACCTGTAGAGCATCTTTATGATCACCCAGTTACGTTGTGATGTTTGATAGCACACAAGGCATTCCTCCGGTACCCGGGAGTTGCATAATCTCATAGTCGAAGGAATATGTATTTGAAATGAAGAAAGCAATAGTAATAAACTGAACGATCAATATGCTAAGCTAACGGATGGGTCTTGTCCATCACATCATTCTCCTAATGATGTGATCCCGTTATCAAATGACAACACATGTCTATGGTTAGGAAACCTTAACCATCTTTGATCAACGAGCTAGTCTAGTAAAGGCTTACTAGGGAGACAGTATTTGTTTATGTATTGACACATGTATTTAAGTTTCCGATCAATACAATTCTAGCATGAATAATAAACCATTATCATGAATAAGGAAATATAAAATAACAACTTTATTATTGCCTCTAGGGCATATTTCCTTCAGTCGCCCCCCTCTTCCGTGTTCGGACGGGGAGGGGTCCTTCGGGACAGGACCTCCGCGGTCTCTTCGGGAACCAGGGGAGGTGCGGAGCGCAGCTCGGATCTGCTGTCCGCCAACTCGGCGGGCAGAGAGGTCCCTTCCGAGGTCTGCTCGGTAGGAATGCCGCGCGGTGGGCTGCGATGCCGCAAATCAATATCCGTCAGTACGGGACTAGTAAAAATGAAACAAGAAATACTGAAGTTTGTACCTTGTGGCAGGGGGCTTGACCCTGCGGTCCTTCTCTGGAACCTCTTCAGACGCCACGGAGTCCTCATCGGAGTCCGAACTGTCAGGCAGGACCACCTTGGGCCTGCACTTCCTCTTTGAGGCCCGAGGAGGCAGTTCCTCTTCGACGTCTTCGGACGCCGTCCTCTTCTTTGAATGGGAGGAGGCACTTTCCTCCTCTTCTTCATCTTCCTCCCCGTCTTGGGCAGACGAGGCCGCAGCATCTCCGGCGTGGGAGTCCGGATGAGCTCTTCGACAAAGGCCTTCCTTGGCCTCCGGTTGCTCCTTCTTCTTCTTCTTCTTCCCCTTCTTCTCTGGCGCCCTGTAAGGCGCCACGACCAACAGCTCCTCCAGTTGAGCGGATCGATGCTCTTCGGGCTGAGGAGCCGGACTGCTCATCTTCTCGGCCTTCTCGAGCCAGCCCTTAGAAGGAAACAAAAAGGGACTTAGACCAAACTTTTGGACGGTGTGGACATCAAAATATAAGAAGGGCCAAGGATTGGTTACCTTCTTTGGAGGATGCGCGGCGTGAAGGCCGATGTCTTCTGTCTCGGCCACCCACTCTTTCTGGGGTTTGAACAGCAGGCTCCACACCTTGTCGTAGGTGGTGCCGAAGAGGTATTGGATGGTGGCCGGATCCTCAGGCTTGTGAGTCCACATCGGGCTCGTCCTCTGCTGGCAGGGGAGGAGGCGGCGCTGGAGCATTATCTGAACCACGTTGGTCAGCTTGGCGCCGGTCTCCATCACCTTGGAAATACCTTTCTGCAGTTTCTTCACTTCATCGGCGGACCCCCAATCAAGGCCTTTCTTGGTCCACGAGGTCAATCTCGTTAGGGGTCCAGATCTAAACTCGGGGGTTGCAGCCCAAGTCGCCTCCCGTTGCTCTGTTATGTAGAACCACTCCTTCTGCCACACTTTGACAGTATCGATAAATGTGCCCTCTGGCCATTGGACTCGGGTGAGCTTGCTTATCATTGCTCCACCACAGTCCGCCTGGGCACTGCTAACCACCTTTGGCTTGATGTTGAACACTTCCAGCCACAAGCTGAAGTGTGGCTGGACCCATAGAAGGGCCTCGCAAACAATGATGAACATAGATATATGGAGGAGGGAGTTGGGGGCTAGATCATGGAAGTCTAGCCCATAGAAGAACATCAATCCCCGCACGAAGGGGTGCGGCGGGAATCCTAACCGCCGGATGAAATGGGGGAGGAAAACCACCCTCTCGCCTGGCTTAGGCGTGGGGATGACCTGGGCCTTCTCGGGGGCCCGGTGAGCGAAGTCAGCCAATAGGTAGCCGGCCCGCTTTAGCTCCTCGATGTCGTTGTTGGTGATGACGGAAGCTTCCCACTTGCCATTAGCTCCGGATTCGGCCATGGCCGAGGCTAGGAGGAAGCAGGAAAGGGAATCGCTGTGAAAGGGCGCTGGAGCTCTGGAGATTGGAAAGGCAGCAGTGGAGGAGGAAGAAGGCGTAAACTGATAACTGTGGCCGGTCCCCTTTTATGGGCTACGGAGGAGCCAAGGGTTCCTCTTTTCATGCCGTGGGCTTCTCCACTTCCCGATATACTCGCGACGTCATGTGTGGATGGGGAATCAAAATCATTGATCATATCCCCTAAAAAACGGGGCACGATCTCTGCCTCGATGAGACGTGCCAATGGAGGGCCGGCCTCGAGCCGTGCATCAAGAACGGCCGACAAGACCAAACAGCCTCCCGCTCCACCTCGCCGTCCAGGCAAGGAGCCAGTTCAGCCAGCCGTTCGACATTATGACCAGCCGCGACCCTTCGCTAAAAGTTGTCAGGCGTGGGCACTGTTCACACTCGAGCACTTTGGCCTTCAAGGCTAAGTAAAGTAGACGCTTCAGATTTCGAACACCACTCCAGCTCCGAATACACACAGGATAAAACGAAGAACTCGCCTCGCAAGCTGAAGACCATGATATGTGCAGACGCCGGATACAAGCCCTAGCGTTGGAGGCTAGTTCGGGGGCTACTGAGGGAGTCCTAGACTAAGGGGTCCCCGGGCCGTCGACCTATTGTATATTGGCCGGACTGATGGGCCACTATGGGGCCAAGCTAGAGTGCGGACCCGTGACCGGACATGAGATCTTCGGAGTCGTGGTGTGCCCTCCAAGTCAGGATTAGCGTGATCTTTCCTTCATTGTAACCAATCGCATGTAACCCTAAACCTACTGGTGTCTATATAAACCAGAGGGTTTAGGGGCTTTAGGGCTAGAGCTACATTCATCACCTCATTACCTTAGGGTTTAGCTCGCTTGATCTCGAGGTAGATCTACTCTGTAACCATACCATACATCAAATACAATCAAGCAGGACGTAGGGTTTTACCTCTTTGAGAGGGCCCGAACCTGGGTAAATACTGTGTTCATCGTCCCTTGTTCCTCATCGATCCTAGATCCACAGCTCGGGACCCCCTACCCGAGATCCGCCGGTTTTAACACCGACACCTGGTACTCCTCCAGCACTCCGTGGGCCTCTATTGTTCCATAAAAAATCATCATAAATTTTTAGCCCATTCCGAGAACTTTTATTTCTGCACAAAAAGCAACAGCACGGTAGTTCTGCTGAAAACAGTGTCAGTCCGAATTAGTTCCATTCAAATCATACCAAAACCATATAAGATTGTTGCAAACATGGCATGAATACTTCATACATTATAGATACGTTGGAGACATATCAACATCCCCAAGCTTAACTCCCGCTCGTCCTCGAGTGGGTAAATGATAAAAGAAATAATTTATGAAGTGTGAATGCTAGCATAGTGCATATGTTTTATCAATGATAATTTCAGTCACTTTTTCTAGCATCATAAACAGCAACTCTCTCTCAGAAAACTCACCATGATAAAGTATCAATCAATTAACAAGTTATGGTTAAAACAATGCATTCTCTTAAAACTTAACAACCTATGTTCTTAGTCACCAAACAGTCTCAATTCAACTTGTTTTCAACAAAGTCTAAGTAAGAGCTCCACATACTCAATTATCATATAGTCTTCTAATATTGCTAATACTCAAAGCATATTTTTAGAACAAATAGCATCCATCAAACATAGAGAAAGATAGGGGCTTAATGTTTCGCCTCCCAACTCATTTATGATAGAGATAATTCTCAACAATAATAATTCATGATCAAATATATTTGAATCGCCATATGTGCGTGGATCTTTCCCCACCACATGATGCTTGCCAACTAGAGAATAATTGAGGTTGAAATGAGAAGGAATACTATTGACTCGTGCATGAAAGTAAAACCTAAAAATTAAAAGATAGGCCCTTCGTAGAGGGAAGCAGAGGTTGTCATGCGCTTTTGAATTTTTTGATGTGCAAGCCCCCCTTAATGCAAAGGAACGTCACGTTATATTGCCCCTTGTGATAGCAACCTTTATTATGCAGTCTGTGGCTTTTATTTCTTTACCATCACAAGGTCGTACAACACTTATTTCCCCTTGCAATAAAAGATCATACTCCCTCCGCTTTTATTTACTCCGCATATTAACTTTGGTCAAAGTCAAACTTTGTAAACTTTGACAAAGTTTATAGACAAAAATATTAATATATACAATAAAATATCAATACCATTAGATTCATTATTGAATATACTTTCACATCATATAAATTTGCTATTGCAAATGTTCATATTTTTTTCTATAAACTTGGTTAAACTTTATGAAATTTGACTTCAGTCAGATCTAATATGCAGAGTAAATAAAAATGGAGGGAGTACATATTTTAGGAGCAATTTTTATTGCTTTTTGCACCGATGACAACTTAGTTGAAGGATCTTATTCAATCCATAGGTAGATATGGTGGACATTCATGGCAAGAAACTGGGTTTAAGGGTTTTTGGATGCAGAAGTAGTATCTCTACTTAGTACGAATTTTTGGCTAGCAAAAGATACTAAGTAAGCACCACATGTTGGAGGATCCATAACAATATAACTTCTGTGCAAATATACCCAAACATAACTCATTATGTTGTCTTCCTTGTCCAACTTCAACTAATTTGCTGAAGTTTGAAAATAATTAATGTGTATTCACAATCATAAAAGATGTCCAAGATAATATATTTGTATGTGAAATTTCTCTTCCATGTACTAATCATTCGTGAATTGCTTGTATGACCAATATTGTGGTTGTCAAACTTCAATAGATTTTACTTTCTAAACCCAATGCGAAACTACTACTAGGCATGATACAAGCATATGAAGCACATATAATTTCAACTTTATGATATTCAATTCACTCAACAATTTACTCTTACGATATAAGTGAAGAACGAGAGTAAATGATAAACTACTCCAAGAAGATATAAGTGGAGATCAATGAGTAGTCAAACAATTAAGTAACTATGTGAGGACTCTCTTATTTAAAAATTTCAGTTCTTAAGTATTTTATTCAAACAACAAAAAATATAAAAGACATTCCAAGAATATCACATATCATGTGAACAAGTAAAAACTTAGGCTCAACCAAAACTAACCGATAGTTGTTGAAGAAGAAAGGTGGGATGCCTACCGGGGCATCCCCAAGTTTAGATGCTTGAGAGTTCTTGGAATATTAAATTGGGATGCCTTGGGCATCCCCTAGCTTCAGCTTTTGTGTCTCCTTTATTCCTCTCATATCATGGTTTTCCTAAATCTTAAAAACTTCATCCACACAAAACTCAACAAGAACTCGTGAGATAAGTTAGTACAAATCAATGTAAAACCTTATCATTCTCTACTGTAGAAGATCACTAAAATTATAATTTAACATTGCATACAAAATGCCTCTGCATAGTCAATACTCCTATCCTCAAATAGAATCATTAAACAAGCAAACATATGCAAACAATGCAAACATAACAGCAATATGTCTAAACAGAACAGTCTGTAAAGGATGAAGGAATATTCATACTTCTTTAACTCACAAAATTTTGAAAAATTACCACACAGTAGAAAATATATCATAGTATACATTGTAAAAATTTCAAGATTTTACCATATTCTGACGTTTATGAAGAATTCAGACAATAATAGAAAACTTTCTGTTTTCAAACAACAACATATAGACTTGCAAAATGAGCATGGTAAAGGCTATACTTGACACTTTTATTGAAATAAAAGATACAAAATATTATTCTAAATAACAGCAAGAAAATCCTAGTAAAATAAAATGACGCTCCAAGCAAAACTCATATCATATGACGAATAAAAATATAGCTCCAAGTGAGGTTATCGATAATGTTGAAGACGAAAGAGGGAATGCCTTCCGGGGCGTCCCCAAGCTTGGACGCTTGGTCTTCCTTAGATATTACCTTGGGGTGCTTTGGGAATCCCCAAGCTTAGGGTCTTTCCACTCCTTATTCTCCTCATATCGATATCTAACACAAAACTTGAAAACTTCAATCACACAAAACTTAACAGAACTTCATGAGATAGGTTAGTATGATAAAGAGTAAATCATTAACTTTGGTACTGTCAAGACAAGATTCATAATTTTTATCACACAATTCCTACTGTAAAATATCATTTCTACAATTTATATTGATCAATATAAGCCATAGAAACTACAAAACAAGCAAACTATGCATCAAAAACAGAATTGTCAAAAACAGAACAGTCTGTAATGATCTGAACAATGACCATACTTATGTTACTCCATTTTTTTTTGAAAAATTAGGAAAACGTAGGAAATTTGTATATCAATCATTTGTAAAAAAATCAGAAATTTTCGACGCTCTAGTAATTTTAAACAATTCTGTTACTGGGCGCAAAAGATTCTATTTTTGCACAGAATCAAGTCAACTATCATCCACGCTATCCCAAAGGCTTTACTTGGCACTTTATTGAAAAAAAAAGCTATAAAGCATGATTACTATAGTAGCTTAATCATGTGAGCACACAAAAACAGTAGGTATAAGTATTGGGTTGTCTCCCAACATACTCTTTTCTTTAATGCCTTTTTAGCTAGGCATGATGATTTTAATTATGCTCGCATGAAAGTAAAAAATTGAAAGGTAATGAGAGCATCATGAAACACATGGCAAGCACATTTAAGCCTAACCCACTTCCTATGCATAGGGGTTTTGTGAGCAAACAATTTGTGGGAGCAATAATTAACTAGCATAGAAAGGCAAAACAAGCATATCTTCAAAACTTTCAACACATAGAGAGGAAACTTGATATTAGTGAGATATGTAAAAGCATATGTTGCTCTCTCATAATGTCGGCGTGCGACACCTATGGGATCCCAAGAGACCCCTTTACGATTCGGCGGGGGGAGAGGTATGCGCAAAGAGCAGAACCAACGATCGACGCGGGAAGATTTTACCCAGGTTCGGGCCGCTGATCAGCGTAAAACCCTACTCCTGCCTTGTGTTCTTATTAGTGTTCTTGAGCCCAGCCTTCAGGAGCGCTCGCAGTGAACATTACGTTCAAAGAGCAGCTACGCATGCAGAATGGGCCAGAAGTTCTCCTCCCCTGTAGCACTTGCCGTGGGCCTCCTTTTATATCACAAAGGGGTCACCACAGTGGCAAAATGTACATACATTGAGGTGTAAAGTAGCTACAGGGTTACCATACCTAACCCCTGACGAACTAGGACGAACGCATTTAATGCACCGTGAGGTGTCCGTTTAGGTGTCCTTACTTTCTTGGGGATGGAAAAAGGGGCCATCCCATCTGCACCGCTTAAGCTCTCCTCCACTGGCGCGTCGCCACACATCCAAAGAAGGACCCAGAATGTCGGGTTTGTCGCTGTGCTAGAGCGGTGGCACAGCAACAAAACCTTGCCGGGCGCCAAGCCTTGCCGGGCGCCGATCCTTGCCGGGCTCCGCAGGCCACCCCGGCAAGATCTTGCCGGGGAAGCTGGCCTTCGGATTCCAGCTCTTCTTATCTGCCGATCCTCAGATCTCTGACTGGATGATTTCTTTGGTGGCTTGAATCAACCTCAAACTGTTCCCCGGCAAGCCTTGCCGCGAGGATGGCTAGAACTGCCCATGCACAAGTACGGGGTACTAGTGGCCCAATACTTAGTACACCGATAGGAGCCCCCGGGCCTAGGCCATACACGAGTGCGAGGCATTGTTGGGCTAGGCCCAAACAGTGCACGGGCACGCGTGGCAGGGGATTAACTGCTCGTAAATATCCCGTTTATTGTGCCCCCCACTATGCGCGCCGAACGCGCGACGTGGGAAGCGTGCCTCAAAAGCTGCAACTGCAACGCGCCTGCAGAGGCGCATTAACATTGGGGAGTAAAAGAGGCGGCCCCACTCCTTCCCCATAAAAAGGAGAAGCCGCAGAGGCACAAGCCTATTTACCCCCCTTTTCTTCTCAATCTGGCCGCCGCCATCGCCTTCCTCCTCTCGAGCTCAGAGCGAAGCTTTCCCTCTTCCACCCGCCGCTTCCACGCTCGCTTCATCCCCGGCTTCCGCCCTCACAGCCGCCATGCCGCCCAAGGCCAGCAAAGGCAAGAGCAAGGAGGCGAAAGCCGATGTCCTGGAGAGCGAACTAGTGAAGATGCGGAAGAAGTATGCCGTCTTCGCCCCGTCGCTCGATGCAGAAGCTCTGAAGAGGCGGTACCAATGCATGTGGGCGAAGGAGACACAGGCTCACCCCGCCACATGCGTGATTCCAGGTTCTTGCTCCAAAAGTGGGTCGGACAGATACCCCTTTTTCGCTGCGTATTTCTATTGCGGGCTCTGCCCCCCATTTTCTGACTTCTTCAATGATATCATGTACACATACGGCTTTCATCTTCTCGATTTCACGCCGAATGCGGTATTGTGCATGTCCATCTTTGCCCATCTTTGTGAAAACTTTGCCGGAGTGATTCCCAACACTACCCTTTTCCGCCATTACTTCTTCCCCCGCATCCAAAAAGGAGAGGCCCTCTCTGGTTCTATCGCCTGGATTCCAAGGGCTTGGAATAAGGAAATATACCCAGAAGGAGTTTATCGCAAAAAGTAGGACGAATGGCGGGCTGAATGGTGCTGGATCAAGGAAGCAGATCCCCATCCGTTTTGTCTGCCCCGGCAACAGAAGGTGGTTCGCGGCAGTGGTTGGAGCAGTCTTGCCGCTGACGACGAAAAGCTCACAATCGCCACCACCAGGATTCTTCGCCTGAAAGCTGCCGGGCTGACAAGGAAGATGATTGGCTTCGACTTTCTCCGCCGCCGCATCGCCCCCTTGCAGAACAGGGGAAGGCCAGCTTGGGAATACCGAAACATGGCGGATATTATGAGATTGCGCCCCGGGTTGAATAATAATCTGACTACTATGCAGCTTGGCGCTCTCCGTCAAAAGCTATTCCAGCGCGATGACAAGCATCGGCTGCCGGCAAGGATTATCCCTTTGTGCAACAACTCTGCCTTGGGGTCAATCATCGCCTTCATGCCGATGTTCAACGCCCACGGTCTTGACGCGACCTGGGCCGAGCCAACCGAGGAGGAAGCACAAAAGTTTTTTGATAACTTGACGGAGAGACCCGTCCGGGAAGAGGCAGATTTCATCCGAGCCACCACTGACCAAGAAGTAGCATACATTGCTACTAGGGTGGAGGAGGCAAATCTTGCCGCCGAGGCCGGCAACGCTGGCTTCACAGAATGGGAAACCAGCGACGCAGAGGTAGTAGTGGAGGTAAAACCTGTCGGGAAGGACAAAGCTGCCGGGGAACAGAGCAGCACAGCCGCTGAGGGCTCGTCCGACGAGGACACGGCTGAAGAAGAACCGCAAGAAGAGCTCCCAGCCCCAAAGAAGACGAAGCGTGTTCTTCGGAAGGCTGCATCTGGCATCCCGGCAAGCCAGCCTTCTTCGAGCGGTGAGGCTCCCGGCAAGAAAGCGGCCGGCAAGACTGCACCGCGGCAAGGGGTTCGTCAGCAACCTGCGCGGCGCGCGAGACCCATACTAGAAGCCACTGCTGGGGCGGCGGGGGTGTCTCGCACTACTGCACCGGAAGCTGAAGCGACGGAAGCTCGTCAACCCCCGACGCCTGCCACAGCCAAGCGACCTAGGACCCCTCCTCCGCCTACCCACTCAGACATCGCAACGGAGGCCGATTTCGACATCTCCGGCTTTAGTCCGGAGCGAGAAGAAGAAGAGTGAGTGCTTTGCCACAGCCTTTATTTTCCAATCTTGGATCAATCTTGCTGACTTGCTTGTATTGTCTCTGCAGTGATGCAGAAACCTTGCTGGAGAGGATGGCAAAGAGGACAAAGACTTCCACAGGAGACGAGCCCCCGACAGGCTCCACAAGCGTGCCAGAAACCGTTGTCGTCAGCTCGGAGCTCATTCCTGAATGCAGCCCCCAGCACAGCCCCCAGCGTAGCCCCCAGCGTAAATTCACTGTTCTTTTTCCGCTGGCGGGTGCTGAGGCTCCCATTCTTACTGCTGATATCTTTGGGCTTGCAGGAGAAGAACGACAACAAGGGGAGTTGCTGGAAGACGCCCCCGTCGTGCCACCTCCATCGACTACGCCGCCCACAAGCACGTCCCCGGCAAGGGATCCTACCGACGAGCCCATCTTAATTGAGGAGGAGCCGGCAAGCATGGACTCCGGCAACCCACCCCCGGTAACCGAAGTTGCCGGGAGGGGCGAGGCCACCTCCCAACAGCTCGACGCAGGTAATTGATTGCCTCAGAACGCTTGTTACTCTTTCCCTTATCTCTCTGTCTTTGGTCCCTTCGAACTTCAATCTTGATCTTACTCTCTTTCCCTCCTTCGTCCTCCAGAGTTCCCTGTGATGGAACACATGGATGTCGATGTTGTTATCGAGGAGACCACCAGGGATGCCGCTGCCGAAGCAGATAGGATCACTGCCAGCGAGGCCGCCAAGGACGCCACTATCGAGGCCGGTGGTGCTCTTGGCGAGGAGGCTGCCAAGACTGCACAGGAGGAACCCACCAAAGAGTCTACTAAAGGGGGCGGCAGGGAGACTGATGACCGTACTGACGGCATTCCTGCCGCAGGAGCGCCAGGCGCTGCATCGGCCACGGAGCCCCCTGCCACTGGTGAGGCGGTTGCTGAAGACCAACCGTCAACATCTGAAGGCCCCTCATCCAGCAAATATCTCAAGGTTGGCGAGAACTTGTTTGTCAACTTGCCGGGGACGGCAAGCATTGGGGCACCAGCCGAAGGAGAAGTCTTTGACGAAGAGATCATCGCTGCTGCCGGGCTCGAGGTTGTTGATGATCCTAGCGCTAGCAGCGGCAAATCTGAAGAGGATCAGCTCCTTCAGGCCATGGGCGAGAATTTCCGCAAGCTCCAGGCTCTCCACCGCACCCGGAAAGAGAAAACGGATTCCAGAATGGCAGTTGTCGAGGCGGCCGAAGCTGATTTCTAGAGGCGCGTCGAACAAATGCAAATCTGGTACGCCGAGGCCCTCCAAGAGCTGACTGCTGGCCGGGAACAAGCGAGCCAATAGTGGACAGAGATCCTCCTGAAGCAATCTGATATGGAGAAGGCGCAGGATGAAGCTACTCAAAGGATTGCTGCTGAAGATGCTCTCCTGACGGGGCGCCACGTTGCGCTTGATGCTCACGAGGAAGATCTCACCGCACGTGAGCAAGCGCTCGCCGCCAAGCTTCGCAGCAAAGATGAAGATATCGAGAAGCTTGTCGCGCGGCGGACCCAGGAGCTGGAGCAAAAACATAAAGAGGCGCTCGAAGCTCTGACTGCAAGTCACGCCGGCAAGCTCAAGGAGGCCGTCGATGCTGCCGAAGCTACAGAGGCCGCCAAGAACGAGCTGAGCGACAAGGTAAAGAAGCTGGAAGTAGATCTCGAAGAGCACGGCAAGGAGCTCTCGACGCTCGAAGGTGATAGGGAAAAACCCTCCACACCTTGGCGGAGATGCAAGTTGCCCTGTCTAACAAAACCAAGCAGCTCTCCTCTGCAGCTAATGCTATTGCAGTTCTGGAATTGAAGCTGACCACGTTGCAGAAGTCTCTCGAGGCCGGCAAGGCTCGTGAGAAGGCTCTACTCAAGGATCTCCAGGGAGAGAGGAACCTGCTCAAGAGCGCTGCCGCCGCCCAAATCGATTACGAGAAGGGGGTGGAAATTTGGACTGGACGTCTCATCGCTGCTGCGGAGAAGCTTACGGCAGAACTGTCAACCATGGGCCTGTCAAACTTCAGGTATTCTTCCGAGGAAAGGATATCTTCAAGTGCCAGGTTGACGATGTTCTTTGAAAGCATCATCGACGCCTTGAGGCTGCTTCAATCTAGCCGGGCGACCCAATTGGCCAACGAGACTCGCCGGCTTTGCCGGGCCGTCCTCTGCAAGGTGCTTATCAAGGTGGTGCACAGCAATCCCGACATCGACCTCTCCAACGCGCTCGACCATCTGCCAAAGGACACAAATGTGGAGGCGCTCGAAGAACGTATCGCGCCTATCCTTGAGAAGGTGGATTCCATCAAAAGGATCGAAGGCCAGCGCAGAGATTGACTGCCCCACCTCTTCTTGCCGCCGTCATTCCATGTCAAAAAACAATTAAGCCTTAAGTTAGAACTGCGGCAACTCATTAATGTAATATAACTTGCCTATGTTTAGGTACATGCTTGCTATTTTCCTTGTCTGATTCTTTTATGTATGGAGTTCACCCTACGCTTACTGAAAAACTTGCCGGCGCGCAACCTGCCGCGAGCGCTGGGTGCGGGACTTCAGCAGCCTGCTGGAGGCGCAGCGGCCGGCAAGACTCCTTGGCGTTCTCAGTGCAGCCACTCAAATCATTGAGCAGACTCGAAACAAAATAAGGGCGCAACTGATTACAAAGAGGGTTCCTTCGCGTGCAGATTTTCCATACAAGAGTCAGAATCGTCCAAGGAAATAACTTTGCAATAAAAGAAACTTGTTCTAAGTTTTTAGAACTTAGCTTTCTGTCGCTGTCCTTCCTCCGGCAAGCGTCGATTCCTAACGTCGCCAACTGGTACTCATATCTCCCTTCCCCCCCGGCAAATGTGCACGCGAGGAATCCTTCTGTCTTTTAAGAAAAAGAAAGAAGAGAAAATAAAGATATGAAAGCTTGGCGGTTCGTTAGAACTTACCTGGAGTAGGTGTCATACAACATCTTAGACAAACATGCATATATAAATATGAACATGGGAATCAATAAGGGAATGCATAACACTTAAATTTATTCATCTGTGCTCAGGGTTTGTGCCTGGCTTTGTACAAAGGATCATATGCCTCGCCGGCAAGACTTGTACAAAAGTGTGGTTGCCGGGAGCTCCCGGCAACCGCGCCTTATGGGTAGAACTTGCGAAGATGTTCGATATTCCAGGAATTGCTCACTGGAACGCCATCTTCGGTCTCCAAGCGAACGGCGCCGGGCCTGGTGACTCGTACTACCCGATAAGGGCCTTCCCACTTTGGCGTCAACTTGTTTGAATTCTTGGCGGACTGAATCCGCCGAAGAACAAGGTCGCCTTCCTCAAGGCTTCGGGCGTGAACTTTGCGGCTATGGTAGCGGCACAAAGCTTGCTGGTAGCGTGCAGCTCGCATAGCAGCCTGAAGACGATTCTCCTCAAGGAGCACAGCGTCGTCTTGCCGTAGTTGCTCTTGCTCAAGCTCATCATAAGCAAGCACTCGAGGTGATCCGTATGTGAGTTCCGTGGGGAGAACTGCTTCCGCTCCGTAGACCAGAGCGAAGGGTGTCTGGCCGGTGGCTCGATTTGGTGTCGTTCTGATTGACCAAAGAACCGCTGGCAACTCATCAATCCAGCGTCTTCCGCACTTTTTCAGCCTGTCAAAGGTTCTGGTCCTGAGATCGCGCAGCACTTCAGCATTGGCCCTCTCTGCTTGGCCGTTGCTTCTCGGGTGAGCAACAGAGGCAAAACAAATTTTGCCGCCAAGGTCTTGGACGTACTGCATGAAGGTGCGACTTGTGAACTGCGTGCCATTGTCGGTGATGATCTTGTTGGGTACACCGAAACGACAAACTATCCCTTTAAAGAACTTGACGGTTGATTGTGCTGTTACCTTCCTCACTGCTTCCACCTCTGGCCACTTTGTGAACTTGTCGATAACGATGTACAAGTACTCAAAGCCCTCGGTAGCACGGGGGAAAGGGCCCAGTATGTCGAGCCCCCAGACCGAAAATGGCCAGGAGAGAGGGATTGTCTGAAGAGCTTGAGCTGGTTGATGCGATTTCTTCGAATGAAACTGGCACGCTTCACACTTAGTTACTAGTGCAGTTGCGTCCTGGAGAGCGGTGGGCCAAAAGAAACCTTGCCGGAATGCTTTCCCGGCAAGTGCTCTTGACCCTATGTGAGAGCCACATATGCCTCCATGTATCTCTGCCAACAGCTCTAGTCCATCCTCCCGAGGAATGCACTTTAATTTCACACCGTTTGGTCTCTTTCTGTAAAGAACGACATCGATGAACTTGTACATAACAGACCGACGGGCTACTCTTTCCGCTTCTTCCTGTTCCTCCGGGAGTTCTCCTGTTTGAAGGAAATGGACAATGTGCTGTGCCCATGCTGGAGCCTGAGGCTCGACGGCTAGGACTAAAGGCATCTCCTCCGCCGGGGGAACGTTTGTCTCGACAGCAAGGGCCTGAGGCCCTGCTGGAGCCCGTTGTTCCCCGGCAGGCATGTCGATCCCGGCAACTTCCTTGCCGGCGGCTCCCGGGAGCTCTGCCGGGAAGTACTGACCAGAGTTCAACTTTCTTCTCTTTTCTTGCCGCATTGATGGCGCCACGGATGGTTGAGTCAAATGGAGCACAAAAGCCCCTGGTTCCATAGGCAACTTGAGGGCGGCACGCTTTGACAGGTCATCAGCAATACTGTTCTCGGCAAGAGGAACGTGCTCCATTTGCAGACCGTCAAAGTGCTCTTCCATTTTTCTCACTTCATCCACGTAGGCTTGCATCAATGGACTCTGATAACTCTTGTTAACTTGCCTGACGACAAGCTGTGAATCGCCTTTGATGACGAGCTTTTTGATACCAAGGTCTGCCGCGATCCTAAGACCGGCAAGCAAACCCTCGTATTCTGCTGTGTTGTTGGTCGAACTCTCCCGGGGAAAATGCATTTGGATTACGTACTTGAGGCGCTCTCCGGTGGGTGCGACAAGCAGCCTGCCAGCACCGGCGCCTTGCAGCGAGAAAGCCCCGTCAAAGTACATAACCCATTGCTGATCGATTTCCTTGCCGGGGAGAGTTGTTTCTTGAACCTCTTCGTCCAGCGTTGGGGTCCATTCTGCAATGAACTCCGCCAAGGCCCTACTCTGAATTGTTGAAGTGCTTTCAAACTTGAGGCCAAAGCTCGACAACTCCAACGCCCACTCCACGATCCTGCCGGTTGCTTCTGGATTTTGCAAATTCTGTTGCAACGGAAAGCGAGTGACGACGGTGATTTCATGTGCTTGAAAATAATGGCACAGCTTCCTTGAGGCCATAAGAAGGCCGAAAAGCAACTTCTGTACGCCAGAATATCTTGACCTAGCTCCTTGTAAAAGAGAGCTAACAAAATAAACTGGGCGCTGCACCACCTTTTTCTTCTGCGATGGTTCTTCTGACTGCACAGATCTTGTCTTGCCGGGATCAATCCTTGCCGGAGGAGATCCTGCCGCGTCATCTGACGGTCCTGCCGCTAGTGTCGCTTCCTCATCGGCCTCTCTCTGCGCCACTAGCACAGCACTAACCACTTGATTTGTCGCTGCCAGATACAGCAGCAACGGCTCTTGTGGTTTAGGCGCGATTAGCGTCGGCGGAGAGGAAAGGTATTTCTTCAAATCTTGCAGCGCAGCCTCCGCCTCCGGAGTCCATTTCATTGGACCTGCCTTCTTCAAATTTTTGAAAAAGGGCAGGGCGCGCTCAGCAGATTTGGAAATAAACCTACTTAGAGCAGCAACACAGCCGGCAAGACGACGCACATCCTTGACGCGCCTCGGCGCTTCAATTTGCTCAATAGCTTTGATCTTGTCGGGGTTTGCTTCGATTCCCCGGCAAGATACAAAGAATCCGAGGAGCTTGCCGGAAGGAACACCGAACACGCACTTCTCAGGATTGAGCTTTAAGTTGATCTTGCGCAGATTTGCAAATGTTTCTTCTAAATCTTGAATGAGTGTCGCTTTGTCTTTGGTTTTGACCACTATATCATCCATATACGCCTCCATATTTCTATGGAGTTGAGGCTCAAAACCAATTTGAATTGCTCTCGCAAATGTCGAACCAGCACTTTTCAACCCGAAAGGCATTCGTATAAAATAATACGTACCACATGGGGTGATAAATGCGGTCTTCTCTTCATCTTCTTTCGCCATGAAAATCTGATGATACCCTGAATAGGCATCAAGGAAGGACAGGAGATCACAACCAGCGGTGGAATCCACAATCTGGTCGATGCGCGGCAAGGGAAAGGGATCTTTTGGACAGGCTTTATTGATATCTGTATAATCGATACAAAGCCTCCATTTCCCATTCGCTTTTCGCACTACAACCGGATTGGCCAACCAGGTTGGATGAAGCACTCCTTTGACCAATCATGCCGCCTCCAGCTTTCTGATTTCTTCGGCAATGAATTCTTGCCGCTCCAAGGCTTGCTTCCTGACCCTCTGCTTGACGGGCCGCGCATGAGGACAGACAGCAAGGTGGTTCTCAATTACCTCCCTGGGAACACCGGGGATGTCAGACGGTTGCCATGCAAACACGTCGACATTCGCCCGCAAGAAGGCAACGAGCGTGCTTTCCTATTTGTCATCTAGGGTGGAACTTATGGTGAAAGTTCCCCCCGTTCCGTCCTCACTGACGGGCACCTTCTTGGTCTCCGGTGGAGCAGCCTTAGATTTCTTGTTCTTGCCGGTGGAACTCTCTGGTGCATCCTCGACGGAAGCGCAGCACTCCGAGGAGGTGCGCTTGCCGGAGTTCGCGCCAAGATTCTTGCCGGTCTTTCTCTTCCCTCCGGGAGTTCCAGTGGCAGGAGCAGATGCCCTGATGGCAGGTGCTGCAACTGCTTCCCGGTAAAGTTGATCGGCACAGATGAGCGCATCCTTCTTATCGGAATGGATAGTGATGACGCTCAACGGCCCGGGCATCTTCAAAACATTGTATGCGTAGTGTGATGCCGCCATAAACTTAGCCAGCGCTGGCCGACCAAGGATCCCATTGTATGACATGGGGATCTTGGCAACATCAAACACTACCTTCTCAGTTCTGTAGTTTAGCTCGCTACCGAATGTTACCGGTAGCGTGATCTTGCCCTTTGGCTGGGTTCTCCCTGGATTGACCCCTTGAAACGTGCCCGTTTCTTCGAGGTCTTCATCAGGAATTTGCAGCCTCTTGAGCACATCCGGTGAGATTAGGTTTAGGCCGGCCCCACCGTCAACTAGCATTTTCGTCACCTTGAGGTTGCGAATCGTTGGCGAGACCAACAATGGCAAACACCTGACCGCGGTTGTGCGATCAGGGTGATCCTCGGCGTCGAAAACGATAGGCGTGTTGGACCACTTCAGGGGCCTACATGCATCTAGTGGTGGCTCTGCTGCATTGACTTCCCGCACCCATTGTTTGAGTCGTCGGTGGGAAGAATATAGCGAGGCACCCCCATCGACACACATGGCCTCCGTAGCTTTCTGGAATTCTTGCTCACTGGACTCATCATCTTCTTCATCATCATCTTCTTTGTCTCGGCCCCGAGCGGGCCTATCCTTCTGTTGCTTGGCCTTGCCGCGGCGCCCCCCTCGGCCACCGCGCTTCTTGCCGGATCCGTCAGCACCATCTTGGACCTTCTCCTTATCTTGCCTTTCATATTCGGCCCTCTGTTTCTCGGCAAGCTGTTCAACTTGCCGGCAGTTTTGGAGATCGTGGCCCTTGGTGCGACGGATCTTGCAATACTGCTTGCCGGAGTTTTCCGACTTGTCGGCAGCCACCAAGGCCTGACAGGAAGGGCACCCGGCAAGATCCTTGCCGGGGTCACCATCCTTGGCCTTCTTGGCGGCGCCGGGGTTGTCGGATTCCTTGACAGCAAGCACGGCCTTGCCTCCGTGTTTCCTATTCCGCCGCCGGCCTTTCCTTGACGGGGTCGCGGCGTCTTCATCTTCGGATTCGCCCGCCGCGCCAACAGCCTCGCCAGGGAGTTTCCTCCCCTCTTCAGCTCGAGCGCATTTATCGGCCAGAGCGTAAAGCTTGGCAATACTCCTGACTTTGTTCATTGCCAGCTCTTCCCACATTCTGCGGTTACGCACGTTCTGATGAAATGCGCTAATGACAGTGGCAGGGTGAATGTCAGGAATATTGTACTGCACCCGGCTGAACCTCTGCATAACCTTGCGCAGGGATTCGCCCTCCTTCTGAGGGATGATATCCAAATCACTCTCTTGGCCAGGAGCTTGGTGGCCTCCAACAAAGGCGCCAACAAACTGATGGCACAAATCTGACCAAGAAGAAATAGAATTCTCCGGCAGATGCATCAACCACGACCTGACGTTGGGCTTAAGCACCAACGGGAAGTAGTTGGCAAGTATCTTGTCATCTCGGCCCCCGGCAGCCTGCACCGCAATGGTGTAGATGCTCAGGAACTCCGAGGGATGGGTCTTACCGTCATATTTCTCCGGGACTTCCAGCTTGAAGGTTCGGGAATTGGGCCACTGGACTCGCCGCAGCTCATGGGTAAACACTGGAGTCCCCACCTCATAAGGCAAGTCTCCTACGTCCCCTGGCGTAGGCTCGTCGACAGCCGGCCCTGCGCGCTTATCAGACTGATAGCGCGCTTCCCGTCGCCTCTTGATGGTAGTTCGAGCGTCCTCCTTGCCTCGTTCCTGGAGAACTTGACACTGATCGCGGCGCATCCGTGGATCGGATGACGCCGTGGAAACTTCTTCACGGCAGTCGACCTGCTGGGTTGTCGGCCGTCGCTGGTGCCGTGGAGGGGAGTGCACCGTGGTTGCACCACCTCCGGTTTTCTCCACATCGGCTCGCGCCGGATCAATGGGCCTTCGCTGTGAGGGCCCTGCCTCTTGCAGCCCATCTTTGTTGGCGAAGCCGATAAGGCTCTGGATAGTAGCTCGCCACTCCTCCGTCTTCTCCGGGGCAGGAGGGAAATCGAGGAGCAGCTGCGCACGTGCCAAGGCTTCCGCTGGCGTAGGCGGCGGCGACAGATGCGAGGTACGTGAGGTGCTCTGACTCCTAACCATATTAGAAGGAGCACCACCACGGTCACGCGACCGCGTGCCACCTCCGCCGGCAGCTCGGTGTGCATGCTGGTCCCGTGCATCTTGGGATCGATGCGCAGAAATCTTTTCATGGGGACGCCCTGAACCACCAGCGCCATGACGTCGCTCGTCGTGCACGACCTGGGTAGGTCGTGATGCTTGCGCCGGCGCGGGAGCTCCAGCAGGCGCCCTCCGATCTCTGGAATTCGTTGTGCCACCCGTAGGCAACACAGCTCCGTCTCTGGATCCAGCGGCGTGTAGGTTACCGCTGCCACAGCGAACGATGCCGCTCGCCTGGCTCGGATCACCAGAACGCCATGGGGGTTCTAGTCCTCTTCCTACTGCACCCACGCCATCGCCTGTACGCGAAGGCTTAGGTAAAACGAACGTGGATGGTTGCGCCGTCGCATCGCTCTTCTTCTTGGGTGGCATGATGATGAAGATGATGAAGAAACTAAGGCGCCGATCACTAGATCAAGTTCACGCAACCTTCAATCCCCCTACCTGGCGCGCCAAAGATGTCGGCATGCGGCACCTATGGGATCCCAAGAGACCCCTTTACGATTCGGCGGGGGGAGAGGTATGCGCAAAGAGCAGAACCAACGATCGATGCGGGAAGATTTTACCCAGGTTCGGGCCGCTGATCAGCGTAAAACCCTACTCCTGCCTTGTGTTCTTATTAGTGTTCTTGAGCCCAGCCTTCAGGAGCGCTCGCAGTGAACAGTACGTTCAAAGAGCAGCTACGCATGCAGAATGGGCCAGAAGTTCTCCTCCCCTATAGCAGTTGCCGTGGGCCTCCTTTTATATCACAAAGGGGTCACCACAGTGGCAAAATGTACATACATTGAGGTGTAAAGTAGCTACAGGGTTACCATACCTAACCCCTGACGGAATAGGACAAACGCATTTAATGCACCGTGAGGTGTCCGTTTAGGTGTCCTTACTTTCTTGGGGATGGAAAAAGGGGCCATCCCATCTGCACCGCTTAAGCTCTCCTCCACTGGCGCGTCGCCACGCATCCAAAGAAGGACCCAGAATGTCGGGTTTGTCGCTGTGCTAGAGCGGTGGCACAGCAACAAAACCTTGCCGGGCGCCAAACCTTGCCGGGCGCCAAGCCTTGCCGGGCGCCGATCCTTGCCGGGCTCCGCAGGCCACCCTGGCAAGATCTTGCCGGGGAAGCTGGCCTTCGGATTCCAGCTCTTCTTATCTGCCGATCCTCAGATCTCTGACTGGATGATTTCTTTGGTGGCTTGAATCAACCTCAAACTGTTCCGGCAAGCCTTGCCGCGAGGATGGCTACAACTGCCCGTGCACAAGTACGGGGTACTAGTGGCCCAATACTTAGTACACCGACACATAATAATTTTTAGTAGCGTCATGAATGAATTCAACAATATAACTATCACATAAAGCATTCTTTTCATGATCCACAAGCATAGAAATTTTATTACTCTCCACATAAGCAAATTTGTTCTCATCAATAATAGTGGGAGCAAACTCAACAAAATAACTATCATGTGATACTTGATTGTCATAATCAATTGAAACCTCTTCCAAAATAGTGAATTCATCATTAAATAAAGTCATGAACTCTCTAAATCCACTTTTGTAATTATTACAATAAGATTCAACACCCTCCAAAATAGTGGGATCAATATTACATAAAGTTGACACTCTTCCAAACCCACTTTCATCATTGTAACCATCATAAATAGGAGGCATGCTATCATCATAATAAATTTTCTCATCAAAACTTGGGGGACTAAAAAAATATCATCTTCATCAAACCTAGCATCCCCAAGCTTATGGCTTTGCATATCACTAGCATCATGGATATTCAAAGAATTCATACTAGAAACATTGCAATCATGCTTATCATCCAAAGATTTTATGCCAAACATTTTATTGAATTCTTCTTCTAAACACTTTGGCACAATTTTCCGATCCATCATTTTCAAGAAAGACATTATAAATATGAAGAATTTAAGGCAACCTCATTTCCATTTTTTGTAGTTTTCTTTTATAAACCAAACTAGTGATAAAACAAGAAACTAAAAGATTCAATTGCAAGATCTAAAGATATACCTTCAAGCACTCACCTCCACAGCAACGGCTCTAGAAAAGAGCTTGATGTCCACTACACAACTTATTCTTGTAGACTCATGTTGGACCTCCAAGCGAAGAGTTTTGTAGGACAGTAGCAATTTTCCCTCAAGTGGATGACCTAAGGTTTATCAATCCATGGGAGGTGTAGGACGAAGATGGTCTCTCTCAAACAACCCTGCAATCAAATACAAGAAATCTCTTGTGTCCCCAAAACACCCAATACAATGGAAAATTGTATAGGAGCACTAGTTCAGCGAAGAGATGGTGATACAAGTGTAGTATGGATAGTAGATATAGGTTTTTGTAATCTGAAAACATAAAAATAGCTGGTAGCAAAACGGAGCACAAAAAGTATTGCAATGCTTAGAAACAAGGTCTGGGGTTCATACTTTCACTAGTGCAATCTCTCAACAGTGTTGATACGTCTCCAACATATCTATATTTTATGAAGTATTCATGCCATGTTTACAATAATTTTGTATGGTTTTGGTGCACTTTTATAATATTTTTAGACTAACTTATTAATATAGTGCCTAGTGCCAGTTCCTGTTTTTTGCATGTTTTTTGTTTCACTGAAATACAATACCAAACGAAGTCCAAACATGATAAAAGTTTACTGATATTTTTTTTGGAATAGGTGTGATTTTGGGACGAAGAATCAACGCAAGACGGTGCCCGAGGGTTTCACAAGGCACCAGGGCACAACCCACCCCCTGGCCACGCCTTCATGTCTTATGGGCGCCTCGGAGGTCGTTTGTAGCCCCTCTTTCGCCGCAAGAAAGACAATTTCCAGATAAAAATCCCTTCAAAATTTCAGCCCAATCGGAGTTATGGATCTCCGAGAATATAAGAAACGGTTTTCGTCCAAAAAATAGTAGGGAAAAACAGAAGACAACAGAGAGATCCAATCTAAGGAGAGCTCCCTCTTCCCCTGGATGGCAAGGGAAGAATAAGAAGGAGGCCCCTCCTGCCCCTCTCCTCAGGTGGCGCCGGAACGCCGCCGGGGACATCCCCTCCATCACCATCACCATCACCACCAACTTCTCCTCCATTCTCATGGTGATGTGTGAGTAGTTCACCCCCCGGGCTGAGAGTATGTACCAGTAGCTATGTGTTTGATCTCTCTCTCTCTCTTGTTCTTGATTTAGCATGATCTTGATGTACCACGAGCTTTTTTTATATAGTTGGATCATATGGTGTTTCTCCCTCTCTATCTTGTTGTGATGAATTGAGTTTTTACCTATGAGGTTTCACTATTATCGGCTTGAATACTCTTTGGCTTTGAGAACACTTGATGTATGTCTTGCATGTGGATACCCGTGGTGACATTGGGGTGTTCTATTGATTCACTTGATATATGTTTTGGCAATCAACTTGCGGATTCCTGCGAGGACATTGGGGTAATCTAGGCATAGAGGTTGATGCACGTTTTCATCCTACTTTCTCTGGTAGAAACTTTGGGGCACTCTTTGAAGTTCTTTGTGTTGGATTGAATATCATGAATCTGAAGTTGTTTGATGTGTATCGAATAATCAACTCACAGATACTTGTGGTGATATTGGGGTATCTAGGTGACATTAGATCTCACTACAAGAAACCTGTTAATGCATGACAATTTGAATCCGTCATCGATTAGTGAAAAATCATCGTGGATGTACTTCCATGACGGATTTGAAATCTGTCATGTATCATGTGTCATAATTTGACACCGTACCTTCCATGACGGATTTTGACCGTCATGGTTCTGCCCCCAGGCCCGCCCAACCCAAACTCGGCTCGAGCCTCTGTGACAGAACAAACCGTCATGGACTGACACCACGTAGGATTTTGAATTGACTGATTGGAATGATGTGGCTGCCTACATGGATAATTTTTTTGTCATAGAAACCATCATGGATTTAGGCGCAATTTAAATGTAGTCCATCCAATTAGTCCATCTAAATTCAGTGCAATTTTGAGCCAATACATTTTTTAGCATAATGCATTACACTGATCATAATGTCAACTTTAGCACAAGACAAAGTATTTCCAAAATGTTAATACATAGATCATGTAGTATTTATCCATCGGTACATACATTACATTAGTTTACAAAATCTCAATGAAACGATAATCTACAACATGAGTTGACAAAATACAACACATATCAAGGTTAGGAACTAGCACAATCCAGTTTACATCAACAACCCATAAAAGTTTCTTAAAGCCCCTTAGTTCCACCTCACAGCTCATTCTTTGAGTTTTTTGGGAAAAGTTGCTCTCCATCAAATTCAATGTAGTTAAATACCTACAGACACAATTAAGCACATCAGAAGCATCATGGGAAATGGATTAGGAAGGAAAAAATCAGGGAGTCCGAAAAACCTTATAGATCCGGGGAAACTATCACAACAAATAGCATGGTTCTGGGTTTGGTAGGTACTGTCCCAGAAAACCATTTACTTAGAAGCCCTTACAAAACTATCTTCAATTATTCAAATCAAGACATCTTAGTTACATGATCAGATGCGAGCTTCACATCATGTCCTAGAGCTCTCGTGCTACTCCAACTTGCATCATGTCCTAAATATGCATATAGTCTACTCTCGCGGAAACAATCAGTACAGATAAATGTCCTGAAAGGTTCTTACCATTAGTAGATTATAAGATGTTAGTAACATAATAGCCTTGACTAAGAAATTTCCAGTTCCACAAGACATAATATACATATTACTGATACGTCTCCATCGTATCTCTAATTTTTTATTATTTCATGCCAATATTATACAACTTTCACATACTTTTGGCAACAATTTATATGATTTATTGGACTAACATATTGATCCAGTTCCCAGTGCCAGTTCCTGTTTGTTGCATGTTTTTTGTTTCATAGAATATCCATATCAAACAAAGTCCAAACTCGATAAAATTTACAGAGAATTATTTTGGAATATATGTGATTTTTGGGAGGTGGAATCAACGCAAACGGAGGCCCACGGCCTCCACTACCCACCAGGGCACGGCCTACCCCCCTGGCGCGCGGTGGTGCCTAGTGGGAACCCCGTAAGTCAGTTGGGGCTCTTCTTCAGCCGCAAGGAAGCTTATATCCGGAAAAAAATTGTGTTAAAATTTCAGAGCAATCGGAGTTACGGATCTCCGGATATTTAAGAAACAGTTTTTGGCCAGAAAACGGGAACGCGAAACAGAAGATAACACAGAGAGAGATCCAATCTCAGAGGGGCTCTCGCCCCTCCTCCGCCATGGAGGCCATGGACCATAGGGGAAATCCTCCTCCCATCTAGGGGGAGGCCAAGGAAGAAGAAGGAGGGGGCTCTTTCCCGGTGGTGCCGGAGTGCCGCCGGGGCAAGGATCGTGACGGCGATCTACATCAATAACCTTGCTACCGTCAACACCAAATTTCTCCCCCTCTATGCAGCGGTGTATCTTTTTTCGCTGCAATTCTCTGCTTAAACATGGTGCTCAACACTATATATTATTATCCAATGATATGTGGTTATCCTATGATGTTTGAGTAGATCTGTTTTGTCCTATATGGGCTAATTGATGATCATGATTGGTTTGAGTTATATATTTTATTTTAGTGCTGTCCTATGGTGCCCTCCGTGTCACGCAAACATGAGGGATCCCCGCTGTAGGGTGTTGAAATATGTTCATGATTCTCTTATGGTGAGTGGATAGAGTGACAGAAGCTTATGCCCGAGTAAGGGGGTTGTTGCGTATGGGATAAAGAGGACTTGATACTTAATGCTATGGTGGGTTTTACCTTAATGATCTTTGGTCGTTGCGGATGCTTGCTAGAGTTCCAATCATAAGTGCATATAATCCAAGTACGGAAAGCATGTTAGCTTATGCCTCTCCCTCATATAAAATTGCAATAATGATTACCGGTCTAGTTATCGATTGCCTAGGGACAAATAACTTTCTTGTGTGACAAAAAGCTTTTTACTAAACAACTAACTTTTATTATCTTGCAATTTATTCGTAGCTTTGTTCTCGCAAAGTACTTCTAGTTTTATTCTTGTTCTAGGTAAAGCAAACGTTAAGTGTGGGTAGAGTTGTATCGGTGCTCGATAGAACTTGAGGGAATATTTGTTCTACCTTTAGCTCATCATTGGGTTCAACACTCTTATTTATCAAAAAAGGCTACAAATGATCCCCTATACTTGTGGGTTATGAAGACCTTTTTATGGCGCCGTTGTTGGGGAGCAATAGCGCAGGGTGAATATTCTCGTGTGTTCTTGTTTGCTTTATCACTAAGTAGTTTTTATTTTCTGTTCTAATTTGTTCTCTATATTTAGTTATGGATATGGAACACGAAATCACAAAAAAATTAGTTGTACTTGCTACTCATGGAGATGGGGAACCTCCTAAAACCCTCGATGCTCGTTATGTGAAAAATATTAAACACTACTTTGATAATCCTGAGAAAACCCCATTCAACTTGATAATGGGAGATACGTTGGATCAACGTGAATACTTTAGGGACTATCTGATACGTCTCCAACGTATCTATAATTTATGAAGTGTTCATGCTGCTATATTATCAATCTTGGATGTTTTACAATCATTTTATAGCAACTTTATATCATTTTTTGGGACTAACCTATTGACATAGTGCCCAGTGCCAGTTGTTGTTTTTTGCTTGTTTTTTACATCGCAGAAAATCAATACCAAATGGAGTCCAAACGCAGCGAAACTTTTTGGAGATTTTTTCTAGACCAGAAGACACCCGGTGGGCCAAAGAAGTACCAGAGGGGAGCTCCGAGGGGAGAACAACCCACCAGGGCGCGCTTGGGGGCCCAGGTGCACTCAGGTGGGTTGTGCCCACCTCGGTGGCCTCCCGCACCGCCTCTTCGCCCTATAAATTGCCAAATATTCCAAAACCCTCGAGGGTAACCCTAGATCAGAAGTTCCGCCGCCGCAAGCCTCTGTAGCCACAAGAAACCAATCTAGACCCCGTTCCGGCACCCTGCCGGAGGGGGAAATCATCACCGGTGGCCATCTTCATCATCCCGACGGCCACCATGATGAGGAGGGAGTAGTCCACCCTTGGGGCTGAGGGTTTGTACCAATAGCTATGTGTTTAATCTCTCTCTCTCTCTCGTGTTCTTGAGATGTCATGATCTTGATGTATCACGGGCTTTGTTAATATAGTTGGATCATATGGTGTTTTCCCCTCTCTATCTTGTTGTGATGAATTGAGTTTTCCCTTTGATATTTTGTTTTATCGGATTGAATACTTTTATGGATTTGAGAGCATTCGATCTATGTCTTGGCACTCAACTCGCAGTTTCCCGAGGTGACATTGGGGTAATCTATGCATAGGGGTTGATGCACGTTTTCGTCCTTGTTTCTCCAGTAGAAATCTTGGGGCACTCTTTGAGGTTCTTTGTGTTGGATTGAGTATTATGAATCT
Source organism: Thinopyrum elongatum (assembly GCA_011799875.1). Lineage (NCBI taxonomy): Eukaryota > Viridiplantae > Streptophyta > Magnoliopsida > Poales > Poaceae > Thinopyrum > Thinopyrum elongatum. The sequence goes on from CM022303.1 coordinate 522,448,493, forward strand.
GAAATTGTTTGATGCATATCGCATAATCAACTCACGGATACTCGCGGTGACATTGGAGTATCTAGGTGACATTAGAGTTGGTTGATGTGTATCATATGGTGTTATTTTAGTACGAACTCTTGGTTAGATCGATCGGAAAGAATAGCTTGGTGTTATTTTAGTACGAACTCTAGGATAGATTGATCGGAAAGAATAGCTTTGAGGTGGTTTCATACCCTAGAAACAATTTCTTCTTATGTTCTCCGCTAGATAGGAACTTTTGAGTGATTCTTCATCGCACGTTGAGGGATGGTTATATGATCCAATTATATTAGCATTGTTGAGAGATTGCACTAGCGAAAGTACGGACCCTAGGCCTCATTTTCAAGCATTGCAATACCGTTTGTGCTCCGTTTTATCAATTGCTACCTTGCTATTTTTTATTGTTCCTATTACAAAATTCAATATCTACTATCATTACTACGCTTGTATCACCATCTCTTCGCCGAACTAGTGCACCTATACAAATTACCATTGTATTTGGTGTGTTGGGGACACAAGAGACTTTTTATTATTTGGTTGCAGGATTGTTTGAGAGAGACCATCTTCATCCTACGCCTCCCACGGATTGATAAACCTTAGGTCATCCACTTGAGGCAAATTTGCTACTGTCCTACAAAACTCTGCGCTTGGAGGCCCAACACGAGTCTACAAGAACAAGTTGTGTAGTAGACATCAAGCTCTTTTCTAGCCCCGTTGCCGGGGAGGTGAGTGCTTGAAGGTATATCTTTAGATCTTGCAATCGAATCTTTTAGTTTCTTGTTTTATCACTAGTTTGGTTTGTAATAGAAAACTACACAAAAAATGGAATTGAGGTTGCATCATATTATTTGTCTTTATAATGTCTTTCTTGAAAATGATGGAAAGGAAAATTGTGCTCAATTGATAGAAGAAGAATTCAATAAAATGTTTGGCATAAATGATGAGCATGATTGCAATGTTGTTAGTATGAATTCTTTGAATATCCAAAATGCTAATGATGATTGCACAAGTCATGACAAAAATGTTTCTTATAAGCATGTCAATTTTTGTGGAGTGGAAACACTTTGTGAAGATGTGCCTTATAGGGAAGATAGATTTTGTAAGAAGCATAAACATGATAGAACCAATTTTTTGCTGAAAGTGATAGATGAATTTGCGACAAAATTATGTTCTCTTTGTCCTATTACTTGTGAACTTTGCAATAAGGATTGTCATATTAATTTCCAATGCAAACTTTTTCATGATCGAATCATGGCCAAATATTGTAATGACTTGATCACCCTTGAACTTTATAATGAGCTTTGTCTATTTTTGGGGAGTGAAGAATTGACACATAAAAATAGTTGGTTTGAAGTATTCATTCTCACGGACGGCATTGAAACTAATCTAAAAAATATCTATATGTTTTGCATGGTAAATTGCAATGATAATGCTTATATTGCCAACTATAAAAAGATGGGAAAACCAATAGAATATAAAAGGAATACTAATGAAAGGGTAAAGATTTCCACTTTCCCTCCTATTGTCTCTCATAATGAAATAGGTGATGAGAAAGAACTCCCTATTCAACCAATCTCATCAATAAGAAGCTCGAAGAAATTAATTAAACCCACACATGATGTGGTGAAGAAGAAGAAAAGAAGAAAGAATAGAGGTAAAAAGCTATCTCTCCCAAATAATGTTTCTCCTATTATTGTTGTGCCTCATGAAAATGAATCAAAAATAATTGTGAAAGATGATGCACTTGATGATGATATTGCTTCTTTGTCTTATGGCACAATGTCCGAGAGCACTATTGATGATGATTTTGTTATGCCTATTGCTTGTTGTGATGATTATGATTGGGAAGATAATGATACTTCTTATAATCTTGGAAATCTTTTTGGCACCAACTTGGGAAATTATGATGATAGCAATTGTTATATCGTTGGTGCTATTCATACTTTTAATGATGAGAGTGACTATGCTTATGATATGCCAAGCCACAAGCTTGGGGATGCTATGTTTGATGAGAATGACATGTTTGAGAATTTATTTGCTGCAATTAATGTTTATCCCAAGCTTGGGGATGCTATGCTTAATGAAGATGATCTTTTTAGTCCCCCTACTTTGAATGATCAAATTTGCTATGATGATTGCATGCCTCCTATCTATGAAGAGAACAAAGTTGCTACTTATGATGATTATTGTGATGATACTTATGTTATAAAAAGTAGTGATAATTATTGTCATAATTTTGATTATCCTTTTACTGAACATTACTCTTTTAATGTGGAAACAATTTATAGTATTCGAGTTTCATGTGATACTCCCACTATTATGAATGAGAATAAAATTGCTTATGTGGAGAGTAATAAAAATACTATGCTTGTGGATCATGAAAGGAATGCTTTGTGTGATACTTATATTGATGAATACATTCATGATGCTACTGAAAATTATTATGAGAGAGGAACTTGCGATTCATGATGCTCTCTTTGTGTTTCAACTCTTTACTTTTATGCAAGCATCATTGAAACCATCATGCCTAGCTAAAAGGGCATTAAAGAAAAGCGCTTGTTGGGAGACAACCCAACATTTACCCCTACTATTTTTGTGTGTTCACATGATTAATATACTATAGTGATCTTGTTTTATAGCTTTTGTTTCAATAAAGTGCCAAGTAAAGCCTTTGGGATAGTATGGATGATAGTTGACTTGATTCTGTGCAAAAACAGAAACTTTTGCGTCCAGTGCAGAAATTCCTGTATTTTACTGGAAGGTGGAAAAATTCTGAATTTTTTACAGTTGACGGGTATACAAATTCTGAATTTCTGGAGTTACAGAAGTATGACGTTAATTCAGATCTTTACGTACTTTTCTGTTTTTGACAGATTCTGTTTTCAATGCATAGTTTGCTTGTTTTATGGTTTCTATGGCTTATATTGCTTAATATAAATTGTGGAAATTGTAGAGTACAGTAGGCATTATATGAGAACAATTATGAATCTTGTCTTTGACAGTATCAAAGTGAATGATTTGTCTTTATCATACTAACCCATCTCACGAAGTTCCGTTAAGTTTTGTGTGATTGAAGTTTTCAAGTTTTGGGTGAGATATCGATATGAGGAGAATAAGGAGTGACAAGACCCTAATCTTGGGGATGCCCAAGGCACCCCCAAGGCAATATTCAAGGAAGATCCAAGCAACTAAGCTTGGGGATGCCCCGGAAGGCATCCCCTCTTTCGTCTTCAACATTATCGGTAACCTCACTTGGAGCTATATTTTCATTCATCACATGATATGAGTTTTGCTTGGAGAGTGTAGGATCGTAAGTAGGTCTAGAGTGGGGGTGATTAGACTACTTGACCAAATAAAAATCTAGCCTTTTCCCAATTTTAAGTCTTGGCAGATTTTAACAACTTAGCACAAGTCAAGCAATCAACCTACACATGCAATTCTAAGAGTATAGCAGCGGAATGTAAATCATTGCATATGAAGGTAAAGGGAGGGGTTTGGAGAGGCAAACGCAATGTAGACACGGAGATTTTTGGCGTGGTTCCGATAGGTGGTGCTATCGTACATCCACGTTGATGGAGACTTCAACCCACGAAGGGTAACGGTTGCGCGAGTCCACGGAGGGCTCCACCCACGAAGGGTCCACGAAGAAGCAACCTTGTCTATCCCACCATGGCCATCGCCCACGAAGGACTTGCCTCACTCGGGTAGATCTTCACGAAGTAGGCGATCTCCTTGTCCTTACAAACTCCTTGGTTCAACTCCACAATCTTGACGGAGGCTCCCAAGTGACACCTAACCAATCTAGGAGACACCACTCTCCAAAAGGTAATAGATGGTGTGTTGATGATGAACTCCTTGCTCTTGTGCTTCAAATGATAGTCTCCCCAACACTCAACTCTCTCTCATAGATTTGGCTATGGTGGAAAGATGATTTGAGTGGAAAGCAACTTGGGGAAAGCTAGAGATCAAGATTCTTGTGGTTGGATTGGAATGTCTTGGTCTCAATACATGAGTAGGTGGTTCTCTCTCAGAAAATGAGTAGTGGAAGTGTAGGCACGTTCTGATGGCTCTCTCTCTTATGGAGAGGAGGGTGGAGGGGTATATATAGCCTCCACACAAAATCTAACCGTTACACACAAATGAGCCAACTTGGTCAGACCGAATAGGTAAACTCGGTGAGACCGATCCAGTCAAAAATGTGAACGTTAGGCTTTTCGGTGGGACAGACATGATCAACTTGGTGGGACTGATGAGCTAGGGTTAGGGCAAAACTTGATCTCGGTTTGACCGATTACTTCAACTCGGTGAGACCGATTTCAGTAATAAGCAAACAGAGAGTTGGTAAGGCAAACTCGGTGGGACCGATCGCTCCTTTCGGTGAGACCGAAACGTTACGAAAGGGAAACAGAGAGTTTGCATTGTGAACTCGGTGGGACCGATCGCTCATCTCGGTGAGACCGAAATGTTACGAAGGGAAACCGAGAGTTTGCAATCCTATCTCGGTGAGACCGAGATCCCTATCGGTTAGACCGAACTGATTAGGGTTTCTGGCTATGGCTATGTTAAGTGAACTCGGTGGCGCTGGATAGATCAAATCGGTGGGGCCGATTTTGACTTTAGGTTTAGGACATATTTGGATATGAGAAGATGGTTGAGGGCTGTGGAGCATATCACTAAGCATTTTGAGCAACTAGACCATTAAGCAACACCTCATCCCCTTTTAATAGTATTGTCTTTTCCTATGGAGTCAATGTGATCTTGGATCACTAAAATAGAAATGTAGAGTCTTGACCTTTTGCCAATATTTGTCCTTAGCATTTTGAGGGGTCCACATATCTAGTCCATGCCATGCCAATCATTGAACTATCTGAAATAATCAACTTGAAAAGTTATTAGTTCAATGAGCTATATGTTGTTAAGAATTACCAAAACCACCCAGGGATTAGTTGCACTTTCAAACTCCCCCTTTTTGGTAATTGATGACAACATATAGATCAAAGCTTCGACAAATGATAATGAGAATGAAATATATCGTCGCTTTGAGAAGTATGTGATAAGAAAAAGCTCCCCCTAAATTTGTGCATTATTTATGATTTGCTTTTGAATGCAAATGCACAATTGATTAGGATCATGGGTTACTCTTCCATGTCACATACATCTTGGTGGAGCGCTCAAAATGATAAAGTATAGATAGCATGGACTTATCACCAAGACAAATATGATTGATCATACACAAATGATAAGATAACATCATTCAAGCACACACATTTAAGCAAAATATGATCAATCACATGATCATAAGAGGTATCTCACACACAAGCACTAATAAGTAGCAAACAAATGACCAAATAAGTAGCAAGAGAGACAAATAAAGCAAAACACTCTCTCTCGAAGCCTATGATCTATACACTTTCTCCCCCTTTGGCAACAAGTTACCAAAAAGCTTGAAAATGCATAGTGTTATATGACACTCTAAGCACAATCTCCAGGAGCTCCGGAGTGCGAAGATGGCGTGGAGAGAACAACATCTGCAAAGACTTCAGCTGATGTCTGAGGAACTGGAGGGGTTGCCACTGGAGGGGCAACTGAGGCTGTGGCTGCAGGTGCAGAAGTTGGGGCCCTGGTGTCAGTGACTGGCACAGCTGCAGACCTTTGTGCTCTAGGCACCCTTTGATAAGCATCTGTGGTAGATCTTCCTCTCCTCTCCTCTGCTTCTTCCTGTAGTTGCTCAACTGCAGTCTGAATCTCTGTGACCTTCAAGTCTAGATCATAAAACTTTGTTTCAATGATTCTCTCAAGACTTTCTTGGTTTTGAGTTAGGGTGGTTAATCATTTCTCAATCCTCAGTGTGGCTTCAAGCAGATAGCTGAGCTGGTCCTGCTTGGTCTTGAGATTTGCAACTGAGGCATCTAGAATCTTTGAAGCTTTTTCAGCCTTTGCCTTCTCTCTCTTCTCCTGCGACTCAACAGAAGTAGGATGTGAAGCATCCATGACAACTGTGTTATCCTCGAAATCTGGCATCAGGGGAAGGTGCTCTTTATCTAGTAGATATGTGCATGTGCCCACCTTGGAGTTGATGAGCATCTGAATGTGTGGAGCATAGCCACATGATCTCTTCTGGTCAGCTGCAGTTCTCTTGATGGTTTCAACTATCAAGGACATCACCTTGAATTTCTCTGGCACATCAAACATGTGTAGCAAGTTGATGGAGTGCCCTCTGATCATCCTGTGATCTCCAGGCTTGGGCAACAAAGTGTGCCTCAGGATAGTGTTGATTGTTGGCAGCCCTGACAGCAGATAATAAATAGAGCCAAACTTGTGTGTATCCAAGGCTTCATTTGGTATCTCCTTGTACATGTGTGCCATGGAGTTGTGGCCTTTCCTAGGCTTGGCATAGACATCAGTGTCATCCTCAGCCTCTTCAGGAGCATGGATCAACTTGGCCCACTCAGCAATGGTAGACTGGTACCTTGTATCCTCTGTCATCCAGAAAATCTTGCCATCTGGGTAGAAATGGGCTGTGGAATAGAACTGCATCACCATCTCATCATTCCATTTGGTCAATTTCTGACCCACAAACTTGTCAACTCCATTCATTCTGAAGCTCTCAGGAACTCCAGGAAAGTGATCTTCATTGTTGTCAATGAACTCCCAATCAACCCATCTCATATCACTGACTATGGGCTTCTTGTCCAGGAGGACTGTCTCATAGAAGTCCTGCTGTTCCTTAGTGTGGAACCTGTAATCCACAGCAGTCCTTCTCCTTGTTGCATAGGGATCTGATTGCCTCCATAGTCTGAGACCTGCATCCTTCCTTTCTTTCATGTTCTCAGCAACAGGATGGTTGTCATCATGATCAGGTATCTTGGGCTTGAGCTTTCTGAGCACTTGGGGCTCTTCTTCTTCTCCAACTTCAGGCACTGGGGCCTTGTTCTTCTCTGCAGCAGGAATGTTTCTTGTACTTCTCTTAGGTGCAGTCTGCTTTTGAGCTGTCTTGGGAGCAGTCTTGGGCTTGGATGGGGCAGCCCCTGACTTGATTGCATCTCCCATGAGCTTATGTGCCTTAGGTGGAGGTGCAGCAGCCTCCTCCTCTTCATCATCTTCATCAGATTCCTCCATCATAGAAGGCTTTCCAACAACTCTAGCCATGGTATTCTTGACCCTTTCCATTCTCTTCTTGCCTCTAGCAGCCTCTTCTTCCTTTCCAGCACCACTTGCTGAAGTGGTAGCAGCTTGAGTTGAGGCTCTGACTTTGGACATTGGAACTCTTCTGGCTAGAGCCTTTATTTCATACCAGGCTTGATGCCAGCAGCAACAGCAACAACTTGCTCTTTCTTGATCAACTTCTTCTTGGAAGTGACCTCCTCATCAGCAATGTAGTCCTCATCTTCAGAGTCTGAGGTTTTCTTCTTCCTCTGCCTAGTAGCAGCCTTAGGCAGATTGCTGGGTGTGCTCCTGCTTCCATCATCTTAGCTGCTTGAGGGACTAGTGCCCTCACTGAGATTCTGGTGCTCGTCTGACTTGTTCTGACTGTCACTCTAGTCTGACATAGCTGAAACTGACCCTGTGAACAGATGGATTGAGATAGAGTAGATGAGCATCACAAAGTGCAGCTATTTTGGCAAAAGGAATGACTCAAAAACTTAATTTTAGTTTTCTGCAGAAAGCATTTCGGAGCTACCGATATGACAAACTCGGTGACACCGAAGCAACTTTAGAGTCTAAACATGTGAAATCGGTCAGACCGAGACACAGTTCGGTGACTCCGAGATGCTAGGGTTTCACTGCGAAAGTAAACTCGATCACACCGATTTGTACACTTCGGTCAGACCGAGTGGTACATGTGCAATGGCCTGGGCCAAATCGGTGAGACCGAATCTTTCAAATTGGTCGGTCCGAGATGAGTTCGGCGGAAACCTAACCCTAAGTTTTTGGATCAAAACTAATCTAGAGGAAGTTTTGACTGGATAGAACTATTTCAATCGTGGAAAGAATCATGGCATTGAACTTTGTGCTAAGAATCGGAGTGAGGAAAGCACAAAGGGTCGAGTTCATACCCTAACTTGGTGATGAACCCGCTACGGCGACGACGGCGGTGAGGATTCCTGTCGACGGCAGCGAAGACTAGCGGCAGGAGGTCGCGGGCGATGAGGAGACGATCCGGAGACCACGAGTCGGCAGAGCTGGACAGGCGCGGGCAAAGAGGTTTGGAGGAATTTCCAAATTTTCAACCCATATATATATATATATATATCCAGACCCTGTCAGTGTGACCGAGTGGAACAACTCGGTGGCACCGAGATGCATAATCGCAAGCGGTTGCTACAACTCGGTGTGACCGAATGGTTCAAATCGGTTGCACCGAGATCAAAACCTAGATCAACTTAATGAACTCGGTATGACCGAAAGGGATGGATCGGTCAGACCGAAATACACTAAGAGGTTTTGGAAGTTTAAGTCTATGACGAATCGGTGGCTCCGAGTGCTCCTCACCCGGAGGGTCCGAATATGACTTGATCAAACTTTGTGATGTAGCATGAATAGAATTCGAGATGAGAAAAGCATAGATAGCTAGAGGGAGTACTTAGGCATCCTTGTCCATCCATTTGGCAAAAGAAAAGCCAATCAATCAAAACAACAAATGGATGTCCTTGAAGGAGAAAAATATGCAACCAACATGCTCACACAATAAGATAGCAAATGAAATATGTGGGAAAGCATGCACAAACACTCTAGCATCTATCAAGCAATTTTGCGATGACTAGGTCATCTATATATGAGTATATTGACTTAGGAGTCAAATGAGAACATTTGATCATAGGTCATACTCATCGTTTAAGCACAAGTGGGGTTACCACTTTTACATAAAGCATTGTTGTGTTCACACCATTAGAGTTGCTTTAGCTCAATTCTTAGAGTAAAGCTCCCCCTAGATGTGATATCCCCCCTATGAGGGATGAACTAACCTTGGGTTTTGTCGATGATGACTTCATGTAGGTGTTGAAGATGTGGATGCTCAATGTCGATGTAGATCATTTGGAGCAATCGTTTTGGAGTGAGTTGCACTTTCAATACCTACATGGGTTAGTCCCACAAGGAACATGCAAGAATATCCATAGACATAGAGTGAAGTTCACAAATATGATGATGTCCATGAAAGCATTAGGTTACCTTGTCCCTTGTCTTACCAACAAGAGGGTTTGTGACTCCTTGAACTAGTGCAAGATGTGGAAGTTGTTTGCACTTGTTCTTGCCAAAATGAATATGAGTGAAGTATGTTGGCGGAGTCACCCTCAAGAACTCTCTAGTTCTTCTTCTTCGGGATCCACATCATCTTGATGGGAATCCTTGGAGTTGTAGTCGTACTTGATGAAGTAGAACTTAATGTAGTCTTGGGAACCCACTTGACCAAGGCCTTAGGAGCTTCTTCAAATGCATTAATCTCCTCTTGAAGCTTGTCCTTGCCTTTTAGCTTGTGGTCTTGTGGTGGAAGATCTTCTTGAGCTTGTGTTCCCTCGAAAGAAGTGGGGTCATACTTCTCTTGTTGAGGAACAAACTTCGTCTTGGGGTATTGATCTTCTTCCCACTCAACTCCATTGGCATTAAACTTGCGTTCAAAACCAACACCTTGATTCTTTCGGTGCCTTCCTTGCTTGCATACAATTTCCTCAAATTGCTTACTTCCGGCAAGGCTCTTGTAAACACCTTTCTCTATAATTCCCTTCAATAAGCTATTTTCTTGCTCAAGTGTAACTTGGCTAAGAGAATCATTAGTGGAATCAAGAGAACTACTAGAAGCAACAATATTGGATTTAACATGATTATTGTTACTACTAGACGAAGAATCTTTCTTACTCTTGTTGCTAGATTTTACTTGAGGCATGTAAGTAGACAAGAGTAAACGCTTGGCAATGTAAGAAGAACTTTTCTTACGAAGATCATCATTGATTGCTTTTAAGAACTCATGCTCTTACTCTAGATTGAGCTTTTCAAAGTGTAGCTTCTCATGAGTCTTTAAAAGCTCTCGATGATCTTCTAAGGTAGTTTCATGAGCTAACTTAAGAGTGTTTAGTTCTTTAGTTAGACGCTCAATCTCCTTCTTAACATTGTCATTCGTTTCATCTTGATTAGCATGATTAAGAGCAATTTCATCATAGTTTTCATCACTAGAATTGTCAACAAGTAAATCATCATCACCTAGCAAGTCATCCTCATCACTATTGAAATCAACATACTTGGGGTGTGATACCTTGGGGCCTTTAGCCTTTAGCCATGAAGCATCTTCCAATCCCTTTATTTGGTGAATCAAATATGTCGTAGGAGTTGGATGACACAAGTGCAAGACCGGCAACACCTTCATCTTGAGTATATTCGGAGTCGGAGTGATAACTTCTCTCGGAGTAGTTGTCGGAGTCGGAACCGGATACCCATTCACCAACATGAGATTGATGTCTTCGTCTTGTGTAGCTCTTTGATGACTTGTCCTTCCTTTCCGAATCCTTGCTTCTGCGAGAGGGTCTTCGTTCATAACGATCATCTCTACTCCTTCTCTCTCTCGGAGGTGATTCTTCCCTTTTGCTTCTCCTTTTAGGTGAGTCTTCTCTTTTCTTGTAGGGAGCCGTACATTCACTAGAGTAATGTCCGGGTCTTCCACAATTGTAGCAATTGCGATCACGACTAGAAGATCTTTTGTCATTGTAGGACCTTGACTTGTGACTTCTTTCTTTGCTTCTACTCTTATAGAACTTGTTGAAGTTCTTCACCATTAGGCTCAATTCTTCATTGAAGACTTGTTTCTCACTTGATGATGTAGGAGCATCACATGAAGCTTTGTAAGCACCACTAGACTTGTTGTGAAGCTCTTCTTTATCCTTGAGTGACATCTCATGAGCAACAATTCTGCCAATGACTTCCGTTGGCTTGAGATCTTTGTAATTGGGCATCATTTGGATCAATGTGCACATGGTATCATACTTTCCATCCAAGGCTCTTAGGATCTTCTTGATGATGAATTTGTCGGTCATCTCTTCACTTCCTAAGCCGACAATCTCATTTGTGATGAGAGCAAGCCTAGAGTACATTTCAGCGACACCTTTGCCACCTTCATTTTGAACTTGTCAAGTTGACTTTGAAGCACATCCAATTTGGATTCCTTGACGGACTCGGTACCTTCGTGCATATCAATGAAAGTATCCCAAATTTCCTTTGCATTCTCAAGGCGGCTGATTTTGTTGAATTCTTCGGGGCACAATCCGTTGAAGAGGATATCGCAAGCTTGAGCATTGTATTACAACATCTTCAATTCTTTCGTGGTTGCTTCATGATTCGGTTCTCTTCCATCAAAGAATTCACCTTGCAAGCCAATACACACAATAGCCCAAACGGCGGGGTTATGTCCAAGAATATGCATTTTCATCTTATGCTTCCAACTAGCAAAATTAGTACCATCAAAGTAAGGACCTCTACGGTGGTAATTTCCCTCGCTAGACGCCATACTCTCCTAGGTTGTGAAACCAAGGCTATGATCACCAAAGCTATGGAAATCAAGGAAAATGGAGACCAAAGCTCTGATACCACTTGTAGGATCGAAAGTAGGTCTAGAGGGGGAGGGGTGATTAGACTACTTGACCAAATAAAAATCTAGCCTTTTCCCAATTTTAAGTCTTGGCAGATTTTAACAACTTAGCACAAGTCAAGCAATCAACCTACACATGCAATTCTAAGAGTATAGCAGTGGAATGTAAATCATTGCATATGAAGGTAAAGGGAGGGGTTTGGAGAGGCAAACGCAATGTAGACACGAAGATTTTTGGCGTGGTTCCGATAGGTGGTGCTATCGTACATCCACGTTGATGGAGACTTCAACCCACGAAGGGTAACGGTTGCGCGAGTCCACGGAGGGCTCCACCCATGAAGGGTCCACGAAGAAGCAACCTTGTCTATCCCACCATGGCCATCACCCACGAAGGACTTGCCTCACTCAGGTAGATCTTCACGAAGTAGGCGATCTCCTTGTCCTTACAAACTCCTTGGTTCAACTCCACAATCTTGACGGAGGCTCCCAAGTGACACCTAACCAATCTAGGAGACACCACTCTCCAAAAGGTAATAGATGGTGTGTTGATGATGAACTCCTTGCTCTTGTGCTTCAAATGATAGTCTCCCCAACACTCAACTCTCTCTCACAGATTTGGCTATGGTGGAAAGATGATTTGAGTGGAAAACAACTTGGGGAAGGCTAGAGATCAAGATTCTTGTGGTTGGATTGGAATGTCTTGGTCTCAACACATGAGTAGGTGGTTCTCTCTCAGAAAATGAGTAGTGGAAGTGTAGGCACGTTCTGATGGCTCTCTCTCTTATGGAGAGGAGGGTGGAGGGGTATATATAGCCTCCACACAAAATCTAACCGTTACACACAAATGAGCCAACTCGGTCAGACCGAATAGGTAAACTCGGTGAGACCGATCCAGTCAAAAATGTGAATGTTAGGCTTTTCGGTGGGACCGACATGATCAACTCGATGGGACCGATGAGCTAGGGTTAGGGCAAAACTTGATCTTGGTTTGACCGATTACTTCAACTCGGTGAGACTGATTTCAGTAATAAGCAAACAGAGAGTTGGTCAGGCAAACTCGGTGGGACCGATCGCTCCTTTCGGTGAGACCGAAACGTTACGAAAGGGAAACAGAGAGTTTGCATTGCGAACTCGGTGGGACCGATCGCTCATCTCGGTGAGACCGAAATGTTACGAAGGGAAACAGAGAGTTTGCAATCCTATCTCGGTGCGACCGAGATCCCTATCAGTTAGACCGAACTGATTAGGGTTTCTGGCTATGGCTATGTCAAGTGAACTCGATGGCGCTGGATAGATCAAATCGGTGGGGCCGAGTTTGACTTTAGGTTTAGGACATATTTGGATATGGGAAGATGGTTGAGGGCTGTGGAGCATATCACTAAGCATTTTGAGCAAGTAGACCATTAAGCAACACCTCATCCCCTTTTAATAGTATTGGCTTTTCCTATGGACTCAATGTGATCTTGGATCACTAAAATATAAATGTAGAGTCTTGAGCTTTTGCCAATATTTGTCCTTAGCATTTTGAGGGGTCCACATCTCTAGTCCATGCCATGCCAATCATTGAACTATCTGAAATAATCAACTTGAAAAGTTATTAGTTCAATGAGCTATATGTTGTTATGAATTACCAAAACCACCCAGGGATTAGTTGCACTTTCAGAGAGTTATTTTATTTTATTAGGATTTGCTTGCTGTTATTCAGAATAATGCTTTGCATCTCTTACTTCAATAAAAGTGGCAAGGATAGCCTTCACCATGCTTATTTTGCAAATATATGAGTTGCTGTTTCAAAACAGAAAGTTTATCGCTGTTGCAATAATTCTCCAGAAAAGGAAGAATGTGATAAAATGTTGAAACTTTTTGCACATTAAGCTCTGATAAATTTTATACATTGTGATAAATTTTCAGAATTTTTGGAGTTAGTGAAGTATGAGTACAATTGCACTCTTTACAGACTGTCCTGTTTAGACAGATTGCTGTTATGTTCGCATTGTTTGCATATGTTTGGTTTGTTTAATGATTCTATTTGAGGATAGGAGTATTAAATATGCAGAGGCATTTAGTAAGCAATGTTGAATAATAATTTTAGTGATTTGCTACAGTAGAGATGATAAGGTTTTTGCATTGATTTATACTAACTTATCTTACGAGTTCTTGTTGAGTTTTGTGTGGATGAAGTTTTTAAGATTTAGGGAAACCGTGATATAAAAGGAATTAAGGAGACACAAAAGCTCAAGCTTGGGGATGACCAAGGCATCCCAAGATAATATTCCAAGAAGTTTCAAGCATCTAAGCTTGGGGATGCCCCGGTAGGCATCCCACCTTTCTTCTTCAACAATTATCGATTAGTATCGGTTGATCCTAAGTTTTTGCTTCTTCACATGAGTTGTGCTATTCTTGGAATGTGATTTTAGTTTGTTTTGCTTGCTATTTTAATAAAATACTTAGATCTGAAAGTTTTTTAAATAAGAGAGAGCCTCAAATGGCTGCCCATTTACTTAACTACTCGCTTGATCTTCACTTATATCTTTTTGGAGTAGCTTGTCATTTACTCTTGTGCTTCACTTATATCCTATGAGTAAATTGTTGAATGAATTGAATATCATGAATTTGAAATTATATCATGCCTAGTGGTAGCTTCACATTGGGTTTAGAAAGTGAAATCTTTTCAAGCTTGACAATCACAATATTGGTCATACAAGCAATTCATGAATGATTAGTATAAGGAAGAGAACTTTCACATATAAATATATTATCTTGGACATCTTCTATGATTGTGAATACCCATTAATTATTTTCAAACTTGATCAAATTAGTTGAAGTTGGACAAGGAAGACAACGTAATGAGTTATGGTTGTGTATATTTGCATAGAAGTTATATTGTCATGGATCCTCCAACATGTGGTGTTTGCCTAGGATCTTTTGCTTGCCAAAAATTCGTACTAAGTAGAGATACTACTTGTGCATCCAAAAATCCATAAACCCAGTTTCTTGCCATGAGTGTCCACCATACCTACCTATGGATTGAATAAGATTCCTCAAGTAAGTTGTCATCGGTGCATAAAGCAATAAAAATTGCTCCTAAATATGTTTGATCTTTTATTGTAAGGGAAAATTGAGCGTTGTACGAACTTGTGATGGCAAAGTAATAAAAGCGACGGACTGCATAATAAAGGTTGCTATCATAAGGGGCAATATAACGTGACGTTCCTTTGCATTAAGAGCTTGGGCATCCAAATAAAAAGCGCATGACAACCTCTGCTTCCCTCTGCGAAGGGCCTATCTTTTACTTTTTAGTATTTACTTTTATGCAAAGGGTCAATAGTATGCATTCTCATTTCAATCTCAATTATTCTCTAGTTGGCAAGCATCATGTGGTGGGGAAAGATCTAGGCACATATGACCAGTCAAATATATTTGATCATGATTTATTATTGTTGACAATTATCTCTATGATAAATGAGTTGGGAGGCAAAATATTAAGCCCCTATCTTTCTCTGTGTTCGATGGATGCCATTTGTTCTAAGAATATGCTTTGAGTGCTAGCAATCATGGAAGACTATATGACGATTGAGTATGTGGAGCTCTTACTTAGACTCTGTTGAATAAGTTGAATTTGAATTGTTTGGTGACTAAGAATATAAGTTGTTGAGTTTCAAGAGAATTCATTGTTTGAACCTTAACATGTGAATTGGTTGCTACTTTAGCATGAGAAGTATTATAAGAAAGAATTGCTGTTATGATGCTAGAAAAAGTGATTGAAATTATCGTTGATCAAACTTATGCACTTTGCTAGCATTCACACTTCATAAATTATTTCTTTTATCATTTACCTACTCGAGGACGAGTAGGAATTAAGCTTGGGGATGCTGATACGTCTCCAACGTATCTATAATTTATGAAGTGTTCATGCTGCTATATTATTATTCTTGGATGTTTTACAATAATTTTATAGCAATTTTATATCATTTTTTGGGACTAACCTATTGACATAGTGCCCAGTGCCAGTTGATGTTTTTTGCTAGTTTTTTACATCGCAGAAAATCAATAACAAACGGAGTCCAAACGCAACGAAACTTTTTGGAGATTTTTTCTAGACCAGAAGGCACCCGGTGGGCCAAAGAAGTACCAAAGGGGAGCTCCGAGGGGAGCACAACCCACCAGGGCGCGCCTGGGGGCCCAGGCTCGCCCAGGTGGGTTGTGCCCACCTCGGTGGCCTCCCGCACCGCCTCTTCGCCCTATAAATTGCCAAATATTCCAAAATCCCCGAGGGTAACCCTAGATCATAAGTTCCGCCGCCGCAAGCCTCTGTAGCCACGAGAAACCAATCTAGACCCCGTTCTGGCACCCTGCCGGAGGGGGAAATCATCACCGGTGGCCATCTTCATCATCCCGGCGGCCACCATGATGAGGAGGGAGTAGTCCACCCTTGGGGCTGAGGGTTTGTACCAGTAGCTATGTGTTTAATCTCTCTCTCTCTCATGTTCTTGAGATGTCATGATCTTGATGTATCGCGGGCTTTGTTAATATAGTTGGATCATATGGTGTTTTCCCCTCTCTATCTTGTTGTGATGAATTGAGTTTTCCCTTTGAGATTTTGTTTTATCGGATTGAATACTTTTATGGATTTGAGAGCACTCGATCTATGTCTTGGCACTCAACTCGCGGATTCCCGAGGTGACATTGGGGTAATCTATGCATAGGGGTTGATGCTTGTTTTCGTCCTTGTTTCTCCGGTAGAAATCTTGGGGTACTCTTTGAGGTTCTTTGTGTTGGATTGAGTATTATGAATCTGAAATTATTTGATGCATATCGCATAATCAACTCACGGATACTCACGGTGACATTGGAGTATCTAGGTGACATTAGAGTTGGTTGATGTGTATCATATGGTGTTATTTTAGTACGAACTCTTGGTTAGATCGATCGGAAAGAATAGCTTGGTGTTATTTTAGTACGAACTCTAGGATAGATTGATCGGAAAGAATAGCTTTGAGGTGGTTTCGTACCCTACAAACAATTTCTTCTTATGTTCTCCGCTAGATAGGAACTTTGGAGTGATTCTTCATCGCACGTTGAGGGATGGTTATATGATCCAATTATATTAGCATTGTTGAGAGATTGCACTAGCGAAAGTACGGACCCTATGCCTCATTTTCAAGCATTGCAATACCGTTTGTGCTCCGTTTTATCAATTGCTACGTTGCTTTTTTTATTGTTCCTATTACAAAAATCAATATCTACTATCATTACTACGCTTGTATCACCATCTCTTCGCTGAACTAGTGCACCTATACAATTTACCATTGTATTTGGTGTGTTGGGGACACAAGAGACTTTTTATTATTTGGTTGCAGGATTGTTTGAGAGAGACCATCTTCATCCTACGCCTCCCACGGATTGATAAACCTTAGGTCATCCACTTGAGGGAAATTTGCAACTGTCCTACAAAACTCTGCGCTTGGAGGCCCAACACGAGTCTACAAGAACAAGTTGTGTAGTAGACATTGAAGGAAATATGCCCCAGAGGCAATAATAAAGTTGTTATTTATATTTCCTTATATCATGATAAATGTTTATTATTCATGCTAGAATTGTATTAACCGGAAACTTAGTACATGTGTGAATACATAGACAAAACAGAGTGTCCCTAGTAAGCCTCTACTAGACTAGCTCGTTGATCAAAGATGGTTAAGTTTCCTGACCATAGACATGTGTTGTCATTTGATGAATGGGATCACATCCGTTAGCTTAGCTTAATGATCTGACCATAGACATGTGTTGTCACATGTGATGTAGGAGAATGATGTGATGGACAAGACCCATCCGTTAGCTTAGCTTAATGATCGTTAAGTTTTATTGCTAAAGCTTTCTTCATGACTTATACATATTCCTCTGACTATGAGATTATGCAACTCCCGAATACCGGAGGAACACCTTGTGTGCTATAAAACGTCACAACGTAACTGGGTGATTATAAAGATGCTCTACAGGTGTCTCCGAAGGTGTTTGTTGGGTTGGCATAGATCAAGATTAGGATTTGCCACTCCGTGTATCGGAGAGGTATCTCTGGGCCCTCTCGGTAATGCACATCATATGAAGCCTTGCAAGCAATGTGACTAATGAGTTAGTTGCGGGATGATGCATTACAGAACAAGTAAAGAGACTTGCCGGTAACGAGATTGAACTAGGTATGATGATACCGACGATCGAATCTTGGGCAAGTAACATATCGATGACAAAGGGAATGACGTATGTTGTTATGCGGTTTGACCGATAAAGATCTTCGTAGAATATGTAGGAGCCAATATGAGCATCCAGGTTCTGCTATTGGTTATTGACCGGAGATGTGTCTCGGTCATGTCTACATAGTTCTCGAACCCATAGGGTCCGCACGCTTAACATTCGATGACGATTGGTATTATGAGTTATGTGTTTTGGTGACCGAGGTTTGTTCGGAGTCCCGGATGAGATCACGGACATGACGAGGAGTCTCGAAATGGTCGGGAGGTAAAGATTCATATATTGGAAGGTTGTATTCGGACTTCAGAATGGTTCCGAGTGATTTGGGTATTTTACCGGAGTACCGGGAGGTTACCGGAACCCCCCGGGAGAGATAATGGGCCTCATGGGCCATAGGGAAGAGGGGAGGCAGCCCACAAGGGGTGGCTGCGCCCCCCTCCCATGGGGAGGCTGAATAGGATTAGGGAAAGGGGGCGCCACCCCCCTTTCCTTCTCCTACTCCCTCTCCTTTCCCCCTTTGCTACTCCGGAAAAAGGAAAAGTGGGGGGGGAGGGGCGAATCCTACTTGGAGTGGAGTCCTAGTAGGACTCCCCCCTCCATGGCGCGCTCCTTGGTGGCCGGCCTCCTCCCCCCCTCCTTTATATACGTGGGCAGGGGGCACCCCAATGGCACTACAATTGTTCTCTTTGCCGTGTGCGGTGCCCCCCTCCGCAGTTTACTCCTCCGGTCATATCATCGTAGTGCTTAGGCAAAGCCCTGCGTGGATCACATCACCAATACCGTCACCACGCCGTCGTGCTGACGGAACTCTCCCTCGACCCTCTGCTGGATCAAGAGTTCGAGGGACGTCATCGAGCTGAACGTGTGCAGAACTCGGAGGTGCCATACGTTCGGTGCTTGATCGGTTGGATCGTGAAGACGTTCGACTACATCAACCGCATTAAGCTAACGCTTCACCTTTCGGTCTACGAGGGTACGTGGACACACTCTCCCCCTCTCGTTGCTATGCATCTCCTAGATAGATCTTGCGTGAGCATAGGAAAATTTTGAAATTACATGCTACGTTCCCCAACAGTGTCATCCGAGTCAGGTCTATGCGTAGATGATATGCACGAGTAGAACACAAAGAGTTGTGGGCGATAATAGTCATACTGCTTACCACCAATGTTTTACTTTGATTCGGCGGTATTGTTGGATGAAGCGGCCCGGACCGACATTACATGATCGCGTTCATGAGACTGGTTCTACCGACGTGCTTTGCACACAGGTGGCTGGCGGGTGTCTGTTTCTCCAACTTTAGTTGAATCGAGTTTGACTACGGCCGGTCCTTGTTGAAGGTTAAAACAGCACACTTGACAAAAAATCATTGTGGTTTTGATGCGTAAGTAAGAATGGTTCTTGCAAGAAGCCCGTAGCAGCCACGTAAAACTTGCAACAATAAAGTAGAGGACGTCTAACTTGTTTTTGCAGGGCATGCTGTGATGTGATATGGTCAAGACATGATGTGATATACGTTATTGTATGAGATGATCATGTTTTGTAAAAGTTATCGGCAACTGGCAGGAGCTTATGGTTGTTGCTTTATTGTATGAAATGCAATCGCCATGTAATTGCTTTACTTTATCACTATGCGGTAGCGATAGTCGTAGAAGCAATAGTTGGCGAGACGACAATGACGCTACGATGGAGATCAAGGTGTCAAGCCGGTGACGATGGAGATCATGACGGTGCTTTGGAGATGGAGATCAAAGGCACAAGATGATGATGGCCATATCATGTCACATATTTTGATTGCATGTGATGTTTATCTTTGATGCATCTTATTTTGCTTAGTACGGCGGTAGCATTATAAGATGATCCCTCACTAAATTTCAAGGTATAAGTGTTCTCCGTGAGTATGCACCGTTGCGACAATTCGTCGTGCCGAGACACCACGTGATGATCGGGTGTGATAAGCTCTACGTTCACATACAACGGGTGCAAGACAGTTTTGCACGTGCGGAGTACTCAGGTTAAACTTGACGAGCCTAGCATATGCAGATATGGCCTCGGAACACTGAGACCGAAAGGTCGAACGTGAATCATATAGTAGATATGATCAACATAGAGATGTTCACCATTGAAAACTACTCCATCTCACGTGATGATCGGACATGGTTTAGTTGATATGGATCACGTGATCATTTAGATGACTCGAGGGATGTCTATCTAAGTGGGAGTTCTTAAGTAATATGATTAATTGAACTTAATTTATCATGAACTTAGTCCTGGTAGTATTTGCAAATTATGTTGTAGATCAATAGCTCGCGTATAGCTCCCTTGTTTTATTTTTGATATGTTCCTAGAGAAAACTAAGTTGAAAGATGATAGTAGCAATGATGCGGACTGGGTTCGTGATCTGAGGAATATCCTCGTTGCTGCACAAAAGAATTATGTCCTTGATGCACCGCTAGGTGACAGGCCTATTGCAGGAGTAGATGCAGATGTTATGAACGTTTGGCAAGCTCAATATGATGACTACTTGATAGTTTAGTGCACCATGCTTTACGGCTTAGAACCGGGACTTCAAAAACATTTTGAACGCCACGGAGCATATGAGATGTTCCAAAGAGATGAAATTGGTATTTCAGACTCATGCCTGTGTCGAGAGGTATGAGACCTCTGACAAGTACTTTGCCTACAAGATGGAGGAGAATAGCTCAGCTAGTAAGCATGTGCTCAGAATGTCTGGGTACTGCAATCGCTTGAATCAAGTGGGAGTTTATCTTCCAGATAAGATAGTGATTGACAGATTTCTCTAGTCACTATCACCAAGTTACTAGAACTTCGTGATGAACTATAATATGCAAGGGATGACGAAAACGATTCCCAAGCTCTTCGCGATGTTGAAATCAGCGAAGGTAGAAATCAAGAAATAGCATCAAGTGTTGATGGTTGACAAGAGCACTAGTTTCAAGAAAAAGGGCGAGGGCAAGAAAGGGAACTTCAAGAAGAATAGCAAGCAAGTTGCTACTCCCAGGAAGAAACCCAAGTCTAGACCTAAGCCTGAAACTGAGTGCTTCTACTGCAAAGAAAATGGTCACTGGAAGCAGAACTGCCCCAAATACTTGGCGGATAAGAAGGATGGCAAAGTGAACAAAGGTATATTTGATATACATGTTATTGATGTGTATTTTACTAAGTTCATAGTAGCCCCTGGGTATTTGATACCGGTTCAGTTGCTAACATTAGTAACTCAAAACAGGAGTTGCAAAATGAACAGAGACTAGTTAATGACGAGGTGACGATGTGTGTTGGAAGTGATTCCAAGGTTGATAAGATCACCATCGCACACTCCCTCTACCTTCGGGATTAGTGTTGGACCTAAATAAATGTTATTTGGTGTTTGCGTTGAGCATGAATATGATTGGATCATGTTTATTGCGATACGGTTATTCATTTAAGTCAGAGAATAATTGTTGTTCTGTTTACATGAATAAAACCTTCTATGGTCATACACTCAATATAAATGGTTTATTGAATCTCGATCGTAGTGATACACATATTCATAATATGGATGCCAAAAGATGCAAAGTTAATAATGATAGTGCAACATATTTGTGGCACTGCCGTTTATGTCATATTGGTGTAAAGCACATGAAGAAACTCCATGCAGATGGACTTTTGGAATCACTTGATTATGAATCATTTGATACTTGCGAACCATGCCTCATGGGCAAGATGACTAAAACTCCGTTCTCTGGAACAATGGAGCGAGCAAATGACTTATTGGAAATAATACATACCGATGTATGCGGTCCGATGAGTGTTGAGGCTCGCGGCGGGTATCGTTATTTTCTGACCTTCATAGATGATTTGAGCAGATATGGGTATATCTACATAATGAAACACAAGTCTGAAATGTTTGAAAAGTTCAAAGAATTTCAGAGTGAAGTGGAGAATCATCGTAACAAGAAAATAAAGTTTCTACGATCTGATCGCGGAGGCGAATATTTGAGTTACGATTTTGGCCTTCATTTAAAACAATGTGGAATAGTTTCGCAACTCACGCCACCTGGAACACCACAGCGTAATGGTGTGTCCGAACGTCGTAACCGTACTTTATTAGATATGGTGCGATCTATGATGTCTCTTACCAATTTACCACTATCGTTTTGGGGTTATGCATTAGAGACAGCTGCATTCACGTTAAATAGGGCACCATCTAAATCCATTGAGACGACACCGTATGAACTATGGTTTGGCAAGAAACCTAAGCTGTCGTTTCTTAAAGTTTGGGGCTGCGATGCTTATGTGAAAAAGCTTCAACCTGATAAAGCTCGAACCCAAATCGGAGAAATGCGTCTTCATAGGATACCCAAAGGAGACTGTTGGGTACAGCTTCTATCACAGATCCGAAGGCAAGATATTCGTTGCTAAGAATGGATCCTTTCTAGAGAAGGAGTTTCTCTCGAAAGAAGTCAGTGGGAGGAAAGTAGAACTTGATGAGGTAATTGTACCTTCTCTCGAATTGGAGAATAACTCATCACAGAAAATAGTTCCCGTGATGCCTACACCAATTAGTGAGGAAGCTAATGATGATGATCATGAAACTTCAGATCAAGTTACTACCGAACCTCGTAGGTCAACTAGAGTATGTTCCGCACTAGAGTGGTATGATAATCCTATTCTGGAAGTCATGTTACTAGACCATGACGAACCTACGAACTATGAGGAAGCGATGATGAGCCCAGATTCCGCGAAATGGCTTGAGGCCATGAAATCTGAGATGGGAACCATGTATGAGAACAAAGTATGGACTTTGGTTGACTTGCCCGATGATCGGCAAGCCATTGAGAATAAATGGATCTTCAAGAAGAAGACTGACGCTGACGGTAATGTTACTGTCTACAAAGCTCGACTTGTTGCGAAAGGTTTTCGACAAGTTCAAGGAGTTGACTACGATGAGACCTTCTCACCCGTAGCGATGCTTAAGTCTGTCTGAATCATGTTAGCAATTGCCGCATTTTATGATTATGAAATCTGGCAAATGGATGTCAAAACTGCATTCCTTAATGGATTTCTCAAAGAAGAGTTGTATATGATGCAACCAGAAGGTTTTGTTGATCCTAAGGGTGCTAACAAAGTGTGCAAGCTCCAGCGATCCATTTATGAACTGGTGCAAGCATCTCGGAGTTGGAATATACGCTTTGATAAGTTGATCAAAGCAAATAGTTTTATACATACTTGCCGTGAAGCCTGTATTTACAAGAAAGTGAGTGGGAGCTCTATAACATTTCTGATAGTATATGTGGATGACATATTGTTAATCGGAAATAATATAGAATTTTTGGATAGCATAAAAGAATACTTGAATAAGAATTTTTCAATGAAATACCTCGGTGAAGCTGCTTACATATTGGGCATCAAGATCTATAAAGATAGATCAAAACGCTTGATAAGTTTTTTCAACGAGTACATACCTTGACAAGATTTTGAAGTAGTTCAAAATGGAACAGTCAAAGAAGGAGTTCTTGCCTGTGTTACAAAGGTGTGAAGTTGAGTAAGACTCAAAACCCGACCACGGCAGAAAATAGAAAGAGAATGAAAAGTCATTCCGTATGCCTCAGTCATAGGTTCTATAAAGTATGCTATGTTGTGTACCAGACCTATTGTATACCTTGCCATGAGTTTGGCAAGGGGGTACGATAGTGATCCAGGAGTGGATCACTGGACAGCAGTCAAAGTTATCCTTAGTTACCTAAGAGTACTAAGGAAATATTTCTCGGTTATGGAGGTGATAAAGAGTTCGTCGTAAAGAGTTATGTCGATGCAAGCTTTTACACCAATCCAGATGACTCTGAGTCTCAATCTGGATATGTATTGAAAGTGGGAGCAATTAGCTAGAGTGGCTCCATGCAGAGCATTGTAGACATAGAAATTTGCAAAATACATACGGATCTGATTATGGCAGACTCGTTGACTAAACTTCTCTCACAAGCAAAACATGATCACACCTTAGTATTCTTTGGGTGTTAAGCACATAGTGATGTGAACTAGATTATTGACTCTAGTAAACCCTTTGGGTATTGGTCACATGGCGATGTGAACTATGGGTGTTAATCTCATAAAGATGTGAAATATTGGTGTTAAATCACATGGCGATGTGAACTAGATTATTGACTCTAGTGCAAGTGGGAGACTGAAGGAAATATGCCCTAGAGACAATAATAAAGTTGTTATTTATATTTCCTTATATCATGATAAATGTTTATTATTCATGCTAGAATTTTATTAACTGGAAACTTAGTACATGTGTGAATACATAGACAAAACAGAGTGTCCCTAGTAAGCCTCTACTAGACTAGCGCGTTGATCAAAGATGGTTAAGTTTCCTGACCATAGACATGTGTTGTCATTTGATGAACGGGATCACATCATTAGGAGAATGATGTGATGGACAAGACCCATCCGTTAGCTTAGCATAATGATCGTTAAGTTTTATTGCTAAAGCTTTCTTCATGACTTATACATATTCCTCTGACTATGAGATTATGCAACTCCCGAATACCGGAGGAACACCTTGTCTGCTATCAAACGTCACAACATAACTGGGTGATTATAAAGATGCTCTACAGGTGTCTCCGAAGGTGTTTGTTGGGTTGGCATAGATCAAGATTAGGATTTGTCACTCCGTGTATCGGAGAGGTATCTCTGGGCCCTCTCGGTAATGCACATCATATGAAGCCTTGCAAGCAATGTGACTAATGAGTTAGTTGTGGGATGATGCATTACGGAACGAGTAAAGAGACTTGCTGGTAACGATATTGAACTAGGTATGATGATACCGACGATCGAATCTCGGGCAAGTAACATACCGATGACAAAGGGAATGACGTATGTTGTTATGCGGTTTGACCGATAAAGATCTTCGTAGAATATGTAGGAGCCAATATGAGCATCCAGGTTCCGCTATTGGTTATTGACCGGAGATGTGTCTCGGTCATGTCTACATAGTTCTCGAACCCGTAGGGTCCGCATGCTTAACGTTCGATGACGATTGGTATTATGAGTTATGTGTTTTGGTGACCGAAGTTTGTTCGGAGTCCCGGATGAGATCACGGACATGACGAGGAGTCTCGAAATGGTCGGGAGGTAAAGATTCATATATTGGAAGGTTGTATTCGGACTTCAGAATGGTTCCGAGTGATTCGGGTATTTTGCCGGAGTACCGGGAGGTTACCGGAACCCCCCGGGAGAGATAATGGGCCTCATGGGCCATAGGGAAGAGGGGAGGCAGCCCATAAGGGGTGGCTGCGCCCCCCTCCCATGGGGAGGCCGAATAGGATTAGGGAAAGGGGGCGCCACCCCCCTTTCCTTCTCCTACTCCCTCTCCTTTCCCCCTTTGCTACTCCGAAAAAAGGAAAAGTGGGGGGGAGGGGCGAATCCTACTAGGAGTGGAGTCCTAGTAGGACTCCACCCTCCATGGCGCGCCCCTTGGTGGCCGGCCTCCTCCCCCCTCCTTTATATACGTGGGCAGGGGGCACCCCAAAGACACTACAATTGTTCTCTTAGCCGTGTGCGGTGCCCCCCTCCGCAGTTTACTCCTCCGGTCATATCGTCGTAGTGCTTAGGCGAAGCCCTGCGTGGATCACATCACCAATACCGTCACCACGCCATCGTGCTGACGAAACTCTCCCTCGACCCTCTGCTGGATCAAGAGTTCGAGGGACGTCATTGAGCTGAACGTGTGCAGAACTCGGAGGTGCCGTACGTTCGGTGCTTGATCGGTTGGATCGCGAAGATGTTCGACTACATCAACCGCGTTAAGCTAACGCTTCCGCTTTCGATCTACGAGGGTACGTGGACACACTCTCCCCCTCTCGTTGCTATGCATCTCCTAGATAGATCTTGCGTGAGCGTAGGAAAATTTTGAAATTACATGCTACGTTCCCCAACAGACATCACTATCTCTTGACTCAAAAAGGGAAACTCTTATGGGATCAAATTGATTATTTGCAATGGTATGCTTGGAATTTATGCTCGAGATATGATTATACTTGTTGCTCTAGGATGAAGGCTCCACACCTTCCCTTTTCATGTGAATTTAATGATAATGAAACCTTGGCTTCTTATGCTAATGGTAGATTTGATTACTATGGTGTGGAACGAATAGAAGAATTTTTTGCTTTTAAGGGTGCTTATGAAATTGAATCTTTGTTTGAAGAGTATGAAGATTTTGATGATGCTCTTTATAGACCTGGGAATTTTGCTATACTTAAATATTGCTATGAGAATTATAAATACAATTTTGATATTGATGTATTTATTGAGAAAGTCTCCGCTGTCCAAGAAGAGACTAACATTTTGCAGGAATCTATGGAAGAAGAAATTGATGAAACTGTGAGCTCATTAGATGGAAAAGATGATGAGGAGAGTGAAGAACAAAAGGAAGAAGAGTGGATTGAACACCCGTGCCCACCTTTTAATGAGTAACTCTACAGTTCATACATTGTTTATTTCCCTTCGTGCTTACCGAAGGATTAATGCTATGATAATTGCTATGATCCCGTTTATTCATTTAAAATATCCCTTTTTGATGAACTTGATACTTGCTATGCTTGTGGCCAAGATGCCAATATGAATTATACTTATGGAGATGAACTTGCTATAGTTCCTTATGTTAAGAATGAAATTGATGCTATTGCACCCACACATTATAGTCCTATTATCTTTTTGTATTCTCCTAACTACACTTTATCGGAGAAGTTTGCTCTTATTAATGATTACATTGATGGGTTGCGTTTTACCGTTACACATGATGATTTTGATGAATATGATATGCATGTGCTTGCTACTCCTACTTGCAATTATTATGAGAGAGGAACTACATCTCCACCTCTCTATGTTTCCAACACGATAAAATTGCAAGAAACTGCTTATGTTATGTATTGGCCTTTACTTTGTGTGCATGAATTGTTCTTTTATGACATGCCGATGCATAGGAAGAGAGTGAGACTTCGTCATTGCATGATATATGTTGCTTTGTGCTCACTACTAAATTACAAATCATTGTTAATTAAAATTGGCTTTGATATACCTTGGGATCCTGGTGGATCAATTACTTGAGCACTTTATGCCTAGCCTAATGGCTTTAAAGAAAGTGCTGCCAGGGAGACAACCCAGAAGTTTTAGAGAGTCATTTTGTTCTGTTGTGTGCTTTTTATAAAGTTTAAAAACAAAAAATATAGAGGGGAACCTAAAACTTTTTCAAAAAGAAAAGTGAAAGTGAGAGAGACGAGCATTGATAAAGTGGGAGCTAGCCTTGAACTTTGTTCATGCCCATGGAAACTTTGTGAATCTTAATTACAGAAACTTTCAACAAAAATAATTATCCCCTTGCACAAATCCATTGTATTATAAAAGTAATGTGCCAAGATTTTCTTTTAGGATGATTAATTGTTTGTTTGGTATGTGATGTGCAAAAACAGAAACTTTTGCCGTAGTGCGTGAATTTACATTTTTTATTGAAAAAATTCTAAAAAAAATTATATAGTACTACCACGCAATTTTTTTTATTTTTTCCTAATTTTTTAGGATTTTTAGAGTTACAGAAGTATAGTCAAAGTTCATATAGCTACAGACTATTCTGGTTTTGACATATTCTATTTTTGATGCATTGTTTTGCTTGTTTTGATGGAACTATGGATTTTATCAGTGGTATAAGCCATGGATAAGTTAGGATACAGTAGGTATAATGCAAAAATAAATATGAATGGGTTTGCAACATCACTTAAAGTAGTGATTTGCTTTATTATACTAACGGATCTCATGAGGGTTTTGTTAAGTTTTGTGTGGATGAAGTGTTCGAGGATCGAGGAGGTCTCGATATGAGGAGAAGGAGGAGAGGCAAGAGTTCAAGCTTGGGGATGCCCAAGGCATCCCAAGTAAATATTCAGGGAGACTCAAGCGTCTAAGCTTGGGGATGCCCCGGAAGGCATCCCATCTTTCTTCAACAAGTATCGGTATGATTCGGTTTTTGTTTTGTTCACGTGATATGTGTAAATCTTGGAGCATCGTGTGCTTTTTATTTTTATTTTAATAGTGCACCATGCTGGTATGAGATAGTCCTTGGTTGATTTATAGAATGCTCTTTGCACTTCACTTATATCTTTTGAGTATGGCTTTATAGAATGCTTCATGTGCTTCACTTATATCATTTGAAGTTTGGATTGTCTGTTTCTCTTCACAAGGAAAACCATTATTTGTAGAACGCTCTTTTGCTTCACTTATATTTGTTAGAGCATGGTATTTTCTAGAAAGAATTAAACTCTCCTGCTTCACTTATATCTATTTAGAGAGTCAACAGGAATTGGTCATTCACATGGTTAGTCATAAAATCCTACATAAAACTTGTGGATCACTGAATATGATATTTTTTATTCCTTGCAATAGTTTTGTGATATAGAGATGATAATATGTGGGAGGTACTAGTAAATGGTTGTGGTTAGTTAGAATATTGGTGTTAAGGTTTGTGATTCCCGAACCATGCACGTATAGTCTCTTGTTATGCTAAGAAGTTGGAGCATGATTTATTATTGATTGTCTTCCTTACGAGTGGCAGTCGGGGATGAGTGATGGTCTTTTCCTACCAATCTATCCCCCTAGGGGCATGCGTAGTAGCACTTTGCTTCGAGGGCTAATAAACTTTTGCAATAAGTATGTGAGTTCTTTATGACTAATGTGAGTCCATGGATTATACACACTCTTACCTTTCCGCATTTTGCTAGCTTCTATGGTACCGTGCATTGCCCTTTCTCATCTCGATATGTGGTGCAAACTTCGCAGGTGCATCCAAACCCCGTGATATGATACGCTCTATCACACATAAGCCTTATTATATCTTCCTCAAAACAGCCACCATACCTACCTATTATGGCATTTTCATAGCCATTCCGAGATTCACCAACCCAAGTCCGATCATCACGTGATATGAGGTGGTTTCAATGGTGAACATCTCCATGTTGATCATATCTACTATATGACTCATGTTCGACCTTTCAGTCTCTTGTGTTCTGAGGCCATGTCTGTACATGCTAGGTTCGTCAATTTTAACCCAAGTGTTCCGCATGTGCAACACTGGCTTGCACCCGTTGTATGTGAACATAGAGTCTATCACACCCGATCATCACCTGGTGCTTCGAAACGACGAACTTTTGCAATGGTGCACACTTGGGGAGAACACAATTTTATCTTGAAATTTTATTGAGGGATCACCTTATAATGCTACCGTCATCCTAAGCAAAATAAGATGCATAAAAGTATTAACATCACATGCAAATCGGAAGTGGCATGATATGGCCATCATCTTGTGCTTTTGATCTCTATCTTCAAAGCACCGGCATGATCTCCATCGTCACCGGCATGACACCATGATCTCCATCATCGTGTCACCATCGGGGTTGTCACGCAAACCATGCTTCTACAACTATTGCTACCGCTTAGCGATAAAGTAAAGCATTACATAGCGCTTAATTATTGACACGTAGGTCATACAATAATTAAAGACAACCCTATGGCTCCTGCCGGTTGCCGTATTCATCGACATGCAAGTCATGATAAACTATACAAAACATGATCATCTCATACATCAAATATATCTCATCATGTCTTTGGCCATATCATATCACAACATACCCTGCAAAAACAAGTTAGACGTCCTCTAATTTGTTGTTGCATGTGTTTACGTGGCTGCTATGGGTAACTAGTAAGAACGATTCTTAACTACGCAAAGCCACAACGGTGATATGCAAGTTGCTATTTAACCTTCTACAAGGACCGCCTTTGTCGAATCCGATTCAACTAAGGTGGGAGAGACAGACACCCGCCAGCCATCTTTATGCAACAAGTTGCATGTCACTCGATGGAACCGGTCTCATGTACGTGGACATGTAAAGTTGGTCCGGGCCGCTTCATCCCACAATACCGTTGAATCAAGAAAAGACCAAGGAAGGAAGCAATCTGAATATCAACGCCCACAAACTCCTTTGTGTTCTACTCATGATGTCATCTACGCATAGACCTGGCTCTGAAACCACTGTTGGGGAACGTTGCATGGGAAACAAAAATTTCCTATGCTCACCAAGATCAATCTAGGAGATGAACATCTACAAGAGGAGAGATTGGATCTACATACCCTTGTTGATCGCTAAGCGGAAGCATTAAGAAACGCGGTTGATGTAGTCGAACGTCTTCGCGATCCAATCACGACCTGTCCCGCGAACTCCCGATCCAAGTGCCGAACGGACGACACCTCCGTGTTCAACACACGTACAGCTTGATGACGCCTTCACCTCCTCGATCCAGCGAGCAAGGATGAAGTAGTAGCTCGAGTTCTCCGGCAGCACGACGGCGGGCAGCGGTGGTGGTGGAGCAATCTTGGCAGAGCTTCGCTAAGCTACGCGAAGAGAGAGAGGAACTACGAGGGAGAGGGAGGGCAGCGCCGTGGCATAGATGGGTGCGGCTGCCCTCCCTCTACCTCTCTATATATAGGGGAAGGGAGGAGGGGGCGCCCCTAGGGTTTCCCCCAGGGGGCCACGGCCCATAGATGGGGGCGCCTAGGGTTTGGGTGCCCCCAGGTGGCTTGCCCCCCAAGCAAGGGGGGCAGCCCTAGGGGGGCGCACCACCCTCCTGGTGATCGTGGGATGGGGTGAGGGGGGCGCACAGCCCCTTAGTGGGCTGGTGTGCTCCCTTCCCCTAGCCCATGAGGCCCCCCAACACTTGCCGGGGCCCCCGAAAGCCCTTTCGAATCTCCAAGCGATAACCCGGTACCCCTGAAACACTTCTGGACTCCGATACCCTTCATCCTAGATATCAATCTTCACCTCCGGACCACTCCGGAGTTCCTCTTCATGTCTTGGATCACATCCGGGACTCCGAACAACCTTCAGTTACCACCATAACAAGTCAACCATACTCATATCGTCACCAAACGTTAAGTGTGTAGACCCTGCGGGTTCGAGAACTATGCAGACATGTCCGAGACACCTCTACTGTCAATAACCAATAGTGGGACCTAGATGTCCATATTGGTTCCTACATATTCTATGAAGATCTTTATCGGTCGAACCTCGATGTCAAGGATTCAGCTAATCTCGTATGCAGCTCCCTTTATCTATCGGTATGTTACTTGCCCGAGATTCGATCGTCGGTATCTCCATACCTAGTTTAATCTCGTTACCGGCAAGTCTCTTTAATCGTTCCATAATACAAGATCCAGTGGCTAACTCCTTAGTCACATTGCTTGCAAGCTCATTATGATGTTGTATTACCGAGTGGGCCCTGAGATACCTCTCCGTCACACGAAGTGACAAATCCCAGTCTTGATCCATGCCAACTCAACAGACACCCTCAGAGATACCTGTAGAGCACCTTTATAGTCACCTAGTTACGTTGCGACCTTTGATACACACAAGGTACTTCTCCAGTGTCAGTGATTTGTGAAAGTGCGTTATATCGACTAGAGGGGGGGTGAATAGGCGATTTTTACAAATTCGTCACTGTGGAATTTCAAGGTGAGGAAATTCCTAAGCGACGAACTACTTAGCAGCGGAATAAGTACTCAGATGCAAACATAACAGAGCAGTAGCACAGTCATCATGATGAAATGAAAACAAGCGCAGAGTACAAGTAGCGTAAACACAGGATAAGCAGGCTGAAGACAAACTGACTGAAGAAATTGAACTGAGGAAATTGAGAAAGTCTTCAGTCAAAGTCTTCAAACAGTAATGATCAAATACATAGCAAGTGTGCGAGGAAATGAAAGGGTTGAGGAAATAGAACCAGTAGCTCGGAGAAGACAATGATTTGGTAGACCAGTTCCAACTGTTGTGATAGTTGTACGTCTGGTTAGAGCGGCTAGGTATTTAAACCTGAGGACACACAGTCCCGGACACACAGTCCTCACCGTATTCTCCTTGAGCTAAGGTCACACAGACCTCGCCCAATCACTCGTGGTAAGTCTTCAGGTGACTTCCAAACCTTCACATACTCGGTCACTCGGCAATCCACAATTTCCTCTTGGATGCTCTAGACCATGACGCCTAACCGTCTGGAGGATGCACAGTCCTCAAAGGTAACAAGCGTCGGTTCCACACAGGAACAATCTCTTCAGTGATGCTCAATCACTTTGGGTTTGTAGGTGTTTGGGTTTTTTTGGGTTTTTCCTCACTTGATGATTTTCGCTCAAAGTCCTCGGAGGATGGGATGCTCTAAATGACAAGTGTCAATCTATCTCTCGAAGCAGCCAAGCAGCTAGTGGTTGAGGGGGGCGGCTATTTATAGCCTAGGGAGCAGCCCGACATGATAAGACATAAATGCCCTTCAATGATATGACCGTTAGGTGGGTAGATATTTTGGGACAGCTGGCGCATAGCACAACAAC
The DNA here is from genome assembly GCA_011799875.1 of Thinopyrum elongatum. Lineage (NCBI taxonomy): Eukaryota > Viridiplantae > Streptophyta > Magnoliopsida > Poales > Poaceae > Thinopyrum > Thinopyrum elongatum. Next base: position 522,480,757 of record CM022303.1, read on the forward strand.
GGTTGGAAATTTGACTATCAAATTCCTCAGGGCTATCATGTTCCTCACTTGTAGGCAATTCGCACTGGCGAATTCCTAACTCCTCAGTCAGAACAAATTCCTCAGAGAACAGAAGAACTTTGTCTCTGTCACTGAAGAACTTGACTAAACTGTATGAGATTTCCAATGGCTTCACTCGAAAGGATTGGGTAGGTGTAGGATTTTGAGTTGAGCATCACTTGGAAACTTTTCCTTAATTTTACCTCGACCCCCTTTAACAGTACGGTGTTTCCTATGACTCAAGAAAGAGAAAATGAAATTACGAAAACAAAAGTCTTCATGCTTCATATTCCTCGCATGAATATCAAGTCTTCAGGGTCACACCAATTTCTTCACTTTCAAAGTCTTCAAGAAAACCAAAGTCTTCAGTTGAAGACATTCATTTTTAGGGGTCGACATTCATCGTAAATAACAAACTCCTCATAGACTTATAGACCTGTGTACACTCACAAACGTATTAGTCCCTTAACCTATAAGTCTTCAATACACCAAAATCACTAAGGGGCACTAGATGCACTTACAATTTGCATGATCTCATGGTCACAGGAACAGATATTTGACATGCATAAAACGATAGCAATAAACCTATATGATCATATGCTATGTTCATAGTTTGGGTCTTGTCCATCACATAATTCTCCTAATGATGTGATCCCGTTATCAAATGATAACTCATGTCTATGACTAGGAAACCATAACCATCTTGGATCAACGAGCTAGTCCGGTAGAGGCTTACTAGGGACATGTTGTTGTCTATGTACCCACACATGTATTTGAGTTTCCGGTCAATACAATTATAGCATGGATAATAAATGATTATCATGAACAAGGAAATATAATAATAACCACTTTATTATTGCCTCTAGGGCATATTTCCAACAATATTGCCATGCAACTTTCACCATTCCATTTTTATGACTTGAGCATTCATTGTCATATTGCTTTGCATGATCGTAAGATAGCTAGCATGATATTTTCATGGCTTGTCCTTTTTTATATATCTTTGCTATGCTAGATTATTGCACATCCTGGTACACCGCCAAAGGCATTCATATAGAGTCATACTTTGTTCTAGGTATCGAGTTGTAAGTAAATAGAAGTGTGATGATCATCATTATTCATTATTAGAGCATGTCCCAATGAGGAAAGGATGATGGAAACTATGATTCCCCCAGTAGTCGAGATGAGACTCTGGACAAAAAGAAAAAAGAAGTGAGGCTAAAAAGAGCCCAAGAAAAAAAATAAAGAAAATAAAAAAGGGGAAAATGAGAGAAAAAGAGAGAAGGGGCATGCTAATTCCACACTTGTGCTTCAAAGTAGCACCATGTTTTTCAGGTAGAGAGTATCCTATGTAGTCACTTTCACATACTAGTGGGAATTTTTCATTATAGAACTTGGCTTGTATATTCCGATGATGGGCTTCCTCAAATGCCCGAGGTCTTCATGAGCAAGCGAGTTGGATGCACACCCACTTAGTTTTCATATTGAGCTTTCATACACTTATAGCTCTTAGTGCATTCGTTGCATGGCAATCCCTACTCCTCGCATTGACATCAATTGATGGGCATCTTCATAGCCCGTTGATTAGCCGCATCGATGTGAGACTTTCTTAATTTTCTGTCTTGTCTATGTTTACCCCTATCATCATACTCTATTCCACCCAAAGTGCTATATCCATGGCTTGCGCTGATGTATTGTGTGGGGGTTGAAAAAGCTGAAGTACGTTAAAAAGTATGAACCAATTGCTCGGCTTGTCATCGGGGTTGTGCATGATAAATACTTTGTGTTAAGAAGATGGAGCATGACAAGACTATATGATTTTGTAGGGATAGCGTTCTTTAGCATTGATATTTTGGAAGACATTATTGTTTGTTGGGATGCCTCGGTATTGATGTCTTTATGTCAAATTATAGACTATTGCTTTGAATCACTCGTGTCTTAATATTCATGCCATGATTAGATATATGATCAAGATTATGCTAGGTAGCATTCCACATAAAAAATTATCTTTTTTATCATTTACCTACTCGAGGACGAGCAGGAATTAAGCTTGGGGATGCTGATACGTCTCCGTCGTATCTATAATTTTTTATTGTTTCATGCCAATATTATACAACTTTCACATACTTTTGGCAACAATTTATATGATTTATTAGACTAACATATTGATCCAGTGCCCAGTGCTAGTTCCTGTTTGTTGCATGTTTTTTGTTTCACAGAATATCCATATCAAACAAAGTCCAAATGCGATAAAAATTTACAGAGAATTATTTTGGAATATATATGATTTTTCGGAGGTGAAATCAACGCAAACGGAGGCCCACGGCCTCCACTACCCACCAGGGCGCGGCCTACCCCCCTTGGCGCGCGGTGGTGCCTAGTGGGCACCCCGTAAGTCGGTTGGGGCTCTTCTTCAGCCACAAGGAAGCTTATATCCGGAAAAAATCGTGTTAAAATTTCAGCGCAGTCGGAGTTACGGATCTCCGGATATTTAAGAAACGTTTTTCTGGCCAGAAAGCAGGAACGCGAAACAGAAGATAACCGAGAGAGAGAGAGCCCCTCCGCCGCCATGGAGGCCATGGACCATAGGGGAAACCCTCCTCCCATCTAGGGGGAGGCCAAGGAAGAAGAAGAAGGAGGGGGGCTCTCTCCCCCTCTCTCCCGGTGGTGCCGGAGTGCCACCGGGGCAAGGATCGTGACGGCGATCTACATCAACAACCTTGCTACCGTCAACACCAACTTTCTCCCCCTCTATGCAGCAGTGTAACCTCTCTTTTTCCGCTGCAATTCTCTGCTTAAACATGGTGCTCAACACTATATATTATTATCCAATGATATGTGGTTATCCTATGATGTTTGAGTAGATCTGTTTTGTCCTATGGGCTAATTGATGATCATGATTGGTTTGAGTTGTATATTTTATTTTGGTGCTGTCCTATGGTGCCCTCCGTGTCGCGTAAACGTGAGGGATCCCCGTTGTAGGGTGTTGCAATACGTTCATGATTCGCTTATGGTGGGTGGCTAGAGTAACAGAAGCTTACGCCCGAGTAAGGGGGTTGTTGCATATGGGATAAAGAGGACTTGCTACTTAATGCTATGGTTGGGTTTTACCTTAATGATCTTTGGTAGTTGCGGATGCTTGCTAGAGTTCCAATCATAAGTGCATATAATCCAAGTACGAAAAGTATGTTAGCTCATGCCTCTCCCTCATATAAAATTGCAATAATGATGATCGGTCTAGTTATCGATTGCCTAGGGACAAATAACTTTCTTGTGTGACAAAAAGCTTTTTACTAAAGAACTAACTTTTATTATCTTGCAATTTATTCATAGTTTTATTGTCGCAAAGTACTTCTAGTTTATTCTTGTTCTAGGTAAAGCAAACGTTAGGTGTGCGTAGAGTTGTATCGGTGGTCGATAGAACTTGACGGAATATTTGTTCTACCTTTAGCTCATCATTGGGTTCAACACTTTTATTTATCGAAAAAGGCTACAAACAATCCCCTATACTTGTGGGTTATCAATTACTACCAACTCCAGAACCATGGTTCATGAGTTCTAATTTTCACAAATATCAGACAACCAGTTTCACAAACTGAAGACTAGAACGCCAACTTGGTCAAATATATTTATCAAAACTCAATGGAGTGACTGTGTTAGAGGTGTGAATGCAACAACGATTTCCAGCTCCCAAAGCATTCTAAAAATGTACTGAGATACGTCGCCATGTGGGAAATGACGACCCCTCTACTAAGAAAAATAAGAACCATAAAATTTATTTAGTATCCATGACTAGAAGCAAACATTCTAGTTCATTTCCTACCAAGATTTTGGTTGGAGAAGGTAATAAAAATGACACAAATGATAATCATTTTAATATCTTGTTGTCTGCTACAATAACGCAGTCGAGTCTCTCTACCAGATAAGAGAACTACCTTTGGTTAGCTCACTTTATATGGTATAAACCTACTTAACTCACATATGTGCAAAGCAAATGAAATGAGCTTGTTGGCAAAGCTGGGATAGTATCATGTGCAAAGCAAACAAAATGAACACGTGGCCAAAGCAAAGGGAAGAAGGGAGGGGGATACCTTCAACATTTGTGCTGAGGCCGACAACACTGTTGCTGGAGCTGGCCCAAACCAACCGAAACGGCATGATGAACCCCTTCCTTGTTCTACACAGTCCTTCCTGCATGTTCATGCATGGATGAAACAAGTATTAACCTATAAAGAAGTGACCCGAACAGCAGCTATGCAACATCATTTTTACATGTTTCTTCAACATTTTGCTTTCTAAAGTACACATACTTCTTTCCAGTGAATCTGATTCAATAATCACCAGTTGACAACCAAGGTCTTCCAACAGTTCCAGTCCTCACTAAAGCGTGATCGCCTCCGCTGTTGCCGCATCGTGGAGATGATTCAGCAGCCACGATGCCACAGCCTCACCACGGCTGATATGTTGAATCTTCATCCTACCTATAATTGTTTTGGCTGTGTGATAGAGTTTGTTAATATTCATTCACCGTTATCTACTCAGATTAGTTTGAACGGATGTTAACATATTAATACTAACTATCAATTTGCATCGATTTAACATTATGCCTTCTCTATAATGCAAGAGTACACTGGTCCGGTTCATTCATATCTATGGCAGCTTCAATTGGCAATCCAACCATTACCAGTTTTAATATTTATCTTAGTTCAGTTCACCACTATACTTGAGATCTTTATGTTTTCAAGCAATAATCTACTACACTTGTATGAAAGAAGTGTACATGTACAATTCTGTTTGCGGACATGCTACTTTTACTTCTATATGAGGATTGCATTTACTATTATTTTGGAAGATAACACCAACAAAATATCTGGAGAGTGCACTAGTACGCACATGATAATTAAAATGTAAATATTCAGACCAAAGTATCCGATCAAAGGAGATTACATTTCACAGAAACTTGACTGAAATTAAATCAGAAAAAGGCATGTAAAGAGGACCACGACTAGAAATATGATGTGCCACTTCGAGGTATTAGAATTTTGAGACAAGAAAGGCATCGAGTACATGACAGTAAGAACAGACATGGAGTACAGGAAGAATTAAGGAGTTTTGTTCAAAATAAAAGCCAAGGAGCGGTCGTTTATAGACTGATGGATGCATACAAATGGGGAGCGGCCGTTTACTACAGGTGCCATCCTGATCCAGACGCATACAAACTGAATACAAACTAAACCAAACTGTGGTTCTTATTCATATGTACGTATGTAACAGATGCAAGTGCCATCCAGATATGGGGGTAGAGGGGGGAGAGAGAGGAAGCTCACCACGTCCACAGCGTGAGGACAAGTTGTACATCGCCAGATGGCTGGAAGGGTTCAGGGGCAGGGGTTCATGTGCCGTACCGGCTCGCATTCTTGGAGGTAGAGGATGAGGAGCACCGCCACCATCGTCGAGTGGGACAAGGCCATCGCGCCCGCGCTCATCCCGAACATGCCGCTGCAGGATGCGCCGCGTCAGCACATCCTGCGGGAGGAGGGCCTCGCGTGGCCCTGTTCCATGAGGACCATCCAGCAGGTGGCAGGTGACAGAGGGGATCCACCGAAGCCGCGTTGGCGCCGAAACCCTAGCCACGGGGATGGGTTGTTGGAGAGCACTAGTGGCCGGGAGTGGTGAATCTAGCCGGAGGAGAGGAAGGAGCGGAGCGAGGGGAAGATGGGGGTAGGCTGCATGCCGGCCATAGCCGCCGGAAGTCGTCGGAATCATGGGGCAGCGGTGAGGAGTCACGTGGGGGAGAGAGATGGGGGCTGCGGAGGTAGAGAGGAGCGGCCGAAGAGGAGGGTTTAGGGTTAGCATTTTATACAAGGAAAGGGTAGCTGGGCTTGAGCGGGCCTGTAGGTCTGTACTAGGCCGTTCATGATGGTCTTCCAAAATGTCATCAGAAATCCATCATAGATTAATAGGTTTCTTGTAGTGAGAGTTGGTTGATGCGTATCATATGGTGTTATTTTAGTTCGAACTCTAGGGCTGTTTGTGACACTTATAGGGATGGCTTAATAGATTGATCGGAAAATATAAGTTTGAGGTGGTTTCGTACCCAACAACAATTTCTTCTTATGTTCTCCGCTTGATAAGAACTTTGGAGTGATTCTTTGTCGCACATTGAGGGATTGTTATATGATTCAATTATGTTAGAGCTGGACAAGAGGGAGGCAAGATGGAAAATACTCATAGAAAACCTTCTAACAAGTGCAAAGATACCAAACACACTACTAAGGAACGTAAATTAGGACATTGTGTGGTTTGTGGAGAAGACTCTCACATCATTGATGATTGTGCTTGGCATAAGCAAATGAAGCTTGACCCAAAGTATGTCGGGTATGCTGCTAGGGGGTTAGGCATGCTGCTGGTTCGGAACTCTAAGGATGTACAACCTGTAGAGCATGTAAATCAAATGGCTGTTGTCAGGGTTAAGTTTGTTAAGGTCAATGAATCCCAAATTTTACACTTCTTCAATAATATGTCTAGCTGTAATTGGAAATGGAGACGTAAAAGTCACGGAAAGAATGAATACTCGATGAGGTTTCCTAATAAAGCTAAATTGGTTGAACTTTCTAAGTTTGAGGACATCAATTTGTTATGAACAGGGGCAATGATTAATGTTCAAAACTGGTCTTTTGATAGTCAAGCTATTGGCTAGTTACACACGGTGTGGGTGAAATTTCGCAAAGTTCCTAAATGTTTTAGACACATCTTTGGGATGTTCAAAAATGCTGCCTCTTTGGAACCAATTCTTGAAATTGACATGTACATAATTACTCTAGAATAGATTGGGGTAAAAATTGATGTTAGAAATACTTGACAAAATTCCTTCCTACATTGAGGTTACTGCTAAGGACCTCATGATTTATATGATTAGTACTGAACTGGACTCTGTTGTTGAGAAAGGGGAGCAAGTCATGGTTCTGGCATGTGGATAGCTAACTTCCACGCACTTCTGTCCATGGCTAAATCTTTGGTGATATTCAAGTCATTCAGGTCTCTCTTTACGGACTCCTCACATGTTAAGTTTGGTCTACCTCGACCTCTCTTTTACATTACCAGCATGCCTTAGCCGTTTGCTATTCACTGGCACTTCTTGAAACATGCGGTGTATGCCTAAACCACCTCAGATAATGTTGGACAAGCTTCTCTTTAATTGGTGCCACCCCAACTCTATCATGTTATCATCATTCTTGACTCGATTCTATCTTGTGTGGCCACATCCACCTCAAACATGTGCATCTCTGCTACACCTATCTATTGAACATGTTGCCTTTTAGTTGGCCAATATTCATAGCCGTACAACATCGCAGGTCGAATCGCCGTCCTATAGAAACTACCGTTTAGCTTTTGCGGCACTCTCTTGTCACATAGAACGCCAGAAGCTTGGTGTCACCTCATCCATCCAGCTTTGATTCGATGCCTCACATCTTCATTGATATTACCATCCTTCTGCAACATTGACCCAAATATCGAAAGGTGTCCTTCTGAGGTACCACCAGCCCGAAAAGGCTAAATTTCCCCTTCTCGTGCTTAGTAGTACTAAAACCGCACCTCATGTACTCAATTTTAGTTCTATTAAATCTAAAAACTTTTTTATTCCAAAGTCTGCCTTCATAACTCTAACCTTCTATTAACCCCCCATTCGACTATCGTCGACTAGCACCACATTATCCGCAAAGAGCATACACAATGAATCTCCTAGCACATCCCTAGTGACCACATCCATCACCAAATCAAAAATATAAGGGCTCAAAGCCGACCCTTGGTGTAGTCCTAATTTATTTGGAAAGTCATCAGTGTCGCCATCACTTGTTCACACACCTGTCACAACATTATCATACATGTCCTTGATGAGATGTTCTTGTTTGTGATTTCATGTTTCTCCAAGGCCAACCACATGACATTCCATGGTATCTTATCATAGCCATTCTGCAAGTCAATGAACACCATATGAAGGTCCTTATTTTTCTCCATGTATCTTATCATAAGTTATTATACAAAGAAAATGGCTTCCATGGTTGACCTCCTAGGCATGAAACCAAACTGACTTTTGGTCATACTTGTCATTCTTCTTAAGCGATGCTCAATAATTCTCTCCCATAGCTTCCTTGTATGGCTCATCAACTTAATTTCGTGATAATTAGTACAATTTTGAACACCCCTGCCCTTGAAGATTGATACTACTATATTCCGCATCCATTCTTCGGGCATCTTGTTTGACCAAAAATGAGGTTGGAAAGTTTAGTTAGCCATACTATCGCTATGTCTCTTAGCTAATAGGTAAAAAAATCCACTTTGTTGCACGACAAGAAGATGCTAGAAAGGATGTGGAGATGGCGTTTGGAGTGCTCCAAGCTTGTTTTGCAGTTGTTCGCGGACCTGCTAAGCAATGGGATCTAAAGACATTATGGGTGGTAATGACAATTTGTGTGATCATGCACAACATGATTGTGTGGATGAAGGTGAGGGAGTTCTCCATGGTCTAGAATTTCAAGTGATGGGTAATCCTATCCAAGTTTCAGAGCAGAATTAAGCGATATTTGAGGATTTTATCCAAATGAATCATCATATTTGCAATCAATCAACTCATACACAACTTCAGAATGATCTGATTGTGCATCTATGGAAGCTTCATATGGTCAGTTAGAACATGTGTCCAATAAGTTGAATTCAAATTGGAACTATCTTATGTCATAACTTTATGTTTGAATTGTAATATTTTTATTTGAATTATTATTTTATTGGAATATTTATGGATGCATTGTTCTATTTATCTTTGATTATTCTCAATACTCCGAGTATAGATAAAAATTGAGGGGGGGCATTAAGTGCCTCTGATTGGATGGCATCTGCCTCGTTCGCTGTCCGCGGACATGTCTGAACGTGTCCATGGACATTTGGTGATGGCAAATAGGCACTCTGCGTTGGAAATACCTTAAGGTCATGAGGTCGCCTCATCCTCACTAGAAGGCATCAGCTCAGTCCGCCTGCCCCACCACACCCACCATCTCAGGTTTACGTCGGCAAGAACTAACTTCACAAAATTGTCCAACAGCTCACCGCCAACACCCCATTCCCTCTACTACCTCTGCAGTCTGCACCAACAACACAGATCCGTCGGTTGCCTTTGTTCTAGCAATAACAATAGCCCAAGTTTGCCCCTATCTCCTGTCTACACCGCTAGTGTTGTCACTCGGAATACCCCCTTTTGATCACTGGATTTGTTAATCTGCTCTCTTCAACACTACCCGCTCCTCTCGCCAAGCTTCCACCACCACCGTCACTCATTGCCGAACTTTTCCATGTTGTTGTCGCTACCAAGAACGAGGATCCTAGGGCCAGATCCCATGGCCCTGTCTCTTTCATCGGGACTATGATTGTTGATGCAGGGTCCATCATGTCCTTGTTTTTTCATCGTGTTGTCACTTGCAGGTGGCCCCAACCAGTTGAATTTGCTGTCAAACGGGGTCACCAAATTGGAGCTTGTTGTTGAAGAATAGATGAGTAATTATGGTTTTGTATTCAAATATCCAGATCTTGTGGTTTTTTGCATAACTAACTTGAGAAGAAACATAACACGAAAAAAGGGAGGGGGGGGGGTTGAGGGGCATGCAGAAAGCGATCCAACATTTGCGGTTCATGCCTTCTCGTGCCGCGCTCAATGCAAGCAATAGACATGCTACGCGAGGCGCGCGTGGGCCAAGGCCCATGACCAGCCATGAGCTAGTTTTGAATTTGTTTTTCAAAACTATTTGATTTCACATATTTGACAGAAAAATGTTAATCGGTTTATGAAAAATAGAAGAAAAAACGATCATGCGTATAGAAAAATGTTCATTGCTTATTTTTGTGAAAAGAATCTGGATTTAAATAATATTCATAACATGTTTATTCTTTCATTGCTTATAAAAAATGTACCGAACTGAATTTTATTCTTTTTTACGAGGAACTATGTACTCTTCAGTTGTTGTCACTTGTTCAACTTCGCGGCGTCCTTTCTGTATATCCTTGGCAAACCATGTTTTGTGCACCATTTATTAAATTAGATGCGTGAACGACTAGCTAGCTAGCTTTGGCGTCAAGTTACATGACCTGACGTCCCGATACCATTTATTTATCGTAGGCTCGGAGCCGCGATGGGTGTCCCGATCGATCATGCTTAGGTTTAGTATAAACTCAGCGAGAAGGCCAATTTGGCTCCCGGGCTCAGCTGCACCCGCTCCGACGAATAAAATCAAAATAAATACTAGAAAAATTCAAAAAAAAAATTGTGTGGTAGATAATTTGATGCGTGAGGTTCTCTGCAAATTTCAACTCGTTTGGACATTTGAGCAGCTCTCTGCAAAAAAGACAAAATCGGGGTCTGTAAAAAAGTTTATTGTTCATGAACTGTTTTGACCCGATTTGTATTTTTTGCCGAGAGCTGCTCAAATGTCCAAATTAGTTGAAATTTGGAGTGGACCTCACGCATCAAATTATCTACCACACAAAAAAAATAGGAATTTTTTAAATTTTTCTAGTATTTATTTTGAATTTTTTTCTGAGCGGGTGCATCTGAGCCCGGGCTCAGAGAAGGATTACCGAAACTCAGCGTGCTATGAAAGTGCTCATGGCGTGAATCCGGTGGCACTGTTTTTCTTTAGTCGCGTGGGAAGTTAGGGCATTTCTAACCGATCCCTTATAAACAGTTAGAGAAATAAATATGCGGTTTTACTTCTTTAGTTGGCACCAAATCGATCCCAATCCGTCTTAAGGGAGTATAATTTTTACTCCGGCCCTAACTTTCTCCCTTTATTTACTCCACCGTGCGGTGACCGAATAAAAGCCGCGCCTCTCCTCCACTGCCTCCCCCTTTTCCTCCCGTGCCGCATCTGCGCCAGCGCCGCCCCTCTCACGCCTCGCCGGCACCCACCCGCCGTCGCGGACGCTCCATAGGCTTCACCGCTGTCCTCTACCACTTCGATTTGTGCCTTCTCGTCCCGTCACCGGCGAAGAACCGGTGGATCTGCGGCTGCTCCCGCCGCCGGATTTGACATTTCCAACTGGCGGCGGCTCCGCCTTGCCATGGATTGGCCGGGAAGCAGGCCGCACAGCCCCGGCAACGCCTCCGGGCTGTATGCAGGTGCTGGCTCCTCCTCTAGCCACTCGAATCTCTCCCGTCGGAGGTTCGTCGGCAAATACACACCCGGAGTCAGTGTTGGCGTAGCGGCTCACTATTGCTGGTCTTACAGTGCGACGACTGCACGCGGCAGGTGGTGCGCCGAGTTTCTACCACGCCGCAACATCTCGGATGGATGTTCTGTGAACAAATGATGGGGTATGTGCTTGTTTTCATTTGGTTGTTCGCCGGATTCGGCGCATCGGTAGCTCATTGTTTGCTCATCTATGTGTGTAGGATGAATGCAAGTTTTGGTATTGGGAAGAAGAATACATCGATCTATTGGTAGCACGAAAATTGATAGATGTTCGCACACTCGTTGCTAGAACTGAGGCTGGAGATGAGACTAGAGATAAGATTAGATGCGAAGCAATGTCTACTTCTTTAGAATTGAAGAAGAAAGAAGTGTTGAGGCTCGAGAAGCCGCATATCAACAATGAAGATGGTGAGAATATATTAATCCAACTAGAGGGAGCAGTTAGGGAAATTGGATATCTTCTAAAATGTCTAATTGTGGTTTTTGTTTTTTTTGGTCTTGTTCTCGTGAAGAAGAATTGTTGAATTATTATGTACTCCAATGTCGTTGAATGAAATAAAAAAACAAAGAAATGTTTTTCGGTGGCCGAAAATGAAATGCAAATGGATTTTTTTACTCATTATATATAGGGGATCGGCTAGGTCCGGCAAAATTTTAGTAGAGTATATATACTCCACTAAGCTTTTACTCCGCCGGATACTCCCTTTTTTTTGGGGGGGGGGGGGGGGGGGGGGTGGGGTGGCATTTCTAACCGATCCCCTAAAACTTAGTGGAGTAAAAGGCTTACCGGAATATATATACTCCACTAAGTTTTGGCCGGACCTAGCCGATCCCCTAATATTAAATTTGTGTTTTTCTAAACTTTGCAATTCTAGTATAAATTGCAACTACATATTGGCATACATTTATAAACTAAACATAAATTTTAATGTTAAACCAAATTACGAATATAGTTTACAAACCGAATTCAAAGCTTACAAACCGAATTTAAACACGCCGAATGGTTCAAATGTAGCAAATAGCATTTCATAGAACAACTAGGACCCGCTTAGACGTTGCCAATGATGCTCAACAAGATCTTGTTGGAGCTGAGTATGAACTTGACGGTTCTCGATCTTGCGATGCCCCTCAAATAATGTCAAGATCCTGTTTGTATCATACTCTGGCTCAACCGGAGTCCCGTTGGTGATGTACCAAAAGTTCTCAAGCATCTCTCTCTCGTCTTCAATGATCATGTTATGCAATATGATGCAACAAGTCATGATTCGCCGTAGAACCTTGGAGTTCCAGTACTCGACAGGGCCACGAACAATTGCAAAGAGCTTCTGAAGCACACAGAAGGCTCTTTTGACATCTTTCCTTGCAGCTTCTTGACATTGGGCAAAGTGAGTGTTTCTGTTACCTTTTGGATGCGGAATTGTTTTGACCAAGGTGGCCCATGATGGATAGATGCCATCTGCAAGGTAGTAACCTATCGAGTAGTTGTGCCCGTTGACCGAGTACTCGCAAGCGGGAGCTTCACCTTTTATAAGCCTGAAAAACAGAGGTGATCTCGATAGCACATTCAAGTCACTGTGAGAGCCAGGCAGACCAAAGAATGAATGCCATATCCAAAGATCCTTTGATGAAACTGCCACAAGAATGATCGTTGGATTGTTGACGTGGCCCTTGTACTGACCCTTCCAACCTGCAGGACAATTCTTCCATCTCCAGTGCATACATTCAAGTGATCCAAGCATCCCTGCCCATCCTCTTGCTTCACTCTCAGTCATCAGCCTCTGGGTGTCTTCCTCGGTTGGTGCTCTCAAGTAGTCCGGGCCAAAGACAACGATCACTGCTTTGGTGAACCTTTGAACAACCTCCAAGATTGTGTCTTCGCCAATGCGTACATAGTCATCAATTGCATCGGCAAAACACCCATATGCCTAGACTCGAACAGCCGCAATGCATTTCATCAGAGGGCTTGCACCGATCCCTCCAGATACATTTCTCCGGAGCTTGAACCAGTCATCACATCTCTCAACGGCTTTTTCAATGGTCAGAAAAAGACTTGTGTGCATCCGAAAGCGTCGGCGAAAGTACTTCTCCAGATAGGTTGGGTTTGGATCAAAGTAATCTTTCATGATCTTGGCATGGCCCTCCGCTATATCACGGTTAATGTGTATTCTCCTCGGCCGCCGAACATCATCATTGAAAATCATGCCTAAAATGGTGTCAAAGTCATCGTCGTCTTCTTCCTCCTCTTCGGATGACGACGAGTCCTCCAACGCCATCTCCCTCAACCTCTTCATCTACAATCCAAACAGTTTGGTTCAATCCAAACGGCTCGGTGAGAAACAAACAAAAAAACTCACCTAGGCAATTCTTCGAACACTTGGGGTGTGGTGGTGGTGCAAAAGCTGACCGGTGTGGTTTAGACCGAACCTGTAACACCCCGTTACGCCTGGCGGGTCAAGACTGGCCCCACAGACCAATACTAGTCTTTTCTGCGCACTTTGTCCTCACTCGTGCGCACCCGAGACCAACTTCCCGGTCGGTCACCCATCCTAGACTTACCCTAAGCCAAGCACGCTTAACTTTGGAGTTCTTTTCGAATGGGCTCCCAGAAAAAGAAGGAATTCCTTGTTGATATGAGTAGTCTATCATTCCTATTAAGCCAGGCTCTCACATACACCCCCACTCAAAGGAACCGACGTCCTCGTCGGCCCATCAGGAACGTTCCCTCTTGGCACACGTATGTGCATCCAGTCCGGCACATGTGCCATGCCGTGTGCCACACCCGGCCACACACGCCATGCGCCACATGCCGCGCACCTGACCCGTGCATGCCTGTGTAACCGCGAGGGTCGGCTCTGATACCAATTGTAACACCCCATTATGCCTGGCGGGATCAATACTGGCCCCACAGACCAACACTAGTCTTTTCTGCGCACTTTGTCCTCACTCGTGCGCACCCGGGACCAACTTCCTGGTCGGTCACCCATCCTAGAATGACCCTAAGCCAAACACGCTTAACTTTAGAGTTCTTTTCGAATGGGCTCCCGGAAAAGAAGGAATTCCTTGTTGATATGAGTAATCTATCATTCCTATTAAGCCAGGCTCTCACAGAACCGACGAGCGATGGCTGACCTGCAGCGGTGCGCAAGCAAGGTGAGATGCGGCGGCCGCTAGAAAAAGAAGAATCTCGAAAGAAAATAGACAAATCAACAATGGCGATGGCGGCGACGTTTCACCTTGATTCCGGCGACGGCGATGGGGACCGAACGGGTTGGCCGACGGGCAGAACGACGGCGGAGGGCAAGGGATGGAACAAGGTAGCGGCCAGGCTGGCGGGGGACGGGCGGGAGGCGCGCCGGCGAAGATGCAGCGGTGGCGCGGACGCGAGAGAGAGAGACGCAACGTATTACCGGCCGCGTATCGGTGAAGTAAAAATAGAAAAAAATTTGGGGCCGAAGTAAAAATATACTTCACTAATCGCAGATAGGGGATCTGCTAGGTGCCGGTTAGTGGAGTAAAATCGAAATTTTACTCCACTAACCGGTTATAGGGGATCGGTTAGAAATGCCCTTATAGAGTAGTTATTTAGAGCATCTTCAGCCACGTACCTCTAATTCGACCCCTCAAACGCCCACGGACGCGTCTGGACAGTGACCGGGCGTGTCCATTTTGAGCCCCTATTTATTCATCTGCGCAGCCACAATCCTCATTTTCTTCTTCATATGTTCGATCACTTGCACGTGATTGGTGGAGATAAAGAAAGAGAAAGAAAAGAATGAATAAAGAAAGAGAAAAGGTAGTCCGGAGTGGGGCCGCGTCCTACGTGACGGATTGACCGGGCGCGTCCGCGAGCCCTCATATCCTCCCCATATTTGAGATGGATATGAGGGTTCGCGGACAGACCAGACATATAGGGAAGATATGAACGGTTCGGTTGGGTCACTTTTTTTCTTCTCTCTTGTCTGATCACTGACCGGGCACATCCACAGGCATATGAGAGATGATTTAAGGTGTCCGGTTGTAGATGCTCTTGAAGATGAAGTTCAATGCAGGGGGTCGAACAATGCCCACACCATGGGAGGGATGGGGACGGCCGGACAGGTTCGCCGGTTGGAAAATTTGAAAGCGGCGTACGCGCAAATCAGGAAACACCAGTGATGCTTTTAATTCGGAGTTTGGAGTCCAGTCTACACAGGAGATCGCCGATACCTCTTCGAGATACTGCGGCTCTAGGGGATTCCGAACGGAACCGGACGTCGTTTTCCGGCTCGACGTGGAATCTACTCACGGCGGAGCTACTCTGCACCAGCCGGTGATTAAATTTACAGTGGTAACCTGGACACGACGCTTGCTCCCACGGTTTCCACTTTCCAAGGAGTTGTGAGCTAGACGTGTTGACCGACGGGAAAAAACTCAGACTGTAAAAAATAAAAAACACTCTAGAAATTGGGAGAATTGCAATGGTTCTTAGATATGAGATTCGGACGAAACTCTAGTTGCATGCGTAGACCGATGAACGCCAAGTAGATCCCTACTCAAGTGTTTGGATTAACTCATGTGTTGTCGGTGGTCTTGTTTTTCTAATCATCAACATTGTTAATGTAACGAGAGTGTCGACAATAATGAGAACAAATTGCTAGGGTAATGATGTCATTGGATAGATTCAAGTTATGAAATATTGCGAGATCACATCGTTAGTATGTTGCACGTATTCTCATATAAGCTGTTAAGTTTACTTGTGTCTTTAGACCATGAGAATATCGTAAATCCGGATACCGGATGGTTATTTTGGGGTTGTCAAAAGTTATTCCATATATAAGTGGGTAATTATAAAAGGTGACTCTCAGGTACACATGAAAAATGCCGTGGTGCTAGATATGTCAAGATTGAGATTTGCCCTCCGACGATCAAGAGATACCCTCTGAGATCACTTGGTATTGCAGTGTCAACATCGCCTGGCCAGGTACAGTGACTAAAGTGTTAGTCATGAGATACTAGAATATGGTAAGTAGTAAAGAGTACAAACCGGTAACGAGAATAACTAGATATAGTGATCAAGATGTTGATCATGAGGATACGTAAAAGTCTCGCTTCCGGTTTTGTCGCGAGACAAAGAGAATTATATGTGATAGCACAAAGGTTCACTAAATAATTATCTCCGATGATATGTGAGCATTATTATGGGTGTCTAGATCCCGTTAATAATTATTGGCCGGAAGGTATTCCGGGCATGTCCACGTATTCACGAACCTATAGGATCACACGCTTAATGACTAGCAACAAGTAAATAATGAGAGAGAATGATTCCGAAAGTGTTCCAGATGATCTTGGAATTGTTCCGGGAGGTCTTGAGTGTTCCAAAATGTTTTGGAAGGTGACAAAAGCTTATGAAAGGGTCCAAAAGGTTTCGACAATATTATGGATGGTTTCACATGGGCCACCCCCCCCCCCCCCCCCCGGCCACTTGCTTTGGGGCCAAGGCAGACCATGGGGCCCAAGTCGTCTAGCCCCCCTTACTTGGGGGAAAGACAAGTGAAGGAGGGCGTCCTAGTAGGACTAGGGCTCCCGGTGCACAAGGGGAGAGTCCAAGTTGGCTACCCTCTTGACCCTTCCACCAATATATAGCTGGGGAGGGGCGCACCAAGGAGGACACCAAGCCCCTCGACAGACCCCTCCTTTGCTAGCCTTCACTTACCTTTCTCCGTCTAGATCTCATCTAGGTCGGTAGCCGCTAGAATACTTCTCCCTCCAGTTTTCCCTTGTAGTTCTTCGTGCTGGTTCCATGGAGTGTTGTGGTGTATCTAGATTGGCACATGTAGATATCTTGGAGGTGCCGTTTACTTCGATAGTAGATCCGGCAGATTATTTCAACGAAAATTCTCGCGGCTGAGAAGTATAACCTAGCTATGGGACCCGACATTCTTCGTCGACAATCTTCTCTCCTTATGATGTGTCGATTGTTGGTATGCTCATCGTTATTTGTACCTCCATAATGACCATGGGATTGTTCGTATGCGGTAAATTTTTATTGGCATAGCACGCTCCTCTAAACATTTATACATTTTAACCACAGCTATTCAGCTAATATTATACGCCAAGCCCAAATTTGACGGTTTAGCCCGTTTGGCACCAAATTAGATGATTGTTCCCACATGCGGCAAAAAGGTGTGAGGATGTATGGGCCTCTCCTAAGCTTCGCTCTACTCTTCGGCCCATGGAAAATCCAAAATCCACCACCATGGATCCATCATGACTAGCCGCGGTAGCTACTACAAAATAGCGGCTGATACAACTAGCACATCTATAAGGCCATGTCGTAGCCTACTCCTCATTAGAACGCGACGACTAAGTCTGCTCGCCCCACCGCACCCCTGATTTCATGTCTAAAAAATCAACAAGCACTAGCTCTGCGACATTGTCCAGTGGCTCACCGTCAATACCCTACATGTCGTCCTTGCAACAACATGTAGTCGTTGCGTACCGCCGCTCCGACAATAGCGCGGATCCAAGTGTAATGGCTTTGAATTCTCTACATCATCTGTACACTAAAGAATTCAACACCTCGGAGGAGATATAGATGAACATGTATGATCGTTAGATAGACACTTGTGATTTCTTTGAGTAAAGGTCGATCAACGATTGATATTGATCAAGGGCTCCCCTATTTAGTTGTTATGATCTCTCTCTCCCCACCCCATCTCCCTGTTATAACTCTCCCCATGATCAATGGACAATATCTTCTTCTTCTACAAGTTGTAATAGCTTAACTTTAGAACCCTGAACTACTTGGTAGACTGAGGTGATCTCTGAAACTTGTATCAAATTACCAAATTGAGGAATATGTGAGTGATCAAATTAAGTTAATCCACGAGTATATGTGTTGATTGTGTTGTGATCCAACCAACAAGGCCAGCTCCATGCACCTCCAAAAGATACTCCCTTCACCCTATGGATTTGTTATTCCCGGGTTCGTGCCAATGCCTCTTTTATAAGGACTGTGTTTAATTATTGGGGGTTCATCATGTCCTTGTTGGGAAACATAGTAGAAAACAAAAAAAAGCCCTACGATCACGAACCCAGGAACACTATGAAGACGCATTAGGGTTTTAGATCGGATCGTTACCAACTTCAAGTTCCAGCGGGAGAAGAGTTGGTGTAGATCGTTGATGAAGTCCCTCAAACCGTTCACAAACGACCCCTCGAACCGAAGTCCGAAAGAACGATCTCTCTACGGATTGCAGGCGTATAGGCTTCACGATCCGGCAGTGCTTCGTTGTCCAGAGCTAACCGTCACCAGAGAATTAGAGAGAGAAGAAGAGAACCACACATGACTTCTCTATTATGAGGATTAGAGAGAACTAGGTCTAGCTCTGATTAGATCAACTCTAAATTAGACCTAAAACTAGAGGAAGCTCCAGAAACTTGTTTGCTCCAAGGAGGAAAATCATCTACTATATATAGGTTGACGGAGATGGGAGAGGGCACCACAAGGGGAAGGAGGACTCCTCCCCTTGCGCTGGCCCTAGGATGAGGAGGAGTCCTCCTTCCCTTCCAATTCGGCCTCCGCTAGGCCTCCGAAAAGGCTAAGGGGGCGCCACCTTTGTTATTGGGCCCTAGGGCCCAATAACACTGTACCACTAGGCCTTTTAGTATTTTCTTTAGCCCTTAGATATTAAATATATTCTAAAAGCCTCCTAATCAATATTAGAACCTTTTATCATTTATTTAACATCTCCGGAAATATTTTCCACCTATATATCAATTCCCTGTATTACCTGGTAAACCCTGAAACTCTTTCGATAACCCCAAAACGCTTCTGGTTTCTCTCGAAACTATTTCTAATACTCCCGAAACTATTTCATGAATATTTTCTCATAACTCTTACTTCATTAACACTCAATAGATCGTGATTCCCTTAAGCGTGTGACCTTGTAGGTTCGGTAAAACATAGACATGAACGAAACTCCCTTTTCGTTCAATGATCAATAGCGGAACCGTAGACATTCATATTGATCCCTATGTATACACAAATAATATTTGAGTGAACCTTTGGTTAGCATATACCATCACCTTTGCTCGCGATACTTTGCAAAACTCGAGGTGAGATATATCGGTATCTGCTAGAGTCATTCTCATGCTCATTATACCGGTCTCCTTGTTACCGGTTTTGTTCTTCTTTCTCGTTTTACATGTTTCAGCATCCCCGTGACAAAGTCACCTGTGTGTAGCCAGACGATGATGAATGTCGTCACACCGAGAGGGCTCTAAGAATATCTCTCCATCATCGGAGGAGAAAATCCCAATCTTGAGTTATCTAGCCCCTTGTCACACTTTCTGATGAAACTGAAAGTTGTCGTTATGATCACCATGTAACAAATAATATTTGATTAATCCCAAAGTCTATCGTGTATGAAGTGACTACAATACTCTCATGGTCTAAGAAACTAAAGCATACGATTAACTCTCCATGTTATATCAATAGACTTGTGACGATTACATCTCAAAGTATAACAAACAAGTTGGGTCGATTCAATATGACCGTTCTTTTAACATCATACCCTCAATGTTGTTCTGGGATTATCGTTACACTTAACAAAATACCCAAGATCTGGAAAACATGATCAGCATACAACACTTGAGCAAGTCCTATAGGCAAGACTAGAAATCAGGTTTTACCGTTTATCATTCCACACGTGCTTATGAATTTTTCTCCGAATCACATATTCCATAATCATAGCAGTTATTACATAGAATATAAACTCTTGATTACAAACGTGAAAATAAATAATACAATATTACAGCCTCTGGGACATATTTCCAACGGTCCTCATTGTATACCACATTGGGACTTATTGGTGAGACCTCAATTGGACGCTCATTACGCCCAACAGTGGCTTGCCGCATAGGGGCAGACCGGCTAGGCCGCCGAACCACTAGAGCACGACACTGTACCACCGATAGAATAGTAACCCAAGTAATGTAGCGCATAATGTTGTAGACCGGTTTACTATTACATCGGTATTCTAGCCCGGCTTCACTATAGCGCTCGATATTGTTGCAGTGGTTTTTAAAACGTGGACATTTTTTGAAAAAAGAGAATATTTTTTAAACGCAAACATTGTTTAAATTTGTAAACTTTTTTTAGAAAAAGAACATGTTTTTTGAACCCGCGAACAATTCTGAATTTGAATATTTTCTGATATTGTGAATATTTTTTAAAACTCTAAACATTTTTTAAAAAAAGGAAAAAATCAATTTTTTTGGAAAATAGGAAGATTCTTTCAGAATTTCAGAATTTTTTAGAAAATAAGAACATTCTTTCAAACATGACCTTTTGACCATTTTTTGCAAAACAAGATAAAATTTGAACACATTTTGAAATTGTGTGTTTTTTTTTAAATGTGAATACTTTCTAAAAAAAGCGAACAACTTTTTGAAAAAAGCAAACATTTTTTAGTACATTGGATCTTTTTATTTATTTTTTTAAATTTTGGGGAAAGTAGCAAATAAAAAAAGAAAAAAACAAGAAGAAAACCAGTAAAGAAAACAACCAAAAAAACAAAAAAACCGGTAAAAACTCGGACTGAAACCTTCGAGAACGTACGCAATCGTAACCAACGTCCAATCTTTGAAGTGTTAAATGGGTGCACCCAACTTGATCGCCCTTAAGATTTCAGCGACAGTTGGACGTGTGAATCAAGCTATGGATGAATGGTTAGGACAATGGTAGCCCCAACTCACAAGAGTTCAAGTCCTAGATTGACACTGGTGCTTGTATTTTCCTGTATTTATTTCAGTCCTTTTGGTGATGTGCGTTCAGTGGAGGAGACATTCCGGTCGACTACGAAGACGTCTGTGGCGACTTCGTCAACCAAAAATAATGTGTCGGCGCAGTCTCTCAGAGCTACCCATAGTGATAGGTGTGCGTGCATGCGTTCATAGAGGTAAGTGTATGTGTGAATGTATAAGCGTTTGTGTCGTATTGTGTTCAAAATAGCAACAGTTGGGCGTAACAATCGTCCACAAATACTATTTGACGCCGCGTCAAAACGACGTGGCTTCGCTGAAGCTCGACCTCCCAACTCCCCAGTTTGGGTCGGCCACGGTCGCCCTGCTGTCTCTTCTCTTTTCTGTTTCTATTTTGTTTCTTTACTTTTTGTTTCCATTTTTTTCGTGTATTATACAAAGTTCATTGCTTGTTTATATATAAAAATGGTCATAATATATAAAGAAAATGCTCAACATATTTTTTTAAATCTTTATTGTGTACTTTAAAAAATTCAGCTTATATCATGAAATAGTTCAATGAAGTATTGTTCAGCGTATATCATAAAAATGTTCAATGTGTATTTCAATATTGTTCAGCTTATATCTGAAAATTTGTATTTTACAAATTATTCTGCGTATATTATAAAATTCCTTGATTTATATTTTAAAAATTAATCATATATAAAAATTCAATAAATGTTTGCAATTTTAAAAGTGTGTTCATGTTTTTCAAAAAGTTGTTAAATTGTTTTAGAAAGTGTTCATGTTTTAAAAGTTAGTTCGGGTTTGAATTTTTTTCACAATTTTCAAAGATTATTCACATTCTTTTAGAAAATTTGTTCAGATTTTTTCGAAAGAAATCTTTTTTCTAATAAAAAAATTGCCGCTGTACTTAGCACTTTACGATTAGTGATGTGCTTTAGCCACTGTCAGACACTATCTCTACTAGTAGAATGCCCGTGCGTTGCCACGGGATTTTGAAATATTTTGCTGGAGTTACATATATAAATATAATGCATGTCAAATTTCACATGTATAAAAAAGATAGCCAGTAATAATTGAAATCCACTTCACTTGCAATGTAAGTGATAAAAAAATAATTTGACGATGTATACATAAAGACCGATGATGCAACAAATGATCTATTGCGAATTAAGATCTACTTGATGCGCTTAGATATTCTCGCACAATATCAGAAATGTTCTCATTCGCAAAATATTTGAGCAAGTATAATAAAACTTCCTCCTCAACTCATAACCAAATTGTTTTTCTTTCACCTACCCGCCTTATCCTCACCGCAACCACTCATCTCACTTTCTACCCCTCACAACCGCTTCTCCCACCGCAACCACCCCTCTCACTCGTTCTCTCCACCACGGCATTGCTGCCACCATATCTCCCCACTGTGGCATGTCTCTGCCGCCTTCCATCCACGCTCACCGTCCCCTCCCATCCCCTCCACCGCGATGTCGCCCATTCCCTCCCCGGTTAACTATTTTGGTCAGATCCGATGAGCACATATATGTCACGGTGAGTAGCCGGATACAGATGCCGGCGAGCCGCGGCATCAATATGGCCATCCCAGGGCGATTTTTGGTGCCATGGGCTTCATACAGTATGATTTCTACCTCAAGCAAGCCGTGTCGTTGATCTGGCCATCCCAGGTCGATTTTCGGTGCCGAGGGTGACCTCCGGGTAAATTGGTGTCTTGTGCAACCACGCCCGTGGCTCCTTGCCCCTGCAAGACATTAATTGTATGGTGTCTTGCCCTGAATCCATCGCAAGTTAATTGCCCGTGTGTTGCTACAGGAGCACACATATTTTCGTAGTTTAATATAAACCTTTAGGATACTCGTGCAAATAGGATGGTGTTATCGACAATTCTTTTACCATTAGATAACTTTTCATCTTCTTTTCTTTTTCTTATTTCATCCACTATTTTCTCCTCTCCATCCTCTATCCAAACTTGCCACCTTCGGCAGTGGTGCATGATGCATTCAGCTCACAATTCCTCTTACACCCCACTCACACACACATCAAAATTCAAACCCATGATGGCACAGTTGTGGTATATTTCACACCATGCTTGTGTTAATAAGATTTCTATGCAATTTCCAATCGTGTCACGGTAAACATACACGGTTCTGGGTGCAAATGCACCCGATGTGCACCCAGATGAAAAAGAAAATTTGATAAAACAGATTCATTTTTGTTTTTTTAGCGAACATTGACGAGGGTTTCACTTGTATGCGAATTTTCATGATGGAATCACATTCTTAGTGGTCCGAGCAAAAAAAAGTCAATACTCCAATAAACAAATTTGGAAAGCATATTGAAGCACTGATTTTATCACCTCCACGAATGTGATTTCATCACAAAAAAATGCACACAGGCTGAGAAGTAAGCAGTGTTTGCTGTAAAAGATGGTTTTTTATGTTTATCTATTTATGGCATTGTCACGGACTAACTCGCCAATCTGTGGTAGTGAACCAATGGAGATAGCTGGTGCCTTCAGCTTGTTATAGCTCATGTTGACTAATAATCAAATAAAGTACCTGACCTTGATACTTGATACCGCAGTAGTCATGGTAGAAACCGGATGTGCCATCCTAAACACCTTTTTCCTTAAAGGGTCAAAACAATACAACTGAAAAGAGTTTCACACATGACATCTGCATAACAAGATGTCCATACATCCATCCATTTCATCGATAAAAAATTCTTTTGGAATCACTCATTTCATTTGTCAATATAGGAGAACATATCCATATGAGCATGCACAACAATTTCATTGATACAAACAGATTCCTAATCCTATATAGGAACATTATTCCTTGGGTGTTCATTACCCGTCGAGCACTTGGTACATCCTCGCCACAACTACTGGTGTCTGACTTCAGCAACCTCAAGAAGGATTTATACAAGCATGAATTCAAACAAAAGATTAGTAGGTCATCAAAGATATTGTAATACACCAGTGAATCAGTAGCTTCAAGAATCTAACCTCAACCTCGCACATACCTCATGCATGACGGAGAGAGCCCAAATTTCCTAGCTGTCAATTCTCAAGTACCTAACAGTAATAGTTCAGAATTACATAAAGGTATACAATACAATTAGTATATTCCATGATTGAGAAATTATGCATGTAAACGATGGTCTGAGAAGCGCCGCATTTTCTATTAACCAGTAGAGTGCGAAAACAAAATCATGTATCTAAGAACTAATTTTGTTTGAAGAGGCAATGTTTGACTCCACTTTAGATAAATGAAAGGGATGTCATGAGTTCGGTACAGCAAGCAATAAGGTATGTATATTTTGAATTTGTGACATGTTTCCGCTAGGTACTATACAAAGACTAAAACTAACATTTATACTAAAATTCAAAATTTTCTGTGAGCATAAGACAAGAAACAACAACTGAATATTGCAGCATGTCGCAAACTCCTTGCCTACCTTGCAGAGAACAAACATAACAAAGCTACAAATATTTGCAGCAAAAAAAGGACGCACCAAATCTCTTTCTTCCAGCCCCTAGAGCTCCCCAAGACCACATGAATTCTTTCTCAATCAAATGGATGATTAATCACTACAGGTTAACATTAGCTACGTAGGCAAGTATAGATCAGAGAGAGAGAGAAAGAGATTGCTCCTGCTCATACATATTCCATCTTTTCCTTCTATTAATATTTTGATCTATGCCTATGGGAATTAAATGAGAGAGAGAGAGATACAAATCTTCTCCAAGCCACAAGGCATAGCACAACCCACTTCCTCTCCCACGTGGCAACCCCTCTGCATCCTTCCAGAGTAGAGCACAATCAACAGTACCACAACATGCCTACTTCCTTTTACCGAAGAAAATCTCTCCATCCTTGAACCTACAGGCCATAGTCGTTCACCAAGCCTACCAACAGTGCATGGAAGGTCAGCTGCGTGCCCCTGCCATCTACTCTCTCACGCTCGCCCGACATACCCAAGCCCAAATGAGGCAATGGATGAAACGGCATCGACCGCGCCAGGTAGCATCATCGTGATGTGTGCAACGACTGCACTAAGTGCGTGGTTTCGACTCGGAGACCATACCCGCTGCCTTGTCCTCTTTGTCAGCAAGAAGATCACAATTGATTTGTCAGATTGGAAGTCATGACACCCCAAAATCCAATCCCGTTTCTCAAAGTACATACGCAACCAGTATACATGATGGCAGATGGCTCAGAAATAAGACCACAAAAAATAAATCAATTGCCATAGACTGAAGTACAACCAAGGTTTCAGATTGCAAATAAAATAAATAAAATTTTCTGCATTATTTCAGCTATATAACTGGGAAAATTATTATTACTATTATTCGCATTGCCAGTAATGTATACGCTTGTAACCTAACCACAATCTCTTCAAAATTAAAACATCACTTCAATTGCCACTAATGTGAGCTACTGGTTTTTTTTTCCAGACCGGTGGTGAATAAGCTTAACTGAACTAATGGATAGTGTGACACATTTCCTAATCATTTGACATTGAAATTTCAGAAATGGGAAGGTCACAACTAACCAGTTGGGGTGGTAGTCAGTAAATACTGTACAAATAATAATTTCAGTTGAGTTGAAAGGCTTAAACTAAAAAACAACAAATATATGCAGGGTTATTTCATACTGCTATTTTAATTAACACAGATAATCACCTTGTCAGCATCATAATATATCATCAAAAATCATATTAACAATTTTGGGGCAACTTTATACTACTCATGAATATAAATTATATGATTAATTAACAGACCTTGGTTTGTAATAGATGTGAAAAACACTTCTATGTTTCAAGGAATCCACGCATAGGCAAGTACAATATAACAGAAAAATAATGTGGACCAAATTGTTCATGGAATTTTGCAGTGTGATATAGGCTACAAATGGGTATGATAGGCAAGAATCCTCAAATTTCCATTGTAGCATAATGTCTAGCTCAGGAATTTTACACCATACTACCTCCGTCCGGGTTTAAAGGGTCTGAGAGCCAAAATTCTAATACCAAGATGGGCTATTAATTGCCTTGAAGTTATCTAAAGCAGCCGCACGCAGGATTAATAATGCGCTTGAAAAAAGGGAGGAAATAACTGTGGTGCATGCTAGAGGAGTGACTGGTTGAAGCGCACCACGCGCGAGGATCACACTGGTCGCATGCATCAGAAGTTACTCACATAAATCAAGAGATAAATCTGTAGTCGTGCGGCAAGCCTGATAAGTCACTCCAAACCAACCCAAAAAGAGATCAAGCTGTGACTTGTTGAGTAATTAACAAACCCGGCGTTGTTCTCTTCTATCCACGGTCCGCCCGCGCCGCACCCGCGTTCTCCCTCGCGTCCTGTCTATTCGGTCCCAGCTTACTCCCCTGCTCTTTGTTGCTCATGCTCGCCCATGCGTGCACTGCCAACCAGTTAGCGGCCCCAACAAGTTCAGCTCCGTCCGCTCGGTGACAGCAGATTAGCACATGGATGCATCCACCGGAAGTACCAACTGCACATCAAAGAACAACGGATTAGTACGTCGACAGGGATAGAAAAATATGAAACTCACGCAAACAGAATTTGCAGTTCTCAACAAACACTAATATGAATAGCTTCTAAATACCATGTAGAACAAGGATGCTCTGAATAACATTGTGTTACAGAAATAATGTTCCTTTCTCAGTCGACTACAGGATGCAGAATCGAACAGCCACCATGATTCTCTATCACATTAAAACTGTTGTACATCATCAGATTAGAGTCTCTATTCCCGTTCATAAATTGTGTAACACTCTGAAACACAAAAAGATCATTATCTCGTTGTCAACGGAGTAAAGAAAGAACAAATTATCTTCATACCCTCATATTTATGAAAAATATTTAGTGGCAAGAACATGTATACTTGCCCACTTCATTGCAAACAAACTCACGTGTGCAGCAAAGTCATTTATTAATTAATGTAAAATATGTCAGCCACTTAACAAAGTTTAGAACAAAATGGACAACCACGAAGAAGCCCAAATATTTTGTATTCATTTTCGGTTTCCCTTACATGTTGCGGGCAGAGTGTGATACTTATCTGAAATAACTAAAGGCACAAGAAAAGCTAGAGAAGAATGAAGAAACTTTAATCTAACCTCGCTCAATCTGGTGTATTAGCTTGAGCACCCGTGCGAGTGTCTTCTCTCTTCTTCTTGGACTCGTCAACTTCATACGCATGGGGCACCGGCAAGTTCTCCAAGGAGGATAGTAGCTTTCACCCACGACCTCCTCGATGTCATTGGCGAAGTAGCGGGGTGACAGCGTGGAGTTGCTTGGTCACTTGTGTGGGTGACCTCGGGGCGTCGCTGGTGGGAGGTTACATAGGAGTGCGTGATGTCGGTGAAGGTGAATCTAAAGAACAAGAATTCAACATACAATTAAGAACTGCACATACAGACTATACATGCCCTCCATATGGCTCAATTCAGATTATACATGCCTTACCTCCATCTCAATACTCAACATAATGTTGGTCATTCTGTAAAAAAACATAATGTTGGTCGCTCAGATTGTCCTCCTCGCCTTCTACAATGTTTCTGCTCATGCACGCTACACTATTGCCTGCTCAAAAAACAGTTACCGATTAGTGCAAATGGATAACATAGATGAGACGGAAAAATGACCGGTACAACTCCCAGCCACATCTCTCCCGAATTCATCTCCATCGCTGACCAAATAGCAAAATCACCTGCTCCCTAGCCTCTCAACCACGCCAGGTGTAAAGAGAACAGTCGTCAGTCGTCGCCTCCGCTTCCCCTATCCACCACACAACATGCTGTGCACCTAGAAATACCACATGTTTTAGAGAACAACATGTACAGGATTGAGAGAACTACCAAATGATTCAGAGAAAAACCATCGCGTTCCTCACGCACCATCAGCACAACAAGCATGATTCAAAAATGAAGAAATAACCAACTTTGGGGAAACAGTACCATGACCAAACGCACTGAGTAATATCTTACATCGTCGAACTTGTAGTTTGTCCAGGTCCACTTTCGGAGCAAGAATCAAGGGCACGGCACAGAGCTTTCATAGGCTAGAAAACAAAAACTGTCCTTGCTGCCGATTTGCGTCGATCATCCGTGGATAAAATGTCTGACGGCACAGCTAGAAAGATTCTTTCATTGATAAATAATAAATCCAGTGAAACAGTGACATAGAAGACCGTCACCACAGATCCAAATCCTAGAAAACTCCATGGCCAGCGTAGAACTTAGCATGACTCAATGGCCATGGCATGGACACAAAGAGCACAAGAGAAATCACAGGAGAGGAAGGAAGTAGTTTACCTACACCCGCAGAGTCGGACTGAGCGGAGTCGCATGACGAAGAATCGAGAGGAGGGAGCTGGGGGACGAGCAGAGGTGCATCTAGGGTTCGACGCCGCTGCAACTCGGGGGGAGAAGATGGCTGGGCCAGGATTCCCAAGGCAGGAGCATACACCCTGCCGTGGCAACCTTTGTGATGTGCCGGATCTGGACTCCCTCCGGCCCGGGAGTGCGGCGTCCGAGGGTACCCACCACACGGTCGCGTCGTAGTGGTCGACCGCACGACTATGTGAGGACCCTCTCTGTGCCGCGCCCTCCTTCCTCGGTGGAACACAGGCAAGGAAGTGATTCTGGACAAGGTCGGGGCTTGGTCTTCGGCAGCGGCGGCGGCCATCTCGAGCCCCTTCCGTCACGGCCGCGTTAGCGCGGATTCGGGAGCCGCTTCCTTGACGAGCACGCGCGCGTCGCGAACGTGGAGCTCCGCCGCCTAACCTTGGCGATCTGCAAGCGGATCCGGCGATGGGGAGAAGCGTGGGGGTGGTGAGGTGGCTGAGCGGGAGATGGGGGAAGGCGGGGGGCGGCGGCGGCAGAGCGGGAGATGGGGGCGGCGACACATCGCGAGAAGAGGGAAAAAGAGTGGTCGCATCAGGACGGGGTGGATCGAGAGGAGGGGTGGCCTACGTTTCTTTTCTGCCGGGGAGAGGTGGTGGGAGTTGATGTGAAAAAAAACTGGACGAAAAAAACCTGACGAAAAAAATCCGACGAAAATAAACCGTGGACGCAATCCCACAAGTCCTTTTTAAGTAGAGATTTTCTCATTGTGATACGTGATCACGTGAGGGTGTGGCTTCGACGGTTGTGTTTTTTTCCTAGTGGAGCTAAGTATGGAAGGGATCGGTGGGAGAAATAAATCGGAGAGGAGGTGATCTGTTTGGAAGGTGGTCTCATGTATATGGTATTATTTCTGAATTCTTAATTACCAAATATTTATATGATTGAATTGAATTGACACCTGTCAAAGCAAGCACGAATAAATGGAAGGAGTATCAGACGTGATTCGGTTTTAAGTGCGAAGAAGAAAAAATTAACATGGAAGGGATGATGGGAGGTGAGACGAAAATTAACCAGACGAAAAAAAATCATGAAGACTATTCTATCAAATGAGACATTAGAAGTAGTAGAGATTGTCAGACACTGTCAGACACTATCGGGACATCGGGAGGTTGAGTCCCATGCTTGCCATTTTCTTTTTAGTGACATTTATTCATCAGCTCAACGCCTGCGAATGGGCCGGCCCGTTTGCGTGCCCGCTTCAGCAAAACTCACCTCTATTGGACGCATAGGAGCTCTCACGATCGTCATATATGATTTGCCCTCCTTATAGGTGGCCCTGACCAGAAGAATTTGGTGGCAAACAGGCTAAATAATGACAATTGGGCTTTGTTCCTGAAGATTAGGTGGATATTTTTTGTTTTCCTTAAGATAGAATGGTTGTGATTAGTCGTTATAAGTCTCATAGTAAGTATGCACGTGCAACGCACGTCTCGACTAATATTATAATCGTATATGACAATTATAAAAATATTTCCTTCATTCACAAATATAATATGTTTTTGAATATATTAATATAGACTACATACGAATTGCAATAAGTGAACAAACACACTAAAACATGTCTATATACATCTGATTCACAAACCACGGTTCAAAAACCAATATGTAGACAAAGAGGAAACAAAATAAACAGAAAAGGAATTGAACCTTGTACGTGCCTTTATTCTTTTCTTCTCGTATCTATGAAGTTCACATGCAGTTCTCCTCCATGGTTTAAAAAAAAACGCTGAGAAATGACTAAATAACTCATGAAAGCCTGGAACTCGTCCAACATGATCTTCTCAGAGGACATAAAAGGATGACTATAATCTCCAACTCATTGTTGGCGACGGTCTTAAATGTAATTAGTATATCAGTGCCAATCTCATGTCATGTCTCGTGAGGAACTTCTTCCATCCTTGCTTGAAGAATAGACCGTCGAGTGAGGTGTCATAAACGGTCCTCCTGAAGCTCTCTTTGCCCAATCTTAGTCTTGCCAGCCCGTGCTTTGGGGTGTCCAAACAAGAGGCAACTTCTTTTGGAATTTTCTAGGTGGCCCGTAATGTACACACACAAAAAATGTGTGAGGATCCCAGTTAGAAAACCGTGGAAAAACAAAAGACCAACTGAGGAAATAGTGAAAACTTACATACCATCATCTGTACTTCGGCGTTAGTCCTAGTGAAGCGGTGTATGAAGGATGGCCATGTGACCCATGGCAGAGCGGCAATAGGTTGCACAATTTAGCTATGGCATAATAACAATTAGCTAATTGAACTGTGTATGACAAAATACAAGACAAAATGGGGAAAAGACACAACAAATATGTCCCAAAAAAGGACCAGCCACTCTGCCAACCGAGTTTCGAAAACAATTGACAACTTTGAAACTTTCAGCTAGAATACCGATTAATGGAGCTAGAATACCGATTAATGGACAGATTGTAGCAACACAAAAAATGAAATGAAAGTTCTAGGATAGGTGAAGCGCTGCGAGCATGTATGTAGCTCTCAGCATAAAACTCAGTCACAAATTCCTACGTGTATCAATCTAGTTTGGAACACCCTACTCTGAATTTCCATCAGAGCAAGAGCACCGCTATGTTTTCGCAAAAATCTTCTCAAGCTAAAATTTGCCCCTCAGAAAGCGGCATGTAGCCAGTGGAAACACATATCATAGCTGATCAACAAACAGGTCATTTTGTCTACTAATACATTCAAGCATCAGTTGAATTGACAAATTGACAATACAGAGAATGACAAGATTGGTAAATGAATAGTCATTTCTCTTAGTTCCTTTCAGGCTCATCTGGTTTGACAGTCTGGCAAATGAGCAGTTCATCAACAACAGTAATACCAAACCCATATCCATCTCACCGTCCTTATGCACGAACAGGGAGCATGCCAACTTACCTTGGGGAGAGAAAAAAGAAAGGACAAGGATGCAGGTCGAGGGGAGGTTCTAGTTGATGCTGATGGAAATGGGCTTGATCTCCTTCAGTGCAGTGGAGATGGCAGTGCCAATCCGTTCGCGTGCATCATCCATATTTCTCACCGATGCCTACAATTTATGGAATAAGATCATATCGTTGAAAAAAAAAACAAATAGACTGAAGAAAGAATACAGAAAGGACAGATTTTTTTGAGGGAATATGACTAAAAACACTGATTGACAAAGAGAAAAAAAAACAAGAGGGTCTGAAGACTGATATATAACTAAAATCTCAGAACTAAAAGACTGAAGAATGATGCATTTGTTGTCCTAACACTTTTACATTCAGTCAAGGAAGTGTTCTGATATCTAGATACAACAGATGGATACCCTGTCCCGCATCATGCGTTTGTCGATCTATAGCGATGGCGTCGTTGCCATGATCGTCCCTTCCATAGATCCAACTTGTCATAGCCGGATTCGTGCAGATCGAGTTCACCGTCACCGGATCCGTGCAGATCGAGCTCGTGTTCACCAAATCCGTGCACATCCAACTTCCAGATACCTATTGACAATGGTATAAATTCTTGTCCTTTTCTGACTGTTTTTTTGGAGCACAACATTTAGTTATATCCTTGTTGTCAAAGTGAAACTGCAGATTATGCCTCTTCTGTATGCGTTCCTAACAGCTTAGACTGGCCTCGTTATTCTCCTTGTAATTATAAGGAATTTGTTTAGTCTTGCAAGTTGCTCTTTCCAACATACAACCGTGCTGTTATGAATATTTATTTGCTTCATATACCATACATTTTATTTTTCGTAATGCAACAATTGTTTGTGCTGTAACTAACATGTTTGAAGCAGAAATTATTGTTTTCCATGCACCCATTACATTTTCCTGACACTGATAATATTTTTTTTTTGCGTGTGAACAAAAAAATTGGATAGGATTTACATATCTACGTGAGAACAGTATCATTGACTATTTCTTTTTCACACTGGATCAATTATTCCTTGTCTTGCGCCTATTCTTAAATTTTGGAGTGTAGTTTGTTGCTTCCTGGGTTTCTATATTGTCAGAAAATTTTCAGCATGTATCACTGGTATTGCTGTAGAGTCCATTTCTATCCTGGAAAGCATGCATTCTAAAGCGTAAACATGCATTTCCTTACCTGCCCCGCTCTTGGCCATCTACGAGCTGCGTGTTTGCAAGGGATCGAGGCCGCCCACCCCATCTGAACAACCCATGGCTGCTGTTGATTTAGGTGATTTCCTTGCATAATTTTTTGTTTGTCTAGGGCTTTGGGCCATAACTTTTTGGTTGATTCATTCAACTTTATAGCTGCATAGAATCGATGAACTCAGGGCACTAACAGATTTCTCCTCGATTGGAATGTTCAGACCATCAAAATAGAGAATGAAAAGCTTTGTGAGCATAAACACAAACACTTGGTGGTCAGGTTTTTTTGGATTATCCTATTTATGCTAGATTTGAGGCATGAATCAACAAAAATAATGCTTATGCGCCAATATCCCAGCTCATTCCACGCTATGGTATAGTGGGCGAGATAATTTATTAATCTTCTCTCGGCTTCAAGGAAGAAACGAATGAAACTACTAACCTTTCTCTGGCCAGAGGGCAGAGGGCATGGGATGGTGCTGTGCATGTCCAGCGGCGGGAGGAAGGAGGAGCTGGCATCAAGGAGCACGACGACAGCAGGGAAGTCCATGCCGCGGCACGCCGGAAGCCAAAGGAATGCGCCGCCTTCGCACACGCGCCCTCCACCCCACAGCCGCCATGGCACCGTCGCACCCCCGTGCCACAAGGGCCGGCTCCCTCAGCTTCACCGCCGCATCTTGCACGCAGCGCCGTGTCCCTGGCCGCCTGTTGCGTTCGGTGCTGCCGCCGATGGTCGAGGGAGGAGAGGGACCCCGCCGCCGACGGCGAAGGCCGAGCCCGCTGCGTCCCGTGTCGCCACCGCTACTCGATGGAGGAGACGGACCACGCCGCCCGTCGACGTAGGCTGAGCCCCTGCACCCCGCTCCGCTGCCGTTGCTCGAGGGAGGAGGGTCGTGCGCCGTCGCCCGTCGGGCGTGTGGGTTTTATTTTAGCGAGGGGCGGCGGCGATAGGTGCGGGGAGGCAGGGGCTAGAAGAGATTCAATCACGGAGAAGTTAGCGATTAGATTTGCGTGATTGTAGGGACGTCGGACGCGTAGGTGGAATATTTCTCTGCAGGTGAAGCACGGTCAGCCAATGAAAATTGCTACGTGCACACCATAGAGATATTAGATCAATGATGGCTGTTAGATTCAGATTTGTGGGACTAATCGTGCGGTGGTGAATGAGTCGTCCGATGTGCTGGGGGTAATTGCGGGGTGCACTTAAGAAAGTTCTAGTTTGATTGTTTAATAGTAGTGGAGATTATGGTTTCAGTAATTAACTCAAGAACAAGTTCACGAAAAAAGAAAACATGGGCGAGATCACTAATTACGAGGTACCCCTTGCAAAGGTTACTCTCACCTTCTTTGGTACTGAAAAGTGGCACACTGCATGTGCGCCATTTGTTGTAACATGAGAGTTTTCTCTTTTTTATAGATCCGTTTTTCAAAATGTTTTATTTCTTGAACCATGTGCCCAAATTATGAACCGTTTTCACCACTGGAATTCTTGCATTGAGATCTTTGAAATTAGATCCTATGTCAATAGGTTTTGACAAACTTTATTTTTCATGAAAAAGGAATCAGAAAACCCATAAAATCAAAAGTCAAAAACAAAAACAAACAAATAAAAACTAAATCCAGAAAAAAAAAACCTGAAACAACAGTCGTGCTTTTTCATTTTTTTTGGGAAGCACTGGTGAGCTTCCCGCGTAAACACATGTCGTGTTTTTCTGTTTTCGGCTTCTTGTGAAAGAACATGTTGTGATTTTCTCTTTTTTGGGAAGCACTGTTGTTTTTT
This sequence comes from Thinopyrum elongatum, assembly GCA_011799875.1. Classification (NCBI taxonomy): domain Eukaryota; kingdom Viridiplantae; phylum Streptophyta; class Magnoliopsida; order Poales; family Poaceae; genus Thinopyrum; species Thinopyrum elongatum. The sequence goes on from CM022303.1 coordinate 522,515,105, forward strand.
TCCTTTTCGAAAAACACAGTGTTTCTCGTGTAAGCACATGTTGTGCTTTTTTCCTTTTTGGGCTCGTGAAAGCACAAGTTGTGCTTTTCCCTTTGGAAGCACAGTTGTGCTTCTCGCAAAAAAAAGCACCGCTTCCCGGAAAAAAAGTTTGCCAAAACCTAGGAAAAACCGAAAGAACAAAAAAAACTCAAAAATGCATGGAGAAAAAAAGGAAATCCCGAGGGTGCCCCTATCGTGCGGCACATGACGGTGACTGAGCGTAATACCTGGAGCGCTCCCAAAGGTGGGGTCGACCTATGCGGGAGCCCTCCAAAGGGTACTCCTTAATTAGTTGCTCCCAAAGGTGGGGTGATGAAGAGAGTGATCAATCATTTTGCGGTCCCTACCTTCTCGCAGCCGCTACCGTCCAAGATGGAACGGGCCAACAGCAGAATTGGGCGCATGGGCCACTTGGCTCATATGTAGTGGTACTCAGCCACAACGAGCAATCCCTATTCCCCACATAGGTCGATGAGTATCGACCAAATGTCCACCCACCCGCAACCACACACACTGTATTGGCTGCCCTAGTTCGACTGTTTTTCCTGTGTGTTTCCCACCGGGGTTTCTCTTTTTTCCGTGTTTATTCTTTTGATTTTCTTCTGGTTTTTCTTATTTTAATTATTTCTTTTTTCATTTTCCTTTTAAATTCGTGAACATCTTTTTGAATTGATGATCATTTTCTAAATTCAATAATATTTTTTAGATACACGAACATTTTCAATTCATGATTTTTTTCACGTTTGAAAATAGTTTTTGAAATCATGAATATTTTTAAAAATTCATAAATATATTTTGAATTTGCAAATATTTTTTCAAATTTAATAAAAATTTGTAATCGGGAATTTTGAATCCATGAACAATTTTTAATTCCTGAAACTTTTTGAATTCGCAAACCTTTTTGTAATTCGTGAACATTTTTTTAAGTAGCTAACTTATTTGAATTCGTGATCTTTTTTGAAATCATGAATATTTTTAAAATCCATTAAGATATTTTAATTCACGAACATTTTTCGGAATTATGGACGTTTTTTGGACTGGCGAACATTTTTTTAACTTCAGAAATATTTTTCAAAATAACAAACATTTTATTGCATTCAAGAATATTTTTCAAATCACAGACATTGTTTTCAAAATTGCAAACAGGTTTCTATTTTTTTTTAAGTATTTGGGTACAAAACCGGGCAAAATAAATGTATTCTGCTTAAACAATCACCCAGGAAGAAAAAATAAATAACAAGGCGAGTAATTTTCTAGAATTTTGGAAGTAGTATTGCCGGGTCGATGGGCCGGCAAGGAAAAGTGGCGTCTACGTGAGGAAGGAACAGTGGCGTCCACTTTGCACCGCCATGAGATGTCTCGTTCATCCAGGAAAGATGATGGAAATGAGTCCATGCCGACCCCGTGACGCCATCTAGATCACCGAGGACAAAGAATCGTGCTGGATCGCGAGACGCACTGGTTGGTGCCGAGTACGCCGTGCCCTCCGTTCGCTCGTGTCCAGCGGCTATAGGTCAGTACTTGCCGGGCCGTGCTGGTTCTGCTTCAGTCAGGTCCCGACAGCGTGTGAAAATGGACCAAACTGACTTTTTTTGAAACTTTAACACAAAATGACCTAAATCTGAAAATATTTCAAAAACTGGGCCCTTTTCGCATGACGCTCGGGGCTGGGGCGTCATGGCATGGCGCCCCGGGCTAGGGCGTCATGGTAGCGACCTGTAGCATGGCGCCTCGGGCTAGGGCGTCATGCTATCTAGCATGGCGCCCTAGCCCCGGACGTCATGCAAAAGGGCCAGTTTCGGAAATATTTTCAGATTAGGACCATTTTGTGTTGAAGTTTTGAAAAAGGGCCAGTTTCGTCTATTTTGACCGACAGCGTCAACTCAGGACTCACGTCTTCGAGGACAGTACGGCTTCCCCAGGGATTTGGGCCGGCGATGCAAGTTCCGCGTATATTGCTTACCGGCTTTTAGTTGCCGTGACCGCCCTTCTTGATTGCGTGTGACATAGTACAGTACGGGTGAGGTTAGCCGGCCATTACTTCAACTTCAGAGATCTGAGCTACTTTTTCAGCCTCAGGCGGATGTTGGGCTAGGTTCAGCTCACTCGGCGCTAGTCCTAGCCATGGGCAGCCCGGCCCGGCCGGCCCGGCCCGACCCGGGCCGAAAAAGCCCGACCCGGCCCGGCCCGACGCTGCTCCTGGGCCGGGCCAGGCCCGTCATTTTTGCGTTTTTCTGAAGGGGCCCGGCCCGAGGCCCGAGGCCCGACGGGCTTTTACGTGTTCGGGCCAGGCTTGGGCCCAAAAATCAGGCCCGATGGCCGGGCCGGGCCGGGCCCGGGCCTAGGTTTTTTGCCTCGGGCTTGTCTAGGCCCGGCCCGAAGCCCGACCCGGCCCGAGGTTTGGCCAGGTATACTCGGCGCCTATGCAGCCATCCGAGCACAAGGAACCCGACCAATACTTCTGCGTCGAAAATGCTCTCGGAAATATCTTCGGGTTTCGTGGGATGTAACACCATCATCTTCGGGTTTCGTGGGATGTAACACCTCTTTAGAGAATCTCCAGCAGACCCGTAAAAAGGCCGAACCCGTATAATTCCGACGAGTATACGGGTTCAGCTCGTTTTTCTGGCCAGAATAGACACCGTATCCGAGGCCCGGCCCGTAAAAAATTTAGCATGGTTCGCAAAAACTCCCTCCCCATCGCTATATATGCGGTTTCATCGCTCGGATACGGGTCAAACTCTATCCGCCTTCGCCGCCGCTCCGCCGCGATTCCCCTCCTCTGCCGTTATTCCCCTCCTCCTCCGCCCAATTTCTCGCCGCCGGCGAGCCTAAAAAAGCCATGGATGACTACGGGGGCTCTGGGGATGACGCGGAGCGCCGCCACCGCCGCACGCAAGCGGGGCGCGTGGAGGTGGCTCAACCACGGGAGCCGGCCGCTGCCGGCGTTCGAACGCCTGCGAGCTCGTCGAGTACGAGCGCGAGCTCGCCCGCCGCCGCCACGCCTCCTCCGGCTCCTCTGCCACGGGGAGCTCGTCCGCGGGCGCCTCGAGCTCGCGGCTCACTCCGGTCAAGAGAGAGCCAGAGGAGCTCGGGCTGCTCGCCGTCAAGCTCGAGGCCGACGCGCCGCCGCATCGAGGAGTTTTAAGATCGGCCCCGAGGACTACGTCCCCCCGGGGCAGGAGAAGCACCTAGAGCGCGTCATTATGGAGCGCTCGGCGAGGGAGCAGGAGGAGGCCGAAACGCTCCGCCGCCGTGAGCTCGACTACGAGCGGATCTTCCTCGAGCAGGGTGTCGCGGCGTCGCAGGCGCACGCGAGGCGGACCTGCGCGTCATGAAGGCGGAGCAAGCCAAGGTCTTCATCGACCTCGACTCCGACGAGGACTGAGCTCCTCTGGCTCCTCCGCCGCGACGTCGCCGCCGCGAGCTCGTCGATTTTGGTAGCTAGGCTCGGGCCCTCATTTTCCCCCTCTGTTGGGGAACGTTGCATGCAAAACAAAAAAAAATTATACGCACACGCAAGATCTATCAAGAAGATGCATAGCAACGAGAGGGGAGAGTGTGTCTACGTACCCTCGTAGACCGTAAGCGGAAGCGTTTGACAACGCGGTTGATGTAGTCGAACTTTCTTCGCGATCCAACCGATCGAGTACTGAACGTACGGCACCTCCGCGTTCAGCACACGTTCAGCTCGGTGACGTCCACGCCTTCTTGATCCAGCAAGACGGCGAGATAGTGGATGAGTTCTGGCAGCACGACGGTGTGGTGACGGTGATGATGAAGTTATCTCCGCAGGGCTTCGCCTAAGCACTATGAAAATATGACCGGGGGTGTAAACGGTGAAGGGGGGCGCCGCACACGGCTAAGCAATTGTTCTGGATGTGCTAGGCGCCCCTCTCCCACATATATATAGGTGGGGGGAGGAGGGAGCAGCCAGGAGGGCGCCCCAAGTAGGCCGAATCCTATTTGGGGTCCCTTCCCAAGTGGCGCCCCCCTACCATATTTATCGGAGGGGGAAAGGAAAGGGGAAAGAGGGAAGGAAGGGGGAGGCCGAATCCCCCCTTTCCTTCCCCTTTCCTTTCCCCACTTGGGCGGCTGCCATGGGGGGTGCGCCAGCCCCTTGTGGGCTGGTGTGCTCCCCTCTTGTGGCCCAATAGGCCCACTATCCTCCCGGGGGTGTCCGGTACCCCCTCCGGTACTCCGATGACTACCCGATATACTCCGAAACACTTTCGGTGTCTGAATACCATCGTCCTATATATCAATCTTTACCTCTCGACCATTTCGAGACTCCTCATCATGTCCATGATCTCATCCGGGACTCCGAACAACATTCGGTCACCAAATCATATAACTCATATAACACTATATCGTCAATGAACGTTAAGCGTGCGGACCCTACGGGTTCCAGAACTATGTAGACATGACTGAGACACCTCTCCGGTCAATAACCAATAGCGGAACCTGGATGCCCATATTGGTTCCTACATATTCTACGAAGATCTTTATCGGTCGAACTGTTATGACAACATACGTAATTCCCTTTGTCCATCGGTATGTTACTTGCCCGAGATTCGATCATCGGTATCTCTATACCTATTTCAATCTCGTTACCGACAAGTCTCTTTACTCATTCTGTAATACATCACCACGTAACTAACTCCTCAGTCATTTGCTTGCAAGCTTATGATGTGTATTACCGAGAGGGCCCAGAGATACCTCTCCGATACTCGGAGTGACAAATCCTAATCTCGATCTATGCCAACTCAACAAACACCTTCGGAGATACCTGTAGAACATCTTTATGATCACCCAGTTACGTTGTGACATTTGATAGCACACAAGGTATTCCTCCGGTATCCGGGAGTTGCATAATCTCATAGTCGAAGGAATATGTATTTGACATGAAGAAAGCAATAGCAATAAATTGAATGATCATTATGCTAAGCTAACGAATGGGTCTTGTCCATCACATCATTCTACTAATGATGTGATCCCATTATCAAATGACAACACATGTCTATGGTTAGGAAACCTTAACCATCTTTGATCAACGAGCTAGTCTAGTAGAGGCTTACTAGGGACATGGTATTTGTTTATGTATTCACACATGTATTTAAGTTTCCGATCAATACAATTCTAGCATGAATAATAAACCTTTATCATGAATAAGGAAATATAAAATAACAACTTTATTATTGCCTCTAGGGCATATTTCCTTCAGTATCCCACTTGCACTAGAGTCAATAATCTAGATTACATTGTAATGAATCTAACACCCATGGAGTCTTGGTGCTGATCATGTTTTGCTCGCGGAAGAGGTTTAGTCAACGGGTCTGCTACATTCAGATCCGTATGTATTTTGCAAATCTCTATGTCTCCATCCTTGACCTTTTCACGAATGGAGTTGAAGCGTCTCTTGATGTGTTTGGTTCTCTTGTGAAACCTGGATTCCTTCGCCAAGGCAATTGCTCCAATGTTGTCACAAAATATTTTCATTAGACCTGATGCACTAGGTATTACACCCAGATCGGATATGAACTCCTTCATCCAGACTCCTTCATGTGCTGCTTCCGAAGCAGCTATGTACTCCGCTTCACACGTAGATCCCGCCACGACGCTTTGCTTGGAACTGCACCAACTGACAGCTCCACCATTCAATATAAATACGTATCCGGTTTGCGACTTAGAGTAATCCGGATCAGTGTCGAAGCTAGCATCGACGTAACCCTTTACGACGAGCTCTTCGTCACCTCCATAAACGAGAAGCATATCCTTAGTCCTTTTCAGGTATTTCAGGATGTTCTTGACCGCTGTCCAGTGATCCACACCTGGATTACTTTGGTACCTCCCTGCCAAACTTATGGCAAGGCACACATCAGGTCTGGTACACAGCATAGCATATATGATAGAACCTATGGCTGAGGCATAGGGAATGACTTTCATTTTCTCTCTATCTTCTATAGTGGTCGGGCTTTGAGTCTTACTCAACTTCACACCTTGCAACACAGGCAAGAACCCTTTCTTTGACTGATCCATTTTGAACTTATTCAAAACTTTGTCAAGGTATGTGCTTTCGGAAAGTCCTATTAAGCGTCTTGATCTATCCATATAGATCTTGATGCCCAATATATAAACAGCTTCACCGAGGTCTTTCATTGAAAAATTCTTATTCAGGTATCCTTTTATGCTATCCAGAAATTCTATATCATTTCCAATCAATAATATGTCATCCACATATAATATCAGAAATGCTACAGAGCTCCCACTCACTTTCTTGTAAATACAGGCTTCACCGTAAGTCTGTATGAAACCATATGCTTTGATCACCTCATCAAAGCGTATATTCCAACTCCGAGATGCTTGCACCAGTCCATAGATGGACCGCTGGAGCTTGCACACTTTGTTAGCACCTTTAGGATCGACAAAACCTTCTGGTTGCATCATATACAACTCTTCTTTAAGATATCCATTAAGGAATGCAGTTTTGACGTCCATTTGCTAGATTTCATAATCATAAAATGCGGCAATTGCTAACATGATTCGGACAGACTTAAGCATCGCTACGGGTGAGAAAGTCTCATCGTAGTCAACTCCTTGAACTTGTCGAAAACCCTTTGCGACAAGTCGAGCTTTGTAGACAGTAACGTTACCATCAGTGTCAGTCTTCTTCTTGAAGATCAATTTATTCTCTATGGCTTGCCGATCATCGAGCAAGTCCACCAAAGTCCATACTTTGTTCTCATACATGGATCCTATCTCAAATTTCATGGCCTCAAGCCATCTGTCGGAATCTAGGCTCATCATATCTTCTTCATAGTTCGTAGGTTCGCCTTGGTCTAGTAACATGACTTCCAGGACAGGATTACCGTACCACTCTGGTGCGGATCATGCTTTGGTCGACCTACGAAGTTCAGTAGTAACTTGATCTGAAGTTTCATGATCATCATCATTAGCTTCCTCTCTAGTTGGTGTAGGCATCACGGGAACGGTTTTCTGTGATGTACTACTTTCCAATTCGAGAGAAGGTACAATTACCTCTTCAAGTTCTACTTTCCTCCCACTCACTTCTTTCGAGAGAAACTCCTTCTCTAGAAAGGACCCATTCTTAGCAACAAAGATCTTGCCTTCGGATCTGTGGTAGAAGGTGTAACCAATAGTTTCTTTAGGGTATCCTATGAAGACGCACTTCTCTGATTTGGGTTCATGCTTATCTGGCTGAAGCCTTTTGACATAAGCATCGCATCCCCAAACTTTAAGAAACAACAACTTAGGTTTCTTGCCAAACCACAGTTCATATGGTGTCGTCTCAACGGATTTAGACGGTGTCCTATTTAACGTGAATGTGGCTGTCTCTAATGCATAACCCCAAAACGATAGTGGTAAATTGGTAAGAGACATCATAGATCGCACCATATCTAATAAAGTACGGTTACGACGTTCGGACACACCATTACGCTGTGGCGTTCCAGGTGGCGTGAGTTGTGAAACAATTCCACATTGTTTTAAATGAAGTCCAAACTCGTAACTCAAATATTCGCCTCCACGATCAGATCGTAGAAACTTTATTTTCTTGTTACGATGATTCTCCACTTCACTCTGAAATTCTTTGAACTTTTCAAATGTTTCAGACTTGTGTTTCATCAAGTAGATATACCCATACCTACTCAAATCATTTGTGAAGGTCAGAAAATGACAATACCCGCTGCGTGATTCAACACTTATCGGACCGCATACATCGGTATGTATTATTTCCAATAAGTCATTAGCTCGCTCCATTGTTCCGGAGAACGGAGTTTTAGTCATCTTGCCCATGAGGCATAGTTCGCAAGTATCAAATGATTCATAATCAAGTGATTCCAAATGCCCATCTGCATGGAGTTTCTTCATGCGCTTTACACCAATATGACCTAAATGGCAGTGCCACAAATATGTTGCACTATCATTAGCAACTTTGAATCTTTTGGCATCAATATTATGAATATGTGTATCACTACAATCGAGATTCAACAAGAATAGACCACTCTTCAAGGGTGCATGACCATAAAAGATATTATTCATATAAATAGAACAACCATTATTCTCTGACTTAAATGAATAACCGTCTCGCAATAAACAAGATCCAGATATAATGTTCATGCTCAACGCGGGCACCAAATAACAATTATTGAGGTCTAAAACTAATCACGAAGGTAGATGTAGAGGTAGCGTGGCGACGGCGATCACATCGACCTTGGAACCATTTTCGACGCGCATCGTCACCTCGTCCTTAGCCAATCTTCTTTTATTCCGCAGCTCCTGTTTCGAGTTACAAATATGAGCAACCGAACCAGTATCAAATACCCAGGCGCTGCTACGAGCATTAGTAAGGTACACATCAATAACATGTATATCAAATATACATTTGTTCACTTTGCCATCCTTCTTATCCGCCAAATACTTGGGGAAGTTCTGCTTCCAGTGTCCACTCCCTTTGCAGTAGAAGCACTCAGTTTCAGGCTTGGGTCCAGCTTTGGGCTTCTTCCTGGGAGCGGCAACTTGCTTGCCGTTCTTCTTGAAGTTCCCTTTCTTTCCCTTGCCCTTTTTCTTGAAACTAGTGGTCTTGTTAACCATCAACACTTGATGCTCCTTCTTGATTTCTACCTCCGCGGCCTTTAGCATTGCGAAGAGCTCGGGAATTGTTTTGTTCATCCCTTGCATATTATAGTTCATCACGAAGCCTTTGTAGCTAGGTGGCAGTGATTGAAGAACTCTGTCAATAACACAATCAACTAGAAGATTAACTCCCAGCTGAGTCAAGTGATTATAATACCCAGACATTTTGAGTATGTGTTCATTGACAGAACTGTTCTCCTCCATCTTACAGCTATAGAACTTGTTGGAGACTTTATATCTCTCAACCCGGGCATTTTCTTGAAATATTAACTTCAACTCTTGGAACATCTCATATGCTCCATGACGATCAAAACATCTTTGAAGTCCCGGTTCTAAGTCGTAAAGCATGGCACACTGAACTATAGAGTAGTCATCAGATCGAGCTTACCAGATGTTCATAACATCTGCATCAGCTCCTGCAGCAGGCCTGTCACCTAGCGGTGCATCAAGGACATAATTCTTCTGTGCAGCAATGAGGATAATCCTCAAGTTATGGACCCAGTCCGTGTAGTTGCTACCATCATCTTTCAACTTAGCTTTCTCTAGTAACGCATTAAAATTCAGGGGGACGGTAGCACGGGCCATTGATCTACAACATAGATATGCAAATACTATCAGGACTAAGTTCATGATAAATTAAGTTCAATTAATCAAATTACTAATGAACTCCCACTTAAATAAACATCCTTTAAGTTATCTAAGTGATACATGATCCATATCAACTAACCCATGTCCGATCATCACGTGAGATGGGGTAGTCATCAATGGTGAACATCTCTATGTTGATCATATCTACTATATGACTCATGTTCGACCTTTCGGTCTCCAGTGTTCCGAGACCATGTCTGTACATGCTAGGCTCGTCAAGTTTAACCCAAGTATTCCGCGTGTGTAAATCTGTCTTACACCCATTGTATGTGAACGTAGAGTCTATCACACCCGATCATCATGTGGTGCTTCGAAACGATGATCTTTGGCAACGGTGCATACTCGGTGAGAACACTTTTATCTTGAAATTTAGTGAAGGGATCATCTTATAATGCTACCGCCATTCTAAGCCAAATAAGATGCATAAAAGATAAACATCACATGCAATCAAAAATATGTGACATGATATGGACATTATCTTGTTCTTTTGATCTCCATCTCCAAAGCATCGTCATGATCTCCATCGTCACCGGCTCGACACCTTGATCTCCATCGTTGCGTCGGGGTCGTCTCGCCAACTATTGCTTCTACAACTATCGCTAATGCATAGTGATAAAGTAAAGCAATTACATGGCATTTGTATTTCATACAATAAAGAGACAACCATAAGGCTCCTGCCGGTTGCCGATAAATTACAAAACATGATCATCTCATACAATAACATATATCACATCATGTCTTGACCATATCACATCACAACATGCCCTGCAAAAACAAGTTAGACATCCTCTACTTTGTTGTTGGAAGTTTTATGTGGCTGCTACGAGCTTCTAGCAAGAACCGTTCTTACCTACGCAAAAACCACAACGGTGATTATCAAGTTTGCTGTTTTAACCTTCTTCAAGGACCGGCCGTAGTCAAATTTGATTCAACTAAAGTAGGAGAAACAGACACCCGCCAGCCACCTTTAAGCAAAACTAGTTGCATGTCAGTCGGTGGAACCGGTCTCATGTGCATGGACATGTAAGGTTGGTCCAGGTAACTTCATCCCACAAGGCCGCCGAATCAAAATAAGACGTTGGTGGTAAGCAGTATGAATATCACCGCCCACAACTCTTTCTGTTCTACTCGTGCATATCATCTACGCATAGACCAGGCTCATGATGCCACTGTTGGGGAACGTTGCATGGAAAACAAAAAAAATTCTACGCACATGCAAGATCTATCAAGGAGATGCATAGCAACGAGAGGGGAGAGTGTGTCTACGTACCATCGTAGACCGTAAGCGGAAGCGTTTGACAACGCGGTTGATGTAGTCAAACTTTCTTCGCGATCCAACCGATCGAGTACCGAACGTACGGCACCTCCGCATTCAGCACACGTTCATCTCGGTGATGTCCATGCCTTCTTGATCCAGCAAGACGGCAAGGTAGTGGATGAGTTCCGGCAGCACGACGGTGTGGTGACGGTGATGGTGAAGTTATCTCCGCAGAGCTTCGCCTAAGCACTACGAAAATATGACCAGGGGTGTAAACGGTGGAGGGGGGCGCCGCACACGGCTAAGCAATTGTTCTGGATGTGCTAGGCGCCCCCCTCCCACATATATATAGGTGGGGGGAGGAGGGAGCAGCCAGGAGGGTTCCCCAAGTAGGCCGAATCCTACTTGGGGTCCCTTCCCAAGTGGCGCCCCCTACCATATTTATCGGAGGGGGAAAGGAAAGGGGAAGGAGGGAAGGAAGGGGGAGGCCGAATCCCCCCTTTCCTTTCCAAACTTGGGCGGCTGCCATGGGGGGTGCGCCAGACCCTTGTGGGCTGGTGTGCTCCCCTCTTGTGGCCCAATAGGCCCACTATCCTCTCGGGGGTGTCCGGTACTCCGATGACTACCCGAGACACTCCGAAACACTTTCGGTGTCCGAATACCATCGTCCTATATATCAATATTTACCTCTCGACCATTTCGAGACTCCTCGTCATGTTCGTGGTCTCATCCGGGGCTCCGAACAACATTCGGTCACCAACTCATATAACACTATATCGTCAACGAACGTTAAGCGTGCGGACCCTACGGGTTTGAGAACTATGTAGACATGACCAAGACACCTCTCCGGTCAATAACCAATAGCGGAACCTGGATGCCCATATTGGTTCCTACATATTCTACAAAGATCTTTATCGGTCGAACCGTTATGACAACATACATAATTCCCTTTGTCCATTGGTATGTTACTTGCCCGAGATTCGATCGTCGGTATCTCTATACCTAGTTCAATCTCGTTACCGGCAAGTCTCTTTACTCGTTCCGTAATACATCACCTTGTAACTAACTCCTTAGTAATTTGCTTGCAAGCTTATGATGTGTATTACCGAGAGGGCCCAGAGATACCTCTCCGATACTCGGAGTGACAAATCCTAATCTCGATCTATGCCAACTCAACAAACACCTTCGGAGATACCTGTAGAGCATATTTATGACCACCCAGTTACATTGTGACGTTTGATAGCACACAAGGTATTCCTCCGGTATCCGGGAGTTGCATAATCTCATAGTCGAAGGAATATGTATTTGACATGAAGAAAGCAATAGCAATAAACTGAACGATCATTATGCTAAGCTAACGAATGGGTCTTGTCCATCACATCATTCTCCTAATGATGTGATCCCGTTATCAAATGACAACACACGTCTATGGTTAGGAAACCTTAACCATCTTTGATCAACGAGCTAGTCTAGTAGAGCCTTACTAGGGACACGGTATTTGTTTATGTATTCACACATGTATTTAAGTTTCCGATCCATACAATTCTAGCATGAATAATAAACCTTTATCATGAATAAGGAAATATAAAATAACAACTTTATTATTGCCTCTAGGGCATATTTCCTTCACCCTCGAGTATGATCAATGTAGATGAACTATGTATGATCAATGTAGATGAACTAATGTATGATCAATGTCGTTGCAAGTTTATCCCGCGAATGCTTTTTTTAAATTTTACAGTTTCATATACAGGGTCTGATCTGCAGCGCACAAATTCGCCCCGCAAATCTCATCTGTAGCAAACTGTAAACGCATTTTGCGGGTCGGCATAATACGGGGTCTGCTAGAGATTTTCTTACACATCCTAAGAACAACTCTGTCGGAATCGTCATATTGGCCACCATCAATATGATATTGATAATTTTAGACGAAAAGATTTCTCTAACGGAGTTGTCATTTTGCCCTCGATCGACATAATTTATGGAGCGCTCTCCAAATCAAGCCCACGATCTTTAATATTTTGTGTTTGTTTGTGGGAGATATTTGGAGCGCACCCCATCCAGAAAATGGCTTCGCACGAACGATATTCCCCCTCCCCCACTCCTTTATCTCCTCCTCTCCCTCGCCGTATTACCACCTCCTGCCGCTTCCGGCCGTCCCCAATCCTCGCTGATGACGTCATGAACGCCACCTCAACCCCCGTGTATGAATCCATCATTTTTTAGTTGGACCCCACGCCTCCTGAGGCTCCATCGACAGACCTCATATGCCTCCCGCGCCTTCGATAGCAGGCCATCACCGCCTATGCCAACACCTCGTCCATGGTGCCACCAAAGAGGTGTCAAAACCTATGACGTTACGTGAAGGTGGCCGCCTCCCCTAGTAGGTGCCAAAGGGACGGAAGAAGAAGATGGGGAACCTAGGTGCTCGTGGCCCACCCCCACCTCGCTTCGTCCCGGAGGCGGGAAAAACTGAGATGCCTTCCCAGTCGTATGTCACAGCAGACATGATGGCGATGTATAACAAGCAATCATGTGCCTTGTATTCAGTTTTTGTTTGATCGAATGCGAGGTGACCATGAAAATTCGTTGGCAGCTATGCAATGTTTACGATTTAGCAGTGTTTTTTTTCTTCTGAATTTGGAGGCATCGACCTTCAACGACGCATGATTTCTCAATGTGATGATGGGTCAGTCCAGGACAAATGATGTTGATCTCGATGGTGCATCATTGTCGCTTTCCGATCACCAGTCTGCCCATGATACGAAATTTGATCAATTCTAGACCACCGGCTCATCGAAGAAGAAGCCAATCGGGGAAGCAACTTTAAGCCTAATGAGGATGTTATGCTTGTCCTGGCATGACAAGATACCTCTCTTGATGCGATTGCCGAGAAAGATCAATCGGCGGCCAAGTATTGAAAGCGCATCAAGGAGCGTTCTAGATTTCATCCTGGACGGAGTACGAATCTTACCCTCAAATCTCTCACAAAACCGATGCGATACAATTCAAAAGATGTGGAGCAGTTGGGCGAGTTTTACTTGTGCCTTTATTTGTTTTAGGATGAGATAGCCCAAGAGAGTTATTAACAAATGCCCAAGTTGAAGGGCAAACCGTTTGGCCTCCAACATTGTTGGAACTAGTTGGAAGAGCACGAAAAGTGGAAGACGAGGAATGATGATGTCAGTCAGCTGAAAAGTGCGAGAATTCCTCTCCAAAAATGGACGAGGGTGGAGATGATGTTGATGGACAGGAAAGGGCAAAGGTGCCTACAAGTACCACTCCGATGACAAGCACGGGTCAGCCTAACGGGAGAAAGTCGGAAAAGTTGAGACAAAAGAGAGAGAAATAGGTGATGGCGATGGAAAAAGAAAAACCGATGAGTTGATGAGGACAAGAAACAAGAAAAGTTAGAGATGGAGGAGAAGAAGAACCAAAAGAAGAGGGCGAGATGGGATGAAATGCAATAGAGTAGATGGAGCCAGAAAGAGATGGAGGCGCTTCGGCTCTGAATGTAGCAGGAGATGAATGTGCGTAAGCTCCAACTTAAGGGGGACTAGGCGAGAAATGATCGGATAGTCGAGAAGAATCAGTTCATCATGTTGGATCTGAACCTAATGGATCCAATGGCGCGAGATTTGATCATTCGTTTCAGAAAACTCAAAAAAGGTTGTGGTAGGAACATGTGATTTGTACATACCATCGATGAATGTTTTTGTTCATGCATGTTGTCAAAAATTATGTGCATATTTGTTTAATGTGCTACATGTTTAAATTTCTAGGGAATCCAAGTGTTTGAATGTGAAATATATATATATATATATATATATATATATATATATATATATATATATATATATATATATGAAGACTGAGATACGGCGACTCTGAGTTTGCATGTCGCTTGTCCAGTCTATATCCGCGCTTCATATGACGGGATGGCGATTCGCGGATATGAAACTCTGTTGGAGTTATCTAAGTTAGCCACTCTAAACTCGTTCTAGTTTACTACTAAAAAGAATTCACCCTAGAATGTAAATTTAACTACTAGTATGTATTGCATGTATATCGCACGTTATATCAATTAATAGAATTAGTTATAATGTGTACAAGATACTTAAGTACACATAGATATGTGGCTTTATAACCTAAATATTTTGAACAACATCACTGGTAAAAGCTTAGCTTAGGCTATTTTAGACGTCATTTTTCATGAGCCGGAGGAATTAGCGTTCAAACTCTCTCTCTCTCTCCCCTTCCCCTGTGATGCAAAAATCATAGCTAGCACCACATGTTAGCACTACCCTGGCTTTACAGCCATTCCGGCGTTGACTTTCCTGCTACGTCATCCCTGACGGGTGGGTCCCACTTGTCATAAACGTGTTGAAATCCTCTAAAACGACATCAACCGAAAGTTGTAGTTTTTAGGACGAATTATGAAAAAAGTGGTACTTTTTTTATCAAAATTTTGAAAGTTGTAGTTCTGTGGGACGCCAACCCCAATAATAGTAGTTTTTTGTCAAATACTCTCGATTTCTCGATCCACTTTGTCATCATTTTTCTCCAGCAATTCTCTTCACCACTTCATAACCCCAAGCAGTAGGGGCGTCAAAAGCTAGAATAGGATTACTAACTAACTTACCTTGACCCAAATTTTGCAACACAACATTGACACACTTTGGTGTCTAACAATTGTTGATGTTCTTTTAATGGAAATGATGCTTCGGCCATAGCGATGTGTGGGTGGTGATTTCATCAATATTTAAACTCTGTGTTTTTCGGACATGGTAGGCTTTATTAATGTGTGCATCTTGACCGCAACAGAAAGAATTTGTCTATAAGTAAACATTAAGTTCAATGTAGTGTACTGCAGGTTCAAAAAAAGTTCAATGTAGTCTACTTGGTTCAAAGGAATGATCCCCCAAAATTCCTATGAATCATAAAAAGTTTATTCCTATTGAAAAAAATCCCTGTAAATCTATAGTGACAACGTATCCACTCAGTTCTTGGGATGAAATCATGTATTCTCGATCCCTGCAAGATTATAAATGTCATGACATTCTATACTTTGGTCTCTTTTGTGTTTCTGAAATCCAGAGAACCCTGGAATCACCAACCAGCTTGGTAAGACTACCCACAGTGGGAGTAACTTCAGCAGTAACATAAGGTCCAACTCAGTAAATTTGCTTATGTGGCAATGATTTAATGAGGAGAGAGATGAATTGAGACATAGCTAGTTACTCAAACTATGAGTAAAATCACACATACCAAGATAAGATGAGTCGACAAGCTAATAAATAAAGTGTTGCATGACACCACACATATGTTACTTCCCACTATAAAGATACTAGTAACATAGACTAGTAACATATGCATGTTACTAATCGAAGTTACTCCTCACTGTGAGTAGTCTAAGTACCAACAAAAACTTGCAATTAATCAAAACCCTTAAATCGGTAAACACGTCAGTTATGTCAGGAGGCAAATGAGGTGTCTTATAGCTTAGCTAAATTCTCCCGAGACTCAGAGCATGGTTAATAGTTATTGAATATTGTGATTAGTCAAGAAAGGTAGGATAGCTTAGGATTTATTCTATATTGTCTTGTACTCCAAGTAGATTACGTACTCCTATATATATGCCACGAGGCTCAAGCAATACATCAATCGTATTATGTCAATATTATCTCAATTCCCTTTACATGGTATGAGCCTAACCTGGATTCAAACCCTAGCCATCGCCACCGCTTCCGTACCTCGCCACCCCAGGGCAGTCGATCTCCATGATCGCCATCGGGGGCCACGCCGCCCGTACCTAGGGTTCGTTCGCTGACCGCGTTGATCGACTGCCCTAGAGAGTCTTTTTTTCGATCCATTGATCAGGGTTTTTCTCTCTCGTCGATCAATTGATCGGTCTATTTTTCTTTGGTTTTCCGATATAAAATCGCCTTGCGTCGCCCGCCGTCGTTCGTCGTCAACAGCGTGCCCCTACTTCATCATTAACATCGACTCTACCGACTTCTTCGTCATGGTTGCTTGTGTACTCTGCGCCGGCTAGCTACGCAGCTGCTCGCGCCGTCCTGTGCTGGCCAGTTCTACGCCGCGTGGCCCGAGGACACTCATGGCGCCCCGCACATGCACTGCACTGGTGCGGCCGGTTGCTCAAGCTGGCTCACCAAACCACGCTATGATGGGGGAATATCAGGTGCTCCCGGGCCTGAGATGCACCATGCTACGAGCTACTAGGAGCCGTTGGATCTCAGATCCAATGGCTCTCATGTGTCTCTTAACATTTTGCAAAGAAACCCTTTAGAAGTTTGGGAATTGCGTGTAGGTACACCGGCCTCTCAGATGCGTTAGATCTGAGATCCAAAGGCCCAGAAGTCTATATCACAGTATCACCAGAACATTTATATCACCTGAAAATTTCCCCGCTATGTCGTGCATGCATCGCGTGCGGGCGTGCTTACATGCATGTATGTGTCCATGCACGATGCGTGTTACAGTTCGGACAGATGATGTCCGCCCCTGGTACCTCGTCGTGCCCCTCCACGTCTTCTTGATTTGGCTAGTCGCGTCTTCGGTCTGATCAACCGCACACGCGTCTCGGCAGGATCCTATGAAGATCGTCCTCAATTATGCACGTCCCTCCACCGATCGAGCAACGGGTTGTCACTGTGTCGCCCCTTCAGACCGTAGCATCGTGGCCCATAGTCCATGCCGCCGCCCCGAGACCTTTCCCACGGCTGCACTGACCCGCGCTGCCACCGTGTCGCCTCTTCGGGCCGTAGCGTCGTAGCACGCGGCCGACGCCGTCACCCCGAGGCCATCCTGTGGCTGCATCGACCCTCGCACTGTCGCTGCATCGCACCTTTGGGCCGGAGCATGCGCATCATGCGGTCCCTGCAACCATGCCAAGGACTTCCCCGTCGTTGCCCCGACCCGCATGCTATCGCTCCTTCGGGCTGTAGCGCCATGACACGCGGTTTACTTCGTCGTCCCCGCGCGTCGACTTCTATGTGATATGCGCCACACCGTCTCCCTAAGCGCGAGAACGCCACTGTTTGCACCCGGTCTTCGTCACGCTGTCGAATTCTTCCCCACCTACTTTGAGCACTGTCGCCACACTCCTAACCTAGTTGCCGCGGCCACCTCCTCAGGCGGCCGCCGCCGCTCTTCTCCCTCCGCGCCGCCCCTCGTGCTGCTGCGGCTCGCTCAACCTAGCCGCGCTGCCACTCCACCCCTTCGTCTTTGTCCAACACCAGCTCATCGCCAGCATCGCCATTGTCGGTGCAGTAAACATGGGTGTTTACTACCCGGACTTATGCACAGACAAGCAGCAGCTCCCCCGCCAAGTTGAAGCCTCAAAGCAAGCGACCAGACCAGAGAAGCAGCTCTTCGAGAGATCAAAGAGCGCATAAAGAAGACCAAGGCTTGAAACAAGCCACAAGCTCTACAACAGAAACAACCTACCCCGGCAAGGACGAGCCGGCAGGACGAAGGCCCGGCAAACCTCATGGTGGGCAGGTCCCTGCTAACTACTAGTGCTCCACCTCACCAGCCAGCTAGAAGCTGCTCGGTGAGGTGTCGAGCCCGCAAGCAACGCGGTGGAGCTCGCACGTACGTGTCAGCTCGCTGGGAAATGGATTACCTTTATCGACACTCATCCTAATGGCGTGTCAAGCTAATAGGAGGTAGTTGGGCAAGCGGTGCATCGACCTTGCCGGGGCTCCTCCTCCACACGACACCTGGCGATGCATTTAATGCATTTTTATCCTAACTAGCAGAGTTAGGTATGATAACACTATTTCCATGTAATCATCCTGTAATGACCCTTTTGCCACTGTGGTAACCCCTTGAGCTATAAAAGGAGGGCCAGGGCAACCTTTAGAGGGGTTCGAAGCCATTGCAACCCCACGCATAGGTATCTGTGCAGCTGCTCTTTCCTTGCAACTTGCCGAGGGAGAGCACTCCATGTATTTGTGCACACACATCCATTCAATACACCAAGGCAGCAATAGGGTTTTACGCTTCTCAGCGGCCCGAACCTGGGTAAAATTGTGGCGCCTCTTGTTGTTCTTGCTCTTTGCGTTGAGTGCATCCCCCTCACCGAAACAGAAAGGGGCATTCCTGTCCCATAGATCGCCGGCTCCACGCCGACATCTTTGGCGCGCCTGGTAGGGGGATCATTGGCGTGAACCAAGGCAGCGAGTGGTGCGTCGACTTCATCAAGTTCAATGTCTTCTTCATCATCCATGGCGCCCAAGACATAAGGGTTCTTAATCATCCTTTTTTGTTTTTGTGTTGACTCAGTTACTGACCGAGTGATGTTTGATCTTTTGTAGCAATGACACTTCGACAACGTCAACGGATCCGCACGCTCACAAGCAGGGGCCGAGTGACGCTGATGCGGCGGACGCCGCCACCTCCAAAGGTATTTTGCACCGACTGATTTAGGACGGCCAGGTTACTTCCGACTGATCTTTACTGATTTTCCTGGTTTGTGTAGCTTCACCAAAAATCATTCAACTGGACGGTGATGAGAGGAATGACCCGCCCAACCCAGACGCCATCAAGGAGAAGGCGTCGAGCATCGACGTGCCGATGCCGGATGCTTCCCATCGCCAAGTGGCTTGCGTTTCCCCGGCGAAGACTGCCACGAGAGCTACGGGGCTGAGTCCTCTTGCCGAGAGTGGGTCAGCGTCAGCGACTGCGATGGTCCCGGCTGCGGGGGTCACACTAGCTCCTCCGAGTGGATCAACGGTGGTTCCAGCTTCGAGGCTTGCCTCCGCGTCTCCATTAGCCCTAGCCACCTCCTTCCCCCTGTACCATGTCCCAGAAGATCAAGTGGGGGCGAGCAAGGAGGCTTTGATCCAGGTGGGGTTGATGTGCAGCAAACTGAAGGAGGCTTATGACGCCAGCGCGGCGCTGCAGACCAACGTCCAAGTAAGTACCATTGTGAGTATAATTTCCAGTTGAAGTTTCTTCATTTCTTGCAGTAGAATTTTTGTCAGTGGGTTTGCGTGGGGCACACCCACTGGGTGTTCATGATCCAGTGGGGGCACTCTGAGTGCACCCACTGGGTGTAGTCCCCGAGGCTCCTATTTACTGGATTCAGTCGGCAGGAGTCTTCGAACTTTTTGTGTTTTTGGCTGCTTTCACTCGCGATTTAGCCAGGGCGTTTCCAAGTGATCACGATTCGGTGGGGGCACGCTGAGTGCACCCACTGGGTGTAGTTCCCGAGGCTACCGTCGACTGGTTCCAGTCAGCGGTAGTCTTTAGAACTGTAGCTATTTTTTTAGCTCAACACGAGTCACTTTCCAGTGGGGGCACGCTGAGTGCGCCCATTGGGTGTAGTCTCCGAGACTGCTCTCAATTGCGAGCAATCGGTGGCTGTCTTTAGAACTGCTGCTTAGCACTTGGGATGCTCGGCAACACTCGTATATTGGAGAAACGATTGGTAGGATTCTTCTTTGCCGCTGACTCGAAGGTTAGCCAAATGAAAATAGATCAGTATGTGTTGTTGTCCTCTATCTTCTTCATTGCTGACTCAGAAACCAGCTGTCGGCGTTCTGGGAACCAGGGTACCCAGACTTGCCTACCTGCGGCCCATGGCGTGGCTCCATCGACGGCCTGGTACGGCCCAGTTTCAACACCAACATGACAAGACCCTCACGAGGGGCCAAGCCTCGCGAGGCAGACAGCGCCAAGACCTCCTGAGGGAGCGGCCTCCCCAGGCTGCCTCCTGAGGAGCGGAGATTTATATGCAGGTATCCAACCTCACGAGGTTGCAGTGATGCAACCCATGACGACCAAGGCCAGGCAGGCACCAGCAGGCGCAGAGGAGCAGGTTTCCTCTTTGGTGTTAAGGAGGCAAGTGTAGGCGTGGGTTCCCGAGGAATCAGGCAAAGGTTTCCATTCTAGTGCAACGAGACCAAGACTGCCAGGACGGCAGGACGGATGTCATCGCCGAGGCCACTACGGCGTCATGACCAGAAGCTTTGCAGGTGAAGACCACCTTTCGTCAGGATAAGATGTACTACTTGTCCCCTTTCAAATTGGCCACTGTGGGATCCCTTCCCGCCTTCGTTTTGGAGGAAGAGGACCGAGGCCGCTGTAAGTATAAGCTAGCCACCACCGTAGAGAGCAGACCGAACCGAAGGACGACTCACCCTCACCCCAGAGCAGACCTCGCGAGCTTGTTCTTCCCTTGTACTAGTTCATCCCCAGCCCCTCGTGAGGCAAATCCACCACAAAGCAGGAGTAGGGTCTTACACCGCAAGGTGGCCCGAACTTGGGTAAACTGCTGTGTCCATCTCCTTCCTTGATCCATCGAGCTAGGCTGTAGGGCGACGGGTTGGTTGGTTGGATAGGTTGAGTTCTTCGCACACGCCCCAGAGTTCGTACCTTCTTCGGGTCTGCGGAGCCCTCAATCCAACATTTGGCGCGCCAGGTAGGGGCATGTTGAAGCTTCTCTCCCACCACTCGCTCCGCCGCCGTTCCGCCGTTCCAATGGCCGACGCTCGCCGTGTTCGAGCCAAGCGCCGGGCCACTCGTGTCGCCCAGACGGCACCCGCGGGCAACGGCGCCCCTCGCCGCTCTGCCTCCCCGGTGGCTGACGCTGCCATCGACCCTGCTGCCCGCGAACAGCAAGACTGGTCACTGCCATCGTCCGGGCAGCGTGACGGCCGCACCGCGACTCCATTACCCACTCCAGCCACGGCGTTGTCTTCTCATGGCCGTCGTGGGCTGGCAAACGCGCAGTCTGCGCTGCTCATGGCGCGTGAGCTTCTTCGCTATCGCCCGGCCAACGACCTCTACGACGACTGGCTCGCCCGCATCACCGAACTCGCCAACGCCGCTGGCGAGGCCCCTGCACCGTCTCGTTCGCTTCGCCCTCCGCCGTCCCTGGCGGGCAACGTGTCTCATGGCGTGCCTCCTCCCCCTCCTCTACACGGCGTGGGCCCCGAGTCGAGGCGTGAAGCTCCCCAGCACGACTCGCCGCGTAGAGCGCCGGCGTGCGATGAAGAAAGCTGCCAGGTGGTGCAGCGGCCCCAAGGAGAAGCGCGTGCGCTTCCAGCACCACCACGTAAAGACCGCGTACCGCCAGAGGCAGCGGCGCGTGGGTGTCAAGATCAGGCTCCTCCCCTGCGGCTGGCCCTATGAGTGCAGCAGGGTGCCGTGCTTTCACCCCGGAGCTGCGCCGCATCGTCTGGCCCGGCAAGTTCAAGCCGGATCTGCCTCCGCGCTACGACGGCAGCCCTGACCCCGCTGAGTTCCTCCAGCTCTACGAGCTGAGCATCGAGGCGATGAACGGCAATGAGAAGGTCATGCAAACTGGTTCCCTATGGCCCTCAAGGATGGCGCGCGCTCTTGGCTCCTGAACCTTTCGGTGGGGTCGATCTCCTCCTGGGACGAGCTCCGCGAGTGCTTCATCGCCAACTTCCAAGGCACTCGTGACCGCGCTCCAGTGGCAGGCGACCTGCGGCGCATCAAGCAGCAGCCAGGCAAAACCTTGCACAAGTACATACAACGCTTCACCAACGTCCGCCTCAAGATCCTGAAGGTGTCAGACGAGACCATCATTTCAGCATTCTCTGAGGGCGTCAGGGATGTCATGATGAAGGAAGAGCTCGCCATACACGAGGACTTGTGCTCGGCTCTGGAGATGGTCAACATGTCCGCCAGGTGCGCGAGGGCAAAGGAAGGTCGCCTCTCCCTCCTGGAGCTTCTGGAGGTCGATCCTGAAGACAAGAAGGCCAAGGCTAAGGACGTGAAGCGCAAGGGCCCAGCTGTGCTCATGGCTGAACCTGAGATGAAGCGCGGCTGCGACCACCCCGAATCCTCCAAGGGCAGCCGTCCATTCTGCGTCTTCCATAATCTCCATAGCCACAACACCAACGACTACCAGGAGCTCAGGGCAATCCGCAACGGGCGCATCGGCCGCCAGCCCGAGTGCAACGACCGTGGCTACGGCCGCGGAGGAGGCCGCGGCAGAGGCCGCTGGGACGACCGCGACCCCTGCCAGGACTGGCGTGATCAGCCTCGTGAGGACCGCTGGCAGGGCCAGCCTCGCGATGGCCCCTGGCGTGACCAGCCCCGCGAGGATCATCCTCAGGGCAACGCCGGCCTTCCTCCGCTGCCACCGCCGCCAAGGAGGAACGACGACCACCGCCAAGATGATGGGGCCGGGGGCTTCCAAGAGCCTCGTGCCATTGCCTGCATCCTGGGCAGTGCTCAGGCTCCCGCCTCTCATCGCATCTTCAAGCAGTTCGCTCGTGAGGTGAACGCGGCCCTCTTTGACTCCATGGACCAGCTCAAATGTTCAGCCGCCGCTGGCGTGCTCCCGATGCTATGCTCACCGACCATCAGCAACGTCCTCATCACCAAGACACTCATCGACGGCGGCGCGGGGCTCAACGTTCTTTCCGTCGAGACGTTCGAGACGCTCCGGGTGCCGTACGACCAGCTCCTCCCCACCAAGCCTTTCTCAGGAGTGACCGATGGCTCCACCGTGCCCATAGGGCAGATCCGCCTCCCTGTCACCTTCGGCCAGCGCAACAACTACCATACCAAGCTCATCGAATTTGACGTCTCCCATATTCGCCTCCCATACAATGCCATGCTCGGGTATCCGGCCCTCGCCAAGTTCATGGCAGCAACACGCCATGGCTACAATGTCCTCAAGATGCCAGGGAGCGGCGGTATCATCACGATCGCCTGCGACGAGAAGGCTCCGGTGTGCTCCCTTGAGCGCGCCTACCAGGCTGCGACAGTCGAGAACCCAGACGACAAGGGTGCCGTTCGACCTCCTGAGGCCATCCCGAAGAAGAAGCAGCAGCTCCTCCCCAAGGGCCGTCAGGAGGCTGGCGCACCTGACGATCGTGCCTCAGGCCCCGCGCCCGCCACCGGGGCGCCCTTCCCTCTCACATAGGAAGGCGTGCCCGGCGCCCTTCTCAGGACAGGCTCGGGGGCTCTTGTCTGGAGAGCCTCTGACCTGACCAGCGTCACGAGGGAGGCATTCGAGCACCACATGGGGGTGTGCTTCAACGCGTGCCTCCATGAGCAAGGCGCAAGGCGAGAGGCGCCAAGCATTCAGCAGTTCATCACCAAGGCGATCGAGGAGCTTCAGGAGGCGCGAGCCATGCGTGGCGAGCGTCGCCCCGCGTCATCCAGTGCAACTGCCGCCCCTAACATGGGTAGCGAGCTGCGCGTCTGTGTCAACATCCCAGGTCTCAACAGGGTTGCTTCTCAGGAGCTCTTCTGGCCGTCCTGTGTTGGATGGAGTGGGGGTTACCCCCGCAGCTATGTCCGCATGCCGTTCGGCCTGCTGAACATGGCTACCTCGCACCAGCGCTACATGCAGGACGTCCTAGCGGCTCATGAGGCCCGACGCCAGGTGGTCCTGACAGAGGAGGTGCTGGACCCTCGCGAGCCTCCCAGGCCTCCAAAGCCTCCCGAGCCTCAGGAGCCAGCTAGCTCTTGAGGAGCTTTCTCCGCAGCACGCGTCTTCAGCTACTCCAACGCTTCTACAACAACGGTGCCAGGTGACTTTTTGGTTTGTTCAGTTGAGGGCGCCCCTCGGGCTGCATTATCCTCAAGCTGTCAGGGCCCGCCCTTGCAGCATGTATCGTTTTGCGCATGTATCAGAACTGGTTTCGCCCTTTTATGAATTGCTTGATATTGCAATCTGCATGTCCGGTGCTTCACCACCATGAATATCGTGCGCCCTCCCAAACCCGCCCGCGACCGCCTCATGATTAAGGACTGGCACGGCGTCTGTGCTCGGGTCCATCCCTGCAGTGTCGCTAAACCCAAGTGGCTGAGCTCTGTCTCGCGGGCTAGCTCCCGTGCACGTCACCCCCCATGGTCCTTGGTGCCTTGTTCTCGCATGAGCTAATCGAGAGTGGACGAGTCAGGGCGCGCGACCCGGTGCCTCGCCACCGTGGGAGCCGCGCGCCGGTTGTCTTTCCTTGGGATTGTTGCATGAGAAGACTGGGCACGGGGTCTGTGCTCGGGTCCGTCCCTGCAGCGTCGATAAACCCAACGGCTGAGCTCTGTCTGTCGGGCCGGCCCCGTTCACGTCACCTCCTGGGGTCATTGGTGTTTGGCCTTCTCATGTGATGACCTCCAGAGATTCACTCGGCGCAGGCCACCCCAACATCTCGCAGGGTTCCTACAAATGCTCCGCACCAAAAATTCAGGCGCAACCCGCCTTGAGGTAGGGCCTCGTGAGTCCTGCGCTGGCTCATAGGTGCCCATATACACCTCCTCCAGTCTTGCCGTGCTAGCCACGCGCACGGACGGGGCTGTACACGCCCCGGAGTCTCCCCCCGGGGGAACTCCCACCCACGCAGCAGTGCAAGCCCACGGAATAGTGGAAGCACCATGCTCTGCGCTGGTGAATAAACAACTGAGGGTGGCCCCCGTGGCCGCATCAACCTCAGGACAACCTTTGGCTCTTCGCCCGGCAACACCTCAGGGCTTTCCCCTAGAGAGGCCCGCGCGAGGGGGCTGGGCACGGGGGCTACACCCAGGCCACACCTGGCGCACGCCACCTTACCTGGTTTTCTCGCGTCCCTCCTAGGCAAAAGCTGGCGAGCAAAGGTATGGAGAACTCCAGATTACCTTCTACGATTGCTCATCTTTCCTTCATGAGGGCCGTTCGTACGTCAAGGGGGACCCCTGAGAATCGCGACTCAGAGGCCTCACTGCTCACGTAGCCCCTCGCCCCTTGGTCTCGTCCTGGTGATCCGAACGCCCCAACGGCAGTCAAGGTATGCGTGGGGCTAGGCCCTGCCGACGCAGAACATCGAGGCTGTTCGTACGTCAAGGGGGACCCCTGAGCATCGCGCCTTAGGGGCCTCACTAGTCACGTAGCCCGTCGCCCCTTGGTCTTGTCCTGGTGATCCGGACGCCCCAACGGTGGATGAGGTACGCACGGGGCTGGGCCCTGCCGATGCAGAACGCTGAGGCAAACACGAAGGAAACCAAGCACGAAAGAGAAATCGTGGAGTTCTAGCAAGTTATTACAAAATGTAATGTTCCACAAACTCAAACAGAAGTTCTTACGCCTCCATGAGGCACGATAAATGTTGCAGAGTCAAACTAGGAAGAAGCGCCGCCATCACCATGGCTGCTGCCACCGCTCGCCTGAAGCCCGTCGTCAGTGACGCTGCTACCATCTTCGCCGGCCTCCGTCGCCGCAGCTGCGGGGTCAGGGACGCAGCGGAACTTCCCCAGCAGGTCTCCTACCTGCTTCTTCATGGCTTCAGTGGCAGCGGCGCGAGACTTAGGGGCCACCGTCTTGATTAGTGCACTGAGGTTGAAGCCTGGGTCCCGGAGGTGGAGGTGGCTGAAGACGCGCAGCACTCCTCCTCCACCGCGGAGTCCACTCTGGCAGCGACACCCTCAAGTGCCTCGGCAAACTTGGTGAGAAGCCTGGCAGGGCCATCCTACGGAGTCGCCAGCAGCTCCTCATACCCTCCTCTATAGATGGAGCGCAGCACCACACGAGACCTGAGCTCGAGGGAGACGAAGGATTCGCGATGCACGGCTGCCGTTTCCTCGCCGTGGCGAGGGTCTTCTCCCTGGCCTCCAGCTTGGTCGTCGTGTCGGAAACGAGCCAGGCGTGGGACGCCTGGGTCTTGTCCACTTCCTCCTTCAGCTTGCCCAGGTGGTCCTGCTCTGCGGCTTGGTCAGCGGCGGCCTGGACCAGCTTGGCGTCGCGGTCGGCGAGCGTCGCTTCGCGGGCCTTGAGGTCCTCTTCTAGCTGCTGGAGCCGTTGGGCGCGGGCAGCCTGCCCCTCTTGGAGAGCCTTCAGCTCGGCCTCCGCCTTGTTCAGGCGCTCCTTGGCAGACACGGCGTCGGCCAGAGCCGTATCGCAAGCTCCCGTGGCTTCGGTGACCTCCCTCTTGCTCTCCACAGTGGCGGCCTCGGCCCAGCCCCAGGCCGTCCTAGCGGATGTGTTGGCTTGAAGCCACCCCGAGACCAGCCCCATGCACTCCCTCGCCAGCCACCTGTCGGCGTTTTGGAAGTCAGCCCAGAGCTGATCAAGTGCAGCGTAAGCTTCCTCCAGGGCCCCGGGCCTGACAAGGGGGCTGCGGTCCGCCAGCACGAGGGCCGGAGGAGCAAGAGGCGCCGGCACGAGGGCTGGCGTCACCGACAGGGAGGCAGCTGCAGGAGCAACTTGGGGCGTTAGAACCTCTGAACCCCCCGCGGGTGCGGTGGGGATAGGCGGCTCCGGAGCATGCTGGCCCGAGGAGGCAGATTCCCCCTGAGTTTCCACCACGCCTTTGGGGGCCCGCTCCATCGCAAGGGAGTGCGAGGCGGCCTCTTCAGCTTGCATCGGGGCCACCACGTCCTTGGCAAGCGATGGTGCCTCGGGGGCCCCGGCGTCCTCCTTCTTCTTCTTCACCACGACGCCCACCCTGGTCACCAGGAGGGGAGCGCTGTGAGTGCAGTATCAAGAGGTGGCAAACAAAAATGAGGCAAGACGCTTACTCGTCAGGGGCGATGTACGCCCTCTTCCTGGCCAAGGCCGGGGCACCTTCAACCTTCTTGGGTGCGGTTTTGGCCATGTCCTGGTGGTTGATAAGGCGCACGATGGTCGGCTTCGGTGTGGCGCCGGCAGGCGGCAACACAAGGGCGCCGCCTCGAGGAGGGGGCGCTGCCCCGCTCTTCTTCGGGGTCGCTCGTCCTGGCTTCCGCAGGGCCGGGGGAGTGGCCCTGGACCTCGTGACGACCCCGGTGGAGCGTGGGGATTCCGTGACCGGGGGCTCGGCAGCGTCATCATCATAGGTGAGGCCGTGGAGAAGCTCGCTCTGGGACGGGGGAGAGATCTCCGCCGCGTCATCCCCGGTTGCCTCTGAGTCCTCCTCGCCCTCCTCGCCGACACAGTCGCCGGAGGACACCGGCACCGAGGGGTTGGGGAGTTCGGGCGGCACGAGCCCCAGCTCGTTGAAGATGGAAATGGCGGCGACCAGCGCCGCCCTGTCAGCACGGTGGTACAGCGGGGTGGAGGCCGCCGGGAGGTTGCCTGGGTCCCCCTCGAGCAAGGTGTTCAGGGCCTTTCCCAGCTCCTCGCTTGTCAAGCTCCCTGGGCGCAGCCGGATGTCACCTCCTGCGCCCTCGGGCTCCCACATGGGGCGCGTGTGCGCTTGGAGCGGGGCCAGGTGCTATGTCAGGAACTCCTTGACAAGCATGGCCCCCATCAGCGCCTCGGCCTTCAGGTCTACCATCATCTTCCTCAGGACTGGCGCTGCTCGGGGATCGGAGAGCTTCTCATGACCCCACCTCTCAAGCTCGGTTGGCAACTCCAGCCGCGTGTGGAGGCCCTTGGCATCCATGAAGACCAACTTGCGCCGGATGTTCTCCACCTTCCCGGCCCTCATAAGCGTGTTGCCCTTGTGGACCGCGACGAAGGATACGCAGCGAGAACGTTGGGTTGGATCGTGCATCCGAAGATAGAAGAAATGGCGGAGAAGTGCGATGGAGGGCCTCACGCCCACGAACGCCTCACAGTAAAATGCCAAGATGGATAGGAGGAGGATGGAGTTGGGCTGAAGATGCAGAGCATGGACCTGGTAGTGGTCGAGGACGGCGGTGAAGAACCCGGAGAAAGGCGGGACGGCCCCCGCGAAGACGTTGTGGAGGAAGAAGGGATTAACCGTCCGCGCCAAGGTCCCCTGCTCGGCGGAGCCGGCCAGGAGGATGGTCTTGCCCCATTCGTTGTCGTCGCCTACCATCAGCGGGATCGCGGTGGCAAGGTGCCTCCCCTCGGTAATGGTGGATGTGCGAGGGCCGGCGTAGGAGAGGAGGAGGAGCTCGCGACCGGCGCGGTAGATTTTTCCTTCCCGGAAGCCATTCGCGGGATCTCAGAGGAAGAGCTCAGCTAGATCTGGAGGTGTTCTCGGCAGGAAGAAAGGGGATCTGGAGCAATGCGAAGAGAAGGCAATGATGGCTGATCTGCATGGACCAGTCTTTTGTCAAGTCGCGCGGTTGTCGAGGCGACGTGGAGAGGTGGAGACGCCCACGTCCCATCAAGCGCCACGCGTCGGCTCGGTCCACAGGCAATTGGGGCCCGCAGCGCTTCACCCTTGCCCTTTGGCTTCGCCTTGAAGCCAAGTCTGAGCACGCCTTGGGCCCGGGTGCTACTGTCGGCATTGTGGGAACCAGGGTACCCAGACTTGCCTGCCTGTGGCCCACGGCGTGGCTCCATCGATGGCCTGGTATGGCCCAGTTTCAACACCAACAAGACAAGACCCTCGCGAGGGGCCAAGCCTCACGAGGCAGACAGTGCCAAGACCTCCTGAGGGAGTGGCCTTCCCAGACTGCCTCCTGAGGAGCGGAGATTTCTGTGCAGGTATCCAACCTCACAAGGTTGCGGTGACGCAAGCCATGACGACCAAGGCCAGGCGGGCGCCAGCAGGCATAGAGGAGCAGGTTTCCTCTTTGGTGTTAAGGAGGCAAGCGCAGGCGTGGGTTCCAAAGGAATCAGGCAAAGGTTTCCATTCTAGTGCAACGAGACCAAGACCGCCAGGACGGCAGGACGGATGTCATCACCGAGCCCACCACGGCGTCACGACTAGAAGCTTTGCAGGCAAAGACCACCTTTCGTCAGGATAAGATGTACTACTTGTCCCCTTTCAAATTGGCCACTGTGGGATCCCTTCCCGCCTTCGTTTTGGAGGAAGAGGACTGAGGCCGCTATAAGTATAAGCTAGCCACCACCATAGAGAGCAGACCGAACCGAAGGATGACTCTCCCTCACCCCAGAGCAGACCTCGCGAGGTTGTTCTTCCCTTGTACTAGTTCATCCCTAGCCCCTCGTGAGGCAAATCCACCACAAAGTAGGAGTAGGGTCTTACTCCGCAAGGTGGCCCGAACCTAGGTAAACTGCCGTCTCCATCTCCTTCCTTGATCCATCGAGCTAGGCTATAGGGCGACGGGTTGGTTGGTTGGATAGGTTGAGTTCTTCGCACACGCCCCAGAGTTCGAACCTTCTTTAAGTCCGCGGAGATCTGAATCCGACACCAGCCTAATGTAGGTAGATCAGAGGGTACTTGAGGATCTGGTACTGATCTAGCTTGTTCCTCTCGGGGGCGTATGACTGAGTGGGTAGCCCAAGGGTACTTTAGGATCTGGTACTGATCCAGCTTGTTCCACTCGGTAGTACACAACCGACCTGGTAGCCAGAGGGTACTTGAGGATCTGGTACTGATCTAGCTTGCTCCTCTCGGGGGCGTATGACCGAGTGGGTATCCCAAGGGTACTTTAGGATCTTGTATTGATCCAGCTTGTTCCACTCGGTAGTACACAGCCGACTCGGTAGTCAGAGGGTACTTGAGGATCTGGTACTGGTCCAGCTTGTTCCTCCTGATAGTGCTTGACCGAGTGTTTGCGGGTTATCGCTTTGGCTTTTCCTTCGGGTTTTCTGACTGATTATTTCTTGTATGCTGTAGAGGACCTGTGAGTTGGGGTCCCACTATGTTGTGATGGAGAAGGAGGTGACATCCCTTCGACTAGATCTGGACGCTGAGAAGCTCAAGAGCGCTCGACTGGAGAAGGAGAAGAAAGCCCTGGGAGGTAAGTAATCTCCTCTGCCCGGTGGTTGCACACTGTTTTTCTCTGTTGACCCGAGTCATTCCGCTCTGACAGATGTTCATAGCGAGAACACCCAACTTGTAATGAGGCTCGTGACTTCTATTTCTTTAGAAACCATGAAGCAGGCCCTGGAGAACAATGACAAGGACACTACAACAAAAATACACATCCGTGACATTTTGGCCCGAACAAAAAAAAATTTATGTCATGCTTATGACACTTCTATGATGATAATTGTGACAAAAACACGTATCATCATAGATGTGGTGGGCTCCTACATCTATGACAAAAATTCAGGACAGAAAATGGGTGTTTCGTCCTGGGCGGGCCGGAGACGCACCTGCATGACATTCTTTGGGCCGTCCATGATGGAAAAAATCATGGTAGAAGCAAGGCCTCGGAAAATTTCAGGGAGTTCCCGGTTACGGTGGGTGGCCGGGGCCGAGCGATGCACTTTGGTTTGCATGTTTCTCTCGTGTACGCGTGTGTGTGCGAGGCATTGGCTAACTGAACCCGAGCGATCGCACTAGCTACATTACTGAACCCGAGCGATCGATCCCTTGGCTTTTAACTGAACCCGAGCGATTCATTCGCTGCTGACTGAACCCGAGTGATTCCTTCGCTGCTGCTGCTAACTGAACCCGAGCGATCGATCACTTCTGCTGCTTACTGAAGCCGATCGAGCCCCCATGCGAGACGTAGCCAGCCGGTGCTGGGTTACTTCTCAATGAAAAGTGACCGTTGCTACCATGCGCACGGTACGTAGAACGAGTCGAGACGTGGTGAGTCGAGCCGGTTGGTTGGCTGTGGATGAATAGTTCCCGTTGGGGGTTGGATGAGTAGGACCCCGTGGTAGTAGGCGATTGCCGCTGGATGAACAGGACCCCGAGGAGGCCATCGCACCCCAGCCAGTTGGGGGAGGATGAATAGGACCCCGTGGAGGCTGGATGAACAGTAGCCGGTGGAGACTGGATGGCTGGTGGAGGCTGGAGGAAGTCGACGGTGGATGAACAGTAGCCCATGGAGGCTGGAGCGAGGCAATAGACGATGGATGAACAGGACCCCGTTTCGACCGTAGGCGCTCGAACAGAAGTCCGTTTCCTCCGTTTTGCGGTACGCCACACCCCTCCCGATCAACAGGACCCTGTTTCGATCGTAGGCACTCGAACAGAAGTCCGTTTCCTCCATTTTGCGGTACGCCAGACCCTTCCCGATGAACAAGACCCCGTTTCGATCATATGCGGTCGAACAGAAGGCCGTTTCCCCTGTTCTGCGGTACGCCAGACCTTGTTTCGGCTGTTCTGTCCAAGCCAGTTGGCTCCCGATGAACACGCGACACTGTTTACTCCGTTCCGACTCAGCCGGTTGGCTGCCGATGAACATGACGATGTCGCTGTACGCGTTAGAGACCGCGCCCGTATGTACGTACATAGCCATATTTACTATCTTGCAGCATGGCTGTACGTACGTGTACACGATATAGACGGGACTGCATGACATGCTACGTCGGCGCCTCTACTTCAACACGTGTCGCTCCTTACTCGGCCATGGTACGTCACTGCAGAGAGACCGATCGACCACTATGTATGTACACGTTCGCGGCCAGAGAGATAACGCTACCTTCACTTCAACCTGGTGGGTCCCAGCTGTCAGGGGGTAAGAAGGCACTTCCTTCCATGCGAAGATAAAGCCGGTGGGTCCCAGCTGTCAGGAGCAGGCGGTCCCGCCAGCGCTGGTTTGGGTGGCTGGTGCAAGAAGATCAGAGATTGAAGAAGCAGCAGGACCGTTCGACTAAAATCCAACGGTCACTGTTGCTAGAATCGTTTGTTGACTAAGTTCACAAAGCCCTTTGTATGCATCATCTTAGTAGGCCCACAGGTCAGCCTCCGAACCGGTGCGCCCCAGATGCCAGGGGAGGAATCATTTTTTTCGCGTAATAAGGAGGCAGTTGCTTGCGTGCGGCCATGGACCATGGGGGTCCCTACTGTCAGCCTCTCCACGTACATCCCTATTCAGCCTACGAGGCATCACAGCCGGCCACAAGACGAGGGAGCAGGCAGTCGCGCCGGCGCTGGTTTAGGCGGCTGGAGCAGGAAGATCAGAGATTGAAGAAGCACGTCGGTCGTTGGATGGACATCCAACAGTCACTGCTGCTAGAATCGTGTGTTGACTATAAGTTGACAAAGCCTTGCGTAAACAAGTCAGCCTCGATATCTGTGGCATGTACAGCCCATTTGCTATTATTTTTATAATTAATAGCCCATTTGCTAATTCATATGGTATCTATTGCAGCGCATTTTCCATTTTTATAATTGCTGCCCATTTTCTGGTCAGTACCAGGGTTAAAAATTTGAACTAAAAAATATGTGAAATTTTAAAAATTCGCATATTTTTGCTGGGGAACAAAATATTTTTAATCCAAAAATTAGTAGCCATACTCAAATTAATTTAAAAATAAAGTAATACTATGTTATGTTAAAATCCAATGAAATATAAAATAACAGTGAAGAACAAAAACAAAAAACGAAACTAATTGCCCATTTGCTATTTTTTTAGAATTTGCAACCCCTTTAATGTTACTTTTAAGATTTACTGCCCATACTCTCTGGCCAGGCCAGAATGCATCACTCCTCGTCTTTAAAGATTTGCAGCCCAGTAAGTCGGAGAAAACAAATAGGCCTAGCTTGGGTATTCTTCAAAAAGAAATAGTGGGCTACCTATTTTCTCAAAGAAAAAACTGTTGGGCTGGTCATGTTGTTAGACGGGCCATAGAGACCGCACAACCCAGTTTATAGCCTCCTCCTCTGAACAAATCCTAAAAAAAGCATTGTGCAATTCTGTCGTTAATTGACTATACGTTGACAATGATGTGGGTCCCAGATATCAGCAGGGTGGATTAGAGTAAAAAAATCGAGGGGTGCATCTGAGTAGTAAAGAGGCGCTTGCTTGTGTTCGAGAGTGGACCTCGTGGGTCCGTACTGTCATACTCACAACTACAGTCCTCTCCCGATTCACTATGTTGACAGGGCTGGACGGTGGCGCCGCTGCGAGCGCACCAAGGCGGAGGACGACGGCGATGCCTCGGACGGGAATGGACAGGAGTCGGGGAACATGCAGCTGTATGGCCGTAGGCGGAGGGGAGTACGAGGGTTCACTGGTTCTGGTGCGGGGTAGGTTGCCATCGTCGGAGAAGAATAGGAAGTCGGGGGGAGTAAAGGGATGGCCTGGCCAGCATTTCAGGGTACGACAGGGCGGTGATGCGTGCATGGCAGTGCAACCAGCCATAGAAGGCGGGAACATGCGCTCCCGCCGGCGCAGGTTTGCTTTTGGCGGCTGGACCGGTCAGACCCAAAAAATCATTATGCTGGATTATAAGAATTAATTTTATATGGCTACAACTTATTGTAAAATGCTGCCGAGCACCTTTTTCTTCTTGAGGTTTTTTTGAGACAATTTTCTTCTTGAGGTGTGAAGCCGAGCACATTCAGAAGCCCTGGGATAAAGTGGTGTCGCCAATGTGTTGGTCTGGGTTGGGCATTCTTATCAAAAAATAATAATGGACTGAAACTATTTACGACGTTGACTACGATTTGCATGGGTCCGCTGGTTGCAGGAAGAAAATGGTGGGAGAAAAAATACTGGTCGCTATCTATGCCTAAGAATAATATCGACTGAATATAACGACGCTCTCATAGCAAATAATATCCTCCTGTTCAAATTTGACTTTTCAAATCGTAAGTTTAAAGAACTGGTGCATGAGCATTTAGCTTTATTTATTATTTATTTATGTTTAGGGGACCATGAGCATGTACCTAGGTCGGATTCATGTGAGAGCCTCCCTTCTAGTTAATTATGGGCTCCTCTATTGGGCCTTCATCACTGGGATGCATGTGATCGACAAGTGGAAAATGTGTTCCGTACCAAAAATAGTATGCGCTACGTACGTGGCACTAAAGGATCAGACCATGCAACGACTTCCAAAACATTGTGTTTGTCGTTCTAACAACACATTTATTCAACCAACAGACGAAATATATTCCTAATTGTACATTGAAAACAACAACAGCAGCAACCAGGGCTGGGGGTGCAACAGAAGCAGTAAGCAGGCCAGAAGAGTAAAGACGCAACTCTCTCTTCCAAACCAAACATCAGCTAACATTACAAAAGGGCTACCAAAAAAGAACAAGTGTATGCATCAAACTAAATAAAGATCCTACTACACCAAGTGTACGCATCTAACTAACTGGCTCAGTTAGATGTTACTATTTATTAAGCTGTGGAGATTGGCTGACGGATTGAACCAGATGGGTGCCTAACGGGGGAAACTCCAGCCAGCAGGTCGAAGTCTGATACTTGCGACCCTCTCTCCTACTTTGGGCTGCAGAGCATGGCGGCACATATCCGGGTATGGTGCATGGAGAGAAGCATGGTATGCTGTGTACACACAGTTTTGCCTGATGAACGAAACCGCACTGCCATCATGATCCTTGCCATCGGTTATCTCCTAGTTAATCGGATAATTTAAGCCGAGAAATAGAGAGCATGTACCAAGGCTACTTACCAGCCTCCAGTCAAAAATTCCTGAAGGCCTAGAGAAGCTGGGATCCTGCTCAAAGACCTTGCAGTGACTGTGATTGTATTCCGCGAAACAACACGTCCGGTATGTGTGAACGATCATCAATCGTTCGCCGTCGTCTGATTGAGCCAGGAACCACCTGCAACTGCCATGCCACTTTTCTTTGAAAGGTTCTGGGATTTGGAAGGGTAGGGACACCAGGCGGCCTACAACATCATATCAAGTTGGAGTCAAATAAAAAAGGGCTCATACTGTAGTCAATCTTAAGAACAACATGTTATGAGCATGAATATTTTTTCAGTAAATGTTGATAGTAATATAAGCAAGCCATCATGATATCATAGGAAAGTAACATACTGCTGTAACAGCTGTAACAGCCCATTGTAGCGATGACTTGAGTAGGCCAGCAATACGTCCTGCCATAGAAGGAGTCCACAGTGTAAATGAAGCCCTTGTGTTCAATGGCATTAGAGAGCCATGGAGGATGTATGATCCTGCGATGGACGTGTAGATTTATCCACTTACCCCAGTGGCCTATCAGATAGGCGAGACCGCGGTGGAAGAACGCAATTAGCCTGAAGTCTTTATAATTCGTAGATCTTGTGGGCACTTGGCAGATTACAACCTTGAGCAAATCAAACTTGGTATCATGTTGGCTACTGTAAGATTCCGAGTATTCTGGGCCACGGTGCCAAAGCAGTGCAATGTTAATGAAAGGAAGGGGGATCAATCATCGGGTGTAGACCTCCACGAGCATCTAGCTGCCGCGACCATCGACGAGCACCATCCAAGACATGTTCATGCCGACCCAGTACATACCGTTAATGTAGTTGAGGGTGACGGGGATTGGATTGCAATCGAGGGGGTTGATGCTCGCAACCCTACAATCATTATGCTGCGTGACACGCCGTTTCTGAAGATTAGGCGGCATCACCAAGCAGGGAGCTGGCTTAAAATGCTCCGACCTGAGGGCTTTGAGTAAACGGTACAGCCCCGACGAGCACGCGGCGAGTGGCATGGTACTGAGATTGTCCACACGCGAAACAATGAGCTTGATTACCTCAGTGGGGAGCGAATTCCAGCCACACTTTCGGCAACGCTACTCGGTTCTGCCATTGTTAGTGTTTAGGTTTCAGAAGAGGGGGGAGGCGCCTAGCGGGGATGGAAGATTGGACGATTATGTGCGGACGAGGATGGAGAAGTGAATATGTGCTGCGGGAAGTGGACAGGTGATGATGACAATGTAGCAGTAGCACGCCGCTTGACTAATGAGACACATCCCAGCAGCGTAGGGTCATATCGATGCCAAACAACTTGAGTGATCACAGTACTAGTAGTACAATAAACTACAGTACTGTTGGGAAATGTTGCATGGAAAAAAAAATCTACGCCCACGCAAGATCTATCTAGGAGATGCATAGCAACGAGAGGGGAGAGTGTGTCTATGTACCCTCGTAGATCGTAAGCGAAAGCGTTTGACAACGCGGTTGATGTAGTCGAACTTCTTCGCGTTCCAACCGATTGAGCACCGAACGTACGACACCACCACGTTCAGCACATGTTCAGCTGGATGACGTCCTCCGTCTTCTTGATCCAGCAAGACGGCGAGGTAGTGGATGAGTTCTGGCAGCACTACGGCGTGGTGACGGTGATGGTGAAGTTATCTCCGCAGGGCTTCGCCTAAGCACTACAAAAATATGACCGGGGGGTGTAAACGGTGGAGCGGGGCGCCGCACACGGCTAAGCAATTGTCTGGTGTGCTAGGCACCCCCCTTCCACATATATATAGGTGGGGGTGGAGGGAGCAGCCAGGAGGCGCCCCCAAGTAGGCCGAATCCTACTTGGGGTCCTCCCCCAAGTGGCGCCCCCTGCCTTGTATAGGTGCGGGGGAAAGGCAGGGGAGGGTGGCGCCCCCCTTTCCTTTCTCCCATGAGAGGGAAAGGCAGGAGGGGCTAGCCCTCCCACTTTCCTTCCCTAGGGTTGGCCGGCCAGGGAGAGGGGTGCACCAGCCCCTTGTGGGTAGGTATGTCCCTCCCTTTGCCCATTAAGCCCATAACACCTACCGGGGGTGTCCGGAACCCCTTCCGGTGACCAGATGGCTACCCGGTGCATCCCGAAACCCTTCCGGTGTCCGAATACCATCGTCCTATATATCAATCTTTACCTCTCGACCATTTCGAGACTCCTCATCATGTCCGTGATCTCATCCGGGACTCCGAACAACATTTGGTCACCAAATCATATAACTTATATAACACTATATCGTCAACGAACGTTAAGCGTGCGGACCCTACGGGTTCGAGAACTATGTAGACATGACCTAGACACCTTTCTGGTCAATAACTCATATAACACTATATCATCAATGAATGTTAAGCGTGCAGACCCTACAGGTTCGCAAGTATCAAATGATTCATAATCAAGTGACTCCAAAAGTCCATCTGCATGGAGTTTCTTCATGCGCTTTACACCAATATGACCTAAACGGCAGTGCCACAAGTATGTTGCACTATCATTATCATCTTTGCATCTTTTGGCATCAATATTATGAATATGTGTATCACTACGATCGAGATTCAATGAACCATTCACATTGGGTGTATGACCATAGAAGGTTTCATTCATGTAAACAGAACAACAATTATTCTCTGACTTAAATGAATAACCATTTTGTAATAAACATGATCTAATCATATTCATGCTCAACGCAAACACCAAATAACATTTATTTAGGTTCAACATTAATCCCAAAGGTAGAGGGAGTGTGCGATGGTGATCGTATCAACCTTGGAATCACTTCCAACACACATCGTCACCTCGCCCTTAACTAGTCTCTGTTTATTCTGCAACTCCTGTTTCAAGTTACTAATCTTAGCAACTGAACCGGTATCAAATACTCAGGGGTTAGGAGTACACTAGTAAGGTACACATCAATAACATGTATATCAAATATACCTTTGTTCACTTTGCCATCCTTCTTATCCGCCAAGTATTTGGGGTAGTTCCACTTCCAATGGCCATTTCCTTTGCAATAGAAGCACTCAGCTTTAGGCTTGGGTCCAGCTTTGGGCTTCTTCATGGGAGTGGCAACTTGCTTACCATTCTTCTTGAAGTTCCCTTTCTTTCCCTTGCCCTTTTCTTGAAACTAGTGGTCTTGTTAACCATCAACACTTGATGCTCTTTCTTGATTTCTACCTTCGCCGATTTCAGCATCGCGAAGAGCTCGGGAATCGTTTTCGCCATCCCTTGCATATTATAGTTCATCACAAAGTTCTAGTAGCTTGGTGATAGTGACTAGAGAACTCGGTCAATCACTATCTTATCTGGAAGATTAACTCCCACTTGATTCAAGCGATTGTAGTACCCAGACATTCTGAGCACATGCTCACTGGCTGAGCTATTCTCCTCCATCTTGTAGGCAAAGTACTTGTCAGAGGTCTCATACCTCTCGACACGGGCATGAGTCTGAAATACCAATTTCAGCTCTTGGAACATCTCATATGCTCTGTGGCGTTCAAAATGTTTTTGAAGTCCCGTTTCTAAGCCGTAAAGCATGGCACACTAAATTATTAAGTAGTCATCATATTGAGCTTGCCAAACGTTCATAACGTCTACATCTGCTCCTGCAATAGGTCTGTCACCTAGCGGTGCATCAAGGACATAATTCTTCTGTGCAGTAATGAGGATATACCTCAGATCACGGACCGAGTCCGCATTATTGCTACCATTATATTTCAACTTAGTTTTCTCTAGGAACATATCAAAAATAGGGGAACTATATCGCGAGCTATTGATCTACAACATAGATATGCAAAAACTATTAAGACTAAGTTCACGATAAATTTAAGTTCAATTAATCAAATTACTAATGAACTCCTACTTAAATTAACATCTCTCAAGTTATTTAAGTGATACATGATCCAAATCAACTAACCCATGCCCGATCATCACGTGAGATGGGGTAGTCATCAATGGTGAACATCTCTATGTTGATCATATCTACTATATGACTCATGTTCGACCTTTCGGTCTCCAGTGTTCCGAGACCATGTCTGTACATGCTAGGCTTGTCAAGTTTAACCCAAGTATTCTGCATGTGCAAAATTGTCTTACACCCGTTGTATGTGAACGTAGAGTCTATCACACCCGATCATCACGTGGTGCTTCGAAATGATGAACTTTAGCAATGGTGCATACTCGAGGAGAACACTTTTATCTTGAAATTTAGTGAAGGGATCATCTTATAATGCTACCGTCGTTCTAAGCAAAATAAGATGTATAAAAGATAAACATCATATGCAATCAAAATATGTGACATGATATAGCCATCATCATCTTGTGCTTTTGATCTCCATCTCCAAAGCATCGTCATGATCTCCATCGTCACCAGCTCGACACCTTGATCTCCATCGTTGCGTCGTCATCGTCTCGCCAACTATCGCTTCTACAACTATCGCTAACGCATAGTGATAAAGTAAAGCAATTACATGGCGTTTGCATTTCATACAATAAAGAGACAACCATAAGGCTCCTGCCGGTTGCCGATAAATTACAAAACATGATCATCTCATACAAAAACGTATATCACATCATGTCTTGACCATATCACATCACAACATGCCCTGCAAAAACAAGTTAGACGTCCTCTACTTTGTTGTTGCAAGTTTTACGTGGCTCCTACGGGCTTCTAGCAAGAACCGTTCTTACCTACGGCAAAAACCACAACGGTGATTTATCAAGTTTGCTGTTTTAACCTTCTTCAAGGACCAGCCGCAGTCAAATTCGATTCAACTAAAGTAGGAGAAATAGACACCCGCCAGCCACCTTTATGCAAAACTAGTTGCATGTCTGTCGGTGGAAACGGTCTCATGTACGTGGACATGTAAGGTTGGTCCGGGCCGCTTCATCCCACAATGCCGCCAAATCAAAATAAGATGTTGGTGGTAAGTAGTATGAATATCACTGCCCACAACTCTTTGTGTTCTACTTGTGCATATCATCTATGCATAGACCTGGCTCATGATGCCACTATTGGGAAACGTTGCATGGAAAAACAAAAAAAATTCTATGCCCACTCAAGATCTATCTAGGAGATGCATAGCAACGAGAGGGGAGAGTGTGTCTACGTACCCTCGTAGATTGTAAGCGGATGCATTTGTGACAACGCAGTTGATGTAGTCGAACTTCTTCGCGTTCCAACCGATCGAGCACCGAACGTACGGCACCTCCGCGTTCAGCACACGTTCAGCTCGATGACGTCCTCCGCCTTCTTGATCCAGCAAGACGGTGATGTAGTGGATGAGTTCTGGCAGCACGACGGTGTGGTGACGGTGACGGTGAAGTTATCTCCACAGGGCTTCGCCTAAGCACTACAAAAATATGACCGGGGGTGTAAACGGTGGAGGGGGGCGCCACACACGGCTAGGCAATTGTCCGGTGTGCTAGGCACCCCCCTCCCAAATATATATAGGTGCGGGGGTGGAGGGAGCAGCCAGGAGGCGCCCCCAAGTAGGCCGAATCCTACTTGGGGTCCTCCCCCAAGTGGCGCCCCCTGCCTTGTATAGGTGCGGGGGAAAGGCAGGGGAGGCTGGCGCCACCCCCCCCTTTCCTTTCTCCCATGAGAGGGAAAGGCAGGAGGGGCTAGCCCTCCTCCCTTTCCTTCCCTAGGGCTGGCCGGCTAGGGAGAGGGGTGCACCAGCCCCCTGTGGGTAGGTCTGTCCCTCCCTTGGCCCATTAAGCTCATAACACCTATCGGGGGTGTCCGGAACCCCTTCCGGTGACCCGACGGCTGCCCGGTGCATCCCGAAACCCTTCCGGTGTCCGAATACCATCGTCCTATATATCAATCTTTACCTCTCGACCATTTCGAGACTCATCGTCATGTCCGTGATCTCATCTGGGACTCCGAACAACATTCGGTCACCAAATCATATAACTCATATAACATTATATCGTCAACGAACGTTAAGCGTGCGGACCCTACGGGTTCAAGAACTATGTAGACATGACCAAGACACCTCTCCGGTCAATAACCAATAGCGGAACCTGGATGCCCATATTGGCTCCTACATATTCTACGAAGATCTTTATCGGTCGAACCGTTATGACAACATATGTAATTCCCTTTGTCCATCGGTATGTTACTTGCCCGAGATTCGATCGTCGGTATCTCCATACCTAGTTCAATCTCGTTTCTGGCAAGTCCCTTTACTCGTTCCGTAATACATCATCTTGCAACTAACTCCTTAGTCACTTTGCTTGCAAGGCTTCTTATGATGTGTATTACCGAGAGGGCCCAGAGATACTTCTCCGATACCCGGAGTGACAAATCCTAATCTCGATCTATGCCAACTCAACAAACACCTTCGGAGATACCTGTAGAGCATCTTTATGATCACCCAGTTATGTTGTGACGTTTGATAGCACACAAGGTATTCCTCCGATATCCGGGAGTTGCATAATCTCATAGTCGAAGGAATATGTATTTGACATGAAGAAAGCAATAGCAATAAACTGAACGATCAATATGCTAAGCTAACGGATGGGTCTTGTCCATCACATCATTCTCCTAATGATGTGATCCCGTTATCAAATGACAACACATGTCTATGGTTAGGAAACCTTAACCATCTTTGATCAACGAGCTAGTCTAGTAGAGGCTTACTAGGGACACGGTATTTGTTTATGTATTCACACATGTATTTAAGTTTTCGATCAATACAATTCTAGCATGAATAATAAACCTTTATCATGAATAAGGAAATATAAAATAACAACTTTATTATTGCCTCTAGGGCATATTTCCTTCAAGTACCTACTACTATGCCCGAGTAGTATAGTGGAGTAGGACTCTGCTCTACTACTAGCACCTGAGGAGTAGTATATTGTAAAATAGTTACAAACTTCAATGCCCGAGCGTGGAACGACTACGAACCGCCATCGGTGCTAACTCCAATACCTAGCAAACGTTCGCTGGGAGACATGGCAGTTGCAAACGCCCGCGTCACAGTTACTATACGTCAAATACTATGGCTTAAAAATAGGGCACCGTCGGATGGAAATCTGACGGTTATGTGGGATTCGCCAGGATTGGGCTCGTGGCGAACAATCGCCAGATATCATTACTAAAAAAAGGTTAAAACACCCGGGGCTAGAACTTGCACCAGCTGACCACTAACAATGATACTAACATAGTTGTAAAATGGTCAGAGAATGTGTCTACGTGGTGTTTGGAATTATATGCAAACTAGCAAGATGCCTGTGCATTGCACGGAACATCAAGATGCATTTTTTTACAAAACACCTGTTGTGATTGACCCATGCAGGAGTAATCCCATGTGTAAAAACTAATGATATCTCGAGAATTTCATCGAAAAAATGGTATCTCGAGAATTTCATCAAAAAAATGAAATCTCAAGAAAGATGAGAGATGAGGTGAGGAGGAGTGGGGCGCGGTGGTGATTGGTGGTCGTACTTAGAGGAGGCATGGGGATGGACGACGCCGGCAGCGGCCATCATGCCAGATTGTTCCAGAGGCTTCCTTTTTAATTACTCAACAATGAAGTTGTGGGAGATAAGGATGAACAAGAGAGGTGCGGGTATCCTTTTGCAAAATTGCCATAGTTTTCTTTCTATCCGTCAGATATAGATCGGACGGTCTATATTGCAAGATGGCAGGTACACCATCATCACCAACTCAGTTTTTTATAAGAGTAGAGAGTAGAAAGTAGAGACTAGTAAAAGAAACGGAGGGAGTACTAGTAAGTACACCATCTACCGCTTCGTGTGCTACTCCAGCGCTCCATGCGGAGGACGCAACGTCCCCTACAGCCACTCCCGTTTCATGGACGGCCTGGTTGATGCCTGCAAGGTACCCTACATCTACAAGAGTTTCGGCTGCGAGAGGTACGTCGACCAGCACTCGCTGGCGGAGCATAGTTCCAGATGCGTGCACGCGCCCTGCTACTGCTAATTGTGCACGCCGCCATTTGAGGGCTCACCGGCGAGCCTCATGCATCACCTCACGGCACCGTCCGGCAATCACTACTGGCCCGCGGTGAACTTCAAGTACGAGACGTGCTACCCGTTTGCCGTGCCGAAGTCGCTGGAGGATCACTGCCGCCTGCTAGTTGCGGAGGAGGACGGCAACGCCTTCCTCTTGGCCGTGGGCACCAGCAAGGCCCACGCAGGCCGCCGC
Source organism: Thinopyrum elongatum (assembly GCA_011799875.1). Taxonomy (NCBI): domain Eukaryota; kingdom Viridiplantae; phylum Streptophyta; class Magnoliopsida; order Poales; family Poaceae; genus Thinopyrum; species Thinopyrum elongatum. Next base: position 522,558,080 of record CM022303.1, read on the forward strand.
CCCGTCTCTGTAGTGTGCGTCAGTGGTAACGCCGCTGACGCTGACACGAGGCCACTGTACAGGTGCGTGCTCACTGTTGCTGCCCCTCCGGCGTACGAGGGCGACCTCGGTGCCTCCCTCACGCTGAATGGGACTGTGGCAAGCTGCTCCGTCCCCGGCAATGTGGACATGGAAGAGGCCTGGTATCATATTCACCCCAAGATGATGCACGGGGACTCCAAGGAGGTTCACCTGGGCATATGCATTACCAAGTTAACTGTTCATCATTAGTCTTCGCTCAATGTAAGCCGCTGTCTAAGCATGAGGACACTTCTTATTTATATAGTATAGAACCTTCCATGCATGATCTTGCTCTATTAGAGTATCGCGCTTGAATAAAAGTGTATCCATTTATGGTTTAGTCTAGAATCTTCCATGTATGCTTTTGCTCCATTAGAGTTCTCGCTTGCCATTTATGAGATTAATTGTGAATTTTTACTACAGTAATGGTGAAAGACTTATGATGAACCATTTCTTACATCTCCTCTGCCCCCTTCCAAGTCATCCTGATTTACATTCATGGTGGTCTAGAAAAAATAAACAAAATTGATACTCAAAAAATAATTCTTAAAGATCATTTCTTGCAAAGCACAATAAGTATTATTTCTTCAAAAGTTTTGGATGCAGTTTGAACAGTTGAACGCTTTTGTTTGCAAAAGATACTTTTTTTATCTATTTAGCCTACATTTACTATTCACCCGGATGCTTGTGAGCTCTAGAGAAGAAATAATATCCGAAGAAACCTATCAATATTTGTTACACATGAGATAACCCCCACATACTTTGTCAAAATAAACAACTCCCCGATCAACGCATTTCACTGTTTCGTGCAACGCACGGGCACCTTACTATATATAGTATGGCCATAAATTTAACTAACAAAATGCTCATGCATGTCACTAAAAATTATATCATTGAAAACTATGTTCAAATACGAATCTAACGATATAGTTTTTGTTGACATGCACTAACATTTTGTCAGTTAAATCTTCAGTGAAATTACATGGGGGACTAATAAACCACGATGGAGGTACTAGTACTAGGGTAGAGGGCGGCGCTGCATGGGAGTCTCACCCCGCTCGTGGCGCGGCAGTAAAGCCGTCATATCACAAAACCCCACCACTCCCAGTAATAAGTGGCATGGTAAAATGAACGGACAAGCAACCATCACATCCCTCCTGTCTTTTTTGCATTTCATCTCTCTGCATTTACTTTGGCCGGTTCATCTCGCTCACTCGATCCCTAGCTACTACTCCTAGTACTAGTAGTAGTACTCAAGTTGGAATTCCAATTGCACGGCACAACTTCTTAGGCACAAAATTTAGTACAGGGTGTACGAAGCGGTTTGAGAATTTGCATGCCTTCCCGACCAGTGAGATACTCCGTACAAAGTACGATAGAGAAAAAACACAGAGAGAAGGAAGCTAAAGTAAACAATCATACGAGCATTTTTGCATTTCTGTTGCATTGAATGGTTTCACAAGCTTGACTAGTGTTGTTTTTCTACTTTTACGAAAACTGCATCGTAATGTTAAAACGTGCATTTGCACGTGTGTATACATACAAGTAGTAGTACAGTCTACAAGCATATAGAGAGAGACGTGTACTGCGATTTGTAGTTAAGTTTGTGCTATATGCACGTAGTTACAAATGCGTATGGATACAAAAGATTTCCAAACTTTTCCTTTTACATACTTAATTAAGGACACTAATAATTCCCGAACGTTCGGGATTTATCATTTTCGTCCCAAAACTAATGAGATCACCTTACGACACTAAATTATTCCTAATAAAAGTCACGGCGCTCGCAGGAGTGCTTGCGGCGCGCCACAGTGCCCTGATGCGCGGCCGTTTCCCAGCGCGGCGACACAACGCCTCTTCCTCGGCCTCGCAACTCGCGAGGTGCTAATTGGCAACTTGCCGGCGGGCGAGCGCGATCTCACCGGTCTGGCGATCCGGCGCCAACGGGTACTCCTCGCTGGAAGCATGCACCCGGTCCACATACCGCCAAGTGTAGATGAGGCGCTTGGGCCTGACTGTACTCAGGGCTTTGGCACGGGCGTCCTCCGCCACCCACACGGCCCTCGCACGGGCCTTCTGCCAAAGAGCCAATTGCCTGACTCTCTCGGACGTGACATAGGCCTGCCAGGCAGCATGCCTCGTGGTGCGCTTCTCTTCATCGGCCTTCTTCTCTGCCTCTCTTTTGGTGCGCTCTGGCGGAGGCAAAGCCTCCCACAAGGCGACCTCCATTTCTTTCCAAAGCCCCTCCAAGCTGGGGGGCTCGGCGGGCGGCGTGACGTTCTCCTCGTAGCGGGGAGCCGACGCATCCTTCGATGCGCGTGGTGGCGAGATTGGGAACACCGACGCATCCACCTCGACGCGTCGTGGCGAGGAGCGGAACGTCGACGCACCATCCTCCACTGGTGGTAGTGAGGGGCGCCTAGGGCTTGGGAGGGTGATGCCATGGTGGTCGACGGGTCCTTAAATGAGAGGGAGGGGGAGGAGATAAAGGCGATGAAGGTGAGCGTTCCTCCGAATGTTGTGGGAGGCGCAGTATTTATAGCGAGCATTGCCACACCTACGTAAGATATGTTGCGTGATTAACGTAACAGCTAGGTGGGCATATTTTTGTTGGAGTAAATTACGGCGGAGGGGGTGGAAATATTGCTGGTCACAACGGATTGGACGAGCGCGGGGGGACGAGAGTCATGCATGTAGATTGTTTTCACACGAGGAGGAGTGGTGGGACTGCCGGAGGGAGAAGGAGTGGTGGGACAGGGACTATATATGACATGGCAATATCATAACAGACCTGGACGGAGGAACTAGTCTGCATAGTGCATATAAGTTTTGTCTGAAGTCAAAGTACCTCTACTTTGACCAAACTTATAGAAAAATGTATCAACATTCACAATGTCAAATCAATATTTTTATATTCATTATAAAATGTAGTTTCATAAAATATATATTTGGCATTGTAGATATTGATATTTTTAATATAAATTTGGTCAAACTTTTGCAAACTTTGACTTGACACAAATCTTACGCGGAGTAAAAAGGACCAGAGGGAGTATCATGCATGCGCAGTAGGCAAAAGAAAATTGCTCATTTATAGCCGTCCGAAGTCTCAAAGGGCGCGACAGCACGAGGGAGGCGAAGGTCATGGGAGGCGCGATGGTTGACGGAATTAAGTGAAACTTACATGCACGCGCTGGCATGGCGTGTGAACACGCAGAAGCTATACCGTCAGGCCTACGATGTGGGTCTAGTAGACATGACATCTAGTGGGTCCCGCATAGTACTCGAGAACTCTTTGGGGGCATGCAGCCGTTTATCCACCAGGCAAGACACCACCCTATGCCATTCGCACGCCCTACTCGTCCTCGTACCTTACAACAGCTCGCTCCCAATCGTCCCGTCCTTTCACATTACACCAGTTCCACTTCTCCTAACCCGCCTCCCAAATCTCCATGATCGGTGGTGAGTACAAGGTTAGAACCATCACCGGCAATGAGTTCATCGTCATCTACACCCGTAGATCCGCGACGGTGGAATCATGCCTTGGTTGCTTCCTACACATGTTCCAAAGTTCAAAGGATGAGTGGGTCGCTGGGCTATATGTTGAGTACACCATAGTCCTGGAAAAGGAGAAGCTTCTAAAGGAGGCAAAGATGAAGAAGCCCGCCGTGATCCAGGTTTGCATACATAACGTGTGCTTGGTCTACCACATATGCCATGCCGATGTTAGGTGACAAGATTTTGAGGTCTTCCTCAAGGACAAAAGAGTGAAATTCATTACTGTAGACTTTACGAACGACAGGAGAGTCCTGGGTCGGATAGGCCTCGTTGTTGGCCATCCCTTCGATCTTAAGAAGGAAAGCCTGGTGTCCTCCTCTCAGCCTTCAATGCTGACCCTGGCAGCAGCCATGATTGATCCTTCGTATGATGAAGTGAAGAAACCTCACCCCAAGTTTCATCATGCATGGGAGTTGAAGACAATAGATGAAGATCACATCATGTACGCAGCAACGGATGCCTACCTTTGTTTAAATATCTACAAGGGTTGGATGAAGAAGCAGAGCCCAGTGTCTGGTTCAAGAAAAGAAGTGTTGGCAAAGAGGAAGAGGAAGAAGGACGAGGACAAAGTCGAGGACGTGGACGAGGACTCCGAGTAAGGTGGCAGTGCCGTTGCTCATGCTGGTTCTACTGCAGTGTCAAGCGGACTAGTTGCTTAGTTTTATTTCAGGGGTGTGATATGCTGAGACCCCAGCAGAGCTATGTTATGTTCTTTCTCGTTATTTGAACTCTTTAGTATGTACTAGTATGTCTTACTACTATTCTTCTTGTAGTTGGTACTACTACTCGTTTCTTCGCGTTCCTACTATACTTAATACGTACTAGTAGTATAATTTGGGTCAGTGGATTTGTGAAAGAAGAAGTTCGCCTGAGGGAAGGAAGAAGACGGCAGAGAAGCTACCCCATTATCTATATTAGCGTGGCAGGGTGCCCATGATCTATCTTATGAGTGTTGGGTGTGGAATGCAGTTCGCCGGAAAAAATGGATCGTGCCCGGGGTTAAATGGATGGCGGGGGTGGGGGGAGCATGGCAGTGGCAGGCGGTTCAGGGGAGGGTGGGGCGGCGGTGGTAGGCGGGCTGGTGGCTTGATGGTTGAGAGATAAGATGAACAATGCATCATTTTCAGAGGTTGAAGAAGCCCTTTTGGGCGTCCATGTTGCATCCAATGGCTCACAAGAGTCGACTGACCCAAATTGTTCCTTCGGATTGCATGATCCACGTGGCAATCAAGGTCTCAAAGGTAGATTCCACGTCCGCACCCAGTTTGCGGGCTCAACGCGGGCGCGACCAGCTTCCGCCATGACAGCCACCATGCGAGCCTCCTCCGGTCGGGTGGAGACGACAATGACACGCTAGCTCCTCCTCGCCGGCATGCTGGAGCACGTGCTTGACCTCCTCCTCTTTGTATGCTGCGGGCATAGACATGGCTTGACCTGCTCGCGTGCTTGGCAGCGCGGTGTCATCGCGAGGAGGGACTGCAGACGACGTGAGCGAGCGAGGGGTTGAAATCCTCTGCAGTACCGTATGGTGTTGTAGTGCGGATGATATGTGGGGCCGGGTCCCACATGGCAGCGACAGTACTGTACCATACAGTACTGCAGCGACTGTACGCATGCACAACAACGACGGCGGCGTACTGATGAATGCGCTTCTGGGAGCTTGGTTATAGGGTTGGTCAAACTTAAAAGAACACCGTACTAATACACGTAATCCTGTCCACGCGCGTGCATCACGGCCACGCTTATACACCACATTAGTTAGCACAGCATCAACACGGAATCCTATGCAAGCACGTGCACCGCGGCTGCGCGGTCGATCGAAAGGTGCGTCACCGTGTCGCGATGGAAGGACATCGACCGAACCTTTTTGTGTGTGTGAAAACAATCCCCAAATATTACTCTACTTTTTTTTTGCTGGAAAAGTTCCTCACGCTACAATATTTCCATATATTTGTATTTAGCTTCAGTTCGTGATTATTTGGATTTGGACCTTTTAGGTGCCCCCTACAAAAAAATTAATAGAGATTATGTGTGTGTAATGAAGAGAGAACGCGTGTATGTGTCTACATGTGTGTTGTAGCAGAAGGGCAATGTGGAGACGGTGTGTGTGTGTGTGATAGTCATAGAGAGGTGTGAATGTGCAAATGATCATGTATGAGTAGCCCTGGCCATGGGCAGCCCGGCCCGGTTGGCCCGACCCGACCCGGCCCGACACGACCTTGTCCACGGGCCGGGCTCGGGCCTGTCATATCTGCTGTTTAACAAAGAGGCCCGGCCCGTGGCCCGAGGCCCGGCGGGCTTTTGCTGTGATGGGCCGGGCTTGGGCCTATTTTTTAGGCCCGACGTCCGGGCCGGGCTGGGCTCGGGCCTGGATTTTTTTGCTTCTGGCTTGGTTAGGCCCGGCCCGAAGCCCGGCCCGAGGGATGGCCAGGTATATGTATGAGTGAGACATAGAGATATACCAAGATGTTGTGTATACAAGAGAGAACGGTCTTCTATTTGTGTTTTTTGTGTGTGCGTGTGTGAGAGAGAGAGGAGCATCCGTAACACAACAACCATCTCTCTCGATTCGACCGTCCCTCACACAATCGCATGTAACACATGCATCAACGCACACATTTTGACACCCTCACCCAGCCCCTGCCCGCCTCAAGGCCCCTACATCGCTCTCTATCTCGCACACACAATCTCTTCATGAAAACCCTATTTGTCATGCATGTACCTCTCTGTCACATACACACCATGTACCACACACACACATTTATATCTCGCTATGTATCTTTGCCTAGCAAACACACTCCCCATAGTCCTATCTTTGTATCCCGCACACGATCTCTCTATATTGCTTTAACATTGACGCACATGATGTATCTTTCTCGCACCATTAGCCTCTCTCGCATGCTCACTATGCACACACATTCTCTCCATAGGTTTGATTTCTCTCAATATTTGACACGCACACGACCCCCCCCCCCCCACCACACTATCCATCCCCATCCAAGGTTATATAGCGACCACTGTCGCTTGTGCTTATCTGCACCCCCACATGCACACCACCTTGATCTTCAAGGAGGGCATCGGGAAGAATGAAGATGACGACCAAACTGCACTAGAGATCGCGGGGCCATTTGGAAGCATGATGACATGGCGACAGCTGAGTAACTCCTTTCCCCCCCTCTCTCTCTCTCCCTCTCCCTCCCCCCGCACAACACTATCAATCCCTTAGCCCACAAGATTCCCCTCTATTCCATGTTCTTTTGAGCTCTCTCATCAAACCCTTTGTCTCTTCTCCTTCCACATGTACAAAATCTCAATGCACACGCATCTCACTCCTTATATATTACATGTCTCTATCTTACTCACAGACCTAACTTGTTCCTCTGTATACATCCCTCTCTTGCACACTTCCTCTCTCCCTCTCTCTCTCTCTATCTCCCTCTCTCTCTCACTCTCTCTCTCTCTTGGTTTCTCTCCTACTCTCTCGCCCACATATATACAATATTTCCCGTCCTCTGTCTCTTTCTTCCACTGGGTGTATATCTTGTGTGTTGAGCGCACACATCTCTCTCCCGCCATTGCTCCATCTCCACAAACTCTCTACGTTTCATTCGCACATTGGGATGTGTTATGAAAATTGCTTTAGACCGGATCATGTAGAGTTATGGTTGGTTTTGTTGCATCCAACAAATTAATAACTATGAAATGCATTTAGATTTTCATTTGAGTTGGATTATGTGAGTTTGAGCATATTGTGAAGTACTATAGACCTGGTATTCATCTTGCAATTAAACAACGATTCTAAATATTGAATTGTACAAACCATTACATTCGAAGTCAATAGCTTAATAGATTTATTTCACAATTACAACAAATAATTAATGCCATGACAAACTAAGAAAACAAATGTGTACTCCCTCCGTTTTTATTTAAGTCCGCGTATTAGCATTGGTCAAAGTCAAGTTTTGTAAACTTTGACAAAGTTTATAAACAAAAATATTAACATATACAATAACAAATCAATACCATTAGATTCATTATTGAATGTACTTTCACATCATACAGATTTGTTATGGTAAATGTTTATATTTTTTCTATAAATTTGGTCAAACTTTAGGAAGTCTAACTTCAGTCAAACCTAATATGCAGAGTGAATAAAATCGGAGCAAGTACTAGTAGTACTTCTCCTAGCTGCTCAGCCCAATCACCCAACATGCCAGACGGGGAGTAGGGAGTAGTACAGTGTTACAAATTTTTAGGTCGGCGACAAAATCTCCCTCTTCCATCGAGATCTCCCGCGACTCACATTCGACCAATGCAAAGTTACCATCATACCCTTGGTCGAATGGGCCGACGGATGCTGGTTGGTCGGGGGCTGTTTTGGTAACTTCATGTTCACCCCACCCATCCAACCCCACCCCAGCACCCAGAGTACTCCTCATTACTCCCCATTTTCTATCCCCACCACAAAATAGACTTCTCCACGGCACTGCAGCACCTTCGAGCCCCTCCCCTTCTTCATCGACGCACTCGTCCACCGCAGCGCATCTGCCTCATCGATGACGTTGTACGCCGCACTGGAGCCGGTCCGCTGTCGCCATCGTACACGGAGCCGCTTCCCCGGCGCCGTCTTCCACGGTCTTGGATCTGCTTCCCGGAAGGCGACGCCAAGCGCAACAGCACCACCGTCGTCGACAATGAACTGACTCCCGTTGCCGACCATGATACACAGACACCTCCGCGACCTTCGTACTCCTCCTCGATTGGTAATGTGTATATTGATTCTCTAAGCAGTACATGTGCAATTCCGATTATGTTCAAACCTACCCTTCAAATTTCCTGGCTGCTATTGTTCCGGTAAAAGTAATTGGTTATAGCTTGCATTGTCCAACAGAATCTCATCTTGTAATTGTGTGTCGCTCCTGTATTGCACTGTGCTTGGGTAGATTCTTCATCTATAACCAGTAGTGTCGCAAATGATGGAAAGTTTTTTAGAATAGCAGGGAGGTGACCCCCTGTTCTATTTCACTCAAAATGAAACCACAACGTAGTTGTAGCAAAGTTGAAGAGCCACATAGTAGGATATTAAAAATCACTCATGCTAACATGGCAGATGAGTGCTTTAATGTTGCCCACAAGATGCGTGAGTATTACTATATTTTTCTTGCCATGTTGAGATTTTAAAACTACGAATGCGAACATGCAGAGGAGCAATCAAGACCAAATACGGGATGTTGGGGACATCTTCAAGGAATGTCTCAAGTTAAAGAGGAGCTGCACCGAACCTGTAAAACGAGCTTTGGTAAGTAACAACCTATCAATTACTTTGACATTGAGAACCTGACTAGCAGTGGTGGATGTTTTGTGTGTCCTCGATGGTTTCGTTAATAAATTCGGAGGGAGCCCCCTCTTTTGACCATTTTTTTACTTTGACATGGTATGTGTCTGGCAGCAGTAGTGAAAACAGGACCAGACCAGGCCCTGGGCAAGCCCCGAGCCAAAAACAGCATCAAACCACGTTGTCTGCTTGGCTAGGGTTCTTGCCATGCAATCCAGTAGTGTGGCAAGTTATTAAACAATAATAGGCGAGGCAAACAATTTCCTGTACACTTGATTAGGCTCTCAATCATTTATAGGATCTCAATTTACTCAGTGGACCCACCATGTCGTAGGATGAATCTTTTGTAATTTAGTGTTGAAGCTAGTCAGTCAAACACGCCTACAGGCGCCCTGGAGATCATCTGGTTGCTGGTTGTTTTGCTGCAGCAACCCTTGGCTTAGTGCACCCCTCTACTGGTTTTTCTATTTCTCTTAGCCTTGTGTTCTTCGATGTATATGTCATAGTTTCTATAAGCTGGCTCTGTTTGATATGTAATAAGCATAGTCTTAGTCGTCCTAATGCTTTCCTTTTTAGCTTGATGTAGGAAGTGGGTGTTCTCACCTTGCAGTCTGTTTTTATATTTCTCCTTTTAAATTCACTTCTCCTAGTCTTGTTTATCGGGCTTCTACTTAATGGATCTGGGGAGCTCTGACTATTGATCTAAAAAAGAAGTAACTTCTTCATGTCAGGAAGCAGTTCCTGCGAGGAGGGAAGTATGGTCAACCTCGAGATCATGTTTCCAAAATGAGGTTGGATTACACACAAGATGCCATTTCCCTAATGATGCCGGATTAGACACAAGGTGCAAATTCCCAGATGATGCTGGATTACTCACAAGCCAGGTGGAGTCATCAAGTGTTCGTGTCCTTGTTGCTCTAGTAAAGGCTGAAAGAAAGCATGCAACAGCCCTTGAGAATGTAGCTGAGTTCCTGAAGAAGCGAAAAGAGCAATCAGATGCTCTCTTCACCCAAGTCAAAGAAGAGATGGAAGAAGCCAGAAAGAAGCTAGCAGAGGCAGAGCAGGCTAGGTGTCTCCTGCTATCTAAAACTATTGTCAATACAAATTTTCATTCATAATAGCTAGGTTCAAATGTTTATCCAGTCAGCATGCCTGTTGTGATGTCCGTGCATCTACTAAGATGTATGTAAGTCTGTGATGCCTGGATGTGGCACAAAATAAATTTTTTCTGGGTCATGTAATAACAACCATTACTTTCTAAACAATAACAGACGAACCATTGGACATGGTATAGTTCACACGCAAGCCCAACATTCCAAGTTCAACTTCCACATCAAACTCATGTTCACAGATATCTGCACATTCATAGATAATGTCCACAACCACGATTAACTTCAAAGCCAAAAAAATGTGAGGAGAGTTATAAATAAAGAAAAATCTCTAGTTCCTACTACCAGTGCAAGCACAACAAATCAAGACCATACGTAACTTGTTATATTTTGGACATTTTTTAACTAAATGCGAATAACTTGTGGAAGCAGGTATAATCTCTAATGCCGATCGCGACTGGGGTCCATGATGTTTTGAGCCAAACTGGGAAACACACCGGGTGTCTATGTCGGCGATGTGGTGGTCGTATCCTTCATGGGTTCTGAGCGGGGGCGGCTCCCGTGGTCTACTATTCCTCGATGTCGGCGCTGGCCGCGGACGAGTTGGCAACATCCGCCGGCATGTCGCGGTTCCGCTGACATTTGCATTGGATGGCGCGGCCAGCCACGGTGCATTGGACGCCGTGGTCCCTCGTGTGCTGGTGTGCAACAACTGGCCACTCCTCTGCGAGCAGGCTTGGAGCATCGACTTGATGCACCAGGGGCCATCTTGGAGTGGCGCCTTGCTCCTCCGCTTGCCTGCCTGCAGCCTCGCCCATGGTACTGACGGCCTGGGGCGGGGAGGGAGGTGGGGCAGCGAGTTGCCTGGCTCGTCGGGGCACCCAGCCGGCTTTTATGCCAGAGAACTCGTCTTCCTGCTCATTGGATGTTATGGAGAGTGTGGATAAAATGGTGCAAGGAGGGTATGTGGTGCGGTTCTTGCCAGGCGTCTAGCCTCATTTAAATAGCGGGCGGACGAGAGGAGCCAACCGGCGTTGTGTTCAAAAATGCCGGCCGGCTCTCGGAAGGACGTGTTGCCGGCACACGCGCGGATTCAATGGAGGTAGGCGAGGCAGTTTGAAGCCGGTTGAATGCGGCTTGGAGGTGTGTTCAGCGTGGCGTGCAATGAATGGGGCCCTCTTGGCTGGCGCACCAGTTCAATGCCTGCGCTAGTGAGATGTCGCGTCCATGTGAGAGCAATCACTCCATCCGGTCCTTTTTTGTTTGGGTATAAGAAAATCTCATTTTCCATTCACATTTTACAAGTAAAATTCATGGACAAAATTTGTCCCAAAATACGATGGGGACTAGTAAACCAGGACGGAGGTAGTAGTGATGAATTCCATTTTCGCTCCATACCAATCGTTCTAAAAAACTAGTACACGCGCCATTGAAAATTGGAATTCTTACCCCGCTAAAAAAATGATATTTTTAAACGTGGCAACTCGATCAGTGGCGACTGGCGAGCCACCGCCTCCAGGTCGTTCACCTGTGGTCCCCGACCATCAACTCCTACAGATCAAATTATCACGCGAGCTGACTATTCCTACAAAGGTGCGCTCCACCACGTACCCGGCAAAAATGCTGGACCTAGGTAAAGTTACGTTGTCCTCTTACGTAACCTTCCTAACAACCCTCTCCACCCCCCTGATTTCAAGTGGGCGGGGGCCCCCGCCCCTAATTCGTCCAACAAAAAACTGCCATGCAGATCATTACGTTAATCACGTAAAACTGTTTACGTAGGTGCCCGGTACCCGCGCATGCAGCAATCGTGCACCTATGGGTTTATTTGTTTACCGTGCCTTATGTAACTCTCATGTGTGCGAGACAGCGAGAGACCGACTGTGTGCGTGCGCCTCTTCTCTTCGTATATGTACCCCAGCGTTTGTCTGGTGTCCAAAAAATAATACAGCAATAACTAGCAATGTGCCAATGCGTTGCAACACATCCAGAGTAGAGTAATACATATTCACCAATTTGATAGATAATATTATAGTTTTGATATACATATATCACTAAAAATATCTTATGTTTCACTCAAAATATATTCCTTTGGCTGTTTTGATGAGATAAGGGAGGAATGTGGTTGGTTTCAAGATTCGAGAAGTGGGATATTGTTGCAAAAAGCCCATGTGTGTGTGTGTGAGAGAGAGAGAGAGAGAGGGAGAGAGGAGGAGGATAGAGTGCGTGTGTGACAAAGACACGAAGAGTGTGTGTGCGAGAGGTATTACCATAAAATGAGGCAATAGTGTGCGTGTGCATGATCGAGAGGGCATGTCTCAAGAAGGGACGAAAAATCAACATAGATACAAGGAGCGAAAGTGTGTGGTGGATGGATAAACCTATCTAGAGGCTGGCCGATCAATGTTTGTGAGAGAGATACGCGTTAGGGGTGCGAAAGCGAGAGTTTTGTGTGTGTGAGAGAGAGATGATAGTTGGTAGGGGGATCCAAAGTGGGAGTTGTGTGTGTGAGTGAGTGAGAGAGAGAGGGGGGAGAGAGAGTTTGTCTGATCGGTAAACAAATGAATAATGTCAGTTTTGGAACGGAGATGAAGACGGAAAGGAGACCCCAACAAACGATGTGTGTGCGGGAGAGAGTAATTTTAGTGGTAGGATCATATCTAGAAAGATATAGGGTGCGTGAGAGAACCCTGGAGAGAAAGGCGAAGTGAAAGACGAGCGAGAGTGTGTGTGTGGCGGTGAAAAAGAAAGCTTAGGTAGCTATAGTGATACCAGAGAACGATAGAGACATGAGAGATGATGAAAACCGTGTAATCTATGAAGATAGAGAGAGTGTGCCACTTTTCGAGCGAGACGACGAGAGACCGTGTTTGCAAAAAAGCGGAGAAGCATGTAGTGAGCGTGCGGGTGAGATGGAGAAAAGAGAGTGATAGCTACGTGAAGGAGCACACAAGAGAGACCTAGAGAGAGATGGGCGTGAAGCGAGATTCAAATATTTAGTTGTGTGCATACAAGATGTCAACATAAAAGGGATTCAAATATTTGAATTCCAGATGATGATACATGTAATTCATACTCGAACCAAAATTGATCTATCAAACATGCATACTATTTTGAATTTGCGCGCATGTATGTTATTTAATATATTGATATTACTGATCCATACATTTCAGCTGAACATAATTTGGTTTCAAAAATTTGAATTCAAAGTCGATCATAATTTGGTTTCAAAAATTTGAATTCAACCTTATGATTTTGAGATCATTGCATTTGTAAATCATATTTTATATATAAAGGAGCAGAATTCTTTGTTGTGCTTTTGAAAATATATATAAAAAAATGATGTATATAGATTTGTATTCGAATACAAAATGGATCATGTCCAAAGAAAAAAGAATACAAAATGGATTCGAATTGAGTTGGCACGGTGAACGTGCAATATTTTTTTGCAAAAATTTGAACGAAGCAGGGAAACTCGCACTAACCGCCCGAAACCAAATCTGCGAGATGGAAATTGCTACTGCCTATCCCTGACACGCAAAGCCTATCGGCTCGATTTCTATAGGATTTGATAGGGGTAGGCTTGTAATTTCACTCAAACGTGACATAATCGCCTCCGCCTCTCACCTCCCCGGATTCATACACGGTGGGCGCCAAAACACAGTTTCTCCTTGGCCGAAATCTCCATCGGCAAATATTTGGTGTATGCGAGATTACCGTCCTATCCCCAACCGACCAATATTGCTGTGATGTAGGAAATTGTAAACGGGGGCTAAGTTTGTAAATTTCCTCGCATTTGAGACAAGCGCATCCTGAAGACATGGTTCCCCCCTACCTCTCTCCCTCCATTTCCCCATTCATACTTCGTGGGCGCAAAAACACCCTCTCCACCCCAGTCTCCTCCGTCCGCCACCCCATCCACCGCCGTCCTCCTCCACCATGCCGGAGCTGATACCCCGATGTCGTCATCCATTACAAGAGATCGACCTCTCTCATCCACGGCTTCGGACCAGGATCCTTGCATGGCATCCTCTTGCTTCATCTGCGCCATTGTCCACCTTGCCGAGGCCGCTCATACCACCGTCTTGTCCACCGTGCCGGGATATTCCCCTCGCAGCCAGCGTCTGCCCTCCTAGATCTGCTTCCACGCCGCCGACAACCATCGCTACCGCAGCACCCTCAACACCTCAGCAGATGCTTACACGGCGCCACACTAGAGGCAGTACTCTTTCATATCTGCTCAAGTTATTTATCTCAGCAAGAAAATAGATCACCACTGCTTTACTGTGATTTCTTGTCCATCACTTAGAATCTTACTTGTTAGTTGAAAGCAAACATTGGTTGCGAAGTTGCCTTTGTCCGGTTTGCAGCTTCAGATCCGCCATGGCACGCTCACCACTATACTCGCAATGCTTATGGTTTTCCCCTTTTATATTCCACATTAGCTTAAATGACAGTCGACTGAATTTCAATTTGGGGTCAGTCCATTTTTGAGAGTTTGCCGGAGTTCGCCGGAGGGAAGGAAGGGGCTCGCCGGAGGGCTGCCCCATTATCTATCTTAGGGTTTTGGGTGGGGTCAGTGGTTGTGGGGGGCTGTCATTGGGATATGGTTGGGCCTCGCCGGAGGCAAAACTCGATGCGGGTGGGGGGCTGGGGTGGGGTTGGCTAGAGGGATGGACGAGGGCGGCGGAAGACCGGAGGTGATGGGAGGTTCAGTGGTGGGCGGGGGCCGGTGGTTCGGCCGGTGGCCCGTCCGGTGGTATGTAGGGGAAGAAAAAGAGGCAAGGAAGAAGAAGGGTTAGGAGACGTAGGATCTTCATCCAACCGCCTGAAATGGTCGACTGACCCAAATGACGATAGTCAAGCGACTTGCATGTAGACATTCCCTTTATATTCAGTGTACCATCATCCTAGGTGCTTCGAGACGTGCTAGCGCTGCTCCTCAACCCATCAAGCTAAACAACATGCCACTCATAATTCCAAACTTTGTTGCTCAAATACGAATCTGATATGATGCTGATATTACTAAAACAGAGAATGTTTAATTGGTCAGCTAATGTTCCTACTTTACTTTCGAAAAGCACGTGCGCCACATATAGAGAGACAACAGGGAGCTGCATTCTTTATGCTCTTTGGTTCATCATGTGTGGGCAACGAACATTTTATATCGAAAATATGCTTGCTCTTCTTAAGCATGTTCCTCTTTTGTTCTTCTTTAATAAGTACTCTCTCCATTCATAAATATAAGTCTTTGTAGAGATTCCTCCATGGACTACATACGGAGCAAAATGAGTGAATCAACACTCTAAAATGTATCTATATACACCCGTATGTGATCCATAGTGGAATCTCTACAAAGAATTATATTTAGGAATAGAGGGAGTATAATAGTTGTACAGTATGTTCCTTGTAGTGAAGAGGAGTAGTGACATTTGCAGTGTACAGGTCTATTAGGTTGCCTGTCATGGACGCTTTCAACTCTTTGTGTTGGTCTGCGCTAATATCCAGGAAATGCTGGGAGCTGTGTCGCCTTTGAGAGTTAGACTGATAGTAACAGTACTGCGCCTTCAGTTGTAGAGAGCTGGTATTCGAAGCCTTTCTAGCCGTAATGGTAATACTAGCACATATTTTCCAGCAAGTTCCACTTTCCTCATTTTACTCGTGATGCTTAGGGTCTTCCCATTATATCTACACTATGATCAGCGTAGGTGCTTTGTGTCCTACTAGTAGCAGTCCACCCTTTAGACTAAACAACACACCAATCATAATTCCAAAGCTTAGCTGTTCCATTACGAATGTGACATGATATTCATATTAGTTAACAGACATACATTTAATTGGTCAGCTAATGCTCCCACTTGAGTTTCCAAATGCATGTGGTCACATAGAGAGAGACAGCATGGAATTGCATTTCTTTGAATGCTCTGATTCATCATGGGTGGGCAACCAACATTGTATAGAAAGAAACGGAATCTCCATAATATGCTTCCTCTTCTATTCTTTAAAATGTTCCTCTCCTCTTCTTCTTTAATAAGTAAAGTATGTTCCTCATCAAGAAGGCAAGCAGGGACATCTGCAGTCGACAGGTCTATTTGGCCACTTCTGCAAGTTGCTTTCAGCAATTCGAGTTGGTCTGCCATAATACCCAGGAAATGCTGGGAGCTGTGCGGCCTTTGAGAGACTAGACTGATAGTAACAGTAGTGCGTCTTCAGGTGAATAGAGCTGGCCTGTAGGTGATCGATAGGCTTTCGATTAGTAGCGACAATACAACCCCATATTTTCCAGCCAGTTCCACTTCCCTGATTTATTTATGATGCTTATGGTGTCCGCCTTTAATCGACACTACAATCTGCGTAATGGCTTTGTGTCGTATTAGCAGCACCCCATCCTTCAAGCAAAACTACATGCCACTCATATTTCCAAAGCTTACATTTAATTGGTCAGCTAATGTTACTACGTGAGTTTTAAAATGCACGTGCGCCACATATAGAGACATGTTGGAATACTATTTCTCTGTGCACTCTTGTTGTCATGGTTTCACAATAAACTTTCAATACAACATATTATGAACCTATCATCTGCCAACTATCCTTACTTCTGGAGCTCCCAACATGGAGCCTATTTTTTGTGTAGTCGTGCCAGATTATATTATTGTACGCACCAAATTACAGCACACAAGGCTCTCTCATCAAAATCCAGTGATAGCACACAAGGGTTTACAAGGACCCCCTATTATATTAGAATATCCTCTACATTACAAAGATAATCTCACTACTATTTATGTTGTCATGCTTCTCAGATATTGAACAAAATCACAATGAGTATGAGAATGCGCACATCAGAAGAGTATCGCGGAACAGTGCAATGACTAACAAACATGGCATCGAGGCATTGAGTTCCATTCTGGATGGAATGAAGCCCACATGCTCCATACCTACAGATTTGTGTTTAGAATATGATCCTAATGACTATTCTGAGCTCAAGGAGTCAAAGGCAGATGGCCTATCCTGTTCACCCTACAAGGTGCCTGTTCTAATTTGGCAAGGTTTTATTCTTTGCACGTAACTTGCATAAGTTGTCTTGCATTTCTTCTGCTTCTTTGCACCACCATGTGCTTAGTTTACTCGTCATATATGTGAAGTTGCCATGCCCACCCATTATCAATACGCATTCCATTTGTCATCATACCATGTTTTTCCATTCAAATGCTGCTCTTGTGTATCATACATCCAAAAGGAAGAGAGATTGCAGAACCTGAAGGAGTAGTAGCAAAGTCCTTGAAAAAGGTGGTGGTACCGCAGAAATCAGACAACACCCCACTTATATTGGCGATAGAACGAGCGCCACAAAACCTAGGAGATCACAACTATGATGCTCGCTGCTTTGCTCTTGTTAGTACATGTTGTCTTGTATCGCCGTACTTACATTCATACCTGGTTGATTATGTGACATCAGTGTGCATGATAACCTGCATATCCACTATTCTCTCCTAATTATCAGATCTATATTAATGCTTACATTAATGTAGAATAAACCCAATGCTTATGAAGAAGTTTAGCTCTACATTGTTCTTGTAAGTATGTGTTGTCCTTTATCACTGTACTTATACAGTCAGCTAGTTGTTCTTGTACCATCGCTTTGCAGCTTATTTTCCCTTGGCATCCATTTTGTACACATCCGATCTATGTTTACTCTTACCGAAATGTTGAATAAAACCAATGCTACTAAAGATGTTTAGCTCTGCATTACTCTTGTCAGTACCTTTTGGTTGTATGTTGTACCTATATTTATAGCTAGTTGATTATGTAGCATCACTCTGCATCTTAGCTTAAATAATCTCCATTTGTTCCTATATTATCACTTCTATATTTACTCTTAACAAAATGCAGAATAAAGGCAATGCTTATGAAGAAGACTCTGTGGTAAACTTCTTGAATTGCCCGCCCATCAACATGGAAAAGGGCTTTATAGAGCCGGTCTTCATTACTAACGTATGTTTGTCCTTCTCGAGCCTTCAAACTTTGTTGTGTATATTTGGATAGCAATGACTGCAACTGATGTTTATTTTTGTCGTTTGCATCAAATTGCATGTTTAAAGTTTATTATGTAGTTCATAAACATAAGTTTCTCCTTCTCAATTTCAGTTTTTAGTTGTACAACCTAATTCCTTATTCATACCATGTAAATTAAACTAAACATAGCAAGTGATCTTCCTTAGCACTGCATGTATGCTTGTTGATCTGTAATCCAGTGGTGTGGTCAAACTACCAACTCCAGGACAATGTCATATCCTGCTATGTCTTAACTATGAACAATGCATATTATGTTCATGTTATTTAAATCGTGTCTCTTTATTTACCAATCTGAAATGGGATAAATTGGCAGTACACTCACCATCGATGCTTATACATTCTTTAGCACTGCATGCATGCTTGTGTTCTTGACCTGTAATGCAGTGGTGTAGTGAAGCTGGCCACTCCTGCACAATGCCATTTCCTGCCATGTCTTAACTGTGAACATTTTTTATTCTATTGTAATCCAGGTCTCTTTATTTGCCACTAAGAAATGGGATGAATCAATATCACTATTGCTTATATGTGCAAAGCATGTTATCTGTCTGCTTTTTTCTCTTTTAGGGTGATTTCACTGATGCCAAGAACTGCCATTGATGCTATGCAGCTAGAATTGGATATAAACGTCAAACAAGTGCAGTCATCAGCTTGCTCAGCTGCTTGCGCTGCAGCTCCCAGGCAGGGCTAACCTTTCTTTAACTATGTTGAAGTGATGTTGGTTGTGTATATTCTTTTAGGCGGCGTGTTTATTTGCACTGGTGGAGTCCTTTGATGCCCAGTGTATGTAATCTGCAGTCTGGTTGCACTTTATTATCGCTGGCGGCGAACTTTTATGCCAGTGCACGTAATATGCAGTAATTTCTTTGTTGTATAGTCTAGGTATATTCTTCGTCATGATGCTGTAATTTAATTTCTGGATATGCTGTCGTCGCTCCCTAAAAAGGCCGTAAGCTTTGACGGAGCGCAATGGGACTAAACGTTCGGTTTATTATATAAAAAATTATGGTACTAAAACTGGCCGACCCGCCAATTGCTGTAAATGGGCCGAAACGTGGGCCTACAATCATGTCCGGCCAATAGCAGGCCTAGACGTAAACCAGTTGCCTAAGTTGGGACAGAAAAAAGAATGGGCTTTTAACAGTTCGAAATGTAGATTGGGCCTGAACAGTGTTGGAGGCCCATGATTGGCTCAACCACAAGACGGGCCATTAACAGGCCAAAATATTTTTCGGGCCACAGTTGGCCGAATAACATAATGGGTCGTAAGCAGGCCGGATGCAAAGTGGGCCATCATTAGGCCCAGTTATCTCATAGGCCTTTAATGGGCCAATAGTCAGGTTGGGCTAAAATATATCCACGAAGACTACGGGCCTTTAAGAGGCTGAAAGTCACTTCAGACTAGAAATAGGCCCACATGAAACATAGGCTGTTAAATGGCTAAAAGTGAAACCGGGCCGACAACAACCCATATATACAAATGGCCATTAAGAGGCTGAAAGTAATATCGGGCTGAACTATTACATGGGCCTTTAAGAGGCCGTACTTCAAATGGGCCTCCAATGGGGCCGAAAGCACAGTGCCTGCTAATGGGCCAGATCATATATGGGCCGTAATTTGGCCCAAAGAATGTCAGGCAGCTAACGGGCCGGATCCTATATGGGCCGTCATTTGGCCCAAAACATGGCAGACTGTTAATGGGCCAGATCTGATGTGGGCTGTCATTTGGCCAAAATATTGACAGACATCTAACGGGCCGGATCTTATGTGGGCCATAATTTGGCCCAAACCGTGGCAGGCTGTTAACGGGCTGGCCCAGTAGAGTATGACAAAATCTTGTGGGCCCTTGGCTGGGCCGGCCTTTTATCTTAAATGGGCTACTGTTGGGCCCTGCCACGTGTTGAGGTAACATAAGCGCGTTCCCTCCAATGTACGGATGACATATGTCCCAACACTAAGCTGACACGTGGATCCTCCAGCGAATGAGAATTTTACACGTGGAAAATCCCCATTGGTCGGGCTGGTAGCGGGTTATCGGATCCAAACCGGAACCTGATAGCTTAACGCCGACCCGTTATGGTGGATGCCACGTGTTAGTTACCCTTGACGAAAACACGTCCATGACGCGGCATTTATCGTCATGGAAGTGGACACTTCCGTGATGATAATTTTGGTATTGTCATGGAACACTTCTACGACAGTACAAGTATGACTATCTTGATTCTGTCATAAAATCGTCATAGATGTACATGCATGACAGAAAACGTGACCTACTATGACAAACATGTATCATCACGGAAGTGGTTTTTTTTTGTAGTGGGACCTGGCGTTGGCCCAGAAGGAAGCCAGAACCAAAACCAAGCTTGCTGACGATAAGTTGGCTTCAGTCAACAAATTGGAGGAGGAGATCAAGGACCTCAAGGCTACAGTCGCCGCTACCAAAGTTGAGTCTTCCGAATGGGAGAAGAAATGCAAAGAGCAAGCTGGTGCCTTCGTGCAGGAGAAGCAGATGCTGGAGGAGAAGGTCGCGCAGCTCACAGAGAAGAAGAATGCCCTGGAGTCATACATCGAGGAGTTCTGCACGGAGTTTAGCGAGAAACTCGCTGGTAAATTTTTCGTTGGCCGAATGGAATCCATGTGCCACTTAGATTTCCTCAATCATTCACTCATGGCTTGCTTCCTTCCAATCAGAACACTGCTATAACACGGAGCTGGAGTTGGAGAGGCTTGAGAGGGATCTGGAACCTTCCAGATCACTCGTTGCCGACAAAGCAGCTCTCGCCATCCTACAGCTAGAAGACCGCTTGGAGAACGCCTTGGGCTATATCACATGGACAAGAGGTGCTTTGGGCCGGATTGACAAGGAGCTGCAGCCGGGTGAGGAGACTCAGATGGACCTGGAGTCAGTCATGATGCGGCTGAACGAGGTCCCCGCCTGAGTGGAAGCTTCGAAGAAGTCGGCCACTCGGAGTGGTGCTGACGTGGCACTGTCACTCCTTCACGTTCACTGCAAGAACATGGATGAGGAGAAACTGAAGGGCCTTCGAGTGATGAACAAGAAGAACCTGAAGTTCGAAGACTTCATGGAGACATTCGCCGAGGCCGCCACCCGCATCGCATACAGGGTCGACTTGGAGACCTTCGTTGAGCCAGCCAGCCCTCATCCTGATGGTTAAAACACTTGGTTAAATTTGCCCCAGAATGGCGGGTGGTTGCCGTAACCGAATACTTCGCTAAGCTATGGGCTCGTTTTACTTTTGCTCGAAACATTCGAATGGATCGAACCTTTGATTTGTGCTCCTTCGGGGATTTATTTGCTTTCTGTGCTTTGTTCGACTTAGGCGAAAGCTGGTTCGTGGCTAAGCCCCCGAGTGCGGATCAGATCCTCACTCAGATTGTTTTTTAACTTAGGCGAAAGTTGGTTCGCAGCTAAGCCCCCGAGTGTGGATCAGGTCCTCACTCGGATTGTTTTTTAACTTAGGCGAAAGCTGGTTCACAGCTAAGCCCCCAAGTGGGGATCAGGTCCTCACTCAGATTGTTTTTTAACTTAGGCGAAAGCTGGTTCGCAGCTAAGCCCCCGAGTGTGGATCGGTTCCTCACTCAGATTGTTTTTTAACTTAGGCAAAAGTTGGTTCGCAGCTAAGCCCCCGAGTGTGGATCATGTCCTCACTCGGATTGTTTTTTTTAACTTAGGCGAAAGATCATTCGTAGCTAAGCCCCCAAGTGGGGATCAAGTCCTCACTCGGATTGTTTTTTAACTTAGGCGAAAGCTTGTTCGCAGCTAAGCCCCCGAGTGTGGATCAGGTCTTCACTCAGATTGTTTTTTAACTTAGGCAAAAGCTGGTTCGCAGCTAAGCCCCCGAGTGTGAATCAGGTCCTCACTCGGATTGTTTTTTAACTTAGGCGAAAGGTGGTTCGCAGCTAAGCCCTCTCCTATCTTTCACCCACTGGGGATGTGTTAGTTTCCGAATGCGTTTTTTCACCTGGGTGAGGATGCGGCCATAGGCCGAACTAGACGATATACGAAAAAGCAAGACTTTTATTCATCTAAGTTCATTCGGACTAACTATTACAAAGGAGGAATTAGTTTTTAAGTATAAAACTTGCGGAGCAGGTCTACGTTCCAAGCTCTGGGCTCTTCTATTCCTTTGGCGAAGTTGTAGAGTCTGTATGCTCCATTGTGCAGGACCTACGAAATGGCAAATGACCCTTCCCAAGGGGGGGCAGTTTGTGGGGCTTCTGCTGATCCACTCGGAGGACCAAATCTCCTTCCTAAAAAGCGCGCCCTCTGACGTGTCTGTCGTGGTAGCGGCGCAGGTCTTGTTGGTACAACATCGATCTTATAAGCGCTAGCTCACACTCTTCCTCCAAGAGGTCTAGGCCATCCTGCCTTGCTTCTTCAGCTTCGGCCTCCAAGTAAAGGTCCACTCGGGGAGAATTGTGAAGTAAGTCACTCGGTAGAACTGCTTCTGACCCATGCACCATGAAGAATGGGGTGCGATTGGTGGGCCAATTCGGGGTCGTCCGCAGGCCCCAAAGGACCGACGGCAGTTCGGTTACCCAGGCTCCTGCTACGTGGGTTAGGTCGCGCATGAGGCAAGGCTTCAATCCTTGGAGTATGAGTCCATTCACCCACTCGGCTTGCCCATTCGACTGTAGGAGTGCCACGGAGGCGTAATCGACCCGAGTGCCTTGGGAGTAGTAGAATTCACGGAACTCATCCGAGTTGAAGTTAGATCCATTATCGGTGATGATGCTATGGGGGACTCTGAATTTGAAGATTATCCCTCTGATGAACTGAATGGCGGTGGACGAGTCTAACGTCTTTATTGGCTTCGCTTCGATTCACTTGGTGAATTTATCAACCGCCACCAACAAGTGCATGAAACCACTCGCACCAGTCCGAATTGGGCCAACCATGTCAAGCCCCCAGACTGCGAACGGCCAGGTGAGGGGAATATACTTCAAGGCGGACGCCGGTTTGTGCGACTGATTCGCATAGATTTGGCACCCGACGCACTGGTCCGCTATATCCTTGGCAGCCTCGTTGGTGCGGGGCCAATAAAACCTGGCTCTGAATGCTTTGGCTACCAGCGTCCGAGAGGATGCATGGTGCCCACATGTTCCCGAGTGAATCTCTTGTAGTATTTGCTGTCCTTCCTCGGGCGATATGCATCGCTGAGTGACGCTGGTAGTGCTTTTCTTGTACAATTGATCTCCCAAGACAGTGAAGGCTTTAGATCGGCGGACGATCTTTCGAGCCTCAGCTTCATCCTCTGGTAGTTCCTGCCTGAGCAGATATGCTAGATACGGTTCAGTCCATTTGGGAGTAATCACAAGGATTTCCTGGACGAGATCGATCACCGCAGGGATGTCTACTTTAGTCGGATTGGATGGACCGACTGGTTGTGGCGGCTCCTCCACGAAAGGGTCTTCCTTGATCGTGGGCAAGTGCAGGTGCTCTAGGAACACATTCTTGGGCACTGTCTTTTGAGTGGAACCCAACTTGGCCAAATCATCAGCTGCTTGGTTCTTGAGACGTGGCACGTGATGGAGTTCCAACCCTTCAAAGTGTTTCTCTAGCTTTCTGACGGCTTTGTAGTAGCCAGTCATTGCCAGACTACGGATATACCATTTCTTCATGACTTGGTTTACCGCTAGGTCCGAGTCGCCATAGACCATCAGTCGGCGAATTCCCAGATAAATTGCCATTCGCAGCCCATACAGGAGTGATTCATATTCGGCTTCGTTGTTAGAGGAGTCGAAGTGAATCTAAAGCACATAACTGAGTCGGTCACCTTTAGGATACACCAAGACAACTCCGGCCCTTGAGCCGTGGAGCATCTTGGAGTTGTCAAAGAACATTATCCAGTGCTCGGGGACACTCGGGATGGGTTGCTCCTGTTCAATCCACTCGGCGAGGAAATCTACCAGGGCTTGCGACTTGATGGCCTTCTTGGCTTCACACTTGATGTCCAGTGGTATAAGCTCGATGGCCCACTTTGCCACTCGGCCCGTGGCATCTCTGTTGTTCATGATCTCAGACAGAGGGGCGTCAATTATCACCGTGACCGAGTGTTCTTGGAAATAATGCGCCACCTTCTTTGCAGTTAGATAGATCCCATATACTAGCTTCTGATAATGCAGATACCTTTGCTTGGAAGGGGTCAGGACTTTAGAGATATAGTAGAGTGGCTGTTGGAGCTTGAAGGTTTTGCCTTGTTCTTCCCGTTCCACAGTGAGAACCGTGCTAACAGCTTGTCTTGTGGCCGCGATGTATAAGAGCAAAGGCTCTTTGCTGCTCGGAGCAGCTAGCACTGGCTGGGTGGAAAGCAGGGCTTTAAGTTCCTGGAACGCAACCTGCGCTTCGGGAGTCCACTCGAACCTGTCAGACTTCTTCATCAATCGGTAAAGCGGCAGCGCTTTTTTGCCGAGTCTTGAGATGAATCTACTCAGGGCTGCCAGACAGCCCGTGAGGCGCTGTCATGGAGATGCTCTGGTTGTTTCATTCGGACGATAGCCCCTATCTTCTCAGGATTGGCATCGATTCCATGTTCGAAAACAAGGAAACCGAGTAATTTGCCTGTGGGTACGCCAAATGTACACTTAGCTGGGTCGAGTTTGATGCCGAAAGTGCGTAAGCTTGCAAAGGTTTCAGCGAGGTCGGTCAGGAGGTCGGAACCTTTCCTGGACTTGACCATGATGTCATCCATATAAGCTTCCACATTCCGACTGATCTGCTTTCGCAAGCACTTTTGAATCATACGCTGGAATGTGGCCCCAGCATTTTTCAACCTGAAAGGCATAGTGATATAACAGAAACACTCGAATGGGGTGATGAATGCTGTTTTTTATTTCCTCAGGACCATACATTCGGATCTGGTGGTACCCGGAGTACGCATCCAGAAACGATAACCGCTCACACCCGGCAGTAGAATCTACTATGTGATCAATGCGAGGGAGAGGGAAATGATCCTTCGGGCAGGCCTGATTGATGTGCTTAAAATCGATACACATTCGGAGGGAGTTATTTTTCTTGGGCACCATGACAACGTTGGCGAGCCACTCGGAGTGGTACACCTCTCGGATGAATTCGGCGGCCAAAAGCCGCACTATCTCCTCGCCAATCACCTTGTGCTTCTCGATGAAAGATCATCGAAGGTGCTCTTTGACAGGCTTCATCTTCGAGTCGACACGGAGTCTATGCTCGGCCAGTTCTTTGGGAACACCCGGCATGTCAGCAGGCTTCCATGCGAAGATGTCCCGGTTCTCACGGAGGAGCTGGACGAGCTTGCTTTCCTATTTGCTGTCAAGGTTGGTGGAGATGTTGGTCGGGGCGGCATTCGGGTCCTCAGGATGAATGTGCACGGGCTTCATCTCCCCTGCCGACTGGAAAGCGTATTCCACAGTCGACTTTTTGGACTTCAGCAGCACACTCGAATCCACCACCTTCTTGTACTCATCTAGCTCAGTCATTCCCATCTGTTCATCAGTGATTTGGGAGCCCTTCTGGAGACATTCTTCGGCCAGATTCCGATTGCCTGTGATGGTTATCACGCCTTTCAGCCCTGGCATCTTAAGCTTAAGATACACATAACATGGGCGGGCCAAGAAATGTGCGTAGGTGGGCCTACCCACGATAGCGTGGTAAGCACTCCGGAAGCCTACCACTTCGAAAGTTAGCCGTTCCTTCCGGAAGTTCTTTTCCTCGCCGAATACAACATCGAGGGTGATCTGTCCGAGTGACTTGGACTTCTTCCCGGGGATTACCACGTGGAACTGCATATTGCTTTTGCTGAGTCGAGACATCGGAATGCCCATCGCCTCCAAGGTGTCCGCATATATGATGTTGAGCCCGCTGCCGCCGTCCTATAGGACTTTGCGCAATCGGACTCCTCAAATCGCCGGATCTACCACCAAGGCCTATCTTCTAGGGGTCAGAATGTGGACCGGATGGTCCGACTGATCGAAGATCATCGGTGTCTTAGCCCAGTCAAGGAATTTGGAGACAGTCGGAACTACCATGTTGACCTCTCGGTTAATAACCTTGAGACGACTCTTGCTTTCGACGTCGGCAAAGATCATCAAGACTTTCTTGATGTTGGGGTACTCGGAAGTACCTTTGCCCCCGTCATCGTCATCGTCTTCATCCTTGTTCCTGGAGGAATCTTGCCGCATCTCCTGCTTCAGGAGTCGACACTCCCGAGTGGTATGCTTGGGCAAAATCAAATTGCCCTCCTCGTCTTTCTTCGTATGGATCTGGCAAGGTTGATCGAGGATGTCACTCTTCTGGGCGACTTGCTTTTTCCCCTTCCAGTCCTTCTTCTGCTTTTGGGAGCCTTTGCTTTTGCCTTGGCCGGCCAGAGCCGCAGCCTCGGCACTCCCTCCAGCCTCAGCCTTCCGCTTGTGCTTCTTGCCCTTGTTATCCGACTAATGAGCATCGCCTGCTCGGCTTTTGCCGCTTCTCAGTCGGTCTTCCTCTTTAGCGTTGGCATACCAATTGGCTATCTCCATAGCCCGACTGAGAGTCAGGGTCTCAGTTCGGCTGAACTTCATGTTCAGCTCACGGTATCTTACTCCGGCCTTGAAGGCGCAGATTGCCTGGTGCTCGGTGACGTTCTCCACCGTATTGTGCAAGGTGGTCCACCGTTGAATGAACTCGCGGAGAGTCTTGTTCTACCTCCGCACGCAGTGCTGCAACTCGGCCAGACCACCCGACCTTTTGTAAGTGCCTTCAAAAATTTTGATGAACACTCTCGCCAAATCGTCCCAGCAGAACATGCTACCTGGTGGGAGCTGTGTCAGCCAGGACCGAGCAGAGCCTTTGAGCATCAGCGGCAAATGCTTCATGGCCACATTGTCATTGCCGCCGCCGATCTGGACCACCACTCGATAATCTTCCAGTCAAATCTCAGGCTTGGACTCGCCAATGAACTTGCTGATCGCCGTGGCCAACCTGAAGTTGCTGGGAATCTCTGCCGCCCGGATGTAATGACTGAAGCACTAAGGACCGTTGATACAAAACCACTCGGGATGTCATGATCTTGGCCTTCTCGCAGGGCTCGGCCCCTGTCGGCCAGGTTCTGAGAGAGAACGGGTCTCGTGTTGAACTGCGGGTCTCGAGTGTCCCTCATATGCCGAGTGGGACTCAGCCTGCGATCGCTGCCGTGCATTTGCCTGTCGTCGTAGGGCTGGCGCTCGTACACGCCATCTCGTGGTGGAGGCATCAGGGCACAATTGTAGTCGTCATGAGGCCGAGGCAACGCGACTCGATCACGCCTCTGATCTTTGTAGTGATCTCTTGAGGAGGAAGTGGCTCGACGCCTGCCGGAGCCGAGTGGGCTATGAGCTGACTGAACGGTCTCCGCGCGCACTAATGCGTTGTGGATCCGATCTCTGTACTGGGACACTATCGTGTTTTGCGACAGTGCCGTCTTTAGGAGCGGCTGGATCTGCCGAATCCCCTCTCCGGCCATAGAGCCGGAGGGCTGGATGGAATCCGCGATCCGAGTGGCAGCTGCCAGATTTTGTAATGGAGTACTGAGGACCTGCTATTTACGAGGATGGTCACTCAAGAAGAGCCGGCGCTTATGCCGACTAGAACTGGTTTGACAGTGCTCACATTTGTCTAGCTCCCTCTGAAACCATTCGAGGTGATCGTGCTCGGCCAAGGTGGCCAGGCGAGTTGACTCCATGGCCAACGCCTCGGGGGTCGTCCCGGTGATGGGGGTGTTCAGGAGCTGTTCGTTCCTGCGGCAGAGCTTGTCTCGCTGCTCCCGGGTGAGAGCTTGGGGCACATACAGCTCGTGGCCTGGAGCACCACTGTTAGTGTTGCCATGCAACGCACCCACACGGCCGTCCTGGGGTTTCGTGTATCCCGGGGGCACGCGGTGCTCGGAGTTGTCTGCCATGAGAATCTCGGTGGTTGACTTGATACTTTTGCACTCGGACTCCTCAGAGGAATCGCCGAGTGACCCATCGGAGAGGTCGAGGGCGGGCTCGTCGAACTCGAGAGCCGCCACATGCTCTGTCGTGGCCTGAGTGGCCATGGCGTGCTTGATCCAGCACTGCAGCCGAGAGCACCAGGAGTGCTTGCGGCGGCGCACGATGGTTGGGCAAGTGGCCACTCGGTATGGAGCCAAGGGCTGCTGGAGAAGGAATCCATAGGAAGACACGCGGAAATGCGTCACATCATGGATGGGCAACGCCTCCACGTCCAACGGGGCCTCACAAAGCCACGCCGAGTCATCGGCGATGAAGGAGAGTGCCCCGAAACAGATTTTGCCACCGACTGACATGATGATGAAGAATTCCACCTACACCATGAAATTTTGCTACACGCCTTGCCCCATGGTGGGCGCCAACTGTCGGGGTTACGATCCTGACAATGAGTACTAGGGGTACGAATAAGGGGGCAGAACCGAGCTACGGCGCAGGTGTAACACTTGGTGTTTAACGAGTTCAGGCCCCTCTCGGCGGAGGTAAAAGCCCTACGTCTCGTGCCCGGAGGCTTGCTTTGATTTGATAGGTATGGTTATAAAGGTTGCTCGTGCCCGATTATGGAGTGGGGTGCGGCCTATATAGAATGCGCCGTAGCCCCACGTCCTCCATGTCGCCTGTGCATTGAATGACACTAAATGCGTCAGTTACAGGTGTAATGAACCTCTGCTACGGTAGTTATAGGTAATGGTAGCCACGACTCTTTTTAATAGATGACTTAGGATTCCTCGACCGTTGCAGCTCCCATGCCGCCTGCTAGCCACCTTTGTCCGAGTGGTGGTCTGTTAGCCGAGTGGCGGGTGGTCATCCGAGTACCGTCGAGCTGTCGGAGTGGACTTCCTGATGTAAGCATCCAAATGCTGGCATGGTCCAGGGACCTACCTATGGTGGTGATGGGCCCCATATGGGTCCCAAATGATGGGTCCTTGACCCTACATGTAATAGGTGACATCATCACCCACTGCGGCGGGAGCAGGCGGTGGAGACGCCAGAGCCGGACGTCTTTCTCGATACTCCGGCGAAAACAGTAACAATGGCGCGAACTGCGCGGGCGAGCAGCTCCCGCCTCCTCAGCGCATTGGCGAGCGCAGTCATCGGAGTGACCATGTCCGTTTGGGTGCGAGCCGCGACCCTCCCGTTGCGCCAACTCTGGCGGCGACGAGGGGAGCGACATCAAGACACAAGCCGCGTCCGTCACAAGATGGGTGCGACGTGACGCCGTGCAGTGTTGTTGTACCTCCACAACAACGCCCACACGGCAAGACGCCCATCGATCAGGCTCAAGATCTTCGGGCACTGCTTCTGCCACACCAACTCACCGTCACCCCCGCAGTTCGGCAACAAGATTGTAATGGCCCTCCTGCTGGCTTTGCCAGGAGTCGAGCGACGTCGCGTTCTTCATGCTCCAACATGCCCTCGACAGTGACGGAAGCGATGGCGCGAGCTCAGATGCTGTTGGATTTTCCCCCAGTGGTTGACAAGATGGACGAGTGGAGAGTCACCATCCGGAGTTTGCTTGAGTTCGCCGATGCAAACAGATCCCAGTTGGCGGAACCCTCGCGGCGTCCGCCAACTGCGCATGTAGCTCAAATTGATGGCCGTGCGGCAGGCGGTGCACCCATGGTGCAATCACCTGCACGGCAGCAATCCCAGTAGCGGCACCGACACGCACAGCAGACCCAACGAAATGCACAGCCCGACGATATATCGATGGCTTCCTCAGATCCGCAGACGCAGCAAGATCAGTGGCAAGTGCTACTGGGTAGACGAGCAGAAGATGCTCGCACTACCATTCAACGACGTTGAGAGGAGCACCGTCAATTAGACGAGCGCAACGGCCCAGTCGTCGATGAGCCAGTGCCCATTGTTGGCGGGTACCTGCCTTACGAGGTTGGGTGCCCTGCCTTCACACGTGAACTGCGGCAAGTCCGTTGGCCGTCTGTCCGCGCATTCACGCCCGAAGTACCAGAAAAGTACAACGACAAGCTAAACCCGGCAGAGTTTCTGGGCATTTACACAATCGCCATACAGGCTGCCGGAGGAAGAGACGAGAAAATCCTATCCAATTACTTCACGTTGGTGCTCAAGCCCAATGTGAGATCTTGGTTGATGAACTTGCTAGAGAATTCCATTTCTTCGTGGTCAAATCTTTGCAATGAGTTCGTTGGTGCCTTTATCGGAGGACAGAAAGGTCCAGGGTTACCCATCGACTTGCAAGTGATCCCACAGAAGGAAGGTGAGGATCTGCACAAATACATCCAGAGGTTCAGCCGTGTGCACTGCAGCATACCTGATATACACCCTGCGGCTGTGATCGCTGCATTCCACATTAATGTACGCAATCGCAAGATGAGGGAGAAGATGCATATTCGGCTACTGAGAACCGTCAACAAGCTTTACACATTGACGGATAAGTGCGCGCGTGTTGAGGAAGGGAGAAGGCTTCCCGGGGAGGAGGCTAGCGTTGAAATCGATTCTAATGACGACTATGCTGCCACCCCGAAGAAGAAAGGTATAAGGCACAACGGAAAGCGCAAGGGCAAGTCAGTTATGGTTGTGGAAGGATCCAGTAACTCCAGCTCCGCCAAGAAAACCAAAACAGAGAGTACCGACAAAGAAGTAGCTTCATGTGCTGATTGCCAGGTTCCTGCAGCGGGGGAGAAAGCTAGCAAGTCCGACGGGCCATACTGCAAGATTCACCGTACCAAAGGCCACGACCTCCAAGAATGTCGCCAAGTCGAACAGCTAGTAGAGAAACAGAAAGCTGAGTATGAGAAACGGGACAAGGAGAAGGGCCAGGACGGCATGGGTGGATCCAACAAGAAGAGTCGCGGCGGTCGAGGTGGACGTCGCAGCAATGCCGGCCAGAAGAAAGAAAAGCCTGCCAGGGGCAGATAGAAAAAAGAAGAAGACGAAGAGAGTGAAAAGGAGGATGACGATGAGTCTAATGAACCAGAATTCTAGAAGGCAACGGAGGCCATGTGCATTGATAGAGGTGCATCTTTGCACTCCTCTCAACATCAGCTCAAGCAATGGGCGCGTGAGGTCAATGCAGCGGAGCCGGCGGTGGATGCTTGAAAGCCCCTCAAGTGGTCCCACACGCCCATTATTTTCGATGCTGAGGACCACCCTGATCGCACAACTGCGGATGGGTGTTTGTCGTTGTTGGTCTCACCAACAATACGCAACCTCAAGGTCACTAAAATACTAGTTGACGGTGGGGCTGGTTTGAACTTGATCTCCCCTGAGGTGATCGAGAGGCTGCGGATTCCTGAGGAAGAGCTCAAGAAGATCGAGACGTTCCAAGGAATCAACCCGGGAAGGAGCCAGCCTAAGGGAAAGATCACACTGCCGGTGACGTTTGGCAGGGAACTAGATTATAGAACAGAGAGAATTCTGTTTGATGTTGTTAAGATCCCCTTGCCATTCAATAGAATTCTTGGTTGCCTAGCCCTGGCCAAGTTCATCGCGGCGTCACATTATGCCTACAACACACTAAAAATGCCAGGGCCCATGGGTCTCATCACCATCAACTCCGACAAGAAAGATGCAGTCATATGTGTAGACAAGCTCTACAAAGATGCGGTGGCAGCGGAATCCGTCAAGATCACCGCCCCTGCCAAGGAAAAGAAAAGCCTGAAACCCAGCAAGACATCCAACGAGACCTCCAGGAAGCGCACCTCCTCCGAGCACTGTGCACCCGTCGAGGACCTACTGGAAAGCTCTGCCGGCAAGAAATCCAAGGCCACTCCACTTGCAACAAAGAAGGTGTCGGCGAGGGAGGACGGCACTAGCGGTACTTTTACTATTGGTGCCACCCTAGATAGCAAATAGGAAAGCATGCTCATTGCCTTCCTGCGGGCGAATGTAGATGTGTTTGCGTGGCGACCATCTGACATCCCCGATGTTCCCAGGGAGGTAATTGAGCACCACCTTGCCGTCTGTCCCCATGCTCGGCCTGTCAAACAGAAGGTCAGGAGGCAGGCTTTGGAACGACAACAATTCATAGCTGAAGAGATCAAGGAACTTGAGGCAGCAGGCTTGGTTAGGGGAGTATTACATCCAACTTGGCTGGCAAATCCAGTTGTCATGCGCACAGGTGAATGGGAAGTGGAGACTTTGTATCGATTACACTGATCTCAACAAAGCGTGTCCGAAGGATCCTTTCCCCTTGACGTGCATTGATCAGAATGTAGACTCCACTGCCGGCTGTGATTTGCTCTCGTTTCTTGACGCCTACTCCGGGTATCACCAGATATTCATGTCCAAGGAAGATGAGGAGAAGACCGCATTCATTGCTCCACGTGGCACGTATTCTTTTGTACTCATGCCTTTCGGACTAAAGAGTGTTGGTTAAATGTTTTTGAGAGCAATTCAGATTGGTTTTGAGCCATAGTTGCACAGAAAGGTAGAAGTTTATATGGATGATATAGTGGTCAAGACCAAGGACAAATCAACCCTCATTGGGGATTTAGAAGAGATGTTTGCAAACCTGCGCAAGATCAACATGAAGCTCAACCCCGAGAAGTGTGTGTTTGGGGTTCCATCCGGCAAACTTGTCAGATTCTTTGTGTCCCAACGTGGAATCGAAGCGAATCCCGACAAGATCAAAGCTATCGAGTAGATACAGGCACCCAAGACCATCAAGGATTTGCGGTGTCTTGTCGGTTGTTTCGCGGCTTTGAGCAGGTTCATTTCAAGGTCTGCTGAGCGCGCCCTGCTGTTTTTCAAGATATTGAAAAAGGCGGGTCCAGTAAAATGGACTCCGGAAGCAGAGGCTGTGCTGCAAGACCTGGAAAGGTACATGTCCTCTGCGCCAACCCTAGTCGCGCCCAAGTCACAAGAACCGTTGCTACTATACCTAGCGGTAACCAACCAAGTGGTCAGTGCTGCACTGGTGGCACAGAGAGAAGCTAGCGAAGTGGAAACAATGACGGCAAAGCCATCCCATGATGAAATAGGGTCCTCTCTGGCAAATCTAGATACCGGTAAAGCAAAAGCAGTACAAGAAAAGGGAGTCGATCAATGGGTCGCATTAAAGAATAAAATGGTGCAGCGACCTGTATACTTTGTTAGTTCTCTCTTGCAGGGGGCTAGATCAAGGTATTTGGGCATGCAAAAGCTACTCTTTGGCCTCCTTATGGCCTCGAGAAAGCTGCGCTACTACTTCCAAGCGCACGAGATCAATGTGGTCACTCCTTTCCCATTGCAGCGTATTCTGAGGAATCCAGAGGCAACCGGCAGGATAGTAGAGTGGGAATTGGAACTATCAAGTTTTGCACTCAAGCTCGAGAGTACATCAACTATAAAAAGCAGAGCACTGGCAGAGTTCATTGCAGAATGGACGCCAACACAAGATGACAAGATCTAGGAATCTACCCTCCTCGGTAGGGAAACTGAGAAGGATTGGATCATGTACTTTGACAGTGCTTTCTCCATGCAGGGTGCCGGTGCCGGAACGTTGCTTGTCGCACCCACCGAAGAGCATCTCAAGTACGTGGTTCAAATGCACTTTCCCAGGGAGGAGGCCACCAACAACACGGCAGAATATGAGGGACTACTTGCCAGCCTCAGAATTGCAGTGGAGTTGGGAATCAGAAGGTTGATCGTCCGAGGGGACTCGCAACTTGTGGTGAAGCAAGTGAATAAGGACTACCAAAGCCCGTTGATGGAAGCATATGTGGATGAATTGAGGAAAATGGAAGAACACTTTGACGGTTTGCAAATAGAGCACATCCCTTGTGCGGAAAACAGCATTGCTGACCAACTGTCTAACTGTGCTGCCCAGAAGTTGCCTGTGGAACCAGGAACTTTTGTGCTCCATCTGAATCAACCAACAGTCATCCCGTCAACAAAAACCAAAAAGATAAGAAAGACAAGTACCGACGAATATTTTCCGGCAGAGCCTCCTAAGGCCGCCGAAGAGGACGTTGCCGGGAAAGATGATGTGCTTGCTGGTGAGCAGCAGCCTCAAGCAGAATCTCAGATTCTTGCCATCGAGGTTAGCGCTCCCACGGTCGAAGAAATGCCTTTAGTCCTTGTCGTCGAGCCACAGGCTCCGGCATGGGCCCAACAGATAGTTCAGTTTCTCCAAACAGGGGAACTTCCCAAGGAACAAGAACAAGCTGAGAAAGTAGCCCGTCGGTCGAGTATGTATCAGTTTGTGGATAACATTCTATACAGAAAAAGGCCAAACAGGGTGAAATTGAAGTGCATTTGCCGGGAAGATGGACTAGGGTTGTTGGCAGAGATACATTGAGGCATATGTGGCTCTCACATAGGATCAAGAGCCCTTGTCAGGAAGGTTTTCCGGCAAGGATTTTATTGGCCCACTGCTCTCCAGGATGCAACTGAGCTAGTAGCAAGATGTGAAGAATGCGAGTTCCATTCGAAGAACATACATCAACCAGCTCAGGCTCTCTAGACAATCCCCCTCTCCTGGCCCTTGTCGGTCTGGGGGCTCGACATCTTGGGCCCCTTCCCCCGTGCTACTGGGGGCTTTGAGTTCTTGTACGTTGCCATCGACAAGTTCACAAAGTGGCCTGAAGGAGAGCTAGTGAGAAAAGTGACAGCACAGTCAACCGTCAAGTTCTTTAAGGGACTAGTTTGCCATTTTGGGGTTCCCAACAGAGTTATCACCGACAACGACACACAGTTCACGAGCCGTGCCTTCACGCAGTTCATCCAGAGCCTTGGTAGCAAGGTATGCTTCGCTTCCATTGCTCACCCGAGAAGCAATGGGCAAGCAGAAAGGATGAACACTGAAGTGATGCGCGGTCTCAAGACAAGAACATTTGATAAGCTGCACAAGTGAGGGAGGCACTGGATTGATGATTTGCCGGTGGTTCTTTGGTCACTCAGAACGACACCAAATCGAGCTACTGGCCAAACACCCTTATCCCTAGTTTATGGTGCGGAAGCGGTGCTGCCCACAGAACTCATATACGGGTCACCTCGAGTACTTGCCTACGATAAAGTAGAGCAAGAGCAGCTCCGACATGACAATGCCGTGCTCCTCGAGGAAGATCGTCTTCGGGCGGTTGTGCGTGTTGCACGCTACCAGCAAGCCTTGCGCCGCTACCATAGCCGCAAGGTTCATGCCCGAAGCCTTGAGGAAGGCGACCTTGTCCTTCGGCGTGTTCAGCCCGCCAAGGGAACAAACAAGTTGACGACGAAGTGGGAGGGCCCTTATCGGGTAGTACAAGTCACCAGACCCGGCGCAGTCCGTCTGGAGACCGAAGATGGCATTGATACGTGTCCAATGTATCTATAATTTTTTATTGTTCCATGCTATTATATTATCAATTTTGGATGTTTTATATTCATTTACTAGCAACTTTATATCATTTTTGGGACTAACCTATTGACATAGTGCCTAGTGCTAGTTGATGTTTTTTGCTTGTTTTTTACTTCGTAGAAAATCAATACCAAACGAAGTCCAAATGCCACGAAACTTTTTGGAGAATTTTTTCTGCCCAGAAGACACACAGGAGGCCCAAGAAGTGCACCAGAGGGGGCCTGTGGGGCCCACTAGGCTCCAGGGCACGCCAGAGGCCCCAAGCGCGCCCTGGTGGGTAGTGGAGCCCACAGGCACCCCCTCCACCGACAATCGCCTCTATAAATACTCTAAAATCCCCAAAACCCTAGCGGAGTCGACGAAATACAGTTTCCGCCGCCGCAAGTTCCAGAACCACGAGATCCAATCTAGAGGCCTTTTCCGACACTCTGTCGGAAGGGTTAACGATCACGGAGGGGTTCTTCATCATCACCCTTGCCCCTCCGATGATGCGTGAGTAGTTTACCACAGACCTATGGGTCTGTAGGTAGTAGCTAGATGGCTTCTTCTCTCTTTTTGATCTTCAATACAATGTTCTCCTCGATGTTCTTGGAGATCTATTTGATGTAATGACTTTTTGCGGCGTGTTTGTTGGGATCCGATGAATTGTGAGTTTATGATCAGATCTATCTATGAATATTATTTGAGTCTTTGCTGAACTCCTTTATGCATGATTGTTATATATATAGCCTCGTATTTCTTCTCCGAAACTTTGGTTTGGTTTGGCCAACTAGATTGATTTTTCTTGCCATGGGAAGAGGTGCTTTGTGATGGGTTCGATCTTGCGGTGCTCAATCTCAGTGACAGAAGGAGACATGACACGCATGTATCATTGTCATTAAGGATAAAACAATGGGGTCTGTTCCTACATGAATAGATCTTGTCTACATCATGTCATCGTTCTTATTGCATTACTCCGTTTCTTCATGAACTTAATACACTAGATGCATGCTGGATAGCGGTCAATGTGTGGAGTAATAGTAGTAGATGCAGGCAGGAGTCGGTCTACTAATCTTGGATGTGACGCCTATATACATGATCATTGCCTTGGATATCGTCATAATTATTTGCTTTTCTATCAATTGCACAACAGTAATTTGTTTACCCACCATATGTTATTCTCTCGAGAGAAGCCTCTAGTGAAATCTACGGCCCCCGGGTCTATTTTCCTATCATATTAAAACCAAAAATACCTTGTTGTAATTTTTCTTTATTTATTTTATTTTGTGTTTTTGTTAGACCTATTTATCAAATCTCATAAAATTTAATCTATCTCAATACTGAGGAGGGATTGACAACCCCTCTTACGCGCTGGGTTGCAAGTATTTGTTATTTGTGTGCCGGTGTTGTTTACATAGTGTGGGTGGATCCTCCTACTGGATTGATAACCTTGGTTTCATAACTGAGGGAAATACTTACCATTGTTGTGGTGCATCATCCTCTCCTCTTCGGGGAAATACCAATGCAGATACAAACAATCAGGAAGAATTTCTGGCGCCGTTGCCATGGAGGATCAAGTCTACCGTTCACGTGTCAATCTCTGGCACCGGGGAGACATCATCAACATCTATCAAGTACCCAATCACAAATCTCATCTCCTTGCAATTTACTTTATTTGCCATTTGCCTCTCATTTTCATCTCCCCCACTTCTAAAATATTTTCAGAAAAACACAAAAATATTTGCCTTTTTATTTGCCTTCTTTTCGTCTGCCTTTTTCTTGTTTGATATTTTGTTTGCTTGCGATCTTGCTTGCCAACCTTATCACTATGGCTAGTTCTTCTCCTGCTACGTGTACCCCTGACAATGAAATTCTCAATTTTAAGCAAAGGGGAGGAGAGAATTTAAAAGATGCTTGGTACAGAATTTGTGATGCTCATAATAGATCTATTCGAAAGCAATACACTACTATTCTTCTTTGCAATTTCTATGTGGGCATTACTACTTGGTATAGATTTGTTCTTGATACTATCACCAGAGGGAATTTCTTGATGTGACCCCCTTTGGATGCTTTTAATGCTATGGGAAATTTAATGGATCACCTCCTATCATTATCAATGAAACGGTTTTACCTCTTGAGCACGTTATGCAAAGGCTAGATCCTATTGAAAAGAAAATGCTCATCGAAGAACATATTGAAAATTTGGATAAAAGGATCCATAATCTTACTAATAAAATTGGGTCGAAGGTAGGAGATACCCTTAAATTACTAAAAGAGAAAAAACCCGTAGTTAACTAAAGGGTAGAAGAGAGTCCTGCTCGGATTGATAAATTGGAAGAAATTTTTAGTAACTTGAGCTCAACGTTTTCTTCCATTAAAACTATTGAAAAAACTCCTATAAAAAATTGCAAGTCTACACATGTTCATAAGAACAAGGGTGCCACCTCTAGTAGTAACAATGAAGATCTTAAAATGATTAGTATTCACCCCAACTTTGTTGAAGTAATTAAAAAACCTATTTACAAGAGTGACTTCTTCAATTTTATTCCTAGGAGCATGATTATTAAAAATATGCATGCTAGATCTCCAAGGAATTATGGTTATGTGATTGAGGAGTTGGAAACTAAAGAAAACAATACTTAAATCTATGCATTATGCCTAGCTAGGGGCATAAAACGATAGCGCTTGTTGGGAGGCAACCCAATGAATAAAATATTTTTTCGCTTTTTGTTTCTGTTCTTGGGTGCTTACACAATTATGATACTGTTATCATTGTGTTTTTATGTTTCAATTAGTGTTTGTGACAAGTGAAGCCTTTAGGATCATGTTGGGTGATAGTTGATTTGATCTTGTTGAAAAACAGAAACTTTTATGTCCAGTAGCAGAATTTTAAAAAATCACAAAAGCAAAAAAAGTGTCTAATTTTTTTACAAAAGATTGACATACAAATTGCCTACGTTGTCCTGAGTTTTTAGAATTTTTGGAGTTACAGAAGTATGGTCAAAGTCTAGATTACTACAGACTGTTCTGTTTTTGACAGATTCTGTTTTCGTTAAATTGTGTGCTTATTTTGATGACTCTATGGATTATATCGAGGGGTATAAGCCATGGTAAAGTTAGAATACAGTAAGTATAATGCAATAATAAAATATGAATGGGTTTGCAACAGTACTTAAAGTGGTGATTTGCTTTATTATACTAACGGATCTCATGAAGATTTTTGTTAAGTTTTGTGTGATTGAAGTTTTCAAGTTTTGGGTGAGATCACGATGGATGAAGGAATAAGGAGTGAAAAGAGCCTAATCTTGGGGATTCCCATGGCACCCCAAGGTAATATTCAAGGAAAACCAAGCAACTAAGCTTGGGGATGCCCCGGAAGGCATCCCCTCTTTCTTCTAACGACCATCGGTAATTTTACTTGGAGCTATATTTTTATTCGTCACATGTCATGAGTTTTGCTTGGAGCGTCTTGTATTATATGAGTCTTTGCTTGTTTTGCTTTTTAGTTTGTCACAATTATCCTTGCTGGACACACCTATTTGAGAGAGCCATAATGATGCTATGATTTGTTAGAATTTCTCTATGTGCTTTACTTAAACTTTTTGAGCTATGGAATTGCTCTAGTACTTCACTTATATCTTTTTTTGAGCATGGTGGTGGTCTAGTTTTTGAAGAAATACTCTCAAGCTTCACTTAGATTATTTGAGAGGTTAGTAAAATTTTAAAGAAATATCCTCTCATGCTTCGCTTATATTATTTTGAGAGATGAAAATTATTTTGAAGAAATACCTATGCTCTTGTTCTTCACGTAGATTTGTTTGAGAGCTTTGTTATTAGCAATGGTAATATATGAAATTGGTCTCAAAGTGATAGATATTCAAGAGGGATATAATAAAAACTTTCATGAAGATCATTGGACAATATAAACTTGATTCCTTGTAATAGTTTTGAGATATCGAGGTAGTAATATGTGAGTCATGTTGGTGAGTAATTATGCTTAGTAAGAATATTGGTGTTAAGGTTTGTGATTTCATATGCAAGCACGAAAGTCAATAGTTATGCAATGAAGTTACATCCTACTTGTGGTGCATTATTTGGTGTTAGTTATGTTTAATGCTTGTTTATGATCGTTCTCGTTTCTTGGTTGGTCGCTTCTCAATCTACTTGCTAGCCTTCATTTGTACTAAGCGGGAATACTGCTTGTACATCTTACTCCTTAAACCCAAAGTTGAGCCAAATGAGTCCACCATACCTACCTATATGCGGTATTTCCATGCCGTTCCAAGTAAATATGTATGTGCCAACTCTAATTTTCAAAATGAATTTCTTTTTTGTGTGCCTGTACCGCTCATGAAGCGGCAAGGGGTGGCCAATATTTTCCATGCTAGATATTTTATTCTCAAGATGAGTGTTTGATGCAGCTTGAAACTGCATCGGTATTTCCCCAAAGAGGAAGGGATGATGCAGTACAGCTACGGTAGGTATTTCCCTCAGTTATGAAACCAAGGTATCAATCCAGTAGGAGGCCTAGCCAAGCTATGTAAATGGTACCTGCACAC
Organism: Thinopyrum elongatum; assembly: GCA_011799875.1. Taxonomy (NCBI): domain Eukaryota; kingdom Viridiplantae; phylum Streptophyta; class Magnoliopsida; order Poales; family Poaceae; genus Thinopyrum; species Thinopyrum elongatum. Next base: position 522,598,043 of record CM022303.1, read on the forward strand.
AAAGAACAAATACTTGCAACCCGACGCGTAAGAGGGGTTGTCAATCCCTCCTCGGACAAAAGATAGATTGGTTTGTATGATATTGGATAAATAGATCTGAGTAAAACACGAAATAAAAGATGCAAATAAAAAGCGTAGCAAGGTATTTTTGGGTTTTTGGAATAATAGATCTGAAAACAAAAGCGAATAAAAATAGATCGGAAAGCAATATGATGAAAGATAGACCCGGGGGCCGTAGATTTCACTAGTGGCTTATCTCGAGAAAATAGCATATGGTGGGTAAACAAATTATTGTTGGGCAATTGATAGAAGATCAAATAATTATGATGATACCCAGGCAATGATCATTATATAGGCATCACGTCCAAGATTAGTAGATCTAAACGATTCTACATCTACTACTATTACTCCACACATCGACCGCTACCCAGCATGCATCTAGTGTATTAAGTTCATGGAGAAACGGAGTAATGCAATAAGAACGGTGACATGATGTAGACAAGCACTACAAAAAATACACTTCCGTGATGATATGTGTTTGTCACAGTAGGTCACATTTTCTGTCATGCATGTACATCCATGACGATTTTATGACAGAATCAAGATAGGCATACCTGTGCTGTCGTAGAAGTGTTCCATGACAATACCTAAATTATCATCACGGAAGTGTCCACTTCCATGACGATAGATGGCGCGTCATGGAAGTGCTTTCGTCAAGGGTAACCGACATGTGGCATCCACCGTAACGGGTTGCCGTTAAGCTATCGGGTTCCGGTTTGAATCCGATAACCCGTTAACAGCCCGGACCAATGGGGATTTTCCACGTGTAAAATTCTCAATGGCCAGAGGAACCACATGTCGGCTCACCGTTGGGACAGATGTCACCACTCATTGGACCGGAGGCGCATATGATACGTCGACACATGGCACGGCCCAACAGAGGCCCATTCCGGTGAAAAGGCCAGCCCGTTTGACTTGGTCAAAAGGTAGCGGGCCGGCCCACGGAAAGCCTGTTAACGGCCTGTTCGCATATAGCCCATTTACAGCCCGCTAACTCACGGTCCATTACGGCCTATCCGAATTAGGTCCAGTAGCATCATCTGGGCCTTCCAATAAGATTCCAGCCTGTTGTAACTTCCGGCCCATGATGTATTTTGACCCATACGAGGCCCTTTGTATCTCTGGGACCATTAAAGGCCCGAGGTGAAACTGACCCATAATGAACAGTGTATCGCTTTATACCCATTAACGGCCCATTATTCCGTAGGCCGTTTCTAGCCCGTGTTAACTTTCGGCCTTCTAAGGGCCCATTTATTCTTGGGCTCATTTCCGGAATTTGGTTACTTATGGTCTGTTACTGGCCTGTTCTGCTTGTGGGCCAAATTCAGCCCGTGGTTACAGTCGGCCCGATTGTGGCCCATTAACACGTTGGGCTGTTTTCATAGCGTCATAAAATACGGCCTATTAATGGCCCGTTATGGTCGGGCCATAAACAGACGATTTCCACTCTAGCCCATTTACGGCCCATTTGCGGACCGTTATTGGTCCACAAATAGTACGGCCCATGTTTGGCGAAACGATTATACAGCCCGTAGAAGGCACATTGATTAGACGGCCCGTAGAAGGCCCATGGATCCTACGGCCCATAGAAGGCCCTTGGATCCTACGGCCCGTAGGAGGCCCATGGTCACTACAGCAGGTAGCAGGACCATGGTTACAACAGTCCGTGTGTTGCCATGGTTATTGTGGCCTAGTTATAAAAATAGGTTATTGTGGCCACTAGAAAAACACGAAAAAAGAACTGCAGTGACTACAAGCAAACAACTAAACAAGACAATAAGGAAATAAATAAGCAAGCAACTAATGCTAGGCTATTACGGCTATTACACATATTACATCCACTGGGCATCAAAGTTCGCCACTAGTGCAAATATAGGAAACAAAGCAGCATATTACATACACTGGCCGTCTAAATTGGCCACCAGTCCATAACTGAAACAACTTCAGAAGAGCTCAAGAATCATTATCCTGGGTATCCACCATGCTGGCAATAAGCTTAGCAAGCTTATTAGCTTTCTCCTGTTTGGCGCTAAAATCCTCCAAAGCTTGTTGTTGCACCAGAAAGTATGCATCTGAATTCTCCAGGGACTTCCGTAGTCCTTTAGCTTCTTGTCGCAGCACAGCTGATCGATATCTTTTAGCTTGTAGTTGAGACTCAAGAAACCGAACTGATTCAGACAGTGAGTTTGAATAGCTTGTGCGAGCGTTAGTGGCCAGTAACTCGAACACTACACCAAGACAGGACTTTGGGGTTGTCTCACTGTCTTCAAGATAGCTTTCCTTAGCTATTTTATCAGCTTTGTTGGAGACCAACAAGGATGTCTCACTATCCTGAACCTTATCTGTATTACTTCCTTTACCATTGCTTAATAAGGCACTCTTCGCCAATATTCTGTCAGCATTCTAAAAGAAGAAACAAGCAGACACATAACAGGTTTAGCATGTACTAGTATATGAAACTCATTTCGGTGAACCAGTTCATTAGTAAGGTGGACATGATTAAACTACCAAGTCTTCTATTGCCAAGTACTCCCTCCGTCCCAAAATTCTTTTCTTAGATTTGTCTAGATACGGATGTATCTAACACTAAAACCTAACTAGATACATCCGCATTTAGACAAATCTAAGACAAGAATTTTGGGACGGAGGGAGTAGTACACAATAAAAGCATCAAACAAACATATATCTATGTCCTATGGTCACTGCATTGTCTTGCCAAATCAAAATAGAGACACGGTTCAAATCATATCAGTTCAAGACAAAGTAGCACTGAAAGAATACAAAGCATGGGAAACTACATGGCACAACAAGATTTCAGATGGGTACCACGGGTCTACATGTACAACAACACTATTGGCTATGTTGTAATGCTAGTAATGTGCATGATATGAGAAGTCAAGTGTATACACAATTGAAATTGAAATAAACAGAGCTATTTATAAGAGCAAACCTGTTAAAGAAACATGCGTAAACATACCTGTTGTGCCATTGGAGTTTTGATTGGATCCTTCAATTTAAAAATAAGTTTGTATGAGTAAATACAGTGATACAAGAGCAAAGCAGTATGCACGATAGCAATGGAATCTTAAATGAGAACAGTTGTTCTTCAGGTTTAAGCACTTGTTCTACACGAACAGAGTACAGTAAGACGCAGGCATATAGTACTTAAAATAAAAAATGAGCTCATAGACCTTACCACATTCTTGGTTCGGGACCAGTACAGAACAAGGCGTTCCCAGTCATCGTCCAGTAAATGTGTCTCAGGAGAACGTAAGGGAATTTGATGAGTTTCTTTGCCAGTGAAGTACGTTTTCTTCAGGTAATTTCGATACTGCCACCAAGCATTCTTGAAGATAGCAGAGGTATTAGCAATGGTTACCTCATCTTGAGTTTCCAAATTGGTCCTTCTCTATAGAGAAAAATGGGAAAATTTGCTGTATTATAAGCATCATGGAGGTAGAATGTATGGGACAAAGCAAAGTAATTGCCATGAATAACATTACTTACACATAACTCCTGGACGAACACCTGTAACTGGCATTTTCCTTCATCTTCAGTATAATATTTCCATGATGGGAAGATACGCACATAGGATTTAACAACATCAAATGCGATAGATGCTAAACTACGAATGGCTAGTTGTGCTTCCTCCATAGGAATAGGTGTACTAACTGGTGGAGTTGGGATTCGCAATGGTAGTACTGGCGCTTTGGGCACTGGAGCTGCCTTAATAACTGCTCTTGTTTGGGAGCTCTGTGGTGGAGATGGTGTTGTGTCAACAGGAACTGGGTTACTATCTGCTGGGGTTGGGGTTAGATTGGGTGAAGCTGGTTCTCTATCCATCGTAGTAGGGGTACAATCTGAGAGAGTCTGGGTTATGTGTGGTAGGGCTGGTTCTCGTGCATGTACAACCGGGGTGCTATCTCCACCAAGAGGTAGCACTGTTTTATTTGAAGACCGTGTTTTTACTCCGCTAGATACTGCCATCACCCGCTCCAATTCAAATGGCTGATAAACAGGAAACATAGTTGAATCTACAGACCTTTTATTAGAGACAGATGCAATAGATAGTGTGGAAAAAAGAGGGCATGAAATAGTTGACATGTATATTGTTTAACTAAAAAGGATAGCATGACATAATTTCACATATATGATGTCTATCTAAACTGGATAGCATAGCATGACATAATTCAAAGATATGATGACTAACTAAATAGGATGGCATGAGATAATTATATGATGTCTTTAGTAAACAGGTTCGCATGACATAATTCACATACATATTATCTAAGTAATCAGGATCACATGATTTAATTCACATATGTGATTTATATGCTAAGCAGAGGTCATTCGCATATATGATGTCTGAACTAAGAACATGGTATTGAATATTGTGTATATGATGTCTAAACTATGCAATGCAAGACACCATATGCATGATATGAGCAGTATAACCGTGCCAAGTTAGAGCATACACTTCGGTGGGGGAATAGGACTGGTCATCTGTCTCTGAATCCATCTCTGAGGAGCTATCGGGACCCAGCAAGAGATCTGCTTCGACAGGTAGCACTGTCTGCTCTGAAGACCTTGTTTTCACTCTAGATTTTTCCATCACCCACTCAAATGGCTGATTCACAGGAAGAGTAGTTTAATGTACAAACATTGTCGACAAATGGAAATGTAATGAAGAAAAGGATGGGCAAGATATCATTCAAATATATGATGCCTGGTTAAACAGGATGGCATTGCATATTTCACATATATTATGGCTGGCTAAAAGAGATGAGACTGCATAATTCCCATATATGATATAGAAACTAAGCAGGTGGCATTACAGAACATGTCTAAACTAAGCAGATGACATATATGATGTCGAAAGTAGGCACTGCAAGGCAACATATGCATGATATGACCAACATCATCATGCCAAGTTAGAGCAAACACCTTGGGGGGTAAATAGGAGTGGTCAGCTGCGTCTGAATCCGCCTCAGAACAGATATCTTCCTCTGGATTACAATCTGGAGAGGGGGGGTTGCCATTGAACCCACCATGGAGCGATGTCTGCATGACATTGTATTGCCGCGCAAAACTCTTCTCTTTTTCTCTACATGTTCAGCATGACTGTGTACAATATCTGACATGCATACGAAAAAAATATAGTGAGATTATGTAAGGAGAGCATGCAGAAATCTAGAGTGATGGTAACAACCAGTGGATGGATCCAAAAATAATGATAGCAGGCTGATGATAGCTTTAATTTAATAAAAAGACAGATGATGATTGCTTTACTATTTGTTTCCCACCCAAGATGAACAACATAGGCATACCCTAGGTGAACCAAATAATAGATAGAGATACTATTCATTGCTGCCTCGATATGTGCCCCACAAGTAATTTTAAAACTCAAGTTTGAACATTAATTTGGACCTGACTTGGAGTCTAAGAGGTGAATAGGACGATAAAGTAGCAGGTCCAGGTCGATGTTTTGCTCCATTCCTTTCAACAAAATGCATGAATAATTGAATAGTAGACTGCCATAGGAAAATTTCCTATTGCTATGTTTTTCCTTCACTTTTTCCTTTGAACCAAAATAGCCCTAATGGATTGACATGAATGTAGAGTAATAAGTATTGCGACAAGTGTACAACCTCTTTGCCGTAGCCGTGTCGACCTCAGCATCATTGGGTTGGTCGCTGAAGAAGTTGCAGCAGAGGTGGCTAACGGAGGTGTGGAGGAAGATTTGAGGAATGTGTAGACGGCGTCCAGGGCACTGCTCTATTGTGGTGGATGGTTTCATCGTTGGAGCAGCTCCGGCGAGCCGTAAGACGTCGAGGCTGAAGCAGTACAAGACAGACATCGTTAATCTCAAGTGGGATTCTAATAACATCTCCAATAGATGATGTAAAATACATTACCAAAAAGTGATAGATGTAAAATTTACATCACCAAAAAACACCTGACTACAACAGATGAGGTAAAAACTGTTGACTCTGAACTTAACTGTCGAAACTGAAATTTAGTGTGGAATCTGAATGATACTGTCGAAACTGAATGCACTGGTAGCAGAGAGGCACTTCACATGTAGTTTAGGCGGCTCGAGCACTAGTAGTAGAGAAACAGTGATCTAAATCAGAAGGCGATCGACGGGGAACACAGTAGCAGATAGCAGCTGGAGCAGCAGCGCCTAGAGGAGCAGCGCGAACTAGAGCCAGAGCAGCAACTCGTGTAGCTGCAGCAGCCCGTGTACCAGCATCAGCAGCGCAAGCGAGAGCAAGAGCAGAGCAGCAGCACGAGCGAGGGGGAGAGCAGAGCAGCAGCGCAACTGAGCAAGAGATGGAGCAGCAGCAGCGCGAGCGAACGAGAGCCGGAGCAGCAGCAGCTGCAGCGTGAGCAAGCGAGCGAGAGCCGGAGCAGCAGCAGCAGTAGCGCGAGCGAGCGAGAGCCGGAGCAGCAGCAGCAGATCCGGCTGGTATGGACGCCGCCTCCGAAGGGGCCTCGCACTGGGGGAGAGCCACCCTGGAGATGTCGCCCGCGGTGCTGGCTTCGAGGTAGCCGCGCCATGGGGGTGCGGGATGGAGCACCGTCGGCGCCGGGAGGTCGAGTTAAGGAGAAGGTGCGATGCGATGAGTGTACAACCTCTTTGGTGGCGCCGAGTAGGACTCGGCTTCGTCCGAGGAGTCGGTGAGGATGTTGTGGTTCCGATGGAGTAGGTTAAGGCGGCGCTGTGGGGATGGATCAGCTGTGATAGACGAGGCGATGGTCGGAGCAGCTCCTTAGAGGTGGAGGACGGGGCGGCTGAACTGGCGGGACAACAAGATCAATGACGGATCCTCATCTAGGGAGGTGGATGAGGGACATCGGGCTGTTGCGATGGATGACATCGTCGGGGAAGAGGCTCCGGCTGGGCAGCGATGGGGTGGCGGACGGAGGAGGGTGGGTTTCGCGGCTGGAGCAAAGAGGTTATGGCGGCCTGGGATTTCGAATGGGGATTTTGAATGGCGAAAAGGAGGTGATGGGAGGGGGGAAACCATGACTTAGGGATGCGCTTGTCCAAAATGTAGGGTGTGTTACAAAAGTACCCCCACCGATTTGAACTAGCGGCCCTTTCCGCTCAGGGTTAGAAGGGGGATTTTGCGTGTCGGGATTTGGCAGCTGGAGGGAGTTTTCGCGCGCGTTGTAATTTCGGGATAGCAAGGCGCGGGTTATGAAGGCGCGAGTTTTGGGAGCACGATATCTGAATTTTCGGGATATAACAAGGCGCGGGTTGAATTTTAGGGACAAGCCTAACGTGTAATATTGTACGTACCAAATCAATTCGCACTTCCCTCAATGAAAAAATGAAAAAAATAAAACTATCCGCACCACAAAAAGAGACAGTCTTGTCCCGTTTTACTGTACAAATGCTATTCAAAGCTATGAATCCATGTTATGTCCAATTAAATTTTTTCGCCGGCTGTATAATGCATGTAACCTACTCATACCAACATTTTAGTGCATTCCAAATGTCTATACTACCGCTGCAATTTGAACTAAATTTGAATTCGTTTCTCTATTTGAATAAGAATCTACAATCATGATTGTTGCCAACTTAAACCATCATTCGTGTATTATCTTAACAACACACCACATGATTACTATAGAGAGAGATATGAAGTATGTGTACTATATGAACTCGAATTCAAAATTTTGAATACGCTGGATGTTGATTCCAAATAACAATACATTTGATGTACTAACTAGATCTTCATAATCTAAACCATTTTCCATATGTACACCGTGTTTATCACACAAAGTATAGTGCCCCGCCCCCTACATTATGACAAGTATTTAGCCCTGAGCTGCAAAAGCCACACATTATCACAAATTATAATCAATGTTCTATATATTATATGTAGTATAACATGTTCATAACCACACCATGCGTATCACCATTATATATATTCATGCATGCATGCGTCGGTTTAAAACACTATGATATCTTCTTCAAATATCTGAATCCACTTTTTTATAATGAATTATGATCTCTGTTCGTCCTTTACACCCACACAATCCTCTTCTCTTTGTAGCTAGCGCTAACTTTCTATCATGCATGCACATGCCTGCCCCCCTCTCACCCTCCCTCAGCGTCCCCTCCATCGCGCACATTCATTATTTCTCTTTAGGTCATTCACCCATGGTGTGTGTAGGCCCCCCGGCTCCTTCTTTTCAGCACACACCAGTCGATATACCTCTCTAGCCAAGTGTGCCTACCACAAACACACACTTCCCCTCTTCTCTTCTCACCGTCCATGCCCCCCTATGTCCAATACGGTTCCACGCAGGTGCACACTCCCGCCCCTCTTTTCATCGATCTCATACTCGCACACTCCTCCCCCCTCGACATAGTAGGCCTCTCGCACCACCTCCTAGCTGCACCCCTCTCCCCATGTCCGTCTCCCTGGACCTTATTTGCTTCTAACACATGCATGCATGTATACCTACCGATCTCCCTACGTATAGCTAGGTCGACTATAATTCTTTTTCCCCACGCACCGATTGACGTACCTCACTAGTTATGTCTCCCCCTTTCTCCGACACATGACGATTGATCTTCCTATGTAGTTACGTCTGCTTACCACAACCATATCGTCCTCCCTCATCATCCTTGCATACCTCCCGACCCATCTCTCACACGCACGTGCATAGACAGGCAGACATCCCCACTCTTATTGATATTGCACTCGTACCCTCCATTTGTCGTGCGGCCTCTCCCACCATTTGTGAGAAGCAACTCCACCACCAACCCTCCGACACTCTACCTTTGTCTCTCTCCCAACCTTATTCCTCTGCTACACATATGCATGGATGCCGATCGATCTCCCTCAATACATAGCTAGGTCTCTCTCCTTCTCCACACATATACCAGTCGATCTACCTCTCTATAGTTAGGTCTCTGCCCCCTCCCCCCACACACACCGATAGTCGAACATTGTAGGTAGGTATCCATGCCACAGAGACAAACTGCACCTCTGCACTCTCACATTCCAGTAGGCCGGCCGCCCTGTATCTTTGACGTGGGCAAACACAAATTCGATGCCACTCTTTATCGATCGCGCACCCACACACTTCATCCGTGTTTTTGATTCTATCGATATCTCACGCCGATGATCCCTCCACTCTCTTCTCGTGGATCGCTCCCTCTATATATGATATATCCATGACTCTGTTTCACACACATTGCATATGTTACATTTTTTTGTTTGAGATATCATCGACACATTGCCTCTGTTTTGCACAAACCATCTCTCTCACACCCACCCACGTACGTACCTGCACGTAAAGAAGAGGTGCACGCACGACGCACGTACTCACGTCTCGTTTCCGGCCACACCCGCGTGGGTACACGGTGGAGTTCATTTCTGTACGAAAAGGCAGCCCACGTGATAATTTGACGCGTGTAGCGGTTGTTTACTCGAAGGAGGGTCGTGTACCACGCGTAGACGGAACAAAGTTCGACTTGATGCGTTAGTATTAAATAAATTTATATTCCTCAATGGCACGTACAGAATATAAAATGATTGTCGTCAGGAAAAAAGAAATCCGCTCCACTATATACAATGGAGCCTGCCTGCCGGGGTTTGTCTCTCGTCACACTATCTCACACAAGGCGGTGGTGGCCTATCTCTCTCTCACCGTTGGTCACTGATCCGGCCGCATCTAGTCCGCCGACGGAAAGGGAGGATGTGCATCGTTTCGTCGTTCGATGGCGTTGAGGCAGCATGTCCCGATCTGCGGTACCCGTCGTTCTCTCTGACCAAGCGCCGGCGCGGTAGGGCCTTCGCCACTTGCTCACTGCCGCAGTATGGGCAGATCCCGGCCGCCGGCGCCCTCCTAGTTACATCCCGATGACCCTCAGGTACAGCTTCCTCCGGCCTTGCTCCACTGCCCATCTTCCCACGTTGCTGCATGTGGAAAATCCTGCATGTGGATCTTCTTTAGTTCTTTGCTTAAAACGTATCTCGACCGGCGTACTTTCCATCTTGCAATCTCGTCCTCAAACCATTTTTGATAAACCACCATGCTACTATCTTTCCCTTATGACATGGAATATGCTTCTTTTTTGTTGGCGTATGTGTCTTCAACTCCTCTTATTGGGCAGTAATTGTTTCATTTCTACCTCTTTTTGCAAACAGGGCAATCCATTTCACCTTGTTGCTATTGCGACCTTTTGGTGAACTGCACAAATCACTTTTTTCTTAAGAGTGTTTTGTGCAGTTCCGCCAAAATGTCACACGGGCAACGTTTTTTACATTTCTGTGGGACTACAGAAAGGGAGATTGGTTTTGCTATCCTCCTCATCCAACTCCGTGCCTAATCTTCTCCAACAAGTAGTTAGTCCTAAACAGAGATCGCAGAGGTGATAGGCTTCTATTTGTGTGTGTTATGTTTCATCATCTAGTTCCACTATTATTGTAATCACACTGACTGAATATCTTTGCAAACAGGGATGATCAGCTCGATTTTAGTGGAACTGCACAAAATGATCGGATTGTGATGTCCTCCATACACCTCTTTCTTGGCTACAGAGCTGCGTGAAACTAGCTGCCAACCAATGAACACTGTGCCCAGGAAATGGAGCCATGCCTACGAACAGCATCGATCAATTATATAGTTTTCTTTATTTGTACACCTTCTCACAACTTTGTCTTCAGTTGTGATGTGAATATTGGCGCTGATCTGTGAACCATTGAGATGCATTAGCAGCCATGGTAGTTTCATTTGTATTTGATGGAATGTTGTAACGAGACAATCTTGAGGCAAGAGGACACATGAATCCTAAGTTGAAACATTTTTTTTCTGCGGGAACCAAAGTTGAAACCTTCATAGCATCACAGTACAATTTCATTATGCTGGAAAATTATGCGTACATATAAACAAATCCTGAAAGATTGATAGCAATGCTAGAAGCAATTCAACTTCGTTTCGCCGACATGTGGGACATCCTTCATCCGGCTCCACCTGCCATGCAGCAATATTGAGTGCACAACTGCAGGGGAGATTCACCCCGGTCGTTGCACCACAGTAATAATGACTAGTGAGTAGTCAAATCACAGAGCCCCACCTTCGCCACAGTAAGTTGCTCAGACGAAGCAACCATCATTTCTCTCTTCGTTGAATTCGCTGGTACTCCAATATTCCCAGAGTAATAAGTTGCTCGGGCGAAGCAACCATCACTTCACCTTTCCCACAGTAAGTACTACCTCCTTTTTTTATTCTAGAAACAACCACACGCGAATATTGGACGGTAGCAGCACAGCAACTGAATCAAAAATCAAAACCAACCAATGAACTACTACTAATGGTGAGCGTTTGCTAGTATCATGTACTCCGTCTGTCCATGTATATAGGGCTTAATGCGTTTTCCGAGACTAACTTTGGCCCTATTTGGATCCATGGGTTAGAGTTAGTTTGTGCTAGTTGGGGCTCAAATAGCCCTAAAGTATCCAAACATGAGGGTTAAATTGGAGCAAGTTGCACCTAACCCACCAAAAAAAATATCCCACCCAAGAGGTGCTAATTGGAGCTAGTTCTCATTGGGCCCATTGAAAAATCACTTTTATCTCTCTATCCCGCCAGCCAAGTGGTGCTAATTGGAGCTAGTTCTCGTGGGGCCCACTAAAAAATCACTTTTCTCTCTCCATCAAGTGCATTTATTGTCAATCTAACCCTGTCATCCAAACACCTCTTTGGCTAGAGTTAGTTCAGGGTTAGTCATGAGTTAGTCTAACCTCTATCTAAGTTAGAGTATCCAAACAGGAGCAGTATAGGACATGCAAGTTGCTCAAAGCATACCGTCAAATTCGTACGTGAAAGGATCTTCGAATGATATAATTTTCAAATTATATAAAATCTTATCAATAGTCAATGGCAACCTCGAAGAATACATTAGGCCCTATATATACGTATGGATGAAGGGAGTACGTAGTACTAATCGCAACGCATGCATGCGTGTGGAGTACTACAGTACTAAACAAGAATGTTTTACATGCATTGGTTAATTATATCTTAGTTATGGCACTTACCAATTTAATGCACAAAACAAGAACGGTTGACAGGATTAGCAGAAAGCAAAGTGCCTTTTTAGCGGGGTTATTCATCATTCTATGAAGGTGCAAAACCAAGTGTTACTACTACACCAAACAAGTTTAAAACGAGAAACTGGACCCACTCACGGCACGGCACGGCACGCCTATCTCGTTTGGTCCGTCGGTCAAAGCGCTTCCTCTTCTTGGCATAACAATAGAGTACAGTAATTTTTTTAGATTGCTCTTGGCATGTCGCTAACATGTGGGAGCGAGTGATGAGTTAACTGACCTCAATAGACGGCAAAATCGCCAGCCCGCCGCACTTTGAGAGAGACGAGGAGCGAGAAGCGATACGGGCTGGTGGAATATACTAGAGCTAGGTGTCGCACGGTGGCCAAGAAATATGGTGATAGCGTGGGTTGGCCATGTATGATGTAACTACACTGGGCTGCCGTGTTTCGGACTCTTCCGGTCTACTATGGAGAAGATTGGGTAGATTTTATATCGCTGAATAAAAATATTAAAGAGTCCAGACGCTCCACCGCGAGATTTCTTGCTCCTTCTCGGTCGTCGGAAAGCGTTCTTCTAAGTTTTGCCGACACATGGGACATCCAGCATCCAGGTCCATGTGTCATGCAACAAAATGGAGTTAAGTATAGTAGGAGAGTTCTCGCAAAAAAAGTATAGTAGGAGAGACTCACCAACGGTCACGAACGTAGGTGGAGTACATGCACGAATCACCCAAAAAAAAGAAATATGAGCACGAAGAGAAGAGGTGCAGGCACCGACGCAGGTACTCTCTGCCTCTTTCCCTAATACTCACGAGTGGGTACATGGTGAGCTCATTTCTGTACGAAGAGGCAGCTCACCTGATAATTTGGCGAGTGTAGTAGTTGTTCATGGGAACCACGCGTGGACGAATCAAAGTTCGATCATGATGCGGTGGCGCGTTTTTTATAAATTAAGTTATTCTATTCGATGGCACGTACGCAACATTATTTTCTCAATGTAACGTGAATCGTGCACGCACTGAATGACGGAGCACGGGATGGTAGCCATGGACATGGTCAGCCCTTTTTGGAGACTAATACACTACTTTTGATGTGTTCCGTCAACTCGCAAACGAGGAGAAGCTTTGCTTACTACTCTAGTACGACCTCTCCCTCGCTCACGCGCGCGCGCGGTGGCTCGCAGGACGAGGAGAAGCTTTTGCTTTACGATAGTGCGCTTAATACAGGCGGTGGACGTGCAGCAGTTCATTCGGTGTCAGATTGCCAGAAGTATCTATACTGTAGTACCATCATCATTGTTCGACTTCCGGAAGAGGCGAAGAGCCAAGCGCACGGTCACCTACTCATAGTATAACCGGCCGTGTTAGCACGAATTTTTTAACGTAGTACAATCTGAGTGGATTGCTCCAGTGGTCATCACACGTGAGCCAATCGATTCGCACCCTTCCGCGCTCCATTTTGTCTTGCGTTCCTTCCTCCATCCAGCATGCTGACAAGTGGGCCCCATGCTCATGTATGCCAACGTGGTAGTCAATTATTTTGCCAGAGTCAGCTATCACACCCTATCGATGTCACGTCAATGTACCCACTAGAGACAAGTTAGACTTGTTCGGTTCAACCGCCTCCCTAGGTGTTTGGAGAGGAATTGGCCGGTGCGAGGTAGATCAATAGGTGGGCAGGCGGCAAAAAATAGGGGAAAATGCGCGAACCAGCTAGACGAGGGAGGGAAGCTTCTACATTCGTGGGGGACGTGGCATTGGCCATTGGGCGGCAACACGCGATCATCCGGGTACGCAATAAAGGATGCGAAGAGGCTTTCTATATCGGCAAGGACCAGCTTCCCTACCGATTGCTCATCCAATAGAACTCCCAAGTTAACTGTGCTCCGTCCTATTAGTTGAACCTCGAGGTCTTTGTTTTGTAATTTTTGACATTTTTTGTTTTCTGAACACATGTTAATCGAAGGTCTATCGTGTTACTTTTTGATAGTTTTTGTTTTTTGAACACATGTTAATTGGCTTGAAAGAAGGTCTATCATGTTACTTCACGACATCTTTCCAAAAAAAGTGATATGACTTTTGTCAACCTATAAGGCATGTCTGTCAAATTAACCTCGAGGGACTTGTTCTCAAATTAACCTCTAGGTCTTGCAGGAGTACTTGTTTTTTTTAACACATGTTAATCGAAGGTCTATCGCGAGGTCTTTGTTTTGTAATTTTTGACATTTTTTGTTTTTTGAACACATGTTAATCGAAGGCCTATCGCGTTACTTTTTGATAAAAAAAATTGAACACATGTTAATTGGCTTGGAAGAAGGTCTATCGTGTTACTTCACGACATCTTTCCAAAAAAAGTGATTTGACTTTTATCAACTTATAAGGCATGTCTGTCAAATTAACCTCGAGGTACTTATTCTCAAATTAACCTCTGGGTCATGCAGGAGTACTTGTTTTTTGAACACATGTTAATCGAAGGTCTATCGCGTTACTTTTTGATAATTTTTGTTTTTTGAACACATGTTAATTGGCTTGAAAGAAGGTCTATCGTGTTACTTCACGACATCTTTCCAAAAAAAGTGATATGACTTCTGTCAACCTATAAGGCATGTCTGTCAAATTAACCTCGAGGTACTTGTTCTCAAATTAATTTTTGGGCCTTGTAGGAGTGCTGCAATGTGTCAGCGTCAATTGCAAGATGAGCCAGCAAGCTAGCAGTGGAGTTGCCAACATGCTCAAAGTGCACGCAACATTGAGTAGAAAGAAGCATGCCCAGGAAATTAATGTGTGCTTAGGGAGGCCTTTGCTCAAAGAGCAAGTGTATATAAGGTACAGTCGGCAGGCTATAAGGACGAGGAGCGAGAAGCGATACGGGCTGCTGGATATACTATAACTAGGTGTCCCACGAAGGTAACATTCAAAGCTATTCTCACACTATAGAATGGTATAGGAATGTGGAGAGATTTGGTTGATTTTATATCGTTGAATAATATAAAATATTATGAGTGCAGACGCTCCACCGCGAGGTTCCTTGCTCCTTCTTGGTCGTCGGGAATCTATGTTCTTCCACTCTTTTTTTACGTGAGCTTTGTTCATCCTTTTGCCAACACGCGGGACATCTAGCATCAAGGTGCACGTGTCATGCAAGAAAATGGAGATAAGCAGTGCGTAAGTGAGTCGTGCACTTCGATGGCACCTACTAAGCAATATTATTTTCTCCTCGATGGCACATGAATAGTGCATGTACTCAATGACGGAGCACGGGATGGTAGCCATGGACATGGTCGGCCCTTTTTGGAGAGAGTACTAGTAAATAACTTTGATGTGTCCCGTCAACTCGCAGAATCACGAGAAGCTTGCTTACTAGTACGCCTTCTCCCTCGCCAATGCATGCGCAGTGGCTCGCAGCACAAGGAGAAACTTTTGCTTACAAGCGGTGGACGTGCAACAGTTCATTTGGTGTCAGATTGCCAGAAGTACTAATGTAGTACCATCATTATTGTTCGACTTCCGAAAGAGGCGAAGAGCCAAGCACAAGGTCACCTACTAACCTAGTACAGTATACTATAGCCAAAGCTGGTCCACCTTTTTAGAGCATGGTTAATTAATATAGGCGGCTCTTGCAGCGGCACGTCATTTAGAGCAAGTACTCTCTTCGTAGGAACTTAAAACGCAGGAATAGTAAAAATAAAGGATTGGAGTGGCATGTCCACTTGAATCCCATAGCATTAACACAGTGTTCCCCTAAAAAAACCAGGGTGTTTGACACAGGAAAAACAAAGGAAGTGAAAAAAAAAGTTGGAGTGGATGCTAGATTGCCAATTAACACATGATTTCATAGGAAAAAAATCCTATAGCATTCTATCCTATGAATCAAACGACCAATGTAGGAAAATTATGAGGGGGGTCTCTCCAACAGTGTTCCTCGGCTCGCACCTATCATCACGGTGGTCGAACTTGGAGTCATTCATCTGGCACACATGGCATCTCAGATCTGGACACAAGGTGACGTACACCGTCAAGGTCCACGGTCAAGGGGGTCAGGGCGGATGCGACCTCTCACTGCATCCGCCATTTGAAGCGGCGCACCGGCCAAGGGCGCCACCCACTGCACTCCCAGCTGTACCCGCCTCCTCGCCGCATTCAAAAACCTACATTTAAACCCGCATGGAATGCGAGAAACCCACTCCGGCCATGCACGTCCTTTCAGGAGCAGGACGCCGGCCAAGCTCCTCCTTCCACCATTTTCTCCACTCTTTTGGCGGCATCCGATGAGCAGGAAGAGCAGTTCTCCAGCATAAAAGTCGTCTGGGTGGCCCACCGAGCCCGGCAGTTACGAGCGAGGCAGCTCACTGCTCCACCTACCTCGCCTAGCCCGTCGGAGGCAGGTGCCGCACTAAGCCAGCGCGTGGTTCTGTAGCTGGCCGCTCCAATACAGCTCGAGGAAGAGTGGCGACTTGCTCCATGCCGGCTTGTCGAGGAGCACGGCGGCACGGGCATTGTCGCTGCCCTCGACGCCACCGCATCGTACAACGCCTCCAGTGCCTGCGACTGCGCCATCCACCGTCGATGCGCGCGTAGCCGCGCCATGCAGGCAGAGAAAGAAGCCACCGTGGATGTCGACAAGGTGATGCGGCTACGCGGATGTTGACGAGGTGACGGCCAGCACATCCCCGCCCGCCGCCATCATCGAGAAGTAGGACACGGGAGGCTGCCGCCGATTGTATCCCATGAAGGCCACCGCCGAGGCGATGCCGGCGAAAACAGCCGGTGTCTTGCATGATTCTTCTTCAGCCGGATGCTGGAGGAGGACAAAGAGATTGGGCGGCGACCATTTAGATTAGGTATATTAATTCTACCAGGCTGGTTGTAATGGGAGTATCATAAGTAGTATCATGCATGCCAACTAGGCAAATTTGATGAGGTGGCATAGAATTAAATGAAGAAACAGAGGGTTGAGTATCATATTATGATACCGTATGGAATTAAGTTACTCCCACTGTGGTTAGTCTTAGGCCTTGTTCGGTTCAACCTCCTCCCAAGGGGTTTGGAGAGGAATGGAGGGGAATTTGGCTTGTACATGATTTAATCCCCCACAATCCCTGTTAATCCCCATTAAAACCCCTTGAACCGCGCATGCCCTTAAGGTTAAAAATGACCGGGATTACAGAGGACAGGGTACAAACTTCAAGGATTTAAAGGTGAGGGTTTGTTTCCGACTAGCTCTACAACCTCAAGGTTTATACTCCCTCCGTCCCAAAATAAGTGTCTCAACTTTATACTAACTCTAATACAAAGTTGTACTAAGCTTGAGACACTTATTTTGGGACGGAGGGAGTAAATCGGACTTCACTCTCCCCTCACGCACACGCCCGGGTACACTCACGGTGGAGCGCATTTGCACACGAAAAGGTAGGTAACGTGACAATTTGAGACATCTAGTCGTCCACTTAATGTGGGGCCTGGGACCAAATGTCAGCCATACCAAGTGCGACCTGAACGTGGTAGCGCGGTTATTGATCGAGTTTCTTTTTACTGGTACGTTAAATGAAAAAAATATGGCTGCGCGCGTATTCAATTTAAAATGATCGCTATGGAGGGAAAAACAATTACTACTCCACTAGTCCACTTCGGGACTTGCATGCTAGGGTTGTTCTCTTCTTCTCACTCTCTCACCCTCTCTAGATCTAAACAAGACCGTGGTGTCCACTCTCTTTGTCTCTCTCTCTCTTCTCTCCGGTTGACACAGATCCGGCCGGATACCTTTCGCTGGTGGTCGCCGGTGGCGAGGGAGGAAGCTAACGCGCACTGTCTTTTCTGACCTGGCGCTGACGTGGGAGGTCCTCCTCACCCTTGCTCCCCGCCGTCAAGTTGGCAGATCCCGATGCCTACCTCGCCACATCCCGCCGACTAGAGGTATAACTTTTTTTGGAACCGGCCTTGTTCTAATGGCCCAGCTCCCCACGTCACTGCATCCCTTTTTTTCATCAAGTTAGGATTGCTCCCCACGTCGCTCCATCCTGCATGTGGATATTCTTCTAGTATTACAAAGCTCTCCATGTAGCTAGCTCCGTCGGCTTATCGAACACTCGAACACCACCTAAATTTTTACTATTAGAGGAAAAAAGGTACTGCAGATACTGGCTAACGAACCGATCTCTTGGTTGGAAAGGGAAATAAAGATGTTGGCCTGACCGGTCTCTTGGTCGAAAAAGGACAGAAAGTGGGGGGTGTTGGGTCGACAATGCAACCTAGAATGAGCACGTCTAGATTTCTTGTGGTCACATAGGAAAGGTCACTAACGAGAACAAAAAATGCACAAATCCAGACATGCTTTGCATGTTTGCCGCACTCGGCAACACCTCTGCCTCACCACTTTATGCCTCGGTGGATGTAAAACGTGCTTGTGCCTCCCCTGTCCCTATGCCCTTTCTGCTGCTGTTAATCTAACATCACAGGTAAAATGAAACAATGCCACTGTTAATGTAATGTCGCTGTTAAGTAATGCTGCTGTCAATCTATTGCCATTGATAAAATGAATCAATGCCACCACCGTTTTATGAAATGCTTCTGTCTTGCTTTATTTCTCATAAAGAGTGTTTTGGGCCGTTACACTAAACTCTGACACCGGTAACATAGCTGCATCTCCGTTGAACTGCACAAAATTTAATTGCACAATGGTTGACACGACGATGTTTTTCTCCTTTCCGTCTCACCCTTTGTTAGAATGATCGTTCCTATTAACCGTGCACGTACGTACTGATCAAGTGCTACTCCCAATCTGTCATCACATAGTCATAATGCAATTGTTATGCATGTTAATGTAAGCCCCCGTTAATCTAGTGCCAGTGTTGATTTGATGTGATGGCACTTCTTAGTTAATGGCACTTTTTCATACTGTCACTGTAATGCCATTGATAACATATGAGATGCTGTTGTTAATCATATGCCGCTGCAAAAAAATGACACTGCTTAAATAACCATGTTACATATTTGTGCAAACAGGGTTGTCTATCTCCATATGGTGTCTATTTGCGCAAACGGAAGCACAAACCTCAATTTTAGTGGAACCTGCTGTCAGCTGACCTCATGGTGCTCTAGGTATTCCTACATTCTTAACTAGGTAGAATGACCAACGCAAGATGAAATAAGCTTATTCGTATGTTGACTTGCTGTTTGTAGTGTGGAATGAGCTTGTCATGTGTGGAGGAGCAAACAAGCACTGCAGCCGCTCCGTCAACGCAAGATAAAAGAGACTGAGTCATTGATGGCCTGGCCGGCGAGTAGGGGTCGTGCAAACAGCGGTGCATTATTTTAGTGGAACTGCACAAAAAATATATTGGGGTTAGTCGGACAAATTTTCTACAGCCACATGGAAGGAATTGCGCTCATCGATTGCATAGAATTTCCTCCGTGCCATCATAGGAGATCCCAAGGTGGAAATCAACTAACCACCTATAAAATTATGCATAATCTTCCTCACGCAGGTCGGTATCCCCTTCGTCCAGATGATCGTGTTTTGTCATGCCGAGCTATTGATATCTGCTACTGTTTTGCGACACCGTTTAAGTACAGCGCTTTCCTATCTTTTCACATTCAGGGCAATGAAGATGATTTCAGTGGAACTGCACAAAATGGTCTGATGTTGAGTGATCTCTATTGCCTCCTCTGTTTGTTGCAATGTGTCAGCGTAAATTGCAAGATGAGCCATCAAGCTAGCTGTGGAGTTGCCAACATGCTCAAAGTGCACGCAACATTGAGCAGAAAGAAGCATGCCCAGGAAATTAATGCGTGCGTAGGGAGGCCCTTTGCTCAGAGAAGCATCTATCATTTTTTATTTATTTCTACAACTTCTCACAGCTTTGTCTTGGTTATAGTCTTGTGAATCATTTAGATGCGTAAACATGCTGAACTTAAGTGCTTGTGAATGTTAGCTAGTATGCATACCGTATCTTGTGAAGCTTAGTTTAGTGTGAATGTTAGCGTGTCAACCTTTACAATCTATGTATATTGTGGGCATGTTATTTGACCCCTCATTTTGCCGCGCTACGACCAGTGTGAGTGTCTGCATGCAGTACACCATCCTCTAATTTGGTGGATGCCAAGCCGGCCCGAAAAGGAGCTATAACTTTTTTTCAAGTTGAAAATATTACCGATGAGCAGCCATAATTAAGCTGGAGGCGTCTATTTTTTTCTTTCAAATGGGCAATAAGCTGGAGAGCTGGAGAGTGTCTCTAATGGGCTGCCTCTAGTGTTAAGTCCCTCCAGTACGAAACACGGGCAGCCGACTGGGCCGATATGAAATCCTATCCATCTTAAAGCCCATTTGTTTTTTGTTTTTTGCGAGGAAAAGCCCATATTTCTTGAAGAGGGGGCGATCCCAGAAAAACCCTCCTTCCTCCTCGCTTCCACTTATACTGTAGCTCGCTGGACTCTCCCGCTTCCGTCGCCCCCCAATTCCCCCCGCTCCCCATCTTCCTCACTCGTATAGA
Organism: Thinopyrum elongatum; assembly: GCA_011799875.1. Lineage (NCBI taxonomy): Eukaryota > Viridiplantae > Streptophyta > Magnoliopsida > Poales > Poaceae > Thinopyrum > Thinopyrum elongatum. The sequence continues at coordinate 522,618,667 of CM022303.1, forward strand.
AAACCCCCGCTCACCTTCTTCCTCACTCGTACAGAAAACGCTTGCTCCTCTTCTTCCTCGCTCCTACAGAAAACCCCAGCCATCCTTCTTCCCCACTCGCACTGCCACTAGGCTCGTCTCTCGCTACTCTGCTCAAACCCGTGAGCTCGACGCGATGCCCGCAAGAAAAATGGAGTCGGCTGGCCCCAGCGCCAAGAAGATGAGGCTCCCGCCAGCGGTGACGCCGGTTGTAGATCCCGCACCCGGCAGCGCGGGGAGAAGCAGCGAGCCCCCCCCCCCACCCGGATCTGAGGAACCCGTAGAATCTCCGGTGGACCGCATCAGCGATCTCCCAGACGACATCCTTGGGGAGATCATCTCCCTTCTCCCCACCAAGGATGGCTGCCGCACACCAGTCCTCGCATCTCGGTGGCGCACTCTCTGGCGCACCGCGCCTCTTAATCTCGACTGTCGTTAGATATCTGTCCTTCCTGAACTTGATCTCTTCAGAGCCATCATCTCCTCCCACCAGGGCCACGTCCAACGCCTCTGCATCCCGACACGCTACCTGCTGTCCATACCCCGCACGGTGGACGCCTGGCTGACATCCACTGAATTCGAAAAAACTCCAGCAGCTTGAGTTCTACCATTACTACGAAAAATATATGACGCGGTCCCAAATCCATGTATTTGTGCCCACACCACCATTGTCCATCTCGTGGTTTTCCTCCTCTCTCCACACCCTCACCATAGCCTGGTGCCATCTACCAGACAATCTGGTACTAATGATTCGACTCCCACTGCTAAAAAGACTTTCGCTTGTGGTGGTTGATCTATCGGAGACCTCACTACACAGCATCATCCAATCCGGTTGCCCTGCCCTGGAGCGCTTGCTGCTTGTTTTCGGATCAGAAATCCGTATCCATTGTCTCCAAATAAAGTCGCCTCACCTTAAAAGCATTGGAAATTATTTTGAAGGACAGCAGCTCATCATCGAAGATGCCCCTTCACTTGAAAGGTTGCTCCTTGATTATTGTTATAAACCTTCGCAAATAACTGTCGTCTCTGCGCCTAAACTTGAGGCCTTGGGTGTAATTCGTGATCCGTTTGTACATCACAACATGGTGTTTGGCTCCACACTTATTCATGTACTGTATATTATCATCTACACTTTTGTAATCACAAGCTGCATTTTTTATTTGTGCGCATACGTTTTATATCATCTTGGAGTACACTTTGGATACTAATATTATGTTATATGCTCAATGAAGAGTTTATTCATTGATAGCCTATCAATGGTGTTGGATTCTGTCAAGATCTTATATATCGGAATGTTTAGTATTGACCTGAACAAAATTATTGGCTTGCTGCGATGCTTTCCATGTCTGGAGAATTTGTATATACAGGTGATTATTTCATGCACATTGAATGCCCATATATATTGTACTAGAATTACCTTTCGGCTGTCGCTCTATCGACATACTCTTTTTTTAGACCTAAACTATTTTCAATCTTCATGTCTACGTAGGCAGCAGCACATGGAGAAAAACATATAACCAATAGGTGGCGTAATAAGCACGGGATTTTCTCAGTTCTCATGACATTCGTTTGAGGACAATAACGATGGAAGGTTATGCATCCAATCAGGCAAATAGAAACTTCGTCACATTCTTCCTGTTGAATGCGAGGTTACTATTGTCTATGAGGCTTAAGTTTCTCAACAAGAAATTTCTCACTGATGGATATGTTGAACAGAAAAAAAAGAAGTTTCAAGTCGACAAATGGGCTTCTGAATGTGCTCGGCTTCTATTTACAACAACTTGTCGTCATATGCCAGTAAACTTTTTGGCACAGGATGTTGATTTTATGGATCAGACCGACCCATTTGTTTATGACTGCCAAAAATAGTGGTTGGGTTAGATGTTATTGCCATGCATGTTCAGTCTGGGTTTTGTCTAAACCTGATGAACAATTAACCCTCGTTCTTTTGTATAGTTTGTAATCTGGGTTTCAACTCGGCTGTGACTGTCATATTTTATTTGAAATAAGGCAAATGGCTTGCCATTTGTTTAATTAAGAGAGAAATATTGTAACAAATCCCAACCAAGGGAAATAACATCACTCTTGACGGCTGCTTGAGCTCACTGTGCATTACAGAACCCAAGTGATTAGCCCCCACCAGCACCCACAAACCTATTTTGAACTAGCACACCAAATGGGCTGTAAATTTTCATAAGAAAGGCAGCATGGCCGTGACAAATTTGGATTCTGACATTTGGGACCCATGAGGAAAAAGCCTATCCAAGGTGGTGTCGACTTACTAGTCAACAAACGATTCTGCCCACCAGCCGTTGGATTGACATCCAACATCTGTCGTGTATCTTCTATCTCTTGTCTTCTTCCTCCAGCCGGCCAAACAAAACAACCCCGTCGGTTCCGCCTGCTCCCGCCTCCCACAGCTGGCTGCGCCTTCGCCGCCCTACCGTACCCTCAAATGTTGGCCAGTCCATCCCTCTCTTCCCCCACACGTCCTGTTATTCTCCGGTGATGTCAGCCCCAACACGCACCCGCACCCGAACCAGTCAACCCTCATACTCCCCTCCGCCTGCGACTAGACTGGCGCATCTTCCACGGCTCCTGTTCGTTCCGTCTGAGGCCTCGCCGTCGTCCTCCGCCTTGGTTCGCTCGTCGTGCGCGGTGCGCCGCCGTTTGGCGTTGTCAATGTGGTCAACAACCGAGAGGAATAAGGAGATGACTGTACGTGGTGAGGATGACAGTAGGGACCCACCAGGGTCATGGCAGTACGCAAGCAAGTGCCTCGTTATTACAAGCCCCAAAAAATGGTTCCTCCTAATGGTTGGACATCTGGGTCCCACGCCATTGTCAACGTAGTCAATAAACAAGAGAATTACACAACAAGCGGCTGACACCACGGACCCAGCAGGTCGCGCAGTTGTTATTTACTTTTTTTAGGAACAAGCAGTTGTTAATTACTAGTTTTAGAGACGGATCAGGGTAAAAACAGGGCTGTGCGGGAGCTGTGGCCCGTCTAGTCAGGGTTTTATTTTATGTTTATCACATCATGAGCCCAGTTGTGTTTTTTTCTTGCTGAAAATGGCTAGCCCAGTTCTACTTTTTTTTAAGAAATACCCAATGGAGGCCTACTTGCTTTCTTAGCCCTGCTGGGCTGCAAATCTTTCAAGACGAGAGCGATGTATTTGCTTGCCCAGAAAATGAAGTAGTAAGAAATGGGATGTAAATTTATAAACACAGCAAACCGGCAATTAGTTTCAAATATCATTTTTTAAAGATTTCGACATTTTGAATTTATTTTTTTTTGCGGGGAAAATTATGTTGGATTTTAAATCGATATAAATTTATTATTTTTAAATTAGTTTGAACGTGACTCAAAATTTCGGGATTAAAAACAGTTTGGACCGCACCGAAATATGCAAAATTTCATAGAAATTTTTAACCGTGGGCACAATATGGGTTGTAATGCTAACAAAAAGAATATGGGCTCCAAAAAAATCCTTAAGAATTAGCAAATGGGCTGTAAATTATTAGAAATAATGGCAGATGGGCTGTATGTTGTTTTCCACAGATTTGAGGCTGACTTGTGCGCCTACTATAGGTTGACGCATACGCTTTCCTAAAAAAAAGGTTGATGCGCACGCAAGGCCGTGTCAACTTAGTCAACACACGAGAGCAGTGACTGTTGGATGTCCATCCAACGGCCGCCGTGCTTCTTCAATATCTGCTCTTCTTGCTCCAGCCGCTCAAACCAGCACCGGCGGGACTACCTGCTCCCTCCTCCCGTGGCCGGTTGTGCTGCCGCGCAGGCCGCACCGCCCCACCCTACTCCATCGCTAGCCAGGCCATTCCTCTACTCTCCCACACCTCCTATTATTTTCCGGCGACGGCAGCCGAACCAGTAAACCCTCGTACTCCCCACCGCGTGGGCAACAACTGCCGAGTCTTCCCCGGCTCCGGGTCATTCCCTTCCTAGGCCTCGCCGTCGTCCACCGCCCTGGTGCTCTTAGCGCGGCATGGTCAACATGGTCAACGAACGACATCCATCGGAAGAGGACTGTACGTGGAGAGGCTGACAGCTGGGTCCACGGCCGCACGCAAGGAAGTGCCTCCTTATTATGTGCAAAATAATGATTCCTCCACCTGACAGCAGGGACCCACCGGAAGGTCCTCTGTATTTCACGAAAAAAACGTTCCTCCAGCTGACAGCTCGGACCCACCAGCTATAGCTTCGCACGAAAGGAAGTGCCTCCTTATTACGCACAAAAAATGAATACCCCCCTGCTATCTGGGACCCACCATAGTTGAAGGCTGACTTGTGGGCCTACTAAGTTGACGTGGACGGAGGGCTTTGTCAACTTAGTCAATATGAACGATTCTAGCTCCAGTGACCGTACGATGTCCATCCAACGGCCGTGCTTCTTCAACCTCTGGTCTTCTTGCTCCAACCGCCCAAACCAGCGCCGGTCGTGCCGCCTGCTCCTGCCTCCCGTGGCCGGCTCTGCTGCCGCGCAGGCCTCACCGCCCCACCCTACTCCCATCGCTGGCCTGGCCATCCCTGCACTAACCCAGACCTGTTGTTATTCTCCGGCGACGGCAACCTCACACTGCAGCCCAACCAGTAAACCCTCGTACGCCCCTCCGCGTGGGAAACAACTGCCGAGTCTTCCCCGGCTCCGGGTCATTCCCTTCCTAGGCCTTGCTACTTCTTGAGCTTGTGTTGGTTTTTCCCTTGAAGAGGAAAGGGTGATGCAGCAAAGTAGAGATAAGTATTTCCCTCAGTTTGAGAACCAAGGTATCAATCCAGTAGGAGACAACGCACAAATCACCGAATACCTGCACAAACAATCAAACAACTTGCACCCAATGCGATAAAGGGGTTGTCAATCCCTTCACGGTTATTTGCAAAAGTGAGATCTGATAGAGATAGATAAACGATAAAGTAAATATTTTTGGTATTTTTGGTTTATAGATCGAAAAGTAAAAGATTGCAAAATAGTAGATCGGAAACTTGTATGATGGAAAATAGAAACTTATATGATGGAAAATAGACCCGGGGGCCATAGGTTTCACTAGAGGCTTCTCTCAAGATAGAAAATAATACGGTGGGTGAACAAATTACTGCCGAGCAATTGATAGAAAAGCGCAAAGTTATGACGACATCTAAGGCAATGATCATGAATATAGGCATCATGTCCGTGTCAAGTAGGCCGAAACGATTCTGCATCTACTACTATTACTCCACACATCGACCGCTATCCAGCATGCATCTAGAGTATTAAGTTCATAAAGAACGGAGTAACGCATTAAGTAAGATGACATGATGTAGAGGAATTAACTAAAGCAATATGATGAAAACCCGATCTTTTTATCCTCGATGGCAACAATACAATACGTGCCTTGCTGCCCCTACTGTCACTGGGAAAGGACACCGCAAGATTGAACCCAAAGCTAAGCACTTCTCCCATTGCAAGAAAAACCAATCTAGTTGGCCAAACCAAACCGATAGTTCGAAGAGAATTACAAAGATATCAAATCATGCATAAAAGAATTCAGAGAAGATTCAAATAATATTCATAGATAAGCTGATCATAAATCCACAATTCATCGGATCTCGGCAAACACACCGCAAAAAAGTATTATATCGAATAGATCTCCAAGAACATTGAGGAGAACATGGTATTGAGAATCAAAGAGAGAGAAGAAGCCATCTAGCTACTAGCTATGGACTCGTAGGTCTGTGGTAAACTACTCACGCTTCATCGGAAGGGCAATAGAGTTGATGTAGAAGCCCTCCATGATCGAATCCCCCTCCAACAAGGTGCCGGAAAAGGTCCCTAGATGGGATCTCACGGGTACAGAAGGTTGCGGCGGTGGAAAATTATTTTCGTGGATGCCTCTGGTGGTTTGGGGATATTTGGGAATATATAGGCGAAAGAATTAGGTCAGGAGGTGCACGGGGGGCCCACAAGGGTGGGGGCGCGCCCTACCCCCCTGGGTGCGCCCTCCGTCCTTGTGGCCGCCTCGTGGCTCCTCTGACTTCATCTCCAAGTGTCCTAGTTGTCTTCTGGTCCAAGAAAAACCATCGCGAAGGTTTCATTCCGTTTGGACTCCGTTTGGTATTTCTTTTCTGCGAAACTCAAAAACAAGGAAAAAACAGGAACTGGCACTGGGCTCTAGGTTAATAGGTTAGTCCCAAAAATAATATAAAACAGCATATTAATGCATATAAAACATCCAAAACAGATAATATAATAGCATGGAACAATCAAAAATTATAGATACGTTGGAGACGTATCAGGCCTCGCCGTCGTCCACCGCCTTGGTGCTCTCTGCGCGGCGTGGTCAACGTGGTCAAGGAATGACTTACATCGGAAGAGGACTGTACGTGGAGAGGCTGACAGCTGGGTCCACGGCCGTAGCAAGGAAGTCCCTCCTTATTACGCACAAAATAATGATTCCTCCACCTAACAGCAAGGACCTACCGGAAGGGCCTCTGTATTTTGCTTAGCTGTATTTTGCGGAAAAAAAAACGTTTTCCCCCTGATAGCTGGGACCCACCAGCTATATCTTTGGATGCAAGGAAAGTGCCTCCATATTAGGCGCGAAAAAAATGAATCCTCCAACTGACAGCTCGGACCCACCATCAATAACTTCGCACGCAAGGAAGTGCCTCCTTATCCTCCCTGACAGCCGGGACCCACCTGGTTGAAGCGTACGTAGCGTTGCCGCGAACGTGTACGTACATATTGGTCGATCGGTCTCTCTACAACGATGAACCGTGGCCAAGCAAGCAGCGGCACGTGTAGTAGTAGAGCCCCCGACGTAGCAGTTCAGGCAGTCCCTTCTAAACCGTGTACATGTACGTACAGCCACATGCCAAAAAATACGGCCACGTACGTACATACGGGCGAGGTCTCGAACGTGTACTAGCGCATACGTACGGCCAGGGCTCGTGTACATGGAGAGGCAACGAACGGCAGCAACGGCGTCCTGTTCATCGAAAGCCAACCGGCTGGGTCGGAACGGAGAAACTGCGTCGTATTCATCGGGAGGCAACGGAATGCGTCGTGTTCATCGGGAGCCAACTGGCTTGGACGGAACAGCCAAAACGGGGTCTGGCATACCGCAGAACAGAGGAAACGGACTTCTGTTCGAGTGCCTACGGCCGAAACGGGGTCCTGTTGATCAGGAGGGGTGTGGCGTACCGCAAAACGGAGGAAACGGACTTGTGTTGGAGCGCTACGGTCGAAACGGGGGTCCTGTTCATCGGGAGGGGTGTGGCGTACCGCAAAACGGGACTCCACGGGCTACTGTTCATCCACCGTCGGCTTCCTCCAGCCACCACCTACTACTGTTCATCCACCGTCGACTTCCTCCTGCCTCCACCAGCTACTGTTCATCCAAGGGGTCCTATTCATCCAGCCTCCACCGGCTACTGTTCAACCAGCCCTCCACGGGGTCCTGTTCAACCAGCCCTCCACCGGCTACTGTTCAACCAGCCCTCCACGGGGTCCTGTTCAACCAGCCCTCCACGGGGTCCCTCCACCGGCTACTGTTCATCCACCCCCACCTCCTCGATCGGGGTCCTGTTCATCCTGCGGCAACGGCCTCTACTACCACGGGATCCTGTTCATCCAACCCCCACCGGGAACTGTTCATCCAACCGCCACCGGGGACTGTTCATCAAGAGGCAGCTTCGATCGGCTTCAGTTAGCAGCAGTAGCGAAGGAATCACTTGGGTTCAGTTAACAGCAAGGGACCGATCGGGGTTCAGTAACGTAGCTAGTGCAATCGCTCGGGTTCAGTTAGAGCCCAACGCCTCGCTCGGGTTCAGTTAGAGCGCAACGCCTCGCACACACGCGTGCATGTGTACGAGAGAAACGCGCAAACCTCTGTGCATCACTCGGCCCCGACCACACCCACCGTAACCGGGAACTCCCCGAAATTTTCCTCACCCTCGCTTCTACTACGATTTTTTCTGTCATGGACGGCCCAAAGAATATCATGCAGGTGCGTCTCCGGCCTGCCTAGGATGAAAAGCCCATTTTCTGTCATGATTTTTTGTCATAGAAGTAGGAGCCCACCACATCTATGATGATACCGGGTTTTGTCACACTTATCGTCATAGAAGTGTCATAAGCATGACAGAAAAAAATTCATTCGGCCCAAAATGTCACGGATGTGTCTTTTTTTTGTAGTGAAGATCTATTCATGTAGGAATAGACCCCATCTTGTTATCCTTAATAGCAACGATACATGTGTGCCTCACTGCCCCTTCTGTCATTGGGAGAGGACACCGCAAGATCGAACCCATCACAAAGCACCTCTTCCCATGGCAAGAAAAATCGATCTAGTTGGCCTAACTAAACCAAAGATTCGAAGAAGAAATACAAGTCTATAAGTAATAATGCATATAAGAGATCAAAAACTCAAATAACTTTCATGGATATAGATCTGATCATAAACTCAAACTTCATCAGATCCCAACAAACACACCGCAAAAAAGTCATTACATCAAATAGATCTCCAAGAGACCATTGTATTGAGAATCAAAGAGAGAGAGAAAGCCATCTAGCTACTTCCTACGGACCCATAGGTCTATGGTGGACTACTCACGCATCGTCGAAGAGGCACCAATGAGGATGATGAACCCCTCCATGATGGTGTAGATTGGATCTCATGGTTCTGGAACTTGCAGCGGCTGGAATTGTGTTTCGTCTGCTCCCCTAGGGTTTCTAGAATTTCTAGGGATTTATAGAGCGAAGAGGCGGTGGAGGAGACCCCCGTGGGCCCCACAACCCATCAGGGCACCCCATGGGCCTCTAGCGCGCCCTGGTGGGTTGTGGTCCCCACGGACCTCCCCCCAGGTGCTTCCTTGGCTCCCAAGTTGTCTTCTGGTCCAAAAAAATCTCCAAAAAGTTTTGTGGCATTTGGACTCCGTTTGGTACTGATATTCTGCGAAGTAAAAAACAAGCAAAAAACAGCAACTGGCACTGGGACTTATGTCAATAGGTTAGTCCCAAAAAATGATATAAAGTTGCTATAAAATGATTGTAAAACATCCAAGAATGATAATATAACAGCATGGAACAATAAAAAATTATAGATATGTTGGAGATGTATCAGCATCCCCAAGCTTAATTCTTGCTCGTCCTCGAGTAGGTAAATGATAAAAACAGAATTTTTGATGTGGAATGCTGCCTAACATGTTCATCACATATTCTTTTTCTTTTGTAGCATGGACATTTGGACTTTTAAATGATTCAGAGCAATAGTGTAGTTTTGACATGAAGACTTTAATACTCAAGCATATCAACAAGCAAACCATGTCTTTCAAAATATCAACACTAAAGAAAGTTATCCCTAGCCCATCATGCTCAATCATTGATCCACTCACGAAGCACACTCGAATATTAGCTACATCCAATGCTCAAGTACGATCATAGTGCCCCTTAGTTGGTGCTTTATAAGAGAAGATGGAGATTCAAATAAAAATAAAAATTGCATAAAGTAAATAGATAGGCCCTTCGCAGAGGGAAGTAGGGATTTGTAGAGGTGCCAGAGCTCAAAGCAAAAAAAATTGAGAGATAAAAACATTTTGAGAGGCATGCTTTTCCTGTCAACAAAAATGACCGAGAATTCCCAATACTTTCCATGCTAGATATATCATAGGCGGTTCCCAAACAGAAAATAAAGTTTATTCCTTTTTCCACCATTCTTTCACACTCCACGGCTGGCCGTATCCACGGGTACCGTCCATACCATCACTTTCCAAGGAATTTATTATTTGACAACATAAAGTAAATTTCTTTTTCATTTCAGGACTGGGCATCCATATTACCGCCGTACTCTCGTGCAATGAAAAGTGAATAAACACTCATCTTGAGAATAACACATCTAGCATGGAAAAATATTGGCCACCCCCTGCCGCTTCATGAGCGGTACGGGCACACAAAAAGGAAATTTATTTTGATATTTAGAGTTGGCACATACAAATTTGCTTAGGACGGCACGGAAATACCGCATATAGGTAGGTATGGTGGACTCATATGGAAAAACTGGGTTTAAGGATTTTGGATGCACAAGTAGTATTCCTACTTAGTACAAGTGGAGGCTAGCAAAAAGATTGAGAAGCAACCAACCAAGAAACGAAAAATCTCATAAACGAGCATTAAGCATAACTAACACCGAATAATGCACCACAAGTAGGATGTAATTTCATTGCATAACTATTGACTTTCGTGCTTGCATAGGGAATCACAAACCTTAACACCAATATTCTTACTAAAGCATAATTATTCACCAACATGACTCACATTACTATCATCATATCTCAAAAATATTACAAGGAATCAAGTTTATTTTGTCCAACGATCTTCATGAAAGTTTTATTATATCCGTCTTGAATATCTATCACTTTGGGACTAGTTTCATATATTGCCATTGCTTTTGACAAGCTCAAATAAATTTAAGTGAAGAACATGAGCATAAAGATTATCATCTCTCAAAATAATATAAGTGAAGCATGAGAGAATTTCTCCAAAATTTTACTAACTCTCAAATTAATCTAAGTGAAGCATGAGAGTATTTCTCCAAAAATATTAAAGCGCACCACGCTCAAAAAGATATAAGTGAAGCCCTAGAACAATTCCATAGCTCAAAAAATTTAAGTGAAGTATATAGAGCAATTCTAACAAATCATAGCATAATTTGGGCTCTCTTAAATAGGTGTGTCCAGCAAGGATACTTGTGACAAACTAAAAAGCAAAACAAGCAAAGGCTCATATAATACAAGACTCTCCAAGCAAAACTTATGATATGTGACGAATAAAAATATAGCTCCAAGTAAAATACCGATGGTCGTTAGAAGAAAGAGGGGATGCCTTCCGAGGCATCCCCAAGCTTAGTTGCTTGGTTCTCTTTGAATATTAACATGGGGTGCCATGGGCATCCCCAAGCTTAGGCTCTTCTACGCCTTATTCCTTCATCCATCGTGATCTCACCCAAAACTTGAAAACTTCAATCACACAAAACTTAACAAAATCTTCGTGAGACCCGTTAGTATAAGAAAACCAATCTTCACTTTAAGTACTATTGCAAACACATTCATATTTTATTATTGCATTATACCTACTATATTCTAACTTTACCATGGCTTATACCTCCCGATACAATCCATAGATTCATCAAAATAAGCACACAATGCAATGAAAACAGAATCTGTCAAAAATAGAACAGTCTATAAATACGCAAATTTTACTCATACTTATGTAACTCCAAAAATTCTGAAAAATTAGGAAAACGTAGGACATTTATATATAAATCTTGTGTAAAAAATTCAGAATTATTCGTTGCTTCTGTTAATTTTAAAAATTCTTCTACTGGACAAAAAAGTTTCCGTTTTTCAACAAGATCAAATCAACTATCACCCAACATGATCCCAAAGGCTTTACTTGGCACAAACACTAATTAAAACATAGAAACACAATAATAACAGTAGCATAATTGTGCAAACACTCAAGAACAGAAAGAAAAAGGCAAAAATAAATTATTTTTTTGACTATGTACTGCAGGGCAAAAGCCCCACAGTCTTTTATTGCAAAATATACACATATATACAAAAAGAGTGGAATGAAAAACTATCCTAACAAGAGAGAGGACCTACCTATACAAGTGCCAGATAGGCATAGACTATACAAGTACAAGCCAGCTAAGGCAAAAAGGAGATCCAAGCCAGAAGTTTAGCCCTATTTTTACACTTTATCCTGTGAGACAGCAGAGTTATGTCATATATGAAATTCCTCCTCCAAGCAGCAAATGTAGGCCTCTCATTTCTGAAAATCTTTGCATTTCTGAGGGTCCATATATTCCAAGTAGCTGTAAAGACTACTTCAGAGAAGAATGGTTCTCCAAAGTCTTCCTTGGCCTGCAAGGCCATCTGAGACCATGTACCATTAGTTGGCACAATCCATGATATTCCTAGATAATTCCAAATTCGCTGACTGAAATTACATGAGAAGAACAGATGTGCTCTGTCCTCATGGACCAACTGGGTACAGAGAATACATGTGTCATCGTCGACATGTCAATGCCTTCTCTGCATCATATCACATGTGTTGAGCCTGTCCATCAGCATTAACCAACCGAACACTTTAAATTTTAAAGTGCAAGCAGATTTCCAAATCCACTTGAAAACTGGTTCCACCTGGAGACCTTCAAAATTCCGTGTATAGTATGACTTTGCATTGTATTCCCCATTTTTAGATGGCCAAGCCCAAACATCATGCCTGTCTGGTTGAAGTGTTATATCAGAAATGAGGGCAGACAAATTAGTTAGCTCAGTGAAGGCCTGGGTAGACAGTGGGAGGTGAAACAGGGAGGTCTGATCCTCATAGAGAACAAAATCCTTGAGGGAAACTTTATCATCAATGTCATATGAGAAAAGTCTGGGAAATCTGGACCTTAAAGGGGTGGATGAGCCCTGCAAATCCCAAAAATCAGACCAGAACAGCACAGAAGAGCCATCATTAACTTGCACCCTTGCAGTGGCAAGGTATTTATCAGAGAGCTTAAAGACATCCTTCCACCAGAAGGAGCCACAAAGGACCGTGCCATGAGGGACCAAATTATGATAGTAAGTGTCCCATATGAGATTGACCCAGGGGATATCAGCCCTATTATAAAATTTATGGAGATGCTTGATAAGTAGTGCCTCATTTTGGATTTGTAAATTGATGACACCCAAACCCCCTCTGTCCTTTGGCCTGCAAACTAGATCCCAGGCAGCAAAGGGTTGTCTTGGACTATCAGTGTTTCCCCTCCACAAGCACTGTCTCTCAATTTGCTTAAGAATGCCAGGTGGTATAGAGAGAGAGCATAAGAAAAAAATGGGCATTGAAGCTATCACAGACTGCAAAAGCTGTAGTCTCCATCCTTGATTGTGAAATCTGGATGATGCAGAAAGCCTCCTCTCAATTCTATGAACCACAGGCATAAGATCCTGGATGGTTGGTTTGCTGGTTCCCATAGGCAGACCAAGATATGTAAAAGGAAAAGATCCAAATTGGCATCCAAGGAGACTTGCCAGCCTAGAGGCCTCTTCAGTTCCAATATTAAGTGGAATCATGCAGGATTTAGCAAAATTAACCTTCAAGCAAGTTGATTTGGAGAATGTTGAAAGCATATCCTTGAGTGCAAGCAGTTGATCATCAATGGCTGGCAGGATGATGAGGGTGTCATCAGCATACTGTACCACAGGATACTGACCATTGCTTGTGGGAATTGGAAGAGAGAGTACACCTCTGGCCAACATATCATTAATGACTGATTGAAGAAGATCAATAGCTAGAACAAAAGTAGTGGGGAAAAGGGGTCCCCCTGCATAATACCCTTCTTACACACGAAGGGTACACCAGGAACTCCATTGAGCAGAATAGAAGATGAACCAGATGATAGGATCATCTGAACCCACTTGATCCATCTAGCATCAAAACCCTTGTGCTTCAGAATCTGAATAATGGCCTCATGTTCAATAGTATCAAAGGCCTTGGCAAAGTCCAATTTGAGAAGTACAATGGGTCTCTTAGAAGCCTTGCATTGATGAATGTACTCAAAAGACCAAGCCAAGCAATCTTGTATGGATCTACATTTAAGAAAACCATATTGGTTGGCATGAATGCACTTAAGTATGACACCCTGAAGTCTGTTTGCCAGTAGTTTTGTGAGAAACTTTAAACATGTATTGGTAAGGGAGATGGGCCTATAACCCCCAACCACCTCAGGAGAGAGTTTCTTTGGAATCAAAGTGATTAAAGATGTGTTAATGCATTCCAGGTCAATCTTCCCATCATAGAAGTCCTTTACCAGAGCCAAAAAAATCTGGTTTAAGAATATGCCGGTATTTTTTCAAAAAATGGCCAGTAAAGCCATCAGGGCTAGGTGCCCTATCAGGTGGCATTTGCTTAATCACAGCCTCAATTTTCTCATCAGTGAAAGGTTTTGACAGTTCATGTAAACCATCTACTTTCTTTAGGAGCTGATTTAAATTATATCCCATTTGGATGTCATCAGAGCAACCCATTCTACCTTTGAATTCCTGCCAAAAAACAGCTGCCATTTGATGATGGTCAGTGATGATATCCCCATTATCAAGCTTAATGATGGCAATTGAGTTCCTCCTGAATCTCTCAGTGGCCATTGCATGGAAAAAATTAGTGTTATCCTCACCAACCTTGATATTTCTGATGGTGCACCTTTGTTTCCAATAAATGAATTGTAGCCTGAGTACTTCCTCAAGGTGCAACTTGATAATCTTCCTGAAATTAAATTCAGGTCTATACAGGGGTCTTTGTTCCTCCAGGGAATCAAAAGATAAATAATTCTGTTACATTCTGCAATAATTGCCTTCACTTTGGAGAGACTGGTGTGCCACCTTTTCAAGACATATCTCATATTTTTGAACTTAGCAGAAATAGTACCAGCAGAATTATTTTTCTTAGTGTGCACATTCCAGGCAGAGGAGACACACTGTAAGAACCCTGGTAGCCTAGCCCAATAGTTCTCAAATCTGAAGATTTTAGCCTTGGGTATTTGAGTTCCTATGGTAACCACACAAGGTGTGTGGTCGGGTGCAGTTTTTGCTAATGGGTAAACCAAGGTATTAGGGTAGGTTGAAGTCCAGGCAGTGGTCGTAAAAAACCAATCAATCTGTTCCAACAGAGGTTGCTCCTGCATATTTGACCAGGTGTATTGCCTACCTTTGATGGGCAGCTCAATTAGACCCAGGTGACCAATCACCTCATTGAAAAGCAAGATATCATTAATGTTACCACCAGGAAGATTTCTGTTATCAATATAACACATGAAATTAAAATCCCCCAGAAGTAGCCAGAGGTCATCAGTTGGTATAACCAAATCATGCAACCACTGAATAAAATCATCTCTCTGCGGCCCATGACACGGCCCATAAACATTCACCAAGGTCCAGTGATCAAAGTTAAATGCAGACGTGAAGTTGACCACAATACCAAAATTTTAGTTTGTGCCAATGTACCACGTAGACGGGAGGAGTTCCAAGCCACTAAGATCCCTCCAGAAGCGCCATCAGAGGGAGCATAAACAAAGTAATCAAATCTACATGGGCAGAACTTTCTAAGCAACCTCTGATCGATGTAAGATAGCTTAGTTTCTTGGAGGCAAACCACAGAGCATGCGGATTCATTGATTTTCTCATGAATAGCACGTTGACGAGCATCAGAATTAAGACCTCTAACATTCCAACATAGCACTTTCCAATCTCTAGAGTTTCGATTATCCATTACAAACCATTACAAAATAGAGATCTTGCCCATCACGCAGTGATAGACATAAAAAGTTCAGAGCACATAGACTGATAAGTAAACGAAGATAAAATAAAGGATAGATGGCGTTTAAACAGGTACGCCAGAGACCCAAGCCACAGAAACCCTCACTTATCATTAGAACTGTCATTATCAGAGGACAAGGATGGTCCAGCCATAAGCTTGGAAACCGTCAGCTTCTCAGGTGGTACACCAACAGAAGCACCAAGGCGTTGCATCTCAGCGATTGGAGTTGGAGGAGGTACATCACTGTCCTGACGCTCCTCAGGTTGATTGTCCCCGGTCTGCACTGACTGAAGTTTGCACTTTTTGGTTGGTTTTGCTGCAGGTTTCTTCAACGGTGTTGGATCTCTGACGGAGCCCTTGAAACCATCCCTAATAGCAGATAGCCGTGCACTGCGGCGAACCACAGACTCTTCCACAATTTTCTTCGACTTAACTGATTGCCTAGCTGGTTTCTTGGTGACCAAAGCAGGTTGTGGGGTGGCTATGAAACTGAAGGATTCCAGCACAGGATCAATGCTTGGCTCTTGTACGACTGAATCAAAATCATCAAAGCTTAATGCACGAGCAAATGGACGCCTCTGCGTCTTGAAAGATTGAGCAATGGCTGGACTAGGGCACTTAGTTATCTTGAAGCAGCACTGAACATCACAGAAAGAAATATCCCAGGATCTCTTGGATAAAATCGCCAGCCCAAAAGAGGGGAGTGACAGAGCTGTGGGGACAGTAGGTGTCCACTGGAGATCCATTAGATGGCTAAAAGCTCGCTGCCACTGCATCTCAGGAGGTAGAACAGGTCCCAAAACAGTATGGACCATACCCACAAATACCACAGGCTGAGCGGGTTGAGCTTGGTATGGAACAATGGCAACCTGGGAAGAATCAGAACTGTCAGGCAGATCATCCCTATCCATGACTACCGATTCCTGGGACTGGACATCATCAAGCACTTCGTCTTCGAAAACCTCCTCAATATGGATGTGCTCATGGGCAGGGGGTACAGCATGCTGTGGTGGGTCATTCCATCCAAGTTCTGGAAATTCTGGCATCACAAAGTTGATGTTATCAAATTGCATCTGACCAGGCAGAGGATGTGCAATCCCATTGAGTGGAAGAGGATCTTCATCCGCGGGCATGATATCAACAAACTCAGTAGAAAGAACATAAACCGGAGCAGTCCATGACACCCTAACAACACCAAAATCAGCATACTCATGATAAACAATGTCGCGTGGCACTTGAGCTGGTGAAGCAAAAGATGCATACACTATAAGTTCTGACCAAACGGGGATCGTCATGATGCCACAGATGAAAACGCCCAAAAGAACTGACAGCATCAGAAATATACTCAGGTCTGCGGTAATCCAAAGGTATACCCAAAATCATAATCCAACCCCTACGGAAACCCTGAGAAGCACGATAGTTGATCCCTTGATCATGAGGAATAAATCTGACAAAGTGTCCATTGCCTAAATCATAGGGGGGGATGATCCATGACAGTATGCCGAGCAGCAGGACTACGAAACTCAAAAAGCCCGACCCCCTCAATCCAAGTCTGAGAGCTGACTACATCTTGCTGCAACTGGTTTACCACAAAATCTCTGACTAGGTTACGGAAAAGCAACATACCACCAGCAGGAGGAGGCGGCTCGACGATGGCAATGGCAAACTACTTGTGGCGGTGATCTGGAGCAACCGCAGGAGAGAATAAAGCTCGGGGGAGATGGGTCACCCCACCATCAATGATCTCAAAACTAGGCGGTAGGAACTCGTGTGGGTCAAGCTTGAAGTTCGCCATGGGGAGGTTCTTCAGGAGCTTGGTAGGTAATGGTGGAGGCGGAGGTGAGATTGGAGTGGATGGAGCGTAGGCGGGGTCGTTTAGTGAAACCGAGGAGTCCCCCAAGTCAGGAGAAGGAAGCAGGCCTGTAGTGGGATCGGGGATCAAGGCGCCAAGCATATCCAAAGACCGGCTAGAAATCTTTTCTTTCCAAACAAACCCATGATCCTGTGCCCATCGGTTACAATCTGCCAGCGTGTTTCCGTAACGAGAACAACCTGAGCAGGTAAGACAAGATCCTGCGAGGTGGCCCTGAGCGCCAAATTTGCTGCAAGTTAAGATACGCTCAACCATATTGCTAACCATGTCCTTAAATAAATCATGTGCTTCCTGAGAAGATGGAATAGCCGAATGCACATGCCCTTGCCCCTGCAGGTCTGTATCACGTGGCCCGTCAATAGGAACATCCGATGGAGGCCCAAAACTCACTGGCTCTAGCGGCCCATCATGCATGGGCATGGAAACCCGACCCAAAAGCGCATCATCATTTGAAACGCCGGTATTACCGCCCGAATAATCAGCATGGGATATGTCACATGAAACCGAGGATTGTGGTGAGGAGTTCGGAGATTGCCGCACGAACGGATGAACAGTTCCAAAAATAATTGGTGGAGATGCAGATGTCCATTACAGATCGACTGGTGGCTGTGGTCGAATGACAACGCGTTCATGAGGGGGAAGATCATACCCACCATCAAGGACAGTGTCAATGCACTTCTGCGTAGCAGGGTATCGATATCCTTTGCAAGCAGCATAATTCTCAAACGTGGCAAAAGACAGCTTCTTCCTAACTGGATTAGCTGATCTAATTGAGGACCTAGGCATAGGACGATGCATGGCTAGTAAACCCAAAGATGCCCTACATTTAGAGGGGCTAACCAAAACCCATTCAGCATCACATTCCATTTTCCAAAGTCTAAATTCACGAACCCAATTCGGACCACCACGACTCCACAGATGGAAGTAACATTTTAATTGTGGGCATGAATAGTAACACATAACCAAGATAAAAAATCCAACTTGCTTGCAAGAAACGTTGAAGGAAAAACCTTGTCACGAATCGATGAAACCATGAGATCAATAGCCGATCCACCAATAGCAGATTCCAGAGCCGCCACCACAGAGTCATCAGTGAGCCAGAAATCATGTCGGCTAAAAGACACAATCATTGTGAAATGTCCCATGTCATCCATGTGGTGCACAGATCTGCCGCACGATCTGTAAACCTCATCCGCAAAACATAAACCATTGGAGAAATCCAGATCCCGATGAGAATGCCATCAAGATGGGTACCCAAATGGTGAGGAGGAGACGCCGGTGATATTGAGGGGAGAGATCCAAGATTTTAGTGGCTAGAGGCTAGGATCGCCGGTTGGGAGAGCGGCGGCGGTGGCGGCGGTGGGAGAGCCATTGACGGCATTGGGTTGCCTCCCAACAAGCGCTATTGTTTTATGCCCCTAGCTAGGCATAATGCATAGATTCAAGTATTGTCATCTTTCTTCTTATCTTTCATAGATATGTTTTTGTCAGGAGGTTTTAATATAACTTGAAACACATTGTCCATAGAAATTTTAGCATTATCAAGTTGTCCATTTGCATATCCCCTTTGATTTCCGGCTACAATCCAAGAGTATTGTTGATTTACATCATTGAAAACTTGTTGAATCACATCTAAAACAGGAATTTGCTTCTTGAGATTCTCATCAAAGATTTGATTATTACCAAGCAAATGTCTCAACATATAATCACTATTATAAAGGATCTCATCTATCACCGGTTTTTCACGATTCATACCATAAAAATCAAAGATCTCCCTAGCTTCCCGCACTATGTGATCAAATTCATTCATCAAAACAAGTATGACTATCTTTTTGGCTTTAGGATCTTTTATAATTGGTAATTCATAGAACATTCTCTGCAAGGTAGGATGAGTACGGATAAATCTACTCTCAAGTTTTATAACTAGTGCTGAAATAGCATCCGCATAAGTTTTAGTTCTTTTAAGTATAGGAGCATCATCACAAATCAAAGTTCCAACACAATTAAAGAATTCTTGGATGGTTTCTTTTCCTATGAGATTCCCTTGCCCCAAAACAAAAGTTTTAGCATCCAGAGAACCAGAACGTCCAATTTTAGGACTTCTGCCATCATCCGTTTCTGCCATACCAAAGTAACTCATGATGACGACTATGAACGAGCAAACAAAAGATCTAGCGAGGAAAAGGCGAACGACAAAAGAAGGCAAATAAAAAGGCAATTTTTTGTGAAGAGGGGGAGATGAAAACGAGAGGCAAATGGCAAATAATGTAAATTGCAAGGAGATGAGATTTGTGATTAGGAACCTGATAGATCTTGACTTGATCGTCCCCGGCAACGGCGCCAGAAATTCCTTTTGATGCGGCTTGAAACTGCGTCGGTATTTCCCTAAAGAGGAAGGGATGATGCAGTACAACTACGGTAGGTATTTCCCTCAGTTATGAAACCAATATATCAATCCAGTAGGAGGCCTAGCCAAGCTATGTAAACGGTACCTGCACACAAAGAACAAATACTTGCAACCCGACGCGTAAGAGGGGTTGTCAATCCCTCGGGCAAAAGATAGATTGGTTTGTATGATATTGGATAAATAGACCTGAGTAAAACACGAAATAAAAGATGCAAATAAAAAGTGCAGCAAGGTATTTTTGGGTTTTTGGAATAATAGATCTGAAAACAAAAGCGAATAAAAATAGATCGGAAAGCAATATGATGAAAGTTAGATCTGGGGGCCGTAGATTTCACTAGTAGCTTCTCTCGAGAAAATAGCATACGGTGGGTAAAAAAATTACTGTTGGGCAATTGATAGAAGATCAAATAATTATGATGATATCCAGGCAATGATCATTATATAGGCATCACGTCCAAGATTAGTAGACCAAAACGATTCTGCATCTACTACTATTACTCCACACATCGACCGCTATCCAGCATGCATCTAGTGTATTAAGTTCATGGAGAAACGGAGTAATGTAATAAGAACGGTGCCATGATGTAGACAAGATATATTCATGTAGGAATAGACCCCATCTTGTTATCCTTAATAGCAATGATACATGAGTGCCTCGCTGCCCCTTCTGTCACTGGGAGAGGACACCGCAAGATCGAACCCATCACAAAGCACCTCTTCCCATGGCAAGAAAAATCGATCTAGTTGGCCTAACTAAACCAAAGATTTGAAGAAGAAATACGAGGCTATAAGTAATCATGCATATAAGAGATCAAAAACTCAAATAACTTTCATGGATATCGATCTGATCATAAACTCAAACATCATCGGATCCCAACAAACACACCGCAAAAAGTCATTACATCAAATAGATCTCCAAGAGACCATTGTATTGAGAATCAAAGAAAGAGAGAAATCCATCTAGCTACTTCCTACGGACCCGTAGGTCTATGGTGGACTACTCACACATCATCGGAGAGGCACCAATGAGGATGATGAACCCCTCCGTGATGGTGTAGATTGGATCTCGTGGTTCTGGAACTTGCGGCGGCTGAATTGTGTTTCGTCTGCTCCCCTAGGGTTTCTGGAATTTCTGGGGATTTATAGAGCGAAGAGGCGGTGGAGGAGACCCTCGTGGGCCCCACAACCCATCAGGGCGCGCCAGGGGCCTCTGGCGCGCCCTGGTGGGTTGTGGTCCCCACGGACCTCCCCCTAGGTGCTTCCTTCGCTCCCAAGCTGTCTTCTGGTCTAAAACAAATCTCCAAAAAGTTTTGTGGCATTTGGACTCCGTTTGGTACTGATATTCTGTGAAGTAAAAAATAAGCAAAAAATAGCAACTCGCACTGGGCACTATGTCAATAGGTTAGTCCCAAAAAATGAT
Source organism: Thinopyrum elongatum (assembly GCA_011799875.1). Lineage (NCBI taxonomy): Eukaryota > Viridiplantae > Streptophyta > Magnoliopsida > Poales > Poaceae > Thinopyrum > Thinopyrum elongatum. The sequence continues at coordinate 522,639,747 of CM022303.1, forward strand.
ATAAAGTTGCTATAAAATGATTGAAAAACATCCAAGAATGATAATATAATAGCATGTAACAATCAAAAATTATAGATACGTTGAAGACGTATCAGTGTTTATTCACTTGTCATTGCACGAGAGTGTGGCAAGGTAATAGGGATGCCCAGTCCCAAAATAATTTTTTTATTTATGTTGTCAAATAATAAATCCCTTGGAAAGTGTTGGTATGGAAGGCACCCGTGGATACGACTAGCCATGGATTGTGAAAGAATGGTGGAAAAAGGAATAAACTTTATTTTATGTTTGGGAACCACCTATGATTTATCTAGCATGGAAAGTATTGGGAATTCTCGGTCATTTTCGTTGATAGGAAAAGCATGCCTCTCAAAACAATTTTATCTCTCAATTTAAGCTTTGAGCTCTGGCACCTCTACAAATTTCTGCTTCCCTCTGCGAAGGGCCTATCTATTTACTTTATGCAATTTTTATTTTATTGAGTCTTCATCTTCTCTTATAAAGCACCAACTAGGGAACACTATTATCATACTTATGCATTGGGCATAGTTAATATTTGAGTGTGTTTCATGAATGGATATATGATTGAGCTGATAATGGGCTAGGGATAGCTTTCTTTAGTGTTGATATTTTGAAAGACATGGTTGCTTGTTGATATGCTTGAGTATTGATGTCCTCATGTCAAATATAGACTATTGCTTTGAATCATCTAGAAGTCCAAATGTCAATGCTACAAAACAAGATTATGAGATAAACATGTTAGGCAGCATTCCACATCAAATATAGACTATTGCTTTGATGGCTTGCTACTGTTTTTTGGTTCCAAAGACTTATTTGCTTAAATTTGTGTGTGAACTTGTAATTGTAATGCCCTTATTGTAAGATTGTGAACTACTATGTGATTGTGAACTGCTATGTGCTAGTTGTGGGTGAAACTTGAGATTTGAGTAGTGATTATGTGCTGAAATGTTGTTATTTTAGATGAAATCTGGATGTTATTATGCTGAAATACTGCTGTTTATTGAGCTGAAATGTTGTTGCTTTTATGTTGAAATGCTGCTGTTTATTGGGATGAAATGCTGCTATTTTTTATGTTGAAATGCTGCTGTTTTTTAGTGTGAAATGTTGTTGTTTTTATGACAAGATGTTATTGTTTGTTCCAGTTGAAAGGATGTCCAGTAATGCTCTATATTTGTTGAAAGAATGTACATGAATGCTACTACATTTGTTGAAAGAATGTACATGAATGCTACTACATTTGTGACAATGTGTTGTTTGCTCCTATTGAAATGATGTCATTGAATGTGAATTGCGGGTATGGGTTTCCCCGTGGGGATGATATGCCCGATGGGGACGGGGATAGGAACATTTCTTTCCCCGTGAGCGGGGATGGGGATGGGGATGAGATGGTCTCACGGGCACGGGTATGGGGGGGGCAATACCCGCGTGGGTATTCCCCATTGCCAGGTTGACATAATGGGCTAGGGATAGCTTTCTTTAGTGTTGATATTTTGAAAGACATGGTTGCTTGTTGATATGCTTGAGTATTGATGTCCTCATGTCAAATATAGACTATTGCTTTGAATCATCTAAAAGTCCAAATGTCCATGCTACAAAAAAAAGATTATGAGATGAACATTTAGGCAGCATTCCACATCAAAAATTCTGTTTTTATCATTTACCTACTCGAGGACGAGCAGGAATTAAGCTTGGGGATGCTGATACGTCTCCAATGTATCTATAATTTTTTATTGTTCCATGATGTTATATTATCAATCTTGGATGTTTTATATTCATTTACTAGCAACTTTATATCATTTTTTGGGACTAACGTATTGAATAGTGCCTAGTGCCAGTTGCTGTTTTTTGCTTATTTTTTACTTCGCAGAAAATCAATACCAAACGAAGTCCAAATGCCACGAAAGTTTTTGGAGAATTTTTTTCTGCCCAGAAGACACCCAGGAGGTCCAAGAAGTGCACCAAAGGGGGCCTGTGGGGCCCAATAGGCACCAGGGCGCGCCAAAGGCCCCAGGCGCGCCCTGGTGGGTAGTGGAGCCCACAAGCACCCCCTCCACCGACTATCGCCTCTATAAATACTAGAAAATCCCCAAAACCCTAGGGGGGTCAATGGAATACAGTTTCCGCCGCCGCAAGTTCCAAAACCATGAGATACAATCTAGAGGCCTTTTCCAGCACTCTGCCGGAGGGGTTCTTCATCATAATCCTTGCCCCTCTGATGATGTGTGAGTAGTTTACCACAGACCTAAGGGTCCGTAGATAGTAGCTAGATGGCTTCTTCTCTCTTTTTGATCTTCAATACAATGTTCTCCTCGATGTTCTTGGAGATCTATTTGATGTAATGACTTTTTGCGGTGTGTTTGTTGGGATCCGATGAATTGTGAGTTTATGATCAGATCTATCTATGAATATTATTTGAGTCTTTGCTGGACTCTTTTCTGCATGATTGTTATAGCCTCGTATTTCTTCTCCGAAACTTTGGTTTGGTTTGGCCAACTAGATTGATTTTTCTTGCCTTGGGAAGAGGTGCTTTGTGATGGGTTCGATCTTGCGGTGCTCAATCTCAGTGACAGAAGGAGACATGAAATGCATGTATCATTGCCATTAAGGATAAAATGATGGCGTCTATTCCTACATGAATAGATCTTGTCTACATCATGTCATTGTTCTTATTGCATTACTCCGTTTCTTCATGAACTTAATACACTAGATGCATGCTGGATAGCGGTCGATGTGTGGAGTAATAGTAGTAGATGCAGGTAGGAGTCGGTCTACTAATCTTGGATGTGATGCCTATATACAAGATCATTGCCTTGGATATCGTCATAATTGTTTGCTTTTCTATCAATTTCCCAACAGTAATTTGTTTACCCACCGTATGATATTCTCTCGAGAGAAGCCTCTAGTGAAATCTATGGCCCCCGGGTCTATTTTCCTATCATATTAAAACCAAAAATACCTTGCTGTAATTTTTATTTATTTATTTTATTTTGTGTTTTTGTTAGATCTATTTATCAAATCTCATACAATTTAATCTATCTCAATACCGAGGAGGGATTGACAACCCCTCTTACGCGTTGGGTTGCAAGTATTTGTTATTTGTGTGCAGGTGTTGTTTACATAGTGTGGGTGGATCCTCCTACTAGATTGATAACCTTGGTTTCATAACTGGGGGAAATACTTACCGTTGTTGTGCTGCATCATCCTCTCCTCTTCTCGGAAATACCAACGCAGATACAAGCAATCAGGCATTCGTGTGCAAAACTCATGGAATATTGAGCATCTTTGCAAGTTCTACCCGTAAGGCGCCGTTGTCGGGCCTGGTCCCGGCAACCCCTTTTGTACGAGCATAGTCTCAGAGACTTGTGACCCTTTGTACAAAGCCAGGCGTAGACCCTGCGTGTATCTAAATAATGCTAAGTGTTTCACGAACTTGCATGCATATTTACATATGTACTAGTGAATAAATATGACGTGATCACACTTGCTCATATGAGATGACTAACACACCGTAAGGTCTCCGTAATACCTTTTCTCTTCTTTCTTTTTCTATAAAGAAAGAAGGATTCCCCCGCATGCGAGTTTCCCTGGGAGGGATGGTGAAAGGTACCGGATGGCTTCTGGCACGCTCCGTGTTCATTTCATACGATAAGAAGTACAACAAAGAAAGATAAGTTGAAATTTTTCCAACGAAAGTTTCGTTGTTACTTCCTTGAAAATCCTCCTTACGTGGGTCTTGAGTTCGTACGAGAAACCTGCACGCGAGGGAATTTTGTCGCGTTTTGTTTCGCGCTCCAGTTATGCCTCGAGTCTGCTCGACAGGATCTGTGCCAGCTGCGTTCGAGGCCGACAAGTTGCTTTGCCGGTGGTCGCTCCCCGGCAAGCTTCCGAATAGCGTAGGGTACTAGGAAGAAAATCATACGAAAACAAAGACAAGCAAGGAGGATAATATTCATTTATTTGAGCACATCGGACATCATACATTTGTTGAAAAACGAAAAGTGCTCGATAATGCCTTTCTTGGCTCTTTCCTCCCAGGGTTTACATCGAGTGCGAGGAGGGCAAAAGGAGCGCCTATGCAGAGCCCTGTCCACCCCCGCCAGGACCAGAGGGACGCGGCCCGCCAGGATCAGAGGGACGCCCCCCGACAGGAAGGACGAAGTTGCATATGATGGTGCTGCCGGCGCTCAGCTGGTGATGAAGGTGCTGCCGGTGTTCAGCTGGAGTCCGAGTCGTCGTCTTCGAACTTGATGGCCGGAGACTCGCCGTCATCGTCTTCACCATCTGCGTCCTCCTCGTCACTGTCGCTCGAGGAGGAGCTTTCGCCATCGCTCGAGCTTTCCACGCAGCACCCTAGACGAGCGCATGAAGGCCCGAAGATCTTCACGGAAAGCGCATCGGACTCCACCAGCTTGAAGTGGAGGAAGTGCCCCTCCGCCAAGTAGTGGGCGTGCACGAAGGATTTACATCATCGGGTGAGGTGCATGACGCCATTAGAGGGGAACTCCACATTCACCCAGACGGCGCCATTGATGCAACCGTTCATATGCAACCACAACCCAAGCGGCTGGTCCAACTCCATTACCCTGGCAAAGGGACGAGGAAGCCGCAACCTGCTCCTCGGTGGGTCGCGCAGCTCTATGAGGAATTCAAGCATGGTGTCACCCATATGGCCTTCCGCCAGAGGCGGGACCACCAGTGCTCCGGTCCAGCCTCCTCGACCACGAGCGCTGCATCGACCACGACCTCGCCCGGCGGCCCCGCCCCATGCGCTGGAGCCGGCCTCTGTAGCCGAGGCCGAAGCAGAAGCATGGTGCCGAGGAGAAGCTCTCGCCGCCACGGCCGAAGCGCGGGCACGGCCTCTTCCTCTCGCCATGATAATAGAAGATGCAAGAAGAATGAAGGAGAAGGAGATGGATGAGCATCGCCTCCTATGCCCCGCCTTTTATAGGGAAAGGCGCGGGGGTTGGCTCTCCGCTACCTTAGGGCAACCGCCTCGCTCCACCAATCTCACGCCCTACATTCCTAGCAGACGCTTTACTCCATCAGCCGCCCAACCTCGCCAATCCGGCATCCCGGCTCCTCTGATCAAGGCACTACCACCACGACCGCCCTTGTGTGCCAATCCCACGTCCCGCGCCTAATCCGCATCATGGGGGAGCTGCAGTAAAGGAGGGAGTGATGGCAGGGATGGCAGTTACCTCAAACCACGCATACCCACGCGCCCCCGGTTTCTGGCACAAGCAATGGAAGCTGTTTAGGAGACAAGAACGCCGGGAGGAAACTGGGGGCTGGCTTGGTTTCAGATTAATGAAGAAGCAAAGGCGATCTCAAGATACGATGCCATTCCTGGTAGAATAAATGTTGTTTGTCTGTGCACTGTTAGGGCCTAGCCCAACGATGCCCGGCGACACGTGTGAACTAGGCCCGGGGGCTCCTGTCGATGCAGTAAACATGGGTATTTACTACCCAAACTTATGCACAGACAAGCAGCAGCTCCCCCGCCAAGTTGAAGCCTCAAAGCAAGCGACCAGACTAGAGAAGCAGCTCTTCGAGAGATCAAAGAGCGCATCAAGAAGACCAAGGCTTGAAACAAGCCACAAGATCTACAACAGAAACAACCTACCCCGGCAAGGACGAGCCGGCAGGACGAAGTCCCCGCCAACTACTAGCGCTCCACCTCACCAGCCAGCTGGAAGCCGCTCGATGAGGTGTCGAGCCCGCAAGCAACATGGTGGAGCTCGCCCGTACGTGTCAGCTCGCTGGGAAACGGATTACCTTTATCGACACCCATCCTAATGGCGTGTCAAGCTAATAGGAGGTAGTTGGGCAAGTGGTGCATCGACCTTGCCGGGGCTCCTCCTCCCACACGACACCTCATGATGCATTTAATGCATTTTTGTCCTAACTAGCAGAGTTAGGTATGATAACACTGTTTCTGTCTAATCATCCTGTAATGACCCTTTTGCCACTGTGGTAACCCCTTGAGCTATAAAAGGAGGGCCAAGGCAACCTTTAGAGGGGTTCGAACCCATTGTAACCCCACGCACAGGTATTCGTGCAGCTGCTATTTCCTTGCGACTTGTCGGGGGAGAGCACTCCGTGCATTTGTGCACACACACCCATTCAATACACCAAGGCAGGAGTAGGTTTTACGCTTCTCAGCGGTCCGAACCTGGGTAAAATTGTGGCACCTCTTGTTGTTCTTGTTCTTTGCGTTGAGTGCACCCCCTCATCGAACCAGAAAGGGGCAGTCCTGTCCCATAGATCGCCGGCTCCACGCTGACAGCCGTCTTCCTCGACCACTTCATCTGCTCCGATAATTGTGGTCAACATCGGCACCTTCTACCCCACGTCAACTGGCACCGCAACCGTCGTCGAGTCTCCTCTATTGGCCATCCGACATAGCGTACAGCTCGTGTAGGTCCCCGTCTTCGCATGCCCGGTGCTGGCAACACCGACGCGTGCCTTCATCCACGACGTGTCCCCAAGCCTAGCAAGCCTGGAGCGGCGCCTCATCAACATCGACTTCGTTCGTCTACGCATTTCCGGTGCTGGCAACATCGACGCGTGCCTTCGTCCATGACGTGTCCCCGGGCGGCAAACCCGGCACGACGCCTCGTCAATATCGTCTTCTTCCCAGTGCACCACTACCTCAGCGTCTCCTTGCGCCCGCGGCTCCACGTCGACTACCTCGACACCACTGCGACCCCGACTCAACATCGACCATGGTGTCTCTCGCACGGCTACCTCAACCACGGCTACACCATCCTATGCTTCCGGCTACCTCGACAAAGGCACAAAGGGCTATCGTCTTGCTTGAGCAACCTCGTCATTTTTTAACTCCAATTACGACTTCCGTGATGCATCGACCGTTACGACTGTGGGGGGATGTCCGTCGGCTTACCTTCGGATTTTTCTCCAGTCTCACTGTCTGCGTTGCTACCGTTGTGACTGCGGGGGGATGTTGAGTATCGTGATTAGTTAGGAAAGATAGGATAGAGTAGGATTTATTCTACCTTGTGTAGTACTTCAACTAGATCATGTAGTATATATATATATATATATATGCCCACGAGGCTCAAGCAATACATCCGCCGCATTACGTCAATCTCCTTTCTATTCTCTCTACAATAGTATAGCCATCTACTGGTTGCTCGGGCTGGTCCAGAAAATTACTCCTAAGCACTACTACCTCCATTTGGGTGTATAAGGCATGTGCGTAGTTCTAGGTCGACAACTTAACTACCTAAATATGTATTATATGTGACAAAAAATATATATTTAGAAACTACATCCGTATAGAAATCTAGTGACATACTTTTCATGACATATAACACATATTTAGTTCCTCAAATCGATGATCTAGAACTACACGAATACCCTATACACCCGGACAGAGGTAGTAGTGATAACCTATGGTTAGAAGGACTATTTCTTTGGGCAGGTGGCAGCTCACACTGTCACATTTAGGACTTGCCCGGGGTGCATTCACGAGCTCGTTCTGCCACTGCATGTTGTATAGCTATCATTTATATTTACTCATACAATAATGTGGGCTATAATGTTGACTATTACATCAGTGTTTTTTTATCTTCTCTCTTTCTCTTTCTTCACGTTAATTGTATTTTCCTAGAAACATACATATAGCTAGACTTTTGCATGAGAGCACACTCCTCTTTCACATATCTCCTTCACATAGAGCAAATACAGTAGTAGGCTTACATGACACTTTTGCATATGTGGAGGAGAGAGATGTGAAAAAGTAAGGGAGTGGACTCTCATGCAAGAGCCTATCTATATGCGTATTCCTAAACAAAATATAATTAATGTGAAGAAAGAGAAAGAGAGAAGATAGAAAATAGTACTAATAATGTAACAGACAACCTTATAGCTCACACTATTGTACGAGTAAATATAAATAACGACTAAATATGACATAGCAGTTTCATGTAGCCAGCAGCTGGCTATACTATTAACCATGCTCATAGGCAAAAGTGCCATGTAGCGAGCTATAAGACCACTATCGTAATTGCTTATAAGTCTGATGTCGTGCAGGATCAACCACCAGATTTGGTTCAAAGTCTGATAAAGTCGCATTTGCCTCAAAATGCAAGATGAATAAGAGCATCTACAACCGGACCTCTCAAACCCGTCTCAAACGCCCGGGCAGGCCACCCGATCGCTGCCCGGTCATGATTTTTTGACCCAGATGGGCCCCTCAAACGGTCCTCAAACGCCCGAACTGACCGGCACCCCCCATATCCAGCCCAAATATGGGGCGGATATGGGGGCGCCCGGGCACGCCCTCCACGTCGGACCCGACAACCCGACCCCATCCCCAAAATGCACTAAATCCCCCTCCCCCCGAGCTGCCGGATCCATTTGCTATCTCCTCTGTTTTTTCTCCTCCGCGTCGTCCGGCTCGCAGCTCCGCCGCCGCGCCCGCTCCGCAGCCGTTCAAGGCTCTCTGCCGCCAGCTCCGGAACAGCGCTCCCGTCCTCGCCGCGGGGGACGTTGTCGCCGGTCCGGACGCCACCGTGGTACGCCCGGCAACTCTTCGGCTCCGCCTTGCGCTTAATGTGTTCGACACATTGACCGACCGGAATTATTGTGATTTTGTTAGGTAAATGATGGATTCTGATGCTTCGTCGGACAGGAGTATGGACCGACGGAGCTTGACCAAATGATTCAAGATGAGTTCTTCGATTCGTCGGATTCGAACGAAGAAGTGGACATGATAATGCTCATGAGCATGCAAGAGGAAATGAACCGGCAAGTGGAGCATATTCTCAACTTCAAGGGCTCAATCAAAGGGAGAAGAGTGATCAACCGGGACAGAGTGTCCGGAGCAAAGCTACTACACAATGACTACTTTGCTCTCACACCTGCTTTTCTGGATGATCCATGGTTCCGTCGCCGTTTTCGCATGCGAAAACCATTGTTTTTGCGCATTGTGGAGGGAGTGGAGGCACACGACGACTACTTCAAGCTAAGAAGGGATTGCTGCGTCCAACTCTCTTTCTCGGCCAAGCAGAAGTGCACAGCTGCTCTGAGGATGCTTGCACTTGGTACTGCTGCAGACGCCGTTGGTGAGATGGTCAGGATGGGGGATAGCACGTGCCTCAAGACTACTGTCAAATTTGCTCGCGCCGTGGTTGAGGTGTTTGGACCGGAGTATCTCAGAGAACCAAATGCGCAGGACACAGAGAAGTTGGCTATTGGAGAGGCAAGGGGGTTTTCAGGAATGTTCGGATCAATTGATTGCATGCATTGGCAATGGAAAAACTGCCCCAAAGGTCTGCGGGGAATGTATCAAGGTCACACCAGAGAGGCCACCATCATACTAGAAGTGGTGGCATCACATGACTTATGGGTTTGGCATGCTTTCTTTGGAATGCCCGGTTCTCACAACTACATCAACGTGCTTCAACGATCTCCGGTGTTCAGGAGGCTTTGCAATGGGGAATCACCGCCGTGCAACAACACCGTCAACGGCCGGGACTACAACATGGGGTACTATCTTGCCGATGGTATCTATCCTTAGTAGGCGGCGTTTGTGAAGACCATATCTGAGCCGCGTGGCAATAAACAGAGCCACTTTGCAACAATGTAGGAAGCGGCTAGGAAGGACGTGGAGAGGGCATTTGGTGTGCTTCAGACTCGTTGGGGAATTGTGCGGAGCGCTGCAATGATGTGGGAATCAGAAGCTTTGTGGCAGCTGATGACATGTTGTGTTATTCTGCACAATATGATTGTCGAGGATGAGGGTGATGGTGTAGCCCAAACCCATGATTTCGAAGCACCCGGAGAACAAGTTGAAATCCCAGAAGATCAAGATGCGCCTCAACTTATGAACTTTCTGCAGATGCACCAGAATCTTCGAAATCAGCAGGTGCACACGCAGCTACTCAATGATCCTGTGGAGCACATATGGATCCACAATGGCAACCAAGGAGACAATGCTTGAGTTTGGCACTTCAAATAAATTTTATGTAAACACTATGTATGCTTGATACCAATATTTATTATTTACGTGCGATATTGTGATGCATGATCGACGTGCATGTATTTGTATGGATTTGAGAGTCCGGATTTAAGATATGTGGATGCACGGAAGAAAATACGAGGGCCCGTCCGAATGTGCGTTTTCTTTTTGCCTATAAGAGGAGAAATGGAGAATCCGCCGTCCATCTTAAACCGCCGGGCGCATTAAACCCCCGCCTCTCTCTCCCCTCGGGACCTCCGCCACGCGCCGCAACAGTCGGAGAAAAAAACACTTACAAAAGCACCGGGAATCTCAAGGTGGAAATCCACCAATCCAATCGGACGAAAGAAAAGAGAAATTCCCACCACCGACCGCGTCACGCGCGCGCACGCGCACCCGCGCTGAAAACGGGCCACCGCCCACGCGCCGCGGCCAGCCGACGCGTCCTCGCGCGCATGCCGCCGCCCAGCCTGACCGCCGCGCACGACCGGGTCGCCGCCGCCTCCGCCGCGAACGGCCACGCGGGGCCGGACGCGCGCCGCCGCGCGGGCAAGGGTAAGAAGGTCCACCCGCTGCCGGCCGACGGGGCCGCGATGGGGGACGGCGCCAGCGGCGGCGAGAGGCTGGCTGGCGGGAGGAGGCCCGCGGACTGGCTGTCGCCGTCCGGGGTTGCCGGCATCCTGCGGCGGCACCCGCTGCCGGCGCTGTTCGCGTGCGGGCTGCTGCTCTTCATGGGCGTGGAGTACACCATCCCCATGGTCCCCGCCGCCGCGCCGCCGCTCGACCTCGGCTTCCACGCCACCGCCGCCATGCACGCCGGGATCGCCGCCCGGCCCTGGCTCAACTCGCTCCTCGCCGCGCTCAACACGGTGAGCTCACTTCCCCTGCCATGCCTAGATCCGACCGGTGAATGAACCTTATCTCCTGCCGATCTACCCATCTTTGCTCCAGTAATTCCCAGCAGTTTTTCCCCTTTCGCTTTTTGACCTACCGATGTTACCCTCTCACTGACCAAACGTGATGGCAACCTGCGCTTTCGGTTGAGCAGAACGGGCTACATTGTAGCCACTCACACCAGAAAGTGGAAACTAACACTAGACAACACCAACATCTCACAACTTTCACATGACCATCTTCTCGAGCAGAGTTTGTTTACCTTTTCATATTTTTCTAAGTGGAATTTGTGTCACATTTGCCTTCCTGTGTCTACGTTTTTCTTCAGAACTTTCACGCGCGCTGTCCACTCAGCAGTCTAAAAATTTACCCATAATATTTGAGCACTACTAGTACCCATAATATTTACAATTGGCTAAAAATTTAATACGCGTCGATGGCAGTTGCACATCAACATCTATCGCTTTAATTATAAGAATGATGATGTCCAGGCTCTGGTACTGTGACAATTAGTTAATCTTTGTGAATTGTCGCTCCTGGTGATGATGAGGGAAGCAAAAGTAGCTGGTATCCACAAATGCAAGAAACTGACCAACGGTGTTGGGTGGCTTGGCTCACCCAAAACCGATAAGATCAAGAATATCATCGTCATGCATTCTTCACATACCCATGGATTTCCTGATAAGATACTGCATCTGGCTAGATAGCTACCCGGTCCCCGCTGTATTTGCTAGTACTTGCTAGTGTTGCCATGACGGAATCCTTGCTGACTGGGACGTGCGATCTTGTCATGTGCAGGTGTTCGTCGCGATGCAGGCCGCATACATCCTGTGGGCCGTCCTCGCCGAGCAGCGGCCGCGTGCTGCCATTGCCACGCTCATGATGTTCACCTGCCGTGGCCTGCTCGGCTGCTCCACGCAGCTGCCCCTGCCGGCGGAGTTCCTGGGCTCCGGGATGGACTTTCCCGTGGGGAACGTGTCCTTTTTCCTCTTCTATTCCGGGCACGTTGCGGGCGCGGTGATCGCGTCCATCGACATGCGCCGCGTGGGACGGCGCAGGCTGGCGGCGCTCTATGACACGCTCAACCTGCTGCAGTTCGTCAGGCTGCTTGCGTGCAGAGGGCATTACACCATTGACCTGGCCGTCGGCGTCGGCGCCGGTCTCCTCTTCGACATGCTCGCCGGCTGGTACCTGGACAGCAAGAACGTCGACAGCGGCGACAACCGTTGCTGCAGCAGCTGCCAGAAGGCTCTCGTCTCACAGAAGCTTACATCATAGGCCTATCAATGGCCGTGGAATTGCAGTGGACTGGACATGATCCAAGTCATTTTTTAAAATGCCACGTACTGATATGTAATTGTGTAACTGTGTTTGTCCTATGTAAGTTGCAACATCTTCTGAAATGCAAGTATCAGAAGCTCAAAGTACATCACAAGACAGGAATCAGCACAGGAACCAAGCTGGGAAGTGGCAACAGATGGCAAAGGTCAAGATGCACCATTTATTTCTGATTGAAGGATGGTACTCTCAAGATTATTTTTGCATCCAGTTACAGGATGATTTACTTCTAGCTTAGATGACATACATATGACAATACATTGCCAAAGTATACAACAGGTGAATAGGTGGTTATGTCAATCTAGTATACAGTGGTTGCTTCTTCTACCTCAGCCTTGCACCATGGAACTGCAAGGATTTGAGACTATAAACTTGTCACCCTACAAACAACAGCAGGCTGGTCAAGCAAACATCGCAGACACCGAAATGGATCATTAGTTTCATCACAGCAACGCACATCTGCTGTGACACGCCGCTGGCATCTTACACGAACACCGTTATTTATGGTCGCCATCGGCAGACCCATTCTGCTCGCTGAGCTTGTGAAACTCGGCCTGGATGACCTCCACAATCATGGCATCGTCGGGGTCTTGGTCGGGGATGTCTACATGCAAAGAACCCTGCTTGATGAGTTCCTGATTCAGCGCCTGCTGCTCGATGTAATGGTAGAGCTCTTGGTGGAAAGGGTGGTCAAGCGAGAAGCAGTCATCGACGCTGCTCAACGGAACTTTTGATGAACCCTCGCGTCGACAGAAATGGGGGATGGAGGAATGGTCCATGATCTGCACAGTTCAAATAAATGGTCCATGGAGGTCTTATTCTCTTATCACTCTTGCTTAATTGGAGTGCAGTAATGTCTTGATGAGCAATGAATGATGAAAATAGCACTAGCAAGTAATCTTACCTTTAGGAGCTCATCTTTCCCACGACCATTCAAAACATGAACCTTCTTTCTTGTCCTCTCTTGCAGTAGAGGTTTCACAACCTAGTAACAAAATTAAATGACTATTGGATCTTTGAAACAAAAATTACTAAATTACTGGTACAATGAAAATCTTAGGCATGATACCTTCCAACACGCTGAGAATATATATGGAGCATTCACAATATAATAGGTCTCGGCCTTTTCAGGGTAATTCAGTTCATCGACGGCAGATATTGCAGTCAAAATCTGCAATCCAACAACAGATAGCATCATAAATATGGACTAGCGTACACAACATGCAGATCTTATGCAAATATTTAGCTTTCTAAAAAAACGGTTCTTGTCCCTGTCACCTTTGGGTGTCATAAACACCCATGTATTTTCCACTTCTGTATGTAGCCATAAAAGCGTAAAAATATGACATGTTCATGCAGGTCATACCTTCAATAGGCTCAGTGCTGACAACTTCAGACCAGTCATATCAAGAACCTTTATACAGGTGGTTATAGGTCGCCTAAACTTCTTCGTCGCCATAGGCTATGGAACATAAGCAAGGAAAGCAGGTGTTATTCAATCTCAAATGAACTAGATGATCTTGGCCATGTAAAGATTAGTTGCACTCACCAGAATAATACGATCACGGTACTCATTGATCTGAATATGAGATTGCACATAGTAATGGACCTGAAAATGCAACATACTATCATTCTAAAGCACATAAGAACGACAGATTGAATCTTCATGCCTACAAATCCAGTAGAAATACATTTCCAATTCCATTAATATTGTAATTTGGTAATTATCTTTAATTGACATGGATGCAAGCTGACAAACTAAACACTCATCAGAACTGTATTCACAGAGGAGAAAGTGAAAACATCTGATTTGCACAAGAAGTATATGGTCAATTACCGAAGCTTTGTCATATGTGCTCTGTCCAACACCAAAGGCAAATACTGGGACGCCCTGGCAAAGGCAAAAGAAAGTTAAGAGTATTAAATAATTTGAAGGTTATCTACATTACAATTAATTATGGTCTGAACATGATTACTTTTATATCATAAAGACCCACAATGACTAAGGTAGTGTTTTCATAGAGATCTATAGTTTCAGAACGCAAAATCGTGTCATCAGGAGTTCAAGACGCCGATCTCCCCATACATTTTCTGATCAAAGAAGTTCAAATCTGGACCCTTTCACAAATTTGTTACCGCTGATTGTTCGATATACATATCCTTTACTGGCGCAATAGACATGTATCTTATGTTTTTGAAGGTGAACGTATCTTATGTTATCCGTCAGAAACGTATCTGCAACGGATAATTCAAGGGTATAGCAGTATCAAAAGACAGCCGTATAAATAAGTACTGGTGTACAGCATTGGAAGTAGGGACCAAATTGCTACATCAGGTTTAGCTATGTAGAACGTTGCATGTTAGGAAACACATTATGATGAAACAAGTTCTAGAAAAGTGAAAGGATAGGACCCAACAATGGAAGGAAATAAAAGATAATTGGCTTAAGAAAGCTATATACCTCCTTTGAGTATCCCGATAACCCAACAAGCTGTGATTCTCGTATCGATCTATACAAGTCTACTGGGATTATAGGTTTCTGCAGTTGTCCAACACATGCAGATGATCAATAATAGGAAAAATTAAACAGAAAATTCGATATAACTCTGCATCGCAGAAAATGGTTGCTCACCTCCAGTATACTGTCAATTTCATTATGTATCCTCCAATTCAAACAATCTACAAGCTAGCAAAAACAAAATATACTTAATCAGTCAAGTAATCCATGGAACATTTACTTCAGCCTTAATCAAGTAGGGGAAAATGTAAGCCAAGAACCTACCATTTTATGAGCATTAGTTACATGCCATTCTCTAGCTTTAAGGAAGCGCATTAGTGTCTCTGTTGGATAGCCCTGGTGCACATTCTGTAAAGGGAAATTCGTGTAATTAAGAACTCAACTCCCATCAAAAGCTACTTTACGACCTCTAATAGTAACAAATTCTTTGGAAAACTGAAAGAGCTGAAATGCACTAAATATGGTTTATAGTTCTATCCGATATGGTTGTATGTAACACTGAGATTATTTTGAAATCTTTAGAGTATGGTATTCTAACACCAACTATAGTTCATGGTAGTTTTTCCATGAAGCTAAGAGGTGTAGGCGGTATTTTCTTTGAAGGCGGCGGCTGTGGACGTTGCTCTTTTTGGCCTTTTTTGGCCTTTGTGTTGTGGTGCACGTTGGCTGTGTGCATCCTCAACACTTTGTCATCATGTTATTGCATAGGTCAGATTTACTTTATTTGTATCAGCTGGATGCATTAATAAAATTGCCTCTTCGTAAAAAAAGTTCATGGTTCCTCCGGTCCTCCCGATATGGTTAGTATGTAACACTGAGCTTAATTTGAAATCCAAAATATTGTATTATTTTTATATTGCTGTAAGCAATCATAGTCATTATTAGTGTTTACATATGCTAGTATCCCAATTTCCAATAACAGCAGGATCTAAAATTAGAAGGAAAACTTTGCAAACAGAGTAAGCAGACATGATCAGATGCTAGTTCAATCATAGAAGACAGGATTCCAGATGTAAGTGGCAGGTATATGCTTATCTTGACTTTCTTTCTCCTTTTTCCCATAGCAGAATCTTATGCTTTAAAAGTCAGGTTTTGTTATGACGGGAGGAATGTAGAATCTTAGCCCTTAAAAGTCGGGTTTTGTTATCAGTGAAAGAATCAATATTCGTTTCCCATACAAGCCCCAGAAATAGACTATGCATAGTGCGCATTCATGGTACGATGAGCAATTATAGATCTTCCACAAGTATGAAAATAAACATAACGAATTCACATGCATTGGCTACTTTGAAAAGCCAGATATATTCTCTCAGACCGGAATTGGCTCATTTCCCCTATAAAAGAACTTGGGTGCTTATATTACTTGGTAGTAGTTCCATGTGCTAGTACTTTGCCTGCCTAATGGAGAATTTCAGCACAATAATTATGCTGCAAGTAGCACTTTCCATCTTGATTCCAGCTCCACTAGATAAGAGATTCTGCTCCAGAATAAGTTGACATCTCCTACTGATCAGCACTCAGGGCGTGAAAAAGCCTTAGTCTTAGGGAGCATTTCAGTAACCACAAAGCATAGAAAATGCAAGCAATTTTCTGGGATAGGATGTGTATCAACCTGAGACCAGTGCCACCATACTAGCAGACTAAAAAGCGCGGAAATGAAATTATGCCGGAGAACTTGGAGCCTCTGCTATAGGAATCTGTACTGGCCAGATCCCAGATGGCAAGGAAATTTTAGTGAGGAATACATTGTTACCAACTAATTGGGAGACTCAATGCCCCAACAAAAGATCAGGAGGCTTCGAATGCGAACACCTCACCATCCACTAGTTGACTCAGTGGAGGTGAGATCAGAACAATTCCATGAGATGAGACACACGCCTCACTTCACTGTCCAACCACTCAAAATTACGCCCCAAAAAAATCCCAAACGTGTGGCCTACACCAAAGAACAAAATAATACCTTGCATCCACATGCAAGCAATAGTGCGGCAACTTTCCCTACCGAAAATCTATGATATCGTATCGTACCATCTACCATATACGAATTGCCTAGCAGTAGTTCATCGATATTCAGTAAACCACACATGATCCAGCATATCTTCAACTACATGCTCTGCTCCAACTTGCAAACTAAAAGTGGCCAGCAGGCTTGGAGATTAGACAGTGGCTGATATCAACCATCTATCGCCAAACAAGTGGTCCTTGTTTTTTACCTTCCCCTACTTTTCGGCAAGATGAGAAATTGTTTTTTGTTCAATATAAACAATGTAATAAGTAATGTTATGATGCAGAGGCCGGTGATAATAAAAGTTTCCATCGTCTAAAAATCCATCTCCCCTGATCCATTTGAACCGAGATTGGGTTTGCAGACCACTGAGCTGAACTAAGCAATTGTCTATAGTCCAAGTGAAGCAGAAAACAGAGTACTACAAAGGCATGCATACAAAAGCTAGAAGGAACGAACACAGAGGAGGAAGATCCAGCATACCTGGAACGTTTTCTTCAGCGGCTCCTCGACTGCAGAAAACCCAGAACAAGAGGCGCAAAGCAGTCAGCACCGAGCAAACGCATGGTGTGTGTACCAAAACTTGAAACGTGGAAATGTAAGGACCGGGGGAGGAGTGAAGGGCTGCTCTTGCGGAACCCGCGCTAACCTTGGTCGAGGAGGCCGGCGAGCTGCTGGACGGCGTCGTCGCAGGCGGCCCCCATTGCGCTCGAGGAGGCGGGAGGGGAGGGGAGCGGAGCGGGGCGGCCGATTCTACGGTGTTTTGGCGCGGATTCAGGCTTCAGAGGGGCGGCCAGCGAGGGAAAGACGTTCAGGTTCAGGGGGCGGTGGAGGAGGGGGAGGAGACGGTCTCCTCCGAGTCGTCGGTCGACCGGCTCTTCTCTTGGTCGGTGGGTCGGTTTGTTGTTGCGGGACGACTTTGGGTTGGGAGTCCGTCCACTTCAGCCGCTGCTATTATAGGCGTGCAATCCGGTGGGGGTGCAGTTTTCTTTTCTTTACTTCCTCTCTTTGGCATGCAGTTTTTTTTCTTTTTGCAGGGATTTCAGGCATGCAGTTGGGTACGGATTTTGTCACCTCTCGCGAGTCGGATACACAGGCTATTCAGAATACCAGGCTAATTCTGGTTCCCTCAAAAAAAAAAGTAGACTTTCTTTCTGGTACGTATATGGGCCGATGTTCTTTTTAAAGGAAAAATCGTATAAGGCCATCTGCAACGCTGACCCTCAAATTTGTTCCGGTATTTGTTCGCGGACACGGATGCAGGATCCGGCCATCCAATGCTAGCCGCAAATGTCCGCCTACATTTCAAACAATGTTTCAACTAACCGAACGAAATTCACGCAAACACGACGGATTTCTTCAAAATTTAGATAGAAAATGACACAAATCATCCATACATAACATGCAAATAAGTCTAGCACAACAATAGTTCAAATTTAGCGAGATTGACCGGATGTTCAACAAGTTTTCCGTGAACGGATTAACCGAGATTAACCGAAAATAGCACATATTGACCTTTCAGTCTCATCCAACAGTGTGTGTGCGTAAATGACACAGCTACACACTTAGGCATGTGGAGCGAACAAACTAACATTGTGGCACTAACACCATCAAGTATTGTCATGTAAGCACTACCAAGAACAGCATGCACTTTGATTCATCCCCAAAACAGTGGATTGGGATCGAATCCGGTCGAATTGAATCCACTGTCAACATTCTAATCAAACAGTACTCGATTTACCCTAAGAACCCTAACTACGGTCTCATCAGCAAGGGGGAGATTAGGAGCTTACTGTGGGGGTTGTCGGTGGAGCGTACGCCGGCCGTGGAGAAAACCCCGGCGGGAAGAGGGGTGCTGCAGCCGCCACTGAGGAAGACCCGACCATTCCTGGCCATGATCCTCATCGCGTGCCGGCTCGAAGATGTGCCCGGCGTCCTCGAGCTCCCCTTCCCTTGCACAGGATGCAGAGGAGAAAACCCTCGAATGGGGGTAAAAATACACCCATAAGAGGGGTCGGCAAAGGACGGAGGCCGCGGGGATTGAATCCCCACAGTCGTTGATCCCAAGATGAAGAGCTCCGGCTCCGGTGACGGAGTCGGAGCGAGCGACGGCGGCGCTGCATTGGCCCGAGGCGGCGACATGGTGCAGAAAGGGGACGACACACGTATTGCCGCCGCGAGATCCCATCCGGAGGCGGAGAGGCCGGCAATCCACCTCTCCTGGATGCGATTGTTGCCGGCGATGACGGGAAGGGGTGGGGCACGGCGAGACGGTGGCTCTGCCATTGGAGAAACCAAACAGCCAGTGAGGGGAGAGAGAGAGAGAGAGAAAGAGCGTGTGAACTGTCGAGGGTAATGATGGGAAGGAGTGTGGGGAGTTATGAGACGTCTCGTCGTCTCCCGCGCTTCCCCAAGCGTGCAGGCGCTCGAGTGAGACTGACTCGCCAAAGACGGCCGACTCGACCATTCCTCCAGAGCCAGGCCCAGGCCTGCTTTAAGGTTCGTGCGGGTCAGGAATCACATGCAGCCCAGACAACCAAATGGGCCAACTTCTTCCTGCGCGGGCCTGACTGAACCTAACACTACAAAAAAAATACACTTCCGTGATGATACGTGTTTGTCATAGTAGGTCACGTTTTCTGTCATGCATGTACATCCATGACGATTTTATGACAGAATCAAGATAGTCATACCTGTGCTGTCGTAGAAGTGTTCCATGACAATACCAAAACTATCATCACGGAAGTGTCCACTTCCATGACGATAAATGGCGCGTCATGGAAGTGCTTTCGTCAAGGGTAACCGACACGTGGCATCCATTGTAACGGGTCGCCGTTAAGCTATCGGGTTCCGGTTTGGATCCGATAACCCGTTAACAGCCCGGACCAATGGGGATTTTTCACGTGTAAAATTCCCATTCGCGCGCGGATCCACGTGTCGGCCCATCGTTGGGACAGTTGTCATCCAGCGAATGGACGGGACGCGCCTATGATATGTCGACACGTGGCTCGGCCCAACAGTGGCCCATTCAGGTCAAAAGGCCAGCCCGGTTGACATGGTCAAAAGGTAACGGCCGGCCCACTTAAAGCCTGCTAGCGGCCTGTTCGCATATAGCACATTTACACCCCGCTAACTCACGGCCCATTATGACCTATCCAAATTAGGCCCAGTAGCGTCATCTGGGCCGTCCAATATGATTCCAGTCCATTGTAACTTCCGGCCCATGTATGCCCCATGACGTCTTTCGGCCCATATGAGCCCCTTTGTAACTCTTGGCCCATTAACGACCCATGGTGAAACTGGCCCGTAATGAACAGTGTATGGCTTTATGCCCATTAACGGCCCATTATTCCATTGGGCCGTTTCCAGCCCGTGTTATCTTTCGGCCTTCTCAGGGCCCATTTATTCTTGGGCTGATTTGCAGCATTCGATAACTTACGGTCCGTTACTGGCATGTTCCGATTGTGGGCCAAATTCAGCCAGTGGTTAAAGTCGGCCCGTTTGTGGCCTGTTAATCCGTTGGGCCGTTTTCATAGCGTCATCAAATACGGCCGATTAACGACGGCCCATTATGATCGGCCCATGAACGGACGATTTCAACTCTAGCCCGTTTACGGCCCATAATGCGGTCCGTTATTGGCCCATGTTTGGCCAATCGATCATACGGCCCGTAGAAGGCCCACTGATTCTACGGCCCGTACAAGGCCCATTGTTTCTACGGCCCGTAGAAGGCCCATTGTTTCTACGGCCCGTAGGAGGCCCATGGTCACTACAGTAAATATGTAGCCCATGGTTATTGTGTCCTAGTTTCAAAAAATAGGTTATTGCGGCCACTAGCAAACCGCGGAAAAAGAACTGCACTGACTACAAGCAAACAAATAAACAAGACAACAAGGAAATAAATAAGCAAGCAACTTACGCTAGGCTATCACGGCTATTACACATATTACATCCACTGGGCATCAAAGTTTGCCACCAGTGCAAATATGGGGAACAAAGCAGCATATTACATACACTGGTTGTCAAAGTTGGCGACCGATGCAAATAAACGCCATAGCAAAACAAGTCCAGCACTGAAACCACTTCACAAGAGCTCAAGAAACAATATCGTAGGTATCCACCATGCTGGCAAGACGCTTAGCAAGCTTATTAGCTTTCTCTTGTTGGCGCTTAAATCCTCCAGCGCTTGCTGTTGCACCAGAAAGTATGCATCTGAATTCTGCAGGGACTTCCTCAGTCCTTCGGCTTCCTGTCGCAGCACATCTGATCGATGTCTTTCAACTTGAAGTTGAGACTCAAGAAGGCGAACTGATTCAGGCAGCGAGTTCGAAGAGCTGGTGCCAGCAGTAGTGGCCAGTAACTCGAACACTACATCAAGACAGGACTTTGGGGTTGTCTCAATGTCTTCAATATAGTTTTTATCAGCTTTCTTGGAGACTAACAGGGATGTCTCACTATCTTGAACCTTATCTGCATTACTTCCTTTACCATTGCATAACGAGGTACTCTTCTCCAATATTTTGTCCGCATTCTAAAAGAGAAACAAGCAGACAGATCACAGGTTTACCATGTTGTATATGAAACTCATTTTGGTAAACCAGTTCAGTAGTAAGGTGGACAGGATAACAGCATGAAACAAACATATATCTATGTAGTATGGTCACTGTATGGTCTATATCATTCTAGTTTATGTTGCCAAATCAAGATAGAGACAGTTCAAATCATATCTGTTTAAGACAAAGCAGCATAGACAGAATATAAGTGTGGGAAACTACACAGCAATAACAACACTTGTAATGTGCATGGCATGAGAACATAACTGTTTATTCAATTGAAACTGAAATCAACATAGAGCAAGTTACAACAGCAAATACGTTAAAGAAACAGGTTTAAAACATACCTGTTGTGCCATTGGAGTTTCAATTGCATCCTTCAAATTTGAAATTAGTTGGTATGAGTAAATACAGTGATGCAAGAGCAAAGGAGTATGAACCATAGCTACGGAATCTGACCTGAGAACAATTCTTCTTCTGCTTTAAGCGTTGACTTGGGGTTCGGAGTGGTGGTCCTCGTGCTTTGGGCACTGCAGTTGCCTTACTAACTGCTCGTGTTTGGGTGCTCTGTGGTGGAGACGGTGCTGTGTCAACTGGAACTGGGTTACTATCTGTTGGGGTTGGGGTTAGAAGGGGTGTAGCTGGTTCTCTGTCCAACTAGGTAGGGGTACAATCTGCTTGAGTATGGGTTATGTGTGGTGGGGCTGGTTCTTGGGCAAGTACAACCGTGGTTCTATCTACATCGACGGGTAGCACGATCTTTTCTGAAGACCGTGTTTTTACTCCCATAGATATGGCCATCACCCCCTCCAATTCAAATGGCTGATAAATAAGAAAAGTAATTGAATGTATAGACATTGTAAGATAGACAGGTGCAATGGATAGTAGGGAAGAAAACAGGGCATGAAATAATTCACATTTATGTTGTCTAACCAAATAGGATAGCATGACATAATTTCACACATATGATGGCTAATTAAATAGGATAGCATGACACAATTTCACATATATGATGGCTAACTAAACATGATAGAATGACATACATCAAAATATGATGACTATGTAAACAGGATGAGATGATATAACTATATGATGTGTCTATTAAAGTGGTTGGCATGCCATAATTCACAAACATGCCATCGATGGAAACATGATGGCATGATATAATTCACGGATAGAATGACATAATTCAAAATATGATGACTATGTAAACAGGATGAGATGATATAACTATATTATGTCTTTAGAAAATGGGTTGGCATGCCATAATTCAGATACATGCTGTCTATGTAAACATCATGGCATGATATAATTCAAATATATGATTTATATACTAAGCAAGTGAGTAGAGGGCAAATGCATATATGATGTGTCAACTAAGGAGATGGCATTCAATATTGTGTATATGATGTAAAAACTAAGCATTACAAGACAACATATGCATGATATGAGTAATATAACCCTGCCAAGTTTGAGCATACACCTCAGGGGGGAAATAGGACTGGTCATCTGCCTCTGAATCCACCTCTGAGGAGCTATCTATAACCAGCAAGATATTTGCTTCAGCAGGTAGCATTCTCTGCTCTGAAGACCTTGTTTTCACTCCAGATTTCTCTATCACCAATTCAAATGGCTGATGCAAAGGAAGAGCAGTTGAATATACAAACATTGTCGACAAATGGAATGAGTAATACAAAAAAAAGGATGGCATGATATAATTCACATATATGACGCTTAGCTAAACAGCATGGCATTGCATAATTCACATACATAATGTCTTGCAATAAGATAGCATTGCATAATTCACATATATAATGTCTTGCAACAATATGGCATTGCAAAATTCACATATATGATAATTAGACACTAAACAGGTGGCATTCACACAAAGCATGTCTAAACTAAGCAAATGACATGCCAATTCAAGACACCATATGCACGATATGAGCAATATAACCCTGCCAAGTTAGAGCATGCATCTCGGGGGGGAAGTACGATTGGTAATCTGCCTCTGAATCCTCCTCTGAGGAGCTATCCGTAACCAGCAAGACATGCGCTTCGTCAGATAGCATTGTCTGCTCTGAAGACCTTGTTTTCACTCCAGATTTTTCCATGACCGTGTCGAATGGCTGATGCACAGGAAGAGTGATTGAATGTACTAAAATTGTTGACAAATTTAATATGTAATAAAAAAGGATGGCATGATATAATTCACATATAAGATGACTGGCTAACCAGGATGGCATTGCAAAATTCACATATATGATGCCTGGCTAAACAAGATGGCATTGGATGATTCGCATATATGATATAGAAACTAAACAGATGGCATTCACACAATGCATGTCTAAACTAAGCAGATGACATATTTTATGTATAAAGTAAGCAATGCAAGGCACCATATGCATGATATGACCAACATCAGCATGACAAGTTAGAGCAAAAGACCTCAGGGGGTAAATAGGATTGGTCTGCTCCCTCTGAATCCCCCTCTGAACAGTTATCTTCCTCTTGATTACAGTCTGGAATGGGGGGAGGGGGTTGCTTTTGCACCGACCATGGAGCGACGTCTGCATAAAATTTTATTGCCACGCAAGGCTCGTCTCTTTTGCTCTACATGTTCAGTACCATTGTGTACAATAACTGACATGCATAGGAATAAAACATAGTGAGATTATGAAAGGAGTGCATGCACAAATTCAGAGTGATGGTGCCAAACTGTGGATAGACCCAAAACCAATGATAGCAGGCAGATAATAGCTTCAGTTAAAAAATATAGATAATGGCTCCTTTAATGTTTGTTTCCACCCAACATGAAACTCATAGTAGACACCTAAGATTAACCAGATAGTAGACAGATAGTATTGATTGTTGCCCAATATGTACCCCACAACCATTTAAAAACTCAAGTTTGAGCATTAGTTTGGACCTGACTCGGAGTCTAATCAGTGAACAGGACGATAAAGTAGCATGTCATCATATTAAGCGATGCATAACGAAAGCAGACACGAAAGAGTGCGACCTCTCTTGCGGACCCGTGTAGTCCTCAAGGTCATCTGCTCAGTTGATGATGGTAATGCAATTGTCGTGGCTGCCGGCGGCGGGGAAGAAGATCTGAGGCGGCGAAAGACAGTCTGGAGGGCAGATCCCTGCTGTGGTGAACCCATCCGTCGTTGGAGCAGCTGAGCTGGGGTGGACCACAGCGCAGCAGGAGCGGGACAAACCACACAAGGTTTTCTTTGACACATATCTGTAACAGAAGTAATTTTGTAAGGGCTTGTTTGAATTGGAGGATTCTAACAATGCAGGGATAGGAAATACACAGGAATACGATAGGAATGCACGTGCAAAACAGAGAATTTAAAAACACAGGATTTCTGCCAATCTGGGTGTTTGGTTCACAAGAATTGGAACATCATAGGATACAAAGAAGCATGGTGAGATTAAGTCAAACCACAAGAAAATGTACGGTTATAATGCTATTATGCTACTATCTCTTAGTCTTGTGCTTCATGAATAGGAATTTGAAAAGGAGGATAAGTGGATATTAAAATTCCTACGGTTTTTCTTTCATTTGCTCCATTCCTTTGTACCAAATGCATGAATAATAGTACCATACGAAACTTTCCAATTCCTATGTTTTTCCTTCACTTTTCCTTTCAAGCACTGGCGATTCTAGTAGGCAGGCTTGAATAGGGAAAAGCCTACACTCAAAAAATGTTTTTGTGCTACTTCTACTACTTTGGACCCAGGCCCATCTACAAATGCACAGCTCAAACGCGCAGAAATAAATAATGATGGCGTTCAAGAGAGTCCATCACGGATAGCTAAGTTGCCTGGTACCTCACTGCTTGTCATATAGTAGGAGAAACTAATCGTATTTCACGTTACTACGTGTGCTCAGTGGACAATATATATAATATGTAGAGTAAAAAAGCGATGCAACAAGTGTACAACCTCTTTGGCGAAGCCATGTCGATCTCAGCATGATTGGGTTGGTTGGTGAGGATGCTCCGGCTGATTTGGCTGTCGAAGGAGGGGAAGAAGATCTTAGGCGTCTGGAGATGGAGCGGGGGGTACTGCTCCGCTGTGATGGAGGGTTTCGTCGTTGGAGCAGCTCCGGTGAGTTGTACGACGGCGAGGCGGAAGCAGGACAAGAGAGACAACGTTAACCTGAGTGGAATTCTAATAGCATCCCCAATAGATGATGTAAAATACATAACCATAAAGTGATAGATGTAGAATACATCAGCCGCTCATCTCTGAACTTAACTGTCGAAACTGAATTTAACTATCGAAACTGAATTTTACTGTCGAAACTAAATTTTGCTGTCGAAACTGAATTTTACTGTCGATACTGAACGCACTAGTAGCAGAAAAGCAGTAGCAGCAACAGCAGCGCCCGGAGCAGCAGCGCGTGCGAGAGCCGAGGCAGCTAGTCGTGTAGCAGCATCTCGGGTAGCAACTGCAGGGGCTCAAGCGAGAGTAGGATCTGCTGCTCGTGCAGCAGCAGCGCAAGCAAGAGCAAGAGCGAGAGCAGCAGCGCGAGCAAGAGCAAGAGCAGACCAGGCAGGGGACCGAGAGCAAGAGCAGAGCAGCAGCGCGAGCGAGAGCCAAAGCAGCAGCAGCTCCTACTGATGTGGACGTCGCCGCCGAGGGAGCGATGCCGTGGAGGAAGTGGCCGGCGACGCCACCGTAGATGGAGCCGCGCCATGTCGGCTCGGGACCAAACGCCGGCAGCACCGTGAGATCGAATCAAGAAGAAAATGCAGCGATTAGTGTAGAACCTCTTTGGTGGCGCCGATTAGGCCTCAGCTTCATCCGAGGAATCGGTGATGATGTTGCTCTTCCGGTGGTGCAGGTGAAGACGGCGGTGTGGGAATGGAGGTGGCGCGAAAGATGAGGGGAATGTCGGGGCAGCTCCTTGGAGGTGGAGGACGGGGTAGCTGAACCGGCGGGACGACGAGATCGACGATGGATCCTCATCTGGTGCGGTGGATGAGGGACGTCGAGGTGTTGCTGTGGATGACGTCGTCGGGGAAGTGGCTCCGGCTGGGTGGCGGACGGAGGAGGGTGTGGGGCTTCGCGGGTTTTTGCGGCCTCGGTGTACGAATGGGGGGCGGATGGGATGGGAGGGGGGAACCATGGCTTAGGGATGCGCTTGTCCGAAATGTGGGGTAAGTTACGAAAGTACCACCACCGATTTGAGCTAGGCGGTTCTTTCGGTTCGGGGGTATCACGGGCATTTCGCGTGTCGGGATTTCGCAGGAGGTGGGAGTTTTCGCGCGCGTTGTAATTTTGGGATAGCAAGGCGCGGGTTGTGATGGAGGGAGTTTTCGGAGCACAACGAGACAAAGAGCTATCTTAAAATTTTGGGGTAACAAGGCGCGGGTTGAAGAGGCGGGAGTTTTGCAGCACGATAGACAGAGATGCTAGCTTGAAATTTCGGCATAACAAGGCGCGGCTTAAAATTTCGGGAGAACAAGCTTAACGTATACAAAAAAAATACAATTCGCACCTCACTAGAGAGAGCCATGTCCCGTTTTACTATATTACTAGAAATGCTTTCAAACACAACAACAAAAAAGGGATAATTAGATTTATGCCTCTAGTTGTGTCCCACTCAGCTGTTTTACCCCTAATTTCCAAAAGTCACCGGTTCTGTCCAAGTCACTTCGCTCCTCTTACGCTTTTGCCCTATGACCGTTTGACCGTCAGTTTGAAAAATTCATAAGTAGTTCATACTAAATTAGAAAAATGCAAATAAGATACCAAAATGTTCGGAAAAACATCACCTATATGTCAGTGTCATTTGCATTCATGAAAAAAGTGTTGGAAAGTGCACCTCTGAGTTTTAGCTCTTATGATACCACCATGAATAGTAAAATCTAAAAAAATTCAAAAAAAATTGGTGGCAAAGAATGAAAAATGTTTTAAATTCTTGCCAAGTTTCATCAGGGAATGACATTCGTGGATGTCGTGGCAAAAAAAAAACAATCAGCACTCCAAAATAGATTTTTTTTTGCCATGACTTCCATGAATGTCGTTCCCTGATGAAACTTGGCAAGCTCTTAACACATTTGTCATTCTTTGCCACCAATTTTTTTTTTGAATTTTTTAGATGTTACTATTCATGGTGGTATCATAAGAGCTAAAACTCGGAGGGGCACCTTTCAACACTTTTTTCATGAATGCAAATGATACTGACATATAGGTGATATTTTTCCGAAAATTTTGGTATCTTATTTGCATTTTTCTGATTTAGTATGAATTAGTTATGAATTTTTCAAACTGACGGTCAAACGGTCAAAGGGCAAAAGCATAACAGGTGTGAAGTGACTTGGACAGAACCAGTGACTTTTGGAAATTAGGGGTAAAACAGCCGAGTGGGACACAACTAGGGGCATAAATCTAATTATCCCAACAAAAAACTAAAAAAATCAGGACAACAAACTTAACGTGTACAGTACCAAATCAATTTGCACTTCCCTCAGCAATAAAAAAACAATTCGTGTTGTCTAGCATATGGACTAAATTTGAGTACATTTTCCCTGTTTGAATGGGATTGTACTCGGGTTAGTTATACAATCATCTAAATATTATCTTCACAACACATGACATGAATATAGGAATAGTAAATTCCCATATAAATATGAACTACATGTACATACGATCTCGAATTCAAATATATGTATCCATTTTATGTTTAATTCAAATCATAGTACATGTACGCTCTAGCTAGATGTTCGGAATCTAAACCATGTATGATACTATGTACAATGTGTTTAACACGCACAACACACACACACACACCATTTAGACTAGTAAGGTACACGTGCATTGCACGCATGAGATTTGGCAACCAAATTATGAATAAATATCACATTATAGCATGTAAGCTTTGAGTCATATATGCATGATGTAGATGTTCGTTTAATTCTTATAGTTCATCTCATTCAAAATCAATTAGTTTTTATAAAAAAAGCTAATCTATTTTAAGATTCATGGAATTGTGCGTTGTAAAGCATAAAGTAAAAACAAATAATGGCAATTCATCTAGAAAAAAATTGGGCAATTATGATACGGAAAATTCTAGAACAAAGGAGAAGTGCTTGTGTTTTGAGGTTTGTGCATTATCGTAAGTTCAACCATGGAGTCTTCTAGATTGTACATGTGGCAAAATCTGGTGGAATGTAGATGATATCCAATGGCCAGTAGTGCTCGGATTTGCCATCTCTGCACCGTCGGATTGGCTTCATCCAACGACCATCTTTCAAAGTTATTCGCACACTATATAGGGGTATAGACATGTGATGCGAAAGCCACCCATCATCTCTAATTTGAATAGTGTGTCCATGCACGGATGCAATGTGGCCAAACGATGCCTGCCATTGGTATCTCAAATTCAAATCAGTCTGACCTTGTTCAATGTGTATACAGTATAGCATGCTCGTTTCCAAACCACACCACGCATATCTCAGTTATATTCATGCATGCATGGGTTTCAAACATCATGATCTCTTATTCAAATATTTGAATTCAACTTTATATTGATAATGACCTCACCTAGTCTTTTACACCCACACAGTCGTCTTCTCTTTATAATTGTACCACTAACTTTCTCTCGTGCATGCATGCACACACACTACCACTCGGCATTATCCATCGCACACATGCAATCTTTTTCTTCAGGTCGGTCTCCCATGCATGCACACACACACACCTCCCCCTCTTCATCACTTCGGGCATTCTTTATCTCTCACATGCATGCGCAACGATCGATGTTCCTCTATGTGTGTATATATATAGCTAGGTCTTTCCTAGTTTTCCACACAAACCGATCGATCTATATGTCTAGTCAGGTCTCACCCTCTTTCCCACGTACACATCGATCAATCTATACCTCTCTATATAGGATTACATAGCTGATACACCCATATTATCTATCCATCGTCTCCCTCTTATCATCCATGCCTTCCGCTTCATCTCTTAGACGCGCGCACAGTGGCGAAGACAGGGGGCAGCAAGGGCCCTGCCCCCCTAACATCACTATATACTGAGGCTAATATGAATGTGATCAGTAGATCAATTGTTGGTAAAATGGTTTAAGTTGATGAACTGGCCCTCCCCGTAAAGGATTAGCAATTCTTGGCCCTCTAGCTCATTTATTTTTCATGACTCCGCCACTGCGCGAAACCGCGCACGTTCTCGCCCCCTCTCTTTAAATATCAATCTCGCATTTGTGCACTTCTTCATAGTCTCCCTCCACTTGGCCCCTCGCACCATCTTCCAGCACCCCACCCCCCATATCCCAGTGCTTGTACGCTCGTAGAGCTCTTCCCTCTATCTATCTCTATCGATATCTCGCGCGGTCGACCCCTCCCCTCCCTTCTCGTATATCACCCCGGCCCCATGCACATACATGTATGTATATAGGCCTCTCCTTCACACAAATTGCATTGACACGTATTCTCTCACCATATCTTAGTATCTCTCACACACACGGACTACGTGTGCGAAAGAGAAGAGGTGCACACACGCACTCGTTCCCACATACAAACGCGCGGGTGCACGGTGGAGCACACTTGTACAAAAAATGAGCGTGTAGAAAGGCTTTAGATGATGTGCCACTAGTCTATATATATACCTCTATATCTATATCTATACCCCTATATTGAGTGCGAATAAAATTGAAAGATGGTTGTTGGATGAAGCCAATCAGACGGTACAGAGATGTCAAATCCGAGCACTACTGGCCATTGGATATCATCTACATTCCACCAGATTCTGCCACATGTACAATCTAGAAGACTCCATGGTTGAACTTAAGCATAATGCACAAACCTCAAAACAAAAGTACTTCTCCTTTGTTCTAGAATCTTTCGTATCATAATTGCCCAAACTTTTTTTCTAGTTGAATTGCCATTATATTTGTTTATACTTTATGCTTTACAATGCACAATTCCATGAATCATAAAATAGATTAACTTTTTTATAAAAACTAATTGATTTTGAATGAGATGAACTATAAGAATTAAACGAACGTCTACATCATGCATATATGACTCAAAGCTTACATGCTATAGTGTGGTATTTATTCATAATTTGCTTGCCAAATATCATACGTGCAATGCACGTGTACCTTACTAGTACTTCCAGTATGTGCAAAACATGTAAATTAGAATTCCAATGGCACGCTACACAGTGTCTCTCCCTTTTTCAGTTAATATATTATGATTAAAATGATGTGGGGGCATCCATGAAGCCACGTGGCACATGTGGAGGCGTTGTCGCGACCTCCTTGTGTGGATTGATCACAGTGACGTGCTGCTGGTTCCAGAAGAATGTACGCATCCTCTCTCACGCACACTGGCAGTATATGCACGAAGCAAAGATGTGCACGCACGCACTCATTCCCTCGCACGCACACGCGGGTACACAGTGGGACGCTTTTTTGTACGAAGATCCACGCCATGTGATAATTTGATGCGTGTAAAGTCGTTCACTTCATTGATGGTCAATTAATACAGTGCATGCAAATTGAGTGGACGTGAGGGAGGAAATAGTTGAGAAAGACATTACTACTCCACTGCGTGCATGCGAGTAGTTAAATCATGGGTTGCTACTTCCATTGATCTCCTTCGTATTTTGTGCCAATTTTTTACCATAATTTTAAGTAACACAATATTTATGCATGTCATAAAAATTAATGTCATCAAAAACTATGTTCAAATGTGATTCCAATGATATAATTTTTGGTGACATGCATTAATATTTTCTTAGTTAATTTTTTGGTCAAAATTGGCACAAAATAAAAAGGGGGCCAATAAACCAGGACGCAGGCAGGATGATCAATTTTTGCCTGGGTTACTGTTGGTGGCCTTTGTATTTAAATATGGACGGAGTGGAGTAGTACTATCTTTATCTTAGCCTCGTAGGGCTCTCCCAGCGCCTATGCTCGCCTCCCCGCCTCGCCCACCAGATCCCGTCATGGAGGATCCCGCCATGGATAATCCCTTAGATCCCAGGATCTCGCGGGCTGCCCTCTCGCTGCGGCCCGCAGCACTGCCGCCTTTGAGCGAAACCCACATGTGTTTCAGAGGGGATCCATTGCTCTGAAATCACAGATCGGTGGTGTCGGAGGACATGCTAGGGCTGCGTTTCAGGTGGTGGGCAGCAAGGGCAAATCGGATCGAGGAAGCGTCGCATCGATTGGAGACAAGTTCGAAGGAGCTGCGCCTGGCGAAGCACAAGGCGGAGGCGCAAGTCGATCTCAGGGGAGAGATGCTGAGGGATGTCAGCATCTGGCAGCGTTGCGTTGATTTTGAGCTGGGGCTAATGGCAGAGATCATATTCACGGAGTCTATTGCGGAGGAAAGAACGCGTATGCCTGCGGAATGGCATGAGCAGCCGATGCAACTGTTCAAATGGGCGGTAGGAGAAGCCAAATCACAGGACCAGCTGCGGCGGCACCGCTGGGCATGCATCGTAGGCGAGGTGAGCTGCCCTCCTTCCCCGCCAGCGATGCAGTGACCTACTCGGTTGCTGCTGCAGTGAACTTGCGGCGCCATGGCGGTTTGCAACCATGACAATCACTCCATCTATATGTATTGTATTCCTGTGAAAATACTTGGTCATTTGGAAAAGATGGTAATTGATTTATCACTAGTTTTATGAATGCTTGGTCATGACAATCACCCGAAGCCACAACCAGAAGTCTCCATCGCGTAATACTTACGGTCGGTCGCACCAACAGACGGTCGGTCAGACCCGCGTCTCACCGAAGGGACACGCATCGGCTTGGTCTGACATGTACGACCAGTTACATCACTGACTTGTGCGACCGAATTTAAGCAGTAGTACTTGAAATTTGTGTTCTAGGAAACTCATCGGGAGCCGTTTCGGGCCTCGAAACCAAAACCATCAATTAATCTTTAGCTTGTTCCCATCACATTCCAAAGTAGTACTACCATGCTATAATTAAGTGCAAACCTGCTCACACCTAGTACGTATCAAACCTGAACGTGTTCCCACTATGCAGGTTTTAGTACTAGTGCTAGTACTAGGTTATAAAAAGGGGAACTACCTAGCCGAAAATCACTCTACCTTGCTCCTCATAAGTCTTTCTTGTTCGTCCGTCCTGGCCATGGCCGGTGTGCAGAGCTCTAGGTCGAGAACTACTCGTAACAAGGGAGCAGCGACCAAGGCCGTGAAGAAAAAAAAGAGGGCTCGCCGCCTCGCAGAGACCTCGAAAGATCTCTCACGGGCAGGCGAAGGCTCCCAGGAGCGCCCTAGCCGCGGAGGCGAACATGCCGAGCTGGCGGTGCTGGAGTCGTTATCCCTCGACGACATTGCCGATCAGCTGAATAAGCAGAAGGAGTTCATCGATGGCTTGGTGCAGCTGCTGAAGGAGAGCCTCGATGACATGCCCGCTGAGCTCAATAAGAAGGAGGAATTGACCGCCGGCTTGGTGATGCTGCTGAAGGAGAGCATTGCCTCGGATAAGAAGGCGACCAGCGAAATCCTGCAACTTCAGGAGGATAAGGCGAAGCTCCGCCACGAGCTCGACCTGCTGAAGGAGGAGAACGCCGGCTGGAAGAAGCTGCATGAGAAGAGTAGTTCCTCGGTGAAGATGATGCACGCCCTCGTCATGGAACAGAAGGAGGAGTTGGCGAAGCTCCGCATCGAGCACCCGGCTGCTGTCAAGGTACGTAATGCGGCCGTGGAACAGATGATGAAGGCTCGCGTCGAGAAATCCCACGTCATGGACAGAATGAAGAAGATGGCGGAGGAGATGCGCGAGGAGATGGAGGTCATGGAGGCGATGAAGAAGCAGTTACGACTCTGCGGCCAGCAACCCTTCATGTAGTAGAGAGCAGCGCCCCAGACTTGTGTGTGCGTCTTCCTTTTTTTGGGGGGGATAATCTTCCTTCTTCTTTTGCTCCTGTGTTTCTTCTTTTGCTTCGAGTCTTTCGTCGCACGTGTCACGTTCTCTGCGAGGCATGAATAGAACAATGCTAACGATGAGCAGCGCCGTGGGATCGATGACTAGCAAATTAGATCATTTTTATCGCCATATGGCACTGGGCTGCCGTGTTTCGTGCTCCTCCGTCGTACTAGTACTCCAGTGGAAGGCTTGAGTATACCGCACGG
The DNA here is from genome assembly GCA_011799875.1 of Thinopyrum elongatum. Classification (NCBI taxonomy): domain Eukaryota; kingdom Viridiplantae; phylum Streptophyta; class Magnoliopsida; order Poales; family Poaceae; genus Thinopyrum; species Thinopyrum elongatum. Next base: position 522,673,211 of record CM022303.1, read on the forward strand.
TTCTTTGCTCCTCCTCAGGTCGTCGGCAACATTTATACGAGCAGTCAAATCACAAGGCTCCGCCTTCCAACAGTAATGAGCCGTCAAATCACAAAGGCCCTCGCCTCTCGTGAAACCGACCAAGCGAGACTGCCCCGCCCTCTAGCCTTTTAAATGTATACTTTTGTACAGTACTAGTATCGATGGATTGCGCCATGGAGCAAAACTAACAAGATGAAATTAAAGAAAAAAGGTGGTACATATAGAGAGCGCTCGTCGCCAAATTATGCATATAGTACTATTAAAAAAGCTAGTACGTGCTTAGATGGGGTGCTAAAGTCTATTAAAGAAATTAGCATACCTATTTAATTCTTTGACAACTAAACTCCTTCATGCTTTGGGTAAACTTCTCTCATTTAAGTTTTTTTAGAATTACATATCTCATTTAAGTGTTTTGCGTATGTGGCATGCTTAGAGCGTGGTTAATAGTATAGCCAACTGCTGGCTATATGATGTTGGTCATATATATTGTACGTATATAATGTGAAGAAACGAGTGGTAGTACTACCAACTACAAGATAAACTGTAAGAAATACTAGTATATACGTACTGAAGAGTTAAAGTAACGAGAAGGAACATAACATAGTTCTGGTGGGGGCTCAGCACAACACACCCCTCAAATAAAACTAAGCACCCTGAAATTAAACTAAGCAACTAATCTGGTAGACACTGCATTAGAACCACCATGAGCAACGACACTGCCGCCTTACTCGGACTCCTCGTCCACGTGCTCGACTTCGTCCTTGTCCCTCTTCCTATTGGCCGATACTTCTTTGCTTGAACCGCACACTTGGCTCTCGCTCTTCATCCAACCCTTGTAGATATTGAAACAAAGGTAGGCATCCATTGCAGCGTACTGGATGTGGTCTCTATCTAGTACATTCCACTGCCATGTAAGATGAAACTCGGGCGGAGGTTTCGTCAGTTTACCGTACGAAGGATCAACCATGGCTCCTGCCAGGGTCAGCATTGAAGGCTGACGGGAGGGCACCAGCCCATTCTTCTAGAGGTCGAAGGGCTGGCCTACAACGAGGCCTATCCAACTCAGGACTCTTCTGTTGTTCGTAAAGTCTACAGTAACGAATTTGACTTTGCCGCCCGCGAGGAAGTTCTTAAAATCCTCGCCCTCAACGTCGGCATGGCATATGTGGTAGACCAAGCACAAGTTATGCACGCAAACCTGGATCACGGCAGGCTTCTTCCTCTCTTCCTCCTTTAGATTCTTCTCTTTTCCCAGGACTGTGGTGTACTCAACATCTAGCCCAGCGACCCACTCATCACCAATTGACTTTTCGAATATGCGTCTGAAGCGAGCAAGGCATCCTTTCACCGTCGCGGAAGAACGGGTGTAGATGACGTCGAACTCATCGCCGGTGATGGTTCTGACCTTGTAGTTGATACGTCTCCAACGTATCTATAATTTTTGATTGTTCCATGCTATTATATTATCTGTTTTGGATGTTTTATATGCATTAATATGCTATTTTATATTCTTTTTGGGACTAACCTATTAACCTAGAGCCCAGTGCCAGTTCCTGTTTTTTCCTTGTTTTTGAGTTTCGTAGAAAAGGAATACCAAACAGAGTCCAAACGGAATAAAACCTTCGCGATGATTTTTCTTGGACCAGAAGACAACCAGGAGACTTGGAGATGAAGTCGGAGGAGCCACGAGGCGGCCACAAGGACGGAGGGCGCGCCCAGGGGGTAGGGCGCCCCCCACCCTTGTGGGCCCCTCGTGCACCTCCTGACCTAATTCTTTCGCCTATATATTCCCAAATATCCCCAAACCACCAGAGGCATCCACGAAAACACTTTTCCACTGCCGCAACCTTCTGTACCCATAAGATCCCATCTAGGGACCTTTTCCGGCACCCTGCCGGAGGGGGATTCAATCACGGAGGGCTTCTACGTCAACTCTATTGCCCTTCCAATGAAGCGTGAGTAGTTTACCACAGACCTACGGGTCCATAGCTAGTAGCTAGATGGCTTCTTCTCTCTCTTTGATTCTCAATACCATGTTCTCCTCGATGTTCTTGGAGATCTATTCGATATAATACTTTTTTGCGGTGTGTTTGCCGAGATCCGATGAATTGTGGATTTATGATTAGCTTATCTATGAATATTATTTGAATCTTCTCTGAATTCTTTTATGCATGATTTGATATCTTTGTAATTCTCTTCGAACTATCGGTTTGGTTTGGCCAACTAGATTGGTTTTTTTTGCAATGGGAGAAGTGCTTAGCTTTGGGTTCAATCTTGCGGTGTCCTTTCCCAGTGACAGTAGGGGCAGCAAGGCACGTATTGTATTGTTGCCATCGAGGATAAAAAGATGGGGTTTTCATCATATTGCTTGAGTTAATTCCTCTACATCATGTCATCTTACTTAATGCATTACTTCGTTCTTTATGAACTTAATACTCTAGATGCATGCTGGATAGCGGTCGATGTGTGGAGTAATAGTAGTAGATGCAGAATCATTTCGGTCTACTTGACACGGACGTGATGCCTATATTCATGATCATTGCCTTAGATATCGTCATAACTTTGCGCTTTTCTATCAATTGCTCGGCAGTAATTTGTTCACCCACCGTACTATTTTCTATCTTGAGAGAAGCCTCTAGTGAAACCTATGGCCCCCGGGTCTATTTTTCATCATATAAGTTTCCGATCTACTATTTTGCAATCTTTTACTTTCCGATCTGTAAACCAAAAATACCAAAAATATTTACTTTATCGTTTATCTATATCTATCAGATCTCACTTTTGCAAATTACCGTGAAGGGATTGACAACCCCTTTATCATGTTGGGTGCAAGTTGTTTGATTGTTTGTGCAGGTATTCGGTGATTTGTGCGTTGTCTCCTACTGGATTGATATCTTGGTTCTCAAACTGAGGGAAATACTTATCTCTACTTTGCTGCATTACCCTTTCCTCTTCAAGGGAAAAACCAACACAAGCTCAAGAAGTAGCAGGAAGAATTTCTGGCGCCGTTGCCGGGGAGATCTACGCCAAGTCAAGACATACCAAGTACCCATCATAAACTCTCATCTCTTGCATTACATTATTCGCCATTTGCCTCTCGTTTTCCTCTCCCCCACTTCTAAAATGATTTTCGAAAAGATTTGCATTTTTATTCGCTCTTCTTCCGTTCGTCTTTTCGTTTGCCGTTATGTCTTACTTGGTTTGTTTGCTCGTTCGCTTGGTATAATTGTGTGTTTATTGAAAATCAAAAACCAAAAGTTTATGGATCCTCATCCACTTGCTAATCTTTTTAAGAGATCCAATTTTGATGAACCAATTGCTAGTGAGTTTTGTGCACTAGATTATCTTTATGAAGTTTTGCTTGAAATTCATGAATCTAAAAAATGTGATGAAGTGTTAAAAGAAGAAATTTATGAAGTGATTCACGATAGCTCCTTGGATGAAAAGCATGATTGCAATGGTTCTACTATAAATTCCATTAATGTCAGTTGTGCTAATGATATGCAAAACCCTAAGCTTGGGGATGCTAGTTTTGCTAGGTCCACTACTTGTTGCAATGATCATGATTGGGGTGATTTTTCTTATGATCTTGAAATTTTATTTAAGCCACATGATGAATATGTTTGCAATAATATTGAAAGTGGGTTTGGAAGAGTGTCAACTCTAGATAATAATGATCCCACTACTTTGGAGTATGATCAATCTTATGATTTTTTTTATAAAAGTGGGTTTGGAAAGGTCATGACTTTATTTGATGATAATCCCACTATTTTGGAAGAGTGTCAACTTTGTATGCATGTGGATCATGAAGAGAATATTTTATGTGATAGTTATATTGTTGAATTTTATTATGATCCTACATGTAATTATTATGAGAGAGAAAAATATGGTCGTAGAAATTTTCATGTTACAAAATTACCTCTCGTTATGTTGAAATTGATATTGTTTCTTTCTTCTTCCTTGCACATGCTAGATCTTGCTTGTCTTGCTAATTTGTTTTCCTATAAAATGCCTATGCATAGGAAGTATGTTAGACTTAGATGTGTTTTTCACATGTTTTATGATGCTCTCTTTGTGCCTCAATTCTTTTCTTTCATATGAGCATCATCAAAATTATCAATGCCTAGCTAAAAGGCTTTAAAGAAAAGCGCTTGTTGGGAGACAACCCAATATTTTTCCTTGCTGTTTTTCAATAAATAATTTATCTAGACTCTGGTTAGATGTGGTTTTGTGTTTTAATTAGTGTTTGTGCCAAGTAAGACCTTTGGGATGGCTTACGGTGATAGTTGATTTGATCTTGCTGAAAAACAGAATATTTTGTGTCCAGTCTCAGAATTTTAATAATTCATTGGTGAGTTTAAAAACACTGAATTTTTTACACAAGATTTATATACATATTTTATCTGTTTTCCTAATTTTTCAGAATTGTTCGAGCTACATAAGTATTATAACAATTCGGATCTTTGCAGACTGTTCTGTTTTTGACAGATTCTGTTTTCTTTGTGTTGTTTGCTTATTTTGATGAATCTATGGGTAGTACCGGGGGGTATGAACCATGGAAAAGTTGGAATACAATAGATATTACACTAATATAAATAAATAATGAGTTCAAAACAGTACCAAAAGTGGTGATTTATTTTCTTATACTAACGGAGCTTATGAGATTTTCTGTTGAGTTTTGTGTTATGAAGTTTTCAAGTTTTGGGTAAGGATTTGATGGACTATGGAATAAGGAGTGGCAAGAGCCTAAGCTTGGGGATTCCCAAGGCACCCCAAGGTAATATTCAAGGACAACCAAGAGCCTAAGCTTGGGGATGCCCCGGAAGGCATCCCCTCTTTCGTCTTCGTCTATCGGTAACTTTACTTGAGGCTATATTTTTATTCACCACATGATATGTGTTTTGCTTGGAGCGTCTTTTATGATTTGAGTCTTTGCTTTTTAGTTTGCCACAATCATCCTTGCTTTACACACCTTTTGAGAGGGACACGCATGAATCGTGATTTATTAGAATACTCTTTGTGCTTCACTTATATCTTTTGAGCTAGGCAATTTTGTTCTAATGCTTCACTTATATCTTTTTAGAGCACGGCGGTGGTTTTATTTTATAGAAATTAATGAACTCTCATTCTTCACTTATATTATTTTGAGAGTCTCTAAACAGCATGGTAATTTTCTTTGGTTATAAATTTAGTCCTAATATGATAGGCATCCAACAGGGATATAATAAAAACTTTCATATAAAGTGCATTAAATACTATGAGAAGTTTGATTCCTTATGATTGTTTTGAGATATGAAGATGGTGATATTAGAGTCATGCTAGTGAGTAGTTGTGAATTTGAGAAATACTTGTGTTAAAGTTTGTGAGTCCCGTAGCATGCACGTATGGTGAACCGTTATGTGATGAAGTCGGAGCATGATTTATTTATTGATTATCTTCATTATGAGTGGCGGTCGGGGACGAGCGATGGTCTTTTCCTACCAATCTATCCCCCTAGGAGCATGCGTGTAGTACTTTATTTCGATGACTAATAGATTTTTGCAATAAGTATGTGAGTTCTTTATGACTAATGTTGAGTCCATGGATTATACGCACTCTCACCCTTCCACCATTGCTAGCCTCTCTAGTACCGCGCAACTTTCGCTAGTACCATACACCCACCATATACCTTCCTCAAAACAGCCACCATACCTACCTCTTATGGCATTTCCATAGCCATTCCGAGATATATTGCCATGCAACTTTCCATCATTCCGTTTATTATGACACACATCATCATTGTCATATTGCTTTGCATGATCATGTAGTTGACATCATATTTGTGGCAAAGCCACCATTCATAATTCTTTCATACATGTCACTCTTGATTCATTGCACATCCCGGTACACCGCCATAGGCATTCATATAGAGTCATATTTTGTTCTAGTATCGAGTTGTAATTTTCGAGTTGTAAGTAAATAAAAGTGTGATGATCTTCATTATTAGAGCATTGTCCCATGTGAGGAAAGGATGATGGAGACTATGATTCCCCCACAAGTCGGGATGAGACTCCGGAAGAAAAGAAAAAAGAAAAGGCCAAAAAAAAGAGAAGGCCCAAAAAAATGAGAGAAAAAAGAGAAGGGGCAATGTTACTATCCTTTTACCACACTTGTGCTTCAAAGTAGCACCATGATCTTTATGATAGAGAGTCTCCTATGTTATCACTTTCATATACTAGTGGAAATTTTTCATTATAGAACTTGGCTTGTATATTCCAATGATGGGCTTCCTCAAATTGCCCTAGGTCTTCGTGAGCAAGCGAGTTGGATGCACACCCACTTAGTTTTCTTTTGAGCTTTCATAAACTTATAGCTCTAGTGCATCCGTTCCATGGCAATCCCTACTCACTCACATTGATATCTATTGATGGGAATCTCCATAGCCCGTTGATACGCCTAGTTGATGTGAGACTATCTCCCTCTTTTTGTCTTCTCCACAACCACCATATTCTATTCCACCTATAGTGTTATGTCCATGGCTCACGCTCATGTATTGCGTGAAAGTTGAAAAAAAATTGAGAACGTCAAAAGTATGAAACAATTGCTTGGCATGTCATCGGGGTTGTGCATGATTTAAATATTTTGTGTGATGAAGATGGAGCATAGCAGACTATATGATTTTCTAGGGATAAGATTTCTTTGGCCATGTTATTTTGAGAAGACATAATTGCCTTGTTAGTATGCTTGAAATATTATTGTTTTTATGTCAATATTAAACTTTTGTTTTGAATCTTATGGATCTGAACATTCATGCCACAATAAAGAAAATTACATTGATAAATATATTACGTAGCATTCCTCATCAAAAATTCTGTTTTTATCATTTACCTACTCGAGGACGAGCAGGAATTAAGCTTGGGGATGCTTGATACGTCTCCAACGTATCTATAATTTTTGATTGTTCCATGCTATTATATTATCTGTTTTGGATGTTTTATATGCATTAATATGCTATTTTATATTATTTTTGGGACTAACCTATTAACCTAGAGCCCAGTGCCAGTTCCTGTTTTTTCCTTGTTTTTGAGTTTCGCAGAAAAGGAATACCAAACGGAGTCCAAACGGAATAAAACCTTCGCAATGATTTTTCTTGGACCAGAAGACAACCAGGAGACTTGGAGATGAAGTCGGAGGAGCCACGAGGCGGCCACAAGGACGAAGGGCGCGCCCAGGGGGGTAGGGCGCCCCCCCCCACCCTTGTGGGCCCCTCATGCACCTCCTGACCTAATTCTTTCGCCTATATATTCCCAAATATTCCCAAACCATCAGAGGCATCCACGAAAACACTTTTCCACCGCCGCAACCTTCTGTATCCGTGAGATCCCATCTAGGGACCTTTTCCGGCACCCTGCCGGAGGGGGATTCGATCACGGAGGGCTTCTACATCAACCCTATTGCCCTTCCGATGAAGCGTGAGTAGTTTACCACAGACCTACGGGTCCATAGCTAGTAGCTAGATGGCTTCTTCTCTCTCTTTGATTCTCAATACCATGTTCTCCTCGATGTTCTTGGAGATCTATTCGATATAATACTTTTTTGCGGTGTGTTTGCCGAGATCCGATGAATTGTGGATTTATGATCAGCTTATCTATGAATATTATTTGAATCTTCTCTGAATTCTTTTATGCATGATTTGATATCTTTGTAATTCTCTTCGAACTATCGGTTTGGTTTGGCCAACTAGATTGGTTTTTCTTGCAATGGGAGAAGTGCTTAGCTTTGAGTTCAATCTTGCGGTGTCCTTTCCCAGTGACAGTAGGGGCAGCAAGGCACATATTGTATTGTTGCCATCGAGGATAAAAAGATGGGGTTTTCATCATATTGCTTGAGTTAATTCCTCTACATCATGTCATCTTACTTAATGCATTACTCCGTTCTTTATGAACTTAGTACTCTAGATGCATGCTGGATAGCGGACGATGTGTGGAGTAATAGTAGTAGATGCAGAATCGTTTCGGTCTACTTGACACGGACGTGATGCCTATATTCATGATCATTGCATTAGATATCGTCATAACTTTGCGCTTTTCTATCAATTGCTCGGCAGTAATTTGTTCACCCACCGTATTATTTTCTATCTTGAGAGAAGCCTCTAGTGAAACCTATGGCCCCCGGGTCTATTTTCCATCATATAAGTATCTATTTTCCATCATATAAGTTTCTGATATACTATTTTGCAATCTTTTACTTTCCGATCTATAAACCAAAAATACCAAAAATATTTACTTTATCGTTTATCTATCTCTATCAGATCTCACTTTTGCAAATAACCGTGAAGGGATTGACAACCCCTTTATCACGTTGGGTGCAAGTTGTTTGATTGTTTGTGCAGGTATTCGGTGATTTGTGCGTTGTCTCCTACTGGATTGATACCTTGGTTCTCAAACTGAGGGAAACACTTATCTCTACTTTGCTGCATCACCCTTTCCTCTTTAAGGGAAAAACCAATGCAAGCTCAAGAAGTAGCAGTACTCACCGCCGATCATGGAGATTTGGGACGCCATGGATTTGAGAGGAGGGTTAGGATTAGTGGAACTGCTGTAATGTGAAAGGACGAGATGACTAGGAGCGAACTGCCGTAATGTTAAAGGATGGCCGGGGACGAGTAGGAGCGAACTGCTAGCGGTTTTTCGATTGTAAAAATGCTTGAGTGGGTCGTGCGAATGGCATGGTAATGGCTTGCCCGGTGGATAAATGGATTCATGCACAGTACTATGGGGGCCCAATTAGATGTCATGTCTACTAGACGCCCAATTAAATGGCTTCATGCATCTGCGTGTTCGCACGTCAAGCGTTGGGAAAATTACAGGTGATACGAAGCTTTCCATGCTCCCATGATACGGGCTTCCGAGAGCCCTTGGATCTGATATCGAATGGTTGCATGGCGTGATTCTAGACCTATGGGTGAATATCCTATCCTGGAGGGTTATTCTGCAAATTTTCAGCAACTTAGCATGCGACCGTTCGATCTCAGATCCAAGGGTTGTTAGCAGCCCGTATCATGGTCGTGCCTGCCACGACCGTCGCCTCGCTCGCGCGGTCGCGCCCTTGGATATTTCAGATGGCTATAAATGAGCATTTTTTTTGCCTACTTTGCATGCATGAAACTACTTCCTCCGTCCAGGTGCGTTAGAGCATGGTTAATAATACAGACAACAATCGGCTATAAGGAGTTGCCATGTCATCTAGAGCCAACCTTGTAGCCGGCATCTACAATAGTAAGTTTTATATGTGTACTACTTTATTAGTAGTTGGCCCACCTTACAACCTCACAAAGCATCTTGGGGCTTGTGTTAGAGCCGGCTACTAACAAGAGCCCGCTTCTCTTCTCTCTCCTCTTCTCTCTCCTCCAACTAAGCAAAGATATAATATTCTAGTCCTTATAGCCTGCTTATGTCACCTTATTGTACTTTCTCTTAGGCTATCTGATGTTGGCATGTCATACATAGTCATCACTTAGTCACTCATACAACAAGGTTAGCTATAAGGTTGGCTATAAGAGTATTTTTTTACTTCTCTCTATCTCTTTCTTCATAGTATTTACTGCATCTGCAAAGGAGTAAGGAGTACTAGTACTTGGCACCTGTATACCATGGAGGTGGTCAGGAATCGGGAGACTCACGTCGGTCGTAGCGCCGCAGTAATAATGATAATGGCAAGTCAAATCACAGCGCCCCACCTGTCCAGCAGTAACGAGCCGTCAAATCACACATCCCTATGTTTGCAGCAGCCTACTCCCTCATCTTCTCGCCTCTCTGTCGAACCGACTAGGCGGAACTGCCCCGCCTACCGCGCGGGAAAAGCCCCACCCTCGACTTTTAAATATAATTTTGTATCCATGGATTGCGCCATGGAGCAAAGCCTCAAGAAAATGGCGGTACACATGTATACGGCACGCCCGTCGCGTTCGCATCGCACCCCAGACGGTCGGTCGGTCTGGCACACCGCTCTCCGAATGGAATGCGCGTCATATTGCGTTTGCACACACATGTGGGACCGCAATTGAGAACCGACCATAGGCACACTCCCCCGTCCCCGCAAGTCGGCTGAGTTAATAGAAGAGAGAGACGAGCGATAGTACTGGAGCAGTGCTGTAAACACGTCGGTGCCTGGACGATCCCTGCATGACACGGGAGATCAATTCGTCCATGCATGTGACCAGACTCCAGCAGACGGCTGGATTGGCTATCGTCTACATATCGTGCAGGATGTCTTGTACAGGGCTGTAGTTTTGATGAGAAATCTAAAAAAAAGGTTTCTTGTCATCTCGCAATATTAGGTGTCATGTGCTTCGGATCACTGCAAGGGTTAAACAGCGACAACTGCATTCCTCCAAGGCGCTGGTCATTGGGGGCACATGCACGAAGACTACTCGGCTGCCATCTAGGTCAAGCCGGCTATGTTAATTAGGACATCTATCGATTGACCCCTTTTCTACGAGTTTGTCTTTAATTTGAGCTTTGATCCTCGTCTAGTTTGTCCGTCAAGATTCATGTTGTCTCCTTGGGGCAGTGAGATTATGGTTTCTTGTCATGTGGCATTTTTTCGTGTTATATATTAATCCGTTGCTTCAGATCAAAATGACGACAACTGCGCCTCCAGGGCACGTGCATGAAGATTTCTCGACAGTCATTGACGAGGTCAAGCCGGCTCCAGTAGATAAAAGAAAACTACTCCACTATATAGGCAGGAGCCTCCGCGCTTGCTGTGTTGCTCTCTTCACACTCTCTCGTCCTCTCCAGATCTAAACACGACAGTGGTGGCCACACTCTCTCTCTGCTCACCGCTGGTCACAGATCCGGCCGGATCCCCTCCGCCAGGGAAGGTGAGAAGGTGCAATATTCACGCGGTCGTCCTCGGTGACGGCTCTTACCCATTGCCGGCGCGTCCCGATCAGCGTGCCTTGCCGTTCTCTCCCACGCAGCACCGGCTAGGGAGGGCCTCCGACCCCTTCTTCCTCGCTGCCGTAGTGTGGGCAGATCCGGCCTCCCGCCGCCCACCTAGCGACATCCCGGCGACCCTTAGGTATAACTTCCTTCGAAACCGGCCTTGCTCTACTGCCCTAGCTCCTGACGTCGCTGCATTTGTATCTTTTACTATTTCTCAGGCCCCCTCATAGATAGGATCAATCGGCTGTTCGAAAGCCACCTAAATTTTCACTGTTAAGAGGTAAAACTACTTCATGCAGTCGAATCTAGTACTACTTGGTTCAAACAGGGAAGAAAGGGGGTTGGGGGTGGGGAAAGATTTGTTACCTGAATCTAGGACTTGGTCGAAAGAGGAAATAATGGGGGCGAAAAGTAGCAGAGACTGGCTATCCAACTGGTCTCTTGGTCTAATAGGGAAATAAAGGGAAATGCAGTACAAACTCAATATAAACCGATCTATTGGTTGAAAAAGGAAAGAAAGTGGGGACTGGGGGACAAGTCAACAGAGTATGTCCAGCACTAGATTTGCTAGCCTCACACAGTATAAGGTGGCTATACCGAACAAAAATGGGACCAACCCAGATATCCTGTTCTGATGTTTGTTGCCCTGAGCCCCTCTTATGTAATCCCACTGGTAAAATGTAGCGGTCTGTAATGCCACTGGTAAAATGTAGCAGTCCCACTGTTAAAAGTAAGGACATGTTAAACCAATGTTGTTTTCAATGTAATGCCTCAAGTAATATTAATCAATAGCACTATTTTTCATGTCCTGCTAAATTTCCCATTAAGATAAGTTGCTTCTTTTCGTTAGAAATGCAACTGTCTTGGTCCGCCTACTCTCCCGTGCCCAAATACCAACTCTTTAGCAGCTGTTAATGTAAGCAATTGCACCATTAAAGTAATGTCGTATTTAACGGTTGTCATAGTTAATCCTAATGCCCACACTAATATCTAGCAATGCTGCTGCTTTAGAAATTGCTACTGTCCTTGTAGGATCGCCATTCAGATAAGGAACATGTTTCTTTTCATTTGATGTATGTTTAATCACTTGTTAGTCACCCTCCTTTCCACCTTTTTGTGCAAACAGAGATATACATTTCACGCTTGATCTTAGTTGAACTGCACAAATGATATCCAAATTATGGTTGAACATTCCACGAGCTTCACGACCAACCTTGATGTTGCTCAATTTTATTGCAACTAATGAAGAAGAAGCTGCTAGCTCATGGGACATTGCTTCATTTTAGGTGAACTGCACAAAAAGGTCCCATGAATTGAATCATCCATGTTGGTGACTGGTGTCATCCCTTCTACGATGGCGTTGACTGTAGATATGGTTCCCATCGCGAGGTATGTTCCTTTTTGGTCCGACCGTTTGCCAAAGATCTTGCATGTTGACTCTGCTCTTGTGCTATTGTTTTGGCACTGCCATGATAAAGCAGTAATGTTATTATTTTGCACCTTAATCTAGTGGCACTATTAATTTGAGGCAATGTTTTGGCACCGCTAGTGCCACTAATTTTTTTTATATATCGAAAGAGGGGGTTTCCTCCGATTTCATTAAAGAAACCCAACCATAGAGAACCATTATCCGACAACATCTCAGTGTAAATGGGCAGTTATGCAACTACTACTAGAACGGACTGAGTATTAGCAGGAGACAAGTTCGCCACATAAGCTAGGCAGGTAGGGGGGCGCAACACCAGCTCGACTAAGTTTGGATTACAACCCAAATGCTACCACAGAAACTGTTGGGGAACGTAGTATTTCAAAAAAATTCCTACGAACACGCAAGATCTATCTAGGAGAAGCATAGCAACGAGCGGGGAGAGTGTGTCCACGTACCCTCGTAGACCGAAAGCGGAAGCGTTTAGTAGCGCGGTTGATGTAGTCGAACGTCTTCGCGATCCAACCGATCAAGTACCGAACACACAGCACCTCCGCGATCTGCACACGTTCAGCTCGGTGACATCCCTCGAACTCTTGATCCAGCTGAGGCCGAGGGAGAGTTTCGTCAGCACGACGGCGTCGTGATGGTGTTGATGAAGTTACCGACGCAGGGCTTTGCCTAAGCACTACAACGATATGACCGAGGTGGAAATCTGTGGAGGGGGGCACCGCACACGGCTAAACGATCAACTTGTGTGTCCTAGGGTGCCCCCCTGCCCCCGTATATAAAGGAGCAAGGGTGAGGCCGGCCGGCCCTCATAGGGCGTGCCAAGGGGGGGAGGAATCCTACTCCTAGTAGGAGTAGGTTTCCCCCCTTTCCTAGTCCAACTAGGAGGAGAAGGAAGGAGAAGGAGAGGGAAAGAGGGGCTGCGCCCCCCTCCCCTAGTCCAATTCGGACTCCCCTTGGGGGGGGGGCGCCACCTCCTAGCTGCTGCCCTCTCTCTCCCCTAAAGCCCACTAAGGGCCCATAACTTCCCGGGGGGGTTTCCGGTAACCCTCCGGCACTCCGGTTTTATCCGAAACCTTCCGGAACACTTCCGGTGTCCGAATAACATGGTCCAATATATCAATCTTTATGTCTCAACCATTTCGAGACTCCTCGTCATGTCTGTGATCACATTCGGGACTCCGAACTACCTTCGGTACATCAAAACACATAAACTCATAATACCGATCGTCATCGAACGTTAAGCGTGCGGACCCTACGGGTTCGAGAACTATGTAGACATGACCGAGACTCATCTCCGGTCAATAACCAATAGCGGAACCTGGATGCTCATATTGGCTCCCACATATTCTACGAAGATCTTTATCGGTCAAACCGCATAACAACATACGTTGTTCCCTTTGTCATCGGTATGTTACTTGCCCGAGATTCGATCGTCGGTATCATCATACCTAGTTCAATCTCGTTACCGGCAAGTGAAAGTGCATCTAGCCCCTAAGTGTGGTTTTGGTAATTGAATGACAATCTCCATGGACTAATGTTTTCAGTGAGATATATTTGAAGGGTTGTCCATAGATGGTGCCACAAGGATATTTGACTAAATCAAGGATGAAGTCCATATATATGAAGATAGTGTCTCAAGGATATTGGATGGAATCAAGGATGAAGTCCATATAGATGAAGTTATATGTGCTCTAAGCTTTGGTATTAAATGACAATTCCTATGGAGCATCAAGTGCATTGGATCTTATATGAAGATATGTTCCATAGTGATGCTTGAAGTTATTTGGGTTGTTATGTGAAGATTGCCATCAAAGCATCCGAAGAAGTCCTCATGGTATCCCTCTCTGGATACCCCTTACACACGGGCTTGTACCGTGTGCACGGGGTCAAGTGTCAACTCTCTGGATACCCCGTGCTCACGGGGCCTAGGTGTTGGCTCTCGAGATCCCATATCCAGTGAGGTTTTAGTTCTTTGGAGGATCTCAAAGATTGACATATTTGGGCTTCTGAGGATCTAGGCTTGAGAGAATAATCAAAGAGAAGAATTTGAGTTATGGTTTCAAGACAAGATCATGGTGAGCTCATGTGTTGGGTTTCGGTTGATCAAGTCTTGAAGCAAGCAACTAGAGTGAAGAATTCATGGTGCCTCTCAAGAGCTTGTGATGGAGTTCTTAGAAGGGCAAGTGGTGACCAAGATGATATTCATAGTGGAACTTGATATGGTCATGAAAGAGTCTTTGGTGATATAGTCTTGAAGCAATGAAGGGAAATGAAGAGTTCATTGTGGCTTTCAAGAAACCAAGATGGAGCTTGAAGTAAAGATGTTGGTTGACCAAGATGAAGCTCAAAGATTATATCTAAGTGGTCAACCCACAAAGCACAAACATTGTACCACATGAGATCAAGTGATCTAGTGGTATGGTAAGTAACTGTGAATTGTGCTTTGTTACCTAACCAATGCTATGTGTTTGTTATGTCTATGTGGGTTAGGTGTTTCTCATGGGCTTGCAACAAAAGGAAAGATTTCAAGTAGCCTGTGTGTGGATGACATAAAGAGGTGATGGTCATCGGGTTCGAGGAGTCCAAGTGCAAGATGAGAAGCCGGAGGTTATATACTTTGAAGCTTGCGGTCCACATCATGATAATGCACATGTGAAGGTGGGCTTAAGTTAAGGCTTCCCTCATTACAATATGAGGAAGCAATTCGAGTATCTTCACCAAGTGGTTGTGGACAAGAAAGGGATTCCAACTTGAGGCAAGCATTAAAGTCATCATCAAGCTCAACTTGAATATGCAAGGCAAAGGTATAACTTAGCTAGGTTTCCTAGTTTTGTCGGTCTCATAGTGCTTGGTGGGAGACCGGATTATAGGTTCGATAGCCGTACTATCAAGGGGGACTCTCGGGCAAGTAGCTTGATCGCGTCGCTTGTAGAGAGCTCAAACCTTTGCATTACTTGCATCATTCTTTCTTGTTGATCTTGGGTGGTTCTCTATGTGAGGACCTTGGGCTTTTCCATAGCTTCAAAACGAGCCCAAGATCATCGAATTCGGAGTCTGTATGCCAAAGTTATCATCATTTGAGTGGGGCTGCTGCTGGCTGTCCTGGGGTACCCCGTGGACACGGACTTGTACCGTGCACACGGGACCCCGTGTGCACGGGGTCTAACCCCCCGTGTGCACGGGGTGCCTAGGAAATGCCCGTTGAGCCCCAACGGCTAGTTTATGTGTTTGGCTATTTAAGGGTTGCGTCCCCCCTCCGGTTTGGGGGCTGTTCACACACCTTCTAAACACCATTTTGAGCCTCTCTCCACCTCTCCCAAACCCCTATCTCCCCTCTATGTGAAGGGGGATTTGTGGATGGATTTGTGAGCCATTTGTTGATCCTATCCATTGCATCCCCTCTCTTCAATCTCCTACTTTCTTGAGTTGCATCTTGTGAGATTGAGAGAGTGGGTTGAGCATTTGTTGCTTAACCTTGCATTGCATTTGTTGCATTGGTTTGAGCTCCCCGCATCAATTAGTTCGAGTGAGAGCTTGTGAGTTTATTACTCTTGGAGGCTTCCGCCTCCTAGACGGTTTGGTGACATATTGTGAAGATTGTGAAGTGGCCTAGGTGGTCAAGGTTCCCCCGAAAGCTTCCTTTTGTGGTGTGCTCCGGGGAAGGGTGTTGAAGTGGCCTAAGTGGTCAAGGTTCCTCCGGAAGCTTCCTTGCTTGTGGTGTGCTCCGGAGAAGTTTGTAAAGGTGTGGTGGTCGCCTTCAAGACCAACCCCGAGTGAATCGAGGCTCATCCATTGGGGGTGACTCGAAAGGGAGAACACGGTGAGCCACTTGGTGGCGCCCCGAAGCTTTGGCTTCGGCACCGCTCTAACGGAGATTAGCACTCTCACGAGTGTGAACTTCGGGATAAATCCGCATCTCCGACTCACTTGTGGTTATCTCATACCCTCACCCTTTACTTACCGCAATTCATACTTGCTCATATTGATATATCTTGTGCTAGTTGAATTGCTTAGTTGTTCCTACATTTCCATATCTTGTGATATAGTTTGTGCTTGCTAGTTTAATTAAGTGCCTATCTTGTTTAGCATAGATTCTTGGTGCACTTAGTTGAGCCTAGCATATTTAGGTTTTGTGCTTGAAAGGTATCCGTTTAGTTTAATTCTGCATTAGGATAAAGCCAAATCCGTAACAGTTTTAAAACGCCTATTCACCCCCCCCCCCTCTAGTCGTCATCTAGATCCTTTCAGCAAGTCTCTTTACTCGCTCCATAATGCATCATCCCGTAACTAACTCATTAGTCACATTGCTTGCAAGGCTTCATATGATGTGCATTACCGAGAGGGCCCAGAGATACCTCTCCGACAATCGGAGTGACAAATCCTAATCTCGATCTATGCCAACTCAACAAACACCATCGGAGACACCTGTAGAGCATCTTTATAATCACCCAGTTACGTTGTGACGTTTGATAGCACACTAAGTGTTCCTCCGGTATTCGGGAGTTGCATAATCTCATAGTCATAGGAACTTGTATAAGTCATGAAGAAAGCAATAGCAACAAACTAAACGATCATCGTGCTAAGCTAACGGATGGGTCTTGTCAATCACATCATTCTCTAATGATGTGATCCCGTTCATCAAATGACAACTCATGCCTATGGCTAGGAAACTTAACCATCTTTGATTAACCAGCTAGTCAAGTAGAGGCATACTAGTGACACTGTTTGTCTATGTATTCACACATGTATTAAGTTTCCGGTTAATACAATTCTAGCATGAATAATAAACATTTATCATGATATAAGGAAATATAAATAACAACTTTATTATTGCCTCTAGGGCATATTTCCTTTCAGTCTCACACTTGCACTAGAGTCAATAATCTAGATTACATAGTAATGATTCTAACACCCATGGAGTCTTGGTGCTGATCATGTTTTGCTCGTGAGAGAGGCTTAGTCAACGGGTCTGCAACATTAAGATCCGTATGTATTTTGCAAATCTCTATGTCTCCCTCCTTGACTTGATCGCGGATGGAATTGAAGCGTCTCTTGATGTGTTTGGTTCTCTTGTGAAATCTGGATTCTTTTGCCAAGGCAATTGCTCCAGTATTGTCACAAAAGATTTTCATTGGACCCGATGCACTAGGTATGACACCTAGATCGGATATGAACTCCTTCATCCAGACTCCTTCATTCGCTGCTTCCGAAGCCGCTATGTACTCCGCTTCACACGTAGATCCCGCCATGACGCTTTGTTTAGAACTGCACCAACTAACAGCTCCACCGTTCAATATAAATACGTATCCGGTTTGTGACTTAGAGTCATCCGGATCAGTGTCAAAACTTGCATCGACGTAACCACTTACGACGAGCTCTTTGTCACCTCCATAAACAAGAAACATATCCTTAGTCCTTTTCAGGTATTTCAGGATGTTCTTGACCGCTGTCCAGTGATCCACTCCTGGATTACTTTGGTACCTCCCTGCTAAACTTATAGCAAGGCACACATCAGGTCTGGTACACAGCATTGCATACATGATAGAACCTATGGCGGAGGCATAGGGAATGACTTTCATTTTCTCTCTATCTTCTGCAGTGGTCGGGCATTGAGTCTTACTCAACTTCACACCTTGCAACACAGGCAAGAACCCTTTCTTTGCTTGATCCATTTTGAACTTCTTCAAAACTTTATCAAGGTATGTGCTTTGTGAAAGTCCAATTAAGCGTCTTGATCTATCCCTATAGATCTTGATGCCCAATATATAAGCAGCTTCACCGAGGTCTTTCATTGAAAAACTTTTATTCAAGTATCCTTTTATGCTATCCAGAAATTCTATATCATTTCCAATCAACAATATGTCATCCACATATAATATTAGAAATGCTACAGAGCTCCCACTCACTTTCTTGTAAATACAGGCTTCTCCAAAAGTCTGTATAAAACCATATGCTTTGATCACACTATCAAAACGTTTATTCCAACTCCGAGATGCTTGCACCAGTCCATAAATGGATCGCTGGAGCTTGCACACTTTGTTAGCATCCTTTGGATCGATAAAACCTTCGGGTTGCATCATATACAACTCTTCTTCCAGAAATCCATTCAGGAATGCAGTTTTTACATCCATTTGCCAAATTTCATAATTATAAAATGCGGCAATTGCTAACATGATTCGGACGGACTTAAGCATCGCTACGGGTGAGAAGGTCTCATCGTAGTCAACTCCTTGAACTTGTCGAAAACCTTTCGCAACAAGTCGAGCTTTGTAGACAGTAACATTACCGTCAGCGTCAGTCTTCTTCTTGAAGATCCATTTATTCTCTATGGCTTGCCGATCATCGGGAAAGTCAACCAAAGTCCACACTTTGTTCTCATACATGGATCCCATCTCAGATTTCATGGCCTCAAGCCATTTTGCGGAATCTGGGCTCATCATCACTTCCTCATAGTTCGTAGGTTCGTCATGATCAAGTAACATGACCTCCAGAACAGGATTACCGTACCACTCTGGTGCGGATCTTACTCTGGTTGACCTACGAGGTTCGTTAGTAACTTGATCTGAAGTTACATGATCATCATCATTAGCTTCCTCACTAATTGGTGTAGGAGTCACAGGAACTGATTTCTGTGATGAACTATTTTCCAATAAGTGAGCAGGTACAGTTACCTCATCAAGTTCTACTTTCCTCCCACTCACTTCTTTCGAGAGAAACTCCTTCTCTAGAAAGGATCCATTCTTAGCAACGAATGTCTTGCCTTCAGATCTGTGATAGAAGGTGTACCCAACAGTCTCCTTTGGGTATCCTATGACGACACATTTCTCCGATTTGGGTTCGAGCTTATCAGTTTGAAGCTTTTTCACATAAGCATCGCAGCCCCAAACTTTAAGAAACGACAACTTGGGTTTCTTGCCAAACCACAGTTCATAAGGTGTCATCTCAACGGACTTAGATGGTGCCCTATTTAACGTGAATGCAGCCGTCTCTAAAGCATAACCCCAAAACGATAGCGGTAAATCAGTAAGAGACATCATAGATCGCACCATATCTAATAAAGTGCGGTTACGATGTTCGGACACACCATTGCGCTGTGGTGTTCCGGGTGGCGTGAGTTGCGAAACTATTCCACATTGTTTCAAATGAAGACCAAACTCGTAACTCAAATATTCTCCTCCATGATCGGATCGCAGAAACTTTATTTTCTTGTTACGATGATTTTCCACTTCACTCTGAAATTCTTTGAACTTTTCAAATGTTTCAGACTTATGTTTCATCAAGTAGATATACCCATATCTGCTCAAATCATCTGTGAAGGTCAGAAAATAACGATACCCGCCGCGAGCCTCAATATTCATCGGACTGCATACATCAGTATGTATTATTTCCAATAAATCCGTTGCTCGCTCCATTGTTCCGGAGAACGGAGTTTTAGTCATCTTGCCCATGAGGCATGGTTCGCAAGTACCAAGTGATTCATAATCAAGTGATTCCAAAAGTCTATCAGTATGGAGTTTCTTCATGCGCTTTACACCAATATGACCCAAACGGCAGTGCCACAAATAAGTTGCACTATCATTATCAACTCTGCATCTTTTGGTTTCAATATTATGAATATGTGTATCACTACTATCGAGATTTAACAAAAATAGACCACTCTTCAAGGGTGCATGACCATAAAAGATATTACTCATATAAATAGAACAACCATTATTCTTAGATTTAAATGAATAACCGTCTCGCATCAAACAAGATCTAGATATAATGTTCATGCTTAACGCTGGCACCAAATAACAATTATTCAGGTCTAAAACTAATCCCGAAGGTAGATGTAGAGGTAGCGTGCCGACGGCGATCACATCGACTTTGGAACCATTTCCCACACGCACCGTCACCTCGTCCTTAGCCAATCTTCGCTTAATCCGTAGTCCCTGTTTCGAGTTGCAAATATCAGCAACAGAACCAGTATCAAATACCCAGGTACTACTGCGAGCATTAGTAAGGTACACATCAATAACATGTATATCACATATACCTTTGTTCACCTTGCCATCCTTCTTATCCGCCAAATACTTGGGGCAATTCCGCTTCCAGTGACCAGTCCCTTTGCAGTAGAAGCACTCAGTCTCAGGCTTAGGTCCAGACTTGGGCTTCTTAACTTGAGCAGCAACTTGCTTGCCGTTCTTCTTGAAGTTCCCCTTCTTCCCTTTACCCTTTTTCTTGAAACTGGTGGTCTTGTTGACCATCAACACTTGATGCTCCTTTTTGATTTCTACCTCCACAGCCTTTAGCATTGCGAAGAGCTCGGGAATTGTCTTATCCATCGCTTGCATATTATAGTTCATCACGAAGCTCTTGTAGCTTGGTGGCAGTGATTGAAGAACTCTGTCAATGACACTATCAACCGGAAGATTAACTCCCAGCTGAGTCAAGTGATTATGATACCCAAACATTTTGAGTATATGCTCACTGACAGAACTATTATCCTCCATTTTGCAGCTATAGAACTTATTGGAGACTTTATATCTCTCAATCCGGGCATTTGCTTGAAATATTAACTTCAACTCCAGGAACATCTCATATGCTCCATGACGTTCAAAACGTCGTTGAAGTCCCGGTTCTAAGCCGTAAAGCATGGCACACTGAACTATCGAGTAGTCATCAGCTTTGCTCTGCCAGACGTTCTTAACATCATCAGTAGCGTCTGCAGCAGGCCTAGCACCTAGCGGTGCTTCCAGGACGTAATTCTTCTGTGCAGCAATGAGGATAATCCTCAAGTTACGGACCCAGTCCGTGTAGTTGCTACCATCATCTTTCAACTTAGCTTTCTCTAGGAACGCATTAAAATTCAAAGGAACAGTAGCACGGGCCATTGATCTACAACAACATAGACATGCAAAATACTATCAGGTACTAAGTTCATGATAAATTAAAGTTCAATTAATCATATTACTTAAGAACTCCCACTTAGATAGACATCCCTCTAATCATCTAAGTGATCACGTGATCCAAATCAACTAAACCATGTCCGATCATCACGTGAGATGGAGTAGTTTTCAATGGTGAACATCACTATGTTGATCATATCTACTATATGATTCACGCTCGACCTTTCGGTCTCAGTGTTCCGAGGCCATATCTGCATATGCTAGGCTCGTCAAGTTTAACCCGAGTATTCTGCGTGTGCAAAACTGGCTTGCACCAGTTGTATTTGAACGTAGAGCCTATCACACCCGATCATCACGTGGTGTCTCAGCACGAAGAAATTTCGCAACGATGCATACTCAGGGAGAACACTTATACCTTGAAATTTAGTGAGAGATCATCTTATAATGCTACCGCCGTACTAAGCAAAACAAGATGCATAAAAGGATTAACATCACATGCAATTCAATATAAGTGATATGATATGGCCATCATCATCTTGTGCCTTTGATCTCCATCTCCAAAGCACCGTCATGATCACCATCGTCACCGGCGCGACACCTTGATCTCCATCGTAGTATCATTGTTGTCTCGCCAACTATTGCTTCTACGACTATCGCTACCGCTTAGTGATAAAGTAAAAACAATTACATGGCGATTGCATTGCATACAATAAAGCGACAACCATATGGCTCCTGCCAGTTGCCGATAACTCTGTTACAAAACATGATCATCTCATACAATAAAATATAGCATCATGTCTTGACCATATCATATCACAGCACGCCCTGCAAAAACAAGTTAGACGTCCTCTACTTTGTTGTTGCAAGTTTTACGTGGCTGCTACGGGCTGAGCAAGAACCGTTCTTACCTACGCATCAAAACCACAACGATTTTTCGTCAAGTGTGCTGTTTTAACCTTCAACAAGGACCGGGCGTAGTCACACTTGATTCAACTAAAGTTGGCGAAACTGACACCCACTAGCCACCTGTGTGCGAAGCACGTCGGTAGAACCAGTCTCGCGTAAGCGTACGCGTAATGTCGGTCTGAGCCGCTTCATCCAACAATACCGCCAAATCAAAGTATGACATGCTGGTAAGCAGTATGACTATTATCGCCCACAACTCTTTGTGTTCTACTCGTGCATATAACATCTACGCATAGACCTGGCTCGGATGCCACTGTTGGGGAACGTAGTATTTCAAAAAAATTCCTACGAACACGCAAGATCTATCTAGGAGAAGCATAGCAACGAGCAGGGAGAGTGTGTCCACGTACCCTCGTAGACCAAAAGCAAAAGCGTTTAGTAACGCGGTTGATGTAGTTGAACGTCTTCGCGATCCAACCGATCAAGTACCGAACGCACGGCACCTCCGCGATCTGCACACGTTCAGCTCGGTGACGTCCCTCGAACTCTTGATCCAGCTGAGGCCGAGGGAGAGTTCCGTCAGCACGACGGCATGGTGACGGTGTTGATGAAGTTACCGACGCAGGGCTTCGCCTAAGCACTACAACGATATGACCGAGGTGGAAATCTGTGGAGGGGGGCACCGCACATGGCTAAACGATCAACTTGTGTGTCCTAGGGTGCCCCTGCCCCCGTATATAAAGGAGCAAGGGGAAGGCCGGCCGGCCCTCATAGGGCGCGCCAAGGGGGGGGAGGAATCCTACTCCTAGTAGGAGTAGGTTCCCCCCCCCTTTCCTAGTCCAACTAGGAGGAGAAGGAAGGAGAGGGAGAGGGAGAGGGAAAGAGGGGCTGCGCCCCCCTCCCCTAGTCCAATTCGGACTCCCCTTGGGGGGGCACGCCACCTCCTGGCTGCTACCCTCTCTCTCCCCTAAAACCCACTAAGGGCCCATAACTTCCCGGGGGGGTTCCAGTAACCCTCCGACACTCCGGTTTTATCCGAAACCTTCCAGAACACTTCCGGTGTCCGAATAACATGGTCCAATATATCAATCTTTATGTCTTGACCATTTTGAGACTCCTCGTCATGTCCGTGATCACATCCGGGACTCCGAACTACCTTCGGTACATCAAAACACATAAACTCGTAATACCGATCGTCATCGAACGTTAAGCGTGCGGACCCTACGGGTTCGAGAACTATGTAGACATGACCGAGACTCATCTTCGGTCAATAACCAATAGCGGAACCTAGATGCTCATATTGGCTCCCACATATTCTACAAAGATCTTTATCGGTCAAACCGCATAACAACATACGTTGTTCCCTTTGTCATCGGTATGTTACTTGCCCGAGATTAGATCGTCGGTATCATCATACCTAGTTCAATCTCATTACCGGCAAGTCTCTTTACTCGCTCCGTAATGCATCATCCCATAACTAACTCATTAGTCACATTGCTTGCAAGGCTTCATATGATGTGCATTACCGAGAGGGCCCAGAGATACCTCTCCGACAATCGGAGTGACAAATCCTAATCTCGATCTATGCCAACTCAACAAACACCATCGGAGACACCTGTAGAGCATCTTTATAATCACCCAGTTACGTTGTGACGTTTGATAGCACACTAAGTGTTCCTCCGGTATTCGGGAGTTGCATAATCTCATAGTCATAGGAACTTGTATAAGTCATGAAGAAAGCAATAGCAACAAACTAAACGATCATCGTGCTAAGCTAATGGATGGGTCTTGTCAATCACATCATTCTCTAATGATGTGATCCCGTTCATCAAATGATAACTCATGCCTATGGCTAGGAAACTTAACCATCTTTGATTAACGAGCTAGTCAAGTAGAGGCATACTAGTGACACTCTGTTTGTCTATGTATTCACACATGTATTAAGTTTCCGGTTAATACAATTCTAGCATGAATAATAAACATTTATCATGATATAAGGAAATATAAATAACAACTTTATTATTGCCTCTAGGGCATATTTCCTTTCAGAAACATCAGGGGGGAAGATAGGGACTGAAAGAGCCAGCTTCAGCATCCCAGTCTAAGCACTCCCGGCCTCCATCCTTGCGACGCATGGTACACCTCGCTTGCCACCTGCTCGACCCTAGTGCCTAGTGCCACTGATAAAATGAAGTAATAATACAGTTAAAATAGACCAAGTGTCCTCTCTATCATTTCATTTCCAATGTAGATAAAGAAAGTGCTTCTCTTTGTTAGTATATGTTTCATCAACTAGTCCCATTGTTAATGTTTAAGTGTTTCTGCAAACTGGGGTGCTTAATTTTAGTTGATCTGCACAAAAATAGAGATAGGAATGTCTCAAGGCCCCTCCTTGTACTACCGCTGTACATTGATGTTCATCACTGGTAGAAGGTGTATCGGGGAGAATTGGGTCGATTTCCAGTATGAGGCCTACCGTATGAGGCGTTGCAGGGCCCATCTCGCCCTCGCAGCATGGCATACTGTGATACTATCGCAATATTTTCCCATTAAGAAAATGAAGTTTCTTCTATTTATTAGTGTATGTTTCATCAACTAGTGCCACTATAATGTAATCACGCTTTTTCATTACCTGTGCAAACAGGGTTATTCTGCTGCATTTTGGTGGAACTGCACAAATGTACGGATGGAACCGGCATATATGCAGAATGCAAGGTGCCAAGTAAAAATTACCGACACCAACCATGCTCCATCTAAGCATTGGCACCCACCACCAGTGGGATGGGTGGCGCTCTCTGTGGACGGATCTTTCTCGGCAGCAAATCCTCTAATCAAATACTAGTAGCTTATATTGGCACTTTTCTAGGGAGTACTCTTTTCTGAGAGAAGCACCAATCTATTTTTCTTTATTTGTACACAGTGTCACAACTTTGTTTTTGGTCCAGAGCTATTTTAGGGTGATTGGCGTAGTACTCGGAGAATGATTGTAAGCATGATTTTCATTAGCCGTCACACTGATTGTAAGCATGAGCAGATGGAAGATTAGGTTAGTGCGAAGCTTACCTTAAGACCTACCGTCGCCGTTGAAACGAGGCGAGCGGCGAGTGAACCATGTAGAACGGCGGGGAAGCGACGTTGCGCCATCCGGCCTCCTCTTGCGGTGGGAGAACGAATACTCCTGTGGCTCCGGCTGGCACTGCACCCTCACGAACGACACACCGTACTCGATCGATTCGTTATCCTCTGGATGCTCGACCTTCGACCTGTACGCCCACCACCTCCGCCTGACTTTCACGTCAGGCGAATCTGTCTGCTCCATCGCCCAGAGGAGATACTCGATTAACTCGAAGGACTGCGGCGTGACTGCCGCCGGGGAGTACATCTCCGCCCTCATTGCCGCCGTCTCGCTCTTTCGCATACATTGCCACATGGCCCTCACCGTCCTCGAAATCTCCCACTCGTTGTCAAACCAAGTAAGGATCTCCTTCAACCTGGCTAACTTCGCCTGGTCGCCGCCGGCGATCTGCCCGATTCGCTGCTGCATCCTCTCCATAGATGTCCTTCAGAGAGGTCCGGTGCTAGCTTTGGAAGATGGGAGGTGAGACGGTGGTCTTGCAATGGAGAAGAGGGAGAGGCGAGACAGTGGTTTTGCAATGGAGAAGATGGAGAGGAGAGGGGGTGGTTTTGCAATGGAGAAGAGGGAGAGGCGAGACGGTGGTTTTGGAATGGAGATGATGGAGAGGAGAGGGGGTGGTTTTGCAATGGAGAAAAGGGAGAGGCGAGACGGTGGTTTTGGAATGGAGATGATGGAGAGGAGAGAGGGTGGTTTTGCAATAGAGAAGAGGGAGAGGAGCGTGCGGCAGCGATTTAGGATTGGACGAGAGGGCCGGCGCGCTGTGACTGGATCAAAATCAAAATCAATTTACCCTCAATTAAGAAACCGACCCCACATTAACTAGTCTCCCTTGTATTCTGGGTCATATTTGACCATGATTTTCACAAATAAAATATATGTTATACGTTGCAAAAATAATATAATTTGAAAGTACATTCAGATACGAACTAAACTACAATTTTTGATGACATGCATTCACATTTTGCTTGTCAAATACAGTACGTGGTCAAACTTTGACCCAAAATACGCAAAACAAAAAGATACTTCCAAGACCAGCGCCGCTCCTCTCCTCTTAAACCACCGCCGCTCCTCTCCTATTCCAATCCAAATCCAGCGCCGCTCCTCTCCTCTTCCATTTCAAAACCACCGCCGCTTGTAACACCCCCTTGTAATGGCCACAGTGATCAGCTGTTAATAATGCCATGTCATCATCATTTGCAGTGCCAAATCATTTGGGTTAATAATCCAATTCAAATTCAAAATCTGAAAATCAAATTAAATTCCAAAGTGCAAATTGAAGTTGATCAAACTCTGCTGGAGAAATGTTATTTAATTAGCAAATAATCCAGTGGTCATGGCAAAATCATAATCATTATTTTTGGAGTTAGCTAAGTGAGTGAAACAACCTGAAACAGCACTCAAAACAGACTATTTACATCTATTAAATTAATATCAAACTCAAATGGAATCCAAATTTGTCCAAACCACTTTTTGGTGAGAGATAATATTGCATTGCAATATTTGGGCCAACTCCCACATTTTTCGAAAGTGCACAAGTGCCCTAAACATTTTGAAACAGAAAAGGATAAAAGAAAATGGAGAAGCTAAAACAAAAAAATCAAAAGCGGGACACTGTGCACTGGGCCTTAGTGCACAGTGCCCCGATTAGAGGTCCAAACGGCCCAGCCCAGCGCGGCCGTCGTCTTCATCGTGCGCTGTCGCGCGCGCGCGCCGACACGGCGGCAGTCGCCGCGCGTCGGCCATCCGCGCCGTCTCCGGTTAGGTTAAGAGCAGCCCCGGCTCCCTCTCGACCTCTCTAACCCTAGCCCCCACAGATCCCCTCCTCTCACTCCTCCTTCCTCTCAATTTCGTCGACGCCCGAACGGAGCCGTCGCCGCGCCCGGCGTCGATCCACGGCCTCGACGCCTTCCGTGCCTCCCCGACCGGCTCGATCGCTTCGCCAACGTCTCCTCCATCCTCTCCGACGTCGCGCACAAGCCGGGGAGCCCTGTTGCCGTCTGACGCCGTCGTTCCCCTCTCCGGCCACCGCGACGAATTACGGCGACCCCGACGTCCTCTGCAGCTCCTAAGCCCTCGACGGCCTCCGTGAGCCGCTACGTGAGCTACTCTCCCTCTCCTTCCCCTCCGCTAGCGCGTTGCTGCCCCGTAGCTAGCCGTCACCGAAGCCACGCGCCGCCGTCCGCCATTGCTGCCGCGCGCGAGCTCTCTAGTCTTCCCCGCTCCGTCTAGTCACCGTAGCGCGTTCCTGGAGATCTGCTACTGCCGCTTAGCCGCTTGGCCCGCTCGAAAGCGAGCCGTAGCCGCACGCCCGCGTTGGACCGCTTCCGGCCGCCGCCGCGCTCGCTGTAGCCGTCGATTCCGACCACCTGAGCTCTCCCCGTTTGCGTAGATCGACGCGGCTTGATGCACTCGTTCAAGAGCAAGAAACGGCGCTCGATTTGGTGCCCCGCAGGTGATTTCCGAGCCGCTCCGGCGAAGCACCGCCGCTGGAGAGGTCGCCGGCGCGTCTCCGGCCGCCGAGCTGAGCTGGCGCCACGTGGGACCCCCTCTGAGTCACTGACTGTGGGCCCCAGCGCCGGTTTGACCTCGTTGACTTTGGTCAACTTCAATTACTGTTCACCATGAGTCACTGACGTGTGGGCCCCCTCCTGTTAATTAGCCTAAATAAACGATTTTGAAAATAAAACTAATTAGTTATACTAAACACTCACTGACATCAGGGCCCCACCCAGTTAATTAACCCACTGTTAGTATAATCTAACCCTGTTAAGTCACAGAGGCTGACATGTGGGTCCCACTGGACCCACATGTCATATTTGACTTAGTCAGCCGACTGTTGACTTGCTGACGTCAGCAGCACGTCATGCTGACGTCATAATTCATTTTCTGTTAATAAAAATAATTCCAAAAATTCAAATAATCTTTAAAAATTAATAACTTTTAAACCGTAGCTCGGATCGAAAAAGTTAAAACATGAAAGTTGCTCAGAACGACGAGACGAGTCTGATCGTGCCGTCTGTTTCTCCATCGAAACCTCCTACGTAGAAGAACTCGTAACTCCGGACCCGAATCCGACAGATGAATAGTGCACACACGTCGGATATTAAATCCCAGAATAATTCTAAAAATAACTAAAATGACTTAGATGCATATTTAGGCAACCCTGCACTGCATCATAGCATCACACGCACCGTGTTGGATTTGTTTGCATTATGTTTACCTGTTTCTTCCCCCTCTTCTCTCTCGGTAGCCCCCGACGTTGACGTAGCTCCCGAGGCAGACGCCGCACAGGAGTACGACTACGTCCCCGACGATACTACTGAAGACCTTGCCCTTGCCCCCGAGCAAACAGGCAAGCACCCCCATTTTGAGCATGCCTATATCGCCTATTCTCTTCTCTCTTATGCTTGCATTAGAACTGCTACTGCTACTGTTTTCCTATATCTGCTGCATAGCCTGATTATTGTACCCTGCTTTGTTACCTTACCGGTTATCCTAGACTGCTTAGTATAAGGTGGGTAGAGACATGACCGAGACCCCCACTTGATCCCGACTGCCCTGCTGGACATCAGAAGACCCGATCATCGGGATTGAAGACTAGACCATGGCACCGCACATCACTTCCCCCTTAGTTCCGACGCTACTGGGTTATCGTCGAGTGCCGAGGGTGATACCTCGTCAGCACTTCTGATGTTAACCTTGTAGGTTAGTTACTCGGTCGTGGTAAGCGAGGGTGATTCCTTCTACACCACCCCCGATAACGACGTCGTCGCGCAACTCCTCAAGGTGGACCTCGAGGGTGATTCCTCCTTCGTTCACCTTGATGATAACATCGAGCGGGAATTCCATCGAGGGTGATTCCTCAGGGTTCCCTTCGGTGTCAGACACACAGTTACCTTGGATATTATGACTTGCACTAAACTATGATACTAAAGACGGGTCGGCCCTGAGGGGTACCCGCGCGAGCTTAACGCGAAGTGATGTGGAGTCGGGTTGACCTGGATGGTGCCCGCGAGATAACTACGAGGCGTGGCCGGGCATTCTTAGCCCTTGCCACAAGTCCTCGAGACGGGGCGACGGGGTCACATCGATCATGAGTCTCTGCTCATTTCCGCGCGCTCCTAATCCACTACGGTTTGGATATTTGATCCGAGGGGCCTCTGGCCCGATAGCACTAACCATCACGTGGGCATAGTATGGGCGTTCTGCGTCGTACACATCAGCCGAAGCTTGTTTGACGTCAGTAAGGAGCGGCGCACGCCGAGTTGGACTGGTAACGCAACCGCGCTTGTATAAGGGGTTGCTAGGTCTGCTCTCGGTGGCCCCGTAACGTGCAGGAGTTCCCGGGGCGATGGCCCAAGACCCCTGGGGGCATAGGTTTAGTCCGGCGTGCTGACCTCTCTTATAAGCCTAGGTCGGGTTGCGGCGTGTTGCTTAGCCGAGGCCGGGCGTGACCCAGAAAAGTGTGTCCGGCCAGAGTTAAGTGAGCGTGGTGGGTAAGTTGGTGCACCCCTGCAGGGAAGAAACTTCTATCGATAGCCTGTCCTACGGTAACGGACACTCGGAGTTGTATCCCGATCGGTACAACTAGAACATGTGATGAGAACTGGATAGTACGGCTCTGGGATTGCTTTCTCGCAGGGAGTCGAGAAAGGATCTCAGGTCGAGGTTGATGATATTACTACTACTACTTTACATTATGTTCATCTGCTCTCTCCTGATGCTGCAAGACTGTCGAAGATTGTTGAAGATGCTAGTCTTCGATAGGACTAGGCTTTCCCCCTCTACTCTGGCATTTCTGCAGCCCAGTCCACCTATACAGCCATTCCTTTGACAATGATGCATATGTAGTGTAGGTCCTTGCTTGCTGAGTACTTCGGATGAGTACTCACGTTTGCTTTATTTTCTTTTTCCCCCATTTTCCATTTGATGCCACCAGACGACGGAGCCCCTGAGCCAGAAGCCCCAGCCGACGACCAGTACTACTATCCGCCTGGCGAGTACTACTACTACGAGGAGCCATTCGACGACCAGGAGTAGGATCGGAGGGTCCAGGGCAGGAGGCCTACGCCTTTCGATCGTAGTTTTTATTTTTTACCCCGCCTCTATGAAGGCTTATCTCTCTCTCTGTAATATATCTGTACTCAGATATCTAATGCTTCCGCTGACGCTTGTATGCCATCGAGCTTGTATTCGAGCCCTCGAGGCCCTGGCTTGTAATATTAAGCTTGTATGACTTTATTTTATGTTTTAGAGTTGTGTTGTGATATCTTCAAGTGAGTCCTTAGGCTTGATCGTGCGCATTTGCGTGTATGATTAGTGCACGATTAAGCCGGGGTCGTCACAGGTTGGTATCAGAGCCGACTGCCTCTAGGAATCCCCCTTCCCAATTCCTTGGCCGAAGTTGAGTCTAGTGGTCAAAAATTGTTTTACTAACTTGGTTGTGTGGCTTACGGGCCCACGTCGCCAACTGGGTGGTATTAGGATCTTTTATTCCTCGTCTTTACTCTGGGATTCTAATCTCTCATCTATTCGGGTTTAATAAAATTTACTAACACCGACATTTAGGGTCTCGTTAATTCTATCCACCCGGAGAGCTGGATTCAGTGCGATTTCCCTGTCATTGATCTGATTAGTCTGATAATCATTTTCCTTTCCATTGTTTTGTTTAATTTTTCTCTCCGAGTTGTATTATACTCCGAGTTGTCATTCGATAAGACCGGATTCTGCATCAGAGTGCACACGGAGAGTAGGATCCAGCAAGTTGATCGATCTTCGGTGTTTTCTAAACTCGACTTGAGGTTGGGTTATCACCAGATCCGTGTTCGCGAAGAGGATATTCCCAAGACTGCATTCGTTACTCGTTATGGCTCATACGAGTACACCGTCATGTCATTTGGTCTGACGAATGCTCCCGCTACCTTCTCCCGCTTAATGAATTATATATTCATGGACTACCTCGACAAATTCGTCGTGGTATATCTGGATGATATTCTGGTTTATTCGAAGAACAAAGAAGAACATGCCGAACATCTTCGTCTTGTTCTGGAGAGACTTCGAGAACACAAGCTGTATGCCAAGTTCTCTAAATGCGAATTCTGGCTTCCTGAAGTGACCTACCTTGGACATGTGATTTCCAAGGACGGTATTGCCGTTAACCCGGAGCGTGTTCAGGCTATCCTTGACTGGACCCCTCCGAAGAATGCCAAGCAAGTCCGAAGCTTTCTCGGTCTAGCCAGCTATTGTCGCCGATTCGTCGAGAACTTCTCCAAGATCGCCAAGCCCCTGACTAATCTGCTCCACAAAGGCGTTAAGTTTGAGTGGACAGACAAGTGTCAGGAAAGTTTCCAAACCCTCAAGGACAAGCTCACTTCTGCTCCAGTGCTTGCTCCTCCTGATTCTCGCAAGGACTTTGTCATATATTGCGACGCCTCTCGTCAGGGATTATGCTGCGTCCTAATGCAAGAGCGGAGAGTAATTGCATATGCTTCACGTCAATTGCGTCCACATGAAGAGAATTATCCAGTGCATGATCTTGAACTTGCAGCAGTGATGTATGCATTGAAGTTATGGCGACACTACCTTCTGGGTAATCGGTGTGAAATTTATACCGATCACCAAAGTCTGAAATACTTATTCACTCAACCGGATCTTAATCTCCGACAACAACGATGGTTAGAAGCTATTGCGGATTATGACTGCGGTATTTCTTATACCCCGGGCAAAGCTAATGTAATGGCCGATGCCCTGAGTCGCAAGTCATATTGCAACAACCTCATGGTTAGGCAAGCTCAACCTCGTCTTCACGCAGAACTGACTCAGCTGAATCTGCGAATTGTTCCCCAGGGTTCTCTTAATAACCTTGTGGTACAGCCAGACCTAATGAAGGCTGTTAAAGAAGCGCAAGCCAAAGATGCTGAAATTGACTTGATGAAGAAAGAGCTTCACCTTGCTAAGTATCGGGATTTCTCAGTTGCTGAAGATGGTACATTATATTTCAGAGACCGCATCGTAGTACCTCGCTTCGAGCTGATGACTGACAAAGTCATGAAGGAGGCCCATGATACACCGCTATCTATCCATCCGGGTAGTACCAAAATGTATCGAGATCTTCGTCAAAGGTACTGGTGGTCTAGAATGAAGCAAGATATTGCTCGTTATGTTGCCGAGTGTGACGTTTGTCGTCGCGTGAAGGCAGAACATCAAAAACCTGCTGGAATTCTGCAACCGCTCCCTATTCCTCTATGGAAGTGGGATAAAGTGCAAATGGACTTCATCACTGGTCTTCCCAAGTCTCAGAAGGGTCACGATGCTATTCTTGTCGTCGTTGACCAACTTTCCAAGGTTGCACACTTTCTGCCAGTTAAGGAGACTATTACTGCTAGTCAGTTAGCAGAGCTATATATCTCCAGAATTGTTTCACTCCATGGTATTTCCAAGGAAATCAGTTCAGACCGTGGCAGTATTTTCACTGGCCATTTCTGGGAAAGTTTCCAGAAAGCAATGGGAACTCATATTACCTGGAGTTCAGCTTATCATCCCCAATCCCAAGGCCAAGTTGAGCGCGTTAATCAAGTGCTTGAAGACATGCTTCGAGCCTGTGTTATATCCTTCAGTAAGAAATGGGAGGAATCTCTCCCGTATGCCGAGTTCTCTTATAACAACAGTTATCAAGCCAGCTTAAAAATGGCCCCATTTGAGGTTCTTTATGGACGTAAATGTCGAACCCCTCTGAATTGGTCAGAAACTGGGGAACGACCTCTTGTTGGACCGGACATTATTCAGCATGCCGAAGAACAAGTCCGAATTGTCCGGGAGAATCTCAAAGCAGCTCAAGACCGTCAGAAGAGTAATTATGATCGCAAGCGATGGGGTGTGATCTATCAACCTGGTGATCAAGCCTATCTTCGTGTCACTCCAATGAAGGGCACACGACGTTTCGGAATCAAGGGCAAGCTAGCTCCTCGCTATATTGGTCCTTTCCGCATCGTGGCTAGACGTGGACATGTGGCATATAAATTGGAGTTGCCGCCACAGTTCTCTCATATTAATGATGTCTTCCACGTGTCGCAACTCCGTAAGTGCTTCAAGGAATCCCCGCACCGTGCAGTGGATCATGAGATGCTCGAGCTACAAGATGATCTTTCCTATAAGGAGCATCCGATCCGCATCCTCGACGAAGCTGAGCGTCGTACTCGTCAGAAGACGACCAAGTTCCTGAAAGTGCAATGGTCGAATCATACTGAAGATGAAGCCACTTGGGAACGCGAGGATCATCTTCGGGAAGAATATCCCGGACTCTTTCCTTCTACCTCCTAAATTCTCGGGACGAGAATTTCTTTTAGAGGAGGAGAATTTGTAACACCCCCTTGTAATGGCCACAGTGATCAGCTGTTAATAATGCCATGTCATCATCATTTGCAGTGCCAAATCATTTGGGTTAATAATCCAATTCAAATTCAAAATCTGAAAATCAAATTAAATTCCAAAGTGCAAATTGAAGTTGATCAAACTCTGCTGGAGAAATGTTATTTAATTAGCAAATAATCCAGTGGTCATGGCAAAATCATAATCATTATTTTTGGAGTTAGCTAAGTGAGTGAAACAACCTGAAACAGCACTCGTCACACCGCTCCTCTCCTCTTCCAATTCAAAACCAGCGCCGCTCCTCTCCTCTTCCATTTCAAAACCACCGCCGCTCCTCTCCCGTTCTAATCCAAAACCAACGCCGCTCCTCTCCTCTTCCATTCAAAAACCACCGCCGGTGAGTGAAGGTGCTGCGGAGAAGTAGATCGATGGAGGAGTACAACCAATACGTGTGGCTAGCAGGCGGCGACCCTGTGAAGCTAGCTAGGATGTTGGAGATACAGTCTTTGTTTGACAACCCGAAGCAATTAGCGGCGACGGCAAAAGCGATGGCCAAATATCTGGAAAAGAGCGAAAAGGAGGCGATACACCGGGAGGGAGTCGCGCGGGAGTACATAGAGCTGCTCCTCTGGGCCATGGAGCAAACAGATTCATCGGATCCGATCGTGAGGCTGCGGTGGTGGGAGTATCGATCCAAGATGGAGCATCCACCCGAGATTAAAGGATCGAGCATCTACACGGTGCCGTTTGTGAGTGTGCCGTGGCAGAGCGAGCCGATGGAGTCTTCGTCGACCGAACCCAACTGCAAGAGGAGAAAAATAGTTGGCGCGACGACGCTTCCCCGCCATCCTCTCCCTCGCCGTTCACCTCGTCCCACGGGGCGGCTGTCTGCCGCCGAAGAATAGGAGGGGACTCCCCCCCCCCCAATAGTCTGAAGAGGAGCTTAGGGTTGTCCAGTATTTGCAGGTTGTGTTTTGTGTTTCAGATTTGAGAGTACTTTCAGACATGAATGTCTTTTGAATTTCATATTTGCTGTATTGAGCATATGAAGTATTTTATGAATTATAGAGATCTATTTTTAGCACTTTAAAAAATGTAGTTTCATATAAAAGTGCAGACAATGTGATTCTCAGAGAAGACACTGCAAGTTTCAGCTTCAGATAAGAAACTGCAAGTTTCCGAGGCAGAGCATTTATATTAACACGCCCTTTTCAAACAGGAATAACATCATGTTGGAAGTTTTATTCATGGTCGAAAATGAAACTACCAGGCAGTTAACATCATGCTGATCAACATTCATGCATAGCACATCTTCATATGATGCACAGTCAAAAAGATATGCTATTTTCAAAATGGCCACATAATGTTGAGTGTGTTGGAGGTGGTGTGCGTAGATGACAATGGGCACCCACATGTCAGAGGCAGAGGCAAAAATTTGTGGATATTTTCACTGCATCAGGTGGAATCGAATCCGGACGGAGCAGCGGTTGGGGAGTGGAACTTGGCCACTGGGCTACTCTAGTACTTTCACTAGAAATTAGGCACAACTTCTACCACTACTGTAGCACGTCTATGGCCCTACCAGGTCCATGGCCATACGCAAGCAAGTGCCTCATTGAAAAAATACTTCCTCCTAATGCTATACAGACTATGGGGGCCACGGGTTTGTCAACGTAGTTACTAAAGGAGATAAATTTACAATGAAATCATCGGGGAGCTGGCATGTATCATTTATTATCAGTAAGCCAACAAGTATCAGCTGGGTTGTGGGCTGCCCAGTCTAGGCTTTCTTTTTTAAAATGTGCAGCCCATGACATGCCGGTTTGTATTTGTTTGAGGGCCGTCATGTATCGACCGGCCTATGGCCCTCCCATCATAGGTTTTATTTGTTCTTAAACATCCGCAGCCCAACTTATGTATTTTTTTAAAGAAAACGCAGAGGTCTGTTCTATTTTTCTATATAAGAATAGGAACGTCAGGTCCAACTTATGTTTCCCTTCTAACTATATTATATATATTTATATGTTATTATATATTATTGTTATTATCATCATATATTTAATAGATACTTACATATATAAGAAAAAAAATATCCCATGTATTATGAACTTATAAAAATAAATGTTTAACAATAAAATCTTGGTTTTTTTTACTTAAGGTCAACGAAAATACAGGTGATTGTGTACAAAAGCTTGGTAAGATTTAAGAACCAATGTAAATAAATCACTTATTGTTTAAATATATTTATAAAAAAATGCTCAGCACCTGTTTATTTTTTGATAACATTGCTGCGCCAACCCAACATTATAATTAGAACCAGCCCAGCAAAATTGTGTATTTCGAGAAAGTGCAAATGGGCTGTAATTTTTAGGAAAAAATAAATGGGCTGCATGGACGCAACATTATTTGTTCACTCAGGCCAGCAAATTCGTGTATTTCTAGAAAGTGCAAATGGACTGCAGTTTTTTTAAAAAAAATAAGGCCGCATGGACGCTACATTATTTGTTCACCCAGCACAGCAAATGGACTGTAAATTCTAAAAAAATGGGTTGAATATGTGCGACATTTTTGGAGGCTAAAATGTGGGCCAATAGGTCGAAGCCAACGCAAGGCGTTGTCAACTTAGTCAACAAATGATTCTGACATCGGTAGCCGTTGGATTTACATTCAACGGCCGGCATTCATCTTCAATCTCTCGTCTTCTTCCTCCAGCGCCGCCGGGACCAACTGCTCCCGCCTCCGGCTGCTAGCAGCTCTGCTTAGCACGCTTCGCTGCGAAGCGCTACCCCACCGCCGGCCAAGCCATCCCTCCACCCCTCCACACCTTCTGCTATTCTCCGCCAACTGCAGAACCACGCCGCACCAGAACCAGTTCACCCTCGTACACCTCTCTGTCTGCGACTCCACTGCCGCGTCTTTCCATCACCGGCTCGTTGCCGTCCGGGGCCTCGCCGTCGTCCACTGCCTTGGTGCGCTCGGCGCGACGTGGTCAACATGGTCAACAAACGAGAGTCATCGGAAGAGGACTGTACGTGGAGAGGTTGACAGTGGGGACGCACCAGGTCCATGGACGCACGCATGCAACCGCCTCCTTATTACGCGAAAATAAAATTATTCCTCCCCCTAAAAGCTGGGACCCACCACGTATATCTTCGCAAGAAAGGAAGTGCCTCCTTATGCCTGCCCCTGATAGCTGGGACCCACCAACAACATCTTTGCACGCAAGGAAGTGCCTCCTTATTACTGGCAAAAAATATATGACTCCACCCCTGACCGCTGGGACCCGCCAGCTATATATTCGCACGCAAGAAAATGCCTCCTTGCCCTCCCTGGTAGCTGGAACCCACCAGGTCGAAGTGTACGTAGCGTTGTCTATGTATATACCGGTCGATCGGTCTGTCTGCCACGATGAACCGTGGCCGAGTAAGAAGCGGTAGCAGTTCAGGCAGTCCAGTCAAAACCGTGTACACGTACGTACAGTCAGATGCCAACCGGCTGGGTCGGAACGAAGAAACTGCGTCGTGTTCATCGGGAGGCAATAGAATGCGTCGTGTTCATCGGGAGGCAACGGAATACATCGTGTTCATCGGGAGCCAACGGCTTGGACGAAACAGCGGAAACGAGGTCTGGCGTACCGCAGAACGGAGGAAACGGGCCTTCTGTTCGACCGCGTACGGTCGAAATCATCGGGAAGGGTCTGGCGTACCGTAAAACGGAGGAAATGGACTTGTGTTCGAGTGCCTACGGTCGAAATGGGGTCCTGTTGATCGGGAGGGGTGTGGCGTACCGCAAAACGGAGGAAACGGACTTGTGTTGGAGCACCTACGGTCGAAACGGCGTCCTGTTCATCCACCGTCTACTGCCTCGCTCCAGCCTCCACGGGCTACTGTTCATCCACCGTCGACCTCCTCCAGCCTCCACGGGTTACTGTTCATCCACGGGGGTACTGTTCATCCAGCCTCCACCGGCTGCTGTTCATAGAGCCTCCACGGGGTCCTGTTCATCCACCCCCAACCGGCTGGGGTGCGGCGGCCTCCTCGGGGTCCTGTTCATCCAGCGGCAATGGCCTACTACCACGGGGTCCTGTTCATCCAACCCCCACCAGGAACTGTTCGTCCACAGCCAACCAACCGGCTCGACTCACCACGTCTCAACTCGTTCTACGTACCGCGCGCACGGTAGCAACGGTCATTGTTCATCGAGAGGCAACCCAACACCGGCTGGCTACGTCTCGCATGGGGGCTTGATCGGCTTCAGTAAGCAGCAGCAGTGATCGATCGCTCGGTTCAGTTAGCAGCAGCAGCGGAGGAATCGCTCGGGTTCAGTCAGCAGCCAAGGGATCGATCGCTCGGGTTCAGCTAACAGCCAAGGGATCGATCGCTCGGGTTCAGTAACGTGCGATCGCTCGGGTTCAGTTAGCCAACGCCTCGCACACACGCGCGTACACGAGAGAAACGCGCAAACCTCCGTGCATCGCTCGGCCCCGACGACCCACCGTAACCGGGAACTCCCCGATATTTTCCTCGCCCTCGCTTCTACCACGATTTTCTCCGTCATGGACGGCCCAAAGAATGTCATGCAGCTGCGTCTCCGGCCCACCCAGGACGAAAAGCCCATTTTCTGTCATGATTTTTTGTCATAGAAGTAGGAGCCCACCACATCTATGATGATACGTGTTTTTGTCACAATTATCGTCATAGAAGTGTCATAAGAATGACAGATTTTTTTTTTCGTTCGGCCCAAAATATCACGGATTTGTCTTTTTTTTTTAAGTGTAATGCAGCCTACTAAACACATCCTATATAACAAACGGTGGGGAATCCTCACCCCGCCCTCCCGCCCATCCCCCACAGCCTAAAACAAGTTGTATTACTTTTGTTGCGTGTCCTTTTGGACCTATTCATGTTGCGGAAATTTCTTTATAAAAAGCAAAAAAAGAACATGATCAAAATGTCATGTACTACCGAATCCTATAAGTTAAGATATTTATTCTAGAGAAAGAGTGTTTTCATATAATAAAAAGTGTTTTACAAGGCAATTATTTTGATTGGTGACGTGAGTCGGACATCTACCAATCCATCACAGTGTGTTGGTTTGTAGCAAATTCTACTACTCCGAACTCCAGGTTAACTCTATATTTTTTTCTCAACCAGACTTGACCCTTTCCATTAATTTCTTAACGAAAATACAACATCTATTTGGTTCCAAACTTATAGCAACAGAATAAAGGAGGTGGGAAAGGGGGAAGCGAGTTGGGCAGCTTAGCGGAAACTGCTTTAAGTATACGGAAAAAAAATCTTACACTGTCCTGAAAGCGAGTTGGGTTAACTCTATTTTGATTGAAATAAATGTTTGTGAGCTCTGTTTCTCATTGAAGCGACGTGCCGCTTCGCTTCCTGAACAAGGCTTCCAAAAATCTCGTCATGTCTCTTTCTGTTGCGGAAAGCATGGTTAGCCACATAGCGGTCATGTTCTAGGACCTCTGATGTTGTTGTCCACTGAAGTGCCAATTAATGCAACCTCCTAAATACAGCCCGAGAGTATTCACACTGCAGTTTTAGAACCCGCCATTTATAATTTTTTTTAAAATTCGTTAAAGATCAGACAATTCAATTGAGTACTAGCGACCCCATAGTTTGAAAAGAAGTGAAGATAGGTCGAACGAGTTCGACGACGCACGCAAATCGCAAAACGAGGTTGCTAAATCTCAGTCGACTAAGACTTAATCAAGTCTCGGTCGATGCTATATTCATGAGATCTTACGTGGAGATTCGTGCAAAATTTCTTTCTAATTCGAACATTTTATGTGTTATACTCCGTAGCACTTACCATACCCATCGCCAAAGCACGCGAAACCACTTGGACATGATCAAAGCTATCAACCACCACTAGTTTAACCCATCTATGCATGTAACCATGCCACATGCTAACTCAAAATCCGACATTATCGAGTGAGTGTATATAAGAACCGAAAAGTTGCGGGTTAGGTAGCTCACGTGCAACTCATGCTGGGCAAACTAAGCAAAGCTCGTGGAATCGAGTAACGCCATTGTATTGAATTGTGTAAAGCTAGCACGCAAGAAATTAAAGAATCTGCTCGTGTCCTTTTTTTTTTTGCGTTGGTTGACAGCGCGGGTCAGGTGCAAAAGTTGCCGCTCCATGGATAGTAGCTACTAGGAAAGATACCATGCTAGTATATGTAGATCGTGTGGACGCGAGTCTGCTTTATGGGAGATAGAATAGGGCTGCGTGAATATATGCCAACACATATATTCATCGCCCCATCATCCTCTCCTTTCCATGTGTTCCACACTGTTGACTCGTTGATCATAGGCCCGCGTGCACACGTTAGAATCGATGCTCACGAGTCACGACCTCGTCGGTCTTGGAGTGTCGCCCTATCGTGGCGACGGAGCATCAATACATTATCAGCATTTTTAGCATCTGAGCACGTGGAGCTGCCTTGGAGCTGTTGCGGTGCTCGTCGGTGGTGGCTTGCTGCTGCTGCTGTCGTGGTGTTTGAGTGCGAATCATCGAAGTCGCGCTCATAGGTGATGACAATGGCATTGTGAGTAGTGTGGCTGAGGGTGCTCGATCAGTGAGGCGTTTTTTTTCGAGAGTACGTCCATATGTATCATATTTTTATAGAAGACAGAAACAAATTACAAGAAGACTACCCTTGTTACGAACAAAAGGTCGTAGCACACTTCACACCAAGCAGTCTAAAGACATGTGACCACACACATTACAACCATAACACAAGGTGCCTACCCTAACAAACCGAAACACAAAGCCGCGGTGATAACTTGTTATTTAATTTTCCAGCAAAAAACTTGTTATTTATTTAATATATGAGGTGATGTTTAAAAAAAACAATGCATAGGCTGGGAGCTCCAACCTCCTTTTCTTTAAAAAAAGAAAAAAAATCACTGCTTAACGTGTTAGAGATTTTTTTTTGCGAGTACTATGTTAGAGATTCGTGTGCACCATAGTCCTCATTTCCAACCTCCTTTCAATATTGTGCGTGATTTTAAACATTATGTTGTGCGACAATGAGCTTCGTGTGAAGCAACCGTCGATGCGTATTTAGCGCGGAGGAGGCAGGAGTGCTAGCAAGTTTAGATGGGGTTCATCCGCTCTTCAAATGGGTCAATACGCCCGACTAGTACAGTATTGCGTGTGGTTGTGCGGCCGTGCTTCATGGCTTAACGTCGATTAGTCAAGCATCAACGACCAAGCCGAAGTTGATAAAGCAAAAATGAAGAGCAACGGGGTGACTTTTGAAATTGCTCACTCAGTGATAAAAAAGCGGCCAGCACATGATTTCATGGCTCAACGATCTTCAATTTGCTTAATTTGGAGCTCCTCGTCAAATCAATTGGTCTTACAAAAAATCATTTCTGTAACACCCCTATGTAATGGTGGCACAGTAATCCATCATGATGATGCTAAGCTACTGTGATTTGCAATGATAATCATGTTGGATAATTCTCTCATTTCAAATTCTCCTCTGAATTCTATTCAAATTCAAAGTGCAAAATAAAATTGCCCAAAAGTTGCTGGAAGAATGTTCATCATCTAGCAAAAATTCCATAACATTTATTTGTTAAGGAATACAACATCACCTATTTGCTAAAATGAACAGTATAAATTAATCCAGTGCAATTTCAGCATTTTTAAATGCTATTCTATTTATGAAAAATCCAAACAGGTTCAAATAATCCTCAAACTCATTGTGGCAATGTATAAAAGTGCTCTGGAATTTATGGACCAAGTTCCATAATTTTCCTAAGCTATTTGGATGCCCAAACAATTCCTTTCACCTCTCTGTTTATTAAATAAAAAGAAAAACAGAAAAGAAAGGGCCACTGTTGGCTGGGCCTTAGTGCACAGTGTGCAGGCCCAGCCCAACAGAGCCAGCATCGTCTCCCTCCTCCCCGTGTCAGCGCGCGCGCACCCGAGCCGGCGATGGCCAGCTGTTGGCCATCCCCCGGCGCCGCTGCCGCCGCGATGAGGTTAAGATCGACCCCAGGGCACCCCCAGGCGAACCCTAGCCTTAGTTCCCCTCTCCTTTCCCCTCGTGCTCGCTCCTCTCCCCCTCGTGCTCTCCGTCGTCCCCACCCATCGCCGAGATGTCGTAGAGCACCGCCTTCGTCTGCTACGCCGCCCGGACCCAGCCGTTCCAGCCGGGAGCCTCCGCGTTGAGCTCCTCGAGCTCTTCTTCTTCCTCGGCACCGACGGATGCCGGTGATGATTCCGGCGAGGACGAGCTTCCCCGAGCCCATTTGAGCACACCTACAGGGCCCGGTGAGCAGTCGCCCTCTTTTCCCCCTCCTCCCCGTGCGGATCCGTCCCCGTAGCTAGCCGCTGTTAGAATGGCCGAATGCGCCGCCGCGGAAGCTCATCGCCGGCGTGGTTCCGGTGACCCATTGGTCACGCGCGCATGTCCATTCGCTTAGTTTGGCCGCGTAGACGCCGTAGGAACCTCGCGTCGCTTGTTTTGCTCGTCGTATCATAGATTCCGACGACGCCCGAAGTCCGGCGTCCGCTGCGGTGCTCGCCGCCGTCGACTCCGGCAGCCCCAGCTCCGCCCAGTACCCCCAAACGACGCGGCGGGCTCCCCTCGTTCGAACGCCGCAAACCACGCGACGAACGGACCCCCGTAGCCAAATCCCGCCACTGGCCGTGCCTCCGCCGTGGTTTTGGCCACCGGCGGCTAAACGCCGGCGCCCGCGCTGAGGTGGCCGGCCGGGGCCACCCCCCAGGGTCACTGCCTGGTGGGCCCCAGGGGCCCAGCTGACCAGTTGACTTTGGTCAACTGCTGACTGGACCGGCCCCAGTCGCTGACAGATGGTGCCCACCTCCCTAGTTAACTAAAACTATTTTAGAATTAACTAATGACTTAATTAGTGGCTGACAGGTGGGCCCAGTAGCTTAATTAGCTAAATTAGATTAAATTTAGATTCTGAATTAGCCACTCTGTATGACAGGTGGGGCCCAGCTGTCAGGTTTGACCTGAACAACTGCGGTTGGCCTGCTGACCTTATGTTGACGCAATAATGCATTTCTGTTAATTAAAATAAATCCAGAAATTGTTTAAATCTTTAGAAATTCGTAGAAATTCATCCGTAGTTCGGATGTAAAAACTTTGTACATGAAAGTTGCTCAGAACGATGAGACGAATTCAATCGTGCCATCTGTTTCCGTGTCGGGACCCTCTACGAAGGTGAACCCGTAACTTTTTGCTCGTTTCCGGTAGATGAATAGTGCATATACACCGGTTAATAATTCCAACTTAAATCCTAAAATAACTAAAATGATTTAGATATGTCTTTAGGCAACCCTACGCTGCACGTTATCATAGCATGCTCTGTGTTGCATATGTTTGCCGCGTATTTATCTGTTTCCTCCCCCTCTTCTCTCTCGGTAGACCCCGATACAGACGTAGTTTCCGAGACCGACGTAGCTCAGGAGCCCGACGACACCGTTGACGACCTTGCCTTTGCCACCGAGCAACCAGGCAAGCACCCCCCCTTGAGCATGCCTATATCGCCTATTCTCTTCTCTCTTGTACTTGCATTAGAATTGCTGCTGTTACTGCTTTATCTATTCTGATGCATGACCTGATTTTGTAACCTGCTTTTGAAAATTACCTGCTTATCCTAAACTGCTTAGTATAGGCTGGATAGAGACCCCAGTGACCCCACTTGTCCCGGTTGCCCCGCTGGATCATCGAAAGACTCGACGACCAGGCCCCAGCACTGCACATCACATCCCCTTTATCTGTACGACACTGCAGCGTTACTATCGAGTGCCGAGGGTGATACCTCGTAAGCACTTCCGATGTTAACTCTGTGGAGTAGTTACTCGGTCGTGGTCATCGAGGGTGATTCCTCCTTCACCACTTCCGGTAACGACGCCGTCGTGCAACACCTCAAGTGTGAACCTCGAGGGTGATTCCTCCTAAGTTCACCTTGACGGATACATCGAGTAGGAATCCAATGAGGGTGATACCTCGGATTCCTTGATGTTATGGACACATGGACACCTGGACTTTACAACTGTTACTTGGAAAGGCGGGTCGACCCTGAGGGGTACCTGCGAGTGATGTGGAGACGGGTTGACCTGGAGGGTGCCCGTGAGATAAATACGAGACGTGGCCGGGCATTCTTAGCCCTTGCCGCAAGTCCTCGAGACGGGGCGACGGGGTCACATCGATCGTGAGTCTCTGCTCGTTACCGCACTGCCAAAACACTAACGATTTGGATATTTGATCCGAGTGGGCCTCTGGCCCGACATCACTAACCATCACGCGGGAAAAGTTATGGGCACTCTGCATCGTGGCATCAGCCGAAAGCTCTATCAGACGTCCAGTTCAGCATGATGGCCGGGTTGGGCCGACGCCATCCTGTAGTGGTGGAGCCTGGACCCGCCATGCACGCAACGACCCGGAGTGCACAGGGCAATGGCCCAAGACCCCTGAGCGCTTAGGATATAGACCGACGGGGACCTCTCTGCTGAGCTCTAGGTAGGGTTGCGGTGTGTCATTTGGCCGAGGCCGGGCATGACCCAGAAAAGTGTGTCCGGCCGGAGTTAAGCGAGCGTGGTGGGTAAGTTGGTGCACCCCTGCAGGGAAGAACTAATCTATGCATAGCCGGATCCTCGGTAACGGACGCTCGGAGTTGTATCCCGATCGATACAACTAGAACATATTGATGAGATGAGAAATGGATAGTAGGGCTCTGGGATTGCTTTCTCACGGGGAGTCGAGAAGGGATCCCTGGCCGAGGTTGATACTTAATACTGCTACTACTTTATACTGTGCTAATCTACACTCTTCTAATGCTGTAAGACCACTGAAGATGCTAGTCTTCGACAGGACTAGGCCTTCTCTCTATTCTGGCATTTCTGCAGCCCAGTCCACATATACAGCCTTTCTTTGATAATGTTGCATATGTAGTGTAGATCCTTACTTGCTGAGTACTTCGGATGAGTACTCACGGTTGCTTTGCTTCCTCTTTTTCCCCATACCCGTTTGATGCAACCAGATGATGGAGCCTCGGAGCCAGCTGCCCTCGCCGACGACTACTACTACCACCCTGAGGGTGGTTACTACTACGAGCTTGCCAACGACCAGGAGTAGGATTGGAGGGTCCCAGGCAGGAGGCCTGCGCCTTTTGATCATAGTTTTTGTTTTGTCCCGTCTTTCTAAAGGCTTATCTGTTTCTGTTTCATATAT
The DNA here is from genome assembly GCA_011799875.1 of Thinopyrum elongatum. NCBI lineage: Eukaryota > Viridiplantae > Streptophyta > Magnoliopsida > Poales > Poaceae > Thinopyrum > Thinopyrum elongatum. The sequence goes on from CM022303.1 coordinate 522,718,134, forward strand.
GTACTCAGATATCTGATGCTTTCGCTGACGCTTGTATGCGAGCTTATGTATTCGAGCCCTCGGGGCCCCTGGCTTGTAATATAAAGCTTGTATGACTTTATTTATGTTTTAGAGTTGTGTTGTGATATCTTTAAGTGAGTCCTTAGGCTTGATCGTGTGCATTTGCGTGTATGGTTAGTGCACGATTAAACCGGGGGCGTCACAATTTCAACTTGATCATTCCTTCACCTCTCGGTCCACACATACAAAACATCATGTCTATTGCATCACTATGTTGCACAAAAGATGATATCACTGGTGCTGTAGTCCAATTTACTTATGAATCTCTAGTGTCAGTACGTAGGTCGTTCATTAGCCGCCGATCGATCCCCCACCCCCACCGTACGAGTGGACAAAAAACCAAAAAAAAAACACATACATCCCTCCCCAATCCCTAGCTCATCTCCCCTTCTCCACCCGCAGCCTTAGCCGCCGCCGCACGCCCGCAGCCCTCCTCCGCTCCCCCCCGACCATCCACATGCTGCTCCTCCTCACGCCCACGCCGTCCTCCTCCTCAAGCCATCACCGTCGCCTCCCCTCCTCCGTGACCGGCCTGCGTGATCCCAACACGGGGGGACGACGTCAACCATGGAGCGGAGCCCTGTGGGACGAGGTGGAGAATGCCGCGGCGGTGACGGGCACCGCGTACGTGGTACCACCACGCACCATGGTGGGGACGAGAGGTGTTGCAGCCCTTCCCTCGAGCTCGACTCCGACGGTCCAGCCTGGCGACGACGATGACATGATCCCTACCGGTGATGACCACGACGTGCTCCGGCCCAACTGCCTCGACCTCAACAAGCCCCGTCGAGATTCGTCAGCACACCCCTCTCTTCTTTCACCACCAGGGGTTGAGGAGGAGCACCATCAACTCACTTGATCGGTTGTCTACTCAGATAGGATCGAAGATGAAGTACGTGACCATCATAGCTACTGTTGGATTCATGTATATACATTGATTCTTCATCCAAATTTTTCTACTGTTTTTTAAATGACGGATGAGTGGATCTGATGAAGGAGAGAGGGTGAGAAGAAGAGACGTTGTGGGGCTGGTAGCGGGTGAGAATAGTCTAGCTAGCCGGCAATCAAGGATTTCCAGAAAAGGCGGCAGAGTGAAATCCATGACGACATGAACACCACCACGACATCATCACGGATGTGACCGAGGTACCTATGTTTCCTCAGTCCTACTAGGAAATTTTTCATATTATCCCGGTTCCATGTTAAGATTGTTTGTAGAGTAATCCGTGCAGCAATAGTGTGTGTGCATTCTGTATAAAATGCGTAGGCTTAGTTTTTCTTAATCGGCTTGCTGCACATTCTTGTATCGATGCATAAGGTCAAAATTATTGGTTCTAGCTGAAATATCTTTCCCCGCATTTTACACCGAGGGAGATTCAGGAGAGAAGTCAGGTGCATAAGTATAACAACAATGCAGGCAAGATACCGGAGTGCAGGCTTCAACATTCAGTCATTGTGGCCATCATGCACTCTTATTTCATAATCTACCTTGCATGTTTTATATTTCAGAATGCATTTGATTTAGCATAGCCGTCCCATCCATCCAAGATGCTAATAAATTGTGTAAATACCTAAGTTCTTTTTTGAATGTGCAGAAATAGCGTCTGCTGCAAAGATGGGGTATGTTTTTTTACATGTTAACCATAGACTCGACAAAAGAAGCTATTTTGCCAAATAACTGCTTGTCAACTATGGTATTTAAGCTCAGGGATACTAACTCAACGAGGTGTGTATTAAGGCTTTAAATTTGGAGGTACTATTTTTTCCATATACAGAAATGTATACCTCTGAGCATCTAGAAATCTTGCATTAGGTAGATAACATTTGCCTTCCGAAAAATTCCCTAGAACATGAGACTGTGACTCTTAAGATAAATTGTTTAATAGTGAGTATTGTTATATTTATGCAAGCTGGATGATATTAAAAAAATTATTTCCCTTTTGGGGAACGAATTGTACTTTATACTAGCTGTTAGAGAAATATTGGAACATAGTGTGCATGATAGTTCTTTTTAGAATACGGAAAAAACTTTGTGTCCGATGAATTCACAGAAAAAATATATTTGAATTTATGTGCAAGCCTAATGAAGGGCCACTTCAAAAATAGAATACCACACCTTTTTTCAAAATAACCGACGGGCTGATGCTGTTGCAACTTGTGGCGGGGATGGCCGTGTGGCAGCCGTGTGTGTGCTGCTTGTGCTGGGCACCGATGTGGAGGTCCCTAATCGGAAGGGACGTCACTGGAGATACTGCAGGAGATGATTGTGGTACGCTGATGGAGCTAGGAGCAGAAGCGGAGGTGCTGGACCCGACTCTCTTCGTAGCGACGCTAACCTGCTGGTCCTTGATGGTGTTGGTACATACATGCTTTGAGAAAGAAAATCACTTAGGTATGATTCCCAGTTCTCACTACCTCTGCGTAATGCAATTAAAATTTCAAATCTTCATTGTTATTTGCAACTAATTTTTGTGGCTGATTGGACAATATCCGTTACCAACTTACTTTCTTCAAATGACTTGGCAATGTCTGATACAATTTCATAGTGTTTTACTTTATTTCTGTAACGGTTATCCTGTAAATTCAGTTTGTTTTAAAGGTTTGCCATGTTTCTTTAGAATTTACCCAGTGAATTTGTATGTCTGCTCCACTGGGAAGCTGCTGCAACCTTTCAAGTTTGGCTCTTGCACCATTGTTTCATATTTGTGTGATCTATTTTCTTGTTCAGTCATTTTGGTCTTTATATACGGATTTTGTTTATGAGAAGCTTATTCGATCAAAGGTTATAAGATACTCCCTCCGTATCAAAATATAAGACATTTTTTGGTCTAAATCTAGAGCAAAAAAGTCTTATATTTTGGTACAGAGGGAGTATATACATTGCCTTGGTTGTGTCTCATATATATCTTACATAGATCATTATATGAAAATCTTAACCCTTATGCGGTCGTGGTCATGTTACATGTTGACTGTATAGTTTGTACTACAAATCATGGTGTTGAACTTGCAAAATCAGGTTAATGTTGCTCTGATATAATTATGTACGAAGTGATATGAAGGTGTGCTCATGTCTTGCAAGATGTCATGCAAGACGTCCTGCTTCCGTATCAGGTAAAGGTGCACATCATTGACACCATTGATGCACAAGCACTGATTTTGTTTTCATCTTTGGATGTTATTTTTATTGACCATTTTTATACCTAACTATGTACTTTCTATACCGATAATTAGGTGAATTCATTATAGTTTGAAATGATCTATATGGAGGTCGCATTGGTTTTTAGATATTTAATCCCCGGTGAAGTGTTGGCATTATCAATGCTGCTGATATTTAATCCCCGGTGAAGTGTTGGGCATTATCAATACTGTTGCATTATAAATTGTGAGGAGCAGATCGTAGTTTTCGGCTATTACTATAGAAATTCATGGTATTATCCTGGCTAAGACAGTGATGTCTTTGCCGTGCTGCATAAATTCATGGAGTGATTCATATTTTCTTAACTCTTTTCTCATGTATTCTTACTGCAACAACGACACAACTATTCTTTCATCTATGGTGTTAAAAATAACGATGAGTAACATACAGAAGGGCATGACTTTCAGTTTCTTATTTAGATTTTGCAACTTAACCATGAATGTGAATGTGCAGGAATAATGCCAAAATTACCTAAATGAATTGCAATAAGGTTTTTACGTTTATTATTCAAGTCAAACCTTGCCACTTGGATCCTTCTAATTGATCGATTGGCTTCCATGCAAGATGATGTGGTGCTTACGGGATGTAGATGGCGTAGAGAGAACATTCTATTTGAATAATTGCCATTGTGAGATTTGTAACTAATATCAAAGTTAAGTATTTCGCACCATATACAGAAGGTGTAGATGGAACTGCACAATGGTTTATTTTACTGGAATACATCTATTCTTAACATGTTTGAGCAATTAAATGTTGTGGAAACTTGTGACAATCAAGGTTGCATGGACAATCAGATAGTGCACCTACAAGATGTCATCCCTATATCTCCTGGAATAACTACTCATACATGGGACTTTATAGCATATCTCACGAATGGAAGGCAATGTTGGCACACCTACAAGGATGTACTAGATCGATGGCTAGGAGAGCTCGCATTTAGTGATGTTTCTGTGCCCAAATTTCTATAGCCTTTAGTGACGGTGTTTCGATCTTGAGCAGTCCATGCTTAATTCTGACGTTGGATGCAAAACAAGATAGTTCAGTTCATGTGCACTATTACTGGCACGAGTAGTTCGGTTCTTGGTGAAAGCAATTGCCCTTTATCTCAGATTTTGCCACTCACATTTCATTAGTTTATTATGTTAGATTTCATTTCTGGCATGAGTATACAAAAATGTGCAATAAACTTATTTTCTACCCTTTTTTATTCAAAGTAGAGTGATTGATGGTCGTGAATCCGTTGGTTTTAAAGTGTGCAATAATGAATCAAAATTGTATTTCTTGTGTACAATAATGAATCAATTTTGACCCACTCTATTTTTTGGTTTCTGGGGACTCGTCTCTTTGGATTACGGTGAAGCAATGGGGCGTTGCTTATATCCAAGTTGTTTCAAGTTGCCTTTCGTCCTCAATCATAAATTCAATGAATATAGATGTAACCCGCATGATGGAATGAGATGAGGATTATACATCCTGATTGTGGTTCATCCATTATGCAGCCATGAAAATACAGTAATTCTGCGGACCTTGTTTGGATAATATATCTGACTCTCAATTGCACATGTAAAAAAGGAAGTGTTAACTCTACCTAACCTCTTGTGGTATTCGGGGAAGACTATCAGCGAGCAACTGGTTGAAGTTAGTTTCCAATGACAGCGTGGGACAACCGGTCTACTCCTGGAAAAGGGAATGATGTGTCATAAGAGAAGGGTGTGTCATGGGGTACGGTCTTTGCGTTGGCCTAGCGTGTTGAAGATAACATGGAGTATAGTCCAAACAACCATATTTCTCCCTCATATATGGTCTGGATTTAGGGGAGGCCGGACTGTCCAAATGGTTGAATTTTTGGGAGCTCGATGGGCATCCATACACGCCTGGATGTATGTGGGAGGAATGAGCTTCGACCTTGAAGACGACCTGAGTCAGTTTTTTTGATTTATTTATATGCGCTGTAGCCCGTAGCAACGCACGAGCATTCTACTAGTCATACTATAAATCACATATCAAGAAAAATGGCATTATTGGTCTCTCCCCCTCCGCCCCTCGTCACCGCATATTCGTCCTTTTTATTTTCTGGCACAGAGAGCGTAGCCATGGAGCATAAAAAAAGTTCAGGTCGTTGTGCTGCCTATCGTGATAAGGAATTTGGAGTTGCGCGGTGGAGAAGAAAAGCTCCGCTACTTTCGGCCCGCCGCGGAATCACTGCGGCATGTACCTCCGTATGGGCTGCTAGCCCAATAGAATTAGGGTTTTCATTTTCCCTGTATCGGCCCAACCCAACAACAACCGAGCAGGTTAGTGGCCCATTAAAATAACCCGTGATTGTGCTATATAATGCCTGCATCTCCTCTCGTTCAACCCTATCCTCACCAGCTGAGATCTGAAGCCGCCGGACAGCAGGGCTCCCCTAAGGTAATCGCCATCTTCTTCCTTCCCTGGCAAATATTTCCCCATACGAACTATGCTCGGTTGGTGTGCTGTTTAGTCGTGTAGCTTCTTAGCTCATGGTCGGCTGTAGCTTCTTTGACTTGGAAGCTGCTGTGCAGCTTCCACTGTTGCAGATCTCAGTTTACAGTAGTTTTTGCCCATTCTTTCAAGTGCATCGGTAGATCGAGTAGAAGTACGGTGGGATTTACAAGTTGTGATGCCCCATCTGTGTGTGTCTGTTGTTGACAATATTTGTCTGGTTATCCTAGGAAAAAGTGTACCTACCGAATTTGTTTAGGAGAAACCTACAGATATTTTCATTTGAGCATATGAGCCTGTAGTTTTGCCGTTTATGTACCTGAGTAACTAGGAGTTGGTATAGTAACTCTCATAACTAACACTTCTTATTTTGTTCTTCTTACAGTACAAGGAGAAGAAGAGTTTTTAGCGTTGGCTCATGGATTAAAGCTTTACCAGCTTTCATAGATCCGGATGGTTTTGAAGTGATAGCTGGCTTGACTTTGCTTTTCTTCAAAGCATCTTGACAGACCAAAATCCGTAATTTTTGGCACCATGTTTTCGTCTAGCAATATATTTGCAGGTTTTAGGTCTAAGTGAAGGATATCGATCTCTGTGAATATATTGTAAACCTTCACAAATTCCCTTGATTATTTCATAGCGCTATTTTAAAAGAAATGATTTGGCATTGGACAAACCAAGTTGTCCAACATGCATATTCATGACTTGAAAAAGTAAAAAAAAAAGTCATTTTATATTGTCTTTGACTTAGAAAGAAAGATGGAAAAATTAAACAAAAAGTTGTAAGTCAGATGAATGCTTTGCTTATGCATGAATCCATATTGATAAAGTGCTATCGAATGATCAAGGAATTTGTGAGGTTTACATTATCTTCGCAAGAGTTGTATTGTTCAGTTAGACCTAGACATGCAAGTATATTTCTAGGCGAAAACATAATGTTAAAAATTGCGGATTTTTGTCTCTCAAGTTGCTTGGAGGAAAAACAAAGCCAGACTATTGCTTCAAAACAGTTTGGATCTATGTATGAAAGAAGGGACATTGATGAACTGGGTTGGATTTACTTTGACTTGCAAACATGCAAACTTGTTTGCATGTTAACATCAGGTATGTATATATCATAATCTATGATTGCAATAGGCACTTGCAACTTGGGGAATAGGTTGGAGAAATCACGGGGAGCATACTAGAAACACATAGTATGCACATCAGTCAATAGGCTTGACAGAACAGGAAACGCAAATAGGTCTATTCAGACATCAGTTGTGCTGGTAAGCTCACTTATGGTCCATGACATGCTCCACTAACCTCTTTTTTTAGAGCCTAGTGTACATCTTTAGGTACTACGAGCTGGTGGAGGAAGCCTTTATAGTTTCTTGCACAAGTGTAATGTCTTGGACCTCATCACGTATGGATGCTATAAGTATTATTTTGGAGGATATTTGTTTCTGCCTACTGTGTTTTCTGTTTTGTTATATCGTGCCTGCACATTATAAAGTACAGTGTTGTGCAATTTATAGTTCATATTGTTATTAAGGTGCAGAATTCCATTTAGCTTAGTAGTGGATGCTATGATAGCTGAGACTGGGATTTATGCTGGGTCTGAGATATTTAATCACTAGTTGAAACAATTCCAGTTTGTGTATTCATAATGATCTGAATTCAGTTGTTTGTAAAATGTTCCATACTTGTAATATTGTAAACTAATTTTGTAACGACTTAGTGATCTGAACGCTCTTATATTTCTTTACTGAAGGAGTAGTAGATGTGTACATTTCTGCTATTGTACTTGTCAAGATCATGACAGCCGAGGTAGATAACAGATGAATCCCTGTCCAGGTCTTAAGATTTCCATGTTTTACCCTCTTGGTTGTTAGAGGGAGCAAACATGAGGATTCAGGGGAGACAAGCCAGGAAGGATGGATGACCTAGGCAGTGAAGATTGGCCGGCCCCTCTGCTCGTACTCCATGATAGTTCCTACCATTGGGAGACAAGCCAGGAAAGATGGAGGACCCAAAGGTTGGCTGGCCCTACTCCATGACAGTTCCTCTGCGAACGAGGATCGGGGTTGATGGCATTATTAGAGGAAATGCATCTCGAGTACGACCTGTTTTTGTCTAGGAACTGATTTTCGTGGTCTTGCTCTCAGTTTCCACTACGGCTCTAGTCTGGTGTATATCTCACATAGAGCAAACTGGAGTGACCATCCTGTGTATATCTCACATAGGGCAAACTGGAGTGACCTTCCTGTGTAAGCAGTCGGCTTGTTGGATTTGTGGATGTATTGGTACAACTTACAGTGAGATGTACATTGACTATAGTTTTTTCCTTCTGCGAAAACGCTCTGTTCATTTCCAAGCAAGTAACAGTTATTGATGTAATCATCAATTCAGTCTTGTTAGGCAGTAGGTAATGTAATCATCATCAGTTATCCTCTGGGCTTCTAGAGTGGAAGGTTCTCCCAAACGAACCAGAGACGGTGCGCCCTTGGAAAGATTGTGGGTCACCAAACAAGGGTAAAAATACCCGGATCCTTGTGTAACAAAGTAGGCACGCTCTTGGTTGCTGGTAGTTGCTCACTCCTGTCATGAGATTTCTGCTTGGTTGATAAAAAGAAGAGAGCGGCCGTGTGCTTGGCTTTCTCTCTCTGAACCTAAGTCCCATCCATGGAGATCAGCAGCGAGGAGAGGGTGGAGCTCTCCATTGTGGAGCACCTCCCTGACAATGGCGACGCCGGCGTGGAGGAGGATCATCTATGGCCGACCAAAGACGGCCCTCTTCCTATATTCCTCAAGGTGTATATCAGCCATGTTTACTATTTGTGGGACAGTTTTCATCACACTTCTTCCAAAATTATGAAGTAGCAGTGGATTATGTTTAGTAGAAGAAACATTTTTGCTCCGCGCAAATTTTTATCTTATAACATGTAATAGAGCTCTGCTCATGAGAAATCACCTTGTGTATGGATGGAAAATGCAGTTTGAGAATGTGGAGTACAAGGTGAAGCTGAGTCCCAAGAACCCCCTGACGGCGGCAAAGGTGGCCTTCTCATCCCACATGAGGGAGGACAATGGCGGCAGCAGCTGCAAGCACATCCTCAAGGGCATAGGCGGCAGCGTCGACCCCGGCGAGATCCTGGCGCTGATGGGCCCGTCCGGCAGCGGCAAGACCACCCTGCTCAAGATACTCGGGGGCAGGCTGGGCGGCGCCGTCAAGGGCCAGATCACCTACAACGACACCCCCTACAGCCCCTGCCTCAAGCGGAGGTAAAAACTAAAAACACATGAGTCGTCGAGCATCAGAGACTGAATTGGTGCCGAGTTATTGCGATTCCTTGCAGAAAATGGAGAAGATCGATTCCGTTGAGTGAGAAAAGATTGAGAAGATCAATTGATTGATTGATCAAACTCTGTTGTTTTTGTTCGTTGCGAAATGCAGGATGGGATTTGTGACGCAGGACGACGTGCTGTTCCCTCAGCTGACGGTGGAGGAGACGCTGGTGTTCGCCGCCTTCCTGAGGCTGCCGGCGCGCATGTCCAAGCAGCAGAAGCGCGACAGGGTGGACGCCATCATCGCGGAGCTGAACCTGGAGAGGTGCCGGCACACCAAGATCGGCGGCGCGTTCGTGCGCGGGGTGTCGGGCGGCGAGAGGAAGCGGACGAGCATCGGGTACGAGATCCTGGTGGACCCGTCGCTGCTGCTGCTGGACGAGCCCACGTCCGGGCTGGACTCCACGTCGGCCAGCAAGCTCATCGTCATCCTGCAGCGGCTGGCCAAGTCCACGCGGCGGACCATCATCACCACCATCCACCAGCCGTCCAGTCGGATGTTCCACATGTTCGACAAGCTGCTGCTCATCTCCGAGGGCCACGCCATCTACCACGGCAAGGCCAGGGACTGCATGCACCACTTCTCCTCGCTGGGGTTCACGCCGGAGATCCCCATGAACCCGGCCGAGTTCCTGCTGGACCTCGCCACGGGCAACCTCGAGGACATCAGCGTCCCGGGGCTGCTCCGGGACGGCTCGCCGGCGCCGCAGGAGTTCAGGTCCCGCGTCGTCGCGTACCTCCAGGCCAAGTACAGGGACCACGCCGGGGACGGCGAGGAGGACCAGGCGAAGCAGCCGGCGAGGAGGCCCGGGGAGCAGCTGAGGCTGGCCATCCGGATGCGCAAGGACCGGAGCATCAACTGGTTCCAGCAGTTCGTGGTGCTGTCGCGGCGCACCTTCCGGGAGCGCGCCCCCGACTACCTGGACAAGATGCGGCTGGCGCAGGCCGTCGGCGTCGCGCTCCTGCTGGGCCTCCTGTGGTGGAAGTCGCAGACGGGCAACGAGGCGCAGCTGAGGGACCAGGTGGGGCTCATCTTCTACATCTGCATCTTCTGGACGTCGTCGTCGCTCTTCGGCTCCGTCTACGTGTTCCCCTTCGAGAAGCTGTACCTGGTCAAGGAGCGCAAGGCCGACATGTACCGCCTCAGCGCCTACTACGCCAGCAGCACCCTCTGCGACGCCGTGCCGCACGTCGTCTACCCGGTCCTCTTCATGGTCATCCTCTACTTCATGGCCGACCTCCGCCGCACCGTCCCCTGCTTCTGCCTCACCCTCCTCGCCACCCTCCTCATCGTCTTCACCAGCCAGGTAAGCACGTACTTGCTCTTCTTCTTCTTGTGCATGCCGACGGCCGGTGACATCGACGACGAACGGCGATGATAACTCGATCTGTGATCATCAGGGGACGGGGGAGCTGCTGGGGGCGGCGATCCTGAGCGTGAAGAGGGCGGGGGTGATGGCGTCGCTGGTGCTGATGCTGTTCCTGCTCACCGGAGGGTACTACGTGCAGCACATACCCAAGTTCATACGGTGGCTGAGGTACGTCTCCTTCATGCACTACGGCTTCAACCTGCTGCTCAAGGCGCAGTACCACGGCCACCTCACCTACAACTGCGGGAGCCGGACCGGGTGCCAGCGGCTGCAGTCGTCGCCGTCCTTCGACACCGTCGACCTCGACGGCGGCATGCGCGAGGTCTGGATCCTGCTCGCCATGGCCGTCGCATACCGCCTCCTCGCCTACTTCTGCCTCCTCAAGAGGATCACCCTCACGCCCTTGTGAAAAAGAGAAACCATGGGAGTTTGGCACGGCGTGCTTTGCTAGATAGGTCTTCCGAATTATCCTTTGTCACATGTAATGCATGTTTGTTAATGGGTACAGGCCTACAAGGCAAGAACTGAGAGCAATGTGCATGGGTTTTCTTCTTGTTTGTTTCCTTAATTTTCCTTGCTTGGAGGTAATGAGGCCTTGCTGAAAGCTAAATTCCCAAAGGAACAGGGAGCAATTTGCATGGGTTTTCTTCTTTAATATTCTTCGGTTTTGCTATTTCTCATGTACTTGATTTTTTGTTTCGCATCAGTCACCTTCGTCCTTCCTTCACGTCGCACCTCGCCGGAGAAGATAACCCCACTATCTATCTTACGGGGAAGCCATGACCCCATTATCTATCCTATTAGGGGGAGCTAAGGGGGGGGGGGGGGGGGGTGCAGGGGATCGTCGGTGTTGTTTTCCGGTGTGGCGGGGCTTAGAGGGATGGCCGGGTCGGTGACCAGCACATAGGTGGGGGAGTTAGAGGGGAGGGCGGGGCAGCAAGGCCGCGCTAGCCACCGCCCGCGGGGGGTGGAGGCAGGCGGTTAGGCCTGCGCTGGCTGGCGACTACACGTGAGGAAGAAGAAGCCATAGGTTGAAGATGAAAGCGCTAGATCTGCTTACAGCCGTTGGATGAAGATCAGATGGTTTAGAATAGAAGTGATTGAAGAAACTTTTTTTTTAAGCACCTGATGCATATTCGGTCCCAATTTTCTTTGCTTGATGACAAATGCTTTCTCTTTTACCTATTTTATTTTATTTTTTGGTGAAAGCATCGCTTCAAAATTTGAGAACTCAGAACTCACCGCCAAAACTGCAACCACCATCCCCCCCTCAAGCTATCCGTCCTGGGCGAATTTGTCATCAATGAGCAGGTAAGCGACGGATCTTCTCTGATTGGCTGCGACGGTGACTCTTCTTCGTCCTCTTCTCCGACCTGTTCCACACCACCATTCTACTCCACTGATGGCTGTAAGTTCAACGACTCCTTCCTCCCTACTCGTATGAGCTTACATATATGAGAATGTGGTAGGACTATATCTGTGAGCACTGTGGCAGCACGGTATACTGTAGATCTATGAGCTTGTGATGTTGTAGTAGATCAAATGATAGTGTTGATGGATTGCTTGTAGGCTTTAATGATGTTCATGTTTAATGATTTGCATATTCGGTTTGCCAACGCAAGAGCTCGTTAACACAACCTCTCAATCTTTTCTTTGGCTACACTACATGACAGAACCATAAACAATCGTTGTGTTAGCAGCAACCAGACCTGGCCAACGGCCCATGTTTCGCGGGCTGGCCCAGAAGCACATGTGCTCGACACGTGACGTGCCTGGTCCGACATATGTGGTTAAACGGGTTGTGCCTGGCCTGGGGATGTGCTCGTCCACCATGGCGAGGTCCGTGTGTCGGCACAACACGACATGTTTTTTATAACATTTTTTATCAAGTTATTGGCCCAAAAGGCCGAAAAGCACGCGGGCTGTGCTGGGCTGGCAATTTAGTTAATATGCCGTGCTTGGGCCACGAGATGAGGCGCATGTGCAGCACGACACGACCCACTCATAAATGGGCCTCGGCGTGTGGTGTCGTGCAAGGCCTGTTTAGGGGGTGGGGGGTGGGGTGGGGCGACCCGTGCCCGGCCCGTTGGCCAAGTCTGGCAGCAACTGAATTTGCGCACGTACATAAGCTAATAAGGAGTTTGGTAGACTATATTCCCTTCAGCCAGGCCTCCTGGATGCAAATTTGGCCTGCTTGGATGCCTGTGTTTACTGTTTGGCCCGCATAACACAAACCTTAAAGCACCTCCCAGCCGGGCCCTCTAGGAATGACTTAATCGACCATTTCCTCTTAGCCAGGCTCGCGGCGTGCAGGGGAGGGGAACGCGGCGCCGAGCTCACGTGAGGATGGAGATGGCTCGAGCTCGCGCACATTTCTGAAAAAGCGGCGGGAGGAATTGTGTCACCTCACGCTAAATCAGTCACCCTAGCTATTTGGCTCCCTTCGGCTCACCCCCAAAACTGCAACCACCATCCCCCCTCAAGCTATCCGTCCTGGGCGAATTCGTCATCGATGAGTAGGTAAGCGACGGATCTTCTCTGATTGGCTACGACGGTGACTCTTCTTCGTCCTCTTCTCCGACCTGTTCCACACCACCATTCTACTCCACTGATGGCTGTAAGTTCAACGACTCCTTCCTCCCTACTCGTATGAGCTTACATATATGAGAATGTGGTAGGACTATATCTGTGAGCACTGTGGCAGCATGGTATACTGTAGATCTATGAGCTTGTGATGTTGTAGTAGATCAAATGATAGTGTTGATGGATTGCTTGTAGGCTTTAATGATGTTCATGTTGTTTTCCATGTTGATTTCAATGACACTAAGGTAGATGTGTGGTAATAGATTGATGATCGGAGTATGTTTAGTATGCTAGTATGGTCGCTATGTAGGTGTGATAGCGGGTTGAACTCAATGGTTTGCTTTGATTTGAAGATCACTCCATGTGTGGTGTAGTATGCCTTGAGCTTGAACCTGATAGTGTATAGTATGCTTTGTATTTCTTCATGTCCATGTGTAGTGTGTTGAACTTGTGTTGATGCTAACAATTGTAGGCCATGAGAACCGAATACTATAGTTAGGCAATTATTATCTAAGAGTCAATTCATGCCGTCCTATGTTGATGACTCCTAGGGTGTGTCTGATGGCCTGCAAAACATACAGGGTAGTGTAGCACCTTCCTGTAAGTATCCCAACAGTAATCGTCCTAATGAAGAGCGGCGGAGAGTATTTATGAGTAACATTTCCGTCACACACAAGTTGTCACAGTTCTTATGTGAAGTAACTTCTTATGATTCTGTAGAAGTTGCCAGTGTTCCAAGAGTCAAATAAACCGGAACAGTGAATATGATGAGTCGGTTGCAGCACGAATAATAATAGCTTCAAGGCAAATAACATAAATAAAACTGAAAATAAAATTGTTTTTTCTGCAATGGAGAGATTAGGCGCGGAGAGACTTCGGATCATGGTGTACGTCAAGTGTGTGCCAGTGCGACGGTAATACCAGTTACCATGTATCATGAGTTTAGTATTGATTTACTTGCTCAGTAGGCGGATCACCCTATGGTTACGAAATTCCTCCTCGCAGGATTATATTCCATACTATGGTCCTGCTTCGTCGTTGCCACATCATGGTCGTCTCCACAACTAAGGTCGTTAAACCAGAACGATGCATTAAGTTCAATGAATCACCGTCATCTCATATTGTCTTTGGTCCTCATAGATGTCTCCACCTGTCACGCCAGAAGTCGCAGATTTCCTAAACAATACGTGTTACATGTGTAGGTCTTCAGACCGTGTTGCCTGATCCCTTTAATTGGAAAGGCGCATAGAGTTCACCACAGAATAACAACTTACTAGATAGATTATAAGACTACAAACACGAACGACGACATGTAGGATAGGCATAAATGAATCTTACCATTCACCTATGATACGTCTCAAACGTATCTATAATTTTTGATTGTTTCATGCTGTTATATTATCAATATTCTTGGATGTTTTACATTCATTTACTAACAACTTTATATCATTTTTGGGACTAACTTATTGACATAGTGTCCAATGCCAGTTGTTGTTTTTTGCTTGTTCTTTTACTTCGCAGAATATCCATATCAAATGAAGTCCAAATGCCATGAAACTTTTTAGAGATTTTTTTCTGGACAGAAGACAACTTGGGAGCCAAGGAAGTGGACGTGGGGAGGCCCATGGGGCCCACAAGGCACCAGGGCACGCCAGAGGCCCCTGGCGCGCCCTGGTGGGTAGTGGGGCCCACGGGTGGCCTCTCCACCGACTATCAGCTCTATAAATACCCAAATATTCTAGAAACCCTAGGAGAGTCAACAAAAAACAATTCCAGCCGCCGCAAGTTCCAGAACCACTAGATCCAATCTAGAGCCCTTTTTCGGCACCTTGTTGGAGGGGAAACGATCACGGAGGGGTTCATCATCCTCATTGGTGCTCCTCCGATGATGCGTGAGTAGTTTATCACAGACCTATGGGTTCGTAGGCAGTAGCTAGATGACTTCTTCTCTTTCTTTGATCTTCAATACAATGTTCTCCTCAATGTTCTTGGAGATCTATTTGATGTAATGACTTTTTGCGGTGTGTTTGTTGGGATCCAATGAATTGCGAGTTTATGATCAGTTCTATCTATGAATATTATTTGAGTCTTCTCTGAACTCTTTTATGCATGATCTTTATAGCCTCGTATTTCTTCTCCGAAACTTTGGTTGCATTTGGCCAACTAGATTGATTTTTCTTGCAATGGGAAGAGGTGCTTTGTGATGGGTTCGATCTTGCGGTGCTCAATCTCAGTGACAGAAGGAGAAGTGACACGCATGTATCGTTGCCATTAAGGATAAAAAGATGGGGTCTATTCCTACATGAATAGATCTTGTCTACATCATTTCATTGTTCTTATTGCATTACTCCATTTTTTCATGAACTTAATACACTAGATGCATGCTGGATAGCGGTCGATGTGTGGAGTAATAGTAGTAGATGCAGACATGAGTCGGTCTACTAATCTTGGACGTGATGCCTATATACATGATCATTGCTTTGGATATCGTCATGATTATTTGCTTTTCTATCAATTGCCCAACAGTAATTTGTTTATCCACCGTATGCTATTTTCTCGAGAGAAGCCACTAGTGAAATCTACGGCCCCCGGGTCTATTTCCTATCATATTATTTTCAGATTTATTATTCCAAAAACCCAAAAATACCGTGCTACACTTTTTCTTTAGTTATTTTATTTTGTGTTTTTGTCAGATCTATCTATCACATCCCATACAATTTTATCTATCTCAATACCGAGGAGGGATTGACAACCCCTCTTACGCGTTGGGTTTTGTTATTTGTGTGCAGGTGCTGTTTACATAGTGTTTCTTGGTTCTCCTACTGGATTGATAACCTTGGTTTCATAACTGAGGGAAATACTTACCGTTGTTGTGCTGCATCATCCTCTCCTCTTCGGGGAAATACCAACGCAGATACAAGCAATCAGGAAGAATTTTTGGCGCCGTTGCCGAGGAGACATCATTAATATCTATCAGGTACACAATCACAAATCTCATCTCCTTGCAATTACTTTATTTGCCATTTGCCTCTCGTTTTCATCTCCCCCACTTCTAAAATGTTTTTGCGAAAAGCACAAAAATATTTGCCTTCTTTTCCATTTGCCTTTTTCTCGTTCATTCTTTTGTTTGCTTGTGTTGCCATGTGCCTTCTATTTGCTTGCATCTTCGCTTGCTAAAAATCTATTGATATGGATTCCCATCCACTTGCTAATCTTTTTAAAAGATCCAATCGTGATGAACCAATTGCTAGTGAGTTGAGTGCACTAGATTATCTTTATGAAGTTTTGCTTGATATTCGTGAATCTGAAAATTGTGATGAAGAAATTTACAAAGTGATTCATGATAGCTCCTTGAATGAAAAACATGATTGCAATGATTTTATAAATTTCTATTAATGTCAATCGTGCTAATAATATGCAAACCTACAAGCTTGGGGATGATAATTTGTTATGTCCGCTACTTATTGCAATGATCATGATTGGGGTGATGATGCTTCTTATGATCCTGAAAATTTATTTAAGCCTCATGATGAATATGATATTGATAATAATGTTTGCAATAATATTGAAAGTGGGTTTGGAAGAGCGTCAACTTTAGGTAAAAATAATCTCACATATTTGGATAGTGTTCAATCTTATGATTTTTTTATGAAAGTGGGTTTGGAGAGGTCATGACTTTAGTTGATGTTAATCCCACTATCTTGGAAGATTATAAAACTTTTATGCATGTAGATCATGAAGAGAAAATTTTATATGCTAGCTATATTGTTGAATTTGATTATGATCCTGCATGTAATTATTATGAGAGAGGAAAATATGGTTGTAAAAATTTTCATGTTACTAAATTACCTCTCGTTATGTTGAAATTGTTAATGTTTTATTCCTCTCCTTTGCATATGCTAGATATTTCTCATCTTGACAATTTGTTTGCATATAAAATGCCTATGCATAGGAAGTATGTTAGAATTTAATGTGTTTGTCATATGTTCTATGATGCTCTCTTTGTGCTTCAATTCTTATCTTTCATGTGAGCATCATTAAAATCTCAATGCCTAGCTAAAAGACTTTAAAGAAAAGCGCTTGTTGAGAGGCAACCCAATGAATAAAAGATTATTTTGTTTTTTTTGTTTCTGTTTTTGCGTGTTCACACAATTATGCCTCTGTCATGATTGTGTTTTAATGTTTTAATTAGTGTTTGTGCCAAGTAATGCCTTTAGGATGGCTTTGGGTGATAGTTGATTTGATCTTGTTGGAAAATAGAAACTTTTATGTCCAGTAGCAGAATTATTAAAAATCACTGGAGCAACGAAAAACTCTAATTTTTTTAAACAAGATTGATATATGAATTTCCTATGTTGTACTAATTTTTCAGAATTTTTGGAGTTACATAAGTATGAGTAAAATTCAAGTCTTTACAAACTATTCTGTTTTTGACAGATTCTGTTTTTGTTGCATTGTGTGCTTATTTTGATGAATCTATGGACTATACCGGGGGTTTTTAGCCATGGTAAAGTTAGAATATAGTAGGTATAATGCAATAAAAAAACATGAATGGGTTTGCAACAATACTTAAAGTAAAGATTGGTTTTCTTATACTAACGGATCTCACGAAGGTTTTTGTTAAGTTTTGTGTGATTGAAGTTTTCAAGTTTTGGGTGAGATCACGATGGATGAAGGAATAAGGAGTGAAAAGAGCCTAAGCTTGGGGATGCCCATGGCACCCCAAGGTAATATTCAGGGATAACCAAGCAACTAAGATTGAGGATACCCCGGAAGGCATCCCCTCTTTCTTCTAATGACCATCGGTAATTTTACTTGGAGCTATATTTTTATTTGTCACATATCACGAGTTTTGCTT
Organism: Thinopyrum elongatum; assembly: GCA_011799875.1. NCBI lineage: Eukaryota > Viridiplantae > Streptophyta > Magnoliopsida > Poales > Poaceae > Thinopyrum > Thinopyrum elongatum. The sequence goes on from CM022303.1 coordinate 522,735,994, forward strand.
GGAGCGTCTTGTATTATATGAGTCTTTGCTTGTTTTGCCTTTTAGTTTGTCACAATTATCCTTGCTGGACACACCTATTTGAGAGAGCCATAATGATGCTATGATTTGTTAGAATTGCTCTATGTGCTTCACTTAAATTTTTTTAGCTATGGAATTGCTCTAGTACTTCACTCATATCTTTTTGAGCACGGTGGTGTTTTAATTTTGAAGAAATATACTCTCATGCTTCACTTAGATCAATTTGAGAGTTAGTAAAATTTTGAAGAAATTCTCTCATGCTTCACTTATATTATTTTGAGAGATGAGAAAAATTATTTATGCTCATGTTCTTCACTTAAATTTGTTTGAGAGCTTGTTATAAGCAATGGTAAAATATGAAACTAGTCCCAAAGTGATAGATATTCAAGAGGGATATAATAAAAACTTTCATGAAGATCATTGGATATTATAAACTTGATTCCTTGTAATAGTTTTGAGATATGAAGATAATAATATGTTAGTCATGTTGGTGAGTAATTATGCTTTAGTAAGAATATTGGTGTTAAGGTTTGTGATTCCCTATGCAAGCACGAAAGTCAATAGTTATGCAATGAAATTACATCCTACTTGTAGTGCATATTCGGTGTTAGTTATGTTTAATGCTCGTTTATGAGAGTTTTGTTTTTTGGTTGGTTGCTTCTCAATCTATTTGCTAGCCTTTCCTTTTACTAAGTGGGAATACTACTTGTGCATCCAAACTCCTTAAACCAAGTTGTGCCAGTGAGTCCACCATACCTACCTATGCGGTATTTCCATGCCATTCCAAGTAAATTTGTATGTGCCAACTCTAATTTTCAAAATGAATTTCCTTTTTGTGTGCCCGTACTGCTCATGAAGTGGTAGGAGGTGGCCAATATTTTCCATGCTAGATGCGTTGTTCTTAAAGATGAGTGTTTATTCACTTGTCATTGCACGAGAGTGTGGCAAGGTAATAGGGATACCCAGTCCCGAAATGAAAAAAAATATTTATGTTGTCAAATAATAAATTAATTAGAAAGTGTTGGTATGGAAGGCACCCGTGGATACGGCTAGCCATGGATTGTGAAAGAATGGTGGAAAAAGGAACAAACATTATTTTATGTCTGGGAACCGCCTATGATGTATCTAGCATGGAAAGTATTGGGAATTCTCGGTCGTTTTCATTGACGGGAAAATCATGCCTCTCAAAATACTTTATCTCTCAATTTAAGCTTTGAGCTCTGGCACCTCTATAAATTTCTGCTTCCCTCTGTGAAGGGCCTATCTATTTACTTTATGCAATTTTTATTTTTATTTGAGTCTCCATCTTCTCTTATAAAGCACCAACTAGGGAGCACTATGATCATACTTGTGCATTGGATGTAGCTAATATTCGAGTGTGTTTCGTGAATGGATCAATGATTGAGCATGATGGGCTTGGGATTTCTTTCTTTAGTGTTGATATTTTGAAAGACATGGTTGCTTGTTGATATGCTTGAGTATTGATGTCCTCATGTCAATTATAGACTATTACTTTTAATCATCTAAAAGTCCAAATGTCCATGCTACAAAAGAAAAGAAATGTGATGAAAATCTTAGGCAGCATTCCACATCAAAAATTCTGTTTTTATCATTTACCTACTCGAGGATGAGCAGGAATTAAGCTTGGGGATGCTGATACGTCTCTAACGTATCTATAATTTTTGATTGTTTTATGCTATTATATTATCAATCTTGGATGTTTTACATTCATTTACTAGCAACTTTATATCATTTTTTGGGACTAACCTATTGACATAGTGCCCAGTGCCAGTTGCTGTTTTTTTGCTTGTTTGTTACTTCGCAGAATATCCATATCAAACGAAGTCCAAATGCGACGAAACTTTTTGGAGATTTTTTCTGGACAGAAGACAACTTGGGAGCCAAGGAAGTGCACGAGGGGAGGCCCGTGGGGCCGACAAGGCACCAGGGTGCTAGAGGCCCCTGGCGTGCCCTGGTGGGTAGTGGGGTCCACAGGTGGCCTCTCCATCGACTATCAGCTCTATAAATACCCAAATATTACAGAAACCCTAGGAGAGTCGACGAAAAACAATTCCAGCCGCCGCAAGTTCCAGAACCACGAGATCCAATCTAGAGCCCTTTTCCGGCACCTTGCCGGAGGGGGAAACGACCACAGAGGGGTTCATCATCCTCATTGGTGCTCTTCCGATGATGCGTGAGTAGTTTATCACAGACCTATGAGTCCGTAGGCAGTAGCTAGATGGCTTCTTCTCTCTCTTTGATCTTCAATACAATATTCTCCTCGATGTTCTTGGAGATCTATTTGATGTAATGACTTTTTGCGGTGTGTTTGTTGGGATCCGATGAATTGCGAGTTTATGATAAGTTCTATCTATGAATATTATTTGAGTCTTCTCTGAAATCTTTTATGCGTGATCTTTATAGCCTCGTATTTCTTCTCCGAAACTTTGGTTTGGTTTGGCCAACTAGATTGCTTTTTCTTGCAATGGGAAGAGGTGCTTTGTGATGGGTTCGATCTTGCGGTGCTCAATCTCAGTGACAGAAGGAGAAGTGACATGCATGTATCGTTACCATTAAGGATAAAAAGATGGGGTCTATTCCTACATAGTTAACTAAGTGCTAGGCAAGCAAAAACTTTGTATTCTCTCAAAACAATGGATATTCTTTGAAGTTTCTTGATAAAAATTAAACCAAGGAGTCCTGAAAGAGAAGAAAACAAGTACTCAAGCATTTCATTAACACCCACTAGTACCTCCAAGTCACGAATCTCAAATACTTCCTTCAATCGTATTCGTTGGAACTTAAATCTTGGTGACGGGGTTATGCCAAAAATTGATAGGTACAATGGGTTTTCCGCGTTAGCTTAATTTTGTTCACTATGGATCAATAAGGTTGTCTCTTTCGAGCTCAGCGATCAGTGTTTGCATTTACCATATACACACTTCTACGAAGAAGGCCGATCAATTTCAACTCAAACTCCAAATTGGTGACAAAGTCGCATTTACATGCATTATCGCAACATATTTAGCAATAGTACATGAGACCAGCGAGAAGCTGAAGCTCCATGATTTTAGTATCACGGATAAGTGTTGGCATAACCTAGATCACCTCAAATATTCATTACTCTAAACAACTCTATTTGTAGGTATCATCGAGACAATTAAATTCACTGCTATGGAGTTGAACTACTTGAGTGCTAGTTCTCTTCAAACATTCGAGCCCTAAGTTTCCTTTTCAGAATTTTCTTTCTTTTTAGGAGCAAAATCATGCTTTACATCAAAGTTTCACTAGCAGGATTAAAAGTTGGGACTTACGACTAAATGATATTCAACCATCACGGGGACGAAACTTTAGTGCAACCAACCAAATAAAAGCATTAACTTAATTAAGCTTGCGAGAAAAGTGAGCATGAATATATTACACCTTCTCACGCTGGTTTACCCTTTCCTCGAGTCACTTCTCCATTTCATTCTCTTCATTTCCAACTTGCTAGCGGTGAACAAACTTGTGGGCTCGAACAAATAAAAACACAAACAAAGAGAATTCCAATGAACAAGAACAAAGTTTACTCTAGAAATTTATTATGCAAAATTGAAATAAACATGATGACATAGAAAAGAAAAGAAATAAAAAGAAGAAAATAAAATATGCATGCATGGATAACTAGGGGATGAGCTCCCCCCAAGCTTAGGCTCTTGGCCTAACTCTCTCTAGTCCATGTCCTCGTCATCGCGGTCACAAGAGGGCAAGCAAGTCTTAAGCTTGTGATGGGCCACTGGAGGACGGTGGGGTTGTGCCAGGCTGCAAGAACCCAAACAGAGACTATATGTTCCCGTTGAGCAGGTGTATGTTATCATTGGTCACCTAGAAGTTTGTGCGGATCCCTCTGACCTACTCTTGTAGTTGTTGAAACTCAACCCTAGGCACCTACTCACCACCATAGCCAAAGTGTTGCTGAGGTGTGATACGTCTCCAAAGTATCTATAATTCTTTATTGTTCCATGCTATTACAGTATCAATCTTGGATGTTTTATATGCAATTATATATCATTTACTGGGACTAACTTATTAACCCAGTGCCAAGTGCCAGTTCCTTTTTTTTTTGCCTGTTTTTGGTTTTCCAGCAAATCAGTACCAAACGAAGTCTAAATGCCACGAAACTTTTTGACGACTTTTTCTGGACAAGAGAGACCCTAGAAGCTTTGAGAAGAGACCAGAAGGCGAACGACTAGACGACAAGGCACTAGGGCGCGCCCTAGGGGGTCGCGTCCTAGTACCTTGTGGGTCCCTCGGGGCTCCGTCTGACCTAGTTCCAGCTCTATAAATTCTCTAAAATCAGGAAACCAACAGAGAGCCACCCAAAATACTTTTTCCGCCGCCGCAAGTTTTTGTTCTTCCGTGATCCCATCTGGATGCCTTTTTTGGTACTCTGCCGGAGGGGGAATCAATCACGGAGGGCTTGTACATCAACCTTGCTGCCCTTCAGATGATGTGTGAGTAGTTTACCACAGACCTACGGGTCCATATCTAGTAGCTAGATGGCTTATTCTCTCTCTTTAATCTTCAATACAATGTTCTCCTCGATGTTCTTGGAGTTCTATTTGATGTAATCTTCTTTTGCGGTGTGTTTGTTGGGATCCGATGAATTGTGGGTTTATGATTAGATTATTCATGAATATTATTTGAGTCTTCTCTGAACTCTTTTATGCATGATTGTTATAGCTTTGTATTTCTCTCCGATCTATCCGTTTGGTTTGGCCAACTAGATTGATTTATCTTGCAATGGGAGAGGTGCTTTGTAATGGGTTCAATATTGTGGTGCTCAATCCCAGTGACAGAAAGGGACATGGCACGTATTTGTATCGTTGCCATTAAGGGGGAAACGATGGGGTTTATTCATATTGATTGGATTTACTTTGTCTACATCATGTCATCTTGCTTAAGGTGTTACTCCATTCTTTATGAACTTAATACTCTAGATGCATGCTTGATAGCGGTCGATGTGTGGAGTAATAGTAGTAGATGCAGGAAGGAGTCGATCTACTTGTCTCGGATGTGATGCCTATATACATGATCATTGCCTTGAATATCATTATAACTATGCGCTTTTCTATCAATTATCCAACAGTAATTTGTTTACCCACCGTATGCTTTTTGTTCGAGAGAGAAGCCTCTAGGGAAAACCATGGCCCCCGGGTCTACCTTTATCATATATAAAACCCCAAAATACCTTGCTGCAATTTATTTATTGTTCTTTTATTTTGTGTTTTTGTTTATCTATCTACCATTATCAGATTTGATCCTTGCAATTAACTGCCGAAGGGAGTGACAACCCCCTTGATCGCGTTAGGTGCAAGTATTTGTTCTTTTGTGTGTAGGTGTTGTTCACGAGGTTTCGCGTGGTTCTCCTACTGAATTGATAACCTTGGTTCTTAACTGAGGGAAATACTTATCTCTACTGTACTGCATCATCCTCCCCTCTTAGGGGAAATCCCAACGCAGCTCACAAGTAGCAGGAAGAATTTTTGGCGCCGTTCCCGGGGAGACATCACCGAAACCTATCAAGTACCGTCGCATAAACTCTCATCTACTTGCATTTACTTTCATTTGTTATTTGCCTCTCATTTTCATCTCCCCCACTTCTAAAACGTTTTCACAAAAACACAAAAATATTTTCGTTTTCTTGTTTGCTTGCTTTGTCACTATGTCTGAAGAAAATACAAAGTTGTGTGATTTTTCCAATACTAATACTAATGATTTTATTAGTACTCCAATTGCTCCTCCCGCCACTAGTGCGGAGTCATGTGATATTAATACTGCTTTGCTAAATCTTGTTATGAAATAAATATTTTCTGGTAGTCCTAATGAACATGCTGCATCCCATCTTAATACTTTTGTTGAATTGTGTGATATGCAAAAGGAAAAAGATGTGGATAATGATATTGTCAAACTGAAATTATTTTCATTCTCATTACGAGATCATGCTAAAACTTGGTTTTCATTGTTGCCACGAAATAGTATTGATTCTTGGGCTAAGTGTAAGGATGCTTTTATTGCCAAGAATTTTTCTCCCGCAAAAATTATTTCTCTTAGAAATCAAATCATGAATTTTAAGAAACTTGAGCATGAACATGTTGCACAATCTTGGGAGAGAATGAAATTAATGATAAGAAATTGCCCCACTCATGGTTTAAGTTTATGGATGATCATACAAAAAATTTATGCGGGGTTGAACTTTGTTTCTAGGAATCTTTTAGATTCCGCCGTGGGAGGTACCTTTATGGTAATCACATTAGGAGAAGCTACAAAATTGCTTGATAATATAATGGCAAATTATTCTCAATGGCACACCAAAGGGGTTCTAACTAGTAAGAAAGTGAATTCTGTTGAAGAAATTAATACTTTGAGTGATAAAGTGGACGCGCTTATGCAAATGGTTCCTAGTAAGGGTGCTCATGTTGATCCTAATGATGTGCCATTGTCTACTTTGATTGAGCAAAATAATGATTCCGTTGGTGTGAATTTTGTCTCTCGAAATAATTCCAATAGTAATGCTTATAGAGGCAATCTTAATCCTAGGTCATTTCCTAGAAATTCCTCTAATAATTATGCCAATTCCTATGGTATTTATTATAATAATAATAGGATGCCCTCTAATCTTGAAAGTAATATTAACAAATTTATTAATTCTCAAAAGATCTTCAATACTATGATAGAGGAAAATTTGAATAAAGTTGATGATATGGCTAGGAACATGGATAGAATTGCTCATGATGTGGAAAATGTCAAATCTAAAATTTTGCCACCCAAGCATGATATTAGTGAGTCTATTAAAGATATCTATGTCTCCATCAATAAAAGTAAAGAAAGAACCAATAGATTAAGAGCTAAGCGAGAATTCTTAGAAAAAGCGATTCCGCCCGGTTTTTATCGTAATCATGATGAAGATATTAAAATGATTGGTGTCTCCCATATCGAATCTTTATTTAGCAATATAAAACTTGATGAAAAAGGGACTGTAGATGAGTCAACTTTAGCTAGAAGGCGTCCCAATTGTTCGGAGGGTGACAATCTTAATGAAAAAATTGTAAAAGTGGGTTTGGAGAGGTCAAAACTTTAACTAGTGATGTGCCCACTACTTTGGATTTCAAGGATTTTAATTATTATAGTTGTTCTTTGATTGGATGTATTTCCTTGTTGCTAAACATATTGTAGAAGCTATGATAAATTCACCCAATGCTTATGAACAAAATAAAGCTTTTACTAAACATATTGTAGAAGCTATGATGAAAGCTTTAGAAGAAAAGCTAGAATTAGAGGTTTCAATACCTAGGAAATTATATGATGAATGGGAACCTACTATTAAAATAAAGATTAAAAATTATGAGTGCAATTCTTTATGTGATTTGGGTGCTAGCGTTTCCACTATACCAAAATCTTTATGTGATGTGCTAGGCCTTCATGATTTGGATGAATGTTCTCTTAATTTGCACTTAGCGGATTCCACTATTAAGAAACCTTTGGGTAGAATAAATGATGTGCTTATTCTTGCAAATAGGAATTATGTGCCCGTTGATTTCATTCTGCTTGATATTGATTGCAATCCATCTTGCCCCATAATACTTGGTAGGCCTTTCCTATGAATCATCGGTGCTATTATTGACATGAAAGAAGGTAATATAAGATTCCAATTTCCATTAAAGAAAGGAATGGAACAATTTCATAGAAAGATAATTAAGCCTAGCTAGGGCCACCTATGGAATTAATATGAAGGATGACAACACTTGGAACTATGCATTACGCCTAGCTAGGGGTGTAAAACAATAGCGCTTGTTGGGAGGTGATGTCTACTACACAACTTATTCTTGTAGACTCGTGTTGGGCCTCCAAGTGCAGAGTTTTGTAGGACAGTAGCAATTTTCCCTCAAGTGGATGACCTAAGGTTTATCAATCCGTAGGAGGCATAGGATGAAGATGGTCTCTCTCAAAGAACCCTGCAATCAAATACAAGAAATCTCTTGTGTCCCCAACACACCCAATACAATGGCAAATTGTATAGGTGCACTAGTTCGGCGAAGAGATGGTGATACAAGTGTAGTATGGCTAGTAGATATAGTCTTTTGTAATTTGAAAATAAAAAATCAGCAAGGTAGCAAGTGATAAAATGGAGCACAAACGGTATTGCAATGCTTAGAAATAAGACCTAGAGTTCACAGTTTCACTAGTGCAATCTCTCAACAGTGCTAACATAATTGAATCATATGGCAATCCCTCAACGTGCGACAAAGAATCACTCCAAAGTTCTTATCTAGCGGAGAACATAAGACGGAATTGTTTGTAGGGTACAAAACCACCTCAAAGTTATCCTTTCCGATCAATCTTTTGAGCTATTCCTATAAGTGTCACAAACAGCCCTAGAGTTCGTCCTAAAATAACACCATATGATTCACATCAACCAACTCTAATGTCACCTTGATACTCCAATGTCACCACAAGTATCCATGAGTTGATTATACGATATGCATCAAACAACTTCAGATTCATAATATTCAATCCAACGCAAAGAACTTCAAAGAGTGCCCCAAGATTTCTACCAGAGAAAGTAGGACGAAAACGTGCATCAACCCCTATGCATAGATTACCCCAATGTCACCTCGGGAATCCGCGAGTTGAGTGCTAAAACATATATCAAGTGAATCAATAGAACACCCCATTGTCGCCACGGGTATCCATATGCAAGACATACATCAAGTGTTCTCAAATGCATAAAAGTATTCAATCCGATAATAGTGAAACCTCAAAGGTAAAAAATCAATTCATCACAACAAGATAGAGAGGGAGAAACACCATATGATCCAAGTATATTAACAAAGCTCGCGGTACATCAAGATCATGCGAAATAAAGAACACGAGAGAGAGAGAGAGAGATCAAACACATAGCTACTAGTACATACCCCTAGCCTCGAGGGTGAACTACTCCCTCCTCATCATGGTGGCCGCCGGGATGATGAAGATGGCCTCCAGTGATGATTTCCCCCTCCGGCAGGGTGCCGAAACAGGGCTCCAGATGGTATGTCGAAGCTACAGAGGCGTGTGGCGGCGGAGTCAAAGTTCTAGGGTTGTTTCCAGTGGTTTCTCTATTTATAGAATTTTTTGGTGTTGGTCTCACGGGAAGATGGGCTAAGGTGGGCCCACTAGGCACCAGGGTGCGCCCTAGGCCCCTGGCGCGCCCTGGTGGGTAGTGGCCACCTCCTTCACCTTCTGGTTCTCCCACAAAGCTTATAGTGCCTCTTTTGTTCCAAAAAAATTGTCAAAAAATTTCGCTGCATTTGGAGAACTTTTATTTCTGCACAAAAAAAAAACAACACCACGGTAGTTCTGCTAAAAACAGCGTCAGTCCGGATTAGTTCCATTCAAATCATACCAAAACCATATAGAATTGTTGTAAACATGGCATGAATACTTCATAAATTATATATACGTTGGAGACGTATCAGCATCCCCAAGCTTAAGTCCCGCTCGTCCTCGAGTAGGTAAATGATAAAAGAAATAATTTATGAAGTGTGAATGCTAGCATAGTGCATAAGTTTGATCAATGATAATTTCAATCACTTTTCCTAGTATCATAAAACAGTAGCTCGTCTCATAAAACTTCTCATGATCAAGTAGCAAGCTATTCACATGTTAAAGTATAGACCATAAAATTTCTTGAAAACTAACAAACTATGTTCTCAGTCATCAAACAATTGAAATTCATCTTATTTTTAGGAAGGGTCTATGTAAGAGCTTTGATTTAGCAAATTCCACATACTCAACTCACTGGTACAGCGAGGTGCTATACAAATGGTTTTTAACCCCTTTCCGCGATGGCATTTGGAACCGTCGCCAAGTGAGTGACTGCGATAGGGGGGTCCTTCCCACACGACCCAAAAACCGTCGGGGATAGGGGCTCCATCCTTGCAACTCGTTTGTGCTCGCATTGCCATCGCAGTCGGTATTCTGTGGTGCTACGTTTACGATGCGCGGCCCATCACAAACGGTTCACGATTATAGAACATGTACGATAAGCAGACAATCACACACATTCACTTTTCCCGAACCGTATGCGATAACTAATTAAGAAGATTAGCTAATCGTCGTACGAGTGTCGGATAGGATTACGAAACGTCGGACCGTCGTAACATCGTTGTACATGACAACTGTCACACACGCTATTCTGTGGTGCAACATTTACGATGCGTACCATATCACAAACAGTTCATGGTTGCAAATCATGTACGATAAGGCAACTATCACAAATGTTTAGTTTACCCGCACCATTTGTGATATTGTCTGACATCGCACACGCTATGCAAACGGCAACTGTGTGCATGCTTGCACACGTTTCCTCTCTGTGAACCATGTCGGATTATGGTGTATATCATAAATGTTTGTGTTTTACCGACCGTGTGCACCGTAACGACCTGCAGAGCATAATTTCACCGTAATTTAATTGCTGCTATTTCAAATTGTACCGAATTTGAATTTGAAAGTATGCTATAGCTTTATTCATATCCATCAGGTTCAAACAACCAATGCATTATTCGATTCATAGGTACATATGTTCAAGAATTACATAAGCACCAAATAAAGAATGATGAACCACAGTTGTATACTTGTACTATTAAAGACGGTAAAGAAAGAGGCGAAATACATTCTGGTTGCTGAACAAGGTGAAGCGGAATGCCCATATTGTGCCCTCCTCCATGCAGAAGGCACGCACGACTCTAGTCCAACCCCTTGTGATGGCCGACCGCCCATCCTTCACGGTCTTCATGAAAACATCTAGATAATCATTGTGTTCTGGTAGAAATACTTTAACCTTTGCATGCCCACCAATCATGTAGTTTGAGAGGTAATCTTGAGTAAACTGCTTTGGGAACCACTGCAAAGGAAAAAGATTCAGACATTGTCATCTAACACAACTCATTATGGGCAGTAAAAAGAAGGTTGCAGAGTTCTTACTTACCATCCTGCAGTTCGCTGTTGTCTTGGATAAAGTGTAAACAAATAGTTTAATTGCCATCTTTTGACCCATTTTACTAACAATCTTTATCAGCTTCATCACTTAATGCTGGTTCATCGATATCTCATTGCCCCATACGCAGAAAGGGTCGAAGCGCAGATCTTTACCAATGACATATGCACCTAAAATCACCAAGTTAATATTAGAAGCTAAACATCAATTGCACAATGATGTAGTACAACACTCTTTTATAATATCTTATAACATCTAATATACTCACATATTAGATGAATTAACATCTTATATTATGGGCCGGAGGGAGTTTATTGCATTTTTACAAATTATCGGCCGATTAACTGCTGTTGTATCCATGGGTTAGAGTTAGTTTGAGCTAGTTTGGGCTCAAATAGCCCTAAAGTATATCCAAACATGAGGGCCAGTTTGAGCTAGTTGCATCTAACCCACCAAAAAAAAAACTATCCAACCCAAGAGGTGCTAACTGCAGCTAGTTCTCCTAGTGCATTTATTGTCAATCTAACCCTGTCATCCAAACACCTCTTTGGCTAGAGTTAGTTCAGGGTTAGTCATGAGCTAGAAACTAACTCTAACCTCTAGCTAAGTTGAGTATCCAAACAGGGTTGTGTTGTTGTTGTTGTTGTTGCTGCTGCTCTTCTACGTATATCTAGACATCATCAGAACATTAAGGTAACACTCTTCCTTGTTGCTATGTAGCCTAGGATTGCATATTTAGACATTAAGTACAGTGCATGTTGCTATGTAGCCTCAGATATATTACATATGGCCCTAGTTAACCTAACGATAAATGGGTTACAGATATATTCAGTTAAAAGTCCGATTCACCGATTAGTCCCTTATCAGCCCCCGGCCTATATGGTACCAGTTACCGATATCCTGAATAGTGAGTATATATAAGCCATGGGATGAAACTAACCTCGATGGAAAACAACAATCGTTCCCAAAATTGTCTTGTGTAAGTACATCGAGAGGCATGTTAAGCACAACAGGCTAAACATCAACCAAATATATCCATAGCAGACAAAATAATCTCCAAAAGATAGCTTCAGTGTGCAGGTTTAAGCACGCTAGTAAAGCAAAACAAGTGGAAATGTGTGTTAACTGCAACAGGCATAACATTTAACAACAAGCAAACATAGTCATTCAAACTGGTATTGTGCTGGTCTAAGTACACTGGTTATTGTTAAATAAAAATGGAAAGGCGTGTTAACTACAAGATGCAGCAACCAAATGTAGTCATTCATAGTGGTATTGTTGAAACTGGTATTGATGAAATTGAACTACACAGTTCATACTTGCACATATAGAACATCATGTTGTGAATAACTGGAATAAACAAGGCATACTACGAACAACCAAAGATAGCATTTGAAACTGGACATATGCTAACTACAAACAACCGAACAATCAAAAACTTTAAAAGAGGCATATGCTAGCTATAACAGGCTTAACAGCAAGCAAATATATGCATTCCTATCGGTATGTTTAAAACTGGATTGATGAAAATGTACTGCACAGTAAATAGTTGCACATATAGAGCATCACATTGTGAACAAGTGAAATAAATAAGGCATACTGCAAACAACCAAATATAGCAATTAAAATTGGACATATTCTCACTACACTACAAAAGGGACTCGACAAAACAAATCATGGGTTCCCCCTGTGAAGAGGCACGGAAAAACAAATCATGGGTTTCCTCACTTGTCACAGATGGGCTCGTTCCCGTGGGAAGAGCATGGACCCTGGATGCGCTCCATGTTGTCGCAGATGGGCTCCTTCCCCTTGGAAGAGCACGGTTGTAGGGTGCCCTCCCTGATGTCGCAGACGGGATCTTTCCCCTTGGAAGAGCAGATGCGCTCTTTCCCCTTGGAAGAGTCGGAGAGGGTGCCCTCCTCGTGGTCGCCGTCGATGAGGACTGACTTGGAAGCTGTGGATCCCAAGCCAGCGTCGCAGAACGTGTCCTTCAGAAATGACAAAAGGGGCTCGATGGTGATGTAGGATGGCAAATTCTTGACAGCGAGGCAGAGGAGATCAGCGGCGGGGCCATGGATGAGATCGACGGCGGTTGAACCCGAGGGGTTGGAGGTGGGCCACTTAACCTGTGACATAGCCCGCGTCAGGCCGTCGCTGTCGATGACCTCGATGTCGTAGCCGGTGTCTGCAACATACCCGCATACTCTAGCCCGCTGATTGAGTGGCTGCGGCCAGTAATGGTCGTCAGCTTCCTCGGCGGCCACCTCAGCAACGTCGGGCAAAGAGACGACGATACACCTCTTTTGGGCCAGTCGCTCGTCGAGCTCCACGGGAAGCGTAGCCGGGCTTAGGCTGCGACGCTCTGGAGTGGGGGATGGGGATGGGGATGGGGATCTGTGGGAAAGTGGGCGTTTGGCAGGCGTCATCTAAGAAACTCAGGGCGGCCTGGGTATGGAGATCGGTGGGTAAGCTGCATGGGCAAACCGGCAGCTGTTGACAATGGAGGCCTTGCGGCGGCGGCAGTGACCTTGCTAGGGTTTCGAGCGAGGGAGGGGTTGTGGTGGGGTGTGTGTGTGTGCGCGCGCGCGCTCGAGGAGATTTTGGTGTGTGTGTGTGGAGGGGGGGGGTGTTTGAGGAAATGACGCGGCTACTGGAAATTTTACTACGCGGGAGTCAAACGCGGGGGTGAAATGCCGGGGCTATTGAAAATTTGGATGATGGTGCATCACACACGGTTCGGAAATAACAACCGTGTGTTATGAAACAGAAAAACCCTCGAGGCGGGCATATATTTTTGAGGGATGCAGGCGGGAGCGGGAACAACAAACATCACACACGGTCGAAACATAATAACCGTGTGTTATCAAAAAGAACAAACCTGCAGGCGGGTAGATATTTTTGAGAGGGGAAGCCTCGTGGAGCCCAATGTACTGTGTGGATGTGCGTGACAGGGGCACCGGCGTGGCACATGGTTAGTGTGAGTGAACCGTGTCTGTTGCGTCATCCGACTTGTCTAATGTTCATAAATTTGGCGAAAATGATGCGGGAAAGGGTCAGAACACGAACACACTTGCATGTGGACCAAATATATGTATGAAAAGGGTGGTTTGATGTTCAAATACCAAATGCAACTTCGATGTGGCACCTATCTCACAAAGCGCACGGTATTGCTTGCCCCCCCCTCGTGTCGGCAGGAGGGGAATCCTAAGCTATGAACGCATGCCCCCCACGGAGGTTCACCTAGCAAAGTGCAAAGTAGCAGCCCCCCATCACACACACACACACACACGCACGCGCGCACGCACACACACACACACACACACACTTTCAGTTGGCGGGCCGGAGAGGGCATCTCACCAAGATGTATCGTAAAATGGACCAAGAATAATCCACCTTGGTCGTACAACCTCTCTCTTGTTGTTTGTCAAAGTGATGGCCGTCCATGCGACCCCAGAGATGGGCCAGCTCGCCAATAATCACGCAAGTAGCTAGTCCCCGAAGACAACCACTGCCTGCGCGTGGCCCAAACATATGTATGGAGAGGTGTTGATGTTTGAATACACAATGGAACAACTTTGATGTGGCACCGTGCTTTCGAACCAGAAATTCCCACATGGAGCGAGGGTTAGTTGACGATGCATATGTATATCACACCACACTTTGAGCCAATGACGGGGATTCCTGCATGCATGCGTGCATAGTATGCGCTCAAACTTAATTAGGTCTGAATCTCACCATGACCTATACTACGATAACACAAACCAAAGGAAGAATCCGCCATGGTAACCTATCTTGTTGTCGGTCAAAGTGATCATGGATGTCCACGTGGGCCCACGAATATATAGGCTTGTCGACGATAACCACACGAGGGAGTGTACCGTTCGAAGACAACCACTACATGCATATGTATGGAGGTGATGCGTGCATGCATGTTTGAATACCATTCACAATTGATGTGGCGCGTGCATCGAAAATCGTACAGTCCCCACACAGAGCGAGATCGGTTCATGACGTGTCGTGGTACTAGCCACTTCAACTCGATGGGAGGGCCGAATTCATGCGTACAGATGCATGTGTGTGCTCAAACTGTATCATGTCATCCCAGAGCATGACCTATATATATACCGTATTACAAACAAAAAAATAATCCCCTCCTAAGTCAAATTAACCTCTCTCGTTGTCAGGCAAAGTAGTGATGGACCAAGCGGGCCCACAAATGGAAAGCATCGATATCGCTGATAACTGCGTGAGTGGGTGCGAGAGGACAACCACCATCGTTTTGCTTGTGGGCCAAACATATGTTGAATACCCAAAATGCACAACTTTGATGTGGCACATGCCTCGAAAACCGTAAAGTCCCCACACAGAGTGAGGTTCATGAAGCGTACTACATATGATGGTCCCCTTCTCCCTCTTCGACGCATACTATATGATCCTACCGTAATACAACCCAAAAAGAATCCTCCTTGATGGTGAAATTAATTAACCTCTCCCGATGTAGGTCAAAGTGATGCATGCATCGATGATGACCTCGCGGGCCCATAGATGGAAGCGTCACACATGAGTGTCCTAGGATAACCACCGCCTGCATGCATGTGGCCCAAAGAGGTGTTGTGTGATGTTTGAATAGGCAATTCACAACTTTGATGTGGCACGTGCCTCGGAAACTGAAAAGTCCCGACACTGAGTGAGGTGTACTTGTTCACGGGCGCATACGTATAGTATATATGCTAGTCCCCTCCCACCTCTTCGACGTGTACTATATACTCCCACCATAACACAAACAAAAAATATTCTACCTTGCTGGTCAAATTAACCTCTCTGTCGGCTGTTGGTCAAAGTGATGGACGACGACCTCGCGGGCCCGCAGAAAGCGTCACACGCGAGTGAGTGTCGTGTAGGACAACCACCGACTGCATGTGGCCAAAACATGTATGTATGAAAGGGTTGTGTAATGTTTTAAATAACGAATTCATGACTCTGTTGTGGCACCTGCCTCACAAAACGGCCATACGGTGCCTCACGACTCGTAGTGTACCGCCAGCCACCCCCACCCCCAGACGCACACACACACACACACACACCGCGCATCCACCGCAACTACAATGCATGTTAAATTTTCCCATGGTGAACATATGTTACCAAAGGAGGGAAGTTTTAATTTTGAAAAAAAACCAGAGATCATTAAGACGTTTTAGTACATTGATTGATTTTCTAGGGGTATAATGTGCAAAAATCAAATTTGAGCTACATGCACACGTGACAGTGCACGTAAATGGATTGGAAAAATAGATGTGTCTCACTAGGTGCATGTTTACTCCCCGTGCAAGAAATTTCAAACATTGAGAATCTTGATTTTTAAATTCTAGTACATCCAAAACTTATTTGAAATTCATGGAACTTATCATATTGTCATATGGACACCAATACAAAGTGGCACTGTATTTTTTTTGTCAAATTTGAGACCAGTTTTGATGTAATCTTTATCTTCTTACAAACGGGAGATTATAAATAATTGGGAACCAATATCGCAAACGGATTATTTATTCGAACCGTGGGCGTTAGACCAACAATGGATACGTGCCATGCTTCGGTTAAGCAATAAAGTGGCAGCATTAATCATCAAAATAGAAAAACAATATACGTGCCGCGCGCGACCCCTGTGCCGTGCGAGCAGGTGAGTTGATGGGACGCATGCGACCAGTCCACCGCGCAGACAGACTGGGAGGCGTGCGTGCAGGTGTGTGAATTGACGGGAGGCGTACTCGCTGCGCAGTGTCATCGGGAGGCATGCGAGTAGCTATGTGAAATGACGGTAGGCATGCCAGCAGTCCGGTGCGTAGGCTCACCGGGAGGCGAGCCAGTGGTTTGACCGCCGCCCACCTCTCTCCCACTACTCCATATTAATCGCACGCCCGAGCGGCCACACCCCCCATCTTCGCCGCACACACAATCCTCTCTCTCCGCCTGCATCCTCGACGTCGCTCTCAGTCCTCATCGCCGTCTGTGTATAAGGATGCCACCGAAGTGCCCCATCGAAGGGAGTGCCGACGCCGGCGCTGCGGAAGAACCGGAGCACGGCGTGAAGATGGAGACAGAGGTTTCCGTCGCCGCCGCCGAGGTCTCGTTGCACCCTGACGTCGTCGACGGCGTCGTACTTCCATAGCTGGAGCCGGAGGTCCACACCGACTCCGGCGACGACCCCGGTGACGACTCCGCCGACGACTCCGGCGATGACTCTGACAACCACTCCGGCGATGACTCCGACGACGACGGACAACCGGTTAGTCATCTATACCCATTTATGTGTCAAATACATCCTAGGGTTTCTCTGGTTACTCCTGCCTCCCCCTTTTTGAAATAGAAATCCTATGGTTATGTTCTCTCAATCCATGAAATCTGAGTAAGTTTCATTAGATCCGTGTAGTCTATTGATTGTTTGAATGGTCAAAATGATAAGTGATTAGTTGTTTCATCTGTACAAATGATTTTTGCTAATAATCCGACTAGGGTTAGTGTTTCGTGCTAATAATTCCTAGCCAGGGCTTGACAATTGATTTTTGAATGACCTAAATATATGTTTGTGCCATTTTTTTTCAAGATTGGTCTGTACATAGACGATTGTGCTTAAAATTCGAACCATAATCTTTGGATATGTTTAAAAAATAGCCATAAAATCCATAAATTCCTAATCCTACTTTACGGCATGTAAACATTGATTTGATGCCAAATTTTGGCAACTGCCAAATGTTCGCTAGAGATTAGTTTGTAAACATTAATTTGATGCCACATTTTTTTACTATATGTATAGGTGCTGTCTGACGATGTCGACAGCGAGGATGAAGATGGCCAGAGGAGGTACAAGAGGGAAATCCTCAGGGAGCTTTATGCGGGAATGCATAACAGGCGTATTAGGACCTGGGACGGTGGCTATCGATGCCCATTTTGCAACCAAAAGCTTCATGACGCGTATCAAAGTGTTCTGGCACAT
Source organism: Thinopyrum elongatum (assembly GCA_011799875.1). NCBI lineage: Eukaryota > Viridiplantae > Streptophyta > Magnoliopsida > Poales > Poaceae > Thinopyrum > Thinopyrum elongatum. Next base: position 522,754,020 of record CM022303.1, read on the forward strand.
GCAAGAGGACAAGCCGTTGGCTCCTTCAGGCAGAAGTATTCTCGCAGGGTGGCACACGCCGCGTACGCCGAGTACCTGGAGAAGCTTCAGGATCGTGCCGGCAGATGAGATGAGATGTGGGATCGAACTATGTACGCTTGAGTATGCTTAATGACGGTTGAACTATGTACTTATGGTTGAACTATGCTTGTGTATGCTTATTATCTATGTCTGAGTATGTTTAATCTATGTTTACTTATGTCTAAATGTGGGATATGGATGCAATCAGTTCGGTTGATGGAATCTACCTCCGTCCTGGTTTATTGGTCCCCTTTGTAATTTGTGTTAAATTTTGACCAAAGATTTAACTGACAAAATGTTAGTGCAGGTCAACAAAAATTATATCGTTGGATGCGTATTTGAACATAGTGTCCAATGATATAATTTTTGGTGACATGCATAAACATTTGTTAGTTAAATCTTTGATCATAATTTGGCACAAATTACAAAGGGGACCAATAAACCAGGACGGAGGTAGTACGTCAATCACACACTGTTCCCAAAATTGGAACCGTGTGCAATGACTTTCATTTTCCCTGTTATGTCAATCACACACGGTTGGCTCTAGCAAACCGTTGCCTCCGAAACTCTTTGTGGGACAGAAAACCCTCACCACCCAATTCAAAAAAGAAAAAAGAAAACACTCACCATCCCCACATCACAAAAACCCTCACCTCGCCCGCCACCCTCTCCGGTCCCCATTCACACCTGCACAAGCTCCTCCGCGTCTATGCATGTCACTGCCTATCGCCGCGGAAACCACTTAGCTCGATGCCTGTCGCCGCCGCCAGGCTGCCGACAAACCCCACCGCATTTCGCCACTTCCGCTTGCCGTCGCCTATCGCCATCGACTTTCTCGACGCTGCTCGCGGTCGACCCAGCTCCGCCTGGTTGGGGAATCCGCCGTATTGAGGGTTTTTTCTCATGGACAACAAGGTAACTAATTTAATGAGATATTATCTCATCTCTTATCCCAGTTCATCTGCCTCCTTTAATCACCCGACCGAAATCGCCCTAAATTCATTTTTATTCGAGCTGATTTGAAGATTTTCTTTCATTCATAGGGTGTGCAGTGCACGGACACATCAGGACTTTGCGGCCTCGGCCAGACATCCATGGAGTTCCATCTCACCGTACCAGATGACTTGAGGATGCGCGCGGTATGTTCAATCTCACCCTAAATCGGTTGGCATGGCCTACTTTCCTGAAAATATACTATATATTGCTGCATTTGGATAAAAGGTGCCACATGCAGCATATACGTCAAAGGGGATTTTTTTCCTCTTCTTTCTATATTAGGCAAATTAATGATGCATTGTTCTTTCGATTACTCTCACATTTCCATGATATCATGGTTACCCTATCTGTTTAATTATAGATTTTTGTCCTTTGATTTCAACTGCTGTATAGTTCTTTCAATTTCGCCCATATTTGCATGTTACCATGTTCTTTAAAAATCCTACCATTTTCTGCAGCGCGTCCCTTGCTATGCAACAGAATCTATAGTACACAATCTTTCCCTTTACATAAATCAAGACTGCAGGGATGTCATACTGAACACAAACCATGGATTTACAATCGTTGCTTCTATAAGACTTGATGAATGTGGTCACTCCTATTTTGCCAAGGGCCTTTGGACAGAAATTTCCAAGTTTTATGTACTAAAAGCTGGCACTAAAATTGCACTGCACATAAAAGAGCCTGGTCATGAGATATATGCTAACTTCCCCAACAATATCATCCATCCAGACTTTGTTCGAAGTAAGTGTTCTTTTCAAGTATCTGCATGTTGACTTACCTAGCAATATCAAAGGAATTGTGTAGTATTCAAGCAACCAATTGTTATTCCATTTTCTTACTCTATTCCTACCTACTAACTTCTAGTTACCAATACACTTTTCTATTGCCCTGTTTTAACTAAATATTCCCTGTACTCCCACTTCTATCAGAAAGCGCCGCTGATGAGGAGACTCCGGAGGTGGAGAACGGGGCTGCCAACAAGCGGAGGCGGGTCGAGCAAGAACCGCAAGCGACTCCAGCAGGCCTAGACTTCATCAGCAGCCTCCCCGATGATATGTTGACAGTCATCATCTCCCTCCTCCCAATCAAATATGGGGCGCGGACAACCGTCCTTTCCCTGCGGTGGCGCCCCCTATGGAACTCCACCCCTCTCGACCTCATCGACACCCACGAGCTCTGCCATGGCTATTGCAAAAGCTTGGATGCGTTCTCCCAGATCCTCGGCAGTCACCCTAGCCCAACCAGAGGCCTTAGCATGGGCAAGTTCCGTTCCAAGGGCAAGGACCGAGCCAAGCTTGACGACTGTTTCCGATCCCCCGCCCTAGATCAGCTCGAGGAGCTCACTTTTGATGATGGGCATATGCGCTTGCTGCCAACGTCCGCGCTCCACCTCGCACCCACGCTGTGCGTCGCCAAGTTCAGGAACTGCCATTCCCCCACCTTAATGACGCGCCCGCTCTTATTCTACCATGACTGAAGCACCTCGAGCTCGTCGCTGTCTGCCTCCCAAATGGTGACATGGAGCGCCTGCTCCGTGGCTGTACTACACTCGAGTAGCTTCGTCTTCAGGCGATTAATGGGTTGAGTAGCTTCCACATCACCTCCATGACTCTCCGGACTATTTATGTGTGTTGCTGGTGCTGCAAGAAGACGTCAGAAGATGTGTACCACGGTATGGTCATTGAGGACACACCTTCACTTGAGAGATTACTTGTAGTTGATCAAGAAGGTCCAACAAGAATCAATGTCATTTCTGCGCCGAAATTGACAGTGGTGGGCTACTCGTCTGACAAATACTCCGAACTTGTTATTGGATCCACACCCGTTCAGGTACAATAACTACCTTCTACCTCTCCTTCTAGAAATTAACATTATTTCTAATTTTCAAGATGTATGTTCGTCTGTCATCCAGAAAATGATTCCGACAAACTTGACCCCGAAACTACGCACAGTGAAGGTCTTGGCACTAGAATCTATCGGCCCCAACCTGGACCAAGTTGTCAGTTTCCTGAGATGCTTTCCGTGCCTGGAGAAGCTATATATTGAGGTGATGTTCCTTTCCTGTTAAATGTTAACCATAAGGGAGTTCAATTTGTGACACCTTTTTCCAAGTTTACAATGACAATGCACTACGATTTCTGAAGGATTTTTGGAGGATTTGAGTACATACATGTTTCCCCCCCATATTGGTTGCTTGATTCATATGGTTACAATCCATAAGCATTTCTCCTTTGGATTCATCTGTACTACTTTTCTTAGGGAACTTTTCATCCACTCCAACCTCTTGTGAAGAAGGCTACATTTTTCTAGATTGTAATCAAATGCCCATGTTAATCATGTCGGATCGAAGATGGCACGTTAGCGCATTTTACAAATCTTGCAAACCAAATAGGCCTATAGTAGTGTTCAAAACAGCATGTAGGCACTAACACATTTTCTTCTTTTGCAGATAAGATTAGGCCCGGTGGTGGATAATGTGATACAATATAACAATCACATCGAATGCCTAGATCTGGATCTCTCAGAAATTACTTTGAACTCCTACCGAGGGACCTTACCAGAGATTATATTCACCAGGTTCTTTATTGTCAGAGCAAGGGTGCTGAAGGTAATGAGGTTTGCCCTACATTTATTTCGCAAAAATGAATGGTTTGTTGATCAGCGCCGGTGGCTATGGCAGAATGGAATGGGCTCTGAAAATGCTGAATTTCATTTTGGAACTTCAGATGACAGAGTAATCGAAAGTCATCGTGTCAACCCCATACATGACATCTCAGTGGCTGACCCATTTGCAAAAATTATGAGGTTTCGAAACCAGCCTTACAAGTGGTAATATTAGTTTGAACCTCTCTTATATCCATGTTCAGCGGATCAGTGCGAGCGTTTGCAGCTGATGAGCTGAATTTCATTTCTAATATCAGTTTGAACATTGTAATCTTTGAATTTGAGCCATATAACTCTGGAATTTGAACGTTGTAATATTTCGAGCTTTTGTGGTACAATCGTTGAAATGGCATCGTATGAGACTAGTATATTGGTAGCACTATTTTGACCTTAATATGCAATGTACTTAGATTTTATTAACCATTCTCAAACGTGTTTACCTTGTCGATCTCATAGCACACGATCTATATAGCTAACTCGACTGCGATCTTCGACATTATTGCACACAATTGGTTTCTTCAACCGTGTGCCCTATAGAGCGCATAATTAATTATCGCACTCGAGTGTCCATCATCACCCTTCTGTGTAACTTTGACTTCATCACCCACGGGTAAACTTATGACCGAAGTCATTCCACACACTTCGTTTTTACAAAGCTTTTTGCCAATAAACGCCCATGATTTGTCCCTCTTCTAGCCGACGCGTGGCCAAACTAGCCGAGCGAGAAGCTTGCGCGGTAAACTGCGCGGTAGCGCAGGAACAGGCTCACCGACGATACATTTGGCGCCTATTTGAGCCCAGGCATGGTCAAATGGAACGCGTGCGGTGTTGTCAAGCGTGCACTGGAATCCTCCACTATGAACGCGGTGACAAGACGTGACGATTACAGGCCGGCCGGCCCCCATTTATTACAGTGGCCATTTAACCCTTGTGTCTCTTCAACCTTTCGATCGCGCACCACCATTGCAAAAAGCACACCCACCATGACAAATTCTTAGAGGGTATCCTGCGCGGCTCCAATGGCGCTCCGAGCGGCTGCCGGCGACGAGCAGCAGTTCACCATGCATGCCGTGGTGGACACCCACAGAAGGTTCACGGAGCTCTCGGTGGTGTACACCAACAACCCGGTCTGGGTGGAGCACCCCATCCACATCATCGAGTTGTTGCTTGCTGAGGAGAAGTACAAGGTGGTCGGGTTCGACCTTGAGTACACCCACGCTCGTGCCGGGTCTCGTCCCAAGGTCGCTGTCGCCCAGATGTGCATGCACAATCACGTCCTCGTCTACCACTACTGCCTTGCCACAAGGCCTTGCGAGCGTTTCGCCAGGTTTGTCAACAGCCCCCACTACATGTTCGCTACAGTGGACATCACCAACGATGTAAAGGTGCTCAAGAATTCGGGCATCGCCTGCCAGAATCTTGTCGACATCCAGGGCCAATACAAGATCTGGGGCAGCAATGAGCATGAGAAGGACTCACTGGTTCACCTCGCCGAGGCCATCATCGATCCCTACTACAGAGACATGAAGGATTCTTGCAACAAGGACAAGCGTGCCTGGCACTTGGCCTGGATGGAGAAACTCGACAAAGCTCACGTCGTGTACGCGGCCAAGGAGGCATACATGAGCTACGAGATGTACAGGCGGATCATTGACATGAGGAAGTGCCTCCTTCCCCAAAACAGCCAGGGATCCAGCCGAAAGCAGGGCAATGGCAAGCATCATCGCAACAAGAAGTAGATGATTAGATCCTCGTTTCTCCTAGTTTAGTATGCATGTAATTGCTTACTTTGGTGTGTGGAAATGTTATGTGTATAGTCACTTGTGTAATTGTATGCTTAATTTGGTTATGCAATGCTGTCTTTTTAAATATATATGTTGATGCTCTGTAGACAGAGCGTAGATGTTGTGCGGACAGAGCAAATCACATCGCACAAGGACTAAACAATGGAACCCGTCGGTGATGATTTCATCAATCACTGACAATTGTATACCAGCAATCGTTTGCTCACAACACACACGGCTTGTTAACAGGAATCGTCTGTGTTGTTATCGGTCTTCCCACACATTTCCGATTACAGACCTGTTTGCCGCGTATCACACACATCTTGTTAAGTTGAACCATTTATGTTCTCTTGGCTCAACGCAAACAGTTCATTCGAGTGAACTGTATGCCATACATCGCACACACCTTCACCTGGCCGACCGTTTCTTTTGTGTTGCCTAATCGCAAATAGTTCATCCGAGTGAACTATGTGCCGTATATCGCACACACCTTCATCTGGCTGCCCGTTTCTGTTCTTCTGCCTCATCGCAAACAGTTTATTGGACTGAACCATATGCTCAGCATCGCACACGCAACTAAAATCTGAACCGTGTTTGATGTATCCGCCATCACAAACGATTTGCATCTTTTTTGACGGTTTTTTAAATCACCGTTTGCGATTAATGCATCGCACATAGTTTCGTCAAAGGGTCTCTGATCGTAGTGTCACGTTAGCAGCATCCTGCAGTAGTGACTATTATATAGTCTTCCATGATTGCTAACACTCAAAGCATATTTTTAGAACAAATAGCACCCATCGAACACAGAGAAAGATAGGGGCTTAATGTTTCGCCTCCCAACTTATTTATCATAGAGATAATAGTCAACAATAATAACTCATGATCACCTATATTCAACTAGATATATGTGTATGGATCTTTCCCCACCACATGATGCTTGCAAAGAGAAAAAAACGGAATAAAGAAGAACACTATTGACTCTTGCATAATAAGAAAATACATAAAAGTAAAAGATAGGCGGTTCACAGATGGAAGCAGAGGTTGTCATGCACTTTTTATTTTTGGATGCGCGAGCTCTTAATGCAAAGGAATGTCACATTATATCGCCCCTTGCGATAGCAACCTTTATTATGCAGTCCGTCGCTTTTATTTCTTTACCATCACAAGTTCGTACAACGCTTATTTTCCCTTACAATAAAAGATCATACATATTTAGAACCAATTTTTATTGTCTTGTGCACCGATGACAACTTACTTGAAGGATCTTATTCAATCCATAGGTAGGTATAGTGGACTCTTGTGACATGAAACTGGGTTTAAGGGTTTTGGATGCACAAGTAGTATCTCTACTTGGTGCGGATTTTTGGCTAGCAAAGATATTGGGCAAGCACCACATGTTAGAGGATCCATGACAATATAATTCTATGTGAATATAAACAAACGGAACTCATTACGTTGTCTTCCTTGTCCAACATCAACTACTTGATCAAGTTTGAAAATAATTAATGGGGGCTCACAATCATAGAAGATGTATGTCCAAGATAGTATATTCATATGTGAAATCTCTCCCCCCTCAATATTCCTTCATGAATTGTTCAAGTGACCAATGTTGTGTTTGTTAGCTTCCAATAAATTTTACCACCTATACTTCTTATATGTGAAGTCATTACTCCCCATGGGACAAGCATATGAAACATATATAAATTAGGATTTATGATATTCAATTCATTCAACAATTCTCTCTTAGGATATAAGTGAAGCACAAGAATAAATGACAAACTACTCCAAAAAGATATAAGTGAAGATCAATGAGTAGTCAAACAATTAAGTAGCTATGTGAAGACTCTCTCCAAATAAAGATCTCAGATCCAAGTATTTTATTAAAACGGCATGCAAAATGAAAATAAAAGGACACACCAAGGATAGCACACAACGTGTGAAGCAGCAAAAACTTAGGCTCAACCGATACTAACCGATAATTGTTGATGAAGAAAGGTAGGATGCCTACCGGGGCATCCCCAAGCTTTGATACTTGAGACTTCTTGGAATATTAACTTGGGATGCCTTGGGCATCCCCAAGCTTGAGCTTTTGTGTCTCCTTAATTCCTTTTATATCACGGTTTCCCTAAATCTCAAAAACTTCATCCACACAAAACTCAACAAGAACTCATGAGATAAGTTAGTATAAATCAATGCAAAAACTTATCATTCTCTAATGTAGGAAATCACTAAAATTATAATTTAACATTGCATACTAAATTCCTCTGCATATTTAATACTCCTATCCTCAAATAGAATCATTAAATAAGCAAACATATGCAAACAATGCAAACATAACAACAATCTATCTAAACATGACAGTCTGTAAAGAGTTCAATAATATTCATATTTCCCTAACTCTAAAAATTCTAAAAACTTACCACAAAGAAGATCTTAAAATGATTAGTGTTTATCCCAATTTTGTTGAAGTTGTAAGAGACACTACTTGCAAGAATGAATTCTTCAATCTTATTCCTAGAAGTATTATTATCAAAAACATGCCTTCTAAATCTTTGAAGAATATTGGTTGTGTGATTGAGGAGTTGGAAACTAAAGATGACAATACTTGAATCTATGAATTATGTCTAGCTAGGGGCATAAAACGATAGCGCTTGTTGGGAGGCAACCCAATGAATAAAATTTACTTTTGCCTTTTTCTTTCTGTTCTTGAGTGTTTGCACAATTATGCCTCTGTAATGATTGTGTTTTTTTATGTTTTAATTAGTTTTTGTGCCAAGCCAAGCCTTTAGGATCATGTTGGGTGATAGTTAATTTGATCTTGTTGAAAAACAGAAACTTTTGCGTCCAGTAACAGAATTGTTTAAATTCACAGAAGCGACGAAAACTTCTGAATTTTTTACAAAAGATTGATATACAAATTGCCTCTGCTTTCCTCAGTTTTCAGAAATTTTGGAGTTACAAAAGTATGGCAAAATTCACGTCTTTACAGACTGTTCTATTTTTGACAGATTCTGTTTTCGTTGCATTGTGTGCTTATTTTGATGAATCTATGAATTGTATCGGGGGGTATAAGCCATGGTAAAGTTAGAATACATTAGGTATAATGCAATAACAAAATTGGAATGGGTTTGAAACAGTACTTAAAGTAGAGATTGGTTTTCTTATACTAACGGATCTCACGAAGGTTTTGTTAAGTTTTGTGTGATTGAAGTTTTCAAGTTTTGGGTGAGATCACGATGGATGAAGGAATAAGGAGTGAAAAGAGCCTAAGCTTGGGGATGCCCCATGGCACTCCAAGATAATATTCAAGGAGAAACAAGCAACTAAGCTTGGGGATGCCCCAGAAGGCATCCCCTCTTTCTTCTAACGACCATCGGTATTTTACTTGGAGCTATATTTTTATTCGTCACATATCATGAGTTTTGCTTGGAGCGTCTTTTATTATATGAGTCTTTGCTTGCTTTGATTTTTAGTTTGCACAAGTATCCTTGCTGGACACACCTATTTGAGAGAGCCAAAATTATGCTATGATTTGTTAGAATTACTCTTTATGCTTCACTTAAATCTTTTGAGCTATGGAATTGCTCTAGTGCTTCACTTATATCTTTTTTAGCACGGTGTGCTTTAATATGTTTGAAGAAATACTCTCATGCTTCACTTAGATTTATTTGAGAGTTAGTAATTTCGAAGAAATTCTCTCATGCTTCACTTATATTATTTTGAGTGATGAAAATCTTTATGCTCATGTTCTTCACTTAGATTTGTTTGAGCTTGTCAAAGCAATTGAAATATATGAAACTAGTCCCAAAGTGATAGATATTCAAGAGGGATATAATAAAACTTTCATGAAGATCATTGGAAAAATTAAACTTGATTCCTTGTAATAGTTTTGAGATATGATGATAGTGATATGTGAGTCATGTTGGTGAGTAATTATGCTTTAGTAAGAATATTGGTGTTAAGGTTTGTGATTCCCTATGCAAGCACAAAAGTCAATAGTTATGCAATGAAATTACATCCTACTTGTGGTGCATTATTCGGTGTTAGTTATGCTTAATGCTTGCTTATGTGAATTTTTGTTTCTTGGTTGGTTGCTTCTCAATCTTTTTGCTAGCCTCCACTTGTACTAAGTAGAAATACTACTTGTGCATCCATAAAGTTTAGACCCAGTTTTGCCAAATGAGTCCACCATACCTACCTATATGCAGTATTCCTGTGCCGTTCTAAGCAAATTTGTATGTGCCATCTCTAATTTTCAAAATGAATTTTCCTTTTTGTGTGCTCGTACCGCTCATGAAGCAGCAGGGGGTGGCCAATATTTTCCATGCTAAATGTGTTATTCTCAAGATGAGTGTTTATTCACTTGTCATTGCACGAGAGTACGGCGGTAATAGGGATGCCCAGTCCCGAAATGAAAAAGAAATTTACTTTATGTTGTCAAATAATAAATTCCTTGGAAAGTGTTGGTATGGAAGGCACCCGTGGATACGGCTAGCCATGGATTGTGAAAGAATGATGGAAAAAGGAATAAACTTTATTTTCTATTTGGGAACCGCCTATGATATATCTAGCATGGAAAGTGTTGGGAATTACTTGGTCGTTTTCGTTGACAGGAAAAGTATACCTCTCAAAAAAAATTCTCTCAATTTAAGCTTTGAGCTCTGGCACCTCTACAAATCCCTACTTCCCTCTGCGAAGGGACTATCTATTTACTTTACGCAATTTTTATTTTTATTTTGAGTCTCCATCTTCTCTTATAAAGCACCAACTAAGGGGCACTATGATCATACTTGAGCATTGGATGTAGCTAATATGCGAGTGTGTTTCATGAATGGATCAATGATTGAGCATGATGGGCTAGGGATAACTTTCTTTTGTGTTGATATTTTGAAACACATGGTTGCTTGTTGATATGCTTGAGTATTGAAATCTTGATGTCAAAACTAGATTATTGCTTTGAACCATATAAAAGTCCAAATGTCTATGCTACAAAAGAAAAGAATATGTGATGAACATGTTAGGCAGCATTCCACATCAAAAATTCTATTTTTTATCATTTACCTACTCGAGGACGAGTACGAATTAAGCTTGGGGATGCTGATATGTCTCCAACGTATCTATAATTTTTGCTTGTTCCATGCTGTTATATGATCATTCTGTGATGTTTTACAATCATTTTATAGCAACTTTATGTCATTTTTTGGGACTAACCTATTGACATAGTGCCCAGTGCCAGTTGCTGTTTTTTGCTTGTTTTTTACTTTGCAGAATATCAGTACCAAACGGAGTCCAAACGTAGCAACACTTTTTGGAGATTTTTTCGGGACCAGAAGACACCTGGTGGGCCAAAGAAGTACCAGAGGGGAGGCCCAAGGGGAGCACAACCCACCAGGGTGCGCCAGGAGGCCCAGGCGCACCCAGGGGGATTGTGCCCACCTCGGAGTCCCCCTGCACCGCCTCTTCGCCATATAAATTCCCAAATATTCCTGAAACCCTAGAGGAGTCGACGAAAAACAATTCCAGTCGCCGCAAGTTCCAGAACCACGAGATCCAATCTAGACACCATCACGGAGGGGTTCATCATCCTCATTGGTGCCTCTCCGATGATGCGTGAGTAGTTCATCATAGACCTACGGGTCCATAGGCAATAGATAGATTGCTTCTTCTCTCTTTTTGATTCTCAATACAATGGTCTCGTGGAGATCTATTTGATGTAACTCTTTTTTGCGGTGTGTTTGTTGGGATCCGATGAACTTTGAGTTTATGATCAGATCTATATCCATGAATATTATTTGAGTCTTCTTTGATCTCTTATATGCATGATTACTTATAGCCTCGTATTTCTTCTTTGAATCTTTGGTTTAGTTAGGCCAACTAGATTGATTTTTCTTGCCATGGGAAGAGGTGCTTTGTGATGGGTTCGATCTTGCAGTGTTCTTTCCCACAGGGGCGGAGCCAGGATTTGAACATAGGGGGGTGAGGCAGGAAAACTAGTAACTACAAAAGTATTGTCATATGATGTGTTCTTTCACTTTGAGCTTACGGTTAAATTTCTACCACCGGCGACACAATACTTTAGTCGGGAGTTTGTATACCAATTTAAATGAGGACCGAGCTAGCTCCATCTCCTCAGAATTTCATCAAGAAATAAGGTGATACTTTATTGTTCATCTTCATCTTGAAAAGTAACAAACTTTAAAACTAAATATACTAGAGTTCCAAATCAACCATTTGGATTTTGCCTTGTGTAATTGTACATCAGTGTACTCTGCATCAATCTAACTAGTATGTAATTCAAAATATATCTAACAAAAAAAACCTAACCAACAATCTTTAAAAGTTCGTAATGATATACCTTAAGTCTAGAGATGACTCGCCTGAGCTACGCCCCTAGGTTCAAAGACTGGACCAATGCGTTGTGGACGACGGCGCACGACAAATGTATAGTTGTGAAGACCGAGATGCTGCGACCCTCTACCAAGTGCTCAAGCGCTAGGCCGCTTGCAGCAGCAGCTATTGTGCCCTAGGATGACGACAACAATCAAATCTGAACAGAAGTTTTATATCCAGCCGGCGGCAGCGGCAAAACCCTAGCGGAAGTGCAGACATGCACATACGTAGGTCACGTATAGATCGATTCATCGGTCACAATAAGCCACCCACGACCGTAAATGGGCTATTGCCTGCTGGGCTTTAGGATTTACCATCATCATTAAACATATGGGCTAATGAGTAATTAGCTGCGGCCAGCCGGACATTAGCGTGTACATGTGGTATATGGCCTGCTAAAATTTGTTGAGGGGGGCGAGCGATTGGCAGGGGTCTAGCCCCTGCTCGCCCCTCCCTGTCTCCGCCCCTGCTTTCCCAGTGACAGAAGGGGCAGCAAGACACACATGTATCATTGCTATTAAGGACAACAAGATGGGGGCTATTCCTACATGAATAGATCTCATCTACATCATGTCATCATTCTTATTGCATTACTCCATTTCTCCATGAACTTAATACACTAGATGCATGCTGGATAGCGGTCGATGTGTGGAGTAATAGTAGTAGATGCAGGCAGGAGTCGGTCTACTAATCTTGGACGCGATGCCTATATAATGATCATTGCCTTGGATATCATCATAATTATTCGATCTTCTATCAATTTCTCAACAGTAATTTGTTTACCCACTGTATGCTATTTTCTCGAGAGAAGCCACTAGTGAAATCTAAGGCCCCGGGGCCTATTCTTTATCATATTTGCTTTGAGATCTATTTTTATTCGCTTTTATTTTCAGATCTAATATTCCAAAAACCCCAAAATACCTTGCTGCACTTTTTTATTACTTATTTAATTTCACATTTTATCGAGAGCTATTTGTCCAATCTATCACAAATATTCTCCCGTCAACTTGCCAATTTCTGGCGCCGTTACCTAGGAGGGATTGACAACCCCTCTTACGCGTTGGGTTGCAAGTATTTGTTCTTTGTGTGCAGGTACCGTTTACATAGTGTTGCTTGGTTCTCCTACTGGATTGATACCTTGGTTTCATAACCGAGGGAAATACCTACCGTAGCTGTGCTGCATCATCCCTTCCTCTTTGGGGAAATACCGACGCAGTTTCAAGCGACATCAGGTAAATGTTGGGTTGTCTCCAACAAGCACTTCTCTTTAATGTCTTTTAGCTAGGCATGATGATTTCAATGATGCTCGCATAAAATTAAAGAATTGAAACACAAAGAGAGCATCATGAATCACATGGCAAGAACATTTAAGCCTAACCCACTTCCTATGCATAGGGATTTTGTGAGCAAACAAGTTATGGGAACAAGAATCAACTAGCGTAGGAAGGTAAAACAAGCATGACAACAAAACTTTCAACATAAAGAGAGGAAACTTGATATTATTGAGATATGTAAAAGCATATGTTCCTCTCTCATAATAATTTTCAGTAGCATCATGAATGAATTCAATAATATAGCTATCACATAAGGCATTCTTTTCATGATCCATAAGCATAGAAATTTTATTACTCTCCACATAAGCAAATTTATTCTCATTCGTAATAGTGGGAGCAAACTCAACAAAATAGCTATCATGAGATACTTGATTGACATAATCAAATTGAAAATGAAAATCATGATGACAAGTTTCGTGGTTATCATTATTCTTTATAGCATGCATGTCATCACCATAATCATCATAGATAGCAACTTTGTTATCAAAATCAAATGAAACCTCTTCCAAAATAGTGGATTCATCATTAAATAAAGTCATGACCTCTCCAAATCCACTTTCATAATTATTACAATAAGATTCAACACCCTCCAAAATAGTGGGATCATTATTACCTAGAGTTGACACTCTTCCAAACCCACTTTCATCATTATAATCATCATAAATAGGAGGCATGCAATCATCATAATAAATTTGCTCATCAAAACTTGGGGGACTAAAAATATCATCTTCATCAAACGTAGCATCCCCAAGCTTATGGCTTTGCATATCATTAGCATCATGGATATTCAAAGAATTCATACTAACAACATTGCAATCATGCTCATCATTCAAATATTTTATGCCAAACATTTTATTGAATTCTTATTCTATCAATTGAGCATAATTTTCTGATCCATAATTTTCAAGAAAGACATGATAAAGAAAGACGAATAATATGAGACAACCTCAATTCCATTTTTTTGTAGTTTTCTTTTTATAAACCAAACTAGTAATAAAAAAAGAAACTAAAAGATTCAATTGCAAGATCTAAAGATATACCTTCAAGCACTCACCTCCTCGGCAACGGCGCTAGAAAAGAGCTTGATGTCTACTACACAACTTATTCTTGTAGACTCGTGTTGGGCCTCCAAGCGCAGAGTTTTGTAGGAAAGTAGCAATTTTCCATCAAGTGGATGACCTAAGATTTATCAATCCGTGGGAGGCGTAGGATAAAGATGGTCTCTCTCAAACAACCCTGCAATCAAATACAAGAAATCTCTTGTGTCCCCAACACACCCAATACAATGGCAAATTGTATAGGTGCACTAGTTCGGCGAAGAGATGGTGATACAAGTGTAGTATGGATATTAGATATAGTTTTTTTAATCTAATAATAAAGAAACAACAAGGTAGCAAGTGATAAAACGGAGCACAAACGGTATTACAACGCTTAGAAACAAGGCATAGGGTTCATACTTTCACTAGTGCAATCTCTCAATAGTGCTAACATAATTGAATCATATGGCAATCCCTCAATGTGCGACAAAGAATCACTCCAAAGTTCTTATCTAGCGGAGAACATAAGAAGAAATTGTTTGTAGGGTACGAAACCACCTCAAAGTTATCCTTTCCGATCAATCTTTTGAGCTATTCCTATAAGTGTCACAAACAGCCCTAGAGTTCGTACTAAAATAACACCATATGATACACATCAACCAACTCTAATGTCACCTAGATACTCCAATATCACCACAAGTATCCATGAGTTGATTATATGATATGCATCAAACAACTTCAGATTCATAATATTCAATCCAACGCAAAGAACTTCAACGAGTGCCCCAGGATTTCTACCGGAGAAAGTAGGACAAAAACATGCATCAACCCCTATGCATAGATTACCCCAATGTCACCTCGGGAATCCGCGAGTTGAGGCTAAGGTGGGCCCACTAGGTGCAAAAGTTTCTGTTTGGCACTCAACTTTTGCATAATCCGCGAAGATGGGCTAAGGTGGGCCCACTAGGCACCAGGGTTCACCCTAGGCCCCTGGCGTGCCCTAGTGGGTAGTGGCTAGCTCCTTCACCTTCTGGTTCTCCCACGAAGCTTCTAGTGCCTCTTTTGTTCCAAAAAAAATGTCAAAAAGTTTCGCTGCATCTGGAGAACTTTTATTGCTACACAAAAAAACAACACCACGGTAGTTCTGCTAAAAACAATGTCGGTCCGAATTAGTTCCATTCAAATCATACAAAACTTTATAGAATTGTTGTAAACATGGCATGAATACTTCATAAATTATAGATACGCTGGAGACGTACCAGGAGGCAACCCAATAGTTATCTTTATTTTTCCTTTTTGTTTTCTATTTTTATGTGTGCACACAATTATGCTACTGTTATGGTTGTGTTTTGTGTTTAAATTAGTGTTTGTGCCAAGTAAAGCCTTTGGGATGATTTGGTTGATAGTTGTTTTGATTCTGTGAAAAAACAGAAACTTTTGCACCTAGTAGCATAATTGTTTAAATTCACTGGAATGTGATAAATTACGATTTTTTTTACATGTGATTAATATACAAATTTCCCATGTTTTCCTAAACTTTCAGAATTTTTGAAGTTACACAAGTATTGCGTTTGTCCAGATCAATACAGACTGTTCTGTTTTTGATAGATTCTATTTTTGTTACATTGTTTGCTTGTTTTAATGCATCTATGGATTCTATCGGGGGGTATAAGTCATGGTGAAGTTAGAATATAGTAGGTAATATGCAATAATAAAATATGAATGGGTTTACAACAGTACCTAAAGTTTACGATTGGCTTGTTATACTAACGGATCTCGCGAGTTTTCTGTTGAGTTTTGTGTGCTGAAGTTTTCAAGTTTTGAGTGAGATCCCGATGGATGAAGGAATAAGGAGTGCAAGAACCTAAGATGGGGATGCCCAAGGCACCCCAAGGTAATATTCTAGGACACCCAGGACTCTAAGCTTGGGAATGCCCCGGATGGCATCCCCTCGTTCTTCTACCAACCATCGGTAAATTACTTGGAGCTATATTTTTATTCATCACATGATATGAGTTTTGCTTGGAGCGTCGTGTATGTGAGTCTTTGCTTTGTTTGCTTTTTAGTTTGCCACAATCATCTTTGCTGGACACACCTTTTGAGAGGGACACACATTATTCATGATTTGTTAGAATACTCTTTGTGCTTCACTTATATCTTTTGAGCTAGGCATTTGCTCTAGTGCTTCACTTATATCTTTTAGAGCACGGGGTGGTTATATTTTAAAGAAATAGATATACTCTCATGCTTCACTTATATTATTTTGAGAGCTTGATAAATAGTGATGGCAATATGCAAGGGTTATGGAATTAGTCCTAATATGATAGGTATTCAAGAGGGATATAATAAAAACTTTCATGCAGATCACTGAATATGATAAGTTTGATTCCTTGCAATAGTTTTGCGATCTAAAGATGGTAATATGTGGGAGGTACTAGTGAATGATTGTGGTTTAGTAAGAATATTAGTGTTAAGGTTTGTGATTCCCGAAGCATGCACGTATAGTCTCTCGTTATGCTAAGAAGTTGGAGCTCGATTTATTATTGATTGTCTTCCTTATGAGTGGCGGTCGAGGACGAGCGATGGTATTTTCTTACCAATCTATCGCCCTAGGGGCATACATAGTAGTACTTTCCTTTGAGGGCTAATCAACTTTCGCAATAAGTATGTGAGTTCTTTATGACTAATGTGAGTCCATGGACTATACACACTCTCACCTTTCTGCAATTTGCTAGCCTCTTCGGTACCGTGCATTGCCCTTTCTCACCTCGAGATGTGGTGCAAACTTCGCTGATGCATCCAAACCCCGTGATATGATACGATCTATCACACATAAGCCTCCTTATATCTTCCTCAAAACAGCCACCATACCTACCTATTATGGCATTTCCATAGCCATTCCGAGATATATTGCCATGCAACTTCCACCGTTCTGTTATTATGACACACATCATCATTGTCATATTGCTTTGCATGATCATGTAACATCCCCAGTATCACACTACAGTAATTCCTTATGATCAGTGCCAAGTCATCCTCCTTTGCATTGCTTGATCACAATGGTTAATATCTCATTCCAAATTCCTCCACTGAATTCAAATTCAAATCACAAGTGGAATTTAAAGTTGCACAAAAGTTGCTGCAAAAATGTTCACCATCTGCCAAAAATTCCATAACATTTATTTGTTAAGAAAAACAGCATCACTCCTTTGCAAAAATGGGCAGTAGCATTTAAAACAATGCTATCCCAACAATTTTTATTGCCAATTCATTTATGAAAAATACAAATGAATTCTTCTGGTCTCCAAACTTTTCATGGCAGTGCATAATATTGCATTGAATTTATGTGGCTAAGTCACATATTTTACAAAAGTAAAATGGAGTAAAAAAAGAAAATGCAACAGAAAAGAATAAAGAAAACAGACAAGAAATAAAAGAGAAAGGCCATTGTGCACTGGGCCTAAGTGCACAGTGCCTGAGGCCCAGCCCACAAGGCCTCTTTCTCCCTCCTCCCTCTCTCTCACCTGTGCGTGTCGCCGCGCCCATGGCCGAAGCCCACCGCTTCGTCCGTTCGTCGACATGGTGACGCCCACCGGCGCGAGGAGGGGATAAGGACCCCCTCGTCCATCCCCCCTGACTCTCCCTCACCCACTCTCCCCTTCTTCCTCTCCCTCTCCTTCGTTCTGGAGAGGAGGCCGACGCGGTCGCCGCCGTCCTCCGCTCGATCCCGCGGCCACTGAGCCCCTCCGACCTCGCCGGACTGTCCTAGAGCTCCAGCGTCATCGTCCTCTTCGTTCGGTGCCGTTGGGTCAAGGCGGGGAGCAGCACAGCAACGCTGATGACTCGATCCCCTCAGCCGGCCAACTGCACTGCCTCGCCTTGATCTGCAGCAACCCCGCGCTCCTAAGCTCTCGCTGGCCATCGTGTGCCTCTCGGTGAGCGCCTGGCCAGTTCCCCTCTGCTCCCTCTCTCTGGTTTCCGCCGTAGCATGCAACGCCATGATCGCCCGAGCTGAGCTCCGCCGCAATCGATGCCGCCGTCACTGTAGTTGTTTTCGTGAGCGCCTGAGCACACTAGCATGCTCAGCATGCTGCCAGGAGACGAACGCAAGTAGCCGCGCTCCTCCTCATTGCCATTTTGCCCGAACCCGAGCGGTTCCCGATTCCCGCGTCCGCCACGGTGGTCGCCGTCGACGTTGTAGCCCTCTCCATGGCAAGCCAGTGTCTCCATCGTTCGCGGAGTATCGTGGGCGAGCGAACGCACTAACCCGCGCTTCGAACCGTGGCCGGACGGCCGTTTCCGTGCGACGCCGCCATCTCTGGTGGTCGCCGGAGCGCGCGCCGGCGTTGAACGCCGGTGGGCCGACGTGGCGCCGCTGGGGCCACCCCCACCGTCACTGACTGGTGGCCCCTAGTGGCCCTGCTGACTTGTTGACTGGGTTGACCCAGTCAACATGCTGACTGGGCAGCCCAGTGACGCTGACATGCGGGCCCCACCACTTAATTAGTTAATTAAAATGTTTTTATAAATAAAATTAATTAGTTAACCTAATCAGTCATTGACAGGTGGGGCTAGCTACTAATTAGCCTCTGTTTAATTAAAATAAACCTCTGTTAGTTCCACTGTCTATGACAGGTGGGACCCACTGGTCAGGATTGACCTGGTCAGCCGCCCTGTTGACTGTTGATGTCACTGTGACATCATGCTGACACAATAAACCTTTTTCAGTTAATTAAAATAATTCCAGAAAATGTTTAAATCTTTTAAAATCTGTAGAAATTAAACCGTAGCTCGGATCGAAAAACTTTCTACATGAAAGTTGATCCGAAAAACGAGACGAATCCGAATATGCCCTCCTCATACCTGTCACATGCCTCTAGCATGATGAACATGGAACTTTCCCCTCCATTTCATCCATCCGATAATCACCCGGAGCTGGGAGAACACTCCCGGATAATTTCCCGCTCCCACTAACTTGCGTAGTACTGCATTAGGGCATCCCTCGTATAACGTGTTGCCATGCCATGCATCTGTGATTGCAATTGTCTGCCTTTTATTTGTTGTTTCTTCCCCCTCTTCTATTCTGATAGACCCCAAGACCGACGCAGCTCAGGAGCCCGACGACACCATTGACGACCTTGCTTTTGCCGCAGAGCTTCCAGGCAAGCACCCCCCCTTGAACATGCCGATATCACCTATTCTTTCTCTCTTATGCTTGCATTAGAAATTGCTGCTGCTACTGTTTATCCTATTTCTGATGCATAGCCTGCTTTTGTAACTGCTGTTGATGCCTACCTGCTTATCCTAAACTGCTTAGTATAGGCTGGATAGAGATCCACCAGAGACCCCCACTTTGACCCAGTTGCCCCCGCTGGATTATCAGATGACTCGATCAACGTGATCGACGACCAGGCCCCGGCACCGCACATCACCCCCTTAGTTGTACGATACTACTAGGTTACTATCGAGTGCCGAGGGTGATACCTCATCAGCACTTCTGATGTTAACCTTGTAGGGTAGTTAATTGGTCGTGGTCATCAAGGGTGATTCCTCCTTCACCACTCCCAATAAGACTATGTCGTGCAACACTTCAAGTGTGAACCTCGGGGGTGATTCCTCCTAGGTTCACCTTGATGATTACATCAGGTGGAATTCCATTGAGGGTGATTCCTCAGGTTTCCCCCTGGTGTTTGGACACATGGTTACTTTGACTTAACACAGAACCATGATGACGGGTCGGCCCGGAGGGGTACCCGTGAGTGATGTGGAGTCGGGTTGACCTGGACGGTACCCGAGAGATAATTACGAGGCGTGGCCAGGCATTCTTAGCCCTTGCCGCAAGTCCTCGAGACGGGGTGACGGGGTCACATCGATCGTGAGTCTCTGCTCATTACCGCACTACCAAAACACTAATGATTTGGATAGATGATCCGAGTGGGCCTCTGGCCCGATAGCACTAACCATCACGCGGGAAAGTTATGGGCCCTCTGCATCGTATGCATCAGCCGAAAGCTCTATCAGACATCCAGTTCAGCATTGCGGCACGGCCTGGTCGACGCCCCAGTGGAGGTGGCCTGGATCGCCCTGCACGCAACGACCCGGAGTGCACAGGGCGATGGCCCAAGACCCCTGAGCGCTTAGGATGTAGACCGGCGGGGACCTTTCTGTTGAGCTCTAGGTAGGGCTGCGGTGTGTCGTTTGGCCGAGGCCAGGCATGACCCAGAAAATTGTGTCCGGCCGGAGTTAAGCGAGCGTGGTGGGTAAGTTGGTGCACCCCTGCAGGGAAGAACTAATCTATGCATAGCCGGATCCTCGGTAACGGACGCTCGGAGTTGTATCCCGATCGATACAACTAGAACTGGATACTTGAGATGAGATATGGATAGTAGGGCTCTGGGATTGCTTTCTCGCAGGGAGTCGAGAAAGGATCTCTGGCCGAGGTTGATACTTGGATATTAGGGCTCTGGGATTGCTTTCTCACAGGGAGTCGAGAAAGGATCTCTGGGCGAGGTTGATACTTATTACTACTATTACTTTATACTGTACTAATCTACACTCTTCTAATGCTGCAAGACCATTGAAGATGCTAGTCTTTGATAGGACTAGGCCTTCTCTCTATTCTGGCATTTCTGCAGCCCAGTCCACATATACAGCCTTTCTTTGATAATGTTGCATATGCAGTGTAGATCCTTGCTTGCTGAGTACTTCGGATGAGTACTCATGATTGCTTTGCTTCCTCTTTTTCCCCATACCCGTTTGATGCAACCAGATGACGGAGCCTCGGAGCCAGCTGCCCCTGTCAATGATCACTACTACTACCCCGAAGATGGCTACTTCTACGAGTTGGCTGACGACAAGGAGTAGGTTCGGAGGGTCCCAGGCAGGAGGCCTGCGCCTTTTCGATCTTAGCTTTTGTTTTGCACCGCCTTCTTAAAGGCTTATCTGTTTCTCTTTTATATCTGTACTCAGATATCTGATGCCTCCGCTGAGGCTTGTATGCGAGCTTATGTATTCGAGCCCTCGAGGCCCCTGACTTGTAATATAAAGCTTGTATGACTTTATTTATGTTTTAGAGTTGTGTTGTGATTCCTTCAAGTGAGTCCTTAGGCTTGATCGTGTGCATTTGCGTGTATGATTAGTGCACGATTAAGCCAGGGCATCATAGGTTGGTATCAGAGCCGACTGCCTGTAGGAATCCCCCTTTCCAACTCCTTGGCCGAAGTTGAGTCCAGTCTTTGGAAAACCGTTTTATTAACATGGCTGTGTGGCTTACGGGCCCACGTCGCCAATTGTGTGGTATTAGGATCTTTTATTCCTCGTCTATACTCTGGGACTCTGATCTCTCTTCTATTCGGGTTAAAGATTTTACCAACTCTGACATTAGGTTCTCGTAACCACTTCATCCCGGAGAGCCCCTTCACTACAGATGATCGCTTGCTTCGCTAGAAGATTCTACAGATACTTCTCGAAGTTTCCCGAGACCATTATGCCCACTGCTTTTGCAAGTTCCCTACTACCGATAATCACCGTGGACAGCTACACATCTTTGCCGTTTGTATCTTCATTCGCAGATACTCCTTTATGTACGAGATACCCCGAAATACTCCTCGTTAATCCGGGAATCCTTTGAGCCTACTACCGTGCAGCTTCTTTCGCACTACAGATAATTCCTCACATTTACTAGGGATCCGTTCATCCCCAGTTGTTCAGGTGTTTCGCAAAATACTTTCCATTGTTAGTCGATCTTCCAAAAATCCTCTGCAGCCTACTGCTTTTGAGATTCTTCTTACTTGCTTGCATTATGGTTAGTTCCATATGTCAAGTAATCATCGTTGATATTCCTTGTCAATATCATTCTGATCCCGTTGATTCAACATGTGAGCGAATGCTCGCGATCATCAGTCGAACCTTGAAATTTGACCTTCCTGCTCAGACGTCATTCTGGACATGAGTTGGATCTCGGCCAATCATGTTGCAATTGGTTGTCCACCTAGTTCCCTTCAACTTGAACGCCGAATTATTCAGCTGTTTCTATAATCTGATGCCCCTGTAATCTTTCTTCTTCTGGTTGAGTACCGATACTCACATCAGATCCATCATGGACCATCAAATTCTTTGTTGGCTTATTAACCGACAGAGTCTTTCGTTTTCAACAGCCTTGCGAGTCTTTCCTCGGATACATAATGCCTTTAGGTAAATTGTATTCTCTGCTTTGTCAACCTTGCTCTGCTTTCGAGCTTGTGTTATTTACTCCTGAAGTTGTGGTATATGTTCCTAAGATGCCACAATGGGTTGAACCTATGCTTTCCCTAATCCGTGTAAACTCGAAAGTTATGTGAGTCATACTCTTCTGGTGTTTCGCCAGATAAATCTTCCGCACTACAATTTCTTCAAAAACGAGGAGTGAGTGAAAGGTTATGCATTGAAGAAGTGGGAGTCGACCTTGAACCTTTGTGTTCATGCCCATGGACCCGATGTAGAACTTATCATGGAAGCTGCTCGTAAAAATAATTGTTCCCTTGGTATAAGTTCATCTTGTATCTGTGAATTGTTTCTTTGCAACTCTTGTGCTCTTCAGATCCAACCTCTTACTTGAAACACCATACCAATGCTACCTCGAAGCATGATTGTGGTATTCTGAATATCAACAAGAACATTGGAAGTGCATTACCAAATGTTTCTTGCTCTATTATCCAAACACCGTTGTATGGATAACATCTTGAATTCCCTTGCCCCTTTATTTAAATGGTGGTGTACTTGTTGATCTGACGTGTATATCATGCTGTACTTTTCCTTGGGAAAAGTTACACTCCTAATTCCTGTGTATAAACACATTTTCCTTTCCATTGGTTTGTTTAACCTTTCTTGTGACCCATATGTTATAAGCAGAAATAATTCCCTGCTTATAAAACACCCCGATGTACAACCTTGTCAGTGAGACCCTGTTACTATTGTTGATGACATTCCTGTAACCACCGATGGACGAGAACTTTGCCTTATTGGTCCGCCTCATTCTTACGAGCAGGAAAATGGTTCTCTTCGTCCCTCGCCCTTGGTACCGATGTTGTCACCGACATAACTGACAGACTATCCTCTGACATACCTTGTTGTCATGACCGGTAAGATAACACCGTTCTCCCTACTCTCGATTGACCCTCTTCACAGTTCTATAGGATCGTAACCTGACTCTCCTGTATATCCTTGATTCTGAAGTATCATATGCTCTTGGCTTTGTGTGTTATCACGAGCCGCCCTCTGAGAGATGATCTATTCCCAATGCTCTGAACCCCCTTCTCACACTCTATTCAGGTATCGATCGATTGTCCATTCGCTTGAAACTTCTTATTGTAACCTCTTACCTTGCTCTCGATGTTTCCTTAAGTTTCAACTCGAGAAATACTTCTACCACATTCCCTGAATTGTCCACCAGATAATCGACCCTATAAGGGTCAGTTCTCCCGAAGTTACCCTTTTCTTCCCCACTTAAATCTCGGGACGAGATTTCTTGTAGTGGAGGAGATTTGTAACATCCCCATCATCACACTACAGTAATTCCTTATGATCAGTGCCATTGCATTGCTTGATCACAATGGTTAATATCTCATTCCAAATTCCTTCACTGAATTCAAATTCAAATCACAAGTGGAATTTAAAGTTGCACAAAAGTTGCTGCAAAAATGTTCACCATCTGCCAAAAATTCCATAACATTTATTTGTTAAGAAAAACAACATCACTCCTTTGCAAAAATGGGCAGTAGCATTTAAAACAATGCTATCCCAGCAATTTTTATTGCCAATTCATTTATGAAAAATACAAATGAATTCTTCTGGTCTCCAAACTTTTCATGGCAGTGCATAATATTGCATTGAATTTATGTGGCTAAGTCACATATTTTACAAAAGTCAAATGGAGTAAAAAAAAGAAAATGCAACAGAAAAGAATAAAGAAAACAGACAAGAAATAAAAAGAGAAAGGCCACTGTGCACTGGGCCTAAGTGCACAGTGCCTGAGGCCCAGCCCACTAGGCCTCTTTCTCCCTCCTCCCTCTCTGTCACCTGTGCGTGTCGCCGCGCCCATGGCCGCATCCCGCCGCTCCGTCCGTTCGTCGACACGGCGACGCCCACCGATGCGAGGAGGGGATAAGGACCCCCTCGTCCATTCCCCCTGACTCTCCCTCACCCACTCTCCCCTTCTCCCTCTCCCTCTCCTTTGTTCTGGAGAGGAGGCCGACGCGGTCGTCACCGTCCTCCACTCGATCTCGCGGCCACCGAGCCCCTCCGACCTCACCGGACTGGCCTAGAGCTCCAGTGCCGTCGTCCTCTTCGTTCGGTGCCGTTGGGTCAAGGCGGGGAGCAGCACAGCAACGCCAATGACTCGATCCCCTCCGCCGGCCAACTGCACTGCCTTGCCTCGATCTGCAGCAACCCCGCGCTCCTAAGCTCTCGCCGGCCATCGTGTGCCTCTCGGTGAGCGCCTGGCTAGTTCCCCTTTGCTCCCTCTCTCTGGTTTCCGCCGTAGCATGCAACGCCGTGATCGCCCGAGCTGAGCTCCGCCGCAATCGATGCCGCCGTCGCTGTAGTTGTTTTCTTGAGCGCCTGAGCACACTAGCATGCTCAGCGTGCTGCCAGGAGACGAACGCAAGCAGCCGCGCTCCTCCTCATTGCCGTTTTGCCCGAACCCGAGTGGTTCCCATTCCGGCGTCCGCCACAGTGGTCGTCGTCGATGTTGTAGCACTTCCCGTGGCAAGCCAGTGTCTCCATCGTGCGTGGAGTGTCGTGGGCGAGCGAACGCACTAACCCGCGCTTCGAACCGTGGCCGGACGGCCGTTTCCGCGCGATGCCGCCGTCTCTGGTGGTTGCCGGAGCACGCGCCGGCGTTGAACTCCGGTGGGCCGACGTGGCGCCGCTGGGGCCACCCCCACCGTCACTGACTGGTGGCCCCCAGTGGCCCTGCTGACTTGTTGACTGGGCAACATGCTGACTGGGCAGCCCAGTGACGCTGACAAGCGGGCCCCACCGCTTAATTAGTTAATTAAAATGTTTTTATAAATAAAATTAATTAGTTAACCTAATCAGTCACTGATAGGTGGGGCCAGCTACTAATTAGCCTCTGTTTAATTAAAATAAACCTCTGTTAGTTCCACTGTCTATGACAGGTGGGACCCACTGGTCAGGATTGACCTGGTTAGCCGCCCTGTTGACTGCTGATGTCACTGTGATGTCATGCTGACACAATAAACCTTTTTCAGTTAATTAAAATAATTCCAAAAAATGTTTAAATCTTTTAAAATCCGTAGAAATTAAACCGTAGCTCGGATCGAAAAACTTTCTACATGAAAGTTGATCAGAAAAACGAGATGAATCCGAATATGGCCTCCTCATACCTGTCACATGCCTCTAGCATGATGAACATGGAACTTTCCCCTTCGTTTCATCCGTCTGATAATCACCCGGGGCTGGGAGAACACTCCCGAATAATTTCCCGCTCCCACTAACTTGCGTAGTACTGCATTAGGGCATCCCTCGTATAATGTGCTGCCATGCCATGCATCTGTGATTGCAATTGTCTGCCTTTTATTTATTGTTTCTTCCCCCTCTTCTATTCCGATAGACCCTGAGACCGACGCAGCTCAGGAGCCCGACGACACCGTTGACGACCTTGCTTTTGCTGCAGAGCTTCCAGGCAAGCACCCCCCCTTGAACATGCCGATATCGCCTATTCTTTCTCTCTTATGCTTGCATTAGAAATTGTTGTTGCTACCGTTTATCCTATTTCTGATGCATAGCCTATTTTTTTAACTGCTGTTGATACTTACCTGCTTATCCTAAACTGCTTAGTATAGCCTGGATAGATATCCACCAGAGACCCCCACTTTGACCCAGTTGCCCCCGCTAGATTATCAGATGACTCGATCAATGCGATCGACGACCAGGCCCCGGCACCGCACATCACCCCCTTAGTTGTACGACACTACTAGGCTACTATCGAGTGCCGAGGGTGATACCTCGTCAGCACTTCTGATGTTAACCTTGTAGGGTAGTTAATTGGTCGTGGTCATCGAGGGTGATTCCTCCTTCACCACTCCCAATACGACTCTGTCGTGCAGCACTTCAAGTGTGAACCTCGAGGGTGATTCCTCCTAGGTTCACCTTGATGATTACATCGGGTGGAATTCCATCGAGGGTGATTGCTCAGGTTTCCCCCTGGTGTTTGGACACACGGTTACTTTGACTTAACACAGAACCATGATGACATCGGGTTGGCCCGGAGGGGTACCTGCTAGTGATGTGGAGTCGGGTTAACCTGGACGGTACCCGAGAGATAATTACGAGGCATGGCCAGGCATTCTTAGCCCTTGCCGCAAGTCCTTGAGATGGGGCGACGGGGTCACATCGATCATGAGTCTCTGCTCGTTACCGCACTACCAAAACACTAATGATTTGGATATTTGATCCGAGTGGGCCTCTGGCCCGATACCACTAACCATCACGCGGGAAAGTTATGAGCACTCTGCATTGTATGCATCAGCCGAAAGCTCTGTCAGACGTCTAGTTCAGCATTGCGGCATGGCCTAGTCGGCACCCTAGTGGAGGTGGCCTGGATCGCCCTGCACGCAACGACTCGGAGTGCACAGGGCGATGGCCCAAGACCCCTGAGCGCTTAGGATGTAGACTGGCGGGGACCTCTCTGCTGAGCTCTAGGTAGGGCTGCGGTGTGTCGTTTGGCCGAGGTCGGGCATGACCCAGAAAAGTGTGTCCGGCCGGAGTTAAGCGAGCGTGGTGGGTAAGTTGGTGCACCCCTGCAGGGAAGAACTAATCTATGCATAGCCGGATCCTCGGTAACGAACGCTCGGAGTTGTATCCCGATCGATACAACTGGAACTGGATACTTGAGATGAGATATGGATAGTAGGGCTCTGGGATTGCTTTCTCGCAGGGAGTCGAGAAAGGATCTCTGGCCGAGGTTGATACTTGGATATTAGGGCTCTGGGATTACTTTCTCGCAGGGAGTCGAGAAAGGATCTCTGGGCGAGGTTGATACTTATTGCTACTATTACTTTATACTGTACTAATCTACACTCTTCTAATGCTGAAAGACCGTTGAAGATGCTAGTCTTCGATAGGACTAGGCCTTCTCTCTATTCTGGCATTTCTGCAGCCCAGTCCACATATACAGCCTTTCTTTGATAATGTTGCATATGTAGTGTAGATCCTTGCTTGCTGAGTACTTCAGATGAGTACTCACGGTTGCTTTGCTTCCTCTTTTTCCCCATACCCGTTTGATGCAACCAGATGATGGAGCCCTGGAGCCAGCTGCCCCTGTCGACAATCACTACTACTACCCCAAAGATGGCTACTTCTACGAGTTGGCTGACGACAAGGAGTAGGTTCGGAGGGTCCCAGGCAGGAGGCCTGCGCCTTTTCGATCGTAGCTTTTGTTTTGCACTACCTTCTTAAAGGCTTATCTATTTCTCTTTTATATCTGTACTCAGATATCTGATGCTTCCGCTGACGCTTGTATGCGAGCTTA
Source organism: Thinopyrum elongatum (assembly GCA_011799875.1). Classification (NCBI taxonomy): domain Eukaryota; kingdom Viridiplantae; phylum Streptophyta; class Magnoliopsida; order Poales; family Poaceae; genus Thinopyrum; species Thinopyrum elongatum. The sequence goes on from CM022303.1 coordinate 522,781,819, forward strand.
TGTATTCGAGCCCTCGAGGCCCCTGGCTTGTAATATAAAGCTTGTATGACTTTATTTATGTTTTAGAGTTGTGTTGTGATTCCTTAAAGTGAGTCCTTAGGCTTGATCGTGTGCATTTGCGTGTATGATTAGTGCATGATTAAGCCGGGGCGTCACAGATCATACATGTGACATGGTATTTGTGGCTCAGCCACTGTTCATCCTTTTTTATACATGTTATGCTAGATCATTGCACATCATGGTACACCACCAAAGGCATTCATATAGAGTCATATTTTGTTCTTGTATTGAGTTGTAAGTAAATAGAAGTGTGATGATCATCATTATTCATTATTAAAGCATTATCCCAAGTGAGGAAAAAAAGAGGCCAAAAAGAGGCCAAAAAAGAGCCCAGCAATAAATAAGAGAAAAAGAGAGAAGGGGCAATGCTACTATCCTTTTCCACACTTGTGCTTCAAAGTAGCACCATGTTTTTCATATAAAGAGTCTCCTATGTGGTCACTTTCATATACTAGTGGGAACTTTTCATTATAGAACTTGGCTTGTATATTTCGATGATGGGCTTCCTCAAATGCCCAAGATCTTCTAGAGCAAGCAAGTTGGATGCACACCCACTTAGTTTTTATTTTGAGCTTTCATACACTTATAGCTCTTAGTGCATCCGTTGCATGGCAATCCCTACTCCTTCCATTGACATAATTTGATGGGCATCTCCATAGCCCGTTGGTTAGCCTCGTCGATGTGATACTTTATCCTTTTTTGTCTTCTCCATATTAATCTCTACCACCGTACTATATTCCATACATAGTGCTATATCCATGGCTTGCGCTCATGTATTGTGTCGGGGTTGAAAAAGCTGAAGTGCAATGTGCCAGTTGCTGTTTTTTGCCTGTTTTCGGTTTTATAGGAAATTAGTACCGAATGAAGTCCAAATGCCATGAAACTTTTTGATGATTTTTTTTCTGGACAAGAGATACCCTGGAAGCTTTAGGACGAGATCAGAAGGAGAAGGAGTAGACGACAAGGCACTAGGGCGCGCCCTAGTACCTTCTGGGTCCCTCGGGGCTCCGTCTGACCTAATTCCAGCTCTATAAATTCTCTAAAGTCAGGAAACCAACAGAGAGCCACCCAAAATACTTTTTCCGTCTCTGCAAGTTTTTGTTCTTCCGCGATCCCATCTGGAGGCCTTTTCCGTTACTCTGCCGGTGGGGGAATCGATCACAGAGGGCTTCTACATCAACCTTGCTGCCCTTCTGATGATGTGTGAATAGTTTACCACAGACTTACGGGTCCATAGATAGTATCTAGATGGCTTCTTCTTTCTCTTTGATCTTCAATACAATGTTCTCCTCGATGTTCTTGGAGTTATATCTGATGTTATCTTATTTTGCGGTGTGTTTGTTGGGATCCGATGAATTGTGGGTTTATGATCAGATTATTCATGAATATTATTTGAGTCTACTCTGAACTCTTCTATGCATGATTGTTATAGCTTTGCATTTCTCTCCGATCTATCCATTTGGTTTGGCCAACTAGATTGATTATCTTGCAATGTGAGAGGTGCTTTGTAATGGGTTCGATTTATCTATCTACCATTATCAGATTTGATCCTTGCAATTAACTGCCGAGGGGATTGACAACCCCCTTGATCGCGTTGGGTGCAAGTATTTGTTCTTTTGTGTGTAGGTGCTGTTCATGAGGTTTCGCATGGTTCTCCTACTAGATTGATAACCTTGGTTCTTAACTGAGGGAAATACTTATCTCTACTGTACTGCATCATCCTCTCCTCTTCGGGGAAATCCCAATGCAGCTCACAAGTAGCAAGGTGGTGAAACATAACGGGGTGTCTCTTCCCAGGCATCCCAATCGTGCTCGACGCCCTCTGCTATGGTGTCCCACTCAGGTTCTCACTCGGGGTGGACATCATGCCCGAATCCTGATGCGTGCCTAAACTCATTGATCTCATCAATAGAGAGCACCCACATTTGGTGCCCGAGCACAGAAAAAGCTTGCGCAAGAGGCAAGCGAACATGCACGACATTAGTGACAGGCATGCGGCACTTATAAAAGTGATCCCCTCCATGAATCATGTCAGGCCCTATAAACTTGTAGTTAATTATAACTTTCCTGCTCAGCTCAGTGTACCCCTCAACATGTGCAACTCCCTCTAAATTTAGACAAAAATGATCAGCAAGGTGAGTCACAAGGGCACTAAAAAGAATGTGTCCCAACAACTGTCTAGCCTGCCGTCGGAAGTGAATCATAAGCAGGGCTCCCAAAATCGGTTTAGGAGCCGAGTGGAGGTTGAGTGTCGCGTGAATAACACACATGTCATAACTAGACATGCCTCCCAAGATGCTACCTACAAAAGATAGTATTTGCAACCAAAGTCTTAAAACAACAAATGGTAGGGTTTTGGATGCTAGCTACCTTCGCACCACTGAACTAGTGCTCGTCCTTGATGGAGATGAGGACCCACATATTGTCGGATCTAAATCCGATGAATCTCGGGTAAGGGTGTCGGGGAAAACAAACAGGGGCATGTATTTTCCCCTGACTCGTGCACGGACACGCCAAGGCCGTGCCAGAATACAAGAGACCAAGATCATCAAAGGACTAACATGCAGATCAGAGGGACCAAGATCAAGCCAAACAAGCAAGGCACCATCAGGAGAAGGGCCTCCTTTGCCGGGCAGGCGAGCTCGGCAAGGGGCGAGGCCACCCCCGGAAGACGACGTCCAAGATGTCCCGGCAGGGCCTGCCGGGGCACACGGAGGCAAAACCACCTCACCAACTACTCCACCACGACCCACGTCGTCAATTAGTGCGGTGTCAAACCGCAGAGTGACTAAGTGGCAGCCATTCACCATATGGCAGCCTCTCCCTACAGGAAACACCTGCAGATGACACCCGTCCTGCGACGTGTCAAGTGAGCAGGCGTGGAGCTGGCGGGATAGCCCGGCAAGCCTTGCCGGGCAACCAACGATGTGACGTTAAGCGGTGCATTTAATGCGCCCTGTCAGCTCGCAGAGTTAGGTATGATAGCACTGTTTGCTATCTTATCAGTGCATAATGACTGTTTTGCCATTGTGGTGACCCCTTAGTCTATAAAAGGAGGCCCATGGCAACCGAAGAGAGGGTTAGAAGGTTGGATAACTCAGGCCCCCATACGCGCGTAGCCACTGCTGCCCTGAGGCAACCCTTGCCGAGCAAGTGTACTACGCTCCACCACCACCTTTCCACCATCAATCCACCAAAGCAGGAGTAGGGTTTTACGCCTCACGGCGGCCCGAACCTGGGTAAAAATGCTTGTGTGATCTCTGCCGTGCTGCCACATGCTCGTCTGCTCTTGGTGCAACGTGACGCCCCCCTGCCGAACCAGCAAGGGGCCTCCTGGTCCCATAGGTGGCTGTAGTTTCCCGCGACATCTTTGGCGTGCCAGGTAGGGGGAGCGCTTGCGCGAACCTGAAGGCGTGTGCAGCGCGCTTTGCCCATGGTCGCCCGCTTGAAGCCTCTGGCGTTCGCGGCACCCACGAAGATGCAGAAACAAAAGCGGGGCCATCCCCACGCAATATTGTTGGTCTCCACGCCTCGCCATAGCCGCGACTATGGCGAAGATCGCTGCTGGTGGCAATATGCCCATCTCGGCGTCCCGTATGGCGTACCCGCCGTTCGGGCGCCGTTCGGAGAAAGGGCACAAGACGTGTGGGCGCGAGCTCCCCCCTTCCCGTCTCTTCCCTTCATCAGCAGTCGAACTGCTTCAGCCCCGGCATCGTTGATGTCGACGAGTACCACGCGACACTCGGTTCAGTATTTCCCCTATTTTGGGCAATCCTGAGCAAAGCGTCGGTATGAGTCCGTTGATTGATGCCCCGGCAAGCGTACTTCGGCAAGGCTGCCTGCATCGGCATGACCCATGCAACGGCAGCCGCCAGGCTGACTCGAAAGGAAAGGGGAAAAGGGGAGGGGGACCAGAGGAGCCCGGCACTATACCCCGACGCCCGCCAGCCGCACGAAGCACGTGTCGATCCCTACCGGGAATAAAAGAGCCGCCCGATTGGCTTTTGATCCTCCGAGCATCGCGCGCGTGCGCCACGCACGCGTGGCCCGACAGAGGAGAAAAGAAGCTTAAAACGAAAGCTAAGTACACATTATCACTTCTTGTTGACACATTCCGGACCTTTGCAGCTGTTTATCCCTTAACCTTAGCGAGTGTCCGTATCGTGAGAACCCTCATGTGATGGAACCTTGGTTAGTTTCTTTGATCAAACCATCGTCCTGTCCCGAGCCATGGTCACAGGATGAGAGGCTACGTCGAGAGCTACCTAGGAAAAACCTGCCAGGACGCATCCACGCCAAGATGACTGTTAAGGGCCAGACCCTTACGACAATCCCAGCAATATGATACCGGCAGGCATCCAGAGCAGACACAGGGATGGATAATACGAACACAAACATACAAGGGCTCAAAGGGATAAACACGCATTTAAAGATTTAATAGAGAATATCGGTTTCACGCAAACACTAGAGATAGAGTGACTAAACACAAAATATGCGTGATGTTTTCATTACAGGGCAACGCAGGAGCAACAGCGGCCCGATACTTAGCCTGGTGGCTGGGCGAAGCAGTTCAGACATGGAGGACCCTGTCGGCCCGGGGGCAGCTTTCTCCTTGGCAGCTGTGACATCGGCGCCCGCTGGCGCTTTCTTGAATCCGTCGTCGAGGTCGAGATCCGGATGGCGGCAGGCGATATTGCTCAAGACCATGAAGAGGGCGTCGCGGGCAAGCTTCCGAGACTCGGTCACAAAACGCCCAGCCCTCCCCTCGTCATGCGCCTTCAACTTCTCGATCAGCTCATTGAAGAAGAGTCGCAGCTTGATGCTCGGGACCTTGTGCTTGCTGACCGAGAAGACTGGACCATCCATGCCCATCACCGCAGCCTGGGCGCCAAGACGCTCAGCGATATCAATCAGGCTCTTGATCCAGAGGTCGACCTGCTTAGACAGATTCTTCAGCTTGTCTTCTGCATCCTGCCAGAGACGCTTGGCGGTGTCCAAGTCCTTGGACAGCAGCTGTTGGCGGGACTCAAGAGACTCTGCCAAACTATCCAACGTGCCGATCCGAGCCGTCATGTCTGTGATATCGCCGTTGGCGGTCTCAAGGCTCTGGGTTTTGGAGGAGAGCTGCGATTGCGTATCGGCCAAGAGGATTTCTGCCTGCCGCGCTTCTTCCTTGAGGGCCGTCACCTCCTTGGCGCTCCCAACAAGATCCTCTGTCAGCTTAGCCACCTGCTGGTCAAGGCCAGTCTTGGCAGCGGACGCGGTAGCCAGGTCATCAGTGAGTTTCTTCAGTTGGGCAGCAGAGTCAGCAACAAGGGCATCCAGGGCGGCTTCGTGCTTGTCCTCCAGCTCCTTGGTGCGCTGGCGCACAAGGGCCTCGATATCGTCATACTTGGCGCGGAGAGTGGCTTCGAGCTTCTCCTCCTGGAGGGAGATCTCCCGCTCCCTGGCGTCCAGGGATGCCTTGTGGTCCGTCAGGCACGCCTCGCAGGCCAAGACATCATCCCTTGTCATCAGGAGCGTCTCCTGCTACCTCATAAGCACCTTGAACTGCTTGTCGTGCCACTCACGCAACTCTAGGCATTTGTCCTTCAGCTTCTGGTCCACCTTGCTGGCAGACTCGCGCCGCTCCTTGAGCGCCTGCCACATCTGGTTGTGCCGGGCCTGCATCTCCTTCACGCCCGTCGCCATGGATTCCATGAAGGACAAGTCCATTGCGACGGCGGCTGAGTCATTGGCCTTCCCAGCTTCCTGGTACAGCGGCGCCAGGAGACGTTGAAGCTCTTCGTCAAGCTCCGCGCCTGTCGACAGAGATAGGCCAGGGGCTCCCATGTCAGGCGGCGACAACACCATATCCAGTGTACTTGAGGGAGGCGGCGGAATCTCCATAACGATCCCGGAGGAGGGGAGCGGGTCCATGGTCCGAAGTGGGACCTTCATCTCAACCACCACCTCCTTTTCCGGGACGTCTGCCGGGGAATGTTCCACCACCACCAAGGAATCCTGAACATTCCCAGAAGCCAGGACCTGCCCCTCGGTAGCAGCAATCTCGATGGCTTCGTCCGCAGCAGCCCTCCCTATGTCAGCCACTACCTCTAGCAGTTCTGGCTCTTCAGCTCAGGGATCTGCGGATAAGGAAACCAACGAACAACGAAGAAACGGAAATTCAAGCAATTGGGGAATCAAAAGAAATGGTCAGAACAAGAAAAGAAGAAAAGGAATAAGTGGAGCACCTGGGGAAGTCTGCCGGGCAGGAATCTCAGTTTCCCCGGCAACATCTATTGTCGGGCCGTGAACTTCGCCCTCTGCCATGGTAATCGCGGCAGCCTTCCGCACGACCTCATCCGCGGAAGGTTCCGTGGGGATCCCTTCGGCTCGGGCGGCGAGGGAAGTGCGCCCCTCTGGGGGGGGGGCTCGTTCTGCACCATTTCGCCTCCTCCTCCGTCCGGGGGAACTGGTAGGTCACCTCCGTCGCCTCCGGCGGGTGGTGCCAAATCCCCGCCCCTAGGCTGGGTGCTGGACTGGGGGCTCGACACGAGATCCTTTGCATCGCTCCCCGCCAAGGCCGAGCTCGCCGCGCCCTGCAACAACCCGAGACAACGGAGTCTCTTCCGTGGGCGGTGGACCAGGGTCTCCGTGTCTTCCTCCACCTCCCTGCCAGCAACAGCAAAACAAAAGATCAGTCAGCAAAGGTAATCAAGCAAAAAAAAGAGAGAGAGAGAGCTTTGGAAGGGCAGGAAAGATCTTCCTTACTCTTCTGCGATAAGCATGGAGTTCAAGTTAAACTCCATGGGAGGCGGTGAGTCCCTTCCTCTCTTTGGAGGGGGAGGGACAGAACTCCCCGGCAGCTTCAGTGCCTGGCGCGGTGCCAGGGGCTTCAGGGAAGACGAGCTCTGTGAGGAGCCCGAGCCAGATTGGGAGCTGGAATCCGTTTCTGTGCCCGCAGATTGCTTGGCGGAGGGAACCTTGGTCCGAGCAAGGTGGGGAGACTGGCGGCACGCCACCTCAGCCTTGGTGGCCTTGGTGGTGGTCTTCTTTACCTTCTTGGCGGCTGGCGCTGGGTTGGAGACCACCGCCCCTCGGTTGCCGGCACGCCTATGGGTGCGCTGGTCTGGGACTGGCTCGGGGGCTTGAGGCCCAGCCGCCAGCCACTCCTCCCCAAGCTCCGCCACCTCGCCAACATCCTCCTCCTCCTAGAGCTTCGTTGCTGCCGTGGCTAGGGTCTCCAACCTGGCAAGGTTATCCCCGGCAAGCTCTTCCCCGGCAGCCCCTTCCGTGGCCTGCGCCTCACTGCCGCCATGGGAAGAACTCTCATCCTCAGCTTTTCCCTTGCCCTTCCCAGCCTTCGCGGCCTTCGCCATCTCCGTGAGGCGGGCCGCCTTGTGCTCCTTGACCCTCCTCGAGATATATGCCACCTTCGCGGAGGAGGTGCATTTGTACATCCCTGTTTCAACCCTGGTGGCCTTCTCCACCAGGGTGTTCGACCAGTGGAGCTCTTCATCCAGGGGAGGTAGCTGCCAGGTACTCGCTACCCCTTCGGCATTACAGTCCGGCATCCATTTCAGTATCTGATCCCAGGCAGAGTTGATGTTCATGGGGATGACGGTTGCCGGGAGTTTGAACAGCTCGAAGCGGCCGAACAGTTGGTCGCACAACCAGCCGTGGCCATAAACTGACAGGTTGTTAAGCAACCCTGGGAGCAGCCTCATCCTGTCGGCAGCATCTCCATACAGCCAGGCGAGTCTATCCCTCTCCTGCAACGGCGAGATGCGGCGGAGGAGAAAATCTGACCCGACGTGCTCAATGGTAAGCCCGGCAGCTTTCAAACGGGTAATCATGTTGATTGTCGAGCGCAACCTATCCTCAGTGAGGCCCTTGGTGCTCCATTCCTTGCCGCGCTCAACACATTCCTTCCGTGCTTCACAAAACTCGGGGGCTTCCTTATCTTGAATCCAACACCAATCTCCCCTCCATTCTTCCCACCTCTCACGCTGCCTCCCAGGGATGTAATCCCAGAGTTTCCTCGCCACCCGTGGCATCCAGCTAATGTTTCCGGAGCGGTGGCCCTTGTTCTCCACCCGTGGAACGAAATAATGCCGGAACAGATCCACATTGGGCCTAACCCCAACAAAATTCTCGCACAAATGCGCGAATATGGCCATGGTTGCCATTGCATTTGGCGTGAAGTAGAGGAGGTGGAATCCATAGATATTCATGATTGCCTCAAAGAATTCAGAGAAGGGGGGACAGAGGCCGCAGATAAAGTAAGCACAGAAAAAGTGATATGAGTCCGGTGGATCTTCCTTCCCCGCCGCATAAACTGCGGGCGCTCGATGCCCTTTTGGGACCGGCCTCCCCCACAGATACCCATACCTCGCTTGAAGAACTGGGCCGCTCAAGGTTGACGGAGTGAAGACGACATCTCCCCTCCGTTTCTTGTTCAGCTCCGCCGCCCTCTTGCCCTCCTCGGCGGCGACTTCCTTCGCCGCGGCCGTCTGCTTTACCTTCTCTGTGGGCTTCTTCCCCATTTCCGCGGTGGCAATACGAAAGGGCAAGGGATTCAGTGAAAAGGGCGGTGGCGGATGGGAAAGAGAAAGGGGGGAACCATCGATTGACTTGCGGAAGAAGATGGGGGAGCGAGACAAGCAACAGGTGAACCGTGCCGCTCCGCTTTTCCCTGTTCTTAAAGAGGGAAATGCAGAACAGAGGCGCGACGCTTCAGAAAGTTACCGTTTTTACCTCGACTGCAATGGTCCCATGACCCCACGACGCACAGTAATTGCACGAAGTGGACGTTGGATTGACTAGTCACCTTGGCAAAACGGCATGCGCAGCCCGCTCCTGCCACGTGCCCGTGCACTTTTTGGGACCTAACCCAACGTGCCACGCAACACGTATGGCTCAGGCCCGGGGGCTTATGTCGGGGAAAACAAACAGGGGCATGTATTTTCCCTTGACTCGTGCACGAACACGCCAAGGCCGTGCCAGAATACAAGAGACCAAGATCATCAAAGGACTAACATGCAGATCAGAGGGACCAAGATCAAGCCAAACAAGCAAGGCACCATCAGGAGAAGGGCCTCCTTTGCCGGGCAGGCGAGCTCGGCAAGGGGCGAGGCCACCCCCGGAAGATGACGTCCAAGATGTCCCGGCAGGGCCTGCCAGGGCACACGGAGGCAAAACCACCTCACCAACTACTCTACCATGACCCACGTCATCAATCAGTGCAGTGTCAAACCGCAGAGTGACTAAGTGGCAGCCATTCACCATATGGCAGCCTCTCCCTACAGGAAACACCTACAGATGACACCCGTCATGCGACGTGTCAAGTGAGCAGGCGTGGAGCTGGCGGGATAGCCCGGCAAGCCTTGCCGGGCAATCAACGATGTGACGTTAACCGGTGCATTTAATGCGCCCTATCAGCCCGGAGAGTTAGGTATGATAGCAGTGTTTGCTATCTTATCAGTGCATAATGACTGTTTTGCCATTGTGGTGGCCCCTTAGTCTATAAAAGGAGGCCCATGGCAACCGAAGAGAGGGTTAGAAGGTTGGATAACTCAGACCCCCATACGCGCGTAGCCACCGCCGCCCTGAGGCAGCCCTTGCCGGGCAAGTGTACTACGCTCCACCACCACCTTTCCACCATCAATCCACCAAAGCAGGAGTAGGGTTTTACGCCTCACGGCGGCCCGAACCTGGGTAAAAACGCATGTGTGATCTCTGCCGTGCTGCCACACGCTCGTCTGCTCTTTGTGCAACGCGACCCCCCCTGCCGAACCAGCAAGGGGCCTCCTGGTCCCATAGGTGGCCGTGGTTTCCCGCGACAAAGGGGTCCCGATCTGGTAGCCTAGGCATGATGGTAACACGAGACATAATGTTTACCAATGTTCGGGCCCTCTCGAAGAGGTAAAACCCTATGTCCCCAAGTCATCAAGGCTACAGTCCCCACGAACCAACGTCATGGAGAAGAAAGCGTTTCTGCTAGATGAGTCACGGATCCAAGAGCTAAACCTTCATTATTTCTACTCACACTAGCATTGGAGGCCGCAACAATGCGACAGAGACGTGGCTAGATGACCAAACAATAAATGGGAACCACTACTACCTTCATGCTAACAAACCATGTAGATCATAACCTTACCGCTTATAGAACAACCTATAGGAAAATACACCATCGAGCCATCAATGCTGCCGCAGACGACACGTTGAGATGGGGAAACATAGGGAAACCTTATTCGCTGGACCGCCACCTCCAATGACTCGTCGCATGAAGGACTGAAGCGACAAACAACAAAAACCTACCTAAGGGCTCGAAATCAAGGAAAGGCACGACTTCAGTTGGTAGATCGAGAACTTTACACACTTCCACACTAATAGAACCAGTGGAGGTGAAGGGAAACAACAGCGTACCGAGAAAGGAGAGGTCGCCTTTCCTGGGTGGGGAGGAACAATTGTACCGTGTATGATTTGGTTTGACTAACCAAGGTTGAACATTTGTATTTGTTAATGTTAAACCATTTTATTTATTGATGCCAAACACATCAATGTATTGTTTTAAAACGGGTCATTTTCTTTCTTCTTCCCGAAGGAAAAAGGCGATCTTGCCAGCACCTCTCGCCAGGAGAGTTTCTTCGCCTCTATCCTCCGGCAGCTTCCCTCCGCCGACGATCTCGGTCGTCGATGGTGAGGGGGGTCGCCGAATTGATACGTCTCCAATGTATCTATAATTTATGAAGTATTCATGCTATATTTACATGAGTTTTATATGGTTTTGGTGCACTTTTATATTATTTTTATGGACTAACTTATTGATCCAGTGCCCAGTGCTAGTTCCTATTTTTTTCATGTTTTTTGTTTCGTAGAAATACCATAGCAAACGAAGTCCAAATGCGATAAAAATTGACGGAGATTTTTCATGGAATATATATGATTTTTGGGAGGAAGAATCAACGCAAGACGGTGCTTGAGGGCCTCACAAGGTACCTAGGTGCGGCCTACCCCCTGGCCGCACCCCCTGCCTTGTGGGCACCTTGTAGGTCGGTTGATGCCCTTCTTTCACTACAAGAAATATAATTTCCAGATAAAAATCTCCTCGAAATTTCAGCCCAATCGGAGTTACGTATCTCCGGGAATATAAGAAACAGTTTTTGGCCAGAAACAGGAGCATAGAAATAGAAGAGAATAGAGAAAGAGATCCAACCGCGGAGGGGCTCTCACCCCTCCGGGCACCATGGAGGCCAAGGATCAGAGGGAGAACCTCTGCCCATCTAGGTGGAGGCCATGGAGGAGCAAGCCGGATGGGGAGCCTCTCTTCCCCTCTCTCTCGGTGGCGCCGGAGTGCCACCGGGGGAACCATTGCCGCGGTGATCGTCTTCATCACCTCCCTGATCTCTTTTCAGCCGTCCACTCTCCCGCACCCCACTGTAATCCCCTACTTGAACATGGTGCTTTCTGCCACATATTATTATCCAATGATGTGTTGCCATCCTATGATGTTTGAGTAGATTTGTTTTGTCCTTTGGGTTGAGTGATGATCTTGATTAGTTTGGGTTGTATGTTTTATTTTGGTGCTGACCTATGGTGCCTTCCATGCCGTGCACACATGGGGGATTCCCGCTGTAGGGTTTTGCAATACGTTCATGATTCACTTATGGTGGGTGGCTAGAGTGACAGAAGCTTACACCCAAGTAAGGGGTTGTTGCGCATGGGAGTAAAGGGGACTTGATACTTAATGCTATGGTTGGGTTTACCTTAATGATTTTTAGTAGTTGCGGATGCTTGCTAGAGGTCAGTCATAAGTTCATATGATCCATGTACGGAAAGTATGTTAGCTCATGCCTCTCCCTCATATAAAATTGCAATAATGATTACCAATCCTGTTATCAATTGCCTACGACAATTCCGCACACCCTACCATTAGTATTCCACACTCGCTATTTGTAATATATTGTAATATATTCTAACTTTATTTTGGCAGCACCTATTTTTATGTTTTAGTTCTCCGATATCATGCAAAGCTATCCTCTTTATACTCACAATGTAGTTTTATTTCTCGTTTCTAGATAAAAGCAAACGCTCGGTATACATAGAGTCGTATCAATGGCACATAGGACTTGAGAGAATATTGATCTTACGTTTAGCTCCTTGTGGGTTCGATACTCTATACTTACCACTTCCATCTTTGGAAATTGCTACGATGATTCCTTGCACTTGGGGATTATCAAGCTCTTTTCTGGCGCCGTTGCCGGGGAGCAATAGCTTGGGGTTAATATTTTCATGTATGCTTGTTTGCTTTCTTCACTAAGTAGATTTTGTTTTTCCTTTTCCTTTTGTTTTCTTTCTTTATTTTTGGGTGGGACAAACAAAAAAAATTAAAAATGCAAAATACAAAATACAAAAAAAATTACGTGCCTCTTATGCCTAGCTTAATGGCTTTAAAGAAAGCGCTGCGTGGGAGACAACCCGGAAGTTTTAGGGAGTATTTTCCTCCTTTTGTGTTATATAAACTTTATTATGTGTGCCATTAAGTTGTCAAAAACAAAAAAATATTGAGGGGAACCTAAAAACTTTTTCAAAAAGAGAAGCGATTGGAAAGTTATGCATTGGAGAAGTGAGGGTCGACCTTGATCACTTGTGCTCATGCTCACAGAAACAATGTAAAAAAATTCATGGAAGTTTCTCACAAAAATAATTATCCCCTTGTACAAATGCATTCTATTATAAAAATACTGTGCCAAGAATTACCTTTAGGATGTTTAAATTGCTTGTTTGGTGTGTGCTGTGCAAAAACAGAAACTTTGGCTGTAGTGCATGAATTTACATTTTGTACTGGAACGTCAAAAGTTTCTGAAACTTTTGCAAAGTATTGATATGCAAATTTCCTATTTTTTCAGAATTTTAGAGTTCCAGAAGTATGGTCATTGTTCAGATCTTTACAGACTGTTCTGTTTTAGACAGATTTTGTTTTCGTTGCATAGTTTGCTTGTTTTGATGAACATATGGATTATCTCAAGGGGTATAAGTCATGGAGAAATTGGAATACAGTAGGTTTTATGCAATAATAAAATATTAATGGGTTCATAACAGTACCTAAAGTTAATGATTTGCTTGTTATACTAATGGATCTCACGAGGTTTCTGTTAAGTTTTGTGTGATTGAAGTTTTCAAGTTTTGGGTGAGATATCGATATGAGGAGAATAATAAGCTGCAAGACCCTATGCTTGGGGATGACCAAGGCAACCCAAGGTAATATTCAAGAAAGATTCAAGCATCCAAGCTTGGGGGTGCCCCGGAAGGCATCCCCTCTTTTGTCTTCAACATTATCGGTAATCTTACTTGGAGCTATATTTTTATTCATCACATGATATGTGTTTTGCTTGAAGCGTCATTTTATTTTAATTGGATTTGCTTGATGTTATTTAGAATAAGATTTCTTATATTTTATTTCAATAAAAAGTGTCAAGGATAGCCTTCACCATGCTTAGTTTGCATGTTCATGAGTTGCTGTTTGAAAACAGAAAGTTGTCCGTTATTGCATAAATTCTCAAGAAAAGTCAGAATGTGATAAAATCTTGAAATTTCGATACAATAAGATATGATAAATGTTACCTAGTGTGGTAAATTTTCAGAATTGTTTGAGTTAAATAAGTAAGGATTCTTCTTCATCCTTTACAGACTGTTCTGATTAGACAGATTGCTGTTATACTAGCATTGTTTGCATATGGTTGCTTGTTTAATGATTCTATAAACGGATAGGAGAATTAATATGCAGAGGCATTTAGTATGCAATGTGTAATTATAAATTTAGTAATTTGTTACAGTAGAGAATGATAAGGTTTTGCATTGATTTATACTAACTTATCTCACGAGTTCTTGTTGAGTTTTGTGTGGATGAAGTTCTTAAGATTTAGGTAAACCGTGACATGAGAGGAATTAAGGAGACACACAAGCTCTAGCTTGGGGATGACCAAGGCTCCCCAAGTTAATATTTCAAGAAGTCTCAAGCATCTAAGCTTGGGGATGCCTCGATAGGCATCCCACCTTTTTTCATCAACAATTATCGGTTAGTCCCGGTTGAGCCTAAGTTTTTGCTTCTTCGCATGAGATGTGCTATTCTTGGAGTGTCATTTTATTTTATTTTTCTTTGCTGTTGAATAAAATACTTGGATCTGAAATCTTTATTTGGAGAGAGTCTTCACATTGCTACTTAATTGTTTGACTACTCGTTGATCTTCACTTATATCTTTCGGAGTAGTTTGTCATTTACTCTCGTGCTTCACTTATATCCTAAGAGTAAACAGTTGAATGAATTGAATATCATAAAGTTGAAATTATATATGTTTCATATACTTGTCCCATGGGGAGTAATGACTTCATATATAATAAGTATAATTGGTAAACTTTATTGAAAGTTAACAAACACAAAGATGGTCACTTGAACAATTCATGAAAGAATATTAAAGGAAGAGAAATTTCACCTATAAATATACTACCTTGGACATCTTCTATGATTGTGAGCCCCCATTAATTATTTTCAAGCTTGATCAAGTAGTTGACGTTGGACAAGGAAGACAACATAATGGGTTATGTTTGTTTATATTCACATAGAAGTTATATTGTCATGCATCCTCTAACATGTGGTGCTTGCTTAGGATATTTTGCTAGCCAAAAAATCATACTAAGTAGAGATACTACTTGTCCATCAAAAAACCCTTAAACCTAGTTTCTTGTCATGAGAGTCCACCATATCTACCTATGGATTGAATAAGATCCTTCAAGTAAGTTGTCATCGATGCAAAAAGAATAAAAATTGCTCCTAAATATGTATGATCTTTTATTGGAAGGGAAAATAAGCTTTGTACGAACTTGTGATGGTGAAAAAATAAAAGTGACAGACTACATAATAAAGGTTGCTATCACAAGGGGCAATATAAAGTGACGTTCCTTTCCATTAAGAGCTTGCACATCCAAAAATAAAAAGCGCATGACAACCTCTGCTTCCCTCTGTGAAGGGCCTATCTTTTACTTTTCTGTATTTACTTTTATGCAAGAGTTAGTAATGTTCATCCCTATTCCGCTCTATTTATTTTCTAGTGGGCAAGCATCATGTGGTAGGGAATGATCTAGGCACATATATCCAGTCAAACATAGGTGATCATGAGTTATTATTGTTAACCTTATCCCTGAGATAAACAAGTTGGGAGACGAAACATTAAGCCCCTATCTTCCTATGTGTTTGACTGAAACGGTTTGTCCTAAAAATATGCTTTGAGTGTCAGCAATCATGGAAGACTAAATGATAGTTGAGTATGTGGAATTTGCTAAAACAAAGCTCTTACATAGACCCTTCCTGAAAATAAAATGATTTGTAATTGTTTGATGACTAAGAACATAGTTTGTTGGTTTTCAAGAAAGTTTATGGTCTATAATTTAACATGTCAATAGCTTGCTACTTGCTAATGAGAAGTTTTATGAGATGAGCTACTGGTTACGATATATAATAATGCTAGAAAAAGTGTCTGAAATTATCACTGATCAAACTTATGCACTATGCTAGCATTCACACATCATAAATTATTTCTTTCATCATTTATCTACTCGAGGACGAGCATGAATTAAGCTTGGGGATGCTGATATGTCTCCAACGTATCTATAATTTATGAAGTATTCATGCTATATTTACATGAGTTTTATATGGTTTTGGTGCACTTTTATATTATTTTTATGTCTAACTTATTGATCCAGTGCCCAGTGCTAGTTCCTAATTTTTGCATTTTTTTGTTTTGCAAAAAAACCATACCAAACGAAGTCCAAATGCGATAAAAATTTATGGAGATTTTTTATGGAATATATGTGATTTTTGGGTGGAAGAATCAATGCAAGACGGTGCTCGAGGGCCTCACAAGGCACCTGGGCGCGGCCTACCCCCTGGTCGCGCCCCTTACCTTGTGGGCACCTCGTAGGTCAGTTGATGCCCTTCTTTCTCCGCAAGAAAGATAATTTCCAGATAAAAATCACCTCAAAATTTCAGCCCAATCGAAGTTACGGATCTCCGGGAATATAAGAAATGGTTTTCAGCCAGAAATAGGAGCGTAGAAACAGAAGTGAATAGAGAGAGAGAGAGATCCAATCTCGGAGGGGCTCTCGCCCCTCCGGGCACCATGGAGGCCAAGGACTAGAGGGAGAACCTCTCCCCATCTAGGGGAAGGCCATGGAGGAGCAAGCCGGAGGGGGAGCCTCTCTTCCCCTCTCTCTCGGTGGCGCCGGAGTGCCGCTAGGGGAACCATCGCCGCGGTGGTTATCTTCATCAACATTACCGTCTTCATCACCTCCCTCATCTATTTTCAGCGGTCCACTCTCCCGCACCCACTGTAATCCCCTACTTGAACATGGTGCTTTATGCCACATATTATTATCCAATGATGTGTTGCCATCCTATGATGTTTGAGTAGATTTCTTTTGTCCTTTGGGTTGATTGATGATCTTGATTTTTGAGTTGTATGTTTTATTTTGGTGTTGTCCTATGGTGCCTTCCGTGCTGTGCACACGTGGGGGATTCCCGCTGTAGGGTTTAGCAATACATTCATGATTCACTTATGGTGGTGGCTAGAGTGGCATAAGCTTACAAACGAGTAAGGGGGTTGTTGCCTATGGGAGTAAAGGGGACTTGATACTTAATGTTATGGTTGGGTTTACCTTAATGATTTCTAGTAGTTGGGGATGCTTGCTAGAGGTCCAATCATAAGTTCATATGATCCAAGTACGGAAAGTATGTTAGCTCATGCCTCTCCCTCATATAAAATTGCAATAATGATTATCAATCCTGTTATCAATTGCCTAGGACAATTCCGCACACCCTACCATCATTATTCCACACTCGCTGTTTTTAATATATTGTAATATATTCTAACTTTATTTAGGCAGCACCTATTTTTATGTTTTAGTTCTCCGATATCATGCAAAGTTGTCCTCTTTATACCCACAATGTAGTTTTATTTCTCGTTTCTAGATAAAAGCAAATGCTCGGTATACGTAGAGTCGTATCAATGGCAGATAGGACTTGAGAGAATATTGATCTTACCTTTAGCTCCTTGTGGGTTCGGCACTCCATACTTACCACGATGATTCCTTACACTTGGGGATTATCATGGATCCACGTGTGTTGATAGTTTCAGGCCATAATAGCTTAGTTTTTAGGTTGTTAATAGTATTGGCTTCGACGGTGGTGATGGCAGCGTTGAATAAAGATTCTTTAGATCCTTCCGTAACGAGGAGATTGGGGATGGATTTGAAAACAAATTAGTTCAAGCAAGAATGGTGTGGCGGCGACATCCTCATGGTGGACTTGTGTCCTCGGGCTCCGCCATTGCGCCGGTGTGGAGCTTGGGAGGTAGTCCGAAAGTGGATGCAAATTGTGGTCTGCATCGACTACATCTAAAAGATGGTGGATCATGTGCTGGGTTCGTGGAAGGCAGGCGTGGTCTCCTCCTCCAACGTCTTGGTTGTGCGAGGGTGCCAGATATGGAGTTTGATGATGTGTCTGATGACCCACAAGTATAGGGGATCAATCATAGTCCTTTTGATAAGTAAGAGTGTCAAACCCAATGAGGAGCAGAAGGAAATGATAAGCGGTTTTCAGCAAGGTATTCACTGCAAGTACTGAAAATAAGGTAACAGGTAGTTTGATAGCAAGGTAATTCATAACAAGTAGCAATATTAACAAAGGTGCAGCAAGGTAGCCCAGTCCTTTTTATAGCAAAGGACAAGCTGGAACAGTCTCTTATAATAAGCAAAGCGTTCTCGAGGACACATGGGAATTATCATCTAGTTACTTTCATCATGTTTGTTTGATTCGTGTTCGCTACTTTGATAATTTGATATGTGGGTGGACCGGTGATTTGGTGTTGTTCTTACTTGAACAAGCCTCCCACTTATGATTACCCCCTCTCGCAAGCATCATCAACTACGAAAGAAAAATTAAGATGAATCTAACCATGGCATGAAACATATGGATCCAAATCAGCCCCTTACAGAATAACACATAAATTAGGGTTTAAGCTTCTGTCACTCTAGCAACCCATCATCTACTTATTACTCCACAATGCCTTCTCTCAGGCCCATGTATGGTGAAGTGTCATGTATTCGATGTCCACATGACACCACTAAAGTAACCAACAACATACATATCAAAATATCGAACGAATACCAAATTCACATGATTAGTTATAACAAGACTTCTCCCATGTCCTCAAGAACAAAAGTAACTACTCACAAATCATATTCATCTTCAAGATTGGAGGGGTATTGAATATCATTAAAGATCTGAACATATAATCTTCCACCAAATAAACCAACTAGCATAAACTACAAGATGTAATCAACACTACTAGCAACCCATATGTACCAATCTGAGGTTTTGAGACAAAGATTGAATAGAAGAGATGAACTAGGGTTTGAGATGAGATGGCGCTGGTGAAGATGTTGATGAAGATTGGTCCTCCCACGATGAGAGCATCGTTGGTGATGTCGATCACTTTGATTTCCCCCTCCCAGAGGGAAGTATCCCCGACGGAATCGCTCCGCTGGAGATCAAAAGTGCTCCTGCGCAGATTCCGCCTCGAGACGGCGGCGCTTCGTCCCGAAAGTCCTCTCTTGATTTTTTTTCTAGGTCAAAACCCCTCATATAGCAGAAGATGGGCACCGGAGGCCAGCTGTGGGCTCCACAAGGCATCAAGGCGCACGCAGGGGCTGGCCACGCCCTATTGCCTTATGGGCAACTGGTGGGCCCCCTCTGGTATTTCTTTGCTCTAGTATTTTTTATATATTCCATAAAAATTCTTTGTGAAATTTCAAGTCATTTGAGGCTACGTAGAATAGGTATCTCTGATGTAGCTTTTTTAGGTCCAGAATTCCAGCTGCCGGCAATCTCCCTCTTCATGTAAATCTTGCAAATTAAGAGAGAAAAGGCATTAGAATTGCCTCATAAAGTGTAATAATGATCAAAAACATTATAAATAGCAGTAGGAAAACATGATGCAAAAATGGACGTATCAACTCCCCCAAGCTTAGAGCTCGCTTGTCCTCAAGCGAAAGCCGAAATCGATAATCATGAGCACATGTTTAGAGAGAGATGTGTCGATAAAAACAAAATACGAACATAGTAGCATCATGATCATTATCACAACAGCAAAATATCATCATAAAACTTCTCATGAGCAAGTAATGATTCATCACAATATCAAAGTATAAAACATAAACTTTCTTGAAAACTAACAAACTTTGTTCTTAGTCAATGAAACAATTACAATTCATCATATTCTCAGGAAGAATCTTATGTAAGAGCTTTTGTTTAGCAAGTCCACAAACTCAACTATCATTTAGTCTTCTATGATTTCTGACACTCACGACATATATATATATATGGAGTGAAAGTTTCAATCAGATACGAAAGAAGTTAGGGGCTTATAATTTTGCCTCCCAAATTATTTACCTCAAGGGTAATGTCAACAATAATAACTCATGATTACTCATATCCATCCGGATATATGTGCCTAGATCTTTCCCCACCACATGATGCTTGCAAAGAGAAAAATAAAAACAGAATAGAGAAGAACACTATTGACTCTTGCATAAAAAGTAAATACAGAAAAGTAAAAGATAGGCCCTTCGCAGAGGGAAGCAGAGGTTGTCATGCACTTTTTATTTTTGGATGTTGATACGTGATGTCTACTACGCAACTTTATTCTTGTAGACTCGTGTTAGGCCTCCAAGCGCAGAGTTTTGTAGGACAGTAGCAAATTTCCCTCAAGTGGATGACCTAAGGTTTATCAATCCGTGGGAGGCATAGGATGAAGATGTTCTCTCTCAAACAACCCTGCAACCAAATAACAAAGAGTCTCTTGTGTCCCAACACACCAAATACAATGGTAAATTGTATAGGCGCACTAGTTCGGCGAAGAGATGGTGATACAAATGTAGTAATGATAGTAGATATTGATTTATGTAATAGGAACAATAAAAAACATCAAGGTAGCAATTGATAAAATGGAGCACAAACGGTATTGCAATGCTTGAAAACAAGGCCTAGGGTCCGTACTTTCGCTAGTGCAATCTCTCAACAATGCTAATATAATTAGATCATATAACCATCCCTCAACATGCGATGAAGAATCACTCCAAAGTTCTTATCTAGCGGAGAACATAAGAAGAAATTGTTTGTAGGGTATGAAACCACCTTAAAGTTATTCTTTCTGTTCAATCTATTCAAGAGTTCGTACTAAAATAACACCATATGATATGCATCAACCAACTCTAATGTCACCTAGATACTCCAATGTCACCACAAGTATCCATGAGTTGATTATACGATACGCATCAAACAATTTCAGATTCATAATACTCGATCCAACACAAAGAACCTCAAAGAGTGCCCCAAGATTTCTATCGAAGAAAGTAGGACAAAAACGTGCATCAACCCCTTTGCATAGATTGCCCCAATGTCACCTCGGGAATCCGCGAGTTGAGTGCCAAAACATATATCAAGTGAATCAATATAACACCCCATTGTCACAAAACGTATTCATATGCAAGACATATATCAAGTGCTCTCAAATCCATAAAAGTATTCAATCCGATAAGAACGAAATCTCAAAGGGAAAACTCAATTCATCACAAAAAGATAGAGAGGGGAAAACACCATATGATCCAACTATATTAACAAAACCCACGATACATCAAGATCGTGCCATCAAGAACACGAGAGAGAGATATTAAACACATAGCTACTGGTACAAATCCTCAGCCCCAAGGGTGGACTACTCCCTCCTCATCATGGTGGCCGCCGGGATGATGAAGATGGCCTCCGGTGATGATTTCCCCCTCCGGCAGGGTGCCGGAACGAGGTCTATATTGGTTTTTCGTGGCTACAGAGGCTTGCGGTGGCGGAACTTCTTATCTAGGGTTCTTCTCGGAGGTTTTGGAATATTTGGGAATTTATAGGGCGAAGAGGCGGTGCGGGAGGCCACCGAGGTGGGCACAACCCACCTGGGCGCGCTTGGGGGGCGCACCCAGGTGGGTTGTGCCCCCCTCGAGGCACCCCTCTGGTACTTTTTTGGCCCATGTTGTTGCTTCTGGTCCATAAAAATTCTCCAAAAAGTTTTATTGCATTTGAACTCCGTTTGATATTGATTTCATGCGAAGTAAAAAACAAGCAAAAACAGCAACTAGCAATGGGCACTATGTCAATAGGTTAGTCCCAAAAATGATATAAAGTTGCTATAAAATGATTGTAAAACATCCAAGAATGATAGTATAACAACATGGAACAATAAAAAATTATAGATACGTTGGAGACGTATCAACATCCCCAAACTTAATTCCTGCTCGTCCTCGAGTAGGTAAATGATAAAAACAGAATTTTTGATGTGGAATGTTGCCTAACATGTTCATCACATATTCTTTTCTTTTGTAGAATGGACATATGGACTTTTATATGGTTCAAAGCAATAGTCTAGTTTTGACATGAAGATTTCAATACTCAAGCATATCAACAAGCAACCCTGTCTTTCAAAATATCATAACTAAAGAAAGCTATCCCTAGCCCATCATGCTCAATCATCGATCCATTCATGAAACACACTCGCATATTAGCTACATCCAGTGCTCAAGTACGATCATAGTGCCCCTTAGTTGGTGCTTTATAAGAGAAGATGGAGACTCAAATAAAAATAAAAATTGCATAAAGTAAATAGATAGGCCCTTCGCAGAGGGACGTAGGGATTTGTAGAGGTGCTAGAGCTCACAGCAAAAAATAGAGATAGAAACATTTTGGGTGGCATGCTTTTCCTGTGAACGAAAACGATCGAGTAGTTCCCATTACTTTCCATGCTAGATATATCATAGGCGGTTCCCAAACAAAAAATGAAGTTTATTCCTTTTTCCACCATTCTTTCACATTCCACGCTAGCCGTATCCATGGGTACCGTCCATACCAACACTTTCCAAGGAATTTATTATTTGACAACATAATGTAAATTCATTTTTCATTTCGGGACTGGGCATCCCTATTACCTTTGTCGTACCCTCGTGCAATGACAAGTGAATAAACACTCATCTTGAGAATAACACATCTAGCATGGAAAAATATCAGCCACCCCCTACCGTTTCATGAGCGGTACGAGCACACAAAAAGGAAATTATTTTGAAAATTAGAGATGGCACATGTAAATTTGCTTAAAACGGCATGGAAATACCGGATATAGGTAGGTATGGTGGACTCATGTGGCAAAACTGGGTTTAAGGATTTTGGATGCACAAGTAGTATTCCCACTTAGTACAAATGGAGGCTAGCAAATAGATTGAGAAGCAACCAACCAAGAAACGAAAATTCACATAAACGAGCATTGAGCATAACTAACACCGAATAATGCACCACAAGTAGGATGTAATTTCATTGCATAACTATTGACTTTCGTGCTTGCATAGGGAATCACAAACCTTAACACCAATATTCTTACTAAAGCACAATTACTCACCAACATGACTCACATATTATTATCTCCATATCGCAAAACTATTGCAAGGAATCAAACTTATCATATCCAATGATCTACATGAAAGTTTTCATTATATCCTTCTTGAATATTCATCATATTAGGACCAAATTCATAGCTTGTGAAAATTGTCATCACTATTATCAACTCTCAAAATAATATAAGTGAAGCATGAGAGTGTTCGATAAACTACTCCAAAAATATATAAGTGAAGATCAAATGAGTAGTTAAGTAAATAGGTAGCTATGTGAGGACTCTCTCCTATTTAAAAGTTTCAGATCTATGTATTTTGTTAAAACAACAAGCAAAACAAAATAAAATGAAATTCTAAGAATAGCATGTTGGAAATATGCCCTAGAGGCAATACTAAAGTGGTTATTATTATATTTCCTTGTTCATGATAATTGTCTATTGTTCATGCTATAATTGTGTTATCCGAAAATTGTAATAGATGTGTGAATACATAGACCACAACATGTCCCTAGTAAGCCTCTAGTTGACTAGCTCGTTGATCAATAGATGGTTATGGTTTCCTGACCATGGACATTAGATGCCGTTGATAACAGGATCACATCATTAGGAGAATGATGTGATGGACAAGACCCAATCCTAAGCATAGCACTAGATCGTGTAGTTCGTCTGCTAAAAGCTTTTCTAATGTCAAGTATCATTTCCTTAGACCATGGGATTGTGCAACTCCCGGATACCGTAGGAATGCTTTGGGTGTATTAAACGTCACAACGTAACTGGGTGACCATAAAGGTGCACTACAGGTATCTTCGAAAGTGTCTGTTGGGTTGGCACGAATCGAGACTGGGATTTGTCACTCCGTGTGACGGAGAGGTATCTCTGGGCCCACTCGGTAATGCATCATCATAATGAGCTCAATGTGACTACAGAGTTAGCCACGGGATCATGCGTTATGGAACGAGTAAAGAGACTTGCCGGTAACGAGATTGAACAAGGTATAGGGATACCGACGATCGAATCTCGGGCAAGTATCATACTGGTAGACAAAGGGAATTGTATACGGGATTGATTGAATCCTCGACATCGTGGTACATCCGATGAGATCATCGTGAAACATGTCGGAGCCAACATGGGTATCCAGATCCCGTTGTTGGTTATTGGCCAGAGAGATGTCTCGGTCATGTCTGCATGGTTCCCGAACCCGTAGGGTCTACACACTTAAGGTTCGGTGACGCTAGGGTTGTTATGGGAAATAGTATGTGGTTACCGAATGTTGTTCGGAGTCCCGGATGAGATCCCGGACATCATGAAGAGTTCTGGAATGGTCCGGAGGTGAAGAATTATATATGGGAAGTCCAGTTTCAGTCACCGGAATGGTTTCGGGGGTTATCGGTATTGTACCGGGACCACCGGAAGGTGTCCAGGGGTCCACCGGGTGTGGCCACCTGCCCCGGTGGGCCAAGTGGGCTGAGCAAGGGAGGGAACCAGCCCCTGGTGGGCTGGTGCACCCCCCCAAGGGGCCCAAGGCGCCTAGGGTTGGAAACCCTAGGGGGTGGGGGCGCCTCCCACCTGGCTTGGGGGGTAAGTTTCCCCCCTGGCCGCCGCCCCTCCCCTTAGATGGGATCTAAGGGGGCCGGCCCCCTCTCCCCTTCTCCCTATAAATAGAGGGGGGTGGGAGGGTAGCAGCACCTGATCCCTGGCGCAGCCCTCCCCCCTCTCCAACACCTCCTCCTCCTCCGTTGAGCTTGGCGAAGCCCTGCCGGAGAACTGCAAAGTTCCACCACCACGCCGTCGTGCTGCTGGAGCTGTCTTCCTCAACCTCTCCCTCCTCCTTGCTGGATCAAGGCGCAGGAGACGTCACCGGGCTGCACGTGTGTTGAACGCGGAGGCACCGTTGTTCGGTGCTTAGATCAGAATCGACCGCGATCTGAATCGCTGCGTGTACGACTCCTCCAACCGCGTTCTTGCAACGCTTCCGCATCGCGATCTTCAAGGGTATGAAGATGCACTCCTCTCTCTCTCGTTGCTAGTCTCTCCATAGATTGATCTTGGTGATGCGTAGGAATTTTTTTTGATTTACTACTACGTTCCCCGACAGTGGCATCATGAGCCAGGTCTATGCGTAGTTTCTTGCACGAGTAGAACACAAGTTGTTGTGGGCGTTGATTTTGTCAATTTTCTTGCCGTTACTAGTCTTATCTTGATTCGGCGGCATCGTGGGATGAAGCGGCCCGGACCGACCTTACACGTACGCTTACGTGAGACAGGTTCCACCGACTGACATGCACTAGTTGCATAAGGTGGCTAGCGGGTGTCTGTCTCTCCCACTTTAGTCGGATTAGATTCGATGAAAAGGGTCCTTATGAAGGGTAAATAGAAATTGGCATATCACGTTGTGGTTGTGGCGTAGGTAAGAAACGTTCTTGCTAGAAACCTATAGCAGCCACGTAATTTATTTTTTTGCAAAAACAATTAGAGGACGTCTAACTTGTTCTTGCAGCATATGCCGTGTGATGTGATATGGCCAAAAGGATGTGATGAATGATATATGTGATGTATGAGATTGATCATGTTCTTGTAATAGGAATCACGACTTGCATGTCGATGAGTATGACAACCGGCAGGAGCCATAGGAGTTGTCTTAATTTATTGTATGACCTGCGTGTCAATGAAAAATGCCATGTAATTACTTTACTTTATTGCTAACCATTAGCCATAGTAGTAGAAGTAATAGTTGGTGAGGCAACTTCATGAAGACACGATGATGGAGATCATGATGATGGAGATCATGGTGTCATGCCGGTGACGATGATGATCATGGTGCCCCGAAGATGGAGATCAAAAGGAGCAAAATGATATTGGCCATATCATGTCACTTTATGATTTGCATGTGATGTTTATCATGTTTACATCTTATTTGCTTAGAACGACGGTAGCATAAATAAGATGATCCCTCGCTAAAATTTCAAGAAAGTGTTCCCCCTAACTGTGCACCGTTGCGAAGGCTCGTTGTGTCGAAGCACCACGTGATGATCGGGTGTGATAGATTCTAACGTTCGAATACAACGGGTGTAAGCCAGATTTACACATGCAAAACACTTAGGTTGACTTGACAAGCCTAGCATGTACAGACATGGCCTCGGAACACGGAAGACCGAAAGGTAGAACATGAGTCGTATAGAAGATACGATCAACATGGAGATGTTCACCGTTGATGACTAGTCCGTCTCACGTGATGATCGGACACGGTCTTAGTCGATTCGGATCATGTAACACTTAGAGGACTAGAGGGATGTCTATCTGAGTGGGAGTTCATTGAATAATTTGATTAGGTGAACTTAATTATCATGAACTTAGTCTAAAATCTTTACAATATGTCTTGTAGATCAAATGGCCCACGCTAATGTTGCCCTCAACTTCAACGCGTTCCTAGAGAAAACCAAGCTGAAAGACGATGGTAGCAACTACACGGACTAGGTCCGTAACCTGAGGATCATCCTCATAGCTGCCAAGAAAGCTTATGTCCTTGAAGCACCGCTAGGTGATGCACCTGTTTTCCCGGCAACTCAAGACGTTATGAACGCCTGGCAGTCGCGTAGTGATGATTACTCCCTGGTTCAGTGCGGCATGCTTTACAGCTTAGAACCGGGGCTCCAAAAGCGTTTTGAGCAACACGGAGCATATGAGATGTTCCAAGAGCTGAAAATGGTTTTCCAAGCTCATGCCCGGGTCGAGAGATATGAAGTCTCCGACAAGTTCTATAGTTGTAAGATGGAGGAGAATAGTTCTGTCAGCGAGCATATACTCAAAATGTCTGGGTTGCACAACCGCTTGTCTCAGCTGGGAGTTAATCTCCCGGATGACGCGGTCGTTGACAGAATCCTTCAGTCGCTTCCACCTAGCTACAAGAGCTTTGTGATGAACTTCAATATGCAGGGGATGGAGAAAACCATTCCTGATATATATTCAATGCTGAAATCAGCGGAGGTGGAGATCAAAAAGGAACATCAAGTGTTGATGGTGAATAAAACCACTAAGTTCAAGAAAGGCAAGGGTAAAAAGAACTTCAAGAAGGACGGCAAGGGAGTTGCCGCGCCCAGTAAGCAAGCTACCGGGAAGAAGCCAAAGAATGGACCCAAGCCTGAGACTGAATGCTTTTATTGTAAGGGAAACGGTCACTGGAAGCGGAACTGCCCCAAGTACTTAGCGGATAAGAAGGCCGGCAATACCAAAGGTATATGTGATATACATGTTATTGATGTGTACCTTACCAGCGCTCGTAGTAGCTCCTGGGTATTTGATACCAGTGCGGTTGCTCATATTTGTAACTCAAAACAGGAGCTGCGGAATAAGCGGAGACTGGCGAAGGACGAGGTGACGATGCGCGTCGGGAATGGTTCCAAGGTCGATGTGATCGCCGTCGGCACGCTACCTCTTCATCTGCCTACGGGATTAGTTTTAAACCTCAATAATTGTTATTTAGTACCAGCTTTGAGCATGAACATTGTATCAGGATCTCGTTTGATGCGAGATGGCTACTCATTTAAATCCGAGAATAATGGTTGTTCTATTTATATGAGAGATATGTTTTATGGTCATGCCTCGCTGGTCAATGGTTTATTCTTATTGAATCTCGAACGTGATGTTACACATATTCATAGTGTGAATGCCAAAAGATGTAAGGTTGATAATGATAGTCCCACATACTTGTGGCACTGCCGCCTTGGTCACATTGGTGTCAAACGCATGAAGAAACTCCATGCAGATGGACTTTTGGAGTCTCTTGATTATGAATCATTTGACACGTGCGAACCATGCCTCATGGGAAAAATGACCAAGACTCCATTCTCTGGAACAATGGAGCGAGCAACCAACTTATTGGAAATCATACATACTGATGTGTGCGGTCCAATGAGCGTTGAGGCTCGCGGTGGTTATCGTTATGTTCTCACCCTCACTGATGACTTAAGTAGATATGGGTATGTCTACTTAATGAAACACAAGTATGAGGCCTTCGAAAAGTTCAAGGAATTTCAGAGTGAGGTTGAGAATCAACGTGACAGGAAAATAAAGTTCTTACGATCAGATCGTGGAGGGGAATATTTGAGTCACGAGTTTGGCACGCACTTAAGGAAATGTGGAATTGTTTCACAACTCACGCTGCCTGGAACACCTCAGCGTAATGGTGTGTCCGAACGTCGTAATCGACTCTATTGGATATGGTGCGATCTATGATGTCTCTTACCGATCTACCGCTATCATTTTGGGGTTATGCTTTAGAGACTGCCGCATTCACTTTAAATAGGGCTCCGTCGAAATCCGTTGAGACGACACCGTATGAATTATGGTTTGGGAAGAAACCTAAGCTGTCGTTTCTGAAAGTTTGGGGATGCGATGCTTATGTCAAGAAACTTCAACCTGAAAAGCTCGAACCCAAATCGGAAAAATGCGTCTTCATAGGATACCCTAAAGAAACTATTGGGTATACCTTCTACCTTAGATCCGAAGGCAAGATCTTTGTTGCCAAGAATGGATCCTTTCTGGAGAAAGAGTTTCTCTCGAAAGAAGTAAGTGGGAGGAAAGTAGAACTTGATGAGGTACCCCCTCTTGAACCGGAGAGTAGCGCAGCTCAGGAAGATGTTTCTGTGGTGCCTGCACCGACTAGAGAGGAAGTTAATGATGATGATCATGAAACTTCGGATCAAGTTGCTACTGAAATGCGTAGGTCCACGAGGACACGTTCCACACCAGAGTGGTACGGCAACCCTGTCCTGGAAATCATGTTGTTAGACAACGGTGAACCTTCGAACTATGAAGAAGTGAAAGTGCGTTATATCGACTAGAGGAGGGGTGAATAGGCGATTTTTACAAATTCGTCACTGAGGAATTTCAAGGTGAGGAAAATCCTAAGCGACGAACTACTTAGCAGCAGAATAAGTACTCAGATGCAAACTTAACAGAGCAGTAGCACAGTCATCATGATGAAATGAAAACAAGTGCAGAGTACACGTAGCGTAAACACAGGATAAGCAGGCTGAAGACAAACTGACTGAAGAAATTGAACTGAGGAAATTGAGAAAGTCTTCAGTCAAAGTCTTCAAATAGTAATGATCAAATACATAGCAATTATGCGAGGAAATGAAAGGGTTGAGGAAATAGAACCAGTAGCTCGGTGAAGACAATGATTTGGTAGACCAGTTCCAACTGCTGTGACAGTTGTACGTCTGGTTAGAGCGGCTAGGTATTTAAACCTGAGGACACACAGTCCCAGACACACAATCCTCACCGTATTCTCCTTGAGCTAAGGTCACACAGACCTCGCCCAATCACTCGTGGTAAGTCTTCAGGTGACTTCCAAACCTTCACATACTCGGTCACTCGGCAATCCACAATTTCCTCTTGGATGCTCTAGACCATGACGCCTAACCGTCTGGAGGATGCACAGTCCTCAAAGGTAACAAGCATCGGTTCCACACAGGAACAATCTCTTCAGTGATGCTCAATCACTTTGGGTTTGTAGGTGTTTGGGTTTTTCCTCACTTGATGATTTTCGCTCAAAGTCCTCGGAGGATGGGATGCTCTAAATGACAAGTGTCAATCTATCTCTCGGAGCAGCCAACCAACTAGTGGTTGAAGGGGCGGCTATTTATAGCCTAGGGAGCAACCCGACATGATAAGACATAAATGCCCTTCAATGATATGACCGTTAGGTGGGTAGGATATTTGGACAGCTGGCGCGCAACACAGCAACGGTCGGATATTTGAGTATCAAATTCCTCAGGGCTATCATGTCCCTCACTTGTAGGCAATCCGCACTGGCGAATTCCTAACTCCTCAGTCAGAACAAATTCCTCAGAGAACAGAAGAACTTCGTCTCTGTCACTGAAGAACTTGACTAAACTGTATGAGATTTCCAATGGCTTCACTCGAAAGGATTGGGTAGGTGTAGGATTTTGAGTTGAGCATCACTTGGAAACTTTTCCTTAGTTTTACCTCGACCCCCTTTAACAATACGGTGTTTCCTATGACTCAAGAAGAAGAAAATGAAACTATGAAAACAAAAGTCTTCACGCTTCATAATCCTCGCATGAATTTCAAGTCTTCAGGGTCACACCAATTTCTTCACTTTCAAAGTCTTCAAGAAAACCAAAGTCTTCAGTTGAAGACATTCATTTTTAGGGGTCGACAATCATCGTAAATAGCAAACTCCTCATAGAATTATAGACCTGTGTACACTCACAAACGCATTAGTCCCTTAACCTATAAGTCTTCAATACACCAAAATCACTAAGGGGCACTAGATGCACTTACAAGAAGCGATGGCGGGCCCGGATTCCAACAAATGGCTAGAAGCCATGAAATCCGAGATAGGATCCATGTATGAAAACGAAGTATGGACTTTGATAGACTTGCCCGATGATCGGCAAGCCATAGAGAACAAATGGATCTTTAAGAAGAAGACAGACGCGGATGGTAATGTGACCATCTATAAGGCTCGACTTGTCGCTAAGGGTTATCGACAAGTTTAAGGGGTTGACTACGATGAGACCTTCTCACCCGTAGCGAAGCTGAAGTCCGTCCGAATCATGTTAGCAATTGCCGCATTCTATGATTATGAGATATGGCAAATGGACGTCAAAACGGTATTCCTTAATGGTTTCCTTAAGGAAGAGTTGTATATAATGCAGCCGGAAGGTTTTGTCGATCCTAATAATGCTGACAAGGTATGCAAGCTCCAGCGCTCAATTTATGGGCTGGTGCAAGCATCTCGGAGTTGGAACATTCGCTTTGATGAGATGATCAAAGCGTTTGGGTTTACACAGACTTATGGAGAAGCCTGTGTTTACAAGAAAGTGAGTGGGAGCTCTGTAGCATTTCTCATATTATATGTGGATGACATACTATTAATGGGAAATGATATAGAATTCTTGGAAAGCATAAAGGCCTACTTGAATAAGTGTTTTTCAATGAAGGACCTTGGAGAAGCTGCTTACATATTAGGCATCAAGATCTATAGAGATAGATCGAGACGCCTCATTGGTCTTTCGCAAAGCACATACCTTGACAAGATATTGAAGAAGTTCAATATGGATCAGTCCAAGAAGGGGTTCTTGCCTGTATTACAAGGTGTGAGATTGAGCACGGCTCAATGCCCGACCTCGGTAGAAGATAGAGAAAAGACGAGTGTCATCCCCTATGCCTCAGCCATAGGGTCTATTATGTATGCCATGCTGTGTACCAGACCTGATGTGAACCTCGCCGTAAGTTTGGTAGGAAGGTACCAAAGTAATCCCGGCATGGAACACTGGACAGCGGTCAAGAACATCCTGAAGTACCTGAAAAGGACTAAGGATATGTTTCTCATTTATGGAGGTGATGAAGAGCTCGTCGTAAAGGGTTACGTCGATGCTAGCTTCGACACAGATCTGGATGACTCTAAGTCACAAACCGGATACGTGTATATTTTGAATGGTGGGGCAGTCAGCTGGTGTAGTTGCAAGCAAAGCGTCGTGGCGGGATCTACCTGTGAAGCGGAGTACATAGCAGCCTCGGAGGCAGCACAGGAAGCAGTCTGGATGAAGGAGTTCATCACCGACCTAGGAGTTATTCCCAATGCATCGGGCCCAATGACTCTCTTCTGTGACAACACTGGAGCTATTGCCCTTGCCAAGGAGCCCAGGTTTCACAAGAAGACCAGGCATATCAAGCGTCGCTTCAACTCCATTCGTGAACATGTTCAAGATGGAGACATAGATATTTGTAAAGTGCATACGGATCTGAATGTCGCAGATCCGTTGACTAAACCTCTTCCACGAGCAAAACATGATCAACACCAGAACTCTATGGGTGTTCGATTCATCACAATGTAACTAGATTATTGACTCTAGTGCAAGTGGGAGACTGTTGGAAATATGCCCTAGAGGCAATAATAAAGTGGTTATTATTATATTTCCTTGTTCATGATAATTGTCTATTATTCATGCTATAATTGTGTTATCCGGAAATCGTAATACATGTGTGAATACATAGACCACAACATGTCCCTAGTAAGCCTCTAGTTGACTAGCTCGTTGATCAATAGATGGTTATGGTTTCCTGACCATGGACATTAGATGTCGTTGATAACGGGATCACATCATTAGGAGAATGATGTGATGGACAAGACCCAATCCTAAGCATAGCACTAGATCATGTAGTTCATCTGCTAAAAGCTTTTCTAATGTCAAGTATCATTTCCTTAGACCATGAGATTGTGCAACTCCCGAATACCGTAGGAATGCTTTGGGTGTATCAAACGTCACAACATAACTGGGTGACCATAAAGGTGCACTACAGGTATCTCCGAAAGTGTCTGTTGGGTTGGCACGAATCGAGACTGGGATTTGTCACTCCGTGTGACGGAGAGGTATCTCTGGGCCCACTCGGTAATGCATCATCATAATGAGCTCAATGTGACTAAAGAGTTAGCCACGGGATCATGCATTATGGAACGAGTAAAGAGACTTGCCGGTAACGAGATTGAACAAGGTATAGGGATACCGACAATCGAATCTCGGGCAAGTATCATACCGGTAGACAAAGGGAATTGTATACGGGATTGATTGAATCCTCGACATCGTGGTTCATCCGATGAGATCATCGTGAAACATGTCGGAGCCAACATGGGTATCCAGATCCCGCTGTTGGTTATTGGCCGGAGAGATGTCTCGGTCATGTCTGCATGGTTCCCAAACCCGTAGGGTCTACACACTTAAGGTTCGGTGACGCTAGGGTTGTTATGGGAAATAGTATGTGGTTACCGAATGTTGTTTGGAGTCCCGGATGAGATCCCGGACGTCACGAGGAGTTCCGGAATGGTCTGGAGGTGAAGAATTATATATGGGAAGTCCAGTTTCAGTCACCAGAATGGTTTCGGGGGTTATCGGTATTGTACCGGGACCACCGGAAGGTGTCCGGGGGTCCACCGGGTGGGGCCACCTGCCCCGGTGGGCCAAGTGGGCTGAGCAAGGGAGGGAACCAGCCCCTGGTTGGCTGGTGCACCCCCCCAAGGGGCCCAAGGCGCCTAGAGTTGGAAACCCTAGGGGGTGGGGGCGCCTCCCACCTGGCTTGGGGGGTAAGTTTCCCCCCAGGCCGCCGCCCCTCCCCTTAGATGGGATCTAAGGGGGCCGGCCCCCTCTCCCCTTCTCCCTATAAATAGAGGGGGGTGGGAGGGCAGCAGCACCTGATCCCTGGCGCAGCCCTCCCCCCTCTCCAACACCTCCTCCTCCTCCGTTGAGCTTGGCGAAGCCCTGCCGGAGAACTGCAAAGTTCCACCACCATGCCGTCGTGCTGCTGGAGCTGTCTTCCTCAACCTCTCCCTCCTCCTTGCTGGATCAAGGCGTGGGAGACTTCATCGGGCTGCACGTGTGTTGAACGCGGAGGCACCGTTGTTCGGTGCTTAGATCGGAATCGACCGCGATCTGAATCGCTACGTGTACGACTCCTCCAACAGCGTTCTTGCAACGCTTCCGCATCGCGATCTTCAAGGGTATGAAGATGCACTCCTCTCTCTCTCATTGCTAGTCTCTCCATAGATTGATCTTGGTGATGAGTAGGAAATTTTTTCGATTTACTACTACGTTCCCCGACATAGCACACATCATGTGAAGAAGCAAAAACTTAGGCTCAACCGAGGCTAACCGATAATTGTTGATGAAGAAAGGTGGGATGCCAACCGGGGCATCCCCAAGCTTAGATGCTTGAGACTTCTTGAAATATTATGTTGGGATGCCTTGGGCATCCCCAAGCTTGAGCTTTTGTGTCTCCTTAATTCCTTTTATATCACGGTTTCCCTAAATCTTAAAAACTTCATCCACACAAAACTCAACAAGAACTCATGAGATAAGTTAGTATAAATCAATGTAATAACCTTATCATTCTCTACTGTAACAAATCACTAAAATTATTATTTAACATTGCATACTAAATGCCTCTGCATATTTAATACTTCTATCATCAAATAGAATCATTAAACAAGCAAACATATGCAAACAATGCAAACATAACAGCAATCTGTCTAAACAGGACAGTCTGTAAAGAGTGCAATTATCCTCATACTTCCCTAACACCAAAAATTCTGAAAATTTACACACTGTAGAAAATTTATCATAGATTATTGTGCAAAAACAATTCAACATTTTATTATATTCTTATTTTTGTCAAGAATTCATGAAATAGCATGCAACTTTCTGTTTTCAAACAACAACACATATACTTGCAAAATTAGCATGGCAAAGGCTATACTTGACATTTTTATTGAAGTAAAAGATATAAAACATTATTCCAAATAACAGCAAGCAAATCCGAATAAAATAAAATGATGCTCCAAGCAAAACACATATCATGTGACGAATGCAAATGTAGCTCCATGTGAGGTTACCGATAATGTTGAAGACAAAAGAGGGGATGCCTTCCGGGGCATCCCCAAGATTAGTTGCTTGTATCTTCCTTGAATATTACCTTGGGGTGCCTTGGGAATCCCCAAGATTAGGGTCTTTTCACTCCTTATTCTCCTCATATCGAGATCTCACCCAAAACTTGAAAACTTCAATCACACAAAACTTAACGGAACTTCGTGAGATAGGTTAGTATGATAAAGACAAATCATTCACTTTGGTACTGTCAAAAACAAGATTCATAATTGTTCTCACACAATTCCTACTGTACCTTATCATTTCCACAATTTATATTGAGCAATATAATCCATAGAAACTAGAAAACAAGCAAACTATGCATTGAAAACAGAATCTGTCAAAAACAGAACATTCTGTAATGATCTGAATTGTTCTAATACTTCTGTAACTCTAAAACCTCTGAAAAATTTGGACAATGTGGTAAATTGGTTTATAAATCTTGTGTAAAAATTTCAGAAGTTTTCGTCTCCTCTGTGCATTTTCGAAATTCTGCTACTGGACGCAAAAGTTTCTGTTTTCCAACAAGATCAAATCAACTATCATCCACACTATCCCAGAGGATTTACTTGGCACTTTATTGAAACAAAAGCAATAAAACATGATTACTACAGTAGCTTAATCATGTTAACACACAAAAACATTAGGTTTAAATGTTGGGTTGTCTCCCAACAAGTGTTTTTCTTTTATGCCTTTTAAGCTAGGCATGATGATTTTAATGATGCTCACATAAGAATAGTAATTGAAACATGAAAAAGAGCATCATGAATCACATGGCAAGCACATTTAAGCCTAACATGCTTCCTATGCATAGGGATTTTGTGAGCAAACAATTCATGGGAACAAGAATCAACTAGCATAGGAAGGTAAAACAAGCAAAACTTCAAGATTTTCAACACATAGAGAGAAAACTTGATATTGTTGCAATATGTAAAAGCATGAGTTCCTCTCTCATAGTAATTTTCAGTAGCATCATGAATGAATTCAACAATGTAACTATCACATAAAGCATTCTTTTCATGATCCACAAGCATAGAATTTTTATTACTCTCCACATATGCAAATTTATTCTCATGAATAGTAGTGGGAGCAAACTCAACAAAATAACTATCATGTGATTCTTGATTGGCATAATCATATTGAGCATTAAAATCATGATGACAAGTTTCATGGATATCATTACTCTTTATAGCATACATGTCATCACCATAATCATCATAAATAGGAGGCATGCTTTCATCATAATAAATTTTCTCATCAAAACTTGGGGGACTAAAAATATCATCTTCATCAAACATAGCATCCCCAAGCTTGTAGCTTTGCATATCATTAAAATCATGGATATTCAAAGAATTCATACTAACAACATTTCAATCATGCTCATCATTCAAAGATTTTTTGTCAAACATTTTATAGAATTCTTCTTCTATCAATTGAGCAAAATTTTCCTTTCCATCATTTTCAAGAAAGACATGATAAAGATGAACAACATGAGACCACCTCAAATCCATTCTTTTGTAGTTTTCTTTTTATAAACCAAACTAGTGATAAAACAAGAAACTAGAAGATTTGATTGCAAGATCTAAAGATATACCTTCAAGCACTCATCTCCCCGGCAACGGCGCCAGAAAAGAGCTCGATGTCTATTACGCAACTTTATTCTTGTAGACTCGTGTTGGGCCTCCAAGCGCAGAGTTTTGTAGGACAGTAGCAAATTTCCCTCAAGTGGATGACCTAAGGTTTATCAATCCGTGGGAGGCATAGGATGATGGTCTCTCTCAAACAACCCTGCAACCAAATAACAAAGAGTCTCTTGTGTCCCCAACACACCAAATACAATGGTAAATTGTATAGGTGCACTAGTTCGGCGAAGAGACACTACTGCAGGATGCTGCTAACGCGACACTACGATGAGACCCTTTGACGAAACTGTGTGCGATGCATTAATCGCAAATGGTGATGTAAAAACCCGTCAAAAAAGATGCAAAACATTTGCGATGAAGGATACATCAAACACGGTTCAGATTTTAGTTGCGTGTGCGATGCGGTGCATACGGTTGATCCATACGAAATGTTTGCGATGAGACATTACAACAGAAACGGGCAGCTAGATCAAGGTGTGTGCGATATACGGCATACAGTTCACCCCAATGAACTGTTTGTGATGAGGCGGAACAACAGAAACGGGCAGCCAGATGAAGGTGTGTGCGATTGAGGGCATACACTTCAGACGGATGAACTGTTTGCGATTAGGCAACACAAAAGAAACGGTCAGCCAGATCAAGGTGTCTGCGATTGACGGCATACACTTCACACGGATGAACTATTTGCGATTAGCCACAACAAACAGAAATAGTTAGACAGATCAATGTGTGTGCGCTAGACGGGCAAACATTCTAATTAAAAGAAGTGTGCGCGATGGTAATAACGAGCGCGCACGGTTGATGGAACAAGACGTATGCTGACATCGCCTATTGCGGTGCACCCTATGGTGCAAACGCCACGTACGCGGCCGAGAATGCGTGCCCACGTTAGGCTGTCCGGGAATAGTGCCACACTTAGAAATTATAGAACCATCAATAAATTTTGAGCATGTGTCCCGTCACATTCCAAATTACTAGCACGCTATATTTAGTTGCAAACCTATTCACACCGATCAAAACTTAAACGGTTTCCCACTTAGGAGCGTATTAGTACTCGGTTACAAATACTACCTACTCCAAGATGACTGCACATTCCTCCTCGACTCCTCATCCACAAAAACAAACAAGTCATTCATCGTCGTTCCCTTGCGTCTGCCATGGCCCGCATGAGTTCTGGGTCGAGAGATTACTACCAGGGAGAGGCGAGCATGGAAGCGGAAGCACGAGAGATGTCCCGCCTCACCGCGAAAGCAGCCGACATGTCGCCGTAGCAGCACAGAGGTCCCGCCGCTCCGCCGAAGCAGCACAGAGGTCCCGCCGCGCGTCGATGCAGCAAATTGGTTCGGCCGCGCAGTGGAAGCAGCAAAGATGTCTCACCGCGTCGCGAATGTAGCAGAGATGTCCTCCCGCGCCATGCTGGCCTGGGAAAATGTCTCGCGGGCAGGCGAGGACTCTCACAGGTGCATGCGCGCTATGCTCGATGACCTGATGGGTCGGATCTCCGACTGGATGAAGCTCTAGGATGAGATGAATGCCTCATTTGAAATTGCTACCAGCGTCATCCGGGGACTAGGGGAGGATAAGGCAAAGCTCTGCACCAAGCACGACCTGCTGAGGGCAAAGATCGCCGGAACGACGAAGCAGCATGAGGAGACCACTGCCTTGTTGAAGAGGGCCGGCGTCATCGTCAAGAAACTTATGGACGAGAATGCCATGCTCCGCATCGAACGCCAAAGGCTGGTGGATGAATCCGTGGATGCTCTCAAGCAGTGTCTCGAGGACACGGAAGGGTTCATCGCCGCTCGCCGCGGGAACTAGTCTCCGCGGCCTGCAGCAATGCATCAAGAAAGTAGAGATCAGCGAGCCAGGTCGTTGTCTGCGTCTTCCTTCTTCTTTTGCCCGTGTGTATTTCGGGCGTTGCCGCATGTGGCTTTTTTAATTATCTTCCTAAATATGTAAGATAATTATTATCCACTTTCATCATCCTTATATTCATCAGTCTTGCTATAAGTCGCAGTCGATGCTATATAGGTCCGTCGGATCTTACATCAAGATCCATGCAAAACTTTCTTTTTAGATTTTCTTTTTTCTCTCTTAAATCTCAGTCGAGTGAGAAATAGCCATGCCATTAAACAGGGGCTCGGGCGCCATTAATGGAGACGTTGGGAGAGAGGTGGGCGGCGGATAGAGGTCAAAGGGCTCTTCTCCCGATGAGCATGCGTAGGGGTCTGATCGCACGACTCCCGTACTCAAATAGCTACCCCGCACGGCACCTCCTAGCCAATAAAAAAAGGGGACGCGTGGAGGCACGTAAATGGTAAGTAGAACGCCCACGGTTTCAATAATACTTGTGTTTCCAATTGTAACATGACAGCACTTGTTCCAAAATGACTTCATTGATTGTTAATGTGTGTGCCTTCACAAATCGGACAAAAAATTTACCACAACATGTTGGTGCCATGTCATGACACCATGCCAAGTTTCATGATTTTCAGGCGAGTTTTGGATTTACGGGAATTTTAAAACCAACTTTCTCGATGTTTCCAGCCGAGCCAAGACGCCCAGATGTTTGAATTCCATTCCCATTTCTTGCATGGGACCTAGAAATTCGCCCAAGTACACATAAATGATTTTTCAACTAACTTTGGCGCACTGGAGCATGTGCTTGTAGTTCAAATTTGAATTATGTGCATTAAATGCCTGGAAATTCAATTAATGTATAAAAAAGGCCAAACGAACTCAAAATAATTCCAAAATTTAGCACAAAACTCCTATTGTTCTAAGCTGCCTGTGTAAAAAAATCAATGCGGGAGAAGGCAGTGTATGTCGTTTCGCACACGGAGGTGACACGTTCCCTCTCGGAACCACGTGCCTTCTTGAGAGAAGCTCCGGTTTGCAAGAAGCTTATACGAAAGCTTGTCCAAATTCGGCCAAAAAATTTACCACGGCATGTTGGTGCCATGTCATGACACCATGCCAAGTTTCATGATTTTCATGCGTGTTTTGGATTTACAGGAATTAAAAAACCAAGTTTCTCAATATTTCCGGCCGACCCGTACGACGCCCAGATGTTTGAATTTCATTCCCATTTCTTGCATGGGACCTAGAAATTCACCCAAGGACACACATGTGATTTTTCAACCAACTTTGGTGCACTGGAGCATGTGCTTGTAGTTCAAATTTGAAATATGCACATTAAATGCCCAAAAACTCAATTAATGTATAAAAAGGCCTAACGCACCCAGAATAATTCCAAATTTTAACACGTCACTCATATAGTTCTATGTTGCCTCTGTAAAAATCCAGGGGGGGAGGCAGCGTATATTGTTTCACACACAAAGGTGACACGTTCCCTCTCGGAACCACGAGTCTTCTTGAGAGAAGCTCCAGTTTGCAAGAAGCTTATACCAAAACTTGTCCCAATTCGGCCAATTTTTTTACCATAGCATGTTGTTGCCATGAAATGACACCATGCCAAGTTTCATGATTTTCAGGCGAGTTTTGAATTTACAGGAATTTAAAAAACTAAGTTTCTCAATGTTACCAGCCGAGCCACGACGCCCAGATGTTTGAATTTCATTCCCATTTCTTGCATGGGACCTAGAAATTCACCCAAGGACACACGTGTGATTTTTCAACCAACCTTGGTGCACTGGAGCATGTGCTTGTAGTTCAAATTTGAATTATTCACATTAAATGCCCAGAAACTCAATTAATGCATAAAAAGGGCCAAACGAACCCGGAATAATTCCAAATTTTAACACGACACTCATATAGTCCTATGTTTGTTCTGTAAAAAACCAAGAGGGGGGCAGCGTATGTCGTTTCACACACAAAGGTGACACGTTCCCTCTCGAAACCACACACCTTCTTGAGAGAACCTCCAATTTGCAAGAAGCTTATACCAAAACTTGTCCCAATTCGTTCAATTTTTTTACCACAGTATGTTGGTGCCATGGAATGACACATGCCAAGTTTCATGATTTTCAGGCGAGTTTGGGATTTACAAGAATTTAAAAACCAAGTTTCTCAATGTTTCCGGCCGAGCCACCACGCCCAGATGCTTGAATTTCATTCCCATTCTTGCATGGGACCTATAAATTCACCCAAAGACACACATGTGATATTTCAACAAACTTTGGTGCACTGGAGCATGTGCTTGTAGTTCAAATTTGAATTATGCACATTAAATGCCAATAAAATCAATTAATGCATAAAAATGCTAAACGAACCCGGAATAATTCCAAATTTTAACACGACACTCATATAGTTGCATGTTCATTGTAGATAAATGTTCTAGCAATTCAAACACCATCCTTTCCATCCGTAACACCATTTTGTCTTTCAAAACAGAATGAAAAAAAATTAGGTATACCACAAACAGTTTACTACCAAGAATCATGTGGGATGCGATATAAAATATCTTGGCGCACCATCTTGTCTCGCTTACGCAGGAAGCTTCGTCGTCGATAGTCCACCGCCCGCGCTAGAACCACACTTGCGTGCCAGTTTCTTGCGGCACCGAGCAAAATTTTTCTGCCACCGCGGAAATATCTATCTCCCCCCCCCCCACCAAAAGCCACATTTCCACTGTTCCTGAAAGTGCGTTATATTGACTAGAGGGGGGTGAATAGGCGATTTTTATGAATTCGTCACTGAGGAAATACTACTTGAGGAATTTCCTAAGCGACAAACAACTAGCAGTGGAATAAGTACTCAGGTACAAGCATAACATGGCAGTAACACAATCATCATGATGTTATGAAACAAGCACAGAGCACAGGTAGCGTGTAAACAGGATAAGCAGGCATAAGACAAGATGACTGAAGAAATAAGATTGAGGAAATTGAGAAAGTCTTCAGTCAAAGTCTTCAAACAGTAACAGTCAAGTTCATCAATACATGAATGAGGAAATGAAAG
Source organism: Thinopyrum elongatum (assembly GCA_011799875.1). Classification (NCBI taxonomy): domain Eukaryota; kingdom Viridiplantae; phylum Streptophyta; class Magnoliopsida; order Poales; family Poaceae; genus Thinopyrum; species Thinopyrum elongatum. Next base: position 522,822,412 of record CM022303.1, read on the forward strand.
GGTTGAGGAAATAGAACTAGTAGCTCAGTGAAGACAATGATTTGGTAGACCAGTTCCAACTGCTGTGACAATTGTACGTCTAGTTGGAGCGGCTAGGTATTTAAACCTGAGGACACACAGTCCCGGACACACAATCCTCACTGTATTCTCCTTGAGCTAAGGTCACACAGACCTTGCCCAATCACTCGTGGTAAGTCTTCACAGGTGACTTCCAAACCTTCACAGACTTGGTCACTCGGTGATCCACAATTCCTCTTGGATGCTCTAGACCATGACGCCTAACCGTCTGGAGGATGCACAGTCCTCAAAGGTAACAAGCGTCGGTTCCACACAAGAACAATCTCTTAAGTGATTCTCAATCACTTTAGGTTTTAGGTGTTGGGTTTGGGTTTTTCCTCACTGATGATTTTCTCTCAAAGTCCTCGGAGGATGGGATGCTCTTAATCACAAGTGTCGGTTTCTCTCGGAGCAGACAACCAGCTAGTGGTTGTAGGGGGCGGCTATTTATAGCCGGGGAGCAGCCCGACATGATAAGACATAAATGCCCTTCAATGATATGACCGTTAGGTGGATAAGATATTTGGGACAGCTGGCGCGTAGCACAGCAACAGTCAGAAATTTGAGCTCTCAAATTCCTTAGGGCTATCATGTTCCTCACTTGTAGGCAATCCGCACTGGCGAATTCCTAACTCCTCAGTCAGAACAAATTCCTCAGAGAACAGAAGGTATTCGTCTCTGTCACTGAAGAAATTGACTGAACTGTATGAGATTTCCAATGGCTTCACTCGAAAGGATTGGGTATGTGTAGGCTTTGAGATGAGCATCACTTGGAAACTTTTCCTTAGTTTTACCTCGACCCCCTTTAATAGTACGGTGTTTCCTATGACTCAAAAAAGAGAAAATGATACAACGAAAACAATGTCTTCATGCTTCATAATCCTCGCATCAATATCAGAGTCTTCAAGGTCACACCAATTTCCTCATTTTCAAAGTCTTCAAGAAAACCAAAGTCTTCAAATGAAGATATTCATTTTTAGGGGTCGACTTTCATTGTAAACATCAAACTCCTCATAGACTTATAGAACCTGTGTACACTCACAAACACATTAGTCCCTTAACCTATAAGTCTTCAATACACCAAAATCACTAAGGGGCACTAGATGCACTTACAATCTCCCCCTTTTTGGTGATTGATGACAAATAGGTTAAGTTTTCAACGGGGATAAAACATATGAAGTGTAAATACTGATATTGAGGAATTTGATTGCAAGATATAGAAGAACTCCCCCTGAAGATGTGCATATGAGGAATTTGCTTTGGATTGCAAATGCACATTGTAGAGTAATATCATGGAGATCTCCCCCTATATCTTGTAATTCATACACGCATTTTTATCATATGATATGAAGAATTTTTAATGCATGATGAAATATGGTGTCTAACGAAATTTAGCATGCGTGCATTAATGTACTTGAGGAAATAAGCATGCAGAAAGCATTTCAAAAGTATCAGACCACCATAGGACTTAAGTTTACAACTCATCAGAGCAAACACCTCAGAAAAGCAAGAGTTGTAACTTAACAGAAAAAACGGCCCATATATAAGACCCGCTTGAAGACTAACTCAAATTTCTCCCCCTTTGTCATCGAATGACCAAAAGGGACAAAAAATGAGGACTAACATCCCTGAAGAATATCATCATGAGGTTGATGGAGGAGCGCCAGCGTTGTTGGGGTCATCCATTGAGGTAGGGCCTGCCGCAGTGTCATTGAGGTCTTCAGCTTCATCCGTCTCACGTGATGAAGAATATGAACTTGTGACGAGCTGAGGAACTTTGACCTTCTTGAATTTCTTCGAAGGAGGCTGAGACCATTCAAAGTCCTGTTGAAATCCCATCTGCTTGAGGTCTTCATCACCATAGAGGTGAGACAATATGGACCAAGTGCGATAGAAGATTTCATGAGCATAGTAGTGATTCTTCTTCACAGTGTTTTGCGTGACAGTCATGTTCTGAAGAATTGAGCCAAATTGACGCTTGACCCATTTGTGATTGTGATCGACCTTCTGATGAAGACTTAGTAGAAGCTCACGATCAGTCATCACGCATGGGGTAGTGGCTTGAGGAATTGGCTTTGAAGCTTTTGTGGCAGAGTCTTGAGTTGCAGAGTCATCATTGGTGGAATAAGATGCAGCTTTGCGAAACTGACCATCCAATGGACGAGTGCCTTCATCAATAATAGCAGCCTTGCCTTTTTCATCAACTGAGGAAATAGTCCGTTTGAGGACTTCAATGGGTGGCAAATAGCTGAGGTGATTCTGATAATCTGCCTAGTAGTGAATTGAAGACCTGATTCTGATGAATTTCATAATCCATGGAGCATAGGGCTTCAACTCAAATGGTGATAGTGCAACATTCGCCAAAGTCTGCATGAAGAAATCGTGGTAGTTAATGGGAATACCATGTATAATGTTGAACAGCAGATTCTTCATGATGCCAACAACCTCTTCTTCTTCAGAGTTGTGGCCTTTGATCGGACTGAGGGTTTTGGTCAGAATGCAGTAGATTGTCCGAGGCACATAAAGCAAATCCTTCACTAGGAAGGTGGTTCTCTGAGCTTGGCCTGGACGCAAAGGCTTCATCAGTACTTGCATGAGATGATTTTGAAGTTCAGGTTCTTCATACATGCGCCTTGCACCTTCAGCAGGAGGACTGACTGGAACAGCATGAATTAATTCAGAGGCCGGAGCTTTGTAGTGAGTGTTCTCAGTCATCCAATCAAGCACCCAGGAATTAACATCATCCACATTTCCAGTGAGGTGCAGAGTAGCATAGAATTGAAGAATTAGCTCTTCATTCCAATCGTAGATGTCAGCACAGAAGTTCAAGAGCCCAGCGTCGTGAAGAACATTCAAAACAGGTTGGAAGCACGGGATGGACTCCATATCCACATGAGGAATTTGACGGTGCTCAAAGACCTTGTCCTTATCAAATAGAAGTGATGAATAGAAATTCATCTGGCTTGCAGTCCAGAACCGCTTGCGTCGAACTCTTGCTGAGTCATATGGATTGAAATCAGTAAAGAAATGATGCTCAACGAAGAAATCGTCAGCCTTGAATTTTGGCCTTTTTGCATGAGGATTTTGCTGCTTGGGTTGAAGATTAGCAGTTCATGGTCTCACAACCTTTTGTTGCATAATCTCTGGAGCTGCTGTCTGAGGAATAGACGGTTCAGGTTCTTCAGCAGCTATTGGATTCTTCATTTCTTTAGCTGTTGCAGCTGAAATGTCTTCAGGAACGGAAAGAAGAGAAGTTTGACGTCCGTCAGATCCTGTTTGAATTTCTTCAGTTTGCATAGGGGACCGAGGAATTGGATGCAGAGGTGTGGTCAATGGTGAATTGGGGTGAAGATTTTCCCAATAATCATCATTCAGCACAGGCGTAGTTGAGCCAATGTCCACGTCTTCTTCAATTTCCTCAACGCCTGCCTCTTCAGTTGTGAACTAAGGCAAGGGCGATGATACCAGTGGGGTTGAATGGATATCTTCCACTTCAATTTCTTCATCCAACTGCTCTGAAGAAGCAGCAGAAGGATTTTCTTCATCTGTGTCATCTGGAAAGGCATATTCTTCACCAAAAGGAATGAGCTCCTTTGATGGCACTATTGAGATTGGAACAGCATATATTGGGTCATTGAAAGAGCTCCTCAAAGTCCTCACTTTCTTGGGAGCTCAGGACTCTGCAGAGGTTGATGCTTTCCTCTTCTTCACAGCTGCCTTCTCCACAGCTCTGGTTTTCTTCACCTCTGATGCAGAAGGAAGAGTGACATTCTTCATCCTTGAGGATTTGGTAAGGGGAGCAGATGAAGTAGGTTCAGTTTCTTCAGGCACAACTGATGCAGTTGCCCTGGCATGTTCAGTTTCTTCAGGCGCAACATTTGTGGTTGCCCTGGCAGAGTCTTCAGGAGCTGGAATTTCTTCATCAGCCCTGGTATTCTCAGTTTCTTCAGCAGTCTGATTTTCATCAGCTGCGCTTTCATTTTCTTCAGTAGACTGAGCAGTAGTATCAGCCTGAGGATTTTGTCGTTGCGATGGTGCTGTGTCCGGGCCGAGACACGAAATCCCAGAAATTAAGCCCTCGTGTCATCACCAGCCCAGGATTACTGTTACTGGTGGACATGTCCTTGTTACAGGATACCAAGCTATTACAAGAATTGAATACAAGACCATAAAGGTCCAATGATACAACACTGATATCCGGTGGTGGATGACGGAATTGACTCGTGGTTCTCCAATGTCAATGGGGCTCCATTCCCACAGGAACAGCTGACCCGGATAATTCCTATCCCTCATGGCTGCCATCCTAGGCTCCGCACGGGGGTCGCTGTGGTACTTCTCGTAGAACTCCTGACCTGGCCAAGTAAATAGCCAGGGACAAGCCAGTGAGTACATTTGAATGTACTCGCAAACATCCTGAACAAGAGATATACCGAACGCAGGAGACAGAATATACGATCATGATGAACTACACTATATGCGTATGCTCATGATGAACTTAAATGCATACTGTCAGGAATTAAATCATGGCATGATAAAATATTAGCATGTGCAAATAAATGGATATGTAAAAAAAATGTTAGTGATAAACAAGTAACGTTAAAGGAAAATAAAATAAAAGAAATGCCGGTCGGATGTCTAAAGTGACACCACGGTAGGTCTTGAAGAGAAATGCCAAACGGGTGTCTAAAAGAGAATTCGGACGAGACAGGACCATCCGAGAACTCAAGCGACGCCACGAGAGGTCTTGAAAAGAAATGCCAGTCGGGTGTCAAGTGACGCACGGTCGGACTTGAAGAGAAATGCCAATCGGGTGTCCACAAGAGTAGTGGCATGATAAACCGCCTGTTAACTCGAGAGACGCCACGAGAGGTCTTGAAAATAAAGTTGAGTGCCCGGGGTAGTCTAGCCAGCCCCTGAGACACTCAGGAAATTCAAAATAAGAGAAACGGGTTAGTCCTCAATAATATGCATAACCATAATAATATTTAACAAGCATAAAAAAATTCATTGTAGCGTCAGGGTGACAACAATTATCTTGCAAAATATTTCAGGCTCAATTTAATTATTTTCCTCTGAAGACCGACACTAAGACCGACACTTGACCAACCCAGATTGTAGCCCTTAACCGCGGACACGGCTATTCGAATAGGTTTAAACACTGCAGAGGGTGTACTCTTTACCCACAAGTAAAGGATTTCTTTAGTCAGTACCGTGACACTGACTAATTCCCATTACGGTCTTTGGGTTGAAAACACACCTGACCAGCACACACCAGATTAACTTTCCGGATGCCAGGAATCACCCCAAGCATCGTTCAAGAAAAACTTTAAGACTGAGAGACCAACGTCCTGCATGGGATCACTATTAATACGCGCGGATTACAAGGGGTGCCCCCCTCTCAGTCACAACTGGAAACACCCATGCCCCCTAACCCGATGACAGGATTTAGTCCGCGGCCACGAAAACCCTCATCGTGGCCCTTTGTACGGTGTGTGCATGGAAAGGGGTTATCAACTTACTGAACCATACCCTACCTGTGGCAGTACGGAACAAGTATGGGGGTTACCGGAACAAGACTTGATCTACGGTCGACTCAGGAGGTTCAAGTTTTCCTGTAGTGGTTAGCTCAACAAAGTATCTTTTTAAGAGTAACACCAAACAGGGCCACAACCCTTGCATGCTCCAACATGCATAACCAATAAGGCATGATCACGCTTCAACGTGGTCACCCTTTTGCCGGAACTGTATTTTACTTATACCTGCTCCTGCAAGTTAGTCATGACAACACACGATGCACAGTACGATGAAACATGCCAACGCTACATTCATGCAAAATTTTACTCGAATTCAAACCATGCAAGCACTACTAACAATATGCCAATTTAATTTGAATTCTACATAGTCATGTTCAAATTATTATAGCAAATAATCTACCATGCATTCACCATATCAAGTGTTCAAGATACTTGCCTTTAGTATGCAGAGATATTGGGTGCACTCCAAAGTTTGTAAAGTTTCTTCCCTCCATTTTTCCTATTTTGAAGATTATAGCAATTACCACATAATTCAAAAACAGTACTAAAAAGTTGTTTGGAAATTTTTGAAATAAAAACTAAAATAAACTAGATGAAAAATAATAAATACAAGAAAAAGAATCAAATTATTTGGAGTTCATATGATTTACCTAGAGAGTTTCTAAGCTGAAACAATTGATTAAAAGGACTATTTAATTGATCCAGTGGAGAAAAAGCTTAGGAAAAAATGTTCACCCTATCTGGATTAATAGAGAATGATTTTATAAGTATTTAAAAATTTGAACCATCAAGTTTGGTTTTGAAATGGCCACAGTGGAATTATTTTAAAACTGCTGGAAAAGAAAAACAAAAAAGCAGAAGTGCGCCCTGAGCGCGATTTAGTCGCTGGGCGCTACTGGGCCGAGCCCAGCCGATCAGTTGTGCGGGAGGACTGACGACGTCGATGGCGTATTCCCTGGAATTCATTTTCCTCGGAGAGAAAACGTAAACCCGGATGTGTGCTGCTGGCGGGAAAGAGGTGACTCACCGACAGGTGGGACCCACCTGTCGGGTTTGTCTCCTCCCATGCGCCCGCCTGGACAGGAACCTGGGAGAACTCCGGCGATGATTGCCGATGCTGTAGGGCATCTCTAGCGACGCTCGGCACATGTATGGGTTCAGGGGGAAGTGCCGCATCCGTGGAAGGTGGGATGGCCGTTGAGAAGCTCGGGTTCGAGTGGGGCTTCAAACATGGCGGAGGCGAGCTATGGGTGGAAGAGGGCTTTTGCCCCTGAGCTTGCTCCGGTGAAATTGGTGAGGGGAACGGCTCGACGGGTGCTCCAGGAGTTGAGTGGTGAAGAAATCAGGGATGGGGAGGCTCTGGTTAGCTCGGGTTTAACCGGGAGGTGGCGGTGGCCATGGCGGTCGGAGACGACGAGGACGGCCATCTCTGGCCAGCCTGCTATTCTAGGATGCTCATAGAGGGGGTTAGGGAATGATGTGTGCAGCGAGGTGAGCTCGGGAGGTCTTCTTATAGCCGGAAGAGGTCGGTTTCGTGGCTTCCCGAGGAAGACACGACGGCGGCGGCCATTCATGGCACCGTTTGGGTGGTTGGGGGCGGTGGCGATGGTAAGCGAGACCGGTGAGGTCGGTGGAGGGACGGTGGTCACTACTTAAGAAGGGGGCGAGCTGGAGGGGTCGGGCGGTGCCGTGCCCGAGTAGGTTTCGGCGGCGGCAGCGCTGGATGGTGCTAGGTGGCGCTAGAGGACGAGGAGAGGTGTCGGCGAGCGTTGGGATGGACTGGGTGATCCAGCGGTGGACTCAGGTGAGAGGGGGAGGCAGCAGAGACGCGGCGCCAGAGCGATGCTGCGGCCTGCAGTAGTCGCGCTCTGGTCGTGCTCTGCGCGTGCACCTAGGGTGCTCGACGGAATGCCCTGGCAGGCCAAGTTGATCGGATGGAGCTGATTTTTTGGCATGGTGGTGATACTGAGGGTGGTAGGATTGTTGGACAAGTTATCTTGGCAAGATCATCAAGTGTGCAATGCAGTTAAGAAGAGGGCCAAATTTTTGTCAAGCCCACAGGGTGTTTGACAGAATGCTAAGGTGGTCTAGGAGGATTTGTTGGATATGAAAATTGGCACGGGAATGTCTCTTTGGATGGTAGAGAGGGTGGTGGGGTTGGCTGGGTAAAATACAAAACTTGCTAGTGCAAGTTTTAGGGAAATTCATTACTAGACAGGAAATTAAGAGGAATATTTGGTGAACTAAAATGATTCCTATGGAGCTAAAATTTTGGACTTAAGGGTCTGGTTGGAAGGACTATAAGTGGGAAAAATTTCAGAATTTTTGGAGCAAGGAACATTGGGGTTGTAGTTATAACCTAGGAAATGGACATAATTGAAAAGAGGAAGGTTTGCTCAAAATTTCCAAAAGACCAAGTTGTGTTTTTGCATAAAAGTGATATATAGGCATCACATCACCCCTCATAATTTTTGTGGAATTTTGAAAGAATTATTTAAAGTAGTTGTAGTGCAACAGAGGCATTTAAAATATTGAAATAGCTGTTAAAAGAATTGTTTAGAGGCAAATTTTATTCTGAAAATAATTCTTATTGTTATTAAACTATACTTGAAATTTTTTAAGAGAACTACCAAAGCCACAATATTATTTCCAAAAATTGCTATATGGAGGGAAGAATTTTGAAAAATAGAAACAGAAAATGGTTCTGAAATTAATAAAAGACCTAGCAAAAATTCAAAATTTTAATCCTGGCCAAATTTTATTTAGTAAAAACATGATTAAATTTTTGGGGTGTTACATGCTGCAACGTTAGGCTTGAGGGTCTTGGCAAGCTTGACAAATCTAACTTTGGCTCCTAGCCAATCGGCATAGTATCTGTCAAATTCATCACTGAGACCTTTGATTTCCGTTTGCAGAGCTACAAGTTCTTCAGGAGACATGTTCAGAACATTGTTCTTCAGAAAATGCTCCTTCTTGTACTGAGCCTTCTTGACTTGCCTGCCCTTTTCAAATGTCCATTTTTCTTCACTGATGAATGCCGTCAACATATGATTTTAAGCAGGAGTGAGGTTCAAGTCAGGCAGTGGAGTGTTTGGATATTTATGTCAGAGATCGATGAAATCAAGGATCTTCTTCAGATCCAGCATGAGAGGCACAGAACTCCCTTTGGCTCTAGCAGCCCTTTCTTGCCTGTCCCTGATGATTTCAGCAAGTTCTTCATCATCAGCTTCATCGTCATCAGACGGAACTTGGAACGCCATTTGCTTCTTATGAGGACTTGGCCTCATTCCACGTCCAGCAGTGACTTTGACCTTCAGCAAGGTTGGACCTGTTGAGGACTGTGGTGGAGCTGAGGAACTTGCAGATGCTCTAGAAGCAATTGAAAAACCTGCAGTACGTTGGCACGTTGCAAGATGCACTGGTGTTGAGGACTTTGCAGCAGCAACTGAGGATTTTGTGGCAACAGAGGGAATTGGCACAGCCCTTGAAGAAGTTTCCTGAGGAATTTGCTTTGAGGGCTTTGTGGAACTTGGCCGTCAGGGCATTGCTGTTGAGAACTCGGCCTTACAGCTGATTTCTTCGGCATAGCCTTTTTAGGCTTACTGGCAGAGGCCTCAGCAGCAGCAGCTTGAGAATCTTCATTGAATTTCTTCACTGCTTCTTTTGCAAGCTTGGCCAATTTGGCTTGGCGCTTGGCCCATTCTTTAGGAAATTCCTCACCACGCCTGATGCTGGTGGGATCAGCAACTTGGCCAGCTGCCAATGGAGGTCTTGGACATGGAGGGTGTACAACGAATTACTTCATGTACTTGGGAGTGACATAGCGATATTCCCTCCATTCCCTGGCCCATCTCCTTTCAATCCTCTGTATGCGCACTTTGCCCTGATTCTTGTTCTCTTTGCCATATTTTGCTTCATCAGGTGTGTAGTACTCAGCATAGATATTGTCAGGGATCTCAAAAGCTGTGTTTGTCTCAGGCCTCTTGCCTCCTTTCTGAGGTCTCTTCCCATCTGCCATTTTCCTCACTTGAGGATTTTGAACAATGGATGTTTCTGAAGAAGTATGCAACTTATCTTCGAGGAACGCTGCAAATGAATTAAGTTGATGAGAACCTAGAGATTTAGCAGCAGACATTTTGTACCTGTGAACAGAGTATAGGTGCGAAGAATTTGGAGAGGTCATATGCATTCTCAGAAATTTTTCAAAAAATATCAAATTTGAGGAATTTGACCATAGGTGTCTTGAGGAATTTCACTAAGCGTTCTTGACTTAGGTTCCAGAGTTGTATAGATTTGAAAATCCACATAATTGAGGAATCTTGAAGAAAAACATAGCTTAGAGAAACAAATCAAGATACAGAAGCATTCGGGTGTTTAAGGAGTGGGAAGTTGAAGAATAAACACCTTTTGAAGATTTTATGGAAGTCATAAGAATCAAAGCAGGGCAGTAAAATTAGATTTTATTTACCCTGGACAAAGAACACGATGAACTGAGAGTGGAGTTGGAGAAGTTCGTCCGTTCAGATCTCTCACGCCCTAACTTGGCGGCGAGAGACAGCTACGGCGGCGGCGGAGTGAAGATTTCCACGGCCGGCGCGAGTACGACGGCGACGAGGTCGAGGCAGTGAAGCTCTTCCTCACCGGAGACCATGGAGAGTAGCGACGGTGCTAGGTCTGAGAGCTCGAGCGAGATGAGAGGTCGAACGAAGTAAATGAGGACTGGGGAAGGGGAGGGGTATTTATAGCCACGGTGAAAAACTGCCCGTCCGAAGTTTTTGGACGAACATGCCCCTGACCCTTACTCTTCTAACGACATGTGTCACCCACGTACAGAGTGGTGGAGATTGTGGGAGATCGTGGGTGAGTTGTTTAATCCATCGTGGGATATGGAATGGTTTGAGCGGCAAAAACTGAAAATTCAGATATGAAAATTTTAATGTTTCATTCGCAAATTCTTCAGCTGTCAAGGACACAGTGAAGACTTTGAACGGGTTTCAAATATAACGCACATGAAGAATTTGTGAACAGACTGGGTTGAGTTTAGCAAAGGGGGAACGGGTCTGATCACATTCACTTAGATGAAAATCAACTTGAAGAATTAGCAATAAGTGAATGATGTTGAGGACATGAAAACTCAAATATATATATACATATATGTATTGTCAATGAAGAACACCAGTCGAAAAGTTTGAAGACTTTGCAAAGTTGAAGAATTTGAAAGTTGAAGAATTTGTAAAATGAAGAAAAACTCAATTTTGAAGATATTCAACTTTTGTTGGTGGCGTGACCCACCGTATAAGAATGATGATTTCAGATGCCGCGTACAATTGTCGTAGGGCTCTGAGAATCAAATTCTTCTTTAATTTCTTCACACTTAGAGAGTTAGTCTTCATTGATTGAAGAAAAATGTTACTTCGTGTGTTGCACATCTAAGTCATCAATTTTGCATAAGTGCTAGGATGTGTGTCCTTTCAAAGAACATTCGAAGATTCTAAGATAGTTAGCTCACACCACAACTTGCTAAATCTCTTCTCATCCAAGGGCTTTGTGAAGATATCCGCTAGCTGTTCTTCAGTCTTCACGTGATCAATAGAGATGTCGCCCTTCAACACATGATCTCGAAGAAAATGATGACGAATCTGGATGTGCTTAGTCTTCGAGTGCTGAACTGGGTTATGAGCAATCTTGATGGCACTCTCGTTGTCACAGTAGAGTGGCACATTCTTCATGTTGATGCCATAGTCCTTGAGGGTTTGCTTCATCCACAGCAATTGAGCAAAGCAGGAACCAGCAGTAATGTACTCAGCTTCAGCAGTAGACAGTGACATGCAGTTCTGCTTCTTCGAGGACCAACATACTAAGGATCGTCCGAGGAAATGGCATGTGCCTGATGTTGACTTGTGATCCACTCGATCACCAGCATAGTCAGAGTCAGAATATCCAATGAGATCAAAAGCCGAGCCCTTGGGATACCATAATCCAAGTGTTGGAGTGTGAGCTAGATATCGAAGAATATGTTTCACAGCCTTATGGTGTGATTCCTTCGGTGTAGCTTGAAAACAGGCACACATGCAAACACTAAGCATAATATCTGGCCTAGATGCACATAGGTACAATAAAGAGCCAATCATGGAGCGGTATACCTTTTGATTGAAGTCTATACCATTTTCATCGGTGCATAGATGGCCATTTGTGGGCATAGGGATTTTGACGCCTTTGCAATCTTGCATGCCGAATTTCCTCAGAACGTCCTTGAGGTATTTCTCTTGAGATATGAATATGCCATTGCGTTGTTGACAAATTTGAAGACCTAAGAAGAATTTAAATTCTCCCATCATAGACATTTGATATTCCTCACTCATCATAAGTCTTGGTGAAAAGAGTTGGGTCAAGTGAACCGGGTTTGAAGCCTTTCTTCATGAGGAATTCCTTCAGTGTATCATACCATGCCCTAGGGGCCTGCTTGAGGCCATAGAGGGCCTTATTGAGTCTGAAGACTTTGTCAGGATGCTTAGGATCTTCAAAACCTGGGGGTTGAGCAACATATACTTCTTCATCAAGCTTACCATTGAGGAATGCACTTTTCACATCCATTTGATATAAGATGATATTATGATGGTTAGCATAAGCAAGCAATATGCGAATAGCCTCAAGTCTAGCAATAGGTGCAAAAGTTTCATCGAAATCAATTCCTTCAACCTGTGTGTAGCCCTGAGCTACAAGTCGAGCCTTGTTCCTCACCACTAGGCCATTTTCGTCTTGCTTGTTGCGGTAGATCCATTTGGTACCAATGACATTGTGCTTGCGAGGATATGGTCGCTTGACGAGTTCCCACACATTGTTGAGGTCGAATTGATGCAATTCCTCTTGCATAGCTTGAATCCACTCAGGCTCCAGAAATGCCTCATCAACTTTGGTGGGCTCTGTGATAGAGACGAAAGCAAAATGCCCACAAAAGTTAGACAAATGTGAAGCTTTTGAGTGTGTGAGAGGACCTGGTGCGTTGATGTCATTGATGATTCTCTCAATCTGCACTTCATTTGCAACGCGAGGATGAGCAGGTTGACGACTTTGATTGCGCTCAGCATTTTCTTCAGAGCCATTTTCTTCAGATGCACCAGCATGATTTTCTTCACGATCTGGAGTGACTTCTTCAGTAGATTCTTTAGTAGGTATGATATCCTCAGTAGCCTTTAGCTTGATGGATTCCTCAGGAGACATTTCATCTAGCACAGGAGGTAGGTGCTCTCTTTGCGAGCCGTTAGTTTCATCGAACCGCACATCTACAGTTTCAACAACCTTGTTGTGATAGGTGTTGAAGACTCTGTAGGTGTGCGAGTCCTTTCCATAACCAAGCATAAAACCTTCATGTGCTTTCGGTGCAAATTTTGAATTGTGATGAGGATCTCTAATCCAACATTTAGCACCGAAGACTTTGAAATAACTCACATTGGGTTTCTTGTCAGTGAGGAGTTCATATGAGGTCTTCTTGAAGAATTAGTGAAGATATACCATGTTGATGATGTGGCATGCAGTATCAATAGCCTCAGGCTAGAAGCGACGAGGTGTCTTGTATTCATCAAGCATAGTGTGAGCCATCTCAACAAGAGTCTTGTTCTTGCGCTCCATGATGCCATTCTGCTGAGGAGTGTATGGGGCGGATAACTCATGAGTAATACCAAGTTCATCAAGATAGTCATCAAGACCAGTATTTTTGAACTCGGTTCCATTATCACTCCTAATATGCTTGATCTTCACACCGAAATTCGTTGAGGCCCTAGAGGTAAAACGTCTGAAGACGTCCTGCACTTCAGTTTTGTAAGTAATGATGTGCACCCATGTGTAACGAGAATAATCATCAACAATAACAAAGCCATATAGAGATGCTGCATTTGTTAGTGTGGCATAATGAGTAGGGCTAAAGAGGTCCATATGAAGCAATTCAAAAGGACGAGAGGTAGTCATGATAGTCTTCGAGGGGTGCTTGGCTCTGGTCATCTTTCCAGCCTGACAAGCCCCACAAAGATGATCTTTGAGGAATTTGACACCCTCGATGCCAATGACGTGCTTCTTCTTCACGAGTGTATGTAAGTACCTCATGCCAGCATGACCCAGTCGTCGATGCCATAGCCAGCCTTCTAAAGCTTTTGCAAGTAGACATGTGGCAGGCTGTGGTCCTGCAGAGAAATCAACAATATACAAGTCTCCTCTCCTAAAGCCTTCGAAGAATTTGGAATTGTCAGATTCCATGAGCACTAAGCAGTGATATTTGCCAAAGATAACAACCATATCAAGATCACAAAGCATTGAGACGGACATGAGGTTGAATCCGAGGGACTCGACAAGCATGACTTTGTCCATGTGTCGATCCTTTGAGATTTCAACCCTACCTAGACCCAATACCTTGCTTTTGCCTTTGTTAGCGTAGGTGATATGCTTCAGATGCGATGGAGATAAAGGAGAGTCCATCAGTAAACTCTTGTCACTGGTCATGTGATTTGTACATCCACTATCGAGGACCCACTCAGTAGCTTTGGGTAAATCATCCTGCAGATGAATTAGTGCTTCTTACGAACTCATATACTTCAGAGTGAAGAATATGACATCAAATTCATTAGACAGAATTTCATCAATTAATGCAACATATGTATATAGTAGTATGAGGACGTGAGAAATGAATGAGTCATTTCTTCATGATTAGCTTGCATCCTTTCAAGCATTTTCAGGTCTCCAGCAAATTCTTCAGACGATTAAGTTCGTCTGGAGACCTGACCCTGCATAAGAGATTAGTTCTTTTTCTTCACCACCCACATCTGGAGGGGTGGCAAAGAGTTCATCATTCTGCGAGCTCCATAAGAGAAAGGTGGCATTGAAGCCAAAGCGCTTCGTTTCACAGAAGAGGGGTTAGAGTAGGCATATGAATAAGCAGAGAAATTCTTCGAGGACTTATGAACATAATGATTAGAAGAATAATGCACATATTCATAGCTCTTAGATTTTCCCTGCGAAACAGTAGGAATTTGATCCATATGAGGAATTTGGTCCGTATGAGGACTTGGATCCATTTGAAGCCTTTGGTCCATATGAAGAATTTGATCTGGGGTTCCTATTCTTCACAGGTGGTGTCATGATAACATTCACCTGAAGACTTTCAAGGCACCTTTTGGGAACCCAGATTTTCTTCATAGGGGGACCGTTCCTGCAGTTAGTTCCAACATATCTAGCAAATACTTCACCATTCTGATTTTTGAACAGTTTATAGTTGGAGTCAAATGACTCATCAGATGAATATGAGGATTCACAAGTAAAGCCAGATAAAGTGGATGGATCTACGGGAGGTCCCTTCGCAGCAACCCATGAGGTTTTGGGATACTTCTCAGGTTTCCAGTAGGTTCCATCAGCATTGAGTTTCCTCTCAAAGGCAATACCCTCTTTCCTAGGGTTCCTGTTCAAGATCTGCTTTTTGAGCACATCACAAAGAGTTTGATGCCCTTTGAGGCTTTTGTACATGCCTGTCACATACAATTCCTTCAACCCTGCAATTTTGTCAGTGATACTAGTGGTATCCTCAGATGAAGAATTTGTGACCACAGAGATAGTTGAAGAATTTTCAGCAATAGAAGCATTTGAACTTTCAGGTGAAGAATTAGTAGTTTCACGTTCAATGCATTTCAAACATGGTGGAATAAATTCTTCCTGGGCGGAACTGATCTATTGAGCGAGCAATGAATCATTTTCCTTCTGAAGATCTTCATGACTCACCCTTAGCTTCTCTAGATCTTGCTTTCTCTGAAGAAATTCATAAGAAAGCTTCTCATGATCAGCTAAGAGTCTTTCATGATGACTTTGAAGGTTATCAAACTTAGACTGTAGTCGTTGAAGATTATCAGTCAGAGTTTGAGTTCGATCCATTTCCTCACCCAGTAGATCATCGCTTTTGTCTAGCAAATTTTGAACCTTTTCCAAAGCCTTTTGTTGTTTAATAGCAATATTAGCAAGTTTGGAATAGCTGGGTTTGAGATTTTCATCAGATTCATCCTCACTTGATTCAGAGGAGGGATATTTGAGTACCTTGGCATCTTTTGCCATGAAGCAATAGGTGGGAGCATAGTCATCATTGCTGTCATCAGCAGTGTTGGGAAGCCATTTTCCTCAGTGTTGAAGATGGACTTGCTGACGAAAGTAGCAGCGAGGGCTAGGCTCGCCACACCAGAGTCTGACTCCTCAGATGCCTCCTCTTCCTCATTTTCCTTAGATTCGGCTTCAGAGCCCATTTCCTTGCCAATGAATGCCCGAGCCTTCTTGGAACTGCTCTTCTTGTGAGATGAAGTCTTTGATGATGAGGACTTTGAAGATTTCTTCTTCTTCTTTGAGTCATCTGAACTATCATCCTTGTATTTCTTCTTCTTTGATTCCTTTGCCCACTGAGGACAATTAGTTATCTAGTGACCAAGTTTCTTGCATTTGTGGCAAGTCCTCTTCTTGTAATCACGGGATGAGGAATCTGATCTCATGTCATCCCCTCTTGAAGATTTTACAAAGCGACCACGCCTTGAGAACTTCTGGAATTTCCTCATGAGCATTGCTAGCTCCTGGCTTAGTTCTTCAGGGTTACCAAGGATGCTATTAGAATCTTCTCCTTCAGATGAGGAAACTGACTTGGCCTTCAGTGCACGTGATCTTCCATAGCTTGGCCCATCGAGATCTCTCTTCTCAGCTTGTTGGAATTCATGAGTGTTCAGCCTCTCAAGGATATCAGCAGGATCTAGTGACTTGTAGTCTCCACGTTCTTGAATCATCAGTGCCAGTGTATCGAATGAAGCATCAAGTGACCTCAGCAATTTCTTCACCACCTCATGGTTGGTGATGTCAGTGGCACCAAGCGCTTGAAGCTCGTTAGAGATGTCAATGAGGCGATCAAAGGTTTGCTAGATATTTTCATTGTCGAGTCTTTTGAAGCGGTTGAAGAGATTTCGACGAACATCAACTCAAGAATCACGTTGGGTTGAGACTCCTTCGTTGACCTTGGATAGCCTGTCCCAGATAAGCTTTGCAGACTCCAAAGCACTCACTCTGCCATACTATCCTTTGCTCAGATGGCCACATATGATATTCTTCGCTTCAGAGTCGAGTTGCTTGAATCTCTTCACATCAGCAGCGTTCACGGAAGGAGTGACAGAGGGAACGCCATTTTCCACAACGTACCAGAGATTGTTGTCAATTGCCTCAAGATGCATGCGCATCTTATTCTTCCAGTAGGGGTAGTCCGTCCCATCAAAGGTAGGACACCCAGCCGAGACCTTGATCATGCCTGTAGTCGACATAACTAAAACTCCAGGTGGTTAAACCAAAATCACACAGAATAAGGGAGTACCTTGCTCTGATACCAATTGAAAGTGTGTTATATCGACTAGAGGGGGTGAATAGGCGATTTTTATGAATTCGTCACTGAGGAAATACTACTTGAGGAATTTCCTAAGCGAGGAACAACTAGCAGCGGAATAAGTACTCAGGTACAAGCATAACATGGCAGTAACACAGTCATCATGATGTTATGAAACAAGCACAGGGCACAGGTAGCGTGTAAACAGGATAAGCAGGCAGAAGACAAGATGACTGAAGAAATAGGATTGAGGAAATTGAGAAAGTCTTTAGTCAAAGTCTTCAAACAGTAACAGTCAAGTTCGTCAATACATGAATGAGGAAATGAAAGGGTTGAGGAAATAGAACTAGAAGCTCGGTGAAGACAATGATTTGGTAGACCAGTTCCAACTGCTGTGACAGTTGTACGTCTGGTTGGAGCGGCTAGGTATTTAAACCTGAGGACACATAGTCCTCACCGTATTCTCCTTGAGCTAAGGTCACACAGACCTTGCCCAATCACTCGTGGTAAGTCTTCACAAGTGGCTTCCAAACCTTCACAGACTTGGTCACTCGGTGATCCACAATTCCTCTTGGATGCTCTAGACCATGACGCCTAACCATCTGGAGGATGCACAGTCCTCAAAGGTAACAAGCGTCGGTTCCACACAGGAACAATCTCTTCAGTGATGCTCAATCACTTTAGGTTTTAGGTGTTGGGTTTGGGTTTTTCCTCACTGATGATTTTCTCTCAAAGTCCTCGGAGGATGGGATGCTCTTAATGACAAGTGTCAGTTTCTCTCGGAGCATCCAACCAGCTAGTGGTTGTAGGGGGCAGCTATTTATAGCCGGGGAGCAGCCCAACATGATAAGACATAAATGCCCTTCAATGATATGACCGTTAGGTGGATAAGATATTTGGGACAGCTGGCGCATAGCACAGCAACGATCGGAAATTTGAGCTCTCAAATTCCTCAGGCCTATCATGTTCCTCACTTGTAGGCAATCCGCACTGGCGAATTCCTAACTCCTCAGTCAGAACAAATTCCTCAAAGAATAGAAGATCTTCGTCTCTGTCACTGAAGAAATTGACTGAACTGTATGAGATTTCCAATGGCTTCACTCGAAAGGATTGGGTATGTGTAGGCTTTGATATGAGCATCACTTGAAAACTTTTCCTTAGTTTTACCTCGACCCCCCTTTAATAGTACGGTGTTTCCTATGACTCAAGAAAGAGAAAAGGAAACAACGAAAACAATGTCTTCATGCTTCATAATCCTCGCATCAATATCAGAGTCTTCAAGGTCACACCAATTTCTTCATTTTCAAAGTCTTCAAGAAAACCAAAGTCTTCAAATGAAGATATTCATTTTTAGGGGTCGACTTTCATCGTAAATATCAAACTCCTCATAGACTTATAGAACCTGTGTACACTCACAAACACATTAGTCCCTTAACCTATAAGTCTTCAATACACCAAAATCACTAAGGGGCACTAGATGCACTTACAGTTCCTCCTTGCTTTCCAAGTTCAAACCTTCACTACTGCTTACTGGCAGCGCCGCCTCCTCGCCGGTGACCCTTCTTCTTGCAGCGCTGCCTCCTCGCCGGCGACCCTTCTTCTTGCAGCACCGCCTCCTCGCCGGCGACCCTTCTTTTTGCAGTGCCGCCTCCTCGCCGGCGACCGTTCTTCTTGCTACGTGGCCTCGTCGATATGGTCAGGTAATCCACACCCCACTCACACCATCATCCTCCTTCCCCGTCCCACATGCCCCAACCGACGGCGCGACACCTTCCACCGAAATGACTGGCCCCTTCCTCCAATTAAGCGCCGCCCACAGCCATTTTGCACGCAGTATAACGTGGAGCTCAGTAGCATCTGGCAGCGGAGAAGCAAATCAAGCTCGCACGCGCGGACGAGGTCGCTATGGCTGCCATGCGTGCCAACTGCCAGATCTTGGAGGAGCACATCGCTTCTGAGGCTACCGTCAACACTGCCACGCGGTTGTCTACTTTAAAATACAGTTCGTGCTGTTTTCTCGAGGCCACCGCCAGTGCCTTCTAGTGATTTGTCCTCTGTAATGTTAATATGAAATCTGATATTCTGAAATGTAATGTTTAGTTCACCGTTTGGTCCAACAATTGCTACATTTCGTAGTACTGTTCTCAAGCATTCTTGGTTTCGTTAACTGTCTTATCTTCTAGTATATGTTCTATTCTGCAATGTCGTGCTCAGTTACCTATTTTGGTTCATTTGGTCTGCTGTCCATTTAACTGTTTGGTTCAATTCTGCAATTTGATTTTCATTTTTTGTGGGTACAATTTTGTATTGTTATGCATGTGAGAAGTAAATCGAATTTGGCTGTACTCAATACATATTCTACTGATAGTATGGCAACTCTCAGTTAACCTGATCAAGATCTTCTTGATATGTGTTGCAGGGAAACAATGGGAGACACTGCGATTTACCATCGAGGTTTTCTCATGCATGGTCCTTTCGCTAATAGCACATTATTGTGCAGTTGCAGGAATCATTCTAATATTTAGGTTTCTTACAATTTGGTCTTGCACATCTAGGTCCTGCTGTCAGAGGCTTAGACCCACTGTTCGACCCATTTTGCATATGGGGAAATGAGATGTCCATGAATATCAGTCAAGTCAAGAAACTCAGAAAGATTGTTAGGATAAAGAAACTTGCGACGAACAGCAAGATCTTTGTTTGCACAATGAAGAAGACATCAGTCAACTATAGGATGGTACTAACTCTTTTACCTTGTTTTTACCCCTTGTGCCATTTCAAAATTTATAACAACGATTTATGCATATCTTTGTTTTCAGTACTTTTCAAAGCAGTTCACCGATGATTACCTCTCAAACCACCTGCATGGTCAAGAGGCGAGGAAGGTATTCATTCAACAGCCACAATACAATATTGAAGTCTTCCTGAAGAGGACGAAGGTTGGGCGGGCAATTATCCATAGCCACTAGCCTAACGTTGCAAGGACATTCAACATCATTGAAGGCTCAATATTCGCCTTCCGCTTCTGCAGTTTCCCAGATGAGATTCATCTGTCTATTTACCGTGTATGATGTTACTTTTCCAAAGGTTTTCGATGTTGCATGTGAAACTTGGTGCTGTTGTGTAATGGCTGTAACACCCCCTGTCATTAACTACAGTGATCACCCTAGGTTAATGCTATGTCAGCAAGCTTAATAGTGCATAATCATCATTAGCATCATATTGCATTTCAACTCCTAACTCAAATTCAAATTTAAATGAAAGTGAAATATAAAAGTTGTCCAACATAAAAACTAAAATGCTCAGTAAATAACAAATATTGCAGAGGCTAGTCTAAAATTGAAACCAACAAATAATAAAATGTTTAGGTGGCACTAACATGATTAAAACAGCTAGGATTAATGCATATTAATTATTGTAAAACTTGTGGGAGCTCCAATTGTCTCCAAACTAATTTTTGGTAGTGTTAGGTAATGCCTAGTATTTAATGGAACAATTGCCATGTTCTATAAAAATCATTTTGAGGCCTAACTTTTTACTAAACAGGGAAATAAGAATAAATAAAAAGGAAAAGAACAAAACAGAAAAAACAAAAGAAAAGATAAAGGAAACCCCCCCTGGGCCTGTCGGCCCAGCTGGCCACCAGGCCGACTAGGCCGGCCCACCCCTCACTCCCTTATCCCCCCCCCCAAAACCCTAGCCGTTCTCCCCCGTCGCCCCACTCGCTCCCCCCCCCCCACTCTCCCCCTCACCCCCGATCCAGATCGGGATCGAGGCGACCGCGCCCCCGACCCCGACGACACCGCCCCGGATCGTCGTCGCCGTTGCCTCCTCGCCCTCCTCCCCCTCGCCAGCGCCGACGCCGCTCGTCCCCCTCGCCGACGACCGCACCCGTGCGCTCGCCCCGACTGCGCCGACCGCGCCCCGACGCGCCCGACCGCGCCCCGTCTCCGCCTCGTCGCCGACGCCTCGCCGGACCCCGTCGCCGTCATCCCCGGCCGCCTCCTCGAGCCCATTGCCCCGACCCTGCATCCGCGGTAAGGGCCACGCCCTCCCTCTCTCTCTGTCGCCGCCGTCGCCCCGCACCGCTGGCCCCGCCTCACCGCTGCCGCTCGCGTGCCCACGCCCCGCGCTCGGCCCCGCACCGCGTCCGCACCTCGCCCGCTCCAGCCGCTCGCTACGCTCGTTCCTCCCGAGCCGCACGCGCGCGCGCGCGTCTGCGCTTGGCCGTGCCATGGCTCGCCGACGCACGCCCACGCCTCACCACTGCGCTGCTGTGCTGCCGTTGCCGCTGGGTCGTCCCCCTACTGCTGGTGCACCGCCGCGCGCCCGCTCGTCGCCGGCCCCGCACTCCGCCTCTCCGCCGCCGGCAACCTCGCCCCGCACTGGGCGGGTTGCGCCCCTGCGCCCGACGCCCGTTTCGCCCGTGCCCAAACCCGCTAAGGCCCCCAGGGCCTATGACAGTGAGGGCCCACCCCCAGAACGTTTTAATAAAAAGAAAATAAAAATAAGAATAAAAATAAAAATGATTAAAATAATTAATTAATTAGTTAATTAATCCTGATTAGGTTAATTTAATTAACTAATTAGTGTTAATTAAATAGTAATATAATTAGTTAACCTAATTAATTTAACAGTCTATGACAGGTGGGACCCACCCTGTCAGGACGCCTGCTGACGTCAGCATGATGTCATGCTGATGTCATCGCAGCACTGTTTCGGATAATGTTGATTTAAATAATTAAATAAATTCCAGAAATTAATAAAAACTTTAGAAAATCATATTAAATAAACCGTAACTCCGATGAAAATACTTTATACATGAAACTTGCTCAGAATTCCGATACGAACCCGGTTACGCCCTCCGTATTCCCGTCAGACGCCTGCAGCCATAAGAGCATTGAACTTTTAGACCGGTTTCAGTAAATGAATAGTGCCCAACTTTAATTAAATAAATCCGAATAAATTCCTATATTAACTAAATCATTTAGTTAGGCATTAGAACACCCCGGCACTGCATATTGTCATGTCATACTTTGTGTAGCATTGTTTGCTTTGTATTTACTGTTTCCTCCCCCCTCCTTCTCTCTCGATAGACGCTGAGACCGCTGACGACGCTGCCGTGAACGACTACTACATCGACGACCCTTCTCTCTCGACAGAGCTTCCAGGCAAGCCCCCCCCCCCTTGATCAACCCGATATCGCCTATTCCTTCTCTCTACTGCTTGCATTAGAGTAGTGTAGCATGTTACTGCTTTCAGTTAATCCTATTCTGCTGCATAGCCTGTCTTGCTACTACTGTTGATACCTTACCTGCAATCCTAAATGCTTAGTATAGGTTGCTAGAATTACATCAGTGGCCCTACACTCTTGTCCGTCTGCCATGCTATACTACTGGGCCGTGATCACTTCGGGAGGTGATCACGGGTACATATACTTTATACCATTACATACTTATGTTACTGTTCGGAGATGGGGGCTGAAGGGGCAGGTGGTTCCATCCAGGCAGAGGTGGGCCTAGGTTCCCGATGGCCCCCGAGTGTTACTTTGTGGCGGAGCGACAGGGCAGGTTGTGACCACCTAGGAGACAGGTGGGCCTGGCCCTGGTCGGCGTCCGTGGTTACTTCAAAATAACACGCTTAACGAGATTGGGTATTTGATCTGAGTCTGGCTACGAGCCTATACGCGCTAACCACCACGCGGGAACAGTTATGGGTACTCGACGTCGTGGTATCAGCCGTAGCCTCCTAGACGTCAGCGACTGAGCGGCGCGCGCCGGGTTGGACCGCGTAACGCAACTTCCTTTGTAATGGAGGTTGCTAGGTCTGCTCTCCGGCCGCCCACGCAACATGCAGGTGTGCAATGGGCGATGGGCCCAGACCCCTGCGCGCATAGGATTTAGACCGGCGTGCTGACCTCTCTGTTAGGCCTAGGTAGGGCTGCGACGTGTTGATCTTCCGAGGCCGGGTATGACCCAAGAAAGTGTGCCCGGCCAGAGGGATCAAGCGTGTTGGGTAATGTGGTGCACCCCTGCAGGGAAGTTTATCTATTTGAATAGCCGTGTCCCTCGGTAAAAGGACGACCCAGAGTTGTACCTCGACCTTATGACAACTAGAACCGGATACTTAATAAAATACACCCTTTCAAGTGCCAGATACAACCCGGTGATCGCTCTCTCACAGGGTGACGAGGAGAGGATCGTCGGGTAGGATTATGCTATACGATGCTACTTGGTGAACTTACCATCTACTCTCTTCTACATGCTGCAAGATGGAGGCTGCCAGAAGCGTAGTCTTCGACTGGATTAGATATCCCCCCTCTTATTCTGGCTTTCTGCAGTTCAGTCCACTGATATGGCCCTTTACACATATACCCATGCATATGTAGTGTAGCTCCTTGCTTGCGAGTACTTTGGATGAGTACTCACGGTTGCTTTGCTTCCCCTTTTTCCCCCTTTCTTTTCTTTCTGGTTGTCACAACCAGATGTTGGAGTTCAGGAGCCAGACGCCACCGTCGACGACGACCCCTACTCTGGAGGTGCCTACTACTACGTGCAGGCTGCCGACGACGACCAGGAGTAGTTTAGGAGGATCCCAGGCAGGAGGCCTGCGCCTCTTTCGATATGTATCCCAGTTTGTGCTAGCCATCTTATGGCAACTTGTTTAACTTATGTCTGTACTCAGATATTGTTGCTTCCGCTGACTCGTCTATGATCGAGCACTTGTATTCGAGCCCTCGAGGCCCCTGGCTTGTATTATGATGCTTGTATGACTTATTTTACTTTTAGAGTTGTGTTGTGATATCTTCCCGTGAGTCCCTGATCTTGATCGTACACGTTTGCGTGTATGATTAGTGTACGATTGAATCGGGGGCGTCACAAGTTGGTATCAGAGCCGACTGCCTGTAGGAACCCCCCCTTCCACACTCCTTGGCCGAAGTTGAGTCTAGACAAAGAAAACTGTTTTACTAACATGGCTGTGTGTCTTACGGGCCCACATCGCCAATTGGGTGGTATTAGGATCTTTTACTCCTCGTTCTTTACTCTGGGACTCTAAACTCTCTTCTACTCGGGTTAAACGAATTTACTAACACTAATAATAGGATCCCGTGACCACATTCACCCCAAAGTTGGATAAGCCATAGTTATTCCTTAGAATAGTATTTTGGACAATATCCACACTGTCATATGACTCCTTTGAAACATCTTTGTTTTCAGATGGAACCCACGAGGCAGGTCGTGCACCACACGGCGGCCATTGGTGTTCAGGGTTCACCTGCTGTGTTAGCTGAGATGATGACCTATCTGGGTTATCGCTGGCACCCTGAGTACACCGTGTACGAGCAGTACCAGGACTTTAACCAGGAGCAGTACCGTGCCATCGTCCACCTCTACTCTCGGGAGTATGACTCCACTACTGTGCTGCACACCGCTCATGGTGTTGGAGTGACCATCGATATGGCAGTCCACGATGCTGCTTATGCAGCTCTGACACGTCTTCGTGGAGAGTATCGGGCGTTGGACACCTCCCCTTTCAGGCACGTTGCTATCGCATCTGACGATGGTGTAGAGGGATATTACACTGCTGCCTACTCCACCGTCACCCGAGAGCCCTTCCACCATCAGAACCTGGTTCTGCATGCTGATGGGCTGGATCGAGCTAACCGAGCTCTTCGCCACGAGTTGTACACCACCCGTCAGCACCTTTACAGTGCTTTGACGCTGTTGCACCCCTTTGTCCGATCTGGTGAGCTGCCGCGATCTGCGATCTACCCAGTCAGGACCGTGATGCCCCAGGGTGTCGGTTGGCCAGATGTGGGAGGCTACACTCCCACACTTGGTCCTCTTTTGCCACCTGGACGTCGGGTTCTACACCAGAGTGTTCGCGGACCGCAGGCTACTGACGCGGAGGACTTCCCGTCGCGTCACTACCAGCTGTCAGGCTACACCTACCTCCACAGTTCCTCCTAGGACTGATGTAGTCTTGCTTATTAGCATTAGATGCATTCGCCGCGAGCCTGCGTGCTGCCTATGATGTCTTTAGTCTTATGTACTGAACTCTATGCATGATCCCTTCTGTAAGATATGCCAACTACTATGCAGTATCTATCATGCTCCTTTCATTATGCATGTTCCACCAAGAATTATTCTTGTCTTTGCAAATTTCTCAATGCTGAACTACCCCTATTATATATTAGCAGGATGGTTAGACCAGGTGGTCGTGGTCGTGGTGGCAACGCCCCACCACCGCCTGAGTATATGGCTGGTATGATCCAACAGTTCGAGCTGAACCGCCAGTTCATGGAGAATATGATGGCTCAGTTCCCGCGCCCCAATATGAACCAGCAGCCAGCCCAAATAACTCTGCAGGATTTCATACGCCTCAACCCAACCATTTACCGCAGCTCAACTCAGCCTCTGGATGCTGATGACTGGCTCCGTGACATCACCTATGAGATGGAGTCTGCTGATGTAGCCCCTGCCAGCTATGTCACCTTTGCTTCCTTCTTTCTGAAGGGACCTGCTGCTCAATGGTGGGACAGCCACAGGCGTACTCTGCCGGTTGGAGCGATCATCACCTGGCCAGACTTTCAAGCTGCTTTTCGTGCCCGCTTCATCCCACAGGGAATCATGGACCGGAAGAAGCGCGAATTCCGCAACCTCACCCAAGGCAACAAAACTGTGGAAGCTTATCAGCGGGAGTTTCTGGACTTATCCCGCTATGCTGAAGAAGACATTGCAACTGATGCACACAGACAGGAGAAGTTCCGTGATGGCCTTCAAGCTGACATCAAGCTCGCACTGCTAGTGCATGACTTTCCCGATTTCGCCACCTTGGTGAACAAGGCCATCAATGTTGAAACTGGTCTGCAGGAACACCAGAGCTCTCACAGACGCAACCGTGACACGGGCTCATCTTCGCGCCCGCCCTCGCAGAAGCGTAAGATCTGGATCCCGAACAGCATGTACCGTCCAAATGCACCTGCTCCAAGGCAGTCTTATGCTGCACCGCGTCTGCCTCCTCCACCGCCCAGGCAGCCAAGACTTCCAGCTGCACCACCCCAAGCTCCTGCTCCCACCCCCAATAATGGTCTGTGCTACAAGTGTGGTCAACCAGGTCACCTTGCCAGGAACTGCTATCAGAACCAGAATCAACTGGCCCTTCCTGCAGCTGGCCGTGGAAGCAACCAGTCCCGCAACAACAATGCCAAGTCTTATGGTCGTGTTCATGCCAACCACGTTGATCTCAATGAAGCTCGAGACCAGCCTGCTACTGTGATGGGTACACTCCTCGTAAATTCAGTACCAGCATCCGTTTTATTTGATACAGGTGCATCGCATTCATTCATGTCGGAAGATTTTGCATGCTTGCATGACATTAAATGTGAGGACATGAACGCTTCGCTATTAGTACACACCCCTGCGGGCCAATGTCGAACCTCCATGTTTTGCAAGGACGTCCCCATTGAAATCGAAGGACTGGAATTCCTTGTCTCTCCCATCGCACTGAAGTCCTGTAGCATTGATCTCATTCTGGGAATGGAATGGTTGAAAGCGCATACTGCTTCTATAGTTTGCGCCACTAAGACCGTCCATCTGCTACATCCTTCCGATGAAATAATAAGCTACAACGCTCGTCTGGTTCAGAATGCCGAGGCAAGGCTTTATGCGTTGAACGCATTGAACGCTGCACCACTCGAGGGCATTGAAAACATTCCCGTTGTTTGTGAATTCCAAGACGTCTTTCCTGAAGAACTTCCAGGGATTCCCCCTGCTAGAGCTGTCGAATTCATCATCGACTTGAAACCAGGCACCACCCCTATAGCCAAACGACCTTACAAGATGCCGCCACATGAACTCATTGCGCTTAAGGAGGAAATCGACACATCTCTTCGCAGTGGTTTCATTCGCCCCAGTTGCTCTCCTTGGGGAGCACCTTCCCTCTTTGTCAAGAAGAAGGATGGGACAAACCGATTGGTCCAAGACTACTGTCCTATTAACCAAGCTACCATTCAGAACAAATATCCTCTTCCTCGGATCAATGATCTGTATGATCAACTAGCTGGCTCATCAGTGTTCTCCAAACTCGATTTAAGGTTGGGATACCACCAGATCCGTGTTCGTGAAGAGGATATCCCAAAGACCCCATTCGTGACTCGATATGGTTCATATGAGTACACTGTCATGTCATTCGGCTTAACCAACGCTCCAGCCACCTTCTCTCGTTTGATGAACTATATCTTCATGGAATACCTCGACAAGTTCATCATGGTTTATCTGGATGATATCCTTGTGTACTCCAAGAATAAAGAAGAGCATGCTGAACATCTTCGTCTTGTCCTGGAGAAGCTTCGAGAGCATCAACTCTATGCTAAGTATTCCAAGTGTGAATTCTGGCTTCCCGAAGTAACTTATCTTGGGCATGTCATCTCCAAGGATGGTATTGCCGTCAACCCCGAGCGAGTTCAGGCTATTCTCGATTGGACTCCTCCGAAGAACGTCAAGCAAGTCAGGAGTTTTCTCGGTCTCGCTAGCTATTGCCGTCGATTCGTCGAGAACTTCTCCAAGATCGCCAGGCCTCTGACTAACCTATTGCATAAGGGCGTCAGGTACCAATGGACAGACAAATGTCAGGAAAGTTTCCAGGCACTCAAGGACAAGTTGACTTCTGCCCCAGTGCTTGCTCCACCTGATACTAAGATGGACTTCGTCATTTACTGCGACGCTTCTCGTCAAGGATTAGGCTGTGTCCTAACGCAAGAGCGCAAAGTGATTGCCTATGCATCCCGTCAATTGCGCCCTCACGAAGAGAACTACCCAGTTCACGACCTCGAGCTTGCTGCTGTCATACATGCACTGAAACAGTGGCGACATTACCTTCTCGGTAATCGTTGCGAGATCTTCACCGACCACCAAAGTCTAAAGTATTTGTTTACTCAGCCAGACCTGAACCTTCGTCAGCAGAGATGGATGGAGACTGTTGCAGACTTTGACTTGGGTATTTCCTATACACCAGGCAAGGCTAATGTGATGGCTGATGCCTTGAGCCGTAAGTCATATTGCAACCACCTCCAGGTTCACAAAGTTCAAACCTCGCTTGTTGAAGAATTCAGAAAGCTGAACCTCCATATTGTTCCTCCTGGAGCACTCGCTCCCCCTCCTCCAGAGTTCCGCAAGATGAACCTCCGTGTTGTTCCCCAGGGTTCCCTCAATACCCTGGCTGTCGAACCAGATCTCTTGGGCAGCATCAAGACACTGCAGAAGTATGACTCTCAAGCCCACAAGATTAAGCGCTACCTCGCGGCAGGAAGGCCCTCGTGCTTCACCCTTGAAGATGATGACACCTTATTCTTTAAAGGTCGAATAGTGGTCCCTACGGAAGACAACCTGGATATGACTCAGAAGGTTATGAAAGAAGCTCATGAAACGCCTCTGTCTATTCATCCCGGTAGCACCAAGATGTACCAAGATGTCCGTCGAAAATTCTGGTGGTCTAATATGAAGCAAGACATTGCTCGTTATGTTGCTGAATGTGACGTTTGTTGTCGAATCAAAGCAGAACATCAAAGGCCTGCTGGAACTCTGCAACCTATCTCTATTCCTGAATGGAAATGGGACCATGTTGAAATGGACTTCGTCACTGGTTTTCCCAAATCGCAGAAAGGTAATGATGCTATCCTTGTCATCATTGATCGACTCTCTAAAGTTGCACATTTTCTGGCGGTCAAAGAAACGATCACTGCTAGTCAGCTTGCAACTCTCTACATGTCCAGAATTGTTTCACTTCACGGTATTCCACTCGTAATCAGTTCGGACCGTGGCAGTTTATTCACTTCGAAATTCTGGGCAAGTTTCCAAGAAGCTATGGGTACTCATCTGTCTTTCAGTACTGCATTTCATCCTCAGTCGCAAGGGCAAGTGGAACGTGTTAACCAAGTTCTCGAAGACATGCTTCGAGCTTGTGTTATCTCTTTCGGCAAGAAATGGGAGGAATCTCTCCCGTATGCGGAGTTCTCTTATAATAATAGCTATCAAGCTAGTCTGAAGATGGCCCCCTTCGAAGTGTTATATGGACGAAAGTGTCGAACCCCTCTGAACTGGTCAGAAACTGGGGAACGTCCACTTTTCGGTCCGGATATTATCCAACACGCCGAAGAACAAGTCCGCATCATTCGTGAGAATCTCAAGACTGCCCAGTCACGTCAGAAGAGTCAGTATGACCGTCATCATAAAGACATGGTCTATCAACCTGGCGAAAAGGCTTATCTTCGAGTTACACCAATGCAGGGTTGGCTCACCGCTTGGGATCAAGGGCAAGCTAGCTCCTCGCTTATTGGTCCGTTCACTATTCTCGAAAAGCGTGGAAAAGTGGCATATCAACTGGAGCTTCCGCCGAACTTCTCAGGTTCATGATTGTTCCACGTGTCACAACTCCGCCGTGCTTCAAGGACCCAATCCGAGCAGTGGATCATGAAGTGCTCGAATTGCAGCAGGACCTCTCCTATAAAGAGCATCCGGTCCGCATTTCGACCAAGCTGAACGCCGCACACAGTCAGAAGGCAATCAAGTTCCTCAAGGTTAGTGGTCAAAATCATTCTGAAGATGAGGCCACTTGGGAACGCGAGGATCGTTTCGTGAAGAATACCCCATTTCTTTCAGTTTCCTCTTAATTTCGGGACGAGAATTCTTGTTAGATGAGGGATTGTAACACCCCTATCATTAACTACAGTGATCACCCTAGGTTAATGCTATGTCATCAAGCTTAATAGTGCAATCATCTTAGCATCATATTGCATTTAACTCTAACTCAAATTCAAATTTAATGAAAGTGAAATATAAGTTGTCCAACTAAAAACTAAAATGCTCAGTAAATAAAAATATTGCAGAGGCTAGTCTAAAATTGAAACCAACAAATAATAAAATGTTTAGGTGGCACTAACATGATTAAAACAGCTAGGATTAATGCATATTAATTATTGTAAAACTTGTGGGAGCTCCAATGTCTCCAAACTAATTTTGGTAGTGTTAGGTAATGCCTAGTATTAATGGAACACATTGCCATGTTCTATAAAAATCATTTTGAGGCCTAACTTTTTACTAAACAGGGAAATAAGAATAAATAAAAGGAAAAGAACAAAACAGAAAAAAAACAAAGAAAAAGATAAAGGAAACCCCCCTGGCCTGTCGGCCCAGCTAGCCACCAGGCCGGACTAGGCCGCGCCCACCCCCACTCCCTATCCCCCCCCAAACCCTAGCGTTCTCCCCCGTCGCCCCACTCGCTCCCCCCCCACTCTCCCCTCACTCCCTCGATCCAGATCGGGATCGAGGCGACCGCGACCCCGACCCCGACGACACCGCCCCGGATCGCCGTCGCCGTTGCCTCCTCGCCCTCCTCCCCCTCGCCAGCGCCGACGCCGCTCGTCCCCCTCGCCGACAACCGCGCCCGTGCGCTCGCCCCGACTGCGCCGACCGCGCCCGACCGCGCCCCGTCTCCGCCTCGTCGCCGACGCCTCACCGGACCCCGTCGCCGTCATCCCCGGCCGCCTCCTCGAGCCCATTGCCCCGACCCTGCATCCGCGGTGAGGGCCACGCCCTCCCTCTCTCTCTGTCGCCGCCGTCGCCCCGCACCGCTGGCCCCGCCTCGCCGCTGCCGCTCGCGCGCCCACGCCCCGCGCTCGGCCCCACACCGCGTCCGCACATCGCCCGCTCCAGCCGCTCGCTGCGCTCGTTCCTCCCGAGCCGCACGCACGCACGCGCGCGCGTGTCCGCGCTTGGCCGCGCCACGGCTCGCCGGCGCGCGCCCACGCCTCACCGCTGCGCTGCTGTGCTGCCGTTGCCGTGGTGCCGTCCCCCTGCTGCTGGTGCGCCGCCGCGCGCCCGCTCGTCGCCGGCCCCGCACTCCGCCTCTTCGTCGCCGGCAACCTCGCCCCGCACTGGGCGGGTTGCGCCCCTGCGCCCGACTCCCGTTTCGCCCGTGCCCAAACCCGCTAAGGCCCCCAGGGCCTATGACAGTGGGGGCCCACCCACAGAACATTTTATTAAAAAGAAAATAAAAATAAGAATAAAAATAAAAATGATTAAATTAATTAATTAATTAATTAATTAGTTAATTAATCCTGATTAGGTTAATTTAATTAACTAATTAGTGTTAATTAAACAGTAATATTATTAGTTAACCCTAATTAATTTAACAGTCTATGACAGGTGGGACCCACCCTGTCAGGACGCCTGCTGACGTCAGCATGATGTCATGCTGACATCATCGGAGCACTGTTTCGGATAATGTTGATTTAAATAATTAAATAAATTCCAGAAATTAATAAAAACTTTAGAAAATCATATTAAATAAACCGTAACTCCGATGAAAATACTTTATACATGAAACTTGCTCAGAATTCCGATACGAACCCGGTTACGCCCTTCGTATTCCCGTCAGACGCCCGCAGCTATAAGAACATTGAACTTTTAGACCGGTTTCAGTAAATGAATAGTGCCCAACTTTAATTAAATAAATCCGAATAAATTCCTAAATTAACTAAATCATTTAGTTAGGCATTAGAACACCCCGGCACTGCATATTGTCATGTCATACTTTGTGTAGCATTGTTTCCTTTGTATTTACTGTTTCCTCCCCCCTCCTTCTCTCTCGATAGACGCTGAGACCGCTGACGACGCTGCCGTGAACGACTACTATGTCGACGACCCTTCTCTCTCGACAGAGCTTCCAGGCAAGCCCCTCCCTTGATCAACCCGATATCGCCTATTCCTTCTCTCTACTGCTTGCATTAGAGTAGTGTAGCATGTTACTGCTTTCAGTTAATCCTATTCTGCTGCATAGCCTGTCTTGCTACTACTGTTGATACCTTACCTGCAATCCTAAATGCTTAGTATAGGTTGCTAGAATTACATCAGTGGCCCTACACTCTTGTCCGTCTGCCATGCTATACTACTGGGCCGTGATCACTTCGGGAGGTGATCACGGGTACATATACTTTATACCATTACATACTTATGTTACTGTTCGGAGATGGGGGCTGAAGGGGCAGGTGGTTCCATCCAGGCAGAGGTGGGCCTAGGTTCCCGACGGCCCCCGAGTGTTACTTTGTGGCGGAGCGACAGGGCAGGTTGTGACCACCTAGGAGACAGGTGGGCCTGGCCCTGGTCGGCGTCCGCGGTTACTTCAAAATAACACGCTTAACGAGATTGGGTATTTGATCTGAGTCTGGCTATGAGCCTATACGCGCTAACCACCACGCGGGAACAGTTATGGGTACTCGACGTCGTGGTATCAGCCGAAGCCTCCTAGACGTCAGCGACTGAGCGGCGCGCGCCGGGTTGGACCGCGTAACGCAACTTCCTTTGTAATGGAGGTTGCTAGGTCTGCTCTCCGGCCGCCCACGCAACGTGCAGGTGTGCAATGGGCGATGGGCCCAGACCCCTGCGCGCATAGGATTTAGACCGGCGTGCTGACCTCTCTGTTAGGCCTAGGTAGGGCTGCGACGTGTTGATCTTCCGAGGCCGGGTATGACCCAAGAAAGTGTGCCCGGCCAGAGGGATCGAGCGTGTTGGGTAATGTGGTGCACCCCTGCAGGGAAGTTTATCTATTCGAATAGCCGTGTCCCTCGGTAAAAGGACGACCCGGAGTTGTACCTCGACCTTATGACAACTAGAACCGGATACTTAATAAAATACACCCTTTCAAGTGCCAGATACAACCCGGTGATCGCTCTCTCACAGGGCGACGAGGAGAGGATCGTCGGGTAGGATTATGCTATACGATGCTACTTGGTGAACTTACCATCTACTCTCTTCTACATGCTGCAAGATGGAGGCTGCCAGAAGTGTAGTCTTCGACAGGATTAGATATCCCCCCCTCTTATTCTGGCTTTCTGCAGTTCAGTCCACTGATATGGCCCTTTACACATATACCCATGCATATGTAGTGTAGCTCCTTGCTTGCGAGTACTTTGGATGAGTACTCACGGTTGCTTTGCTTCCCCTTTTTCCCCCTTTCTTTTCTTTCTGGTTGTCACAACCAGATGTTGGAGTTCAGGAGCCAGACGCCACCGTCGACGACGACCCCTACTCTGGAGGTGCCTACTACTACGTGCAGGCTGCCGACGACGACCAGGAGTAGTTTAGGAGGATCCCAGGCAGGAGGCCTGCGCCTCTTTCGATATGTATCCCAGTTTGTGCTTGCCATCTTATGGCAACTTGTTTAACTTATGTCTGTACTCAGATATTGTTGCTTCCGCTGACTCGTCTATGATCGAGCACTTGTATTCGAGCCCTCAAGGCCCCTGGCTTGTATTATGATGCTTGTATGACTTATTTTACTTTTAGAGTTGTGTTGTGATATCTTCCCGTGAGTCCCTGATCTTGATCATACATGTTTGCATGTATGATTAGTGTACGATTGAATCGGGGGCGTCACAATGGCGTAGCTAGCTATATCCCTCTTTGGTGTAACTGAGTGCTGAAGCTATCTGATGTAATTCGATTATGAAATCCTGGTTGCCGTTATACGAATATGAAATATCTGGTGTGTTTTATAAGAAATGTCAATTTGATTACTACATGGATTATCAATAATAGGCTAATTACCCTGCTTATTGGGGTTTTCTATTACAGACGGTTACTCAGACAACATCGTGGGCGATGAACTCAAACAGCCCACACGGTTTCTAGAAATTAGGCGTGTTGGATCAACTAACAATCAAACACAGCTTCCGGCAGACAACTGTTTGCGTTAGGCCACCTTGCACAAACGTTTCCACACACAAAAATTGTGTGTGATATACATACGAACGGAAACGTTTTTCTAGGGTTCACTGTGTGGGATGTACATACGAACGGAAACAATTGAGTTTCAATGCCTTGCCTGATCGCACACGAGCTCATTTTGCCCCCGCCTGTGTGGCCGGAGGGCCTATCCCCGATGGTTTCTGGGTCGTGTGGGAAGGACCCCCCTATCGCACACACTCACTTGGCGACGGTTCAAAACACCGTCGCGAAAAGGGGTTAAAAACCATTTGTATAGCACGTCTCTATACCAGTGAGATGGTGATACAAGTGTAGTAATGATAGTAGATATTGATTTATGTAATAGGAACAATAAAAAACAACAAGTTAACAATTGATAAAATGGAGCACAAACGGTATTGCAATGCTTGAAAACAAGGCCTAGGGTCCGTACTTTCGCTAGTGCAATCCCTCAACAATGCTAATATAATTGGATCATATAACCATCCCTCAACATGCGATGAAGAATCACTCCAAAGTTCTTATCTAGCGGAGAACATAAGAAGAAATTGTTTGTAGGGTATGAAACCACCTTAAAGTTATTCTTTCCGTTCGATCTATTCAAGAGTTCGTACTAAAATAACACCATATGATACGCATAAACCAACTCTAATGTCACCTAGATACTTTAATGTCACCACAAGTATCCATGAGTTAATTATACGACACACATCAAACAATTTCATATTCATAATACTCGATCCAACACAAAGAACCTCAAAGAGTGCCCCAAGATTTCTACCGAAGAAAGTAGGATGAAAACATGCATCAACCACTATGCATAGATTACCCCAATGTCACCTCGGGAATCCACGAGTTGAGCGCCAAAACATATATCAAGTGAATCAATATAACACCCCATTGTCACCACGGGTATTCATATGCAAGACATATATCAAGTGCTCTCAAATGCATAAAAGTATTCAATCCGATAAGAACGAAATCTCAAAGGGAAAACTCAATTCATCACAAAAACATAGAGAGGGGAAAACACCATATGATCCAACTATATTAACAAAGCCCGCGATACATCAAGATCGTGCCGTCAAGAACACGAGAGAGAGAGAGAGATTAAACACATAGCTATTGGTACAAAACCTCAGCCCCGAGGGTGTACTACTCCCTCCTCATCATGGTGGCCACCGGGATGATGAAGATGGCCTCCGGTGATGATTTCCCCCTCCGGCAAGCACTGGGCACTATGTCAATAGGTTAGTCCCAAAAATGATATAAAGTTGCTATAAAATGATTGTAAAACATCCAAGAATGATAGTATAACAGCATGGAACAATAAAAAATTATAGATACGTTGGAGACGTATTGATACGTCTCCAACGTTTCTATAATTTTGATTGTTCCATGCTATTATAGTATCAATCTTGGATGTTTTATATACATTTACAAGCAACTTTATATCATTTTTTGGGACTAACCTACTAACTTAGTGCCCAGTGCCAGTTGCTATTTTTTGCTTGTTTTTTACTTTGCAGAATATCAGTACGAAACGAAGTCCGAATGCCACGAAACTTTTTGGAGATTTTTTTCTGGCAATAAGAGACCCTGGAAGCTTCGGGAAGGAAGAGAAGATGAAGGAGTGGCCCACTAGGAACCAAGGCGCGCCAGGGCCTAGGGTGAGCCCTGGTACCTAGTGGCGCCCACAAGCCTCCATTTGACTTAACTCCGCTTCTATAAATTCCCAAAAATTAGAAAACCTACAGGGCAGTCCACGAAATACTTTTTTTGCCGCCACAAGCCTCTGTTCTCGAGAGGTCCCATCTGGGGACCCTTTCTGGCACTATGCCGGAGGGGGAATCAATCACGAAGGGGCTCTACATCAACCTTGCCTCCCCTCCGATGATGCGTGAGTAGTTTACCACAGACCTACGAGTCCATAGTTAGTAGCTAGATGGCTTCTTCGCTCTCCATGTTCTTCAATACAATGTTCTCCTTGATGTTCTTGGAGTTCTATCCGATGTAATTCTTTTTTGCGGTGTGTTTGTTGGGATCTGATGAATTGCGAGTTTATGATCAGATCTATCCATGAATATTATTTGAGTTTTCTCTGAACTCTTTTATGCATGATTAATATAGTCACATATTTCTTCTCCGATTGATTGGTTTGGTTTGGCCAACTAGATTGATTTATCTTGCCATGGGAAGAGGTGCTTTGTAATGGGTTCGATCTTGCGGTGCTCAATCCCAGTGACAGAAAGGGACATGACACATATGTATCATTGCTATTAAGGGTAAAAATATGGGTTTATTCATACATGAGTTTATCTTGTCTACATCATGTCATCTTGCTTAAAGCATTACTCCATTTTTCTATGAACTTAATACACTAGATGCATGCTGGATAGCTGTCGATGTGTGGAGTAATAGTAGTAGATGCAGGCAAGAGTCGGTCTACTAATCTCGGACATGATGCCTATGTATGATCATTGCCTTGGATATCATCATAATTATTTGCTCTTCTATCAATTGCCCAATAGTAATTTGTTTACCCACCGTATGCTATTTTCTTGAGAGAAGCCTCTAGTGAAAACTATGGCCCCTGGGTCTACTTTTATCATATATAAAATCCTAAAAATACCTTGCTGCAATTTTCTTTTATTTATTTTATTTGTATTTTTCTTAAATCTATCTATCAAAACCTATACAATTAAATCTTGCTCATAATAGTTGAGGGATTGACAACCCCTCTATGCGTTGGATTGCAAGTATTTGTTGTTTGTGTGCAGGTGTTTGTTTACATAGTGTTGTTTGGTTCTCCTACTGGATTGATAACCTTAGTTTCATAATTGAGGGAAATACTTATCTCTACTGTACTACATCATCCTCTCCTCTTCGAGGAAATCCCAACGCAGCTCACAAGTAGCAGATGTGCAAGCTCTTAATGTAAAGGAACGTCACTTTATATTGCCCCTTGTGATAGCAACCTTTATTATGCAGTCTGTCGCTTTTATTTCTTTACCATCACAAGATCATACAAAACTTATTTTCCCTTCCAATAAAAGATCATACATATTTAGGAGCAATTTTTATTGCTTTATGCACCGATGACAACTTACTTGAAGGATCTTATTCAATCCATAGGTAGATATAGTGGACTCTCATGACATGAAACTGGGTTCAAGGGTTTTGGATGCACAAGTAGTATCTCTACTTAGTGCGGATTTTGGCTAGCAAAAGATAGTGAGCAAGCACCACATGTTGGAGGATCCATGACAATATAACTTCTATGTGAATATAAGCAAACATAACTCATTACATTGTCTTCCTGGTCCAACGTCAACTAGTTGACATATAACATTTAGTGGGGGCTCACAATCATAAAAGATGTCCAAGATAGTATATCTATATGTGAATCCTCTCTTCCCTTATTAATTTTTCATGAATTGCATCATTGACCAATACTATGTTTGTTAACTTCCAACAAATTTTATCAAGTATACTTTTCTTTATGTAAAGTCATTACTTCCCATGGGATTAGCATATGATCTTTTTATTATTCTCATTGCTAAGATCAAAACATAAAAGTAAAAGGGGGTAAAACTCAAACTACTCTTTATTATATAACTCTCAACTCGATTACATAGATAGATAGATCACAAAACAAGCACTCGAAACTAGATCATACTAAACTTTTATTATTCTAAATCATGAAATAACTAAGGATCGAACTAAGACAGATAAAAATCATAAAAAGTGATGGTGATACGATATCGGGGCACCTCCCCCAAGCTTGGCACAATCCTAGGGTGGTGCCCATACCCGTGTACTCAAGTCTCTTTCTTCGGTGATGATGGTGATGATGAAGTGGTGGGCTTGTCCTTCGTCTTCCACGGCATAGGCTCTCCATCGTAGAAGGATGAACGGGTTTTCGGAGTCCTGAAACTTGCAGCTAAACACATACCTTTAAATTTGGCTTCATACTCCAAATTTTGGTTTTGTAGATCATAGACTTGGGCCTGAAGATAGTCACTCTGGTCATTGAGCTTGAAGATGGCATCCCCAATCTCCTTGATATCCACCTTGTGCTCATGGACAAATTCTGTGATCATGGAGTGGTTGGCGTTAAGTACACGCTCCACCATTCCTTGGCACTTGAAGATCTCCTGCTCCACTGCTTCGAGCCTGGCCTTCTCGCTTCCGGTCTTCTTGGGCCCTTGAACATCCCAAATGTGAAGCACCCCCTCACGCATCTCAATGGCGTGAGGGTGTTTCATCATCTCCGGTAGGTAAGGGTTGATGACCTTCTCATAGAACTTGCCCTTGGATGAACTTGGTGGAGCCATGATGATCTCACTACTGCAGGATGCTGCTAACGCGACACTATAATCAGAGACCCTTCGACAAAACTTTGTGCAATGCAATAATCGCAAACAATGATGTAAAAAACCGTAAAAAAAGAAGCAAAATGTTTGCGATGGCGGATACATCAAACACGGTTTGGATTTTAGTTGCGTGTGCAATGCGGGGCATATGGTTCAGTACAATGAACTGTTTGTGATGAGGCAGAACAACAGAAACGGGCAGCCAGATGAAGGTGTGTGCGATATACGACATACAGTTCACTCGGATGAACTGTTTGTGATTAGGCGGAACAAAAGAAACGGTCAGCCAGATCAAGGTGTGTGCGATAGAGGGCAAACAGTTCACTCGTATGAACTGTTTGCGTTGAGCCAAGAGAACAGAAACGGTTCAATTTAACAAGATGTGTGTGATACGCGACAAACAGGTCTGTAATCCGAAATGTGTGCGAACACCAATAATAACACAGACGATTGCTGCTAATAAGACGTGTGTGTTGTGTGATGGGATTGCATACAGAACAACAACATATATATATAGAGAGAGAGAGAGAGAGAGAGAGAGCCTTATAAGGACATGGTTGCATAACCAAATTAAACATCCAATTACATAGGTGGCTACTACACAATGACATTTGCACACACCAAAGTAAACTATTACATGCATAATTACATAGGTGGCTACTACACACATGACATTTCCACACACCAAAGTAAACTATATATTACATGCATAATTAACTAGGATAAACGATCATCTGATCATCATCTACTTCTTGTGACGCTTGCCGCTACTGCTCTGCTTGTGACTCGATCCGGCCTCGTCGATTTCGGTAACGAGGCACTTCCTCGTGTCAACAATCTGCCTGTGCATCTCGTAGCCTGTGTACACGCTCTTGGCCGTGAACCTGAGGTGAGGTTCATCCAGTTGCCGCGTCCAGGCCCCGTGCCAGGATACGGGATTTGTTCTCTTGGCATCCTGCTTCATCTTTTCGTAGTAGGGGTTGATGATGGCCGAGGCGAGTTCAACCAGGGAGTCCTTCTTCGTGCTGCCCCAAACCCTGTAGTGGTCACGGATTTCGACAAGGTTCTTGCAGGCCAAGCCCGTAACCATGAGTGCCTTTACATCGTTGCAGGTTTCCACCGTAGCAATCTGGTAGTCGGTGCTGTTGACAAACCTGGCGAAACGGTCGCAAGGCTCTGTGGCCATGCAGTAGTGGAAGATGAGAACATGATGGCGCACGCACAACTGGGCGACGGCAACCTTATGATCTTTGCCGGGATGACCGCCGGTGTACTGGAGGTCGATGCCGACCACCTTGCACTTATCTCGAGCAAGCAACTGCTCCATGGTGTTGATGTAGTCCTCCACCACGGCCGGGTCGATGGTGTACACCACCGAGAGATCTGTCTCCCTCGTGTGGGTCTCCACTTTATGCTCGCCGAACTCCATTGGAGCGCCGCTAGATATCCTCTCTGTATGTGTCGTTGTGGGTGTGCTTGTTGTGTTGTGGGGTGAGATAGAAAGGTTGAAGAGACTAAGGTTATAATGGCCGCAGGAATTAATGGGAAAGCCAGGCAGCCTGGAATATCCGCACCCCCGTATGGCAGTTCTAATTTGCAGCGTGTAACTCCATCGTGTCGCACATAACTGCATCGTGGCGACGCACACGGCGCAACCGCGTGCATATGGGGGCCCCAACATGATCATGCGCAGGCCCCAACCGCTGGCAGAGCGCGTGCGCAGGGACGCAAGCAGAGTGCTCCGCGGCGCCTCAATGGCAAGCAACCATATATATGCATATAGCAGTTGAACACGCAAGGAAAAGCTATCCACAAGCCGAGCGCGTGGAGGTACGCGAGCAGAGCGCGCCACGGCGCCTAACGGCGAGCAGAGCGTGCCGAGGGACACGAGTAGAGGCCGGCACAGTGATACGTGGCAAATAAGACGAACTGTGAGAGCGATGGCGGAGACATCAAGCACGAATCAGATTAGAGTTGCGTGTGTGATACGTGGCATACAGTTGATCCATCCGAGCTGTTTGTGATGGAATAAGCCGTGTGTGTTGTGGGCAAACACTTGCTGGTATATAACCATTTGCGATTGATGAATTCATCACCGACGGGTTACCTAGTGTGGTCCGTGTGCGATGTGATATGCTCTGTCTACACAACATCTATGCTCTGTGTACAGAAGAACAACATATATATACTTATAACAGGACATGATTGCAAAACCAAATTAAACATCCAATTACATTATATAACAAATACCATAAATATTGCAAGGTTCAAATTCCAGCATTACAAGGCCCAAATTCAAAGATTACAAGGTTCAAACTATTCAGACACATAAAATTCATCTTCTTCAGAATCTTTTTCATGCATTATTTCTGCGAAAGGATCAGCCACCGAGAAGTCATATAGCGGCTCGATACAGTGACTTCTGGATAATCTGTCATATGAACTTACAAACTGAAATTCAGCTTGTGCAGAGCCTTTTCCATTCAGCTGTAGACGCCTGCGCTCTTTAACAATCCATTCACTTCTATGCAGTAAATATAGGGCAAACCTCATTACCATGAGCAACCTTGCTTTCTCAACAAAGAACCTGGCGAATCTAATTTCTGGTGTGGTGCATTGGTACTCGTTAAAAGTAATTTCTGTGAGATGAAAATCAAGGCATTCAATGGGATTGTTATATTCCCCAACATTTTCTACTTTCGGGCCTGCTAGTATCTGCAAACGAAGACAACATATTAGTGCCTAGCTGCAGATTTGAACACTTCGGGCCTCTTTGATTTGCAGGATTTCTAAAATACACGAAAAGAGTGAAATGGCACCTTCAATCTTTCATGATAAACTTTTATCACGAAAGCATGTCAGTCGAAGGAATAAAACGCGTACAACACTAGCATCTCAAAAAAAAATATGTATTGAAATCCTCCAAATTTCCTTTAGAAATCATTCTACATTTGTCATTGTAATCATGGGTAAAAGTAACAAAAAATTGAGCTCCATTGTGGTTAACAATTAACAGGAAAGGAGTATCACCTTGATGTATAGCTTCTTCGTGCAAGGAAAGCATCTAAGGAATCTAACAACTTCATCCAGATCGGGGCCGACAGATTGTAGTGCCAAGATCTTCACTGTGCGCAGAGGCCGGGTCAAGCTTATGGGAATCATTTTTTGGATGACAGGCGAACATATAGATCAACAACAATTAGATAAAATGTGTTGTCCAATAATATATAAGAAGGAGAAGAAGAAGACTGTTGTACTTGAACGGATAATGATCCAGTAACAAGTTCGTTGAATTCACCACACGAATAGCCCAACATTGTCAATTTCGGTGTGTGAATGACCCTGATTCTTGATGGACCTAATTTATCAAGTACATACAATCTCTCGAGGAAAGGCACATTCTCAATGACAATATCGTGAAACACCTCAACTGACAGCCTTGGGCGGCGCCAGCAATGCACATAAATCGCACGGGCATTCGTTGAGGTGATGTGGAGGCTACTAAACCCATCCATCGCATGAAGACGAAGGTACTCGAGTGATGTACAGCCGATGAGTAGGTGCTCCAAATCCTCCTTCGAGATGCGGATGGCAATGAGCTCGAGGTGCTTAAGTTTAGGGAGATGAAGAGCGCGCGCGGCATCGATCCGGGGGCAAATGCACTGCCTGAATGTAGCGCGACGCAGTGTGGGCGCAAGGCGGAGCACGTACGGCGGTAGCGAGCAAGGACATCCAGCATGAAAGCTGAGCTCCTCGAGCCGATCCAGGGCTGGGGATAGGAACCAGTAGTGCAACCTGGGTTCGGTCTTGTTGTGGGGACTGAGCCTGCCGATAGCGAGGCGTCTGACCGGCCCAGGGTGCATGGCGAGGATGTGGGACAATGCGTCCAGGCGTTGCTGCTCCCCACTGCAGAAATCGTGGTCGATGATGAGGTCCATGGGGGTGGAGTGCCAGAGGGGGCGCCACCGCCGCGAGAGGACAGTTGTCCGCACGCCATATTTGATGGGGAGGTGGGATAAGATGGTTACCAACATCTCGTCGCGGAGGCTGCTGATGAAGTCCACATTTGCCGGAGGATCTTGCGGTTCTGGCTTGACCCGCCCCTGCTTGTTGGCCGGCTCGTCATCCATCTCGCAGCAGGAGGCGGTGCTTGTAGATGAGAATGGAAGACTGTTCTACGTACCTTTCCGAGGCGGCCGAAACAAAAGTCCAAAACCAGCAATAAATTGCAGCGCTCGCGGCGTGCGCGGTGGACTGCTCACAGTCGTCCCATCTAATCAAACAGCCGCTCGCGGTAGTAAATGGTTGGTTGAACGCCCATGGTTGGACTAATACGACCGTTTGCGATAATAACGTGGTGGCTATTTGTTAAAAATGCCTAGGAAAATCAATGTATAAAAAGGCGGAACGAACCCTGAATAATTTCATATGTTTAGCACAGTTGCATGTTGCCTCTGTAAAATAAATCATGACGGGAAGATACAGCGTATGTCGTTTCGCACACAGATCATGTGACCAAGTTCCCTCTCGGAACCATGAGGCTTCTTGATAGAAGCTCCTATTTGTATGAAAGAAAATATGGGTCAAAGCCGAGTTGAAAAGGGCAGCAATATCTAACCCTAGCTTACAGAAGGTACAAAAGCACGATGATTAATTGTTCATCATGTTTACACAAAATCCAGATTGAATAGGACAATAACAACTAACTCTGCCAAAGTTTTCAACAGTCATAATCAAATGGACCGGTCTGATCCATAAAATCAAGATCCTGGACCAGAAAATCTACTGGTACATGAAGACAAGTTGTTGTAAATAGAAGCCGAGCATGTTTAGAAGCCCTTTTGTCCACCTGAAACTTCTTTTTATGCTGTTCAACGTGTCCATC
Source organism: Thinopyrum elongatum (assembly GCA_011799875.1). Taxonomy (NCBI): domain Eukaryota; kingdom Viridiplantae; phylum Streptophyta; class Magnoliopsida; order Poales; family Poaceae; genus Thinopyrum; species Thinopyrum elongatum. The sequence goes on from CM022303.1 coordinate 522,865,407, forward strand.
CATGAGAAAGTTTTTGTTAAAAAACTTAATCCTCATGGACAATAGTACTCTCACATTCAACAGGAAGAATGTGACAAAGCTAGTGTTTCCATGGTTGGATGCATATCCTTCCAGCGTTATTGTCCTCAAACGAATGTCATGAGAACTGAGAAAATCCCGGTGCTTCTTATGCCACCGATTGGTTATACCTTTTTGTCCATGTCCTTTAGCCTAAATAGACATGAAGAGTGAAAACAGTTAATGTCTAAAAAAAATAGTACAGCTGAATGGTTAATGTGCTTGATATCATCACCTCTATATACAAATTCTCCAGACATGGAAAGCATCGCAGTAAGCTGATAATCATGTTCAGATCAAAACACCACGTACTGATATGTAAGGTCTTGACAGAATCCAGCACCATTGATAGGGTACCCATGGACAAACTCTTCATTGAGCATAGAACATAATATTAGTACCAAAAGCGTACTCCAAGATTATATAAAACTTATGCGCACAAATGAAAAATGTAGCTTATGATTACAAAAGTGTTGATGATATAAAACTTACGCACACAAATGAAAAATGCAGCTTATGATTACAAAAGTGTTGATGATAATATACAGTACCCGAATAAGTGTGGAGCCAACCACCATCTTGTAACCTTAAAACGGATCAGGAATTACACCCAAGGTCTCCAGTTTAGGTGCAGAGACCACAGTTATTTGCGAAGGTGCATAACGATAATCAAGGAGCAGCCTTTGGAGTGAACGGGCGTCTTTGATGGTGAGCTCCTCTCCTTTAAAGCAAATTCCAATGCTTACAAGGTGAGGCGACTTTATTTGGAGACAATGAATACATATTTCTTTTCCAAAAACAAGCAGCAAGCGCTCCACGGCAGGGCAGCAGGAGTGGATGATGCTGTGCAGTGAGGCCTCTGACAGATCGACCACCACAAGCGCGAGTTTTTTTAGCAGTGGGAGTCGAAGCATTTGTACCAGATTGTCTGGTAGATGACACCGGGCCAGGGTGGTGGTGTGGAGAGAGGAGGAAAACCATGAGATGGACATTGGTGGTGAGGGCATAGCTACAACGCTTGGTGGACAACTATTTGCATAGTAATGGTAGAACTCAAGATAATGGAGTTTTTCGAATTGACGGGATGTCAGCCAGACATCCACCGTGCAGGGTATGTGCAGCAGGCAGCATGCTGGGATGCATAGGCGTTGAACGGAGCCCTGGTGGGAGGAGATGATGGCTCCGTGGAGTTCAAAATCATGAACGACAGATAGCCGGCGATAGTCGAGATTAAGAGGTGCGGCGCGCCACAGAGTGCGCCACCGAGATGCGAGGACCTGTGTACGGCAGCCATCCTTGGTGGGGAGAAGGAAGATGATCTCCCCAAGGATGGCGTCCGGGAGATCGCTGATGCGGTCCGCCCGATATTCTATGGGTTCCTCGGATCCAGGGGTGTGGCCGCTTCTGCCCGCGCTGCCGGGTGCAGGATCTACAACCAGCGGCACCGCTGGCCGGAGCCTCATCTGTGTACATAGCAATCTGGAAAAAAAGGAAAAACATACATGTAGGACATTCAAAATCAATTCTCAAGATCTGGAAGAAAAAAAGGGCACAAACATATATGTAGGACATTCAAAATCAATTCTCAAGATCTGGCTACAAATTATTAGCACGCACGCTAACCCTAGTCGGATTATTAGCAAAAAAATCATTTGTACAGAACAAAAAATTAATCACTAACCATAGATACCATTCAAACAATCAATACACTACACGGATCAAATGAATCTTACTCTGATTTCATGGACTGGGTGAACATAACCAAGGGTTTCTGTTCCCAACAAAAGGGGCCGGGGGGCTAACCGGTTTTCCGTCGGAGTCGGAGTCGTTCTCGGAGTAGCTGTGGACCTCCGGCTCCGGCTGGGGAGGCACAACGACGGTGACGAAGTAAAGGTCACGTTGCTGCCCGCGCGAGACCTCGTCGGCGGCGACAGCAACCTCTGCGCCCAGCTTCATGCATTGTGCGGGTGCTTCACCAGCCCCGGCGTCGCCACTCCCACCGATGGTGCGCTTCAGCAAAATCCTAATACACTCCATGCAGCGGTGACAACTGTGGACGGGGTGTGCAGCCACCTATTATGACCAACGGATCGGGCACGCCATTAATATGGAGCAGTGGGAGCAAGGTGGGCGGCGGTCAAAGGGATGGCTCGCCTCCCGGTGAGCCTGCACAGCAGACTGCTGGCATGCCTACCGTCATTTCACACAGCTACTAGCACACCCCACGGTGAGTGCGTAGCGAACACGCGCATGCTTCGGCCTCCCGGTCTGCCTGCTAGCATGCGTCTTGTCAACTCACGCATGCTCGTACGGCACACGGGACGCGTGCGCGGCACGTATTATATTGATTTTTCCTTTTTGATGATTAATTCTGTCGCTTTATTGCTTAACCGAAGCACGGCACGTACATTGTTGGTCTAACGCACACGGTTCGAATAAAGAGTCCGTTTGTGATATTGATAATTATTTATAATTTCCTGTATGTAAGAAGATTATATCAAAACTTGTCTCAAATTTGAACATAATAATAATATCACAGTCTATTGGTGTCCATATGACACCGCGATAACTTTCATGAATTTCAACTTAGTTTTGGATTTACTGGATTTTAAAATCAAGATTCTCGATGTTAGAAATTTCTTGCATGGGGACTAAACATGCACCCAGGGACACGTACACATATGATTTTGCAATCCATTTTCGTGCACTATCACGGGTCTCATGTAGATCAAATTTGATTTTTGGACATTTAAATCCCTGGGAAATCAATCAATGTATAAAAACGGATAAATGTTATCTAACTTTTTCAATTTTCAACACTAAACTCCTTTGGTCGCATGTTTGCTGCAGAAAAAGTTTGACATGCATCTTTGGGCCACATACACGTGGTGGTCCTAGGACACTCACTCGCATGGGCCCGCGAGGTCGCCATCCAGCACTATGACATGCGATGAGAGAGGTTAATTTGACCAACAAGGATGGTCATTTTTTGGTTTTTGTTACGTACGGTAGGAGTATATATATAGTACGCGTTGAAGAGGGTGGCCGGGGGCAATACTACGCGTCATATAGGACAGTCACTCGCGTGTGATGCTTCCATCCGTGGGCCCGCGAGGTTGTCCTCCATCACTTTGACCCAACAAGGAGGTTTCTTTTTGGGTTGTGTTGCGGTAGGAGTATATAGTACGCTTTGAAGAGGGTGGTCAGGGCAATACTATGCGTCATATAGGACAGTCACTCGCGTGCGATGCTTCCATCCGTGGGCCCGCAAGGTTGTCCTCGATCACTTTCACCCAACAAGGAGGTTTCTTTTTGGGTTGTGTTGCGGTAGGAGTATATAGTACGCGTCGAAGAGGGGAGGAGGGGGCGGGGCAGCACATACTACACACACATCATGAATGATCTCACTCCGTGTGGGGACTTTTCGGTTTCCGAGGCAGGTGCCACAAAGAAGTTGTGCATATTGGGTATTAAAAACATCACCAACACATTGGACCACGTGCAGATGATGGTTGTCACTCATTCGCCTGTGACTCTTTCCTCCATGGGCCCGCGAGGTCGTCATCCATCTAATATATGACACAACGAGAAAGGTAATTTGACGAACAAGGAGGATTATTTTCGGGTTGTGTTACGGTACGTAGGAGTATATATTACGTGTCGAAGATGGGAGGGGGGCAACATATATATACTACGTGTCATGAACCTCGGTTCGTGTGGGGGACTTAAAGGTTTCCGAGGCAGGTGCCACATCAAAGTTCTGCATATATATTAGGTATTCAAACATCACAACCACACATATCCATACATGTGTTTGGCCCACAAGCAAGCGATGGCGGTTGTACTCTAGCACTCACTCACGGGGTTATCGGCGAGATGCTTCATCCATCTATGTGTGCCCACTTGGTCAATCACTTCGACCGACAACGATTAAGGTTAATTTGACTTATAATTAGGAGGGGATTAAATTTTGGTCTGTCTTATATGGTACGGTACATGCAACTATGCTTCGAGCGCATGTGTATGCATGAATACCTCCCACCGGGTCAAAGTGGGGGGTGGGGGCGAGCACGCGACGCGTCGTGAACCAGATCTGTGTGGGGACTGTGCGATTTTTGACGCATGCATGTGCCACATCAAAATGTTGTGCTTTTGGTATTCAAACATATATGCATGCATCACGCATGTCCATACATATGTTTGGGGCACATACATGCAGTGGTTGTCTTTGGACACTCTCCCTCGCTTGGTTATCATCGACGGCCTATATATTCGTGGGCCCGTGTGGACGTCCATCACTTCGACCAACAACGCGAGAGAGGTTACCAGGGTGGATTCTTCTTCTCTTGGTTCGTGTTACCCTATAGTCGTACATCCATCATGGTGAGATTCGAGACCTAAGTTTGAGGGCTCGCATACACATGAATCCCTATATATATATATATATATAGTATACGCGTCGTGAACCCTCGCTCCGTGTGGGGACTTTCCGGTTCCAAAAGCACGCTGCCACATCAAAGTTGTGCATTGGGTATATTCAAACACCACATGACACTTCATACATATGTTTGGGCCACATGCACGTAGTGGTTGTCTTCAGGCACTCCCTCGCGTGGTTTATCGGCGACAAGCTAGCCTATTTTGTGGGGCCGTGTGTGGACATCCATGCATGACTTTGACCCAACAACAAGAGAGGTTATACGACCAAGGTGGTGACTCTTCTTGGTCAGTCTTACAATACGCCTTGGTGAGATGCCCCCTCCCACCGACTCAAAGTGTGTGTGTGTGGGGGGGGGGGGGCACAGTACTACTTCGTACTAGATGAACCTCCGTGGGGTCGGGGATGTCCAGTTAATTTGCGATGCACATGTGCCACATCAAATTTGTGATTTGGTTATTTAAATATCATACCACATCGTTTTCACACACACACGCATGCACACACACACACACACATATATCGGGCCACCCTCAGGTGTGGTTCGTATGTGGTCTCACCCATCTAACGCCAGAAGAACACATCTGTGGGCCTGCACATGGTCCACATTTGATCGGAAGCAAGGGGGGGTTGACCATGATGTACTCCTTTCGGTTTTGTGTTATGGTAGGGTGAGATGTCAGACCTAGCTACTTGGGGGCATGCGTTCATAGCTAGGATTCCCCTCCCGGCAACATGAAGTGTGTGTGTGTGTGTTTGGGGGGGGGGAGGGCTAGCAATAATAACGTGCGCTTTGTGCGATAGGTGCCACATCAAAGTTGTGCATTGGGTATTTGAACATCAAACCACCCATTTCATACATATATTTGGTCCACATGCAAGTGTGTTCGTGTTCTGACCCTTTCCTGTGTTTTTTCGCCAAATTTATAAACAACAGACGAGTCGGACGTAGTAACAGTCTGCGATCGGGTACGAAACAGACACGGTTCCCTAGGACTACCCGTGTGCCGCGCCCCTGCCCCTGTCACCCACATGATCACAGTAGATTGGGCTCCATGAGGCTTCCCTCCCCCTCTCAAAAATATCTACTCCCTCGCAATCTTGAAAATATCTACCCGCCTAGATGGTTTTTCTGTTTGATAGCACACGATTAGTATGTGTGGACCGTGTGCGATGTCTGTTACTCCCGCTCTGCTTCAATTAGTAGATCCAAATTTTTAGTAGCCCCGGCATTTTATTCCCGCCTGCATCCCTCGCAATCTCAAAAATATCTGCTCGGCTGGAGTGTTTTTCTGTTTGATAGCACATGATTATTATGTTTTAACCATGTGTGATGTTCGTTACTCCCGCCCCGCTCTGCTTCAATCCCTTGATCCAGATTTTTGGTAGCCCCGCCATTTTAGTCCTGCCTAGTAAAATTTTCAGTACCCGCGTCATTTCCTCAAACACCACCTTGGACCCCCTCCACACACACACACCCCAAATCCTTCGCTCACCCCAAATCCCCCGCTCACACACATACACACCACCCCTCCCTCACTCCAAACCTAGCTAGGTCGCCGCCACGCCGCCTCCATCGTCAACCTCTGCCGGTCTGCCCGTGCAGTTTACCCACCGATATACATACCCTCGCCGCCCTGAGTTTCTTAGATGATGCCTGCGAAACGCCCCCTTTCCCAGAGATTCCCATCCCCACCCCCTCCCCCATTCCAGAGCGTCGTAGCCTAAGCCCGGCTACGCTTCCCGGGGAGCTCGAGGAGCGAATGGACCAAAAGAGCTTTACCGCAGCCTCTTCGCCCGACGTCAGTGAGGTGGCCACCGAGGAAGCTGACGACAATGACTGGACCTGGATTGAGCCTTTCAATCAGCGGGCTAGAGTATTCTGGCATGTCGCGGACGCCGGCTACGACATAGAGGTCGTCGACAGCGACAGCTTGACGCGGGCTATGTCACAGGTTAAGTTGCCCACCCCCAACCCTTCGGGTTCGACAGCCATCGATCTCATCGATGGTCCTGCCGCTGATCTCCTGCGGCTCGTTATGAACAATTTGCCATCCTTCATCGCCATGGAGCCCCTTTTGTCATTTCTGAAGGACATGTTCTGCGACGCTGGCTTGGGATCCTCAGCTGGCAAGTCAGACCTCATCGACGGTGACCACGAGGAGGAGCCAATCTGTGACAAGTGAGGAAACCCATGATTTGTTTTCTCGAACCCCTTTTATAGTGAGAACATGTCCAGTATTTATTGCTATATTTGGTTGTTTGCATTGCGCCTTGTTTATTTCTACGGTTAATGGTTGTCCGGTTGTTTGTAGTTAGCATATGTCCAGTTTCAATTGCCATCTTTGGTTGTTCATAGTATGCCTTGTTTATTTCAGCTATTCACGGTGTGATGTTCTATATGTGCTAGTATGAACTGTGCAGTTCAATTTCAACAATACCAATTTTAACAATAGCTCTATGAATGACTATATTTGGTTGCTATTAAGCATGTTGTACTCCCTCCGGATCTTTTTAGTTCGCATATAAGATTTGTCTAAAGTCAAGCCTCGTAAAGTTTGACAAACTTTATAGAAAAAAATACCAACATTCACAATATGAAATCAATATCAATAGATGTGTCATGACTTAAATTTTCATATTGTATAACTTTAGCATGATAGATGTTGATATTTTTTCATATAAATAAGGTCAAACTTTATGAAGTTTGACTTCAGACAATTCTTATATGCAGAGTAAAAGGACCGGAGGGAGTATTAACACGCCTTTCCATTTGATTTAACAATGGCACTGTTTGGATACTCTAACTTAGCTAGAGGTTAGAGTTAGTTTCTAGCTCATGACAGTTAAAAGGGAGAGAGAGAGATTGGTGGAATAGTTGATTGTATTGATTGAGCCTCGTGGGCATATATATAGGAGTACATGGTCATCTTGGAGTACAAGTCAAGGTAGAATAAATCGTATGCTATCCTATGTTTCCTAAATAACAATGATACTCAGCAATGACTAACCCTAAACTAACTCTAGCCAAAGAGGTGCTTGGATGACAGGGTTAGGTTGACAATAAATGCACTAGGAGAACTAGTCCCAATTAGCACCTCTTGGGTGGGATAGTTTTTTTGGGTGGGTTAGATGCAACTAGCTCAATCTAGCCCTCATGTTTGGATACTTTAGGGCTATTTGAGCCCAAACTAGCTCAAACTAACTCTAACCCATGGATCCAAACAGGGCCAATAACTAGTGTACTTAGACCTGCACAATACAAGTTTAAATGACTATGTTTGCTTATTTTTAAATATTAGGCTTGTTGCAGTTAATAACACACCTTTCCACTTCTTGTTTTTAAACATTAGGTTTTTAACAATTTGGTCTTGCACATGTAGGTCCTGCTGTCAGAGGTTTTGACCCACTGTTCGACCCTTTTTGCATATGGGGAAATGAGTTGTCCATTAATATTAGTCAAGTCAAGAAACTCAGAAAGATTGTTAGGATAAAGAAATTAGCGACAAAAAACAACAAGATCTTTGTCTGCACAATGAAGAAGACATTAGTTCACTACAGCATGGTACTAACTGTTATACCTTGTCTTTTTAATTCCTTTGCGCCATTTCAAATCTAGAGAAGATATTTATGCATATCCTTGTTTTCAGGCCTTTCCAAAGCAGTTCACTGATGATTACCTCTCAAACCACCTGTATGGTCAGGAGGCGAGGAAGGTATTTATACAACACCAATGGTTCAATATTGAAGTCTTCCCGAAGAGGACGAAGGATGGACGGTCAATCATCCACATGTACTAGCCTAAAGTTGCAAAGACGTTCAACATCAATGGAGGCTCAATATTCACCTTTCGCTTCAGCAGTTTTCCAGATGAGATTCATCTGTCTATGTTGGGGCCGGATTTCGGGGACACGACATATCCCAGAAAATTAACCCCTCGTGTCATCACCAGCCCAGGATTACCGTTACTGGTGGACACGTCCTTGTTACAGATTACCAAGCTATTACAAGAGTTGAATATAAGACCATAAAGGTCCAATGATACAACAATGATGTCTGGTGGTGGATGACAGAATTAACTCGTGGTTCTCCAACGTCGATGGGGCTCCATTCCCACAGGAACAGCTGACCCGGATAATTCCTATCCCGCATGGCTGCCATCCTAGGTTCCGCACGGACATCGCTGTGGTACTCCTTGTAGAAATCTTGACCTGGCCAAGTAAATAGCCAGGGACAAGCCTGTGAGTACGTTTGAATGTACTCGCAAACATCATGAAAAAAAGATATACCGAATGCAATAATTAAATTATAAGATCATGATGAACCAAACTTTATGCGTATGCTCATGCTGGACTATATAAAATGCATGCTGACAGGGATTAATTCATGGCATGATAAAATATTAGCATGTGAAAATATATAAAATTGTTAGTGATAAACAAGGAAAGTCAAAGGAAAACAAAATAAAAGAAATGCCGGTCGGATGTCAAGTGACACCACGGTAGGTCTTGAAGAGAAATGCCAAACGGGTGTCTAAAAGAGAAATCGGACGAGACAGGACCATCCGAGAACTCAGGCGACGCCACGAGAGGTCTTGAAAAGAAATGCCAGTCGGGTGTCAAGTGACGCCTCGGTCGGACTTGAAAAGAAATGCCAATCGGGTATCCACAAGAGTAGTGGCGTGATAAACCGCCTGATAACTCGAGGGATGCCACGAAGAGGTCTTGAAAATAAATGCCAATCGGGTGTCCACAAGAGTAGTGGCGTGACAGACCGCCTAATAACTCAAGGGACGCCACGGAGAGGTCTTAAAAATAAAATTGAGTGCCCGGGGTAGTCTAGCCAGCCCCTGAGACACTCAGGAATATAAAATAAGAGAAACAGGTTAGTCCACAATAATATGTATAACCACAGTATAGCAAAATATCCGTGATAGCATCAGGGTGACAATAAATATTCAGCAAAAACAATTCAGGCACTTTTTAAGTATTTCCTCCGAAGACCGACGCTAAGACCGACACTTGACCAACCCAGACTGTAGCCCTTAACCGCGGACACAGCTATTCGAATAGGTTTAAACTCTGCAGAGGGTGTACTCTTTACCCACAAGTAAAGGATTTCTTTAGTCAGTACCGTGATACCGACTAATTCCCATTACGGTCTTTGGGTTGAAAACACACCTGACCAGCACACACCAGATTAACTCTCCGGATGCCAGGAATCACCCAAAGCATCGTTCAAGAAAACTCTGAGACGGAGAGACCAACGTCCTGCATGGGATCACTATTAATATGCGCGGATTCCAAGGGGTGCCCCCCCTCTCAGTCACAACTGGAAACACCCATGCCCCCTGACCCGATGACAGGATTTAGTCCCGGATCCCTGGGAAACCCTCATCGTGGCCCTCTGTACGGTGTGTGCATGGAAAGGGGTTATCAACTTACTGAACCATACCCTACCTGTGGCAGCACGAAACAAGTATGGGGGTTACCGGAACAAGACTCGATCTATGGTCGACTCAGGAGGCATTAAGTTTCCTGCAACGGTTAGCACAACAAGGTATTCCTTCAACAGCAATCCCAACAGGGCCACAATCCTTGCATGCTCCAACAAGCACAACAAACAAGGCATGATCACGCTCCAACATGATCATCCTCCTGCCGGTAACGATATTTCACTTATGCCTGCTCCTGCAAGTTAGTCATGGCAACACACGATGCACGGTACGATGAAACATACCAACACTACATGCATGCAAATTTTACTCGAATTCAAACCATGCAAGCACTACTAGCAATATGCAATTTAGTTTGAATTTAACACAGTCATGTTTAAATTATTCTAGCAAATAAACTACCATGCATTCACCATATCAAGTGTTCAAGATGCTTGCCTTGAGCATGCAGAAGTGTGGGGTGCACTCCAAAAGTTTGAAAACTTTATCTTCCCTCCATTTCCTATTTTTCAAAAATATTTGAATTACCACATAATTCAAAAATAGTGCCAAAAATTGTTTCAAATATTTTTGAAATAAATACTATAATAAACTAGACGAAAAATTAGAAATACCAGAAAAAGAATTAAATTATTTGGAGTTCATATGATTTATCTAGAGAGTTTCTAAGCTAAAACAATTGATTAAAAGGACTTTTTAATTGACCCAGTGATCATAATGCTCAGGAAAAATGTTCACCTAAGCTGGATAAATAGAGCATGTTTTTATAAGACTGTAGAAATTTGTATCACTGGATTTGGATTTGAAATGTATGCTGTGGAAATGGTTGAAGTATATTGGAAAAGAAAAAGGAAAAGGGAAGCAGTGCGCCCTGGGCGGGATTTAACCGCGAGGTGTAACTGGGCCGGCCTGGTCGATCAGCAGCGCTGAGGAGGGGATGACGTCGGTGACGTATTTCGTTGAATATGTATCCTCTGTGCGGAAACGGCTTGTTGCAAAACCGCCTCCACTCTCTGGCGGCTCTGGGTCACTGACAGTGGGCCCGCCTGGCCCACTGGTCAGGTTTGACCGGTCTCCGTGCTCCTCCTCGCGCGCGTCTGGCAGAAACAGAGGAGGAGCTCCGGCGATGGTTGCCGGTGTTGCAGGGCATCTCCGGCGATGCTCGGCACATGGATGGATTCAGGGGAAGATGACGCATCCATGGTAAGTGAAAAGGATCGTCGGGGAAGCTCAGGTTGAGCAGGGCTTCATCCATGGCGGAGGAGTTCGTCGGGTGGTAGAGGGCTTTCGCCCTGGAGCTTGCTCTGGTGAAATTGAAGGGCGGGGTGGATCCGCGGAACCACGGGGAGGCCCCTGGTGTAGAGACTGGAGAGGGGGAGGCACTGGAGAGGTGGCGAGCTCTGAGGCGGAGGCGATGGCAGTAGATGCCGGAGGTGAGGAGGACGACCACCTCCGGTCGTCCTGTTGCTCGAGAGACTCAGAGAGGGCGAGGGAGGGATGGTGATGGACTGAGCGACTCGGGGGGGGGGAAGCTTAAATAGGCGGGGAAGGGCGGTGCCGCGGCTTCCGAAGATAAGCACGGCGGGGCGGCCATTGATGGCGAGGATGAGGTCGTTGGGTGGCCGGTGGAGTGGTCGGCGAGTCGGTGGAGGAGTGGATAGGCTCAGGTGGTTAGAAGTTAAGAGGGGAGCGAGCTGGCGGGTCTGAGCGGCTCGGGCGGTGCCGTGCCCGAGCTGCCGACCATGGCGGCGGTGGTGGTCGGTGAGGAACGGTGCTAGAGCCAAGGGGGAGGTGTTGGCGGTGTTCAGCGTTGACTGGGCGATCTGGGGAGGATCAGGACGGGCGAGGGGAGCAACAGAGCAACAACGCGAAGGCGAGGCCGAGCCTGCCAAACGAGCACTCTGCTCGTGCTCTAGGCATGCACAGGAGTTGCTTGACGAAATGCCAAGGGGTTTTAGGCTGATCCAAATGATCCAATTTTTGGCAGGGTGGTGTTATCTAGGATGGAAAAGATGATGGACATGTTATCTTGGCCATATGATCAAATTGTGTGTGTAGTTTGGAAGGAGGCAAGGATTCAGTTATGCACATGAGCTGTTTGACAAAATGCTATGGCCATCTAGGAATCTTTGTTGGCTGAGAGAATTGCCAGGATGGTGTCTCCTTAGTGGTTAAATACTATAGTGAGGCTGGTATGGCCAGAAGAGGAACTTGCTAGTGCAAGTTTTATCAGAATACATTCCTGGACAGAAACTGCAGAAGGTTATTTGGTGGTTTTGGAAAATTCATATAGGGCTGATCTTCTGGAGTTAAGGGTTCTGTTGGAAGGACTAGGGTGTGGAAAAATTTCAGAATTTTTGGAGCAAGGAAAATAGAGGTTGTAGTAGAAACTCAAATTCAGGACAGAATTGAAAAGAGGTTGTTTCACTCAAAATTTTCAAAATACCAAGTTGGGTTTTTGCATAAAAGTGATCTGTAGGCATCACATGACCTCCCACAATTTTTGTGGAATTTAAAAACAATTATTTAAAATAGTTGTAGTGCAACAGAGGCATTTAAAATATTGAAAATGCTATTAAAAGAGTTGTTTAGAGCAAATTTTATTCTGAAAATAATTCCTACTATTATTGAAATATAAAAGAAATGTTTTAAGAGAACTACCAAAGCCACAATATTATTCCAAAAATTTCTATATGGAGGGAAGAATTTTGAAAAACAGAAACAGAAAATGGTTCTGAAAATAATAAAGGACTTGATATATTTCAAAATTTTACTTTCTGGCCAAATTTTAATTAATAAAATCATGGTTAAATTTTTGGGGTGTTACATTCTATGTACTGTCTATGATGCTAATTTCCAAATGTTATAGATGTTGCATGTGAAACTTGCTGCTGGTGCAGTTGTGTAGCTGAGTGCTGAAGCTATATGATGTTGTACTCTGATGTATTTCAATTATGAAATCCTGCTTTCTTAATACGAAAATGAAATATATTGTGTGCTTAATATGAAATCTCAATTAGATTAATAATGGATTATTAATAATAGGCCAATTAGCCTGCTAATTACCAAATTAGCCTGCTAATTAGGTTTTTATCTTGCAAACGGTTATTGAGAAAACACCATGGGCGATAACCTCAGACAACGCACACAGTTTCTAGGAATAAAACATGTTGGATCAATGAACAATCGCACACGACTTCCTCTTGAAAACTGTTTGCGTTATGCCAACATGCGCAAACATTTACCACATAAAAAGTGTGTGTGATGGACAGCCTATGCCACACGGTTTCTTCTACGCACCGTGTGTGATGCATTCAATAACGCAAACGGTAAAATTGTTAATATCGTCTGCAATGGCAACGCTATCACAAACGATTTAATGGGGAAAATTGTGTGTGATGTACATGCGAACGAAAATGTTTTCCTTGGAGTGACTGTGTGGGATGTTTATACGAACGGAAACGTACTTCTTGAATTGACTGTGTGGGATGTACATACTAATGGAAACGTATTCCTTGGATTGACTGTGTGGAATGTACATATGAATGGAAACATTTAGTCAGGACTGACTGTGTGGGATGTACTTACGACCGGAAACGATTTGGCCTGTATAATTGTATTTTTTTAGCACAACTGTACGTATAACTGTATTTGATCGCTCGCCCGTCGCACATGACCTCACTTTGTCGAGCGTGTGTGACCGGAGGGCCTATCCCCGACAGTTTCTGGGTCGTGTGGGTAGGACCCCCCCTATCGCAGTCACTCACTTGGCGAAGGTTCAAAACGCCATCGCGGAAAGGGGTTAAAAACTGTTTGTATAGCACCTCGCTGTACTAGTGTCTAGATCAGTCAGAAAATAGCATGAAACAAGAACGAAGGAGAAATTTGCGATACGGTAGTCAAAACATCTGGGAGTATATATAAAGAATTTTTATCTTGCGAAATAAGTGTACGAGAGGAAAACGGAGTCGGGAAGGCACACGAGGGGCCCATAAGGCAACCTGGCGCGCCCAGGGGGTATGGCATGCCCTGTTGCCTTATGACCTCCTCGTGGGTCCTCTTGGCTGTCTCTTATTTTTCTATTTTTTTTCTAATATTCCAAAATGGACATAAATAATTTTTATGGAATTTTTTGAGTCGGTTTACTTACCGTATCACATACCTGCTCCTTTTTAGGGTTTTGGAGTGTTCCGGAAGGTATCTCTTATGTGTTCCTCTAGTGTCATAGTTTGAACAATATTAATTTCAACATTAATAGGTGTACCTGAGATATAATGCTTAATTCTTTGTCCATTTACCACTCTCGGATTAGTGCCCTCGACATTATTGATCTTGATAGCTTCGGAACGATAAACTTCTTCAATGATACAGGGTCCTTCCCATTTGGAGAGAAGTTTTCCTGCAAAAAATCTAAAATGAGAGTTTTACAATAGAACATACTCATCCACTTTGAATTCCCATTTTTGAATTCTTTTATCATGCCATCTTTTAACTTTTTCCTTAAACAACTTGGCATTTTCATAAGCTTGGGTTCTCCACTCATCCAGAGAGCTAATATCAAATAACCTCTTTTCACCGGCAAGTTTGAAATCATAATTAAGTTCTTTAATTGCCCAATATGCTTTATGTTCTAATTAAAGAGGTAAATGACATGCTTTTCCATAAACCATTCTATACGGAGACATACCCATAGGATTCTTATAAGTAGTTCTATAAGCCCATAGTGCATCATCAAGTTTATTAGACCAATTCTTTTGAGATCTATTAACAATCTTTTACAAGATTAATTTTATTTCTCTATTGCACAATTCAACTTGACCACTAGACTGATGATGATAAGGCAATGCAATTATATGGTTAACATCATATCTAGCAAGAAGTTTACGGAAAGCATCATGAATAAAATGTGAACCACCATCAGTCATTAGATATCTAGGGACTACAAACCTCGGGAAAATAACTTCTTTAAGCATTTTAATAGATGTGTTGTGATCAGCACTACTAGTTGGAGTAGCTTCTACCCACTTAGTAACATAATCAACAACTAGAAAATGTGTATACCCATTAGAGGAAGGAAAATGTCCCATATAATCAAATCCCCAAACATCAAATGGTTTAATAACAAGTGAATAATTCATAGGCATTTCCTAATGTCTACCAATGTTACCAATTCTTTGACATTCATCACAAGAGAGGACAAACTTACGTGCATCCTTGAAAAGAGTAGGCCAATAAAAACCAGACTGTAATACCTTATGTGCAGTTCTGTCTCCGGCATGGTGTCCTCCATATGCCTCGGAGTGACACTTCCGTAGGATTTGTTCCTGTTCATGCTCAGGTATACAACATCTAATAACACCATCTACTCCTTTATATAGATGTGAGTCATCTCAAAGGTAATGTCTCAGATCAAAGAAAAACTTTTTCTTTTGTTGGTATGTGAAACTAGGTGGTATACATTTAGCAACAATGTAATTAGCATAGTCTGCATACCAAGGAGTATTATGAGAAGCATTTATAGCAGCTAATTTTTCATCAGGAAAACTATCATCTATAGGCACTGGGTCATCAAGAACATTTGCCATTCTAGATAAATTAACAGCTACGAGATTCTCAGCTCCCTTTCTATCAATAATATGCAAATCAAATTATTGTAGCAAAAGGACCCACCTAATCAACCTAGGTTTAGCATATTTCTTTTCCATAAGATATTTAATAGTAGCATGATCAGTATGAATAGTTACTTTAGAATCAACTATACAAGATCTGAATTTATCACATGCAAACACAACTGCTAAAAATTCTTTCTCGGTAGTAGCATAATTTCTTTGAGCACTGTCTAGAGTATTACTAGCATAATGAATAACATTCAATTTCTTATCAACTCTTTGTCCTAGAGCAGCACCAACAATATGATCACTAGCATCACACGTAATCTAAAAAGGGAAATTCCAATTAGGTGGTTGAACAATTGGTGCAGAAATTAAGGCTTTCTTAAGTATTTCAAAGGCTTCTACGCAATCATCATCAAAACCAAATGGAACATCCTTTTGCAAAAGATTAGTAAGAGACCTAGAAATTTTAGAGAAATCTTTAATGAACCTTCTATAAAAACTAGCATGACCAAGGAAGCTTCTTATACCTTTTATATATTCAGGGCATGGCATTTTCTCAATTTCATCAACCTTAGCTTTGTCTACCTCGATACCTCTTTCAGAAATTTTATGCCCAAGGACTATACCTTCATTCACCATAAAGTGGCACTTCTCCCAATTCAAGACAAGATTAATTTGTTCACATCTCTGCAAAACTCGATCAAGGTTGCTTAAGCAATCATCAAAAGAAGTCCCCTAAACGGAAAAATCATCCATGAATACCTCAACAATCTTTCACAAAAGTCAGAGAATATAGCAGTCATACATCTTTGAAAGGTAGCAGGTGCATTGCATAAACAAAAAGGTATACGTCTATAAGCATAAGTTCCAAAAGGACAAGTAGAAGTAGTTTTCTCTTGGTCCTCTTTTAACATAGGTATTTTAGAGAAACCAGATTATCCATCTAGGAAACAGAAGTGTGTATGCTTAGACAATCTTTCTAACATTTGATCAATAAAAGGCAAGGGCTAATGATCTTTTCTAGTAGCTTTATTTAGTTTTCTGAAATCAATTACCATCCTATAACCAGTTACAATTCTTTGTTGGATTAGTTCATTTTTATCATTACGAACAACAGTAATGCCTCCTTTCTTAGGAACACAATAAATAGGACTTACCCATCTACCATCAGCTATAGGATAAATTATACCTGCTTCTAGAAGCTTTAATATTTCAGTTCTTACCACATCCTTCATTTTAGGATTCAAACATCGTTGATGACCAATGACTGGCTTAGCATGAGGCTCCATATTAATCTTGTGCTGACATAAAGTGGGACTAATGCCCTCAAGACCATCAAGAGTATATCCGATAGCAGAACAGTGCTTCCTCAGAGTTTTAAGTATTCTTTTTTCCTCATGCTCTGAAAGGTTAGCATTGATAATAATAGGATATATCTTCTTTTCATCAAGATAAGCATATTTCAATGTATCGGGTAATTTATTTAGCTCAAACACAGGATCACCCTTAGGTGGAGGAGGATCTCCAAGATTTTCCACTAGCAATTTATGTTTAAGGATAGGTGCTTGATTAAAGAATATCTCATCTATTTCATTTCTTTCATTCATATGCATATCATTTTCATGGTCTAGCAAATATTGTTCTAACGGATCAGTACAAGGTACGACAATAGAAGCAAGACCAATAATTTCATTCTTACTAGGCAATTCTTTAGCATGTGGTTGTTTATGAAACTTAGAGAAATTGAACTCATGAGATACATCACCAAAATTAACACTGCCCGTTTCCCCATTGCAATCAATCTTAGCATTATCTGTATTCAGAAAAGGTCTAGCAAATATAATGGGACAAAAATCATCTTGTGGAGAACCAAGAACTAGAAAGTCAGTAAGGTACTTGATCTTACCACACAAGACTTCAACATCTCTAACAATCCCAAGCGGTGAAATAGTATCTCTATTTGCAAGTTTAATAGTAACATCAATGTCCTCTATCTCAGCAGGTGCATTATCATTCATAATCTCTAGATATAAGGTAAAAGGAATAGCACTCACACTAGCACCCAAATCACATAAACCATAATAACAATGATCTCCTATCTTAACAAAAACCACAGGCATGCCAATAACATGTTTATTTTTATCTTTAGGATCAGGTTTAGCAATTCTAGTTGCTTCATTACAGAAATATATGACGTGCCCATCAATATTATCAACCAGAAGATCTTTAACCATAGCAACATTAGGTTCAACAATTATTTGTTCAGAAGGTTTATATGTTTTAATATTACTCTTATTAACCACAGTTGAATCTTTAGCATGTTCCTTAATCCTAACAGGGAAAGGTGGTTTCTCAATATAAGTAGTAGGCATAACTGGATCAACATTATAAATGATTGTTTCATCTTTAGCTATAACAGGTTCCTCAAACTTTTCTTCAATAGGTGGATGAAATTTAAACCACTTCTCCTTAGGGAGATCAACATGAGTAGCAAATGATTCACAAAAGGAAGCTACTATCTCAGAGTCAAGTCCATATTTAGTACTAAACTTATGAAAAGCATCAGTTTCCATAAAAGATTTAACACAATCAAACTCGAGTTTTGATACCTGACTCTTTACCTTTGTCGAGTTCCCAATCTTCAGAGTTGCGTTTAATTATTTCCAGAAGACCCCATTAGAATTCAATAGTTTTCTTCATAAAGGAACTAGTAGAAGAAGAATCAAGCATGGATTAATCATTATGAGAAAGCCAAGCATAAAAGTTTTGGATAATAATTTCTCTTGAGAGCTCATGATTGGGGCATATATACATCATGTACTTAAGCCTCCCCCAAGCTTGAGAGATACTTTCTCCTTCATGAGGCCAAAAATTATAAATAATTCCGATCATGATGAACCAGATGCATAGGATAAAACTTCTGATGAAATTCCAATTTCAACCAATTCCAATCCCATGTTCCAATATCATCCAATAGCCTATACCATGTCAATGCCTTTCCCTCCAAATATAAAGGGAATACCTTCTTCTTAACTCCATCCTCGGATAAACAAGCAAGCTTAAATAATCCATAAATTACATCCAAATAGATTAAGTGCATATCCGAATGTACCGTTCCATCTCCTGCATAAGGATTAGCTAGCAGTTTCTCTAACATACCCGAAGAAATCTCATAATAAATATTTTTAGTAGGTTCAGTAGGTAGAGGAACAACTCTTATTGCTTTCATTCGAGGTGAAGATACCCCGAACAAACCCCTCAAAGGATATTTTTTTTCATAGTAACAAGTAACAGTAAATTTCAACACTCAGTATAAATGTTTCATTGCCCAATTACACTTACCAAAGGCGCTTCACTCCCCGGCAACAGCGCCAGAAAAGAGTCTTGATAACCCACAAGTATAGGGGATCAATCGTAGTCCTTTTGATAAGTAAGAGTGTCGAACCCAACGAGGAGCAGAAGGAAATGATAAGCGGTTTTCAGCAAGGTATTTTCTGCAAGTACTAAAAATAGCGGTAACAGATAGTTTGATAGCAAGGTAATTCTTAACAAGTAACAAGTAGCAATAGTAACAAAGGTGCAGCAAGGTGGCTGATACGTCTCCAACGTATCTATAATTTTTGATTGTTCCATGCTGTTATATTATCATTCCTGGATGTTTTATAATCACTGTATAGCAACTTTATATCATTTTTGGGGACTAACCTATTGACATAGTGCCCAGTGCCAGTTGCTATTTTTTGCTTGTTTTTTACTTCACAGAATATCAGTACCAAACGGAGTCCAAATGCAGCGAAACTTTTTGGAGAATTTTTCTGGACCAGAAGACACCTGTTGGGCCAAAGAAGTACCAGAGGGGGGATCCGAGGGGAGCACAACCCACCTGGGCGCGCCTGGGGGCCCAGACGCGCCCTGGTGGGTTGTGCCCACCTCGGCCGCCTCCCGCACCGCCTCTTTGCTCTATAAATACCCCGAAAATCCAAAAACCCTAGGGGAGTCGACGAAACACAATTCCAGCCGCCACAAGTTCCAGAACCACCAGATCCAATCTAGACACCATCACGGAGGGGTTCATCATACTCATTGGTGCCTCTTCGATGATGCGTGAGTAGTTCATTGTAGACCTACGGGTCCGTAGGCAGTAGCTAGATGGCTTCTTCTCTCTTTTGATTCTCAATACAATGGTCTCTTGGAGATCTATTTGATGTAACTCTTTTTGCGGTGTGTTTGTTGGCATTCGATGAACTTTGAGTTTACGATCAGATCTATTTATTCATGAAAGTTATTTGAGTTTCTTTGATCTCTTATATGCATGATTACTTATAGCCTCGTATTTCTTCTTCGAATTTTTGGTTTAGTTAGGCCGACTAGATCGATTTTTCTTCCCATGAGAATAGGTGCTTTGTGCGGTGTTCTTTCCCAGTGACAGAAGGGGCAGCAAGACACGTATTGATCATTGCTATTAAGGATAACAAGATGGGGTCTATTCCTACATGAATAGATCTTGTCTACATCATGTCATCGTTCTTATTGCATTACCCCGTTTCTCCATGAACTTAATACACTAGATGCATGCTAGATAGCGGTCGATGTGTGGAGTAATAGTAGTAGATGCAGGCAGGAGTCGGTCTACTAATCTTGGACGTGATGCCTATATAATGATCATTGCCTGGATATCATGATAATTATTTGAGGTTCTATCAATTGCCCAACAGTAATTTGTTTACCCACCGTATGCTATTTTCTCGAGAGAAGCCACTAGTGAAATCTACGGCCCCCGGGTTTATTTTCTCATCATATATTTTCATATCTATATTGCTATTTGCCTTTTTATTTATTTGCATCTTTTATTTTCAGATCTATATTACCAAAAACCCAAAAATATCTCGCTGAATTTTATTTGCCTTTATTTTATTTGCTTCTACCAATCTATCACTTTACCAATCTTTTACCCGAGAGGGATTGACAACCCCTCTTTTGCGTTGGGTTGCAAGTATTTGTTCTTTGTGTGCAGGTACCGTTTACATAGTGTTGCTTGGTTCTCCTACTGGTTCGATAACCTTGGTTTCTTAACTGAGGGATCTACCTACCTTAGCTATACTGCATCATCGCTTACTCTTTGGGGAAAATACTGACGCAGATTCAAGACATCAAAAAGGGAGGATCAGTGGCCCAATCCTTATTATAGCAAAGGACAAGCTGGAATGGTCTCTTATAGTAAGCAAAGCGTTCTCGAGGACACATGGGAATTATCATCTAGTTACTTTCATCATGTTTGCTTGATTCGCGTTCGCTACTTTGATAATTTGATATGTGGGTGGACCGATGCTTGGGTGTTGTTCTTTTTGGGTAACGTTGCATGGAAAACAAAAAAATTCTACGCACACGCAAGATCTATCCATGGAGATGCATAGCTACGAGAGGGGGAGAGCATCTTCATACCCTTGAAGATCGCTAAGCGGAAGCGTTTATCAACGCGGTTGATGTAGTCGTACACCTTCACGATCCGTCCCAATTAAGTACCAAACTTGTGGCACCTCCGCGTTCAGCACATGTTCAGTTCGATGACGTCCTCGCATTCTTGATCTAGCAAGAGGGGCGAAGTAGTAGATGAGTTCCGGTAGCACGACGGCGTGGTGACGGTGGTGGTGAAGAACAATCTCCGCAGGTCTTCGCCAAGCACAACAGAAACTATGACGGAGGATAAACTAGAGGGAGCGGGGTTGCCGGCACACCGCTTGGTGAATCTTGATGTGATCCGGGTGCTAGCCCTGCCCCTATATTTATATGTTGAGCCCTAGGGTCGTTTCTTGGAGAAAGAGCCTCCTCAAAGTCGGTTTAGCCTGCTAGGCAAGAGTCCTTCTCGGAATCCAGGACCAGACACTGGGGTCCTTGGCGTCTAGCCCCAGACGCTAGGGTCCCTCGCGACTGGCCCCCTGGCCTCCGCAAAACTCCTTTTGCACCTTCCTAAAGCCTCGTGGGCTTTACCCCTTGGCCCAAATAAAGTGTTCTCGTACCCGACCATTTTGGGAAACATCCGAAACCCCTTCCGGTGAAATCCGGAACCCTTCCGGAGACCAACCACTATTATCCCATATATCAATCTTCACCTCCGCACTATTCCGGAGCTCCTCGTCATGTCCGTGATCTCATCCAGGACTCCGAACAACATTCAGTCACCAACATACATAACTCATATAAGACTATATCGTCAATGAACATTAAGCGTGCGGACCCTACGGGTTCGAGAATGATGTAGACATGACCGAGATGCTTCTTCGGTGAATAACCAATAGCGGGACCTGGATGCCCATATTGGTTCGTACATATTCCACGAAGATCTTTATCGGTCGAACCTTTATGACAACATAAGTAGTTCCCTTTGTCTGTCGGTATGTTACTTGCCCGAGATTCGATCGTTGGTATCTCCATACCTAGTTCAATCCCGTTACCGGCAAGTCTCTTTAATCATTCCGTAATACATCATCATGTAACTAACTCCTTAGTCACTTTGCTTGCAAGCTTCTTGTGATGATGTATTACCGAGAGGGCCCAGAGATACCTCTCTGTCATACGGAGTGACAAATCCCAGTCTTGAACCATGCCAACTCAACAGACACCTTCGGAGATACCTGTAGAGCACCTTTATGATCACCCAATTATGTTGTGATGTTTGATGGCACACAAGGCATTCCTCCGAAGTCCGGGAGTTGCATGATCTCATGGTCGAAGAAACATGTATTTGACATTAAGAAAGTAGTAGCAATAAACTCAACGATCATATGCTATGCCAACAATTGGATCTTGTCCATCACATCATTCTCCTAATGATGTGATCCCGTTATCAAATGACAACTCATGTCTACGGTTAGGAAACCGTAACCATCTTTTGATCAATGAGCTAGTCTAGTAGAGGCTCACTAGGGACACGGTATTTGTTTATGTATCCTGATACGTCTCCAACGTATCTATAATTTTTGATTGTTCCATGCTGTTATATTATCATTCTTGGATGTTTTACAATCATTTTGTAGCAACTTTATATCATTTTTTGGGACTAACCTATTGACGTAGTGCCCAGTGCCAGTTGCTGTTTTTGCTTGTTTTTTTACTTCGCAGAAAATCAATACCAAATGGAGTCCAAACGCAGCGAAACTTTTTGGAGATTTTTTCTGGACCAGAAGACACCTGTTGGGCCAAAGAAGTACCAGAGGGGGGCTCCGAGGGGAGCACAACCCACCTGGGCGCGCCTGGGGGCCCAGGCGCGCCCTGGTGGGTTGTGCCCACCTCGGCCGCCTCCTGCACCGCCTCTTTGCTTTATAAATACCCCAAAATCGAAAAACCCTAGGGGAGTCGACGAAACACAATTCCAGCCGCCGCAAGTTCGAGAAACACCAGATCCAATCTAGACACCATCACGGAGGGGTTCATCATCCTCATTGGTGCCTCTCCGATGATGCGTGAGTAGTTCATTATAGACCTACGGGTTCGTAGTTAGTAGCTAGATGGCTTCCTCTCTCTCTCTTTTGATTCTCAATACAATGGTCTCTTGGAGATCTATTTGATGTAACTCTTTTTGCGGTGTGTTTGTTGGGATCCGATGAACTTTGAGTTTATGATCAGATCTATTTTATCCATGAAAGTTATTTGAGTCTTCTTTTGATCTCTTATATGCATGATTACTTATAGCCTCGTATTTCTTCTTCAAATCTTTGGTTTAGTTAGGCCGACTAGATCGATTTTTCTTGCCATGGGAAGAGGTGCTTTGTGATGGGTTCGGTCGTGCGGTGTTCTTTCCCAGTGACAGAAGGGGCAGCAAGACACGTATTGATCATTGCCATTAAGGATAACAAGATGGGGTATATTCCTACATGAATAGATCTTGTCTACATCATGTCATCGTTCTTATTGCATTACTCCGTTTCTCCATGAACTTAATACACTAGATGCATGCTGGATAGCGGTCGATGTGTGGAGTAATAGTAGTAGATGCAGGCAGGAGTCGGTCTACTAATCTTGGACGTGATGCCTATATAATGATCATTGCCTGGATATCATCATAATTATTTGAAGATCTATCAATTGCCCAACAGTAATTTGTTTACCCACCGTATGCTATTTTTCTTGAGAGAAACTGCTAGTGAAATCTACGTCCCCCGGGTCTATTCTTCTTCATATTTGCTTTCCGATCTATTATTTGCCACTTTTATTTTCAGATCTATATTTCCAAAAACCCAAAAATACCTTGCTGCACTTTTTATTTGCATCTTTTATTTCATGTTTTATCGAGATCTATTTATCCAATCTACCACAAATTTATCTATCTTTTTACCGTGGAGGGATTGACAACCCCTCTTACGCGTCGGGTTGCAAGTATTTGTTCTTTGTGTGCAGGTACTTTTTACATAGTGTTGCTTGGTTCTCCTACTGGATTGATACCTTGGTTTCATAACTGAGGGAAATACCTACCATAGTTGTGCTGCATCGTCCCTTCCTCTTTGGGGAAATACCAACGTAGTTCAAGTGACATCAAAAGGAATTTCTGGCGCCGTTGCCAGGGAGGATCAAGTCAAGGTAGTCTCCCGTCAACGTGTGAATTTCTGGCACCGTTGCCGGGGAGACAGCATCAACATCTATCAGGTTCCTAATCACAAATCTCATCTCCTTGCAATTTACATTATTTGCCATTTGCCTCTCATTTTCATCTCCCCCACTTCACAAAAATTTGCCGTTTTATTCGCCCTCTTTTTCGTTCGCCGTTTTCTCGTCAGATCTGTTTTTGTGTGCAATCATGTTTGCGTAGTCATGATGACTCAAGAGAACACCAAGTTGTGTGATTTTTCCAATACCAACAACAATGATTTTATTAGCACTCTGATTGCTCCTCCCGCCACTAGTGCGGAATCTTGTGATATTAATGCCTCTTTGTTGAATCTTGTTATGAAAGATCAGTTTTCCGGTACTCCTAATGAGGATGTCGCGTCCCATCTTAACACACTCATAGAATTATGATATATGCAAAATAAAAAAGATGTGGACAATGATATTGTGAAGTTGAAATTATTTCCGTTTGCTTTGCGAGATCGTGCAAAAATTCGGTTTTCTTCTTTGCCTCGCAATAGTATCGATTCTTGGGATAAATGCAAAGATGCTTTCATTACTAAGTATTTTCCGCCCGCGAAAATTATTTCCCTTAGAACTCAAATCATGAATTTCAAGCAACTTGAGCATGAACATGTTGCACAATCTTGGGAAAGAATGAAATTGATGCTAAGAAATTGTCCTACACATGGTTTAAATCTTTGGATGATCATACAAAAAATTTATGCGGGATTGAATTTTGTCTCTAGAAATCTTTTATATTCCACCGCGGGTGGTACTTTTATGGAAATTACTTTGGGTGAAGCTACTAAATTGCTTGATAATATTATGGCAAATTATTCGCAATGGCATACCGAAAGAGCTCCTACTAGTAAAAAAGTTAATTCAGTTGAAGAAATTAGTACTTTGAGTGATAAAGTTGAAGCTCTTATGAAATTGGTTGCTAACAAAAATGCTCCTATTGATCTTAATTATGTGCCTTTGTCTACTTTGATTGAGCAAAATAGTGATCCCGTAGATGTGAATTTTGTCTCGCGAAACAATTTTAATAACAATGCTTATAGTGGTAAATTTTAATCCTAGGCCTTTTCCTGGAAATTCCTCTAATAATTATGGTGGTTCCTATGGTAATCCTTCTTATAATAATAATAGGAACACCTCTGATCTTGAGAATAATATTAAAGAATTTATCAATGCTCAAAAGGTTTTCAATAATAATATAGAAGAAAAGTTGAATAAGATTGATGATATGTCTAGAAGCATTGATAGAATTTCTCATGATGTAGAAAATCTCAAGTTGAATTTTTTTTTGTGCCTAAGGTTGAAGAATCAATTAAAGCTTTATATGTTTCTATGGATGAAAGTAAGAAAATAACCGCTATGCTTAGAGCTAAAAGAGAATTTTTATAAAAAGTGTTTTCTAGTGATTGCTTTCATAAAAGTGATGAAGATCTTAAAGTGATTGGTGTTTCTTCTATTGATTCCTTGTTTAGTAAGATTAAAATTGATGACAAAGGGACTGGAGAAGAGTCAACTTTAGTTAGAAGGCGTCCCAATGATTCGGAGGGTGAAAATCTTGATGAAAAAATTGATAAAAGTGGGTTTGGAGAGGTCAAAACTTTAACTAGTGATGTGCCCACTCTTTTGGATTACAAAGACTTTAATTATGATAATTGCTCTTTGATTGATTGTATTTCTTTGTTGCAATCCATGATTAATTAACCCCATGCTTATGAACAAAATAAAGCTTTTACTAAACATATCGTAGATGCCATGCTGAAAGCTTTGGAAGAAAAGTTGGAATTAGAGTTCTCAATTCCTAGAAAATTACATGATGAATGGGATCCCACCATCAAAGTCAAGATCAAAAATTATGAGTGGTTTGCTTTATGCTATTTGGGTGCTAGTGTTTCCACAATTCCGAAATCTTTATGTGATGTGCTTGGTTTTACCAATATTGAAGAGTGTTCTTTAAATTTGCACTTGGCGGATTTTACTATTAAAAAGCCTATGGGAAGAATTAATGATGTTCTTATTCTTGAAAATAGGAATTATGTGCCCATAGATTTTATTGTTCTTGATATTGATTGCAATCCGTCTTGTCCAATTATACTTGGTAGACCGTTTTTACGTACTATTGGTGCCGTGATTGATATGAAAGAAGGCAATATTAAATTTCAATTTACACTAAGAAAGGGAATAGAAGAATTCCCTAGAACAAGAATTAAGCCACCATATGAATCAATCATGAGGGCATCTTATGGATCTAGAACTAAAGATGACAATACTTGAATCTATGCTTTATGCCTAGCTAGGGACGTAAAATGATAGCGCTTGTTGGGAGGCAACCCAATGAATAAAATTTATTTTTGCCTTTTTCTTTCTGTTCTTGAGTGTTTGCACAATTATGCTACTGTTATGATTGTTTTTTAAGTTTAGTTAGTTTTTGTGCCAAGCTAAGCCTTTGGAATCATGTTGAGTGATAATTGATTTGATCTTGTTGAAAAACAGAAACTTTTGCGTCCGGTAACATAATTGTTTAAATTCACAGAAGCGACGAAAAATTCTGAATTTTTTACACAAGATTTATACACAAATTTCCTACGTTGTCCCCAGTTTTCAGAATTTTTGGAGTTACATAAGTATACGAAGTTTTCATATTTCTACAGACTATTCTGTTTTTGACAGATTATGTTTTCTTTGCATTGTGTGCTTATTTTGATGAATCTATGGTTTGTATTGGAGGGTATAAGCCATAGAAAAGTTGGAATATAGTAGATATAATGCAATAACAAAATTTGAATGGGTTTTCTACAGTATTTAAAGTAAAGATTGGTTTTCTTATACTAACGGATCTCACGAAGGTTTTTTTAAGTTTTGTGTGATTGAAGTTTTCAAGTTTTGGGTGAGATCATGATGGATGAAGGAATAAGGAGTAAGAAGAGCCTAAGCTTGGGGATGCCCATGGCACCCCAAGTTATTATCCAAAGAGGAACAAGCAACTAAGCTTGGGGATGCCCCCGAGTGGCATCCCCTCTTTCTTCTAACGACCATCGGTATTTTACTTGGAGCTATATTTTTATTCGTCACATATCATGAGTTTTGCTTGGAGCGTCTTATATTATGTGAGTCTTTGTTTGTTTTGTTTTTTATTTTGAGTCATCTATCCTTGCTGGACACACCTATTTGAGAGAGCCAAAATTATGATATGATTCGTTAGAATTGCTCTATATGCTTCACTTAAATTTTTTGAGCTATGGAATTGCTCTAGTGCCTCACTTATATCTTTTGAGGACGGTGTGCTTTAATATTTTTGGAGAAATGCTCTCATGCTTCACTTAGATTTATTTGAGAGTTAGTAATTTTTGAAGAAATTCCCTCATGCTTCACTTATATTATTTTTAGAGACAAAAATTTTTATGCTCATGTTCTTCACTTAGATTTGTTTGAGCTATCAAAAGCAACATATGAAACTAGTCCCAAAGTGATAGATATTCAAGAGGGATATAATAAAAACTTTCATGAAGATCATTGGACATATTAAACTTGATTCTTTGTAATAGTTTTGCGATATGATGATAGTGATATGTGAGTCATGTTGATGAGTAATTATGCATTAGTACGAATATTGGTGTTAAGTTTTGTGATTCCCTATGCAAGCACGAAAGTCAATAGTTATGCAATGAAATTACATCCTACTTGTGGTGCATTATTCGGTGTTAGTTGCGCTTAATGCTCGCTTATGAGATTTTTCCTTTCTTGGTTGGATGATTCTCAATCTTTTTGCTAGCCTTCACTTGTACTAAGTAGAAATACTACTTGTGCATCCAAAATCCTTAAACCCAGTTTTGCCATATGAGTTCACTATACCTACCTATATGCGCTATTTCCGTGCCGTTCTAAGCAAATTTGTATGTGCCATCTCTAATTTTCAAAATAAATTTCCTTTTTGTGTGCTCGTACCGCTCATGAAACGGTAGGGGGTGGCTGATATTTTCCATGCTAGGTGTGTTATTCTCAAGATGAGTGTTTATTC